>OX392517.1:10050682-11301145 GCA_947623375.1 Apotomis capreana | reverse complement strand
AAAACTTTTAAACCTAGTTAAATGTTTCCACGCACGGTGCTGTTGTTCATGACAGCCGGACTTCTGCTTTGTTCGACATGCGGAGGGACTGCGGCCGAGTATTGCCTCCAATCCAATACTTTTCGACATCTTTTTCCCTGCTTCTGAAGGTTGCATTTGGGAAATTTAGTTTAGGGGATACACTTTACACACAAGAGCAGAAGGGAAACTTTATGATTTTTTCCTGTTGAGGTCTCGTCGTAAACGTATACATCGATTCACTGTTATTTTCCGATGATGCCGCATTCGTTGCCAAAAAATTCCCAAGAGTTACAGATTCTTTTCGATAAGTTCGCACACCCTTGTTCTCTCTTTTCCATGTCCATTAATGCTAAGAAGACAGTTGTTCTGGCGCAAGGTTTTCACCAGAAACCAACTATTTTGTTGGATAGTGTCGTGTCCCTTGATGTTGTAGATCCAGTTCCCTTATCTAGCAATCCCACTTGTCAAGCAATCTGTCACTGAATGTGGATATCGGGAACCGGCTTGGTAAAGCGGTTACAATGTTTGGGAAGCTCAGTACAGGATTCTAGACTAGTCACTATCTGACAATCAAGAGCAAAGTGTTTGTGTATCAAACTTGTGTTCTGAGTATAGTTTTGTGTGGAACTGAAACCAGTACGTCGTATGCCAAGCAAGAAATAAGGCTGAATATTTTCCACTTGCGGTGCCTTCGTAGCAGTCACACTTCATATCACTTGGCGAGACAGGGTCACGAATGTGTGTTGTAAGTCGCGCAGTTTTCCAGGATTTCTGCAATGCTTAAACAGCGTAGATTGTGATGGCTGGGGAAGCATGTGCACCGTATGGATGCCACTCGCTTACTGTGTACCCTGAAATGTGGGGAGGCCCATGTTGCGTTTCAAGGACTGCACTAAGCGAGCAATGCCGGCATTTGGCATCAGCCCAGCAGACTAGGAAAATCTAGCCGACGAGCATAGCAAGTGGAGCAAGTCTTTAGCCGAAGACTGTAAGACTGAGAAATCAAAGCTTGTTTCAGGTTTTAGCCGCAAAACGCGAGAGGAGACGCCATAATGAGAGGAGGGTTGTTTCACCAGCTCGATCATCTAACGACCCTTTATCGAAATGTCAATCTACATCACTGTCACTCCTGCATTGGACTTTATAGTCATTCTTAATCTTAACACTGCCACAAAAACGCTGCATAGTAAAATAATCAACTGATACAAATTTTAAGGCCTTTGATGAAAACAGTTTATGACTTATATAATTATTAGGTCTTAAAACATTCGTGTGTTTCGTAAAACCAAGCTCAGGTCAATGCTCATGTTTTATGGCTTATCATTAAGTAACAGTTGTATATATTACTATCAAAAAGTTTAATATTCTTATCTATTCGTTTATTAAGTTATATAATACAAGTACGGGTATTTTATAAATAAAATTTATATAGTGTTTAGTATGAACGAGTTGTTACTTACTAGTTTCAGTTTTTAACGCTTATTTTATTTATGGAGTACATATTTTATGGAAATTATTATGTAAGTGATGATACCTTATCACGCCGATAAAAAGTTAATATGTATTAAAATTTATAACATTGTTTTATCTTCTTGCACTTACTGTGTTCTAGTAGCAAACCACAGTATTTTTACTCATTGCTGCCTAGTTATTTAAGTAAATAATTCTGTAAAATAAGTTCACTTGAAATAATATTCATTTACAGATACCTAAATCTTTCAGATTCTATAGAAATATAATATTTTACACATATACGACCTCATAATTTCAAGGGTTATTCATAAAACAAAGACGTATGTGCACATGCGTCACGTAGATTTTTGTAAAATAATGACGGATCTGCTGATACGTCGGCTGATGCTTGGTAATAAATAGCCGTATGTGCACATCCGTATAAATGGGACATAACACATTTAATTGATTACATTAATATAAACCTATATGCAAAAGTACATGACAATTCGACGAAACGCAAAAATGTTATCAGCAAAAATCACTTGGAGAATTTTTAAACTGCTCTCCTGTAAAGTGCACATTTTGCAGATGTGGCTTTGTTTTACCAAGGGTGCGAATTATTTTACGAGTAACGAACACAAATTCGCCGCCGATATAGGTTGGAGCGGGGTGCAGAAGAAAGAGGGTGGTAAAGAAAGTACTGCGCGCGCGATGAATTACAGGCAGGATTACGCGCAATCCACCACCAAACCAAGCTAACCACCGTAGAAGCTAAACTACAACGACTTCAGAGGTTAGTTTGTATGGCAGCTACGGGATGCATGAGGACTACACCTACTGCAGCCCTGGAAGCTATACTGGGGCTGCCGCCGCTGCATCTCTTCGTCAAACAAGAAGCGGCAGCTACGGCGATACGTCTTAAGAAACTAAACCTCTGGAGATCAGCTAGGGTGCCGCACACCGAAATCCTCTATGAGGTAATTGGTAAGGAACCGCTTATAGAGGCGGCCACCGACAGGATACCCAAGCAATTCATCTTCGACAAAAAATATAAGATACAACTGTACGAGGAACCTGGCGAAGGTCTTAACCCAAGGGAGTTGAGAATCTTCACTGACGGGTCCAAAACAAGGTCAGGCACTGGCTCTGGGGTATTCTCAGAGGACCTAAACATACACATCTCTACACCACTAGGAACCCATAACACAGTCTTCCAGGCGGAATGTATGGGTATCATAATGGCAGCCCATGCAATCATCTCAAGGAAGGTAAAGGACTACCCCATCCGCATACTCTCCGATAGCAGATCAGTGTTACAAGCCCTGCAGAGCTACACAGTAACCTCAGGACTCATATACGAATGTCACCAAGCATTGTCAGAGGTATGTAATAATAATAGCATAACCCTACAGTGGATCAAAGGACACAGCAACTCGCGCGGGAACGACGCAGCTGACGAACTGGCGAGAGGAGGTTCGGAGATGGTAGCAGAGGGACCCGAACCAATCATACCTCTACCATTCGCCTGGCTGCGCAACACAGTGCGTATGAACACGAAGGTAGAACAGCAACTATACTGGTCTAACTTAGGTACCTGCAAGCAGAGCAAAGAGGCCCTTCCGACAATCTACCCCGGGTTGTCACGCAAGCTAAGGCAGCTGAAGAGGCCGCAGCTCCGGCTCATAACTGGAGCGATAACTGGACATGCCCTGCTAAACAAGCACTTATTTACTCTAGGTGTTACTGACAGTCCTCTTTGCAGAGCTTGCATGGAGGCCGAAGAGACAGCCGCCCACGTCATTCTCGAATGTCCTGGTGTGGCCAAATACCGGGCACAACACCTCGGGTCTCCGAGGTCACTCCCAGAAGTCGTCGGCAACATCAAGGGACTGCTAGGCTTTCTGGTAGAGTTGGGTTGGCAAGAGTAGTGCCAGCAACCCTTTACGCAAAATAGGCGCATTGTAAGACGTCGAGTTGCGGAAAACTAGCCCGCGATAACCTATACCTATACCTATACCTACGCGCAATCCAGTCACGGCTAAGTCGTGTATCTTAAGTTACCTGATGTAGAATGTGATGTAACTTAAGATAGTACTACAGTATTTAAGCATAATTGACAATGGCAAAATCACAGTTACATGAGTTCTGTGACAGGCCCGTACAGGAAATTGGTAAGATAAATTAAAAAAACCTGGTATCTGGGTCCGTACAGGTACTCGAAAAAATACGATTTAGAGCTGTTACGCGTATCTCATGTATATATTAAGATAACGGACATAGGTTTGACACGGCAGCGCGGCAAGATATGCTAGCCCTACTGTGCCTAGGCTCTTACGGCCTGGCTACCGACGGCCATAAGAGTGAACGAGACACCACGCTCGAACCTCCCGCTCCCACCCATGGCTGCCGCTCGCCGCTCCGCTAGTCACGCGAAGTCGTGGTTAGAGTGTTAGAGGGAAAAGGGTAAAATCTATCTCAAACTAAACGCGCTTTCAATGTGGTTACGAATATTTTAACGAAATCAAATGTTCATGTAATTACTAAATATTCATTCTGTATTTAATAAATAATATTCACCGGGACAACACCAAATTAAGTTTAAATTGAGATAAACAAGAAACGCACCTCCAATCCAAAAGGGTTCATTTTTAAATAGGTTAATCTGTTTACTGAACCCACGTAAATAATGACGTTCACGTCAATGACGTCTGAAGTAGCTTAGAAAATGCGCAGGCGGTTGTGACGTTAAAAAAACAATATGCTTATTTATAGCCTTCATTTAACTGTACTAATGCAAATCAAAATTACTCTGTTTTTACAAGATTTTATTTAGCTTGCTTTATTATAGTATTTTTCAGATTGTTGTATTTAACCTGAATTCGATTAAAATGTACTGAAATTAACTATGTCACACGCACAAAGTTCACTATGTGTTAATATAACATAGCACGTTATATTTTCATATCAAATTGTCATAATTATTTGAAGTAGGAACAGACGTTATCCTCAACTTTGACCTAATGACTTCCTCTCGGTAAAGTTTGTACGAGATAAGTTTGTTTCTGACTTATTGCACTTGTAGATGAGCTAATACTTACTTATATACTCCGATTAGAAGTATATATATGTCTGTCTGTCTGTTACCTCTTCACGCTTAAACCGCTGAACCGACTTAGATGAAATTTGACATAGGATACTTTTTCATCCCGAATAAATTTAGTGTTCCCGTGGGATGAGCGGGTAACACTGCGGGGCACAGCTAGTTTATAATAACCCCGATAAAATAGGGAGTGGATTAATTTTTTGAAAATTTAATTTATGATTGTTATGGAAAAGTTAAAATTCTTCCGGAAAAGTGCTGGTTAATAAAGTGAAGAGACTTTTCTATAACGATGTTAAAATAAGTTAGGAGAAAAGACCTCTAAATTCCGTTCCCTTCGTCAGCAATGACACTTTCGCTAGCAAATTGCTTACGATGCAAAATGTTAGACCCTTCTGAACCCTGTCGCTAGGCCTTTTAATTTTTGTAGTAATATATTATGTCCTTTTCTCAATATATAAATAGATTTCCAAAATTTTGGGGTTTGGAGACACAATTTCATTATGAGATAATGAAATAATGAATTTTATTCTGCAAGTAGGCTACAAGGGCACTTTTACATGTCTGAGTCTACCGGCATTTCACAAGAGGAGACCACTGTTGAGAAGAAACACCGAAAGAATCTCAATCATATTTGGTATAAGTATGTGTTTCTCTTGGAGACAAGTAAAAATGTTTGTGTTGATGATAAAATGGTTGGATGGCAGAAAGTTAGGTAATACATTACAAGCTTTCATTCAATTTATTGGTTCTAAGATTTTTCTTTTTATTGGCAACCATTATCGAGCACTTGCTTGTGTCATAATCATCATCATGTATTCTAGAGTCTTGTCCTACTTATTCCGATTTCTCTCTTCTTAGCTTGACGAAGGATTTATTTTTTCTTTAATTTGCTGCTCTTTTATTTATTTGCTACTGCGCATATATCCTTATTGACCAATAAGGATATACTTATGCGCCCTTTTCCTTTTCCCTTCTATCTTTCCTTCTATTATAGTCTTAATGTAGTTAACTTACCTAACACTTTTCCGCTCCTGTTTTCAATTACTTTCAACAAAGTTCTTTTTATTTTCGTAAGATTACAAGTACCAATTTATAAGTTAAAATATTAAAATATATTATGAATTGATTGTCCTATAATATATTTTTATATTTTAACTTATAAGTGGTAAAAAGTTTATTTTAAAATAAACACATACAATATATATTTACAATACAAAAACTACAGATAAAGATAAAAGAAAGGATAATTATTATGTACAATTTGTTAAAACTGATTAGAAAAAATAAGAATAAAATATATACATTTTCCATAAAAAGAATACCCCATCCAGCAGGTCTGGTCTGGTCTTATAAGTTAGTAAAAGGGAAACTTAATCCGGTTTGTTTTCAGGGTGGTTTAATTTAAATGTCTATAAGAGTCAGCAAACGACATTTACGATGTTTTTATAAAAAACAAATTTTCCTTAATAGTAAATTAAAATGTTAAGTTTCAGATTTTTCCATCCTGAACAAATTGGATTGCGCACCCAGAATACTAATGTAATGTTAGTTTTAATCTGTTTCTGTTGCCTTTGTAGCATAATAATGCGCATTAGCTATACCCTAGCATAAGCATTTCAAACACATATGACGCAGAGGGCGCTCCAGTAGCGTATGAATTATGGAATGAAAGATTTGGTGTGATTGACGTAGCGATCTAATAGGTCAGTTGGGAGAGCAATGCGCCGGTAACGCAGAGGTCGCAGGTTCAAGCCCTGCTTAGATTGTGTAGTGGATCGCATTCAATTTTTCTTTCTTAATTTAAGGTAAACGC
The DNA here is from genome assembly GCA_947623375.1 of Apotomis capreana. Taxonomy (NCBI): domain Eukaryota; kingdom Metazoa; phylum Arthropoda; class Insecta; order Lepidoptera; family Tortricidae; genus Apotomis; species Apotomis capreana. The sequence goes on along the minus strand of OX392517.1, from coordinate 11,294,753 downwards.
AGGTATTACCGACCCCCTTAAGGCAATTTCAAAATGAACCATCATTTTTAAGGATGCTGATTGCTCTCAGATTCATGTTTTTATTTTTTTACGTTTGTATTATGTGTAAATTCTATATTTTCTATGTTAAAGGCTACTGAATAAAGGTCTTTACTGTATAAAATAATTTATATAACGACGAAGTCGATTGTTGCTAATACCGACTCACAAAAATGCCTGTGAAGCTATTAACGATTTTTATGCAGCTATCACCGATCGTAATAATCTATATACGATCGGTAATAGCTTCTTACTGTTGCTACTACCGACCCCTATGGATCGCTAATACAATTTGTTAGTGCAAACATATAATTTATCAGCGACTCATAAAAAGTAGGTATTTTTTATTAAGTTACACCTTCTGACTTTAAAACAGATTGTAATTAATTAATATAACATGAAATATGAACCCATGCACACAGTTTTAAACAAAAAACAATATTTTTTAATGTAACAATTGAAGAATCGACCTTCCAAAAATATGTCATTATTAGTTCAATTAACAACGTGATAAAAAAGAAAGTAGAGAACAATACGTATGTCGCTAATATATTTTTACAAAGAACCGATGTTTTTATTTAAATTTGGCTATTAAAGTACCTGTGTTATTGTCATATAATGACATAATAGAGAAAAAAACAAAACTCTATTCTGAGGCCATTAACGACTTATGGGTCGGTAATAAAATTTGTTAGTGCAAACATTATGATGTATTAGCGACTCATAAAAAGTAGGTATTTATTATTAAGTTACACCTTCTGACTATAAATCAGATCGTAATGAATAAATACTTAATTAAAATCTCTTTATCATATAGTGGTTTGGCAAGAAAGTGTCCGGTCACAAAGTAGGTGAGATATACAATAATCTATATACGATCGGTAATAGCTTCTTACTGTTGCTACTACCGACCCCTATGGATCGCTAATACAATTTGTTAGTGCAAACATATAATTTATCAGCGACTCATAAAAAGTAGGTATTTTTTATTAAGTTACACCTTCTGACTTTAAAACAGATTGTAATTAATTAATATAACATGAAATATGAACCCATGCACACAGTTTTAAACAAAAAACAATAACTTTTAATGTAACAATTCAAGAATCAACCTTCCAAAAATATGTCATTATTAGTTCAATTAACAACGTGATAAAAAAGAAAGTAGAGAACAATACGTATGTCGCTAATATATTTTTACAAAGAACCGATGTTTTTATTTAAATTGGGCTATTTAAGTACCTGTGTTATTGTCATATAATGACATAATAGAGAAAAAAACAAAACTCTATTCTGAGGCCATTAACGACTTATGGGTCGGTAATAAAATTTGTAAGTGCAAACATATGATGTATTAGCGACTCATAAAAAGTAGGTATTTATTATTAAGTTACACCTTCTGACTATAAATCAGATCGTAATGAATACATATAACAAGAAATATGTACCCATGCATACAGTTTTAAACAAAAAACAAATATTTATAAATGTAACGATGCATGAGTCGACCTTCCAAAAATATGTCAATATTGGTTAAAATAAAAGCGTAATAAAAAAGAAAGTAGACAACAATACGTAGGTCGCTAATACATTTTGACAAAGAACAGATGTTTGAATTTCAATTGGTCTATTGAACTACCGGTGTTATTGTCATATAATAACACAATATAGAAAAAACCGAAACACTATGCTGAGGCCATTCACGACTTATGACTCGGCGATAGCTGCCACAACTAAAACTGATGAAGCTAAGACCGTCCTATTTTATTATAAGGTTTTATCATTTCAAATAGCTTTTTTTCAATAAAATGTGGTATGAAATCCAGAACTGACACTCAACGGAACATATTTAATAACACAACAAAAAGTATAGCACTCACTTATTCGAATAAATCGCTTAAGTAGAAAAGTCACGTGCTTACCTGATGGATTAAGGCCTAGTACGATGTGACCTGCGCCCACGCTGTCTCCGCACAAATTGGGTTATTTTGTCTCTTTTTTGCACTTTCACACACACTAACGCAAAAGTAAATAATGGTCTAGGAACCAACGTGTGCGTAGCTTCAGCTATCTATAGCTAGAATAGTACAGGAAGCGTAAAAATTGACTTTCAATTTATAGGTCGGTATTACCTGCAGATTTTCGATGGGTCGTTGATACCTGCGTTTACCTTACCTTTGTGTCATTATTTATAAAAAAAATGTGGTATTTCCACATAAAAAAAAAGAATCGGTAAAAAAAAAAGTGTGTGTGTCAGCTCCGACGCACGACTGGAGTTTACTCTTCAGGCCAGGCGCGCACCACGTTTTTTTTTAGTCGCGCGATAATTTTGTCGCAGAAATAAGCGTACTTCTGGGTTTATGAAAATCGTGGTGCGCGCACTCATTATAAACCCATATCTTGCATTTATGCGACAAAATTATCGCGCGACTAAAATCGTGGTGCGCGCCTGGCCTTAAGAACGATTATAAAATATATACTCAATACTCAATACGTTTATTGCACATAATGATTAGTAAATAGTTTAAGTATCACATTATGTACCCTGTTGGGTGCTGCAAACAAGAACGAGGAGGTAGGCACTTACATAATATTAATATACGAGTATAATATACAGCAAAATTACAATATTTTACAAGGAAAATTTACTTCCGATTCATTTTTAACAAATTGGAGAGATCATGAGTAGTAACTAAATAAGGAAGCGTGATGTAAAGCGCCCTCGAGCGGCTAGTTTAGTTACTAAATTTACGAAAAAAAAACCGTATCTTACTATGAAATCCATACAAAGATACGACCTTATTAATTAAGGAGCTTTGATAATTTTTATGAACATGCCAGCTCCAGCAGGCCTAATACACAACATCATTCATCTAAAAGACATAGATAAATAAAAACATAAACCGTATAAACTTAAAAATAACATGTACACGAAAACAACTAAATTTGTATACACTATTTACATAAAAAAAACTGTATACAAATTTAGGCGATTCCGATAAGGGTTCCGCCAATATTGAATTGAACATTACATTCAAGAAAGATCTGGTATTAGACCTAGCCATTTACATTAGACAAAAACAAACGTACAAAATCACCTTCCTTAAAAAAATCCTTAAATAAATCCAAAATCTCCTTAACAACAACTCCAAACAGCGTTTTGAACTTCTCCTCCCAACTTTCGGTAGAAAACAAACTATCCTTCGTCTTCTCAACCAGCCTTTCAAAAGTAATACGTCTCTTCTTCTTGTCCTTATTTTGTCTTTGATCTTCCATATCAGCCCGCTCAATAGTAGGCTGATTGACCAATAGGCACTCGGACCTCTTCACATCTGTTACTCTTTTTGACTTCCGCGGCTTACGAACCTCTTGTTGTGGCTCGCTCTCTAATCTGTACTAACTTACTGATCGCTGGCCCTCAGCCTGACAGACAGAATCTTCAGACTCTTTAGATTGTAACGGCTTCGACAAATTAGCATCTCTATATGACTTTCCAAAACTTAAGTCATTCTCAAAAACAGATGGCGCATCCTGACTACAAACATCCGTATCCTTTTTTTCCTTATTTTGCATATACAACCAAAAAACCCGTTTATATATACATCCCTCAGCAGACATAATCCTGCGAATTTCTTACTCCTTCACAAAAACCGGGCACGACTTATCTAAGGCCATATAGCTGCCTTTACAATTAATGCATCTAAAAATAGTCGTTTCGCAATTGGCATGCTCCCCGCCGCATTTCGGACAAGTAACTTTAGTACAAAACCTGCTCAGATGACCGAACTTCCAACATATTGAACATTGGGTAACCGGGAAAGTGTACTGATTTACCTTAAATCGGCAACCGTAGGCATAAACATATGGCGGTAAAGAAGTTCCCTTAAAACACAGACGAATAGCTTCAGCCTTAACCCAACGCCCATCATGATCCAAACGGTTCAGTCTACATATTGACAAAATGTCTTCAGACCCTTCAATATTCTTTAAAAATTCGTCTTCCTCGACCTCCAACTCAACCTGCCTTATAATTCCATAAGTGCAGCATGCCATATTAGACCAATAAGAACGTCTCGTCTCATTGTTAAACTCCTGAGAAGCCAGAAGCTTCTCCGCAACATCCTTAGAGTTAAACTGTATGCGAACTTTACGTGGACCCATAAACTTGACGGATAAAATTCCTTTTATACCCTTAAATTGCAGCAACTTTGCCAAACCAATCTGTTTCGGTAAATCTTCTTTTGACACTATATAAACTTCAAATAGCTTGTCAGGCACACCGTCCGGCTCCAGCTGCGTTTTGGCGGTTGCTAAAACCCGCAAGCGTTTAGGTTTCCTGCCTATTGTGATAAAACTATCACTACAACCACAGCTTTCGTCGCTCAGACCACAAGCACGCTTCACCGCTATATGCCGCACATCCGACATGGACTCAGCGTCCGATACAATATCCGATTGACTCGGCCCTGCCTTATTATCAAACTCCACTTCAGATAGCCACGACGGAGCTGCCCGCTGCCCACATTCTAAAAGTGACGTATCACTCACGACACCTCGACTTGACTCACTCATCGCAAAAACAGCGAAAAGGACTCTAAAACTGAATTAACTTATACATAAATAAAATAAAATTTGATAAAATTTTCAACCGTCGCCTTTGACAACCAAACGTCAATCCTCGCAATACTTATATTTTTGGAACGTATCTGCCGTGCTAATTTAAAAAGTCGTATCTCAGTATACGATTGGGGTAAAAATACGACTTCTTGATTTAGCAGATTATGCGTTAAGCGTTATAGACTAAGCTCCCGATATAAAATGACCTTCACAGAGATGTTTATTTGATGAAATGTATTTTATATTTAGTTTAAAATGTCAATAAATATATTGCATATGAGTTGCCTAACAAATTTAAGTCCAGGGTATGTTTAGTTTAAAATAAAAAAATAAAAAAATTTACATTTCACCGATTTGATTATTAGATAAATTCATAATTAAATAATCTTTAATTTTATTTATTTTCAATTCAACAGTCAGACCTTTGCAAAATGCTAGTAGGTATAGATTTACCTGTTTATACCTGGCTACCCAATAGTTGTGACGGGAAAAGAATAGGCAACCTAACGTTTGCATATTCTATGGGCTTCATACTTTCGATTGGTATCTTAGAATTTATCTAATATTAATCAAACCGGTGAAATGTTTAAAACAATTTTTTTTTATTATTAATTAAACATACCCTGGACGTAAATTTGTTAGGCAACCCATATGCAATATAGTTATTGACATTATTAAATTAAATATAAAATACATTTCATCAAATAAACAATCTCGGTGAAGGTTATTTTATATCGGGACCTTAGTCTATAACGCTTAACGCATAACCTGCTAAATTACGAAGTCGTATTTTTACCTCGATCGTATACTGAAATACAACTTTTTAAATTAGCACGGGAGATACGTTCGATTTTACACCCCATATTTTTCATACCCCGGGCTTATATATGAAAATCGATTCTTAAGGAGTAAACTCCAATAAACTCCAAAAATTAGGTATAAATTGTTCTCAAAACTAAAGGTTTTATCTTTGGCAGGCAAATTATTAAGTGTCTAAGTAGGTATAGATATAGATATCTGAAATCTGAATGCATTTATGCTTTCTGCAGTGTAGAAATTATTCAAGTGACAGCCGACAGCCGGACTGAACTGACAGCCGCAAATCCACCGGGAAGGGGTAATAGCGTGTAAGCCAAATCAAATGAATTTTCTCCAACTTGCTTGGAAATGTTCCCATTAATGTAGTAAAACTGGACCGCGAAATCGTTCGTTTATTATTTAAATAAGACGATTACCTAATTAAAAAACACACCTTCCGTTTATGACGTCTCATACAAATGAGGATACTGGGGTTCTGCGTTTTCGCCTAAAATTATGTCGCCAAATGTCACTTCCCAACTGACTTATTGCAGAATTTTATTTGGCAAACTAACCATTAGCATACTCACTCTTCGCATTTTTTTCATTTAGTGAAATTCTTATTTAGTAATATTCTATTTGGGAATGTTTTTTTTTTATAAAAATTGTTTTATAAAAAAAACATTCCCGGGTTATTTTGACTAATATTTACATGCCTTCAACCAGAACCGAACCGCAGGGTAGGGTTAGGACAACAGCGCGCGAGCGTGCCTCAGCTTAGGTAACGTCTTAAAATTAACCCTTTCGTTTTTTCGTTCTTTTTTTCTAAGAAAAAACAGGGCTTTAAATCAACTTGGCTTTGCAATATTCCGAATTAAGAAATTATATCGATTGTTTGTGCCTTTACTAATATCTAACCAAGACGGATTAAGCCAATGTAGCTTCGCTAATACGTTTTTCGTTTTTTCGAATTCTATACATATACCTTCGTAACACTTTGCTCACTAATCACTATGCATAAAAAATTCGGTCGACCCGCGCCTGTCGCAGTTCACACATCCTTTATATTAATTCACTCTGTGATAAGGGTTTTCCTGCATTCGTAGGCGCCCTGCCTTTTTATGGAGATATTCGCGAACCTGTCTGGTTTATAAAAAAGTCCTTGAAGATTTAAGGAACATTCTAATTAACGTTTCATTAGGAAAACTTCAAAAGGAGGTTTTCAATTCGTTTGTAGTTTTTTTATGTTTACTATCTCAGAACTCATTAATTAAGTGCTTTCTAAAATTATATTTCTGTTCGAGAGTAGGCATCACCAAGTTGGTCCCATAATATTTCGGTGAAGATCTGATGACGGAGGAATCGATGGAACGCCTCAAAATTTTATAGAAACATCTATAAAGATTACGGCATTATTTATAGTAACGCGTTCAGTCTAGGAAATATAATTTCTTCTCGTTTAAGTCGGTTATTGTTTGTATAAAAGTGATCATCTATTACTATTATAAAATACTACATTTGTATTGAAAATCTAGTTTCTGTGGAGAGAGGTCATGATTTCAGGAAAAATCTTAATAGCGTGATGCAGGATCGTCATTTGTGTGTATGGGCGCGCGACGTCATGCCAACCTGGCGCCATCTGTTTTCATAATTTCCTTTGTCACGCAACACATCAAAACGGCTGGACATATTTTAACCAATTTCGGTACAGGGATAGCTGGACATACAGATGGTTATAGAATTACTGCGGGTATGAAGTCGCAGGCGCCTCCTCGTTTTTAATATAAGTATTTGATTTTGATGACAAGTAATTTGCATAATTTTGTTACCAGGAATGCGTCGCTCGGCACAAGGCCCCGCGCCGCGAACGTGTTTAGTCTGTGGGGAGACGGCGAGACTCCTGGCTCCCCTGAGGACCTGCTCCATCTGCAGACACTCCGCTTGCCCCAAGTGCGTCATCGATACCAACGTCCATAGGTAAGCAATTTATACCGAGCCAACCATCCGACCGCTTGATAAGCGATTACCGTCGCCCATATGACTTTGACTATATCTATATAGACACCTGCTAGTCAAGCACAACTATGCTTCGCGACTCTTGTCGCCCGTCACTCTCTCACATTGCTGCACAGAAAGAGACGGGTAATTATCTCGCGCGAGAAATAGTCGCGTGTAACAGTTATTGCTAGAGGTACTGCAACACCATAGGAATCGCAAGCGCGTTGCCGGCCTTTCAGGTGGGAGTACGCTCTTTTCTTGAAGGTTTGAAGGTCCTATCGGCCCGGAAATACCGTAAGCGACGATTCATTGCACAATGCAATTGCGCGAGGCAGAAAATTTCTAGAAGAACGCACAGTTGTGGACTACCAACTACCTATCTAAATGGTCAGGATAAGTGCCAGGTCCACTTCCCTGGTCTTAAAGTGCATCGTTGACTCCGACTGCCACCGACAAAGTGACTCCTTCACTGATCTGATAATGATTTTTTTTTTTATTTAAGGTATTCAAGCATTTGGCCTCGATTGCACCTAATTTTAAGTGACGATAAGGCCTAAGATGGAGCATGCTTGCCCATAAAATGACACTTCACTCTCGACTTATATTTTTCAGGGAAAATGTGCGCAGGAAGAGAGTTCGACTCCTTTGCTAATAATGCCCCCGCAATCCGCAATTTGACTGAAGCGGCTTTTTAACCCAATTTTCCTTTTACAAATTGCCGAATGTGTAAAGAATGATTCTAGCGTTTTGAGCCTCTTATTACTCTGTCCCCAATAATGTCGATCTCCGGATTACGAGTAGGTATTGTGCGTCATTTTCGGTTGACTTGTAGAAGTCGTGGCTTTTTAAAATTCTTATCAAAATTATATTGATTGCTTTATGGATTGGCCAATATTATGCGGTCAGAATACTAAGTATTATTTAAGACGGTTAAAATGCTCAAATATGAACACCCTAAACTATATTAATATGGCCCGGCAAATATTTCATTGTTACCACGGTTCTTCTTCCTAACGGAGGATTAAAAGATGTAAGAAGTTAGACTCATTAACATTTTTCACCATTTCTTTAATTAGAAGATTAAAAAAACAAAAAGTTTTTCACTGGGCGTAAAGTCTAAAATGGATGTCATTTAAATAGTAGTCGCTACTGTCGCTAGTCGCCTTACGAACCATAAGCTTTTATTATCAAAATATAGTTTTCTCTAACTTGCCAATAAAATCATACTCAACCACGAACTGGCTTTTCCCAGCCTCTGCAGTAATGTCCAATTTCTACCTCAGGTTACTGATTGAGTGCGCGTCATAATAAACATGTAAATATGTATGATACGCAATTTGAGAGTAGTCCCATCACTGCAAGCGATTGAAGCTCGTTGAAACGGACCAGCGAGCAACAATCCAATAAAGTTGCTAAGCGATCATACAGAATAGGTACCTTTACTCAACATTATATTTGTGACATTAAGCAACATGATTTGAACATTTAATTGAGATGAAAGATGTTCTAGAGAGTGATCACTGCTGCAAGCGACTGACGCTGTCGAACGGCTCAAACGGCTAGACCAATTTTCAAAAATTAAGGTAGCATATAACCTGAATTAACACATAGGCTACTTTTTATCCCGAAATAATTTAGTGTTCCCGTGGGATGAGCGGGTAACATCGCGCGGCACAGCTAGTCATACATGTATATGACGTATGTTTCTACTACTTTGCATACATATCCAAAAATTATCAAAAAAGTTATCATCTTTCATATACGCCCTTCAGCATCTTAAGCGAGTTACTGACTTTCAGACAGCCCTAACGGCATACTACTCATATGCTTATTCGCGAATAGCATACGGTTTGGTTCTCTGGGGAAATAGTTGTGACATCGATACAATATTTATTTTGCAAAAAAAGTGTGTCAGAATCTTGGTAAATATAGACCAAATGGAGTAATGCAAACCATTTTACATTAAACACCAAATTCTAACTGTTGCTTCTATGTATATATTTGAATCGTGCAAATTCGTAAGGAAACACTTTGATTTATATTCCCCTAAAGCAACAAAACAAATCAAAAGAAATGAACGAAACGTAAATAAACTTCAAATGCCCTTCTCAAAATTAAAACTTATTACGCGTGGCCCCCATTATATGACTATCAAAATTTATAATCACCTTCCAAACTCTATAAAAGATCTAGAGGACCCTAGATTGTTCCAAAAACAATTGAAATTGTATTTAGTTAATGCTTGTTTTTATAATTTAAATGAATATTTTAACCATGTTAGTATGTGAGTTATTATGCTTAGTAATAAGTAAATAACATGAATAATCAGAATTGAAATTAATGCGTAGTAATAATTTATGAATTTAGTGTGATATTTAAAGAATAGAATAAAATAATTGTAATTAAATTAACTACTTCTAGCCCTCTGACATTGCTGTGCCCTTTGCAGGGCGTCACATGTAGACCTATTTATTTTTAATTCCAACTTTATTTGTAATGTGACATGCAATAAAGAATTTGAATTTGAATTTGAATTTGAATTTGACTTTCATGAGCTGTTTATAGCAATACCTTACCCTTCCAAGTGAGCGCGGCCCGAGGTGCCAACAATTACGTATAACTAAGTGGCACTTAACAATTAACTATGGGCTCAGAAATAGTAATAGTACAGTATGGGCTCCACCGTAGTTAGCACCTCTAGAGACTGCAGATTAATTAAAACAGTATCTGTGGTTACGATGACTCGATCTCACAACCTATCTAAGTAACTATGTATATATAATCCTGCGCCAGATGAGACGACGCAACGTAATTTTGTAGTTTACAGTGCCTTAGTTTAATACTGTGATGCTGTGTAACTAATTAGAATAAATAAATAAAATAAAATAATTGGCTTGAAGGCATTATGTAATTAAAGTTTTCTGAATTTGACGTGTAAAATTAACCGGTTTTCAAAGTTTGTTGTTTGTTCCCCGACGAAACAAGTGATGGTATGGGCGTATTGTAGTCGTGTATGTAAGTATGTTTGTTTTTGGAATCATAGCTCCTAATTGAGGTTACGCTAAATAGCAGCATGTAAAATATTATGACTAAGCGAGCTCAAACCTCATCTATTTGTATTACACTGAAAAAAGAAATAGCTCAACTATTTTAACTACGGTGGCGCTACGATTCCACCCTAAGGCATGCAGAAGGAACTGGTCGAAAAATTCAATGGCTCTTCAGGTTCGGTGGTCAAATAGGCAGGACGCCCGTGTTGGCCCGGAAAGCCGTTGGAAACGCAGGTTGAGATATAGGCAGATTGTGCTTAGCAGTAACCAAAATTATGCTAATTTTACATAACTTATTTTGGTTACTTGAAGCGCTCAGTTTGTCAGTCCCCCGATTTATGTAACTAGCAGCTAACATTTGGGCTACTGTAAACAAATCTTCTTTTTTTTCAGTGTATTGGCACCATTTACATTTCTCTAAAGTTGTCTCCTCTATCCGTGATTCAGATGTCAAATATATCCTTAGATAGGTATTCAATTTCTGCGTTACCTTCAGGCTGTATTGCCGCAATAAAATGAGCCTGCGTGGCTTTATATGTGATTTGGTCTGATCGCTGTATTAGTTTCCTCAGGTTTCCTTCATATCAAAGAAATTCATTTCAAATATAAAGCTAATATTTTCAGTATAGTAAAATTGCCTTTTAACGTTTGATTTTTGTTTGAGTGCATTATTAATGTTAACCGAGAGCTTAATTTAAAAGTTTAGAAGGATCCACTAATTATGCTTTTTTTCTTTTTCCCCCACCGCCTGGCGAGATGGTAGTCTACAGTTTTTTTTTAATTTAAATCCATCTAATAACTTGTTTTTCTTTTTTTGTAAAAATATAATTAACAACATTTATTCAACTACGGTAGGGTTTATAAGGTTTTCATATTTTCACATACCAAACAATTTAGAAACTACTCATCATCATCATGATATCAGCCAATAGACGTCCACTGCTGGACAAACGCCTCCCCCGAAGATCGGTCTTCCGCCGCCATCATCCAATTTCTGACCACCTTGTCGGGGGCCTTCCCACACTGCGTCTTTCGGTCCGCGGTCGCCACTCAACTCGAAACCACTTTCTGGGACAAACAATCCAGTTGGGTAGGTACGTCAAATAATAAATAAATTACAAAAAAATACCAAGTTTAAATATATTATACTAGTATCCATAACACAAGCCTTCTTGAGCTTAATTTGGGACTAGATCGATTTGTGTGAGGTTGTCCGATTTTTATTTATTTTTTATTTACTATGAAAAACCTAACATATATGATAATGGAGTCGCCTACAGACAGAAGGGTCTCCTGACGATACGCACCGGGGTGTATTATTATTGTTGTTACGTAAGTATACTAAATTTCAGCTTGGGTCCAATTTAACTTGCAGTACAGACGGACAGACAGCGGGACAAGTAAAACTAATTAAAAATTGTGAAAAGAAGTAACTTCCAAAGTTCAAAGCCTACGTCATCCACTTATTCAAGGTACAGAAATATTTTTTTTTTTCAGTATCCTTACTATGAGGTTAGAGTGACCGTTTTCTAGCTAGCCAGCGAGTGCATAAACGATTTAATTACTATAGAATTAAATCGAAGTTATCGATATCAATAGTTGATATTCTCGGTAAATTTAATTTGTGCTAAACGATCTGTCTAACTCTAAAACAACCCACTTCGGTGTTATAAAATAAAGATATCAGCGCGTACAAAGTTTTGTGTAGGTACATAAGTTTTCTCTCTATATTTTTTTTTATCATTGAATCCTAAGACAACAATCATGTTCAAATAACATACGTTTTTGAAATTATATCTGCTCCGTCAATACCCTATATATTGTATTATAATCAAAGTAAACATGAATCGATCATGCGAAAACATTACGTCGCATTTTCAGACAGGTTAGAAGTGCTCGCGATATTGTTTCTGATTTTCATTATTTAGAAAGTATTTGCCTACTCCATTAGAGATTGTTTGCCAATACCCCTTTCATCAGTTATTATGGCGCTTCTTCTGAAGGCTTTAAGCGCCGTCAGCGCTTTACGAAAGTAATTGAGTGTAGGGTGGTTTTTGGCTATAGTAAAGTTCTGATATGGCATTTGTCTTTCTTAAGTCTTATTCTGGGCCTGTACGTGAAAAATACAGCGATATTTTTATAGCCTTACAGTGTCAGTCCGGCCCAGCGCTACAAATAGCTTTCATATGGCAATAATGAGCATACGTCATAAATATTTGCATTATTAAACGGCAGTAGCGATTTGTCAAGGATTTGTCATTAACCAAGTTTAAAACAGTGTTAACCGCAATCCTTCGTTCTTCTTGCGAAATATAATACTGAATCCTATTGTAAACAAACTTACATCAATGTGGATAGTTTTGACTTTATTATACAAACATTACTTGAAATTTTCGGAATATTTAGTCGTCCTCTTTGTTTACATCAGTGACATTCACTGATTTTCAACATCAGTTACAAAAAACCGGCCAAGAGCATGTCGGGCCACGCTCAGTGTAGGGTTCCGTAGTTGCCCATCTTTCACAATAGACGAAAATTACGAGAAAGATTTAAACTTCGAGAAAGATTTCAAGCTCTATAAAAAGGTCGTAAACGCCAAAGTAACAGTAATTACTTAATACCTTCTGGAAGTTAACGATTGAACGCACCAGATTGAGCGAAATGTGTTGATATAATATGGCACTTAATCAATATGTATAACGTTCGAAGTGTAGGGACACCACTTACGTCATTTTAAAGAAAATTACGAATTTTTGCGATAACTCAAAAACGGCTCGACCGATTTTATTCAATATAGTTTTTATTGAAAGTACTTTTAAGGCCTCATTTTCAAGAATGTTTCCATATTTTTTTGACCCGTGGTTGAAAAGTTAGAAGGGGGGGACACTATTTCTTTTATTTTCGGAGCAAATATTTACAAAACTGCTGACTTTATCAAAGAGTTATGTTACAAGACCCCTATTATTTTTAAAAGACCTATTCAACAACATCCCACACACTAGTGTTGGAACGAAAAAAAAAAACACCCCACTTTAGGTGTACGGGAGGTACCCGAAAAAAAGTTTTTTTTTAGTTTTTATTTTACCGTTTTGTCGGCGTGGTACGAGTATATACACATACTCATACCAAATTTCAGCTTTCTAGTACTAATGATCACGGAGCTAAGCCGCGGACGGACAGACAGACAGACGGACATGGCGAAACTATAAGGGTTCCTAGTTGACTACGGAGTACGGAACCCTAAAAAGGGGGCGTTGCCAGTAAAATAAATTGGTACCACTAAAAATCCGCGACGTGGCGTGGGTTAAAAAACACTCTGTTGGGCTATAGCTCTGTATACAGAGGATTCTTATTTTAACACATTTTTATTATAAATTTGTAAAACATGTGATTGCACTATAACACACAGTGATGTTTCATTATTTGGATGTGGATAGGGTAAAGGCACCACTAGTCAGCCTTTTAACGAAAATTCCGAGTTCAAACTCCTCGTATTTTTACAAGCATCGACCAATATTACCTGCTTCATTGAAGTGATGTTTACAAAAACAACATACCAACAACACTACGATACTAAATAACTTGAAACCACTAAAATGTTAGTTATGCTGTGTTTGTAAACATCCCCTCAATTGCCTAGGTAATATATACCGTGAATACCCCAAACTACCCTATTGCCGTATTGTGTTGTGTGTAAGTGATCGTGACCATAGCCCAAGACTCTATTTATAATTAGTATCAATAACTTCACTACAGTAGGGTCTTTATTTTGTGACTACAGCTAGTAGGTTCGTTAACATAGCCCAATAATATTACAACATTTTAAACAGACTTCAAAAGTTCAAAAGAATTTTCTTGACGATCGTATTTTGAAACACTGATGCAAAGATCAGCACAAAGAAAATTTAAAATGCGTAACTTGGCGAACCCGGTACCTCTGGACTACCGGCCCAACGTGTTAACCACTCCACCACCCAACAATATTTTTTCTACCATTTGTCAGTTTTTTAGAGATTTTTAAAATTCTTGTTTTATTGGAAAGGTCCGTTTCCGTATATTTTAGTATACTACACAATATACGTAATATACCTCTCTCTGCCTGATTGTTTTATAACACGAACAAATTCAACTATTCAGAGTTTACGTTACGAATTGGAGCTTTTGTAGGGTATTGTGTTTGAAACTTGTTGAAACACGTCCAACGGTATTTGCATTTTACACAGTTGTGGCCGCTGGTGTAGTTAGGTAAAGCAATTACATTGTACTTTGTAATTTTCAACTGCTTGCTTATATTATACAAAACTCGTAAAAGAATTTTCACTTTCACATAAGCGACAGAGCTCAAGCGTAGAGGATAAATAAGTTTTACGCCTAATTATTTTTACACATATTGAATTGATTGGATTGAGCCGAGTTCCGTTTACTGCAGAATATTTTCTGAAATGTTATCTTATCATCTGGCTTGTATATTATTTTTATGGCTTAGCTACCATTTTTATTTCTTTGTGGTTCACATGTCAGTAAATTCCAATCTTCCTTGGGACTATATTTGGCCTCCCGCGGACTTTAGTGATCCGTGGACTAGGGGCTGAGAATCACTAAGCTAGCGAAACCAGTAGTGGTAGGCGGTGCCATGTATCGGTGATCTCAAAATATAGTTGCACTTGTTAAAGCTTTTAGAGGCCATGATCCAAATCTTCAACTGGAAATGTATCCAAATCCTTTCTTTTACACCGGAGCGCTCCGTTCATTGGGAAATTATATTTGAACATAATTATCAAAAAAATTTTTTGGTTATCGATATTTAGTATTTTTAATTGTCCGACAGATCCCCAATCCGTTCAAGAGAGCAGTATATATGCAATCTCTGCGCGGAGACGCGTGAGATGTGGAAGAAATCCGGCGCCTGGTTCTTCAAGGCTCTTCCTAAGTACGTTCTCCCAGAGAGACGAGCCACGGGACGGTACGCGGACAGCGAACTAGCAAGATCCTTACAGCAGGTGAGGATGAAGGTAAGAAGAAAGCGAGTCAGGTTAGAACAAGTAAGCGGGTAATTCTTCAAGGCTCTTCCTAATTACATCCTCCCAGAGAGACGAGCAACGGGTTGGTACGCGGACAGTGAGCTAGCAAGATCCTTACAGCAGGTGAGGATGAAGGTAAGAAGAAAGCGAGTTAGGTTAGAACAAGTTAGCGGGTAATTCTTCAAGGCTCTTCCTAATTACATCCTCCCAGAGAGACGAGCAACGGGTCGGTACGCGGACAGTGAGCTAGCAAGATCCTTACAGCAGGTGAGGATGAAGGTAAGAAGAAAGCGAGTCAGGTTAGAACAAGTTAGCGGGTAATTCTTCAAGGCTCTTCCTAATCACATCCTCCCAGAGAAACGAGCAACGGGTTGGTACGCGGACAGTGAGCTAGCAAGATCCTTACAGCAGGTGAGGATGAAGGTAAGAAAAAAACATGTCATATTAGAAGAAGTTAGCGGGTAAAACTTCAAGGTTCTGCCCAAGTACATGTTTCCAGGGTGGCGGCCAACGTGCTGGTACACGGACCACTGTCCATGCTAGCTAGCGAGATCCTTAAAGCAGGTAAGGATGAGGGTAAGAAATAAACGTAAGTTCAGAAGTGGAAGAAATTGAGGCATGGCGGTTCTAGGCTCTTCGCAAATACATCCTCCCAGAATGGCACCCAACGGGCCGGTACGCGGACAGTGAACTAGCGAGATCCATTACAGCAGGTAAGATCAGAATGAGAAGAAGTTAAAACCTCGTGATTCTAAGCTTATGCCAAGTAGAGTGTCGTAGAGCTGAGGCAAGTGGCCTGGTGTGCAAATTCAGGTGTGATCTAGCGGACAGCAGATATAGTAAAAATTTCATGTCACAAGTGGAATTTGAGGCGTGGTGGCTCTAAAGGCTCTGCCCGAGTACATTCTCCCTTAGCGGTGGTGGCTATGCTAGAGATAGCATCTTCTTCCAGCAGGTAACGATGAAGCCGAGAAATGGGCTTTTATTAATTACAAACGTCTATATCATTACCTTGTACAAGACCTAGACATGATGAAATATTTTTTTGCGGGATTCATTTATTCAACCTTGCGAGTACCTACATTCAGATACGATTACGAACAAATCTAGAGTTGTTTGCCTGGTTGCACATTCCTTAATCTGCCTACTATATGAAGTAATAAAATGGTAGAAACTCAAACTAAAAAAGCGAGATAGACATATTTTCTTTCCCCACGTGAACAACGTTGCATCTAAATATTTTTTTAAGGATGTCTCCTAGTATATCATAAAACTACCTTTTATCGATAGTTCCATTCCCTATCATTGCAATATGACGTCCATATGCCAGGGTCATCGTATAAAAATACTCCTGCACTAACATGGTAACAGAGTGGATGCTGCATCGAATCGGGTCAGGGTCGGTCCGCCAATACCGCTCCCAGCGGTGGGTCGCACAAACAACTATATACTTTGTTGCACACTATAATTAGGTACTTACATAAAACTAAAATCACAGTTAGCTTTAAGTGGTACAGTAGAGTTCTTAAATTTATGAGCCAAACTATGATCCAAAATATCTGATCCTGAATCTATGCCCTTTAAAAATGGGGTCGAGGCCACACAGTTTTGGTCAAATTCTTGCTCATAAATTTATGAACTCGACTGTACAAAAAAATATAACTTCATTGGATTTATGTTAAAATTTTCAAGAATATTTAAGTATACCATACCAATTTTTCAAATGAACATAATTATTTTAAAAGTACATTTACGAAATCAATGCAATTGGATTATTTGAGCCTCCCCAACATGACATAATATATAGGTACATAAAAGCGGCGAAATCCATTTAAATTGTTTTATTTTAATGAAGCTATCGCGGAAACTGGAGAAAATATTAAATGCCAATGTTTTTCTTAATGGTGATCAATCCCAATAAATTACAAGGTACCGCATATCGAATAAAATCGCTAGTATTTTAAACTTCAAATGCATACTGTTAGGTACACTCAATCAAACACACACACATATATACGAGTACACACCGCTTAAGTGTATACCTGTTATCATGAAATGAAGCCTTTCAAGTGTAGGGCTGCCTCTAACAAATGCATTTATACCATCCCATATCAAATATTATCTTTTATAGGATAGAAATCTAATAATCAAATATATATTTTGTATGTCCCTAGCAAGCAATCCCATTATTTATTTATTAATGTTTTTAAAATCTTGCCAAAAATTACGTGCGAGTTTTGGTCATTATCGTGCAAATAAAGGGCCAATTTTCCTTAAATATCTATGCATTGCTGATTATGATTCTTATACAAATGTTCAAGCTCTTTTACGCTTTGGTGAAAAAGTGGTTAAATAGTCCATGTTAGATGGTTTCTTTTACAGTTAATGCCAACCCTATTTTATACCCGCAATTCCAGGAACTTTTATAACGAGCAGTAAATGCTCTCGTTTATACAAATGTATATAAAATAGGTTTAATATACCGGTCATATATTCATTGCGCAAGCTGTGTAGGCTTAAGTGCAATTTCTTGCTTCTATGCTCCCCATGACTTCTAAACGTTACGTCATAAAAGGCTGTCCTACAAATGGTAGTTCCATTTTTATTTTTGTATTTAAGTGTCATGATTTTTTTTCATGGACGTCATAAGAACACTCAGGGTTGTGCTTAGCCCATACAGTCATTCATAGTGTGTGGTGTGTCGGACCTTAGCCGCCACTGAGTACCTACACCGAAAATTTCCCAAAAGGCAATGGAGCGAGCTATGCCCGGAGTTTCCTTTCGTGATTTCATCAGAAATAAAATAATGAAGGCCGTCAACGCACTTGTGACTCCTCTGGTGTTGCAGGTGGCGACGGTAATCGCTTTCCATCAGGTAATCCGTTTGCTCGTATGCCCCCTATGACGAAAAAAAAGCAGGTCCGCAGGAGAACTAAGATCGTTGAAAATGTTGCCAGAATGAAGTGGCACTCGTAGAACACATACAATTTGTCATGTACGTAATCGTTTTGTGTAAACGAAACACAAACACACAGACACACACACACACACACACACACACACACACACACACACACACACACACACACACGCACACGCGCACGCGCTCGCGCTCACGCACACGCACACACACACACACACGCGCGCGGTTCATTCAAGGTTCTTCACACAGAGTAGGTACCTACTATATTGAGTATAGTCCCTATAAACTCAAAATGAGATGTGAAAAATAAAGTATGTTCCCTTACCCCACCTGACCTTAATACATTGTAAGAATATGCCTGCTTTGCCTGGCTACTTTTCTGTTTTATAAAATTGAAAACGTTTCATACCTATTAAAGCCTATTTTACGTCAGTTTTAAATTAACATCTATTTCGAAAAATATGTGTAGGTATTATAACAATGCGTATCTTTTTTATATGTTTCAAGGTAATGTAATAAATTATTAAATTCTTTAAAGTTTTTCTGAAAAGCGGGGCTCAAAAATAAATGTCTAGCATCTAGCACAATCTTAAATAAATCGACATACCTACTCCCAAACCAAGCAAAACTTGTATTATGGGTATATGAAACACACGGAACGCATCATCAAAATACAATTATTGTACGTAATCAGTCAATAGTCAAATCAAATCTAAGCCAACAACTAAAGTCTATTTCGCTTAGCTTTGTGCGAGTGACGTCTGTCATTTCAGTACAATACAGTGAGTCGAATTTAGGTTATAAAAATGTACTCAGCATAGATATAGTATGTACTCAGTGACAGAGATAACGGTGAAAGAACGATCTAAATTCCGAATAAAAAAATCTTACTGTTCTTATTTAATTTTTTAAATGAACTCCATTATTAAACAACCGCGGAATAATATAATTAAGATGATGGAATGAAATATCTTTCTCTTCAAATATTCCCACGATACCTGAGATATGATACGAACCGTTAAAATCTTTAATTAATTAGCAATTTCGTAGAAAATAATCTTTCCCCAACTTTTCCGCGGGAATTTTACACTGAATACTTTTCGCACAGTTATTTAAGAACAGAGTGACTAAAAATCTTGACCCTTTATACTCTCGGGACTTGTACACAAATAGAAAATTTTGTATTGTATTTTTTCATGCTTATTAACTTTTTTTAAAAACTTCGGGTTTAACATCGACACGGTCAAAATACCTTAATGACTATTAAAATGCTTCCAGCTCTTGACTCTTCGTTCAATATTAATAGACATTATTTGTTAATACCGTTATTACAAAACACTAGACCAGAGGTTTTCTAAGTGTGGGGCGCGCCCCCCAGGGGAGGCGTAGAGACCTTTAAAGGGGGGCGCGAGCTACCTGTGTGGTTAAGTATAAAAAACCCGCGACTGCTGAGAGAATGCACTCTAGACTGCTCGATACGACTACAATCTGGACTGGAGGTTAGGGGGGCGCGAATTTTTTTTAATGGTCGAAAGGGGGCGCATCCCAAATAAGTTAGAGAACCCCTGCACTAGACTAACTACAAAAAAACTATTCATTTTAGTATTAAAGCTATCGTAAGACATCCTTAATAATTATAAAAAAACGCTTTGAACTCACGTAAAAATTGTCAGAAACGGCCCGACATGTCTAGTCGCGTAGCAGAACGGATAGCTGCCCCAGATGAAGAGCTCTATATCGGTTCGAAACATGTCGGGTCGTTCCTGACAATTTATACGTGAATTTTATGATTTATATTAATTTTTCCTTTAACATGCCTATATTTTTTTTCTCTGTACATATTAGTCGTTCGTTTGCCTAGCCTCTATATAATGCTTACCTCTCTCATTTGAGAAAATCGTAACAGGGTCGTCTTTCGTTGCCTTCGTACGGACCCACCGTTTTTATGTCCAATAAAAAGTTTACATATATACAAGTCTTCATCAACCAAGTCTACCTTGATGGTTTTGTAAATCACCCATTGTGATCTTCTTTTATTTTGCTCTATTTCTGGCCCCCTCCTCCAAATTCAAACTGTTTTCCTACCTATGCACCTTTAATCTACACAGTGTATATCTACCGTTTCCTGAGTCGTGTTACTATGTCCACGTGGATAAGGATTTACAGTTCTATCAAATGATAATCCTTCTGTCCCTTTCCGACATGTGTATGCGTGCAAGAGTGACAAGTTTGTCATTACTCTATACGTGACGTCCCATTATATACCCATTTAGCCGTTGTGACTTACGGAATCTGATGATAATTTCTTGAATTAGAACCTCACTTAAATAAACATCAATAATATCGATTACTATACTATCCACGTTTTCCAGGACGCTGGCAACAGTAGCAACGATGGGAAAACGGACTCCGAGCCGGGGTCTCCCCTCAGCGTCCACGCGCCCGCCTTCTCGAGACAGCCCAGCAACTGCGAGAGCAGAAAGTCCAACGATTCATCACATGTGAGTAAAATTACCGTTTACTAGGACGCGGCATTAGAGCCGTGATCTCCCTTAAGCGGCCACGTGTTTACCTTCTCGAGGCAGCGAGGGAGAGAGCAGTAACGGCGAATGTCTAGGTTCCAGCGATTCCATGTAAGCAAAAAATTAAGTGCTTCATGATGCTCCTCTGTATGTATAATATACGGGTGTAACCGACGGTGTACCGAAAACTGAAACCATGGCTTCAGACCATTATTCTGGTCTGGAAAATCGTGGAAATTTCTTTGAGAAAATTCACAAATTTTCCTCGCGAGTTTTCATTTTTTCTTTATTTTTCCGTTAATCGAACTCTACCGGTAACAATTTTTCATGAAAAATCGCATGAAAATAGCATTTTCCGCAAAACACGCAATGTATCACAAACAGTATTATGTAAGCTTTACGGTACAACACAGAGAGTGGAGTGGGACAGATAACGGTACTGGTCGGTCATTGATCCGCCAGGCGGTCGGACGCATGAATAATGTTTACCTACCCGCACATTTTATTTGCTTTACTTGCTTGAATGAAAATAATCTTGTTAGACTGTTTTAATTTATCGGTCAGTTGTTATTGGTGTTAGGTAGTACACTAGTTGTGATCTGTGGTTGCGTTGATTTTGTGGTTGCATTCATTCATGTCATTCGATGCGCATTGGCGTAACGGTATGTTTTGCGCTGACGCGTGAGTGGAATGGGGAGCGCCCGGACCGGTCGATGCTTGCCGCGTGCTCCCCTCCCCGCGCGTCTGCACCCGAGAGAATTGGACGCAATACATTGCGCGTCAAGTTTTATAATTTATTTTGGAAAATCTTATCCTTGAGTTTTCCGAGAAAATGAACACTCGTTTTCAGTTCGTGATTATGGTCTAAAACCACAGTTTTCGTTTTCGGTACGCTGTCGGTTACACCCGTATACTTATAGGTACATGATGTATAATATATATACCTCCGGGCGCAATCAGCACACGTCCGTAGCCACCCGTTGCGGCATCAGTCGGTCGCGCGTTGCGGCATCAATGCGACTCAATTAATCGTGAGTAATAATGTATGACTCACGATTAATTGAGTCGCATTGATGCCGCAACGCGATACTCAATTAATCGTGAGTCATACATTATTACTCACGATTAATTGTGTCGCATTTTTCACGAACAACCAATAAAATTCAGGTAGCTTTTACGAAGAGACTACGCTTACAGTAGCATGATATCCGGCTTACCCACTTCAGAACGATGGAGCACACTTCTCTATTGTTACTAAAGAAAACCTAAGCGAACTACCCCGACTTACCCTGTGCTATTGTTTGACGCCATGCCACTGCTGGGTGAAAATCAACAGCGTTTCAACCGCTATCTCAGTTTCTTTACGAAATTTAGACGGATATATCGTAACAAAAGCTGAGGTAGCGGTCAAGACGCCTCTGATTTTCAAGGTAGCGGACCTTCTGTATTTTTCTATTCTGTGACATAAACTCTGAGAACTGGCTACGTGCCGATGGACTCGATAAGCTGTCATAATGATAATTACTTCGACAAACATATCTAAGTTAATTGGTTCAATTTGCAAATACAAATCTAATTGGAATTACCTAATTGATTTTTTTTGTTCCATAAAATCAAATGTTTGTAAATTTCAGTGATACTGAGGCTTAATTCAAATGGTATTGGCACGTATACATACATAGAACAATCATATATCTTTTTGATGTATCTGGCAATTTGGGCACATATAGCAGCTAGGCCTATTCGAGTATACTTAATCTCACGTAAACAGAGCGTTCTCAAACTCATTGCACAGTAGTCATTATATTTTAAAGAGAGCCCTTCAGTCAATAAAATTGCAATCTATCATGACGAAAAAAAAATATTTTCAAAAAACAAAAGGACTTAATTATAATTTATAATAGTCTTCAAATCATAATCCTACCCTAATCCCAAATTTCCTTCTCTATTCTACAGGTTCTTTGTATCGTTAAAAGTAGGTACTTCATTTGACCCCATTTCCCGGCAAACTTCACAATGGACTTTAAATGTTCATTGTATGGCGGATTGTTGTACCGACTGAATATTCGCCTTTATTTTACAAAGACAGCCGCGGGCTAACTGACGAAACAACTTTTTCTCCAACTTGCTTGGACATGTTGCCATTAATGTAGTAAAACTGGACCGCGAAATCGTTCGTTATATTTAGAAGGCGTTAATGAAAATTAAAAAAAATATATATTATTGGCCTTAGCCGGGAAATCAATATTATTTAAATGAGACGATTAAGTAAAAAACACACCTTCCGTTTATAACGTCTCATACAAATGAGGGTAATCTTAATTTGGTCGGTTACTGCATTTTTACTTTTAATTTTTTCAAAGACTTTGATAATTCACCATATAGCCAATTGTCCACTAAATTTAAAAAATAAAAACTATTATAAACTTTTTAATTGTTCTCTGCGTTTAGTTCTTGCACTGAACATTTTTTTGCTCTGCTACTGTCAATGTATTTGAAATGTCGACAAATTTCGAATAACGGACAAACAATTTGAATAATAATCTTATATGCGGTTAATTTATTTTCATGACTCTTAGTTATTTATTAGAGATTTCTCACTACAGTTTTAATTTTAATAATATGATGATATTTAATGAGTGAGTTGAAAATTAATAAGTGTACCAAACGTAAACAAATAAAAAATAAAACAGAAATGATTGTGTCCAAATCAATATAAAAGCTATTTTGAACTTATGATCTTCTCCGAATGATAAATATGGTATGGTTTCTAAAAAAAAACAGTGTGTTTAGAAGTTGTTCATTTAGCTAAAATTTATAATTACCTATGTGCATATTTTTCGTTGTTGTGTTTTCATATATATTTAATTCTTATTCATATATTTTGTTTTAAATCAAACATATGATTCGGACCCGAAATTTTATTCCTATTCCTAAAAAAAATAAGTACCAAATGAACTTCATGGTACTGATACATTAAATTAAAATGTAGATTGGTGATTATTTCCAAGCATATTTGGAGAAAAGCACTATAAGTACAAGCCTCGGCGGGAATGTCAGTTCGCAGATTCGTATTATTGAAGGACTCGGCTACGCCTCGTCCTTCAAAATCATACTCATCCACGAACTGACTTTTCCCGGCCTCGGCAGTAATATACTATTGTACAGCCTAATACTCTAATCAACGACGCTTTTTTCGACGACGCGGTTGGCACGTAGTGCAGCCAAGAGCCAATGATATTTTATAAAAGAGATACGTTTCACACTAACATGACGGTTGCAATTTTTGCTTCCGAGATCACGGCAGCACACATTGACATTTTATTTCATTGTTTACATACCCCTATATTATTAAATTGCGTAATAGAGAAGTCATTCATATAACAATAAACAAAAAAAGGACAACTAGAATTTAACCGGTAGAACTGAGCCGGCGGTCCTGGGTTCGAATCCCGACAAGGGCAGATATTTGTGTGATGAACTCGAATATTTGTTCCTAGGTCATGGATGTTTTGAGTCATCTATATAAGTATGTAGCTAGGTATGTATATCGTTGTCTAGTGCCCGTAACACAAGCCTATTAACTAGCGCTTACTGTGGGACTAGATCGATTTGTGAGAAGTGGTCCAATATTTACTTATTACACCTAAATATTTGAAACAGTGAGAACTTACCAAAGTTTGTATGTACATAGCAATACTTACAGTCCCCTTTTAGTGTACCTAACTACATTCCAATTTGAAGAAAAGCGTCAAATGAGGCTAATATTTCGTGACCTGCGAACGAGATACATGTAACAATCTCGGGTAGTTGTAATTTGAACCTTATCCCAAAAGCGACAAAAAACATGTTTGTTATAAGTCTATGTTGGATTTGGAACCTTTTTGTACTCAAGTTACGATTTAGCGGACTGTACGAAATCCTTTTGATTTATTCAGAAAATGTCCTTGACGTAATATCCGGTTCTATATGTAGATTTATTCTACTTTAAGTATTTCTCGCAATTGACAACATTTCATATTTATAAGACTACAATTTTATTACTTTTCCGTATTCCGCTTAGAAAGAGGATGTAATCACTTTTTTTATATTTTTGCTGAGAATGATTATTATATTAATACTAGCTGTGCCCGGCGGTGTTACCCGCTCATCCCACGGGAACACTAAATTTATTCGGGATGAAAAGTATCCTATGTCCTTTCCCGGGTCTCAAACTATCTCCAGAATTTTAACTTTTCCATAACAATCATAAATTAAATTTTCAAAAAATTAATCCACTCCCTATTTTATCGGGGTTATTATAAACTAGCTGTGCCCCGCAGTGTTACCCGCTCATCCCACGGGAACACTAAATTTATTCGGGATGAAAAAGTATCCTATGTCAAATTTCATCTAAGTCGGTTCAGCGGTTTAAGCGTGAAGAGGTAACAGACAGACAGACACACTTTCGCATTTTTAATATTAGTATGGATTCGTTTATTAAACTTTACACATTATAAAACGTAGTAACTCAAAAACTATAACAAAATGGGAAGTTTAGTATGGCGTCTATTTAAAAAAAAGAGGACACGTTTTGGTTCACATTGTGGACAGCTTATTTTTTTCGTGGATAGGTCGAAGACGACAACTCTATCCAGGCATAGCTGACGTAGATTTCGGAAGTTTATGTATTTTCTGTTATAGTAGCCTAGTCTATTATTGTCTATGTTCATATATTAAGTATTGTCTTTGATACATTTGTCATCTTGTCCGTCTTATACAATATATTACTGGTGTCATAAAGTCAAGTCTTTTTAAAAGCTTTTATTTAACTTGCAATGTATGTATGTATGTATCTATCTAAGTATATGTTTGTTCGGGCGAAATCTGGCAACTCAATTTTGAAGCAGATATCGTCAACCGATTGAGCTGAAATTTTGCATACTTACTTAACTTTGATGACAATACAATAATATGGTACCATGGGGCTGATCTGATGATGGAGCCGGAAGGTGGCCATAGGAACTCTATAATAGAAAAAGCAATCCTACCGAGCTTGGGCTCTTTAGAATCGTCTCAGTGAGCATTTGATGGATATCCAAAGAAAAGTACATTCGGCTATAAAAGCTTGCCACTAAAATGACATTTTTGACAGAAACTTATTATTAATATGTCTTAGCACACCACCTCGTACATTTTCTTCAAACAAATATTTGTTTACATACAGAAAAATAAATTCAAATAAATATTTTAACGTGTACTCGACGCAAAGCTCTCTCGATCTCTATAATTAATTTTTATCTCTTAGAATTAATATGAAATGTTGTTTATTTCTACTAGGATTCTTTATTTGTTTGAAACGTTTGAAAATAAACAGAAGTAAGTGCAATGGTGAACAGTATGGTGAAACTAGTAGCGGTGTAGTGTTTCGTATTTTAAACAAATAACCAATAAAATCGATTCTCATGTGGTTTTTGAGACGATCAAGAGAGACAACTTTCTAATAGAGTTATATTCTGTGATTTCAGATAGGGTGAGTAGAGCATATCGGTAAAGAAGATATATATTAGTTGTCTGGGTCAATACTAGATCAAGTACCCCAACTATACAAATCCAATAAAATGAACCAATGCTGAAAACAACCAATAAAATGGATTCTCAGGTGGCTTTTGTGATGGTCAAAAGAGACAACCTTTTATAGAGTTATATACTGTGATTCCAGTTACGGCATATCGGTAAAGTAGGTACCTAGAAATATATTAGCTGTCTTTTTCATTACTAGATCAAGTTAAAGTTAAGGTACGTTGGGGTAAGTTGGAAAACAGTGTAAGATAAAATCCCGTTCATATCATAACTACCTATTCCGTGCACATTTTTTGTTCCTAGTAACTTTATTGAGAACGCAATTTCATTGATCCCCGCCCCCCAGTCGTTGCCGTTCGCTCAGTGAGTGCGATTGTGAGTTATTGGCAATTTTCGACAAGGTGTGTTTTTTACACTCAAATCACGTTTTTTCATCTTATCCCATGTATTCTAACTTATTTCGCAGTGACGCTAGAGGCATTATGTTTTGATACAATTGCTTATTATTGTTATCTTAGTTACCTGCCAATGTGGAAAACACTTATCTTTCTTATTTTACGAGATTTTATACATTTCAGTCTTGCACCGAATAATTTTGAAGGGATAAGACGGCAATATTGATGTTTTCTTCTTAATGTGCTTTCAAAACTCATAGTAACAGTAACTGGTTCTCAAAATGTAGAAGCGGTGTAATAATAATAGACTCTTAACAACCTACGTGCGGTCTCACAGACCTAAGGTTATTCGTATTCCATAAAAACAGTCTGAAAACTCTGGTCTACCTGACTTCAAAGTGGGGTATAAGAATAAAATATTTTTTTAAGAAAATCGTATTTTAGCGGTAAATAATGGCTCTTTTCAAACATGAATGAAAGTTTTTAACTACTACGTTGACCTAAGGCGCATAATATAACTGATTTTGAAAACTATATCAATCTTTCCCCGTTACCTTATTATCTTGTCCAAGGACATTTTAAGTTATAAGTGTAATCTTATTTAAACTTTATTCATACTAAAAGTGTTAGTAACTTCCTCGTGTTCGTTTAAATATAAAGATAAATATGTCCTCTTTACTAAAAACATAGATTCCTCTACCTAATGCTCATATTATTGTCACAATATAACTTAAAAAAAACTGGTCATCTCGTGTAAAAACCGTTCAATCTTATCCCAACGCACCCCCAGCTTTGAAAACTATACAAAATAAAATGAACTAACTGCAACTCTGAGCTATGCGCTTCCCTTTTGTCATAGATTCCACCATATTCGTAAATATTACAAAACAAAGCGCAACGGATTTGCGTTTAAAAGAACTCTCTCAAACGGATTGCACGTAATGGATATTGTCCCCATATAGAGATGGGACGTCACGAATGAAAATATAATCACAAAAACATAGTCCGTCAAGAAAGTGTAGGAATTAAAAAGTGGCAATACTGTAGTGTCATCGCGTTTTCTTAGATTGATTAGAAAGGGATGACGCTACAGTATTGCCACTTTTTATTTCTACCCTTTGTTGTCATATACGCATGATATAGCAGAACATTCAAGTATACTTGGGCGGTGGGGGGACATACTTAATGTCATTCGTCGAATTGGACTCCTGGGTGCTAAATTCAGTGAGCTTTAACCCTCAAATAGTATGTAGGATGCAGCCTATATAACAAAAATAATTCAAGATTTATTGAAAAGTGGGAATATTTCTCATGTTATAGGACATCACTCCTAAGTAAATTCTACCTTTTTTAATATTTCACCTTAATAATGTTGACGGTTGTCTATTAAGTGACAATGAGCGTTTTTATGTGGATCCTAGCTTAAAATTAAATTATAATAATTATTATTGTATTAAGCGGTTTACACTCACGTGAAATTATCAGGAACAGCGGTAGAATAGAATAGAATAGAATAATTTATTTGTAATAAACTTACATTGTCAAACATTCAATTATTACATGTTCAGTCTTAAAAAATAAAATAAAAAGTTATGGAGCTCTTCATCAGGGACTGCTGCTGCCCGTACAACGGTGCGGTAACCTCGTCAATCATTGTATAAACGGCTTAATACAATAATTAAATATTTCTCACGAAAGTTTCAATGAGATTACTGAATGTAATGGTTTTTTCTGCTACTTTAGCTGTTAGAAGATTAAATAGTCGCAAAATATCAGATAGTCGTCAGGCTCAAACATTGAATTGAGCCAAGGATAAACGACAAACCTACGAAGAAATCATTAAAGAGGAAACACGAAAATAGCACATTAACTATATCGCCGCGCATGTAGACATGTTGAAATAATAGTCGTACTTCCCAAACTACGCATCAGAATGAATAAATTCAAGGGCTGATGAATTCAAATTGAGCAGATAAAGCTAAATATAGACATTTAAGGCCCAAGGTTTGAGATAAACATTAGGCACTGTATCACGCGTAATTAGGGTTGCCATCCGTTCGGGTTTCCCCGGATTTGTCCTAGTTTGGAGGCCGTCCGGGGGGTTTTCAAAAAGTGTCAGGGGAAAACTCGGACACTTTTTGAAACAAACTTTTTGGACACCTTTTATGTGAGGAAATACCTTATTGAATAACTTATTTACCGGCATTATTGTGTACAAAATCCATACTAATAATATTATAAATGCGGAAGTGTGTCTGTTAGTCTGTTACCTCTTCACGCTTAAACCGCTGAATCGATTTTGATGAAATTTGGCATGGAGATAGTTTAAGATCCGAGGAAGGACATAGGATAGTTTTCATCCTGGAAATTATCCCTAAAAAGATTGAAAAGTGAGTAATGTAATTATTAGACCAAAAGCACAATTGCTCTTACATTTCCTTAGGCGCTTTCCCTTTTATTAATTAAGGTGATTCGGTGGATATCTATCTCTTATAATAAAACACACCGTTGATGGGAACGAACTGGATTTATTTTTTAAAAGTCACAGACTATGCAATAGGGTAGCTACAACATTCCTTCCACAGATGGCGCCACACTACACATTATTTTGTTATATATTTAACACTATCGTGTTGTACGAGGTTGCTTCCAAGTTCCACGCGGACGTAGTCGCGGGCAAAAGCTAGTAGGTAATAAAACCGTATAAATAATACAAAGCGCTATCAAGGCACTAGCTTCAATTAGCGTAACACGTTAACAGCGTAAGGCGATTGCTTTTTTAATAATATTATTTTCGGACACGTCCGGGGAAAAAATTGCGATTTACGCTGAATGTCCGGGGTTTTGAAGTCTTTGTCCGGGTTAGGCGAATTTAGAGATGGCAACCCTATGCGTAATGGTGGATTTTACGGGCTTCTATTTTTAACAATCGAATGAAGGTTGTAGGTATACTCATTTATTCTGTTTTAGGTCTTGCGATTACTCACTGGCCTTTTCTCATGGCGCCATCGGACAAATGTGTTTTTTTTTTTTATGGAATCATACTCAGTATTATATATAGGTATACATTTATTTTATTATTTATCAATGTCTTGCAATTTAACATGTCACATCATAATATTATATTAGATAGATTAAGAGCTAGGCTCTTGTCAGCGGAGTAACTTCCAGCGTTATTTGGATTCACAATCAGGATTAGTTTAGTTTTACGGCGTCCCTATATATTTCTAAATACACTTTTTTAAAACCTCGATGTGACATTTGGCCATATTCCAAATTAAAAAAAAAAGAACTGACAACTTCTCGATTTTTTTTTGGTAAAGCTGGCTTACCCATGTGTTCAGTGCAATGGAACAAAGTAAATTAAGCAAGCCGGTAGGAATCTAGTTTTATTCACGCGACTCCATTGATACGTGTAAAAAGTAAAATCAAATAAACTTTTGATTCAGTGACCAGTGTGAAAATCAATGCTTGAAATTTGAAACTGAATCTTAGATGAAATTGTACGTTTGGGACTCATATTTCAGCAACATGATAACACATATTTTCCTTGATTATATTGGGTAGAACAATTTACGTATTATCAGGCCGTACAAATATGTTTTTAAAGTACTAGCTTCGTCCGCGTTTTTAGGATTCCGTACCCAAAGGGTAAAAACGGGACCCTATTACTGAGACTTCGCTGTCCGTCCGTCCGTCCGTCCGTCCGTCCGTCCGTCTGTCACCAGGCTGTATCTCAAGAACGGTGATAGCTAGACAGTTGAAATTTTCACAGATGATGTATTTCTATTGCCGCTATAACAACAAATACTAAAAATAAAATAAAATAAATATTTAAAGAGGGCTCTCATACAACATACTTGTTATAAATTATGGTACGGAGCCCTTCATGCGCGAGTCGGACTCGCACTTGCCCAATTTTTTCTTTATCGTAGTCGGGTAAAAAGTATCCTATGACCATCTTTGGATGTCCAACTATCCCTTTGAAATCGGTTAGAATCTGTTCAGCCGTTTCACAGTGATGAGAGGACAAAGAAAAGTTTATCAACAGATAGCGCTATATACGGCTAGCGTATAATTCTATTCTCAGGCAGCTTGTGCCAAGATCAAAAGAATTAGTACATTACATCAGAGGCCGGGAAAATGAGGATTTCCGGCCAAGTAGGTATATAGGCCGGATAGTGATACGAGGCCGGGAATCCGTTTTCACGACGAGGCATGTATAGTGCTATTCTCAAACATACTAAAAAAATATACTTCAAAGAACAACATTTTATTAATTGACAAATAGGACATTTTAGTCTAACAACCAACCTTTAAAAACAAAACCTGCTTTTTGTCGAACCAGCCAGCTGTGTGAATGACCTTGTTGTTGAAACCAAAAAAAAGTTACTTTGCAGGCCTAGGCCTGAAAAGCAGTATGAAATCCCTTTACAGTCCTCTCGAGTTGTTGCGCCCAAAAAGCAATACTTCCGAGCCTATTATAAGGAACGTAAAGACAATATTTCATTGCATGTTTGAGAAATAGGCATTTGTGGTCCGGATGTACAGTTTCCTGGATGTTTTCACCTTACAGGTCACGTTTTTCAATCGTAGGTATCTTTTAAATTTTTGGGTAGCTTCATTTTTTTTTTCTCAATTCAGCCTTTTACAAAATGTCAAAGATATGGGTTAAAATGAAAAAAATAAAGAAAAAACAAATTTCTGCCAAATCGCAAAAGACCCACAGACGCTTTGGTTAATGAAATTGAAATGTTATTCTACATTTCAATATTTCTCGAAGAATATATTTTTTCAAGGAACAATTTTAAGGCACACCTATTGCACAGGTTAAAAATATTTTCCCGAATTAATAGCACACAGAATATGAAATAACATTTCCAACGAAATACTAGGAATATTGCGCATGAAATATTGGAATGCATATCAGCTGTCAAATATGCAGGGGTTGCAGACCAATTCAGTTCAATTATCGGACAGGATCTGGGTCAGACGGTTTGATAAAATTATACGATTTCAATTGTTGGATAAATTAGTTTTAACCCTCGACACAGAGTAAATTACAGAAGGTTCTTGCCTGGGGGAAACGACCGCCTGAGAAATTAGCCTAGGTACACCTTTATTGGTTGTTTGCGTAATTGACACGTTTCTAAATCACGAATATCTGACATATGTCTGTTTTAGCGACGTGCTCTATTTATTGTCGATTTGTCAGACACAAATTGATACTGAGCTAAATAAGAAAAAATTATATAAAGTCATGTGGTGCAAGTATACGGAGTATGTAAGTGTCCTTAAACCCATGTATTTCAGTCCGAGTCAATGAAAGGTAAATTAATGGGTTTGCGCACACTTACCCACAGCGCACACTTGCCTCACATGACTATTATAATTGTATCGGCTGCATTGTGCATCATCGGAATGCTACGGCCCGTAGCGATTCAACAACAACGAGCTACGCCGTAGCGCTGTGTACACTGTAGGTAGTATAGGTACTGCGAGCCTATGATAGCTTGCTTTTATCGCGCGATAAATAAGTGAAAAACCATCTGTCAGGTTTTGACAAAACGCGAATGTGAGTGACGATGCTTTGTCACTTATTATCACGTGAGAAGCGCAACCATCATAGGCCCGCTGTACAGTAACTAGAGTAGGAAAGTGACTGACAGATTCCATAAGATTTCTGATTGTTTTTTTTCTTCCAAGTAACATCATTATCTATAATAACTAAATTCCCGATGAACTAAGAACATCCTCCTTTATTAGAAGTCTGTAAAAAATACAGGATATTTTCGTTGCCAGAGTACGAAAACGCCTCTCAGTATCAAACAAAAACAAAGTTCCAGTTGCGGTATGTACCTAACCTAACCTACCTTTAGAGCAACTTCTTGAAATTCGCGCTTCATTTGTTTTCCTTTCCAAACAACGAAGTAGAGATACCTACGTCAAAAATTACGTTTGTGGGTTTAACAAGACTCCGTTACAAGTTATAAGAATTAGGTACAATTGAATAAAATTTCTTAAGAGGCCTACTTTTTGAAGTGAATAATATTTTTTCCCGAGTTCTAGGTAGTAACATAGCTATTTCATGCTTTCATTGCGTGCAGTCGAAAATAAGTAGAAAAAACTAATTTTCCGCATAAATTTTGTCAATTTCGAGTAGTTTTTGAAACAAAAATTATTAATGAAAAATTCAAACTGTAGGTTTCAAATATATACCTACCAATAAATCCCAATAGCCCTGTTCTAGTTAGTAACATCAATAATATGTTAAGAAACATGTTTGATCATAGAGTAAAATGTCTAAAACAATCAGCATTTTAAAAGGAATAAGGCCTCTTAACTGTAATACGAGTATTTTAAAATATTCTATACATTTAATTTTGAAGGTACATCTGTCAGTGACAGCGATCAAGCCTTTATTCCCGCGGATAAATGCTACGTTTTCATTCGTCAGTTTGTTAATAGATCAGTATTTAATACAATAGACAGTATAATTTAAATATTTTTAGGTCACGGTGAAAATACAGCATTTCCTAATATTAAGATTTGGGCACGCGGTAGTTGCGGTAGTTGTCATGTCAACCGGTCGGCCCTGTTGCAAATAAATAATTTCTGTTTAAGATATCTAGCCAAATATATAATGTTAATAGGAAATTGTATGTAATCAAACTCAGTTCAGCTTCGTAGGCAACCGCATTACCACGGAGCGAACGTAATCATTCCTGTGGCGCCGAAACATTCCCGTTTAGTGGGTTTGTGCTTACGCACAAAGGCCAACTTACTGGTAGTAAGGGCTAGCCAGCGATGATACCTACAGTTCAATTCATGTTTTAAAAAAAAACGGTCTCCAATTGGCGGAGAAATCGGTGGACATACATAAACAAAACATTCATACAGTTAAAACATGGCACTTCCTTTTTTGAATTCGGTTAAAAAAAGATGCCAACCGTCGTAGTCTTCTATAGATGCAAGTTTTGAAACTACAGAAAATGAATTAATAATATTTAAATAATACAGGATCCCTGAGTAGACAAAACCTGAGTAGTTGTATTTTTATGTATATACTCTATAGCTGGCTCCATCAAGGAATGTGATTGGTGCATCGGCCCGCGCTCCCAAAACTTTGAACCCTAAGACTGCCTGTCCACAGAAGAGCAGCAGAGCGATGTGTAAAATGAACCAATCACATTCCTCGGATTTAAATGCACTTCTTTTGGGCTTCAGCCTGATTGGTTCTTTTTCTCCGCTTCGCTTCAAGTGGACAGGCAGCCTAACAGGTTTCATCAGGGGGCCTATAATGGTTGCGTTTATCACGTGATAAATAAGTGACAAAGCATCTGTCACTCTCACTCGCCTCTTGTCAAAACGTGACGGATGCTTTGTCTCTTATTTATCGCGTGGTAAAAGCAACCACCATAGACGCAGGACGGGGGACTTTCCATCCTAGGCCTCATACCTCAACCATCATTTAAGGCCTGCAGTATATTTCTTAACATTTCCAAATGCCGTCACACTATCACTTTCAAAAGGTCAAGAAATAATAAATACATTTACGCAGAACGCCGCCAATAAAAGACAATTGAATCGAAACCTTTCAATCGGAAAAATTAATATTTCGTTTAATAATTCCTTTCCTTTTGTCCTTTTCAAATGTCAGAATGGGTAGCTATTTTCATTGTTTATAGAAATTCGACTTTGCTTCCTTCTTCTGTTCTGACACTGTTATTACGTAAATTGGTTGGTAGGTACTAGGGCTTCAACCTGTTTGATATTATGTTAAATAAGTATTTTCAAACAGATAATTTGATATTGGCAATTGTGACTTAATCTATGTTGATTTTAGATAGGTTTGCTCGTAGAACCGAGGGCCGTTGGGGCAGAAGAGGTTCTTCTGTGACTAATACCTCGTTACCGGAATATGTAGATTGTAGTAGGTAATATTGTTAAAAATTTAAATGCGTAACGTGGCGAAAGAGATCGGAAAGAGATCCAGAGATACTGGGTTCCATTGAACCCAGTACCTCTGAATTACCGGTCCAACGTGTTAACCTCTCCACCACCCAAACGCCAGATAACCCTTCGAATTTGGACCGGTAATCCAGAGGTTAGGTTACGCATTTTTATTTGTTCTTTGATCTTTGTATCAATGGTTCAATAAAAAAAATTGTGGTGTTTAAAATGGTGGTTAAAAATAATGAGACATTACATGTTTCATGTTGAGGAAATCCGTAGACGAACTAAAGTGACCGATATAGCTCACCGGATTAGCAAGTTGAAGTGGCAATGGGCAGGCCACATAGCACGCAGAGCAGATGGCCGATGGGGCCGCAAAATGCTCGAGTGGAGACCTCAGACCAGCAAGTGCAGCGTAGGACGTCCACCTACAAGATGGACAGATGACCTTATAAAGGTCGCCGGAAGGCGCTGGATGCAGGTCGCTTCCAACCGATATATATGGAAGTCCAAAGGGGAGGCCTATGTTCAGCAGTGGACGTCCTATGGCTGAGATGATGATGATGATGAGATGTTTCATACATTTAGAACTATACTTATTAAAACGGGGGAAAAAACAAACACATATGACGTCATTATTTTTTTATGTTCACTAAGTACACTATATAAAAGTAAAGCCTTATAATTATAACGAAGACTCTCTGTTTGTTTTCTTGTTGTTTGAGACGCAGACCTTCTAAATCCGTATTAATAGCGTAGAAATAACGCAAGTTTCGGCCAAAACTAACAAAAACAAGCAGCTCCAGAACAAACAAAGCTCCTTATACAAACCCTTTAGTTATTTCGTGACTAACAAGAAAACAGAGACAATCCTATACGCCTCCATATATATAATACAATATAAATATAAATATCGAACAACCTCATACAAATCGATCTTGTCCCAAATTAAGCTCAAGATGGCTTGTGTTATGGGTACTAGACGACGATATGCATACTTATATAGATAAATATATACTAAAATACATAGGACAACCATGACCCAAGCACAAATATTCGAGTTCATCACTCAAATATTTGCCCTGGCTGGGATTCGAACCCGGGACCGCCGGCTCAGTAGGCAGGTGCACTGCAAATGGAGCCAAACACGTCGTTCACAAAAAACCGCTAAGCCGCTGGGGCCGACGGTTTCTTGACAGGCGAACTGATAACCTGGTGATGGTTGCTGTATGTGGTTGGTGCAGTACTGGTTGTAGTGGCGTTCTGTGGGGTAGACCTATGTTACGCAGAGAACGGGTTGGCTGCATGATGACGTTGACGGGTACCTATAACTAAATAAATGGTAAAACTAAAATTTAGAAAACAAATTATTTTACGGGAGATTTTCTCGTCCAAAAACCTATTCGACGATACTACACTGTAATATTTAATTCGATTCATCGGGGTTGTGATGACTATTTTGCTATTTGGTGACCTGTCCGAGAAAAAAGTTATGTTTCCAGAGTCGAGCGAGTCATATATACTTAATTATAATAAAATAACGGTTACGGAACCGTACACCGAAAGTACCCCGTCCTGCGGGCCTATGGTAGTTGCTTTTATCACGTGATATAAGTGACAAAGCATCCGTTACGTTTTGACAAAATGCGAGTGTGAGTGACAGATGCTTTATGTGTGAGAAGTGATAGACGCAACCATCATAGGTAAGACCAGGGTTTTACCGTGGTTTTAGTACACGCGTTATTTGAACCTACTCGTAAACCTGAAGTAGGTAGGTATAAAATGTCGAGGTCGGTCTCCCCTTTATATGATATCATATAAAAGCCATAGAGAATGCCAGGGTTATTTAAAGGACTCGCAACTAATTGGTGCGTGAATAATACGACATCGGGAAAATGTGTCACCTTATCATCGCCAAACTTTATAAGTATACTGTAATCACTAATTAATCCGAAGATACAGTCGCATGCATTCGCACTCTAATTTATTTTTGTTTATTTAATTATTAATACCGGATAAACCCATGTCGCTACCATTATGAGATATCTCTATTTATTGTACATATAATAATTACATATAATAATCTAAAGCCCTGTGAGACTGTTATGACAGTTTGTCTACAGGAAGACTTTTCAATAACTGGCTAAAAGTAGGTATAATTAAAAATCAGTATAAATTCAAACATTGTTGTTTGTAATTTCACCTGAATAAATATTGCTTAATGAATTATAGATATCACATATTGGATAAGCGCCCTAAATAAACTGATACATCCACAAATGTCACATCTGACATTTACAATAATACTTACCTACCATTTACCTACCCAAGCTATCGTTTGCTTAAATTTCCGGAACATTATGTTTACCCTTATGTTTTTTTCTCCGAAATCAATTTTCCGCAAATGTCAATAAACGGAGCCAGCGATGTCAGTAATACAACACTGTTTGTCAGTGATTCTCAGATAGCTGTCATTACCATAAAACAATAACAGTCGTCTCGTTGCTACGTCATGGCAAAGATTAGGTACGGAACGCAGTCAATACAGTCAATTGAAAAACATTTGTATTCTGCCTAAATTTCCTAAACATAACCGTAGCTATAAGTAACACAACACTGTCAGTGATTCCCAGATAACGGTAATAATTGCCATAAAACAATAATAGTCGTCTCGTCGCTACGTCATGCCAAAGATTAGGTACGGAACACAATGATACACTCAATAAAAAAATGCTTGTATGCTGCCTAAATGGCAAACGACATGCGATAAATTTGTATAGGTATTTTATTGCCATGGTTAAGCCTAAAGATTACTGTAAATATATTTAGGGCCCGTGGAGTGTCACTAATTCAATTGAACTTCGCTTACATGGCATTATATCGAAAATATATAATGTTCTTGCTGCATTGAATGGCAATACAATACATGTCTGCACACCTCACAAAACAAACAGGAGAGATACCATGCATGAAAGCACAATTACCTAGAGGTAAACAATAGGTGACAACAACAATTTGGAACACGTTTTGAAGCCGTTTGGGTCAGAATCTTTAGGTCAATGGAGCTACGAGTACGTGGCGGCCAATGTTATATGTACCTTAGTCATAATTATGACTTGCCATTTTGAATTTTACTTTTAGTTTTCATATCACTGACAAAGCAAAATGTCATTACGGTAGCGGACGAGAAACGCATATCGCGACATCTGGAATGGATGTCAGTGTCGAACGTTGAATTGATGAGACCCTGAACCTTACATCGCCTGGATACTGCGCAGTGTGACCTTTCTGGAAATTGGTTTATCTATCAGACTATGTACTTGCGTCATATGGCAAGAGGAAATGGGGTGAGCCGACAGGGCAGCTTGGCAACGGCGTATAAAAATATCTTTATTGTCTCTTACTTAATTGAACCCTTTCTAAGAATTGATCTTAACTGTAATGGAAATTATTTTATTGATGTTCAAGTCAATTCAATCAAGCAACTAGAGAATTATGGAGTACTTGGTATAAGGTTAAGCTTTTTATAATAAATGCTTTCTTTGTTTTCTTACCTAGTGATTTATAGCTAGCAATTAATCAAATTAAATGGAAAATCTCATTTAGTTGTGATTGTGTCCGTAAAAGGTAGGAAAATTGCTTAGTAACGGATATACAATTTAGCCGGGAGTTAGGAGACTTTTCTCGTAAATAAATAAAACAGGATTTTTTTTGCAGATACGGCCAGCATGAAAAATAGCTTAGTTTGTATTTTGCACATCTTTTTATCACCTCGGTTAGGTTACCGTACGATGTCCGTACCGTACAAGGCGGGAAAAAACATTATCAAGTCTGTTTTTGGTTTAGCTACAGAAAAAAAACATTTAAAAACGTGACCATCTGTAATGGAAATTTTGGGACACTTTTTCTCTTGTATGAGGTTCGAAGAACAAACGATTCTGAGAAAAAGCCGAAAAAATATTTTTTTTTTTCTAAAAAGAGTTCTTGTAGGTACACTTTTTTGTAAAAACAGGATCCTATTACTAAGACTCCCACTGTCCGTCTGTCTGTCACCAGGCTATATCTCATGAACCGCGATAGTTAGATAATTGAAATCTTCACAGATGATGTATTTCTGTTGCCGCTGTAACAACAAATACTAAAAAACAGAATAAAATAATTAGGGATTTTTATTTGATGGTACGGAACCCGTCGTGCGCGAGTCCGACTCGCACTTGACCGATAAAAAAAACAGTTATACAACTTATAATGTAATACATTACAATTCCTTTACAAATGGAGCCCTGTTTGACTAGGCTTAAGCTAGTCTTAAGTATTATTATTATTATTTTGTAACTATGTGTATATTTTTGACGGGAATAACTTTACAAATTGTAAAGGCACTTTGAGAAAAGTTTCTCACTTTTCCTGTAAATAACTGCGTTGGAAATAAGATGGACTTTCTCTGGGATGATATACCACGGAGTTAGGGAAATTAAAAGTTTGACGAAATTGCTATTTGCTCAAATTTCCTCCCGAATTTGCGATATAAATTCAGAGCATACCTTTTCCGTTCCAAGGAAATACGCGGCGGAAGTATATTAAATTAACATAAAATATTTGTAAAGAATATTTTATCGGGCTCCAAATAGCATTTTTATATTTACAGCCTTGTAAAAAAGAATCGTGATTTTTCCAGCGTTTTCGTTTCACGTTCTCAGCATACTAATCTTTTGTTGCTAGTACTCAAAATTATATTTTGCATGCAAATTATTACATTAATTTTATTGTCAGTCATCAGTCATCATTATGGTGTCATCAGTAAAACTGAAAGATGCTATGATTTTCAAAATTACATACAACCCAACTAGCAAAACTGAACCAAATTTAGCTGTAAATCAGTGACAGACGCAGTTTTATATCCGTGATAGAAACATCTCTATCACTGGGAAGTGGCCCCAGTTTTACAGCTATTTGATGATATATCATGTGTATTTTGGCACCGCACGTCGCTACTTTGATGTATATCCATGATACTACAATGTTTTATGAATCTCTTTAGCGT
Source organism: Apotomis capreana (assembly GCA_947623375.1). Taxonomy (NCBI): domain Eukaryota; kingdom Metazoa; phylum Arthropoda; class Insecta; order Lepidoptera; family Tortricidae; genus Apotomis; species Apotomis capreana. The sequence goes on along the minus strand of OX392517.1, from coordinate 11,254,828 downwards.
TACACCAATGGTGCCTGAGTCACTATATCACTAAAATATGATAAGAAAGTAACAGCAATGCTGATATAGAGCTGTTTGTTGTTATATTGTTATTAGCGATTCTTTTATGTCGCATATCGTTAGTGCTAAATACTGAGGGTTATATGTAAATAAAGTTGTATGAAAAAAAAATGACCTAACAATTAACAGTTGTGTAAGTATAATAAAATAGCAAACTATTTTTGTGTTAGTAAGTAGTGTCAAGTTGCTGTTAGGTAGGTACGTGCATAACGGGTAATTTATCATGCGCTCAAAATTTTATTGATGAAATAATAGCATATTATTTGTGTTTTTTTCATGCCCCTTTTAAATATTGAATATTTAATTAAATAAAAAATATTTAAAATAGCAAATTATTTAAAGTCACCAATATGTATCTAAAATGTGTTCTGGTTACCGATATATCACAAATTTACAGTTTCCCACCGCCATTACCAAACACTTTCGGGTTCCTTAATAAAACTAGTAAAACCCCCTACTGTACCTACCTTTAGGTAATAAATAAAGTATCTTCAATATTGTTCAAGTCATTTGCGTGAAATGAAAGTGGTTATATTTTTGGTCAATTACTGTTTTTCAAGCAGAAGTAATTTCATAAAACTCAACAGATTTGAATGGCTGTGGAAGAATATGTTTCATCTTCTCCATTGTCATCAAAATTGTCAGTCGCAAACAGTCATCTTGATATCCTGAACAAGGTTCTGTTAAGATTTCATTTTTTGTATCTACGGAACCAACTTCCGAATTCTCGACGCTGGTTTGACTATCATAAAGATCCTATAAATGAGGTTACAACAGCTGATATACATTTATTTAGCTATATATTAGTAACAATAATGTTTATATGTCACTGATGATATAAAAGGTCCTAAAAAGTGTATTTGCAACTGTTTAGTGTTAATGTAGATCTTTAAACAACTTTATGCTGCTGGTGTTAAGGAAACGCCATTATATGATACTTTAGACGCATATCAGCTGCGTTATGTTCTTATATATCTCGAGTTAGCTCCATTAGTGCACTGATATATCACCAGCGATATTGCAGCGCATTAAAAGCCACAATAGAGTTACTTAGCTGTATACAGGCACTGTATATATCTGATATGCAACGAAATTGCTCTAAATCACAGTTAGGGATACTGTTGTGCAGCTGTGTTATATGTGCCGTATTAAGAAGTCCAGTAAACGTTTATGTCATCAATTCTTATCACGATATAGCTGTATAAAATTATACAGCTAGATGATGATACAAGTCGCCAATATACAACATAGCAGCTCCGAGTTGCTATTTTATGACTTTTATATCATTATTTAGTGTTAAAACATTTTATTTTATCACTACTTTGCTAGTTGGGAAACTATACTAAGAGAGATTTTATTTTATTAATATACTAGCGGCCGCCCGCGACTTCGTCCGCGTAGATTTTTGATGATGACAAAGATATTAAAATAGGTAAGTGAATTTTATTCTTAATTAAAATGGTCTAGACATATTGCATTTCAAACAGTGGCAGACACTGATATGCAATTGTTAAAGAATTTTAGAAGATTTTCCAATTAGATTACGGGAATTGTTTGCAGGATGCTTAATATTTATTCCGTCAGTTACCTGATGCTTTTAATCTTTGGCAAAAATGACTCGGCATGATATAGAGCGACGCATAGATTTGGAGTTAGAAAATGGGGATCTCAGTTAAATTATGAGTGAGATTAAAAAAAAGTTAAATATCGTAAGGCTGTTAAAACAATCTTAAACTCAGCACTGGAAATCGAGAGATGGAGGCAGTTTAATAGGAGTATCTCTTTTAATAATAATAAATAATAAACTTTATTTCAAAACAATAATAAATAATGACCTCTTTTCATAAGAAGGCAGCACTGGTATTTGTACACGCCGGCCTGGCTATTAAACGAAAAGAGTAGTGTGGCGAAGTTCCCGAGGCTGGCCAATATGTTTCTAAATGGTCTAGCAGGTACCCCACTTATTAAAAAGGCTAGTGTTTAAAGAAAATGCTGAAATGTGACCATTAAAAACTTAATGCACATAAGCGAATTTAATGATGTGATTACTATTTTGGTCTACAGGCTAGTAGTATTGTTTGAAGAGTGATTCAATATATTCTGGTGCTACAGTTCTCTATATTTCTGAAGAAGCTAAATAAAGTAAGAATAGGTATATAAAGTATAGATTATTCATGTGCTGATAGACAACTCACTAAATATAGGAACACATAAAGTTTGGAACACAATTACTTAATAAGAGACATCACTAAGAAAATATTGTTGACAGTCAACTATAGAAAAGGGGGTGCAAGTTCGTTTTAAAAAAATTACGTAGTCACTGGGTAGAAGACAGGAAATAAAAAAATATAAACTGATAACCTTAGCGTAACACTTCTTTATAAACAACATTAGCGGTGTTCCCCATACAAACTTTGCACCCCTTTTTAACCCCCTTAGAGGTGAAATTTTCCAAAACGCTGAAATTACTTTTTTTGTATTTGATTAAGTAAGCTATGTACAAAGTTTCAAGTCTCAAGTTCAAAAAATAAAGGTTCTCCCGTATAAACATTGCACCCCTTTTTAACCCCCTTACGGGTGAAATTTTCTAAAACGCTGAAAGTACTTTTTGTGTTTCTGAATAAGTAATCATTCTACAAAGTTTCAAGTCTCTAGATCAAAAAAAAAAGTTTACTCCATACAAATTTTGCACCCCTTTTTAACCCCCTTAAAGGTAAAATTTTCCAAAACGCTGAAATCATTATTTTTGTATTGAATTAAGTAAGCTTTCTACAAAGTTTCAAGTTTCTAGTTCGAAAAACAAAGTTTCTCCCATATAAACATTGCACCCCTATTTAACCCCCTTAGGGGTGAAGTTTTTAAAAACGCTGAAATCACTTTTTGTGTTTTTTAATAAGTAATATTTTTACAAAGTTTCAAGTCTCTAGCTAAAAAAAAAAGTTTCCCCTATACAAACTTTGCACCCCTTTTTAACACCCTTAGGGATTGAATTTTTCAAAATCGCTTCTTATCTCTAGCCCACGTTATAAAAGTAACCTACTGTGCAAAAATCAACTCTCTTACATTAGTAGTTTTGGCTGTGCGTTGATGAGTCATTAAGGACTTCTTCTTTTATATATATAGACTAGCGGCCGCCCGCGACTTCGTCCGCGTAGATTTTTGATGATGACAAAGATATTAAAATAGGTAAGTGAATTTTAATCTTAGTTAGAATGGTCTAGACATAACATTTCAATCAGTGGCAGACACTGATATGCAATTGCTAAAGAATTTTAGAAAATTTTCCAATTAGATTACGGGATTGTTTGCAGGTGTAAATCAAATGATAACATAAGATATTATGCTTTGTCATTTATCAAATGAACACCTAATAACGTGAAAACAGGTAAGTAATAATTATGAAAATGACTTGAAAAAACCATTCAATCCGTATGCTAATGCCACCTGTTGACAAACAAAATGACTACCCTACTACTAAAACCTTCAACCTTTTTTAACCCCAGTAGGGATAGAGATTTCTTAAACGCTGATATTACTTTTTTTGTATTTTAGTTATTCTTTCTACAAAGTTTCAAGTCTCTAGCTAAAAAAATAAAGTTTTCCCCATACAAACTTTGCACCCCTTTTAAATTTCCACTCTAAGGGGGTTACCCCTTAGAGTTAAAATTTTCCAAAACACTAAAAGTAGGTACTTTATTTGTATTCTAATAAGTAATCTTTTTACAAAGTTTTTGGTCTCTAGCTCAAAAAAGAAGTTCCCCCTTCCAAACTTAGTACTAATTACTTTTTTTGTATTTGATTAAGTAAGCTTTCTACAAAGTTTCAAGTCTGTTTCCCCCATACAAACTTTGCACCCCTATTTAACCCTCTTAGGGGAGGTATTTCCAAAAATCTTTTGTTATCCCTAGCCAACGTTATAAAAGTAACCTACTGTGCAAAAATCAACTCTCTAACATTAGTAGTTTTGGCTGTATATTTAGTTAGTTCTTTTATATGTATAGATAGCTGTGTTGCCCGCGTCTTCGTCCGCGTGGAACCTTATCTTGAAAATTTTACATCTTTATTACTTTCAGATCTATGCAATGTTGAAATTACTAAACGTGATTTTTTTTGCCATTTTTTACGTAATAGTAACGAACCCTTCGTACGCGAGTCCGACTCGCTCTTGGCCTTTTTTTAGTATTTTTTCGGCTAAATTGCTCTAATTACGCGGTATCATTATGAAATCAGGTACATCTACGAACGAATAGGTTTGCTAAATTCGATGAGTTTAAGAATAAAATGTTAAGGCATTATTATTCGAATTCCAGAATTTATAAATTCTTGGTTTCTAATAATAATGCCTTTATAGTAATTTACAAATCCCGGACTCAAAAAAATATTTGATCTTCATACAAATTTTCAACCCCTTTTTTACCACCTTCAGGGCTGAATTTTCAAAACGCTGAAATAAATTTTCTTGTATTCTATTGATATGCCCTTACGAGTATATAAAGTTTCAAGTCCTGCTCTCAAAAAAATGTTTGATCTCAATACAAATTATCAACCCCTTTTTCACCACCTTTAGGGCTGAATTTTCAAAAACGCTGTAATTACTTTTCTTGTATTCTAATTATATACCTTTATACAAAATTTAAAGTCCTGCGCTCAGAAAAAGGTTTGATCTCTATACAAACTTTCAACTCCTTTTTAATCCTTCTAGGAGACGAATTTTTGAAAACGCTGAAATTACTTTTCTTGCATTTTAATAGTATGCCTTTACACAAATATTCAAGTCCCGCGCTCAAAAAAATACTTGATCTCCATACAAACTTTCAACCCCTTTTTACCACTTTAGGGGATGAATTTGCAAAAACGCCGGCATGAAAAAAAACATGTACCCCATACAAACTTTGCACCCTTATTTAACTCTCTTATGGGAGGTATTTCCAAAAATCCCTTCTTATCCCTAGCCCACGTTATAAATGTAACCTACTGTGCAAAAATCAACTTTCTAACATCAGTAGTTTCGGCTGTGCATGGATGAGTCAGTCAGGACTTCTTCTTTTCTATATATAGATAAGAAGTTTCAAGGAATTTCTAATGGATTCAAACTTTCAACCCCTTTTTAACCCTTTTGGGGACGAATTTTTTAAAACGCTGAAATTACTTTTCTTGTTTTCTAATAGTGTACCTTTACACAAAAATTCAAGTCCCGCGCTCAAGAAAAATACTTAATCTCGATACAAACTCTTAACCCCTTTTTTACCACCTTAGGGGGTGATTTTTCAAAAACGCTGAAATAAGTTTTCTTCTATTTTATTTTAATACCTTTTTACAAAGTTTCAAGTCTCTAGCTCCAAAAAAAAAGATTCCCCCATACAAACTTTGCACCCCTATTTAACCCTCTTAGGGGAGGTATTTCCAAAAATCCCTTCTTACCCCTAGCCCACGTTATAAAAGTAACCTACTGTGCAAAAATCAACTCTCTAACATTAGTAGTTTCGGCTGTGCGTTGATGAGTCAGTCAGGACTTCTTCTTTTATATATATAGACTAGCGGCCGCCCGCGACTTCGTCCGCGTAGATTTTTGATGATGACAAAGATATTAAAATAGGTAGGTAAGGAATTTTATTCTTATTTAATTCACCCCCTTAGGGGCAGAATTATTTAAAACGCTGAAATTACTTTTTTGTATTTGATTAAGTAAGCTTTCTACAAAGTTTCAAGTCTCTAGTTAAAAAAATAAAGTTTCTCCCATATAAACATTGCACCCCTATTTAACCCCTTAAGGGGTGGAATTTTCTAAGACGCTGAAAATACTTTTTGTGTTTTTTAATAAGTAATCTTTCTACAAAGTTTCATGTCTAGCTAAAAAAAAAAGTTCCCCCCATACAAACTTTTAACCCCTTTTTACCACCTTAGGGGGTGAATTTTCAAAAACGCTGAAATCAGTTTTCTTCCATTTTATTTTAATACCCTTTTACAAAGTTTCAAGTTCCTAGCATAAAAAAAACTTGTACCCCATACTTGCACCCCTATTTAAACCTCTTAGGGGAGGTATTTCCAAAAATCCTTTCTTATCCCTAGCCCACGTTATAAATTAACAAAAACTAAATCAACAAAACTTTGCGGCGGCAATAAATAGTGTCGATTGGCGTTATATACTTATAAAAAATACGGATGCAATAGATCTTGCGTCCTCCATTATAAACATTATAGCCAGTAAGATTGATATTAGTTTTCCATTACGAAAAAAAATTACAAGTACTAGGCATGACTCCTCTTGGATCACCACAGAAGTAAAATTATATAAAGCCCTACTGTTTGACATTCTAGAATGCAGAAAATTATATCATAATCATGAATTACTGAATAATATTATATTATATCTAACATGAAACTTCATTATGATAAGTTAGTTAATAGTAGCAAATCTAGTCACCATAATAACATAATTAAATCTAGCACCAACACATCAAAAGCTATGTGGGGTGTAATTAATAAAGAACGTGGAAAAAATAACAGTCCAGTATTAGATATTACAGATGTAATTCGGAAAGATGATGGGTCAAAGTTTGACTGTAAAAAACAAGTTGTTGACGCGATGAACTCTAGGTTTCTAAGCGCCGCAGCGGCGTGCGGAGCGCCGCGCGCCGACGTCGCCGGCGCCCTGCGCGCGCTGTGTGATGCCCGGCCAGCTTCGGATTTCTTACTCACTCTCCGCCCATTTACAGCGGATGAGGTATATCGCTTGGTAACTTCCCACATTCCACCAAAACCCTCAAAGGACGTATATGGTATAAGTATGACACTATTGAGACTAGCCCCGATTCCTCTATCATTTGCTATGGCAGAGCTTTTTAACCGCTGTATAAATGAAGGCACTTACCCAGAACCATTAAAGATAAGCAAGGTCGCTCCTATCTTTAAAGGAAAGGGTAGTAGAAGTGATATGGATGCATACAGACCGGTCTCGATCATACCAGCGATAGCGAAAGTTTTTGAAAATGGCCTAAGTACTCGTCTCACTAGCTTCTTAATCTCCACCAACAGTCTATCAGACAGGCAATATGCGTACCGCGCGGGCCGATCCACAACCTCTCTCACCCGCGAACTGGTTCGACGCATCATGGCCGCCAGAGAACATCAGTTGCAGGTAGCCGTCCTGTGCTGCGACCTCTCACTCAAAGGCGTTTGATGTGGCCGACCACGCTGTACTTGAGAGTAAGCTGCGGCATTATGGTATCCACGGCACAGCCCTATCCCTATTTAAGTGCCTCCTACAAAATAGATCGCAAGTCGTTGTTGGCGATTGCGGGAAAGCGAGATCAGATCCATCGGAAGCACAGATGGGCGTTGCGCAGGGATCGTCGGTATCTAACCTCCTCTTCTCTCTGCTTCTAAATGACTTGCCGAACGCTATAAATACTGGTGAAATACTTATGTATGCTGACGATGTCGCTGCTATTGTTACAGCTGCAACCATGGATGGCGTTTGTCGGGCATTGAACGAGACAGCAGCCCAGCTCGCTCAGTGGTTCAAAACCAATGGCCTCGCTTTAAACCTCAAGAAGACGCACTACATTCACTTTAATCTAGCGGGCCGCCCTATGACATCATTACCTGTCCATATCGATGGAATATCGCTTAACCAATCCTCTGCCACAACCTTTCTAGGGTTTGAAATGGACTCGGGTTTAAAGTGGGATCGGCACGTCGACAAGTTGTGCGGCAGAACAGCTAGTGCCTGCTTCGCTCTAAGCCGTGTCACCAGAACAGTGACCCAGGAGGTTGCTCGTACGTGCTACTTTGCCACCGTCCACTCTCTAATAGAATATGGGGCTGAACTCTGGGGTCGCTGTGCCGAGTGGGAAAGGGTTTTTCGCCTTCAAAAACGTGATATTAGAACGCTCGCACGTGTACCACTAGACACGCCGGCAAAACAGCTGTTTGTAAAGTTAGGTATCCTTACGTTACCTGCTATTGTAATCATGCAAACAGCTATTCATGTGCGAGAAAACATGTCGCAGTTTAAAACGAATGGTATGGTACATGAGCGCAATACGAGAAATGCAGGCAAGCTCGCTCCTATCAGCCGCAGGCTCGCCAAGTCCTCGAAACTGACTCATGTGATGGGCCCCACGGTTTATAACCACCTACCTAATAATATAACGGAGGCACCTAGTATTAACAGCTTTAAGCATCGCCTAAAATGTTGGCTTATTGAGCGCCCGTTCTACAGTTACGATGAGTTCATAATGACCAAGGAATCATGTTAAAAAAAAAAAAAAAAACAATGCATTGATTGAAATTCAACTAATTATTTTATATACTTGACAGCTAATTGATTTATTTTTTAATGGATTTCTATTGTTTTTTTGTTTATTATTGTAATAACTAATTGAATATGCTTAAGTTATAAGGATTATTTATACTCACTGAATGTTAAATCTTCAATCTGTGTATGCAATGAAAACTGACATGTAAATTGGCTTTACAAATAAATTGATTATGATTATGATTATGATTAAAAGTAACCTACTGTGCAAAAATCAACTCTCTAAGATTGGTAGTTTCGGCTGTGCGTTGATGAGTCAGTCAGGACTTCTTTCTTTTATATATATATAAATATATATACCTATAGATAAGAAGATAGATTAGCGTAACACTTCTTTATAAACAACATTAGCGGTGTTCCCCATACAAACTTTGCACCCCTTTTTAACCCCCTTAGAGGTGAAATTTTCCAAAATGCTGAAATTACTTTTTATGTATTTGATTAAGTAAGCTATCTACAAAGTTTCAAGTCTCTAGTTCAAAAAATAAAGTTTCTCCCATATAAACATTGCACCCCTTTTTAACCCCCTTAGAGGTGAAATTTTCTAAAACGCTGAAAGTACTTTTTGTGTTTATGAATAAGTAATCATTCTACAAAGTTTCAAGTCTCTAGCTCAAAAAAAAAGTTTACCCCATACAAACTTTGCACCCCTAGTTAACCCTCTTAGGAGAGGTATTTCCAAAAATCCCTTCTTATCCCTAGCCCACGTTATAAAAGTAACCTACTGTGCAAAAATCAACTCTCTAACATTAGTAGTTTCGGCTGTGCGTTGATGAGTCAGTCAGGACTTCTTCTTTTATATATATAGATTATACACTAACACTTTTTTTTTCAATAAATATATTTTCCTTTAAGTGTGTATTTCTATCGTAATGGCAGACACACTCGTAAATGTTGGTCCGTGGTATAATTATGATGCTTCTCTGCTGATATTACACAAGTAAATATTGTCTATGGGCGATGATATATATTTCCATCTCATCCTTATTTGATTGCCATTTATATTTTCAGAAATCCTGTTTCTGTTGAAGCGATTTTTTTTTAAATATAATACTTATTCTTGCAAGGTACCTGCTTGTATCTTGTAAGCTCGTATTTATTTTCACTTGTCTCGATGTCTGTGTGTACTTACTTAAGAGCCCAACAATGCAAAATTCGTCAGTTGAATGATCCTAGATCTCAACATCCACAGTGAATAAAAATCTGTCCCTTGGAAATAAGAAACTTAAACAGATTTTCTTCAATCTTGTCAACGTGAAAACACGATTGGTAATAATTTTCTCGATACTTTTATCTCTCAAACATAACCCTTTTTAGGGTTCCGTACCCAAAGGGTAAAAACGGGACCCTATTACTGAGACTTCGCTGTCCGTCCGTCCGTCCGTCTGTCACCAGGCTGTATCTCAAGAACGGTGATAGCTAGACAGTTGAAATTTTCACATATGATGTATTTCTATTGCCGCTATAACAACAAATACTAAAAATAAAATAAAATAAATATTTTTCCCATACAACAAACTTGTTATAGATTATGGTACGGAACTCTTCATGCGCGAGTCGGACTCGCACTTGCCCAATTTTTTTTTAGATATTTTCGGTTGGATCTTCAAAACCCTTCCGTTTTTAACAATGTTTTTTATCTTAATAGATGCACAATTATAAGTTCTCAAAAACTGTGAAACTATTTTTAATATAAAATGCACACGTTTTTGACACAACTCAAAAAACATGATATCCGCGCTTCTGAGCACGCACTTCCATCTCGCTCACGCTTACGCTCAGTGAGAGAGAGAGCTAGCCAACGCGTTGGCGCCCTCTTAAATAAATCTGACTAGTTAGATTTCAGTTGGCGTCAACTGGAATGTTTCATAGGCACAGTCAGCAAAAAAATTGGTCTACCATTTTTCGACTATTTCATGAATGTTAAGGTCCAGAAGTGGTAGTAAGCAGGCCACTTTCTTGGCTACGAGTAGTATGTAAATCCGATGACAGTTGAATATATAAATGATGATATGGATCTGATGGCCCTCGTGAGAATTCTAAATGAATCTAATTCGCCCCCTTTGGATTCGTCTTGACAACCGACAGGCGAGGCGTTCGTGCTAAAAAATCAGTTCAAGTTCGTGCTAAAAATTCAACAGTTTCAATCAGTCACAAAAATAGTTATTTTGATATATTCCTGTCTTTTCTAGGACCAACATCATGACTGGAACGAAACGGACATCTTAAGTCATGGAGTCAGCGGTCTAAGTCTCCATCGCACCGACAGCTTGACTCAACGGCCGCTCGCCTCCCTCAAACGGACCGGTAGCAAAGGCAGTGCCTACAGGTACGTTTTAATTGCACCAATTTAATAATAAGACTGCTTTGGTAACCCCAACACGATATAGCATTTTGTTGTCTATCAATTTTAATGTATGAAGCAGTGTCGTGACTTTCATAGAACCCCATTATTAACTACACTTGAAGAAAATAAGCGAAATGGATTTACCAAGAAAGTTTGACGCCACGCTACCGAAAAGATGATACAAAGATTTATTTTATAATTTCTCCTACCACTCTTTTCAAACAGCCTCCGCAGCGTCCGAAAAGAAATGCCAAAGCCCGAACGACCTTCCACGATACCTGATGCTGGCTTCGGGACCTTGGAGATCAAGCTAGCCTACGAAAATGCTACATCTTCCTTAGCGGTAACCGTCCTGAGGGCAAGGGGTCTGATCGGCATGGATATGACTGGACTGTCGGATCCATTCTGTAGACTCGAAGTCTTGCCAGTAGGTATGTATCCATTTCTTTATACTTTTCTGTAGTTCAGGCAATATGCCTAGGAACCGACCGGTTTGCATTCCTTAGGATCAATACACAACGAAACGATGTGCTAAAAGTAAATTCTGACTGATGCATGCAAATCGGTGTCCTGCAACGTTAATTTACGTTATGACAGCGCAATGCGTCCGACTCTTAGATGAAAACAAAAAGGAGAAGGTGTAAGTCTAGGCGCTCATAGGTGAACGACTTAAATAGTCCTCTTCAGATTATTAGGTACTCATAATCATGCCTAATTGAAAAAACATTATTAACCATTAACTTTACACGATTTTTGAGGAACAATAATTAGGTTAGGTTTGTTTCATGTGAATCTCGAAAAAAATACTGTTTCTAACTAACGACAAATCTGATAAACACATTACTTATGGCTATCAATTTTATGGCAGGGGATATAGTCCCCGACTAAATACAATTGAGTATATATAGACGCCATCTTCAGTCGGCGACCGTGAACGATGTGTCAACACTTAACAGCGCATGTTGACATATAGTTACCTACCCAAGTAGCACAATTGGGTCTAAATAGCTCGTATATCATATCTAATTAGATGCTTAAGTGAAATTTACCACCATGACTAAGTGCTATATAGGTGGCAAGAACCCTTATGCCACCAGTATAGAACCAAAAGGAGAAAAATTGCAGCCTATTTTTGGTGCTAAATAGAATCCATAAGAGATCTCACAATAACCTTAAGTGGAAATTAGAACTATGGGTGAAAGTTATGCGTCCATAAGAGATCTCACAATAACCTTAAGTGGCAATTAGAACTAAGGGTAAAAGTTATGCGCAGTGAACGAATGAAAACATTTCAGTTCGGTCAATGAGTGATAAATGAGTCGCCAAAATTATCTTTGAGTGGCGAGGCAACTGTCAAATTGAAGTAATACGTGATCTGCCATATTCATTTTGGATTTATATGTCTGTTTGATGAGTGATTAAAACTTTACGTTATACAAGCATCGAAATAAGCACGAAATTCTTGCGATTTTTTTTTTACCGTGAAACTATAGTATGTTTTCTTTGTAAATTTCGACGCGCCCTTCATTTGATCAGGAATATTAAAAAAGAGAGTGCTAAATTAAATAAGGAATAGATACTGATAAGAAATAAAACTGTTAAAAACCTGACCTAATGATTGTAGGTTACGTACAATGTTAAAGTAACATCGTCACAAGTATCAAAAGTCTGTGATTATGCGTCAGTGTGATAAAATTCTGGTTAAAATAATCAATTTTCATAAGGCTTCCATTTGTAAACATGGCGAAACAAAAACCGTCCAAGAGCATGTCGGGCCACGCTCAGTGTAGGGTTCCGTAGTTGGCCATCCTTCACAATAGACAATAAAATCGAATTTAAATTACGAGAAAGATTTCAAGCTCTATAAAAGGTCGTAAACGCCAAAGTAACTGTAATTACTTATTACCTTCTAGAAGTTATCGATTATACGCACCAGATTGAGCGAAATGTTTTAATGCAGTATGGCACTTAACTAATATGTGTAACGTTCGAAGTATAAGAACACCGCGGGGCACTTACGTCATTTAAAAGAAAATTATGAATTTTTGCGATAACTCAAAAACGGCTCGACCGATTTTATTCAATATAGTTTTCATTGAAAGTACTAATAGGGCCTTATTTTCATGAATTTTTCCATAATTTTTTGACCCGTGGTTGAGAAGTTAGAGGGGGGGGGACACTATTTTTTGGATTTACCGAGCGAATATTTACAAAACTGCTGACTTTATCAAAAAATGATCTTTGAAGGCCCCTATTGTTTTTAAAAGACCTATTCAACGACACCCCACACGCTAGTGTTAGAACGAAAAAAAAAATCACCCCCACTTTAGGTGTATGGGAGGTACCCGAAAAAAAGTTATTTTTTTAGTTTTTATTTACCGTTATGTCGGCGTGATACATACACATACCAAACTTCAGCTTTCTAGCACTTATGATCACGGAGCTAAGCCGCGGACGGACAGACGGACAGACGGACATGGCGAAACTATAAGGGTTCCTAGTTGACTACGGAACCCTAAAAAAGATCCTACAGTGTTTATTTTCACTTATTTGTTCCTTATTTGGAACTATCAAGTCTAATAATCACTTATTTGTATCTTGCGAGTGGCAAAGCAGTGAATGATATTACCAATAGTAATTATTTGCTCTTTTGTAGACTATTAAACAAGCAAGACTATTAAATATATTTTGACAAGACGCAAATAGGAACAATAATAGAACTTTTAGTTCGTTAGTGGTTCGAAATAAGTGAAAATAACTGCTTTTGGTTCCAAGAACCTCCTACTGACACCTATTTATGCGTTGGAGTGGCAATAAGGTACTTCTTAGGCCTTAAAGTTGCAATATTTTTTGGTTCCAAAAGAGCTGTAAAATTATCCCTTTAGCCACTATTGGTGATATAATTCGCTATTGTACTAGTCATTTGGAACTTTTAGTTCCAAATAAGGGTATGTTCCCACTTATATGTAAAAGTTGCTTATAAGTGATTTTAAGGCCTTATATAGCACTATTGCTTCTTATTGAGTGACAATTTGAACCTGCATGCAACTTTAAGTAGCAAAATCGACTTTATCCCACCATAAGTAATAAAGTAGAAACAAAAAACGTTCCTATGCAACTACAAGTGATAGGATGAACTCATATACAGTTTTGAGTGGTGTTTAAAGCTATAAGTTGTATCAAACACTGTTAAACCACTCATTTAGAACTTAAAGCTATAAGATAAGCTGCAAAATTCACTAATGTGCTGCTTGGGTAGCCATTTGTGCGACATTAATTATGAGAATGTTCGTTTTAATATGAGCTTTAGGTTTGTTTTATTTAACTAACATAGAATATTACTAGGGCTCTGTGGGCTATAGACCTCGCGAGACTGTTTTGAAATGGCAGACATTTTTCATTTTCTACCTTTTCAATCTACGATAAAAAAACTATAGACTTATTTAACCTACTCACAAAATCTACCGTGCTAAGCCAAAAGGCGACCTTTTTGTATGGAGCTCCAAAGCAAAAAAGGTCGCCTTTTACCTTAGCAGGGCAGAAATGTCATAAAGATCGAATGATATCGATATCTAAGTAAATCAAGTAAATGTGGCCTGTAAGCAACAATAGCTAGAAATCCGCACAGCACATCCAAACATTCGGTCATACGATAGAAGTTTTGACGAAGCTGAAACAGTGACTTCGCTCGCTCGGTCAATGATTACAACCGTTTATTTACATAGGTCACCAATTCCGGTGTCCTCAAATCTTGTATCCTACTTTCCTATTTGCGATTGAACTGAAAAAATAAAGAGGTCGTGATTGTTCAAACACGTCGCCCAGCTCCGCGTAAATGGAAAGCTGGAAACACATCTTTAAACATAGAAGGATTGTTTTATTAGGTTAGAAAAAGGCCATTTTATATAAATAATAAATTATATATTTGCATAAATCTGATAAGTAAAAGGTTATGGGCCCAGCACGCGCGTGGAAGCGCTTCCATTGCGCAATTACATATACCTATAACATTTGTTTGACCTCACCTAAGACTTTTAGTATGAAGTAAGACTTCTGTAACGATTTCAGCTTGTTAGCAAGTTCCTCACAATAGTAAAAAAAAAATGTCTATATAGAAAGTCTACAGCCACTCTACAGCAATAATGGTTCTCTTTACCCACTCGGCGACAGAAGACTCTCGTACTTATTCTGAGTGAACTTCTCTGCAATAAATACTTACCTACTTTACATTGTCATACCCCGCACGAGACACCTGTTTTACTGTGTCGAAACTGCCTGCTTGAACGGAAACTTGAGTGAGCATCTCCTCACTCAAGTTTCTTTTACAGACCTGAATTTTACCTTATGTATTCCTTCCTAACTTTACAGAGGGCACATATTCGAATCGGCTGCGAACGAAAACGGTGCACAAGACGAAAAACCCCGAGTTCAACGAGACCCTCCACTTCTTCGGTATCACGGAGTCAGACCTTGCTACTAAGACCTTGGAGATATTTTTATTCGACGATGATAGGTAAGAAAAGAAGTATGGATTATGTGGAGGAATTAAAGGACGACATGACAGGGAAGTCCAGAAAACATCGTGATGTACTGAACCCAAATAAATGTAAGATCAAGGGAATGATGTCAATTATAGGTAAGCAACTAAGATAGGTCAGCTCTGAACGTGTTGTCCATTTTCGCTTTCCCTATTTAGCAAACAACTGTCTAATCTCAAAATGCTTGTGATGTTTAAAAATGGTAAATATATTTGACCTATATCCAGAAGGTCCTATACTAATATCAGTGTAACCCTATCAGAATCTGGGAGATACTAATGCTAAATAACGCTACTAATAATGTGTGAAAATTGTGTAAGTGTAAATTGATGTTAGCATTATTTAAATAAATGTATATGTAGGATAACGATACTTTGATAAGATTATATTTTTCATAAGAGAAACATTTAAACGAGAACTATTTACATAACACACCGACTAGTTCTAATTTAGAACTTCTAGAGTTATCACAGCAAACTTAGACACTAAAATTGAAATGACTACAATCTCGAAAGTGTTTCCACTCTTAAACTCCATCACTTTAAAATATGCACTGGCACAATTTTGCAACCATAAACCGCTTAATGTCTAGAATATAACACTTCCAAGAGCCAGGAGAGATTTAAAACAAAGTCAGACGATTAAAATTCCTGATGCTACGTGCATTTAATATTGAACGGAAATATTATAACAGGCTTCGAAAAAGAGATCTTCAAATCGACGCGTATATTTTTACCTCAGAACTCTCAGATTTATGTACCCAAGTTTGTAAGAGCTTGAGCCCCCAAATGGAGTCTACGAGGAATCAACGCAATATTCAATCGCTGTAATCTTTTGCTCCCAGAATGTGTAATAATTGTTTGGATCCCGATATCATTGATACGGCTGATAAAGCAGTGGACCCCCTGTGGAACCCCTGATCTCAGAGTTAGTGCTTGTTAGATATGGACCTTGCATATATGTACGTCCGCTGGTCCTTTGATATAAGTCGATACTCGACTTTCCCATCAAATACGTCCCCGGGCATAACAAAAATAATATCTTTCAGATACGGCTGCGATGAGATGGGCTCAGCAACGATATCGCTCCGAGAATGTGCCAAAGCACCCACACAACTCCGCCTAGCGCTATCAGGGTCCACGAGCTCGCAACCCACGGGCCCAAGGCTCCTCTTGGCTCTCTGCTACAGCACGAAAAGGCGAGCCCTGGTCGTGACGGTGTGCAGGGCCGCGGATCTCCCGGCACAGGACAGCAATGGATATTCTGACCCTTTTGTAAAGTTGTAAGTGTTCATTATTTCTATCCATTTCATATTATGTTGCCGTGCTAAGCTAAAAGGCGACCTTTTTGTATGGAACTCCATAGCAAACGGTCGCCTTTTATCTTAGCACTGCAGTATGGATCACCTAGCACGACAGTAATGGATATTCTGATCCTTTTGTTTACTTAATTGTGCTTAAGCGTCAGTCTTTAAATCTGATAATTTCCGCCTATCTTGTAAGGCTGTTATAAAAAAAGCGGTGGTAGCCTAGTGGTTAGGGCATGCAACTTTCAATCCGGAGGTCGCGGGTTCGAACCCGGCCCGTACCAATGAGTTTTTCGGAACTTATGTACGGAATGTCATTTGATATTTACCACTCGCTTTTCGGTGAAGGAAAAACATCGTGAGGAAACCACCTAAGCCCAATAAGGCCTAGTTTCCCCTCTGGGTTGGAAGGTCAGATGGCAGTCGCTTGCGTAAAAACTAGTGCCTACGCCACATCTTGGGATTTAGGTAGCCGACCCCGATTGAGAATTCATTCTCAAAAATGGGACAAAGGCTAGGAGGATGATGATTGTAAGGCTGTTATAAAATGGCGTCCTTTAGCACGTCCTAGCAGTACGTATCAGGATTTGATAATCGACAAGGCTTATTTTAACTCTTTGCTGTAGTACCTTCTGTTACTGTGGCATTCAACCAGAACGTCTACTTTGTCAGATCAGGATGGCTATGAGTAGCTATGACAGCTACCTTAAAAACATATGGAATTTCCATGAATTCAATACCAATACAAAAGCCAAGTGTTACAATATTGACATACGTACCAAAAATCTACTTCCTGATTTTCTCAGAAATATGTAAAGAATGACGTCACATGCCCGACATCTTAGTAGATTGTGCACTGATATTGACAGTAGAATCTCACAGCAATATTTATTCTTATCCTTTTGTGAAGCTGTACGTACCTAAGCATGATTCTGTATCAACCCAATATCTCTCAGTCGACTGCTTGGCTTCAGTCATATTTGTTATTTTTATTTGGGTCATTGTCAGTTCAAAAAACAAAATTTGTCCATTCGATGGTCAACAATTAAGAACTTGTATGAAACTAGGTTACGAGAATGTTGCTAACATTACAACGGATTATAGGAGAGGGAACGTTCTTTATTCTAACAGGCATTTAATCAGAAAATTAGGCCCTGGAATCCTTAATTTCGCAAATGTCCACCGGAAAGACGCGCACCTAAATCTGACAATGACCCATTTATGGGTATATTTCAGTAACGAAAACTTTATGTAATAAGTATACCTAGTATCCTTTATTCGGTGTTAACTAAGTTAGGAAGTTAGTAAGGTGGCCCTTTGTGGAACTCGCCCTTTAAGGCCTTTAAGCGTCCTATTACGCTTAAAAGTTATTAAGTTTAAGTCATTTCAGAGTCTTGTTCATTACTCTAATTAAGAAATTTGAATTCGTTACGTAAACACTGTCGTAATTCTTTTTTCCGATTAATTATAATATGATTAATATGTTTCACTACACATTAACAATACAGACGAAAATAAAGATTTTATTAACATAGAATAGAATACTCTTTATTGCACACCTCAAGAAGAAAGAAATACAAATACAGATGACACTTATCATTACAATAGAGGCAAACAAACATGTAGATGTTGAGAACCTATTTTAGTGAAAATATAACAGTAGGTATATAACTCCGACCCGACCCTATTAAATCACTTTTGTGATTGGTTGATTCCGCGCGTCTCCGCTCCAACCGCTTCAGTGGAGATGCACCCTAACGGCCCGGCTTCGGTCTTAGCGTGCGACACGGCGTGGGAACAAATATCACGGCAATCGCGCACGGCGGCTCGTAGGGTGCTTCATATGTCGCCATGATTTTCTTATTACCGCTTGCTGCTCACCACTAAAACTGTCGATGGTCGCGCTTAGTCGTGGTCGAACCGTTAACACTTTTTAGGTACCTAATTCTCATTACGCTGAGTGCTACCACTTTTATCCGATTTTGCACGGTTGCTCCAGTATACTTAACTAAGACTGCCTCAGAACTATTTCGGTACTATTATATATATTTAATCTTTTTTTCAGGCACCTGGACCCCGATCCATATCACAAAAAGCACAAAACCTCCATCAAATGGCGTAACCTGAATCCAGTCTGGAACGAAGAGATCCTCTTCGAAACTCGACCAACTGAGCTGTCCCGACAGAATCTGACGCTAACCGTTTGGGACAAGGATTATGGGAAACCCAACGACTTCCTCGGGAGCCTTGTGCTGGGTGCAAGCAGTAAGGGTAGAAGACTGAAGCATTGGATGGACTGCATTAAATTCCCCGACCATAGACATGAACAGTGGCATTTGTTAACTGATACGCAACATCTGTAAACTTTTTTTTTTTTATTTAAAACCATTGCTTTGTGACTTCCTAATACAACATATAATTTCCCCACTTGAGGATAGTCCCTTCCTTAGGTACCTACATCAACAAATTAATTACGTATAATAATAAATGTCCTTAGGAATCTTAGGATGCAAGAATTGAGAGACAAAATCATAGGCATGTATTTAACGCGGCGACAAATTAATCTGATTTAGGGATTTATAAAAAATTAAAGGGGGTAGCAAAAATAATAAGTTGGCGACTACTTGCGGAGACTAATAAAGTAAAAAGTAGCAGCTAAGTAATCAATTTTCGGCTTTGTTTCAATATAAACTAGCATCGAGTTTTGGCGACCGAATTAACTAATTAAGCGGAAACATGACAGCGGATAAAAAGTTGAAAATGACCTACTCTAATTGTTCAATGGAGATTGCATATAAAATAAATCAAGGTCATAAAAAATTTAAAGGAGCGCTTTTTAGGGATATAAAAAAAACCAACCTAACCTAACCCGGCCGAGTCGGATCTTCTGCTAATATTAGTCGCCAAGTCATTATTTATATTATAGTACCTCGCCTATGATTTCAGTAATCTTGTTTATTATTTCTGCTACCTTAAAGTAGCTGCCATTATTTGAATTTTAAAATATCCTTAGTTTAAAGCTCATTTAATATAAATGATTGCCAAAATATTTAATCGCTGACAAGTTATTATTTTAGTTGCAAATAGTTTGCTGCTCTTTAATTTTTCTGTCGCCGCGAAAATAATAAGCCAAAATCATATACCTAATAGACATTCTAATCAATGAATATTCGTAATTTAAGTACATCAATATGATTTTTTTTTACAGATTCGTCAGTTTCAAATACATTTATACCTAAACTTATTTTAGATATATTATGTATACTTAATGTAAGTAATGTTTATTGTATCATTGTTATAATAAATGGTTCGTATTTTTGTATTTAATTGTGCCAAAGTAACATTAGGATAGGTGATGTAATCATGATGTTAAAGATATTGGTTTAGAAAAATGGATGAATGGACTGCCTTTATATTGTATACTTAATCGTGAATTATGAAATAAAGATTTAAACAGCGTAACGATTTGTTTTATTTTAAATGATTCTATCTGAAGTCGAGTTAGTAGACAATACGAAAATATAAATTATGAATTAGTTGCAGAATACGTGTTTATTTATCAAATGAATAACAACCACAAACCGGGTGAATAGACCAGATGGTGAACTTTGAATTAGTACATTACGGCAGAGACCAGTAAGTAAGCCATACTGGCCGAGTAGTAATTAGACGGACCGAGCCGTAGGCGAGGTCCGGATATAATACGAGGCCAGGATGGCTCTTACGGTCGAAGCAAGTATAGTGCTTTTCTCAAAAATTAAACAAGAAAATTAGATTAAAATTATATTTTGTAGTATTCATATTCGGCCATTTTCCAATGAATATTTTTGTTATATCCCATTTTTATTATTACACATTGTGATATTCGTCGTCGCAGGCACCATTAACTCCCATGATATTAACAACCTATAACAAAAATAATTATGCTTGGATAAAAGATATAGTTATCGTTATCAAATAGTGGCAGCATTTATTTACCTTCATCGCCAAACTGTTTATCATCTAGAGATTGATTTGAGAACATTTCTATATTTTGCTGCTGCATATTTGTGATTTCTTTCCTTTGTAGCCATCCGTCGTCTCAGAAAGATTGTTGAAATATTCAGGAAGAAAATCAAGTTAATAGTTGGTCAGATAATGTGTGATTTATGAATCTCTTGTATTTTTTTATATCTCCTTGGATTTAGTCGGAAGTAAATTATTTTAGCTAACTCTGCCTCCGCTTTTAAGTATGGAGGAGTGCCGTCTATTCGGAATCAGACTCGTCTGAACTCATTTTTGCTGAATTATTGTAATAGATCACACAAACAATGTGAAATTTTTGTATTTTAATTTAAATCCCGCCTTAATTTCTTTTTTATAAATACTGCGTTTAATTATTGTGCAAATAATTAAACGCAGTGTCTTACAAATCTAAATCTGAAAGATAAAATTTAATTATTGTTATACATTGTTGTATTTTCTAACTAATTTTCATATCATAAAGCTTACCTTCAATTTTAACTCCGAGGTTTTTTTCTAAACGACACAAAAAAGGAAGGGATTCCGAAATATCATTGTCATTTTACACAGCACAATTATGAACTAAACGCTGCATACAAACTTCCGCACTAAACCTTGTCGCTACTTTTTTTTTTTTATATGCATCTTGAGTTACTTTTATACTGCCAATAGTACTAACCTCTTTTTATTTTACATTTGCTCTTAGTGTAAATTGCAAGTGTATACTGCAATGTCGTCTCTTTCTATTTAATCTATGAAAAAGGGACGCCACTTTTTAATTTCTACAATTTGCTCTCGCACTGTACTTATAATTAAAACAATTTGTGGAATGCATCCTTTTTACATTTATATACGACCTCATCGCCTTCACATCCTTAGTTTTTTTATAGGTCGGTGACGATGTAAATCGTGTCTCGATATTCAAATATCTTGATACGTAATAGGAATTACATACTTACTGGACAAATATTGATTCCAAATTCAAAATCTCGCTGTTTACTGGACACTTCTAAAAAGTCTTCGGTATGTTCCACTTACTGTAGTCTATCTAGCGATGGTAAGGCAACATTACATGCAATTTTTGAGAAATCATTTTTTACGGAATAGGTATTTCCATGAGTGCTATGTTAAAGTTTAAAACTTTTGAGAATCCATTTTGTACCTACTTAAGAGGCCTTATTCCTTTTAAAACGCTGATCGTATAAAACATTTTTCTCTATGATCAAACATGTTTCTTAACATATTATTGATGTTACTACGTAGAAGTAAGTATTTATATGAAAGCTACATTGAATTTATCATTAATAATTTTTGTTTCAAAAACTACCTACTCGAAAATTACAAGATTTTTCACGAGGAAAAGGAGGACCGGCAAAAGTGTATGGAGGCTGGTCCAAGAACCAATAGCGACGTGACATATATCATTAGAAAGGTGCTTCAATATACTACAATAGTTACTATGGGAGCTCATTTCAAATCACTGTGTGAAAAAAGTTATGGCGATATAAAAAACTTATTTACATAGGCGATTTTAAGCAATAAAAATGAATTATTTCGTTTCCCATGGCGTTGCAGTGCTGGTTAAAACGTGTTTGTGAGTAGTTCTGGGGGGTGCAGAGCAGAGTGCAGGGTGAGGGTCATTCTCTACCAGAATGTAAAAAAAAAAGTTTTGATTAATATATAGTTTATTGTTTTATTTTACACATTGTCACATCAAAAAAATTGCCTACCGGTGCCCTGAAGGGCTGATGACGGCCAAAAAAGTTCTTCTTCGTCTTTCTCGGAGACCAGGGCGGTCTGCTCTGGGGTTTGGTAACCGGGCTTCTCCGCGACTACGTCAGCGGCGTCCATGGGCGGATTCTGTCGCCTCGTCGTCTTGAGAGACGCGAAAACCTACCTCGTGGTCACTGGAACTTCATGTACACCGAGCCCAGCATGAAGCCGAGTCGGGTTTCACCCCTCCCCTCTTAGCACTCTCTTGCAGCGTCCAGCCAGCGTTGTCGCGTCTGTGGGGAGTTCCACCATTGGTGTCTGCTCCGGAGCTACGGATTTCTCCTTGCCGAAACGACCCCCTTGGCGTCATTCCCTTGGCTATGTTTTATGGGCTGGGTACGGCCTTGCGCCTGCGGCGAGCCTGTCGGTTTCATCAACGCGCCTGGTTTCAAAGCCGTCGGTTTCCCAGCGGCCGTTCCACCCTGCGCGGACTGCTTCTTCCATGACAGCACTGTGGAAACAGCACCGCCACGGCGTGTCTTGTGTCGGGGCACTTAAGAACAGCCCCACCACGGTGTGTGATGAGTGGAGGCACTGCGGAGGCAGCACCGCCAAGATGCGTTGTGGGGGGGGGGGGGGCACTGTGTTACCAGCGCCGCCGTGTGGTGTTGTGGTGCCTGTCTGGGCCGCTTTTGCGTCCCTGAAGGCACGTGTAGTGGTGGGCAGCACTGCAGAACAGCACCGTCCGCCCTTTGCGATTGAGTAGAGGTGCCGCACAGAGGCACAGCATCGGCCGCACCGGCACCTGATGTAGGGGCGCCTTCGGGTTTCCCCTCCGGCACCAGTGGGGTTTGGGATCCATGATCTTTGTCTTCATCTGTCGAGCTTCCCACCCGCCGTGGAGCCCGCACCTTTGGGGATGTTCCTTGAACCAGAACTACCCGAGAGATAAAGTCGTGGTTGGTTGGGTCTCACGCGCGACATCCGCAGCTGCAGGCAGTGTGGCTGGGGAAAACGATCCAAGTTCCCCCAGTTGCTCCACACGCCCTCGCTCCGGCAGCATACGGTACGCGTGTCCGTTTCCCTGCAGTGGCTAGCTGCAGGGCCACCGTTTAGCCTGAAATCCGGACCAAAGGGGGCGTGTTGTCTCACAATAGCATCGAACCCCGGCTAAGTTCGACTCAACCCCCCAAGACTCCTTCATCCCTGCGTACGGCGCTCAACAGATCTAAGCCAACATGGCTAGCAAAATGATGTCAGAACCAGCATATTACTATTATTAGCAAAATATTACTAGCAATGTTCCGTGGTAGCTGGTTTTATCCCTTTCGGGTTTTTAGGTCCTCGAGGGTTATCCCCAGCTACCCACACTAGGAGGCGCTCACACCCCAAACAACACACAAACGCGTTTTAACTAGCACTGTAACGTCATGGAATACGAAATAATTCATTTTTATTGCTTCGTCTATGAAAATAAGTTTTTTTATATCGCCATAACTTTTTTCACACAGTGATTTGAAATGAGCTTCTATAGTAACTATTGCAGTATATTAAAACACCTTTCTAATGATATATGTCACGTCGCTATTGGTTCTTGGACCATTTTGTCCGATCATCCTTTGTTTTTTCAACTTATTATTTTCGACTGCACACAATGAAAGTATGACATAGCTACGTTACTACCTAGAACTCGGGAAAAGTATTATTCACTTCAAAAAGTTGGTTGAAATTAGGAACATATTTATCAAAATATAAAAAAATAATAATTAAAGATAAGGCCTCTTTTAGACGTCTACCTCAATTTAATAATTACAAACCCCTTTGTATACAAAAACAACTACTTATTCTAATATATTTAATGTCCACTCACAAAATAGTATTTGGAACGATGTGTTTTATAAACAATATTAGTTAAATGTCTCCCAATTTCTCATCGCTTTATACTTACCACGCTATCCTAGGTCCGCCGGTTGTCGGAAACGGAACAGTCGGAACCTCTCGTTGATGTAGTCGGTAAAGCGCCTAATCAAATATGGCCGCCGTTGTTATCTGCGTTTCGTTTGCTGAACATTAATGTCTTAACTAAATCCATTTATGCTTTGTTTAAATAAATTAACGGTTCTAAATGCACAATAACTTAAATTTTTAATTAAATTTTACATTATATTTATTTAATCATAAGTTACGGAAAGTTATAAATTAACGCGAAATGATATGCATAGTAACATGATCAATATTGCAAAAACTAAACACATCAAAGTTGTTTTGTGAACTTTTCTGACATGTGAAACGGAAACAGTAAATCGTTTTTTAGACAAAAGAAAGCGGATTAACTTAATTATAGCCGTATGTTTTAGTTAGTTATGTATTAAAATAAGCTTTAATCAAAATGGCATTCCTATGCCCTGTGAGAATAAGACGGGGGAAGAAAAAGAAATGTGAGTACATTATGGAGCTTTCATCGTGGGAACTTTATGTCAATGACCTCCAACTTTCTACATATAAATGTAAAACTAGTAATATTTTCGCCTTGTTCGTCATATGCCACCCATGTCGAGAGAGTAATTAATCTCAACCTGCGACTGGTTTACTCTAGTTTACAAATATAGAATTCTTGCTACTTTTTTAGAAGCTTTCAAGCTACATCCTTCTTATCAGTAAAGTTTTTTTAATTAAAATTATCTATTAATTTGTTTGGTGGACTTTGTTGCATTATACAAACTGGCCTGAAACATTTCCAAAAGTGTTTTAAAGTGTCTTTTCTTTTAACTTTTTAATTTTCTCTAAGCAAATAACTTAAATTCATACGGCCAATATTTTTTATAGCAAGCAGTGGAGACTCAGACAAGGATTTATCGAGACCAGGCTCAGGGCTTAGCCCTGGGATGGGCCGAATCACTGGATCTGCCAGTATAGAAACTTTAGTGAGAGTCGGAATAGAAAAGGAACATGGTCTTAGTCCAGATTCTAAAATGGTGGTTCTACATGATTTTGCACCTTGTGTGGACGACGAGCTAGAGGTAATTTGCAATTCTATGATATTATTATTGTTTTTAGGCAGTTTATAGAATTAATTATATTGATAAGACAAGTTTTCTAAAGTCTTTTATTAATTTAGTAGTCTGGTCTTATGTCAACATATTTGTAGATATATTTGAATAAATACCTACACATTTTGCGAGTCTACTATTAAAAGAGTCTACCAAATTTACTATAGATGGTTACTGCATTATTGATTTAACGAGTTTTTTTTGATATGAACATATACAAAAATTTGATTAGTGAATCGTTATTTAATTGAAAACTAACATTGGCAAAAGCCAGGAGCTACCATTCCCAGATTTATAATACTTAGCTATTTGTTAACTGAATACAAGATCTTCCAATATTGTCAAAAGTAACTATGGTTAAAGAATTTTCATAATAACATTTATAGGAAAAATAATGTTATGCAGTATTTGTTCAATAGCTCACCATTATCATGTGTTTTACAGGTGAAACGAGGCCAAATTGTAAATGTATTGTACCGAGAGAATGA
The DNA here is from genome assembly GCA_947623375.1 of Apotomis capreana. NCBI lineage: Eukaryota > Metazoa > Arthropoda > Insecta > Lepidoptera > Tortricidae > Apotomis > Apotomis capreana. The sequence goes on along the minus strand of OX392517.1, from coordinate 11,229,004 downwards.
CTGGGTGTATGTGATAGTAGCTGAGTCACGGAGAGAAGGCTTTATACCGCACTCATACTGTGCACCGTGTGAGCACCATGACTTGAAGAAAAAATTACCTAGAAGTAGATCACCAGCCGATCTAGCGCACAGAGATGTCTCACAGTAAGTTAATTCTAAATCTTAATAAAGTAGCATGAATGAATCGGTAAAGGTTTCATGTATGTCTTAAAAAAAAAATCATGTAGGCTGAATGCCGAGCCAGATTTCTCTAAAGACAATTTAAGATGACGGGTAATGTGAAATTGGCTCTTCTGTTTTTTTTTCTAATTCAGATTATTTTTCAGCATTATTTGAAAAACTAGGCATTATGAAACATGCCTTAAATATTTTATAAAATCACCTCAGAAATTCATTCACAGGATAAAGTTGTTTACTATTAGTTGTCACATAAAGTAAGCTATCCTGTGTCATCATTATACACTTATTATTATTAAGTCAAGAATGACACATTATACACTTCGTCAGACATACATCTCTCCTTCACATCTTATCTCGAATGAATATCTTTCCAGATTATCAGTGTCAGATGGTGCAACAAACGATGGACACTCAGAGTTAGGCAGCGAAGGGGAAGCTTGTCCATTCAGCAAAGATCCTTCAGGCAGATATGTGGTGCTGTATACTTTCACTGCTAGAGATGAAAACGATGTTGATGTAGAAAGAGGCGAGTTTGTTACTGGTAAGTCTAACCTTTATGTGTAAGAAGATACCGCAGAAATTAACGCGATTAAATTAGAGGCAGAGATGCCCCGTCCACATTATTATTGAATGTCCAGGATCATCGATTGATCAAATACCAGATGCAACACTTTAAGACAAAGCTACTTTAACAGAAAAACGAATTATGAACACTTCCATCAGCCAAAACATTCTTATTATCTTGTTTGTTAAATTCACAGAAATAAATTAAGACATATTTTTTTTAATGATTTTCAGTTTTGAACAGAGAAGACCCTGATTGGTACTGGATCGTGCGAAGTGACGGTCAGGAGGGCTTCATTCCCTCTGGATTTGTGTACCCCGCCGTAGTACAAGGTAAGTACTAATTCAATGTAACGCGGGCAAGCCCCCATCAAGATGCCCAATCTCTCTGTGAGGATCACGGGTGGCAGACTAATGGTTGTTGTAGAGAAACTTGAGAAGGCTTTTGGCTTTTTCTCGTTCGACCGATATATTGATGATATTTATTAAGTTAGTCATATTATGACTCCCCAAAAAACAGCATCCACAGGTTAATTCCACCCCACCCTTAATTTTACGATGTATGGCCAGATATACATATACTTTTTGACCATCTTTTGCATTTTTTAGTTAAACAGATTTTTGACTATTTTTAACGGCACCGAGGTTTGAACCTGTGTTTCTTAATTATATTGCGACTAAAGGTTAATACCGCTTCAACCAGTCTCCAGTTATATCAAAATTGGATACATTGTTCGCAGCAAACCAGCAAGACAACCCTCAACCGCCTCCGCAGCACTCCCCACCAGTCAACCCAAACAGCACCATCCTGTCCAACAGCGTCAACAACACTACACAGGACAGTGAAGGGCGCTACCACGGCACAGAGCTAGTCATGCTTTATGATTATAAGGTATACACTTTCATTTCTTTTATTTAAATAATATGGTATAATTTATAAGAATAAAATAAATATAATAGGACTAGCTTTTGCCCGCGACTTCGTCCGCGTGGAACTTGGAAGTATGGAAGCAACCTCGTACAACACGATAGATATCCACCTAATCACCTTAATTAATAAAAGCGATTATTAAAAGTGCCTAAGCAAATGTAAGAGCAATTGTGCTTTTGGTCTAATAATTACATTTCCTACAGGGTCATTAATGTCATCATGAAATACTTACTCATTTTTCAATCTTTTTAGGGATAATTTCCAGGATGAAAACTATCCTATGTCCTTCCTCGGAACTTAAACTATCTCCATGCCAAATTTCATCAAAATCGATTCAGCGGTTTAAGTGTGAAGAGGTAACACACAGACAGACACACTTTCGCATTTATAATATTAGTATGGATGGATAATCTTACTCCAGTTAGTTTTGAACTAGAGTGCAAATTATTCCTTGATTCTCCTTGCTTCTTAATCACCATTACAACATACTTCTGTTTGGTTGATTCAACCGTTTGGTTGTTAGTGGTAATTTCTATTGCATAAGATACAATATGTAGTCCATGGAGATTACTCTAAGTCAACACCGAAAGTACATCCTTTGTCCCATATCTTTGTAGAGAGTGAATTATCGGGGTCGGCTACCTAAATCCCAAGATGTGGCGTAGGCACTAGTTTTTACGCAAGCGACTGCCATCAGACCTTCCAACCCAGAGGGGAAACTAGGCCTTATTGGGCTTAGGTGGTTTCCTCACGATGTTTTCCTTCACCGAAAAGCGAGTGGTAAATATCAAATGACATTCCGTACATAAGTTCCGAAAAACTCATTGGTACGGGCCGGGTTCGAACCCGCGACCTCCGGATTGAAAGTCGCACGCCCTAACCACTACGCTACCACCGCTAGTTCAACACCGAAAGTATCCAACGTTTAATTATGGAAGTCTTTGGAGAACTTAGTAATGGAACTATGACCTAGTCGCATTGCACCATTAATTAGGCATTGACAGCGACATTTTTTTTGTTTTTTTTTTCTTGTTGCTTGAGATGACAACTATTGTTTGTTTCAGGCGCAAGCACCAGACGACCTGTCAGTGAAACGCGGCGAGTGGGTGTACGCGGACCTGACGCAGCAGACGGTGGAGGGCTGGCTGTGGGCGCACGCGCCCAAGTCGCGCCGCTCAGGCTTCATCCCCACCGCCTATGCGCGCGCGCCGCGCACCACCGAGCTGTGACGCACACACACACACTGTCAGTGACACGCACACACATACTGTCAGTGACACACACATACATACTGTCAGTGACACACACATACACACACACACACACACACACTGTCAGTGACACGCACACACGCACTGTCAGTGACACGCACACACATACTCAGTGACACGCACACACATACTGTCAGTGACACGCACACACACTGTCAGTGACACGCACACACATACTGTAGTGACACGCACACACACACACTATCAGTGACACGCGCACACACACACACTGTCAGTGACACGCACACACACGCTGACAAGATGGTAGTCGCAATAAAAGTAGCTGACTGTGCTATGCAAGTTGACATATGACACTGTCTACCTTTGATGCTGACCGTACCACTTGACTGCATGCTACTTCCGCTAGTGACCGAGAGAATGGTATCACCTCGCTCTATCAAACGTCGAGAATTACCATTGATTCAACACATCAACGAAAATAACAACGGCGTTGACGGGTATACTCGTCACTGCTATAAATATACAGATGTAATGAATGATTTTTTGGCATAGTATTTTATCGCGAAATTCGTTGCATCGTTCTCTGTCCATTTACTTCGGTTAAAAGGTTGAGATAGAAATATAAAAACGACCCCAACCAAATACGATGGCATAGCGTTCACTAGATCTGTACATATTAAATTCTGACCTTATACACTTAAACAGAATTCGAAAGGATAATTATGATCATAATTATCGTGATAATAACAGATGTACAATTGTCGATGTCGATTGATAATAACAAAAATGCACTCGTGAAAAATAACTATATTTGAAGTATTCGAACGTGTATTTCCGTAATTGCGTCTATCCGAACGCCCGAAGTGTCATCGTGCCGCGCTGTGGGGATTCCCCTTACAAGAAAAATCTTAAATAAAAAATATTAAATTTATTTGCTTGTATTTTTTGTTACAATTTGTTATAATCAATATAACAAACGAATTTCTTAGACTCATGATAATTATCAAGAAGCGTAATTATCTTGATAATTTCGAACCTTGGGTTCTAGGTCTGTCATGATTCATGAACACTGAATGTACATATTAATGTTACGTGAAATATTGAGTCAAATGTTAAATGAATTTTTAAATCTAGCTAACTAATCTGGAATTATCTGCCTATGGAATTGTTCTAACTTTTATTTTTATTGTAATGGCTTTTACTGTCCATTAAATAAGAAAACTGCTAATTTTACAGTTCCTTCCTTTTTATGCGAGTCCAATATCTTATAAGTAACTGGATTCGCATAAAAACTAAGGCTAACTCGCATAATCATTATGTTATAACATAGTGATTATTACATCTTTTTCAAAAAAAATATCGAAATCACAACATTCATTATGAATATTATGATGTGCCACAATAATAACTAATTATTTTATTGTATGTATTAAGTATCGCATTTTACTTAGCCTTTATAGCCATAATAATTGTTGACACATGTAAAATATAGCAAAATCGTCTTCCAGCTTATTTCAAATTCGACGTAGGTAAACATATGTTTTAGGTAGTGTAAAAATGTCCGTCCAAAATTGACTGAATCTCACGTTACGCTTTATATTTTAATATTTTTTTAAATAGTCTAAGTTTTATGTAATGATTTTAGAAATAAAATAATTCGATCTGTAAACATACTTTAATTTTTCAACTCGCGTGATCAGTAATCACCTATTGGGCGTTTTCAAAAAAAAGTGCCTACATGATCATTTTTTTAGAAAGTAGATTTTTAGGCTGTAATTTCTATGTGCCTGATGATGTGAAATTTTTTATACAAAATGTTGGGACCATTTTTCCCACCAAGGTTCCAATGTGTGAACGATTCTGAGTAAAATAAAGCTAAAATATCAGTTGTCTGAAAAAAGAAGTTTAAATGTACATTAAGCTGCAGAGCTTTTTTTAAAAAACGCCCTTACTACTTATTAATACTACTAATTATGATTTATTTATTCCAAGTCAGCAATCAAATTTTTCTTCTTTTTCTTAGCTTGTTGTTTGATTTCATCTTTAATTGTCCATTCCTTTAATTGTTCTTCGACTTTCTTGATATCTTGTTCCGATACTGTGATAGCCAATTGCAAATCTGTCTGTTCTTTTCTTATAAACTTCAGGGCTTCCAATTTCTCCTTTAGGAAGGGCCCCTGCTGGCTCTCTAGAAGGTTCCGGTAACTTGAAAGTTTCTCATTGCGAATATCATCACAATGCATTTCTGTTAGTCGTCTGAGCGATTCTTTGCGAGACAGTTTGTGATGAGACCTGAAATGATAAAATATATGAAACAATGTACTTTTTTTGCTTTTGGTATGTTTCTGCACAATGTACAATTTTATTACTTATTTTATCAATATCAAAAGAAAATAAACTTGATGGGACTGCGTGGTTTTATTATAGAAATCGTTCAGGTCCCTTGACCACAAAACTATACATGATAGTAAAAATCACAAAATCTGAGTTAACTAGAAGTTAACAAAAAAAAAGTTACAATATGAACAGATATTGAAGTAAAAATTAAAAAATGACTCAAGCCGGAATTGAACCCATGTTTGCTTTAACACTTTTGCAACCAGACAAAAAAGTAAGACATATCCCAGAAACCGGCCGAGCCGACTTTTCTAGCATCAACCCCGGCTACCGGGTTGGCCGGCATCTGAACAAAGTTTACGAGCGCCCGGCATCCGGGTTGTTGGTGTCGAAAGTGTTAATACAACATACGCTTAGAATAAAATTCATGCTCAAATACTAATTCAAATTGACTTACTCGGGATGAGCTTTATATTCAATATTTAATTGCTCCAGAAGCCACTCAAATTTCTTATAATCATATGTCCGTAAAAATTTCAGCAATTTCTTCCTTCTGTCAATCAATTCTTGTACAGTTTTCTGAAAAGATAATAGTTAAAACGAAAAGTTAATTCATTGTCCATGTACCTATATTAAAGAATTGTTGCCTGAGAAACTCAACTAGTTGTTTGATTGGTCACAAACTTAAACGAAGATTTGTTTTGACTATTGATTTTTATGATGTCACAAGCCAGTCTACATAGAAACTTCATGCTTAAAGATCGTTTTTAAAATTTCACAGAGTAGCTGATTTGAGCTATCATCAAATACCGTATAATGGGTACCAACCTTAGCCGGGACATTTCTCGGAAACTGCTCCATGGTATTCTGCAGACAACGAATTTTTGCTGTCAGCTTTGCAACTAGAAAGAAAAAATAGCACATAAATAAAATTTAAAACAACCAAGACACAAACAAATATTCATAGTCATCACCATACCCTGGGGTTTACAGGGCATGAATGATTTCACACTATGCCGATAATAAGCATCAAATCATTTGTACACCGAAAACCTTGAGGTATGGTCATCTCACAAAAGTATTACTCTGGTCAACATATCGTGATTCCGGGATACTTAATTTGACATTTATTCATTTTGTATTTTTGTAAGCCGAATAAAAATATAATAACACACCATTCTGTATAAAAACTTCGCATTCAAAGCACTATTATAAGAAATTTAAAGTGTCCCAGGGATCATCATTAGCTGTATCATTAGTCAACAATGGTATAGTAATTAAGAACAATATTTACTCTTTGTCTCTGCAGTGTTTTCGTCATACGAGTGTCTCTTAACCCGTTCCACAAGTTCCTTCTCCACTAATGTGTTGTATTCCTTACTGCCTAGGAAAGCTACTGAAAAAATCTTGCTCACTGATTCTGGTGCACTAAAAGACACATAATGATCATTAAATTTCAATCACAACGTAGGATTTCATACCAGCCTATTACAATGTGTGATTGAATAACTACAATTATGAAATTTATAGGTTATGCTTGTATCACGAATGGTAATAACATCGATGATATTTTGATACTTACTCTTTAGCTTCTTTGCTTAGAGCATAATCGTGGCCCAAAGAAGTCTCAGAGATCGTTGGAAGACCTTCTAAGTCACCGGACTTTACTGGTTTGTAGGCGGGTACATATTCGGGTCTCACCCATTTGAATTTGACTTGGTGTTTTATACCCCGGGATTGAATGATAGTTGATGTAAGACGGCGTAACATTTTATCTAAATTTGCACTATTTTATCTGGTAAGCTTTCTGTTTTTATTATTATTTTAACTAAAGTTCAAATTTCCTATGCTCCGGAGTTATATATTTTGACAGTTTGACATTGACAACTAGGTACAGTACAGATAAAGAAAATAACGTCACAAAAATAGTGATGTTCTTAAAATAACGTATTGTCAACCGTTATTCTTGCACCAAAAAGGTCTTGGAAAAGGTTTGTTCATAGCTTGGGCTCTACCAAAAAGGTAAGTAATGTAAAAAAAGTCTGTAATATCTCCTTCGATTCGGGTGTAGCGCAAGTGTAGGGGTACACGTGCTATCTGGGACATTCACGAATTCATAGCCCTAGGATGAACTCCACCCACCCAACTCTTCACGGATTTCGGATTTTTCCATCAGCACCACTAACGAAAGCATCAAAATTTTCAACCAGCTGCTTTCATTTCTTATATGCCTCAGACTGGCAGCAACACAAGCCCGCTCTGATAAAATAAAAAGACATTCCTACAGTTCTAAAGTTCCAGCTTTGCTAATAAGTAATAACCCATTTGTTCGTCCGGACGTACATTATATGTGTCCGAACTTCTGGGCATGACGAATATTTTTTTGAGGATGTCAATCGATTCTAATTTTTATTCAGGGATCAAATGTCTGTATGAGACTAACTACACTTAGACTGCTCGAAAAGTCAGAAATGACCGTCAAAGTTCAACATTCCTCTGTTATGGGTACGCATATTTGTATGGAGACAATTTCCATTTTCACCATGAAAAAGTGGTTGTCATAGGGTAAATCGCCAATTACTGGCCACCGTTCAATAACTGGCCACCTCATAAACCTACAAACTGAACTCATTTTAGTATACCGTGGCCAGTTATTGAAGGTTGGCCAGTAATTAAAACCTTATACTAAAATGAATTATGTTTGTTGGTGAACAGAGTTCATTTTTAGTATGAGGTGGCCAGTTATTGAATGGTGGCCAGTAATTGGCGATTTACCCTACATTATTGTTTTATTAAATTATGAGGATTCCTAAAAAAAAATTTTTCTATGAAATAAATTCATAGCATAAAATTTGTGAATTTTTTTTTTTCTTTGCTTCATGACATATCGAGCTAATATTCTGTAATAACACTTGGCAAACAACGGCAAACATGATGATGATTTGATGTTATTATACGTTAGAGTGAGACGGAACTACGTCGTGCTCACTCTAACGTATAACTGCGTCCTGTATGTTTGCCGTTGTTTGCCAAGCATGTGGACGCGGACTGATGCCGTTGTGGCGCACTGTCAAACATAAGCTTATTTCATGTTTTGCAGGTTGGTCTATTGAATACACGGCGGCCAGTTGGTATTTGGCAGACCCATCCATCCACCCCAATGATCGGGTCATCAACTGCCAAGGGCGGATTCAGGGGAAGGGGGTCATGAGACTCATGAGTTATAACCAAGTTATAACCCCCAGTGAAGTGACTAGAATTATTATTGTGATAAAATTGAAGCCTGTCGTGACTAGACCACAAGTACGTGATTTAACGTGACACCTGTATCCGCCCTTGTCAACTCCCAAAATGAGAATACATAGAGAGGTAGAGATATTTATAAAGCCTATTTACAGTTTAGTAATGCTGAGATGTTTAGCATTTTAAACTAGGGCTTCTGATACCCGTGTTATACGCGGAACCGTAGCTCCGTGTTCTTAGCACCGGCGGGACTAAGATCCATCCATCTGGTTAGGAACTTAAATATTTTTCAAGGAAAATTTACTTCTGATTATTAATTTTTAACTAATTGGAGAGATTATGAGTAGTATCTAAATATGGAAGCGTGATGTAAAGCGCCCTCAAGCGGCTAGTTTAGTTACTACAGTCTGCAGTGCTAACCGTAAAACCGTATCTTACTATGAAATCCATACAAAGATACGACCTTTTTACCTTAGTATCGCAGTACTTACGAGGGGCGTCTGAAAAGTTCTAAGCCTAAGGTATTTCGAGGTTATATATGCGTTTATGATACTGGCCACTAGAAAGGCCATTTAAAAACAAATTATTAAAATATAACATGTCACGTTTTTATTATTCTGTTTCGAGATATTCAACGGAAAAGTACATCATGTGTGAATTACCAACGAATATTACGAAAATTGAGCACCGTGCTGTAATTAAATTCCTTACAAAAAGTGACAAATCACCGCAGTGTATTTTTGAGGAAATGGCTATTATTTACGGTGATTCTGGGCCTTCTTATGCCACAGTCAAAAAGTGGAGTCGCTTATTTAAACTCGGACGGGAATCGATCGAAGACGACCCCCGCTCAGGGCGGCCAATATCGGTAGTGACCGAAGAAAACGTAGCAAAAGTCAAAAAGCTGGTATTAGAAGATAGAAGAATTAAGGTTTGGCAAATAGCTGAGGTCTTAGGTATTAGTAAAGAAAGAGTCGGAGAAATTTTACATGAACATTTGTACATGAGTAAAGTCAGTGCTCGTTGGGTACCGAAAATGCTAACGGCCTTCGATAAAGTACGTCGTGTGGAAACTTCTCGGGCGTTTTTAGAATTGTGCGAAGATGATTTAGATGAAGTTTGTTCCCGAATAGTAACTGTTGATGAAACATGGATCAGACAGTATGATCCGGAGTGTAAGTCTGAGTCGATGCAGTGGATTGAAAAGGGTGAAAGGCCGCCGAAGAAATTTAAAGTGCAAAAGTCGGCCTCTAAGTTAATGGCTACGGTATTTTGGGATTGTGATGGCATTCTTTTAATCGATTATTTAGAAAAAGGGCTCTACGATAAACGGAACTTATTATGCAAATCTAATAAGACAGGTGCGACAAGCCATAGTTGAGAAAAGGCGGGGTAAACTAAGGAAAGGCATTTTGTTTTTGCAAGACAACGCACCCGTTCACACCGCTAATGTTGCGAGGCGTGCTCTGAAGGAAGTTGGTTTTGACGAAATTGACCACCCACCCTACAGCCCAGATCTAGCCCCAAGCGATTATTTTCTATTCAATAATTTGAAGAAAGAGTTGAAGGGAAAGCGATTTAGAAGTGACGAAGAGATGAAGGCGGCTGTACAGGAGCATTTTGAAGGGCAAAATGAAGATTATTTTTTTAATGGCCTAAAAGCACTGTATAGAAAATGTAAAAAATGCATTGATTTAGGGGGAGACTATATTGAAAAATAAACACGAGTTCATTTGTGTAAATTGTTTTTTTCTATCTTAGGCTTAGAACTTTTCAGACGCCCCTCGTATATTTTGGACCAAAAACACGTGAAGTTAGCTATCTATTACCAGTAATACACTCTTATCTATGCTAAGATCCCGTACTACACGGACACGTCAAAGATACGTAGCCGTGTCTGCGTTCGGCTATGGATCGGCGGATCTCGGCTCCGCTCGGGTATTGAATGAAAGCTTGTGTCAAACCGACAAGGACGTATCGGATCCGCGTGTAATTAAGTCACATAAACATAAGAAACGCATCTCCGTGTATAGTTCTAATTCCATTTTTAAAGCGAATCCCATTAGCTTTGTACCCGATGAACAATGCCCATTATCTGTATTGTTGACTGTGGCCGCAACTGCCACTTCAAAATGTAAGGCGTTATAAGTGCAAATTACTTTTACACTAAATCAGTCTTTAAGTCAAACGATATAGGGTTTACTCTTAAACAAAGAGAACACAGATGTTGGTCACTTCATTGTCTTTATAAGCATCGAAACGAACTTCACTGCTCTTTCACTTACGAAGTGACCAACATCTGTGTTCTCTTTGTTTAAGAGTAAACCCTATTTCGTTAGACTTAAAGACTAATTTAGTGTAAAAGTAATTTGCACTTATAACGCCTTACATTTTGAAGTGGCAGTTGCGGCCACAGCTAACAATACAGATAATGGGCATTGTTCATCGGGTACAAAGCTAATGGGATTCGCTCAGCCAAAAGAATTACTTCTATAACACGGAGCTACGTATCTTAATTACACGTGCCGGACGGTCCAGATCTCCGTTGCCGTGTTACTCGGCAACGTAGATCCGGCACGGGTACACGAAACACGGACACGACCGCAAGCCCTATTTTAAACCAATCACGGACACATCGAATAAAACAAATACTATTTACCATTCATTTATTTATTGCTTTTCGAGTGCAAACTTCAAACTGGAAAAATCTTTATATGCAAATGTTTGTACTAAGTGTACCACTCCACATGACTACATCATAAACTAACTAATATATATAGAAAACGAATACATGTTCATTTAAAATAACAAAAAAATAAACAATTCAAACTATAATATTCACATCTGAATAAATTAAATCACATGTCCTAAATACATAACCTATACCGTAGGATTGTTGCCTCAAATTATTCATAACTATAAATTATTCCCCAACTATTAGAGGATTTTGTAAGGGCACTCTAGTTATAAACGATATTTCTGTACAATATAATGAATTTATATACGCCTTCTAAAAAAGTCACAAAACATTGTAATTACTAAATTTGGCCTTGAATTACCTAGTTTATAGTACAATTTATTGATAAACCCCAATCCAAAGTTACTTTTATGTTTCACATAATTCGAAATCTACAGATTATTTTATGGAATGTTTTAAAAACCCATACGAATAACAGCCCATAAACTATATCAACGAAAATACGATTAATAAATAAGAGCATTAAAGTTCTGAAATGAGAATGGGTATAATATTTACATCTCTACTTTGTGCTAATGTTTGCTAAGCACGCCCAGCCGTTGGAGCGAAAGGGTCACAGTCATACAAAAGATAAAGACAAAAACTGTGAAGCATCAGACAATCAAAGAAACTAATCGAAAATGAACAGGGTCTTTCGGTCCTCAAGGGTTAGGGTATCAAAGATCTCAATATTATCTGCCATCTCTCTCATTATTAACTTAAGAAGTTTGCGCAATAAAACTGATTGTCTATGGACCCTCTTAGGGCGAGCACTAAAGTCGTAACCATCAATGCTTAACTCGAAACACGTGGACTAGTTCAAACGACGAATAAAATTAACACTAGACAATGGGGAATGCAACTCACTGAAAAACTCAACATTCAACCTTTTGAACGCCAAGGACGGCAAATCACGGAAAATGTTGCGACTAATGACGTCCAAATTTTAATGATCAAAAACGAATTCAAACCGCTCCAAGTGTTTGCCAAACCCTTTTGATTTTAGTGCATTTGTTTATTTTTTGCTGTGGCGTCAGAGGTACGGCTTCACCGCTTGGCATTCAAAAGGTTTATATTTGTACTGGTAAAATATATGAAGCATTTGTCGTCAAAATGCATCTTGCTTATAGTTCTTGTGCACTTGACCTTACCTGCCCAAAGTCTTTGTACTTTTATACAAATTATTTGTGTGGCTTTGTGTTCACTTTATTAGCGGGAAATATACAATCGTATAATAACACTTCCTTCGTAATACGTGAAATGGAATAGGACTTTTTATAGACAAAACTGTGGTGATTATTTGTATCAAAATGATTTCATGTATTTTGCCAATACTCAGTTATATAAAGAAGATTCTCTTAATAAATTAATACTGGACTCCATTTAGCTACTTAATTATTAAAAATATTTACTTTGCCTATACATGACTACGTACAAGATACAAAATGTCTTTTATCATAGCCCTTATACTCTGCTTGCTGTAATTAACTTAATTATGACATTATAGACAATTGTATTATTATAACCGAATAGTTCCAGGTCTATTTGATATGCGTATAAATTTGTTATACATACAAACAATACTACTTACAATGTAAATTTCAACAAATTTAGATTCATCTATTTTTTTACTTTTAGGATAGTGCGAAACTTTGTTATGATTTTAGACACTTATCCCTTTGCCACTTCACAAAGACTTTGCATCATTACAAGTTCAGTTCGGACGCAAAGCCTTTGTATTGCATTAAATAGATATTTTTTTGTTAAAATTGAAGCACTATTCAAAATAAATTATACATTTAAAATGCGAAAGTATATAACATACCGAACATATTTCGTATATACTTACTACATACGAAATCATAAGATGATTAATATATGAAATTTCATTACAGTGGGAAAGCGGTGTGGCGGTATCATGATGCGTTTTTGTTAGTTAGCACTCTTGCTGCTAAAACCAGAATTAAAAATAATTAATTCAGCATCAAAGTAAAATTTGGAAAAATAGGAACAGCACCAAACAAATACAACTATCATTTGGAATTACAATCACTATAAAATAATTTTGGTTAATATTTTGAATCAACTCTTTACAAATGTATGTACTGCCCATTACTTCATAAAAAACAATTAACGATACGAGTAAGTAACACCAGAAATTAAAAGCACCAAATTGTAAAATCAAAATTGAGATTATTTGTGCAACATTCATACAAATCACAAAGGTAATATCACAAAAACTAAGTGCACTTAGAAAACTTCGATTTCGATTATTTTCTTCGTGTTTAAATAAATGTTGAAAAAATCATCACACAAATATTAAGCGTCAAACAGCAAAATCCTTAAAAACGTTCACAACACGTGTGTGACGATTCCTTATCTGAATCTAGCACATGCATTAACCTATGTTACCTAGTTAAAGCGACTGTTATAGTCCATACCCTTACCCTCTTGCAGTAGCTTGTATATTTTAGCTTCCATTTTTAATTTTTATTAAATTGGATGGAATTGTGGTCGAAATGTGTTGTCTTTCATTTTTACGGCCGGTTACCCGACACCCAGAAATTGGGCCACACGTCGCTGATCTAACATGTTAATTTAATTTTTATTAATGTATTAATAGTATGTATGCTAGGTTGTGTGGTCTTTAATGACTACAATAAATGCATTTGCTTTAAATATAAAAAATAATCGCCTAGCGACAGTGCGTTTGTGCCCTCTTCTCTTCTCATCAGTAATGCAGAATTCTTATTTTTCATTCAATCTTGACTCAGATGTTAGCTAGAGTTAGAGATGATAGCTAAAAATAATTCAATTTGACAACCAATATATTGCAAAACCATTTCAAAGATGGAAGACAATCTACTTTCATAATTAATAAGAAACAATTATACCTATACATCCCATGATTGTATGATATTTGACTTATCGAAAAGTCGAGTCAAATATTTTCTCATGCGCTCTGACTATAACAGTTTCACTTAAAAGGATTTGAGAATGAAAATTCGGGACCAGATTAAAATGCACAAAATCGTTACCCCAGGGAGTTCACTTAGTCTGCTACTTAAAAACACCCTTAATTCAAAACAAGTTTAATAAATGGTACAGAGGCATTCACATATGTTATTTCTTGTTTTCATATTTCTTTTACCTCACAAAGATCCTCATAAATATAATTTATTATTTCAGGGAGCGATGCGGATCCAATGCACACTGTTTAGTTACAAGCAAACCTACCTATTTTTTTTTACTATATGAAGGTACATACACTAGAAGTTGGAAATATTCCCACATCATTAAAATTTCAGCAAGATTTAATCAGTATTAGACTTGAGCCAAGATTTGCTATTTCATTATAATAGCTTTAATTCTTAACGCTTCACTTGAATGTTACTTAAAACCGGACCTTACTGTTTTCATGGTTTTAATTTGGATTCGAAATAGGTATCTATTCTATATCCTTTAAAACCTGACAATTGTAAGCTTACATTATATCACTTAGATTATACCCATGATTTTATTATTTAACCTGTCAATACTTCACTATACTAACTTGCCTAGTGAAAGTTAAATATTTAGCCTAAGTTTATGATTAGTGAACACTTATTTTAACTTATTGTAAGGCAAGACATTACCGGTCGGGCAATTAGCTGGTAATATATCATATGTCATGACCCTGCGTGAGAAGGTTCCAACTAATAAAAGAGTTTAATAAAAACTAAAAGTTTTATTGCAGATTGAGTTACCCTTATCGAAAACTGCGTTTTAAATTGAAACCTTTCCATTTTAAGGTCACTATTTTACTAAAATTATGGAAACATTGTTGTCACTATATGTAAATGCTAGAAACATGTGTTGAATAATTTTTTGAAATACTATATTTTATATGCTGTAAGGACCGCAAGGAAAACATATTATGAGTGCTATCAAAGTATAATTCAAAATATGTCACTTGTGAGTCAAGTGAATTATAATAAATACAACAACAATGACATTTCAGTTACATTCTTAACCCGTTGCGATAAGAAACTCAAAATTATTCCACCACATGTATTTTGCTATTTCCTTATTTAAATATCCCTACTAAAATTAAAGCATATTCTAAAATAGTTCGCACAGATATTGACAGAAAGTCAGTCGTAAGATTTTCAATATTTAGTGAAATTGGTGAACGGATGAAAATGATACTACAACATATAGCTCATACATATATACAGCTCATAAAGATACAGCACAAAATATCCGCAGAAAAAAAGTTAACAGAAAAATTGAACCCCAAATGAAGAAGGGGTTTGAGCGTTTTAACGTTCTTGTTACTGTGTCACAGATTAATATAATAGTTCTTCGAACAGATACCCATGTCTGAATAAAAAGGCAAATACCTACTGCTTTTCATGCCTACTCAATTTAACAATGGAGCGACCTTGAACGCGCGGGTCGTTGGCCGCACGTGCCGGCAAAACGAGGCTAGGGTTGACACCGCTTAGAAATGATTTTATAAAAAGTCAAGATAAATGAAAATACGATCGATTTATTTACATTTATTAGTCAAATTTAATTATCATTAGGTACCTACTAGAAATAGGTATTCACATGCGCTGCGGCACACCATCAAAATCGTTTTAATTTCCGAGTAGGTATATCGGAATCTTACCTACCTATTCTATCTGAACATACCAGAAACCTGAAACAAAAACAACTCTCTGTGTAGGTACGAGTACCTAAGTAACCTAAATATATCCCGATGACAGTAGGTATTTACTAAATAAAGTTTGGTAGCTTCGAAACAGTCACTAGGTACAAGTTGTTTTACAATAATCTGATCACGCGTTTCATCTTTGCGAATGCATTCCTTGCAAAAGGTCTTAAGTGTCAAGAACAACGCCGACGTTTACGCCCTTTTTAGGCCGTGCAATGCACTCTCCCGCCACACTAAACTGATGTGGTAAATCTAAGTGAGTAAAGTATTGTCACTTGTTGATATAAGTAGTGGATGTTTTCTATGAATTTAAGTATATTAAGTAGGTAGGTTTATTTATTCAACATTACATGTATCTATTATATATAACAGTGTATGCAATGCGTTTCTAGGTAGGTGCTTATTAAGTTCTAAGAATTTTTAGTAACATTTCATCGTTTCTCGGCAAAGAAAAAAAGGATAAATGTCTGTTGCTTTTATGTTTTTACACCCCGCAACATTGTAGCGCGTTGGTCTCATTCGCGACGAAGCCATTTTTTTGGTGATTTTTATAGCGCGACCGGCGGCGTCCGGCCGTGAGCGCGTGTGGCAACCGACTGGCTAAGCGTGTCGGCCACGACAGGCGACGTGTAGGTATCGTTCTGGGTTCCCACGGTACAGATGGGGGGCACTGACTGTGTACCCAAAATTTACGAACTCCGTATGAATTGTGGCGCCTGTTTCGGTTTTCTTGTCGTCGCGACTTCTGACAATTACTATCAATATTATTCTGATAGCTTTTATAAATTGACCAATATCGCGGAGTAATAAGACGATTAAACGCTCTAATAATCATTATATCGTCGGTTGACAAGCAACACTCACTAAGTAACAAATACCTACTTGAAGAAAAACTCGAATCTCAGTATCAATTTACTAGCTGGATACGAGATTTTGAAGAGCAGTGAAGAAATATTAGTTAATTTTGGTTGTCACCAGGCGATATATGAAAAAAAAACGGAATATCTTAACAGTATGTTGAAGGACTAAAGTGACGTAGATCTCTGTACTAACTATTTTAGAAACGCTCTCATCTTAAAAGTATCTTACGCTACGTAATGTACACTTACCGATGCTGACTATTCATAAGACATTGCCCCTATGTTAATGACGTGATACCTAGTCGAACACCGACTTAGATGATGGTTAAATATTTAACTTTCATAGCAGTTTTTTGGGTACTACCGCCGCCGACGCTTTTCCGAAGTACGGCGGCGCGCTGAAATGGAAAAAAATAAAGTATTAAAACACAAGTTAAATACTTGTATGACAGTTTATTTTCTAAGTCGCTGCTTCCCAACCTTTTCTTAACCACTGCCACTTTTACTTGTTTTACTTTGTTGTTCGCGGTGATCAAATGTAAACAAATTCCTCTCCTCAGGCGAACTCCGGTAGTATAACGCCCCAGAATTTGAAATCGTTCGTGGAGCATATTTTGACTCTTACTAACTAGTTGACCGTCTTACTAACCATTGACTGGTGTTTTGGTGGACTTAGTATAATGCAGCATTAGCATAATATAATAAGTCAACCAAAATATCAGTTCAGAAGAAAAAGGAACAAAAAAATTTCGCTAAAACGAATCAAATCAGCCCAAAACCGATAGGGTTGCGTCGCTTTATTGTAGAGTTCCCACGACCACATTCCGGCTCCATTTTCAGATCAGCTCCATGTTATAATCATAATAATACTGAGTCGGCGGTCCCGGGTTCGAATCCCGGCCGGGGCAAATATTTGTGCAAAATATTTGTTCTTGGGTCATGGATGTTATCTATATATGTATTTATATATTATGTATATCGTCGTCTTAGTACCCATAGTACAAGCTTTGCTTAGTTTGGGACTAGGTCGATTTGTGTATGATTGTCCCTTAATATTTATTTATTTATTTATTTATAATACTATTCCATTAGGTATCTTCTTTTACACCAGTATTCAGCTCAATTAAAAACCGGAAAGTAAGTCAAATTCAACTTCAATAGTAAAACCAGTAAAACTAAACAAATGGGTGGATCAACTTTTTCTTATTGTTACTCTGTCCCGTCACCCAGGAGACAATAATTTATAGTATTTTCAAGAGATATTCTAAATAAGAATGGGCTTATAACTGCTGCAATTACAACATTTTTGTTCAATATTGCCGCCGAAAATCGTAGTTTTGAAGAGTAACCCAGGGGACATCACCATGGCAACAAGCAACAGATAGATTAATAATAGTAGATTGACCCGAGTTTTTTTTTTTTTTTTTTTAGTAACAAAAGGGAACTCACCAAACTCACCGACAGCATCAGCCGGCGCGCGCAACCCCTATTCCCTCTTCTTCCCCTTCTTCTTACCCATTCTCTTACTATAATTCTGCGCCAGTGCATTTACTATCGACACGACGAAGTATAGCACCATGGCTAGAACGAACTTTTCTAGTAGACTAGACAGTACTGAGCCGGAGTTTTCAGGGACTGCGTCGTTTTTGTGAAGACGCGCCTTTTGGTTCCGCAGGAATTCGAGTAGTGGAGCCTCTAGTTTTGGCCCGATGTAGGGTATTCTTTCGACCCAGGTTAGGACTTGTCTGTAAAGAAATGAAAATGTTAAGTCGATTTTCGTATCAGTCGCGTCGTGAATTATATCAGTTACGTTTTTGAAATATTGTGGATAGTTTTGTAGAAATAAGCATTGTGACTTGATGATATCGTGTTGTCAAATGTTATCCTTTAAACCAGAGTTGAGCAAAAGTTATTTTGTGTGAGAATAAGAATAAATGGCCGAACGTACTTGAAAAAATAATAATAATAAGATTCACGTGACATTCTGAATGACGTGAAATAAAAAAATTAAATCCAGAATTTGGCATACTGATTGACGAATAACGTGTTGAGTAAATCAGTTTTTCTGAAGTTTATTTCAAATTACGTTATTTAATTGACTATTTGAAAAAAAAATATTGAGATTGATCGCGGCCAAGCGGTCTTTAGTCGCTTTTGTACGTTCTTCTATGGCGACCAAATGGCAGTTTTCGGCCACGAACAATGAATAGATTTTTATTGTTTATAGCAACTTACCCAACAAATTCTAGCCCTAGTTAAATGTGCCACTAAAGATAGGTAGAATACCTCCATATTACCTCACTATTTAATGTTTGTATGTTTAGATTAAGAATGTATTGGTATGTTGTTGTTTTATGGAGTGGCATAGTCGCACTAGCGAAAAAACTCCTTAAATAAAGAGAAAAAAAAAAAAAAACTTACCCAACAAGAGTCTCATTGAAGGAAACGATGACGAACATCTTCTGAATATGCATTTTAATAACCGCCTTGCCCAAGACTGTAGCTCCGAAGAACGTCCAGAAAGGCACCAAGAAGTGACCGCAGGTCAAACCAGCCAAGTCAAATAATGGGTTAGGTATTGAAGCACAGGCCAAGATGCCGATGAATCCAACCTTTTCTACTAGCTTTTGTACCGTTTTCTTGGCTCTGAAATCAAGGATGTTGATATTACATTTCATAACTCTGACAGTAAAAAATAGCGTTGATCTATAAAAGGAGGATTGGCAGATTTGTATGGACTCTGGCATAGGGACAAGCCTTACATCATTGGTAAGGTTTTTTCATATTCTACAACTTTTAGTATGGCGGAAAATCTCGAATCACTGTGTAAAAAAAGTTAATAGAAAAGCAATGCGACAGGATCTTATTACTTTCGAAAAAGCCTACATAATAATGTTTCAAACAAAACGGATAGCTAGGGATATCCGTAGGTAATATTACAATTCGGTAATACTGCCAAAAATCATGTCAGATGAAAAACGCTTGATAAAGGTCTTGCCCAAAAGTCTATAAGTCCGGTTGTGCACATCAAAAGGTTCAGTGATATCAGTCGTCGTTCTACGTTGTCGGGGGCCTGCTGACGTTATATCGCCCGGGAGATAGTTGACAGTTACTTTTACCAGTTAACGCATACTTTTAACGCCTTCGATGCCTCATATCGTTGAATCACCTGCTCATAGTAGACTCATCCGCCCGATAACCGCCCCGCTCTTGCCATGAAATAAGCGGGAAGTTCTCCAAGTACAGGACCGATATCCCACATCATGGATTCCACTCGCACTTTGGCCATGATGTTCCATAGAACGCGATAGATCTCCATGCCTCAATTGAATTAAATGCCACGTTGTGACGTCACTCACCTGCTCATAGTAGACTCGTCATCAATGTTGAGCTCGGCCACGCTACCGCCCGATAATCGCGCCGCTCTCGCCATGAAATAAGGCGGGAGCTCTCCCAGCGCAGTTCCGATGCCCCACATCATAGACTCCACTCGCACTTTGGCCATGATGTTCCATATGGATACGGCGTTGTTAGGATCGATCTCCGCTGGGCAGATTATACTGAAACGAAAAAAGATTCCGTCAATATTTTTTTTACTCGATGCGCAATGTTGCCAGCGCATTATCCCTACATAGTATAAAACAAAGTTGCTTCCTGTCTGTCTGTCTGTCCATATGTATGCTTAGATCTTTAAAACTACCCAACGGATTTTGATGCGTTTTTTTAATAGATAGAGTAATTCATGAGGAAGGTTTATATGTATACTACATGCGTGATTTATCAGCATTGCGCCCGTGCGAAGCTGGCCGTGTCGCTAGTTATTACTATATTCGGGTAAATCCGTCCTCTAACCATCTTCGGAAGTCCAGCTATACTTGTAGACAAGGTATCAACATTCAGTCTGAATGTTTTAAGACGCTTAAAGGTACATACCTACTTGTAGACAAGGTATAAACATTCAGTCTGAATGTTTTAAGACGCTTAAAGGTACATACTTGTAGACAAGGTATCAACATTCAGTGTGAATGTTTTAAGACGCTTAAAGGTACCCAGTTTAGGAGGAAACTTAGAGGGATACAAGAAGTTTCTACAATTTCAATGAATGAAAGAGCAGATAATTAAGTTTTAGGCAACTTTTCTGTGAAATTGATATGGTACGTCCGAAATGGATAAACTGTTGAAACTATAATTCTGTAATATGAACTAGTGTACACGGTCTTGACAATAAATAAATGTCTTTATGTCGTCAAAAAATGGACTCGTTTTCCAAGCTTTCGTCCATAAATTTCAATCCAATAACAGAATATTAACTCACTCGTTAGGGTAGGGTGGCTCGGGGAAGTTCAGCGAGCCGCATTCATATGCAGCTAGAGTAACCCTCGCGATGTGAGGGCCCAGGTATAGGAGGAACGTGTGCAGGCCGGTACCGAGGCCCACGGACGAGCACACGCCGAGCACGACCCACCAGCCCCACCACGCTAATGTGGAGATTATTAGCTGGAATTAAAAATTATATGGGTAACCTTTTGACCGCTCAGCTCGTCTGCGGAAAACTGTGTCGGAGACGCCAACAACAGATAGTAACATGAGATAGCGTCAAAATGACGTGGCGTCTACGTCTGGGATACAAGTTTCCGTCTGTATATATATATAAGAATGTATTCTTGAAGTAAAATAAGCTAACTTGAGGATTTAATGTAGTTTCCCTCCATGGCCATTTTTTTCCACACTGTATATGGAAACCAGGTGTTGTCATTACTTTATGCCGACAAGGTTATCTGTTTATCTGTCTATCGCCTATTGTTTAACCAACATAACACGTTGCTTACATAATACAGTGTTAGTCTATCACTTTATCAAGATGCAAATAATAGTATGCTTCGAAGAACAAAACAAGAATGACTGTAAAGTGTGTGTGGAAGGATGACTGTTTTTTTAAATATTATTCTGGTAAAATGAAAAAAAAAAAAAAACTTTTATAACAGAAACCTCAAGTGAACATGGTAAAGTCAATAGAATAAAGATCACAAACAAATATAAGATTGAGCAAACCTAATGGATCAAAATTTCAATAGAACATTTTATTTTACCAGGATGTTATCCGGCGAAATCAAATAGTGTAAATATAACGGGTACACTAGAAAACTCCGAAGCTTCATTTAACCGAGTGCATCACTATCCTGAATTTTTACAATTCCGAA
Source organism: Apotomis capreana (assembly GCA_947623375.1). Taxonomy (NCBI): domain Eukaryota; kingdom Metazoa; phylum Arthropoda; class Insecta; order Lepidoptera; family Tortricidae; genus Apotomis; species Apotomis capreana. The sequence continues at coordinate 11,207,020 of OX392517.1, read as the reverse complement.
AACCATGTTCTTGGGACATCACACCCTAACTTAACCTTAGTATATCGTGTAAGTACCTAATATACTCGTACCTATGTGTTTCACACCAGAGATTATGTTCAGAATTGTGGAAATTCAGAATAGTGATGGTTTCGGAAAGAACATACTCAGGGTTTTGCTTAATTTTCGCTAAGATTAAAAAAAAAATTGTAATCCGGGCTTTTTTAGGAGATACCAAATTCACATATTTGGAGACAAGCAATTTAAGTTTTTATCACGGTTCAGAAAAGCCACTGCGGACGATACTTTTCGTTCAAACGTATATATACTCACATGTAGGTATGGCTGATGCGGTCCATCAATTTGAAGGCAAAGTATTATGCTGGTGATTATGAATATAACCATCAGTGCCAGAAATTGATATGCGAATAATCTGAAACAGAAAATAAGCGGTGAGATTTTTATAAAACAGTAGGTACAGTCATGCAATCAGGTTTAGTATGCAAATTGACATAAGCCAGTAGTAAAATTGTCAACTACTCTTGAACGAGCTACAGAATTGCATGGTACATTTATGAATGAATTCATGCATTTGTGCAGCCCATAGTACACGTGCAGGCAGGCACCAAAAATGTGGTATAGTTGACCAGTCAAATGTAAAAAATATGGGTGGAATGTCTCCCTTAAAATATGTCCCACCAATTCGTATTACTTCGAAACATATTTTTGCACTTGCAGTCAAGTGCAGATTAGAATAAAAAGATAGGGTTACTACTTTATGACTGAAGGTGTTGCAGTTTTTATTTTATTTGAGCGAATGTTACCCTCTGAAGTCTTTGCAGTTTTTATTTTATTTGAGCGAATGTTACCCTCTGAAGTCTACAGCCAAAGTAACCTTTTTATGTTTACCTTTGGAGTCCAGCAGAGGTGAGCGCGAAGAGCTCTTTGAAGAAGTACTCGAGAGTAGTGAGAGGCCGCCGCCATAGCACCAGGTTACTGTCAGAGTCCATGTTGTCTTTACTTCTTATCCTGGAAACAATTAAAAACAATTACAGTGTGTATAGAGAGATAGGCACTATCTTGTGAGGCGAATGCATTTAATAAATGAGGCGTGACACTACAAAAAATGTATATGTTGTTGTCCCATAAGACCGCATCCAGCGGAGTGCGCTTATCTTATTGTTAACCCTTTGACCGCCAAAGACGGCAAATCACGTCATCGGAAATTCGTGCCACTGACGCCAACGACGTCTATTGACGTCAAAAATTTCAGTGGTCAAAAACATGCTAATTCAAACAACTATCTGTGTTTTTCAAAGTCTGTTGATTTTGGAGCACTTTTTTTTTTTGGTTTGGCGTCAGTGGCACGGTGAATTGCTTTGCCGCTCGGCGCTCAAAGGGTTATATGTCCTTACGGATACACTTCGTCCCAGTGGAATATTTTATGTAGCACAAGAAGAATGCGCTCGTAATATATAGGAATAGTACGGAAAGATGAGAGGTGCTGGACATCATGTGGCCGAAAATGTGCACGGGGCGGTTCCGGAGCGCCATGTCTACTGTTTGGCTCATAGCGTGGCCAAATTAATTCCTGACACTCTCATGGTCCAGGGACCACGAGGGACGAAAGTCAGCGGGGCGGTATATACACGTGTATGAAGGATTTTTTAATTTGACGTTTTGCTACCTAGTACCTAGTGTATGAAATCTGCTCCGAAACCCGCGGTGAATCTGTTACGGCGCCAGTAACTAGGATTGGTACGATGTAAAGCTCGCGTTGTGGATATAAGTGTGGCGTAAAGACATCTTCATATAATAAAATGTACCGCCAACTGCCCGCTGCCGTCATTACTATGACAGACGTCAACAAGAGCGGGCAGGTCATGGTCCATAGTAAACCCATTTACGTGTTTCATTGAATTTATTCCCGCCCTGAAATGCTGAACGTCACAATAAAGAATTTGCCACACTGACGACGGTCTCGGTAATTTGGTTCAGTTTGACCTGCCCGCTGACCGCAGACCGTCGTCAGTCAAATCCTTAAGTACCTGATCTCTTTAGGCTGTGGGTTGTGGAGCCCGTTCCGGCGCTGCTCGGTGTCCGCTTGAACTGCCGCCGCCAGTTTGTAGTACCCGAGGCGGGCTAGCTGCAACCCAAATCGCTATATTCATATTTGGAACCAATATAAGCACCTAAGGGTCAAACATTTAACAGACGGTTAACGTTAGAATTGTACCGTCATCTGTTAACTGATAAAAAACGATTTCTACTACTAGAGAATCTAGAGAGACGATTTGAAATTACCAGCTCTACGTCAAGTTCTTCTTGACTTACTAGTTTTTATCGAGTAAATTTTTGGAATAGGTTCAAAGACAAGGATTCTACATCTCCTTGGTTTATTTGCAAGATTCTTCGTTTCTTCCGACTATGACGGATTAATAAAAATCGTCTGTCATGATACAAACTCTGTAAGTACAATAAATTAAAAAAAAAACACCTTATACCTACTTTATTAACTCGTATTGTAACGATGTGACAAAATTTAGATTGGAATTCATTTCTACAGTTTTTTTTTTGTGTAACAATAACAATACAAGCTCTTAAATTGATATTTTAATATCTTTCAGTTTTAGATACATTTATTTTAAGTACCTACACTACATATATTTTTATTAGGAAATACAATTTATCTACAGACAATAAAATTAAACAATTTCGGTTCAATTCACACTTTTAGATCAACCAAATCAATTACGACAGTGCACATGCATTTGTGCTTTTAACATTATCAGGTGAAAGGGCTAAGGGGAAAAACTAAGTAGGAAACTCCATTATCTTATAATTGTGTTTTTAGTCTACGGCTACATAATTGCCAATGTTCATAATACAACTCTATATTAAACGGGTAAAATTCGCTGACTCTCGTTTTTTTCCGTGATATATTTTAGCGTGAAGTGATTTCACAACTTCAATTGTCAGTACTGTAAAATTTCACAAATGTGACTTATCCAGTTCTTCCCTTTAGCCCTTCAGGTGTAAACTTTAGTTAATTAAAGTTACATATTATATGCATGCTGTATAGCTACAAATTAATGTAGGAATAACTACAGCTAAAGTGCACTAGGTCAAGCTTATTTTGGCACAAATGAGCAACTCATATAGAATTGTGATTAGCTATTATATCTCTATTCTTGGCGAAAAATACACGGTGTGGTAAACAAATAAGGTACAGACAATTACAGATTTGATTCTCCCTTTGAAGGTACAGTCAGCAGCAGAAGTAGCTAATGAGAATAACGTGCTCACAATGATCTTACGTCACCCTAGGCCGTAACTGGGATTTTCTGCCACTTCCTGGCCATGGCAAGACGACTTTAAACAAATCACGGTCGGTAAATTGTAAAGCCCCAGATCGCATATTAACACCTTATATCTGCCATTTAGGACATTCATGAATCACCGCCCAAGGTATGTAATGTTAAGTGAATGTTAACGTAATGTTATATTGCGCACCTACTATTACAGCCCTTATTTTCTTGAAAATAGAATCCATATAATTTTTAGCACTTGACGTTCCCACTTTTGCTGCTGACTGTTCAATCAGCTGATTGCAGTATGTGCAATTAAAACTCGTTTTTTCGAATCTCGTACAGACTCCTTAGAGAATATTTTTCAGGACAAAATCCCTTCCACACTTCATCACTTGCCTTCGCCTTATTTGTTAATATTGTGGTAGCAGTTGCGTGGCGTCAAACCGATCCTCGGGTATGCCAGAGTAGGTACCTACATACATATGTTGAACATTCAAGGTCAATAGAAAAAGGTGCTTCTTAAAATAGGCAAGCTGGTGGAAATCGAGATCTATGGCCTCGCTGCTACCCTTCGATACGTGAACAACTATTGAACGGCGAAAAAAATATGTTATGATAATGATTTTACGCACTGTTTACGAACAGTTGCGTCAAAACTATTCAATTGACGAAATCGTTACTTGATAGAATAGCTCCCACTTCAATATCCAATTCTAAACGGAATATATTACAAGATGAAATCTGGTATACAAAATAACTCAACACAATTTTCGTCTTCAATTCACACACATTGCACACCTAATATACTCCTAGGTAACACTTTATATAAAAAAAACTTACACACAATCACAAAACGAACGAGGTACGTAAGCCGGCAACAGATTATTATTTTATACGTGGTAACCAATTACATTTATTTCGAGTTCTATTTTAAATTTAGCCTCGAGCTTCGAACGATCGTAGACGTTGAATGACATCACGACACTAAAAGAAAAATTTCACTTTCGAAAACCACTTTCGCTCTCTCATTTTCACTATCGTTTGGGTTGAAGAAGTATCTTGAACTTTATACCTGAGTGGCAGTGTTCAGATTATGTTTTGTTTATATTTCTAATGCAGTTTGGATGTTACATAAATGTTATGAACTCATGAATACGATTATAAACGCATCGAGTTAGATTAGAAGTACACAGTGCACATTGCTACCGGTTTGCCCATTTTAGAACGTTTGAGTATAGTTTTTAAACTGAGCCACTTACAGAGCACACAAAGGTATTGTATCTTAACAATAGTATCTTAGTTATCTGCTACCGTACTTGTTACCAAAGCAGGCCAATGTTTTAAATGATTTAATTACCAATTCTATTGGTAAGTCATTAATCAAAATCAAATGGATTAAGGTAGGATTTCGATACCTCCAACGCTGACACCCTGGATTTTCACATAGTCTACTTTTTATCCCGAAAAATGTAGTGTTCCTGTGGGATGAGCCGGTAACACCGCGCGGCGCAGCTAGTCCATATATATAAATGTATTTACGGTCAACTCATTTTACAATAAACAGAATCGATAATCCCTTAACCTAGATATCCTAGGCAGGTAGTCTTCGTCTAGTTTTTAACCTTAGTTTGTGGTTGACATCTGAATAGCCATTGTATTCTTTAAGTAGATTATTTAGATTAGAAGATTGGTTAGATTAGCTCAGTTGAAAAAATAAAAACTGTTACATGCCGTTTTTATTTGTTTTGAAGAAGGAATCAGCTGCATCTGCTCCCTTCTGTCGCTAACGCCACCTTAAGAGGCCTTATTCCTTTTAAAATGCTGATTGTTTCAACATTTTTCTCTATGATCAAACTTGTTTCTTAACATATTATTAATGTTACTGCCGGGGCACAGGGCTATTGGAATGTATTGGTATATATTTGAAACCTACAGTTTGAATTTTTCATTGATAAGGTTTGTTTCAAAAACTAATCGAAATTGATAAAATTCACGTGGAAAAATAGTTTTTACAACTTATTTTCGACTGCACGCAATAAAAGCATAAAATAGCTGTGTTACTACCTAGAACTCGGGAAAAAGTATTATTTATTCACTTCAAAAAGTTGCTTGAAATCATCAATATATTTGTCATAATATGAAAAAATAAATTTCAAAAGGAGGCCTCTTAATATCACATAACTGCGTATCGATGTCAGACATTTCAGCATGCCTAAATAAAACTGGAATTTACCGGAATACTTTAGATAACTTATCGTAATGCAAGTTCAATAGACGAGTTGTACTCTGAGAAGAAATGTTTATATTATGACGTTTGTGGAATTAACTACTAATAATACAGCTACATTGTTATAGAGACATGAGTTTATTTTATTATTTGGTTAATTTATTTTAGTAGTTGATGATGAGTCGAAAGGAAGGCAAACTCAACTCGTTGATTTTTCCTTTTTTTCGGTAGGTACAGGATATTAAACTCAAAATATTGGATGATTCAACTTTTCACTTGATTAGTATTTAAACATTTCGATTGGTCAAGTAGATATATCTGCATACCTATACGATTTTGACAATCGAATCAGTTGCTAAATAAATTGTACAGAATTCAGTAAAATCGTTCTAATAATAATAATGATTCATTGTGTGAGGCATTCAGGTCAAGTAGGTACAAGTAGAAGAATATTGTATCGATAACTTTTTAGGATTGTTATAAAACAATTAAATTAACATAATTCGATAACTCTTTAAAAATCATGAAATAATGTGGATTTAGGGACTATTGCGCGCGGTTTGACTACTTTAGTCAAGGAAATGAAAATTCTATGAAATGAAAAATTTTACGAAACCATTTTTAGCAAAAAAAAAGCTAAATGATTTTTTATTGCAGAATATTTCCTAGAAACGATGTAGACACATCGCCATTACATACACGCTCTGATTATACCAACGTTATTATTAATAATAGCCGTTATATTCTCGCCATACACAAGCAAGAGAAAGGCATGATGTAACTTAGTAATATTTTACTACTTCGCAGTTTGAATACTCGCCTAAGACTGCGTCTAGAAACCTAAGCTCGCATTAATAATTCATCTCACGTATGGAAGGATTAATTATTTCAGTCTCCTGTTATGTTTTAAGCATTAGTTTAGCTCACAGTAATGAGTCTGTGGTTCTTTTTTTAAATACGAGGCTGTTTGTAGGTGGCATTGTTGACGAATTCACATCACAATTTATGTCAATCCGGCAAATCAAGATGGGTGAGAATCAAGTTAAAAAAAACTCATAATAATTACTTTTACCATCACAACTTTGACACCCAACTATTTCTCGCAGGATATGCCTGTCTCTTTTTTGTACAATCCCGTCTGAGCGTGAAGAATAATGCTGAATCGCGACACAAAAGAAAACGAGAAGTTGATAAAGACCATCTATCAGTCGCTTTAGTTAACCCTAACCTTTTTTTTACAGTTAACCCTAACCTAAACTAACACCCAGTAACCTAAGGCTCAGTAGCTATACTATAGATGAAGATGAAACCTAGTTAGGTAAATAATCTGATGAGAGACTTCCAAGACATATCCACAAGCCGCTTCGCAAGTTACTAGAATAGATAGATAAAGTATGGAAGGATACATTTAAAACTATTTATTTATTTATTTAAGTTTAATCGCAAAATAAGTACACAAATGACCAACGAAAGGGAACGAAAGTTTTTTTTTTATATTCTACTAAGTGCTAGAAACGTATCAAAATAACTACTGCAATAAAAATACTCTTTTATCGCATGTATGAAAACGAAATGATATTAATTCAGTGGTACCATTACGTCGATTAGTTCATTACTGTAATGTACTTCAAGGTTTATAGGTTTCTACTGACGTCTACTAAAATGGAGCTTCTATAATAAACTATTATTTAGAAGTTTGACTTGAAGAAAATGATACTCGATTTCCTTCATCTGAAATTAAAATCAGGAACAACACGAGTTGATTTTAATCGGAGATATAATAGTATGATTAATTCGTCACATAGAAGCGGCTTTATCTTTCGCAAATCTGTTGTATGACGACTAGAGATGGGCGCTCATGGGTAAATACCCCATAAATACCGGGTAAATACCCAATCTACCGGGCAGTAGTAGTAGATTGGGTATTTACCTGGTCTTCATCGGGTATTTACCCATGAGCGCCCATCTCTAATGACGACTCTCGTTCTAAAGGTTTTGCCTCATTGAACAGTTTGCATTACATTACAATGGACGCCTGTCTGAATCAACAAATATCTTTACCTTTGTTTTAATACTAATAAAACCATGCTTCACTTGACAACAAAGAAAAAAGTCAAAAATAAAAATAACACACGTAGTAACAGAAGATTAACGATTTGGCACTATGGCATCAATCCAATACACAAGCAGCATCAATCCCCTATGTCAATTCTTTGTTAAAACTACAAAGATACACTCAGCACAGATTCAAAATAAAGTCTTAAAAACCACACTCACGATACATTTTCCATCACACATCGCATTTTCAACACTGAAATGCATTATGATACAAGTATCTCATGCCGATTTAATTCATAAAACATGCGATATAAAGTTCATATTAAAGTACTGTGATAGTCTTTTGTTTTACAGCGGCACAATAAATTAAAGCACGAGAGTTATTTAGAGTCTTAGGACCTTGACATTAAAGTCGATGTTAATATAGCATGCGCAGGAGTTTACGGAAATAAATGGGGTGGCGTGATCGTCGCGTGCGCGCCGGTCCACTGACCTGGATCGTTTGATGGACGCTTCCTATCCTATATTATCAATAATTATATCACTTAACATAATATTTCAATTTATAAGTAGGTATAATAAATAAATCCTAGACTCCTCAACGTCCAATAGCTATTTTAAATGCTGAAAATGCGGGCTTTGTGTTAAAGACTCGCGCTTGAAGTTCTGATGAAAGAGTAAGAACAAGTTCTTAGAAATTCCCACGAGATAAAAGTTAGTACATATACATAGACTAACAGAGACCTAAGTTCGTTTCCAAGTCATCATGAGAATAGCCGCATCGATCATTGTGCCTTATGGTTGATTATTGAGATATCACTATCTCTGAGTGACGTTGATTGCTATCGAGGGTTATTGCGACCTTGACCAGGCCAAAAGTTCAATTTTAGGGGGGGTCTTGCTACACTGCGTCGTCCGACACGTGGTCACCACTCTAGAACCTTTCTGACCCAACCGTCGAATATTACAAAGGCGGCCCGAATGTTTGTGAGTGTATTTATGTGTATGTTTGTTACTTCTTCACGCTCAAACGGCTGGACCAATTTTGGTAAATTTTGGTATGAAGGTAGCTGACACCCTGGTAACACAAGCTAATTTTTATCCCGCGAAATAAAGTGTTCCCGTGGGCTGAGCAGGGAACACCGCGCAGTGCAGCTAGTTAAAGTATAAACAGCCATCCCGAATTTTATCCAACTATAGCTTGTATTAAAGTATGCTCATATAATGTATATCTCCCTATTTAACAAATTAGCGACCAAGTGAACTATTTTCGGACGTCAGCCCGTGGAGAGCTCAGTTGAGATGAGAGTTAAATGTACCGTTGTATTTTTTACTAAATATAATACTCGTAGGTCATTACACGTGTCAATATTCAAAAGTGCCAAATGCAATCGAATTTACAAGCTCTTTCAATGAAGGAACGAATGAATAAGCTTGATTTACTCAAATATGGTACACGTAAAAAAGGTCTTAGGTATTTATTATTATTATTTTTTTATTAAAGCAGTAACGTCTGCTGGTTGAAAAATTTAATGGCTCTGACATCTGATTCGGTGGTCCAATTGGGAGGACGCCAGTGTTGGCCCGGAAAGCCGTTGGAAACGCAGGTTCGAATCCTGTCCGAATCATTAAATTTTTCAATTTTCGCTTCATTTGTAAACATTTGGTCTTAGGTATTTTTAGATCCTTTCTTAGCCATCGATATTATATGCGATATTCCATTCTAAAACGGAAAGATGCTTTATGAAGTGTTTTTTAAATTCTAAAAGGAATTTCCTTCTGTAGTCTAGGTACGTTACCTACTTTAAGTATACGATTTTGTCAAAAAGAAAATTCGATATAGTTAACAACATAAAATATTTCAAATCTGTCTACTCCTGCAGATATCGTAATAAGTATATGAAATAGATAAGGAAATAGTTCTAAAAACCGGCTAAGAGCATGTCGGGCCACGCTGTGTAGGGTTCCGTAGTTGCCCATCCTTCACAATAGACTTAAAAAACCGGCCAAGTGCGAGTCGGACTCGCGCACCGAGGGTTCCGTTCAAACACTTTCCATCCCTAAGTGTTTAAGTTAAGTTTGCACCTGGTATGTATAGCGCCCCATATAAATTAGGTGCAAACTTGCAAAGTTAGGTATTAAAAAAAAACTACTTACTAGATCTCGTTCAAAACAATTTTCGTTGGTAGTTTTTATAGTAATGTACATAATATGTTTTTTTTAGATTTTTCATTTTCTTATTTTAGAAGTTAGAGGGGGGGGGACCAACTTTTTTCTACTTTGGAAGCGTCTGTCACGCAAACTATTCGGTTTAGAAAAAAAATGTTTTAGAAACCTCGATATCATTTTTGAAGACCTATCCATAGATACCCCACACGTATGTGTTTGATGAAAAAAAAAATTTTGAGTTTCAGTTCTAAGTATGGGGAGCCCCCAATATTTATTATTATTTTTTTATTTTTGCATCAAAATCTTAATACGGTTCACAGAATACATCTACCTACCAAGTTTCAACAGTATAGCTCTTATAGTTTCGGAAAAAAATGGCTGTGACATACGGACGGACAGACGGACAGACAGACAGACAGACAGACAGACATGACGAATCTATAAGGGTTCCGTTTTTTGCCATTTGGCTACGGAACCCTAAAAAGCGGTTTTAAGCTGTTTAATTTACGAGAAAGATTTCAAGCTCTATAAAAAGGTCGTAAACGCCAAAGTAATTGTAATTACTTATTACCTTATGGAAGTTATCGAAGCGCCAGATTGAGCGGAATGTCTTAATGCAGTTTGGCACTTAACTAATATGTGTAACGTTCGAAGCATAAGGACACCGCGCGCCACTTACGTCATTTTAAAGAAAATTATGAAATTTTGCGATAACTCTAAAACGGCTCGACCAATTTTATTCAATATAGTTTCCCATTGAAACTACTTATAGGCCCTTATTTTCATGAATTTTTCCATAATTTTTTGACCATTGGTTGAAAAGTTAGAGGGGGGGGACGCTATTTTTTGGATTTTCTGAGCGAATATTTACAAAACTGTTGACTTCACGATGACTTTACGTTGAGATTATAAAAGACCTATTCAACGACACCACACACTAGTGTTGGAAATCACCCCCTTTTTAGGTGTACGATAGGAACCCGAAAAAATGTTATTTTTTAGTTATTATTTTACCGTTTTGTCGACGTGATACATACACATACTCATACAAAATTTCAGCTTTCTAGTACTAATGATCACGGAGCTAAGCCGCGGACGGACGGACAGACGGACATGGCGAAACTATAAGGGTTCCTATTTGACTACGGAACCCTAAAAATGATTCATATTAACTCACAAAGCGGACCTTGTACCCATTAAAGTATAATGACCGATTCATAAATAAATTTAATAACTGTTTAGCAATTAGCTAAACTAACAGTAATCTTTTGAATAGATTAAAATAATTTAGATAATGATTTAATTATGAAGAGCTTCTGTTGCTAGTCCCCTTTCTAAATATTACCATATTTGTTTAATATGAATGGTTTGACAAGAATTAGCCATTAATAACTAACAGAGCACAATTACAACATGACAACTAGTTTAGGCACCAATATCCTAATATATATATTTTTTTGTATTCTAAATAAAAACCAGCGTTCTAACTTTTTCTATTTCATAGAATGACAATACTAGGTATGACGTGTAACCATTGTGTGGAGTCATAGCTATGATTGTATAACGCCTTTTTTCGTCAATAGGTAAACTTGTACGACATATTGCGAGTTAAGAATCATTTCCTATTGAGCAGTCTGTCTATTCGAATTCGAACACAGCCCAGTACCACAAGTTGCTTCACACACCAAGTACTCAAAGTTATATACACACGGACTATAAAGAAAATAAAGGTTGTACCTACTGATCATTGTAAACATCTAATTTTGCTAACCTAGTTCTGCTGCCGACTGTACTAATAGCTTTGGGGAAATACGGAATTCCAAGTAACATCGAAATATAATGAAACGTAGCGTCATCGTGACGTGGAAATACACGTCATGCACCGTAAAAAATCATAGCAGGAAGACGCGACAGTGGAACGTCGCAACATCGACTACAGATAAGAACGACTTTTTTTTGTTTGACGGAGTAAAAGTTAGGTTTGCATTGATTTATTTCCAGGTAACGACGAGTCGAGTTCTTAAATTTATGAGTAAAAATTTCATCAAAAATATGTGAACACGCCTCTATTGCTAACAAACTGCGTAAAGGTAGATATTTTGGTCATATCACTTAGTTTTAGACGTTCTTCAACAATATTACACGTTTGACGACGTGGTTGGCGCAGTTTGTAGTGCACCTCCCTACTGAGCCGGTGGTCCTGGGTTCGAACCCCGGCCAGGGCAAATATTTGTATGATGAACTCGAATAATTGTGCTTGGGTTGGGTTATGGTTGTACAATGTATTTAAGTAGGTACATATTTATCTATATAAGTACGTATATTGTCGTCTAGTACCTTCTTGAGCCTAATTTGGGACTAGATCGATTTGTGTGAGGTTGTCTAATATTAAATTATTACAAAGAAGCTGCAAGCCATTATGCCGGCCATATGGGAAATTTAATTTTAGCAAGATCAATAAACTTAAGACTTAACGTGTGCCAAAATATATGATTTGCAGAAATAATAAAATGCATCTGTTTATGGGTTAGCCCTTAGGTATAAAATTATAAATTTTGCTTCTATGACGTTAGATATTACGATTTATTTGGCAAATATTTATCAAAATTCCGATCGACCGTTTTCTACCTGAAAGAATCCAAACTTGGTAGGTAGGTATGTTTCGATAATGTATTTGTTTTTTTTTTCTAATTAGGTAAATAATGAAGCCCTTGGTCATGATCATGAGACATGATCGGATTCAGAACATAAATGACTAAATGCCATAAAAAAAATTACGACGTCATAATTCCCTCCTGTACTACGATGAATGGTTTTAGCTAGGTAGGTATTTGATGTGGCAAGATTAATGTATCTAAATAAATATTTCGTCTTTAATGCTCAAATGACACAATGTCTAATATTTGCAATCAGTAATAAGCCAAATGTTTAGCGTGCCAAGATTGTCGCGTAGACAGCTGTACCGATTACAATAAATACTCTAGTTAATGTAGGGCCTAGGCCGAAGGTTGAACGACGTTTTAACTCTTTAATGCTCACAGACCAGCCACGAATTGCACGACATTGGCAGCGGTGAGCGGTACGTGTGTCTCGCTCACTCGTATAGCCGCCGCGCTCGGATCTCTCGCTCAACCGCTTCCCGAATTCGTGGCATGTCCGTCAAACGAGACAATGTCTAATATTTGCAGCCAAATGATGATTAGCGGGCCAAGTGTCGCGAAACAGCTGTTATGCTTTACCAAATGTATGGTAGACACCCACGACGTCCACATCTTTATTATCTACATAATATGTATAAGTTACAAAAAAATCTGTTGAGTAGTTTAGATAAGAGAAAATGAAAACCAATTTTCGTTTTATTTTAATTTTCTCAAAAACCTGAAGTATTTCAGGGTGCTTTTTTTTGTAAAATAACATCTTACATCTGGGCTAATATATTAGCAAAACGGCAATCGATTTGGCTTCTGGGGCCGATGCCCCATACAAACACGGCTGTACCCTTTGTATGTATCTTCATACGACTACCTAACCCGTTAATACGTCCTTACGCGGTAAGCGAAAAAGGAGACCTTTCGGATTGAAAACGTCTCATACTATCAGGTGATAGTACACATCACTGGTCAGTTTATGAATAAAAAAAATACTTGGTACTTATATGGGTAAAGCTTCGAGTATATAATGGCATGATATGTCAGCATAAATACATATTATAATTATAATCCCATTAAGGAGCTTAGATCATTATGATGAGCATTAAAAATATTATACTAATTAATATATGGTGGTACGGTTTTCTGGTAGTACCTGAAATAATTTCATCTTCCTATGAATCAATAACATAAATCTTTGATGTTTCTCAATTTAAATTATTATTTTATAAGGGCACATTAAAACAAGCCTCATACTACCTACATATACATAGCCTAAAAACAAAACACACTACAGGAAATATAAAGTTAAGTGAGTTTATAATAGAAGTTATTCTAATAAAGGTAGTAAGATAAGATAATCGTAGCTTCTAGTTCAACACATTTGTCTCTGATAGCATTCTACTTGGTCCGTATGATATGCCGCCCGAACTGAATGAGTGCCCAATTGCCCATGAATAAGTGTCACTAGCAGAGGAGTACATAATCTGTAGACAAACCTATATGGAGTATAACTGACACTGGAGTAAACATTCCGTAGACACATATAGTGTAAGCGGGTGGGTCAACCTTTTTCTTGTTGTTTTTTCTGTCCCGTGGCCCAGGGTGATAGTGATTAAACTTCTTAGAAAAGTGTTGATAATTTATATTACTGGTATTGTCAGGAGATAGTCTACATACGAATGGGCTTATAGTTGCAATTGAACGAAATAGTTATTTTTAATCATAGTTTCAAAGAGTAGTTCATCAGAGAGGGGACATCACCAAGGCAACAAGGAACAGAAATAAATTTTTTGACCCAAGAATTCTTTGAACACATATGTTGTGTTACTGGTGACAAATTTGTAAATGAACATCTTTAAAACTGAGATAGGTTTACAACTTAATCACATAATGCCAATGATAAATAAATACATGTCACTCTGAATGCAGTGCAATAAACAATGAAATTTGCGGTGTACTGCCGTTTGGCAAATAATGTTTCCCAAATATGACTTCCCAAATAACTTATCGCAACAGTTTTATTTCCCAAATGCATCTCTAGCAAAGTTACATTTCCCATTGTATTCATTTGGTCAAATCATCTTTTCCCAAAATTTCACTTTGTCAAGATTCTATTTAGCAAATGCTTATAAAGCAAATGTTTGATTTTGTCATAAATTATTTTCCAAACAAAATTTTCCCAAATTAGTCACTTTGCAAGCTGAACTTATAGCAAAAGTCTGGTAAATTGTAAGCCCTAAGTATTCCTAAATATTACCTAATAGTAGTACGTAAGGCAGGTCCGACTTGGCTTAGGTTAGGTACGATGACGAGCGTAGCGAGGAGGAGTGTTAGGTTGAGTTGCGACCCTAACGAGCGAGCGTAGCGAGCGAGCCACGCGGCCCTGTAGTGATAGCGAGTGGGCGAAACATCATAATATCACTTATTTCACCTTAAGGGAAATCCGACTTGGCTCAGGTTAGGTACGACGACGAGCGTAGCGAGGAGGAGTGTTAGGTTGAGTTGCGACCTTAACGAGCGAGCGTAGCGAGCGAGCCACGCGGCCCTATAGTGAGTGGGCCAAACACATAGTATTACTTATTTCACCTTATACTAGGATATAAATCGTATGCCATGCAATATTTTGGGATAAGAATGTTATGCCAAACGATATATTTGCAAAAAAAATATTGGGAAAGTAAAACTTGACAAGTAATTATTTGCTAAGCAACCACTTGCTAAACAAAATGTTTGCAAACTGTAAATTTGCGATACGTAGTTTTGCTAATTGCACTTTTTGCCAAATAAAAATTTGGGAAACAAAATTTGTGATGTGATACTTTGGGAAAGATTATTTGCCAAACATTAGTAATCCGAAATTTGCAACTACCACAAACTACAATCTATCCAATGCAATTGATGTAAATGTTTCTCTACATCTACACTTGAAAAGAAAACAGTTTCTTTGTGAGTAATTCAAGAATCCTAACAATCGTGCCATATATTAAAAATTACTACTACCTAATATAACAAAGTGCATTATAACGGAATACTAGTAACATGAAACTGTACACTGATCATTTTACAAATTAGAAACAAAAATCTCACAGTGAGTCACAAATAATTATTTAATCTACAAAAAAATAAATGAAGCACAACAGCACAGCCGGCGAATAAAAACAAAAATAAGCACAACCACAAATTCATTCTGCTTAATACCAGCTCATTTTTGTTGCCTGATGCCCGCTGTCCACGTTTCTTGCACTCTGCTCGTAGTTGCTCTTTGCTCATTGCAGCCAAAGCTTCTGGATTCAAAGTCTGACGAGTTCTTCTATTTTCAGATACGGAATTCAGACGCAACACAGCCTCGGATAACCGGGCGTTAGCCTGGTTACGGGCTCGTCTCGTTGTAACCATTGTATGCTTATTGGCAATCTGTCTGTCCGCAGTTCCCCGATACTTATATTTTTGGTACTGTTGTGTGTAATGCACAATTCTGATCTTCGTACTGTTTATAAATATCACCTAAAATGTGATGTCCTCAGCGCCTTCCAGGGTAAATGTTTGATAGAAATAAATATTTTATGAGATATTGTACATAGTATAGTAATATTTAAATACATTTAGCTTGATGATGATAAAAAAAAACAGGTTATCTACACACCACATATAAGCATATACGTTGAATACTTGCAATATAATGGCTATAAACGTACCATGTTGCGTTATAAATTAAGTAATAATAAAATAACATTGTTTAAATATTTTTATCAATGTAATGTATCATATTAAACTCGTAGTTAGGTGTATAAAGTAATTAGGATATTGTAATATTATGAAATTCATTAAAATCGACGAGAATTAGAATGTTCGGAGTAATATTGATTAATTAATTCCGACGATTATTTATGATCAAACAGAAATATGACATGAGTAAAGAAAGGGCACATGATAAGGTTAGCATTTTCAAATAATAAAAGCAAATTTCAGCCCCTAAACAAATAAGCATACTTAAAAAATATTGGGAACAGTCAGCAGAAATATTATGCACCTTCTAACCTAACATTACAACTAGATATAATAACAAAAGTACTTACAACAGACACTCGTTAATGGCCACAACACCAGAGGTTTGAACTAGTTAAGATCACACTAAACTTTTGTCTTCACAAAATAAAAATGAAAATATAAAATGAATTTCACTCCTCTCATCCCTCAGAAAATGGAATACTGAAAAGAAAATTTTGTGGGGAAAGTTGTCATAACTTAAATATAATTACCACGATGCCCACACCGCGGTTATAGCTAATTAAAGCAATAATTATCGTAAAATAATTTTGAACCATAGGATGTTTGACTTCTATTCGTATATTTATGAAAATATGTTGCAAAATAGACTTAAGTTGCTTTTCATACCTTTATAATTTACCATTTTGCTTTAAGTCTCCCTAAAAAATGGGAACAATAATAAATAGGGCAACAACTTTAAAACTGACGTGTGATAACGACCGTTGTTGCCACTTTCAAAAAGGTGTCCATCTTTAGGGTTCCGTACCCGAAAAAGCTACCAAAGGAACCCTGCTCCTTTTTGCTGATCTTGCTGCCCGCCTCTCTTCTCTCTTTTGCTGTCTATTCTATCATGAAGCACATCACACGGTTGTGACTTATAAACCGTTCTAGGTGGATACTTAAAATTATCGCAGATTGTAGTTTTATGATTGCAATAAAATAATAAAAATAAAAGACAGTATTTAAAATAAGCCAAAAAAAATATTTCACCACGATGAAACCAAAAAAATATAGACTGCTTGTAAAATGGCAACAGATGATGATACGGAAAAAAAATAGATGTCAGTTTTGTTTTGACATGTTATAAATGTAACAATAAATCCGTAGAATTTTAAAGAAATTTTATCGTTTGCGTTTCATTTTATATTAATGTGAGGCATATGTGAGGTGTGAATAGTCGCAAGATGATCGTCAGAAATGAATAATGATATTAATAATTTTGTGCCGTCGATTCTGAATCCCAGGACTGTGAACAAAGAAAATTTTTCTTTAACTCAGGTAGGTTTAACTGGTTTCGTAGAACTCCACTTTTGTGTTAAGTACACAACATAAGAATAACAATTTATATTTCAGAATTCGGTAGTCAGTCGCTGTTCGCTATCATTGAAAAGAAATGTTGGTTTAGCCAGAAGGAATAATGCTAAACAGGTGAGTGGTCCGAAGTAATTAGAACTACAAAATACAAATTTACATGAAAAAACCGAACTGAAAGGCACCAATTGTAAACGGATAATGATTTGTTGACATTTCTATAGGTTTTTTTCATAAATATTTCGAGCTCAACAGTTTATTATCATAAAGAGCAAAAATATAACAAAAAAGTTCTGAGAAAATTTCAGAATATGTGAAGTCTGATATTCTTGAATGAACACCATTTCTGGAATGAATGGGATAATTTTAAGACTTGTTGCTGAAAATGTTGTTTCAGAAAACACATTGTTATCGAATAATATATAGTTTTTTGCAATTCATAAATTAACTCAAATTGGTAAAAAAATTAGGTACTAATTTTTATAGGTTTGTTTATTGATTGGTAATCAGGGGTTTTAATAGCGATACATTTTAACATATGAACAAGAGTTCTTCAAATGTTATATATGTTGCAAAACCTATAAACAAAGAAAAACAAAATGAACACTGGGCAGGTAAAACAAATGAAAACTACCCCAGATACCGACAGAGCCTGCTAGGTGGGCGCAACCCCATTCCACACTGACAGAGCCGGCCAGGTGGGTACTTTTATAGACCAATTCGCCCGGCAAGCTCAGCCAGCAACTGAGTAAAAGGTTCAAGTGCCCACCAGGCGGGTTGTTGGTTGTGAAAGTTTTAAAAAATCCATACTCTAAGTACAATTGACCATAGTTATGCAGAAAGCGACCAGCGTAGATTTTTTGTCAGTGACTTAAATCTTAATCAATGATTGAGTTTGGTCACTTTTTGCATTATAAAAAAATTCTTTGGTCGCTTTCTGCGTAATTGTGGTCTATTACGTTTGCTTGGCCATTTATAATGTCTTTACATGTCTTTTGTTTGTATTATTTATGGAATGTCTGTATCAATGTTTCAAATGTAACAATTATCAAAACTGTACCTGTATATTCTTCATGTTGAAGTAGCCTAGCCTATGATCTTAGGTTTTTTTTTCCACCATAGTACAAATTCTTTAAAAGAATTGTACTTTTTGTACGACATTACTTGATTTTTTTTTACCCTTATAGTTTCTTCAATCCAGCACAGCCATTGTGGCTGCCTGGGTAGTCACTTCCTGGCATGACCACACAAGATTTGAAATCCAAGAACATTAAAATGTCAGTTATTGTAGAAACAAATCCAAAAAAATGTTACTTACATAAAACACAGATTTTTGTAGTAGCACTGGGAAAAAACTATAGTTAAAAGCGCGATTGTGTTGTAGTACTAGATAATATAGAACACACAACCATGGATGATTTTTTATTTCTATTTTTTACATTTGTGTAACCTGTAGGGCTACTTCGCATGTCGCGCGACTCTGCATCACCTGTCATGTTCGTTCGGTATTCATAGGCAGTATTTGTCGCGCGAAAAAGAGTCGCGTGTTACAAGACATCCTAGTGTAATACAGGGTGTTTGGTATATCGTTTGTCAAATTAAAATGGGGGATAGAATAGAAGGGACCTCCTATAGCCTCTAAAAATATTGTTGTCCACGGATTTATTAATGTCATTTATTTTTTTGGGAAATCCTAGAGAAGACTCGTTTAAACTTATAGCAATATATACGAGATGTTGTGTAAATAATTTCAAGAACATGGTTTTTTGGAGTTTTTTTTTAAATGGTAATCAAAGTTTCAGTTTTATTCAATTTTCATGTCTTGAAAAAAGTTTCTGGGCCAATAAAAAAAGAATTAGGCCCGTCTTGTTGGTAATTTTGATTTTGATAGGACCGTACAACACCTAGTCTAGGCACTGAAACTTTTTTAAATTTAAGTTTAAACTTAAATTTAAAAAAAGTTGTTATCTAGGATTTCCAAATAAATTAAAATAAATGGGCCTAAGATTTTTTTAGACACAGTAAGAGGTAGCATATGACCACTTCTATCCCCCATTTTAATTTGGCAAACAATGTACCAAACACCCTGTATATTAAATAATGTAATATGTATAAAGGATTGATTATATTTATTATTTTTCTCACCAGACGGTTCCAGCCAAGAAGAGTCTATTCAACCAGAATAAAAAAAAACAGGATAGCTCTAGAACAGCACTGCAAGCAAAATCAATATCAACTCAGAATGATTTAGATATCTCTGGTTTCAAGGCATTAGTTAAAGAAAATAACATCAATCACAATTTTACGGCAAAAACTTTTGCAGCTAAACAGCTGAACTTTTTCAACAATGTTGATGTAGCGAATGCAAGTACAGTAAATCTTTCATCAGACGATTTCAACGTCGATGATCTACCAATAAGAATATCGAAAGAGAATGTGGCTTACTGGGATCTTAGAAATGAAGCTAGAAACAGTACTATCTCCAAAAGTAAAATAACACATGATCAATGCAGCCTTGATTTTTCTGTATTTGAAGATCTTCTGCCCATTCCTAAGTCTAATGAGTTCAATAATTTAGAAATAACAAATGTAGAATGTAATATTTCTTTGAAAAGCGGCTCTGCACCTACTCAGTTATACAACTGCGAAGATACTATACTTCATGAACTGAATGAAGAATCTCACGTGTCTTTATCATTAGGCATACAGAACTGTGATTTTGTTGATCTGACCACTAAAAACACTAATATTAAGAAAGTACAAATTACACATAAGGATAATAACGTTAATCTTATTTGCGAAATTGCTGAATGCACGCCTCTTTCCTCGGAGAGCGATTACGACGAAAACATGAATGAGACGTGGCAGAATCCACTAAAGAGGTCCGGTGTTGCTGTCAACCTAGAAATTAAAAAGAAAAAACTGTCAGAGGAATCTCAAGAAAACGGGAAAGTTCTAATTTTAAAAACAGATGCCATTGATAAACTGTCACACGTCATAGTTCAGCCGCAAAATTGTAAATTAGTGAAACGTCATTTAGGTAGGAATAAATTTGAAAGAAATAACTCCTGGAGGAGTGGAAAGAATGGGAAAAGTGATAATTTGAAACAGGTATCGATTGATTCGTTCTTCGCCAAAGATAAAGACACTAGTAACAGAGATTGTGATGCTGCCAGTGAAGATGTTGTGATAGTGGAAGATGCCTTTGATATGAACAAGATTGGTGCATCTGATTTAAAGTCCGTTCGGCAATACAGGTTAGTTATCTATTACTATTCCTTTGCACAAAGTAGAAAGTAGTCGCAAGTTAAACAACTTAAGTCCTGCATGGGGTGGATTAAGTATTATGAATTGCTTGGATAAAGTAGGTATTATGGAGTCCTCACGCGAAACCTCTACATGCGCTGACACCTGAGGGCAATAGACACTTGCTACGTATACTACGCCTACGAATACGTACGTATATTACGCTCCCACCAGACTCAGTGAACCAGACTAGTGTTAATGAAGGAATTCAGCAATGGCTGCCCTGGACCACAGACCACCCCCACTAGACGGAGCATGTAAGGCACATGTAAGGCGACCCGCGCGCACCAACGATATGGTACGGCAATACATTAAAGTACCAACACGGCGGCCACCGTTTAGTTGCGTCCTTGTTTATGAGGTCTCTCTACACCACTTAACACTACAATTTACCATGTTATTTATTTCATTTCTTTTTTCGTTGACGTACGCATGGATCATAAACAAGGACGCAACTAAACGGTGGCCGCCGTGTTCATACTTTATTGTTCTGCCGTACCATATCGTTGGTGCGCGCGGGTCGCCTTACATGCTCCGTCTAGTGGAGGTTGTCTGTGCCCTGGACCAATGGTATTCCATGCACTGCTATTGGACTATCATCCAAATCAGATTTATGGAGATGGTAGAACAATCCACTGCAGTTGCAATTAGGAGTAATTATACAATAGGTCTGACGAGATACTGGGTCGAAGCGTCCATAAGGTATTAAGGACTCCTTATAAGAAAATAAGACGTTTCTCTCCCTTGATTGAATTGAAACTATATATTTTGTTGAAATATCCGATTCGAAATATGGATCCAAGATTAGTAGAATTTACTTACCAACAGCGTTGAGTTTTATCACCCTGGTGGGCGAGATTTCCAGACAACTTCTAATCTTAAGACTCGAAATTAAAAGTACAGATATTATTATTTTATTTTGTTCTTTTCTTCTTAGGTTTATTTAGCCTAACTCTAGTAACTATTTAAAATAACGAATACAAGGGACCGTCTTTGACCAATCCCAGAACTTGACCACATCAAGTTTCGTTCCGTACAGCTCCGTTTCAGTTGAAACGAAGCCTAACTTTTTGTTTTTTTAAACATTTGAATTTAGAAAATGGCTACAGGTCAGATTGCAAGGGTGAGCCGTCCCCGCGATGCCGGGTGCTGTCCGCTCCGAAGCACGCCGAGGCGCGGCCGGAGCCGCGGGGCCTCCGAGTCAAGACCATCAGCGCGCGGTCCAACTCGCCCCGCATCCCCGAGCCCATCCTGTCGGCTAAGACCAAGTCGAATAGGGTCCTGAGCGCCGCGAGCGCTGCGAGGGCTGTACCGCATTATAAGATCGTTGCCGGTAAGACAACCGATTTTTAACACGCTTTTATTAGCTTCATTTTAACTAACTCGAGCCCCTCCTGTCGGCTAAGACCAAGTCGAATAGGGTCCTGTGCGCCGCGAGCGCCGCGAGGGCTGTACCGCATTATAAGATCGTTGCCGGTAAGGTCACCTATTATTAACACGCTTTTATTAGCTTCATTTTAACTAACTCGAGCCCCTCCTGTCGGCTAAGACCAAGTCGAATAGGGTCCTGAGCGCCGCGAGCGCCGCGAGGGCTGTACCGCATTATAAGATCGTTGCCGGTAAGGTCACCTATTATTAACACGCTTTTATTAGCTTCATTTTAACTAACTCGAGCCCCTCCTGTCGGCTAAGACCAAGTCGAATAGGGTCCTGAGCGCCGCGAGCGCCGCGAGGGCTGTACCTCATTATAAGATCGTTGCCGGTAAGACAACCGATTTTAATTTTAACACGCTTTTATTAGCTTCATTTTAAGTAACTCGAGCCCCTCCTGTCGGCTAAGACCAAGTCGAATAGGGTCCTGAGCGCCGCGAGCGCCGCGAGGGCTGTACCGCATTATAAGATCGTTGCCGGTAAGGTCACCTATTTTTAACACGCTTTTATTAGCTTCATTTTAACTAACTCGAGCCCCTCCTGTCGCCTAAGACCAAGTCGAATAGGATCCTGAGCGCCGCGAGCGCCGCGAGGGCTGTACCGCATTATAAGATCGTTGCCGGTAAGGTCACCTATTATTAACACGCTTTTATTAGCTTCATTTTAACTAACTCCCTCCTGTCGGCTAAGACCAAGTCGAATAGGGTCCTGAGCGCCGCGAGCGCCGCGAGGGCTGTACCGCATTATAAGATCGTTGCCGGTAAGGTCACCTATTATTAACACGCTTTTATTAGCTTCATTTTAACTAACTCGAGCCCCTCCTGTTGGCTAAGACCAAGTCGAATAGGGTCCTGAGCGCCGCGAGCGCCGCGAGGGCTGTACCTCATTATAAGATCGTTGCCGGTAAGACAACCGATTTTAATTTTAACACGCTTTTATTAGCTTCATTTTAAGTAACTCGAGCCCCTCCTGTCGGCTAAGACCAAGTCGAATAGGGTCCTGAGCGCCGCGAGCGCCGCGAGGGCTGTACCGCATTATAAGATCGTTGCCGGTAAGGTCACCTATTTTTAACACGCTTTTATTAGCTTCATTTTAACTAACTCGAGCCCCTCCTGTCGCCTAAGACCAAGTCGAATAGGATCCTGAGCGCCGCGAGCGCCGCGAGGGCTGTACCGCATTATAAGATCGTTGCCGGTAAGGTCACCTATTATTAACACGCTTTTATTAGCTTCATTTTAACTAACTCGAGCCCCTCCTGTCGGCTAAGACCAAGTCGAATAGGGTCCTGAGCGCCGCGAGCGCCGCGAGGGCTGTACCGCATTATAAGATCGTTGCCGGTAAGGTCACCTATTATTAACACGCTTTTATTAGCTTCATTTTAACTAACTCGAGCCCCTCCTGTCGGCTAAGACCAAGTCGAATAGGGTCCTGAGCGCCGCGAGCGCCGCGAGGGCTGTACCTCATTATAAGATCGTTGCCGGTAAGGTCACCTATTATTAACACGCTTTTATTAGCTTCATTTTAACTAACTCGAGCCCCTCCTGTCGGCTAAGACCAAGTCGAATAGGGTCCTGAGCGCCGCGAGCGCCGCGAGGGCTGTACCGCATTATAAGATCGTTGCCGGTAAGGTCACCTATTATTAACACGCTTTTATTAGCTTCATTTTAACTAACTCGAGCCCCTCCTGTCGGCTAAGACCAAGTCGAATAGGATCCTGAGCGCCGCGAGGGCTATGCCGCATCAGAAGATCGTTGACGATTCACCTATCTTTAACATGCTTTAATAGGCTTCACTTGTAACTCGCCTGGTGACAACCAAAACTCGCTAAAATTTCACTCAGTATCACTGTTCCTCAAAACCTCGTATCTAGTAAATAGATTGACAATGTGATACGAGCTTTGGTTGTCAACAGTCGATAATACTATACTGTGTTCGCAGGTACCCACTTCGCCGTGGACGCGTTTTCATACGGAGACATACCGAACGTGAAGCATTACTTCCTGACGCACTTCCATTCCGACCATTACTCTGGCCTGAAAAAGTCCTTCACTAAATTATTGTATTGTTCCAAAATCACAGGTAAAATTAATCTTATCTATACTATTATAAAATTGTATTCAAATTCAGTTTTCTAAATTCAGGTTATATTTAAGGAAAAATCTTTTCTCAAACATACAACGAAATGACGTCATAACGCGCGTTATAGACTTATGGCAGGCTTCGAAGTATCACGTTTCGGGCGGAACAACTAGAACTAAAGGATTTTTTTTAAAACATGACTTCTGTGTTTATGAACCAGGCTAAACAGCTGTATTATATTTTTTTGAGTGGTGTATTTTTTCATTTCATTGCATATGTTTGAGAAAAGCACTATACATGCCTAACCGTGAGAGGGGCTTGCCGGCTTCGTATGACAATCAGGCCTCATTACCTATAGTCACCCGGCAAGCTTTTTTTTTCCGTCCTCTTTGCGTCTGCAGTAATGTACTGTTAAGAGGCCTTATTCCTTTGAAAATGCTGATTGTTTTGACATTTTTCTCTATGATTAAACATGTTATTTAACATAGTATTGATGTTACTACCTAGAACAGGGCTAATGGGATTTATTGGTATATATTTCAAACCTACAATTTGAATTTTTCATTGATAATTTTTGTTTCAAAAACTACTCGAAATTGACAAAATTCACGCGGAAATTTAGTTTTTTCAACTTATTTTCAACTGCACGCAATAAAAGCATGAAATAGCTACGTTACTACCTAGAACTCGGGGGAATGTATTATTCACTTCAAAAAGTTGGTTGAAATTATCAATATATTTCTCATAATATGAAAAAAATAAATTTTAAAAGGAATAAGGCCTCTTAATCCCGATTCAGATAGTAACGTTCTGTTACAGGTGATTTGTGCATGTCCCGGCTGGGAGTCAACTCGAAGTGCATCCACGTGCTAGACTTAGACGAGACCACGAGGGTCGAAGGCGTCGAAGTAACTGCAGTCGATGCCAATCAGTAAGTTTTACTCAGAATATCATTTTCTCACTTAGAATGGCAATGGAAAAGATGCTCGGAGTTTCTTTTCGCGATAGAATTAGAATTCGAAATGAGGAAGTCAGCAGAAGAACCAAGGTAACCTACATAGATCACGGCGCACGGTTGAAGTGGCAATGGGCAGGCCATGTAGCCCAGAGAATGGACGGCCGTTGGGGCAGAAAAGTCCTAGAGTGGCGACCACGTATAGGAAAGCGCAGCGTGAGTCGGTCCCCGACTAGATGGACGGATGACCTCGTGAGGGTAGCGGGGAATCAATGGATGCGGTCTGCACGGGATCACACTTTGTGGCGAGTCATGGAGAGGCCTATGTTATATAGTCCTCCGCATCGATTTCGATGACGGCGACCCCAAGCATACAAAACGTTATGGCGGTGCACGTCTGTGGCTGATAGATAGATAGAATGGGGGCTAAAAAGAATTAAAATACTATTAGATTAGGGGGAAGTCCCCTAACGCCGGACGGCACCTAACGCCGGACGGCACCTAACGCCGGACGGCACCTAACGCCGGACACTCGAACTATCTCGGCAACTGGAAGCTCGGCAACGGCAACTCGGCAAGTGGAAGGGGCCCTTCCACTTGTCCTTGATTCGCTCGCGTTGCTAGTTGCCGAGACAGTTCGAGTGTCCGGCGTTAGATGCCGTCCGGCGTTAGGGGACTTCCCCCTATAGGATAAGCTTTGATGATAATACAATAATGGATATGGTCTGATGATGGAGCCGAAATGTGGTCCTGGAGACTCTGTACTAAATTAAAGCAATCTACCGGACTTTGGACTCTTTATAATCGTATTAGTGAGCAATTGGTGGATGTTTAAAGAAAAGTACTGTTGGCTATAAAGGCTTGTCACAAAAAAAAAATTGAATGCGTCAGCGGTTAACTAAATGGTAATAACCGGCCAAGTGCGCAACTCGCGCACAAATACTTATCCGATCTTAACTGGCCGGGTTAAGTTAAGTTTGCACCTGGTATGTATGGCGCCGGATACAAATGAGGTGCAAAGTTAACGCAACCAATTACGTTTGTTGTATGAGAGCCCCCTTAAATATTTATATTATTCTGTTTTTTAGTATTGGTTGTTATATCGGCAACCGAAATACATCATCTGTGAAAATTTCAACTGTCTAGCTATCACGGTTCATGAGATAAAGCCTGGTGACAGACGGACAGATAGACGGACAGCGGAGCTTAGTAATAGGGTCCCGTGTTTACCCTTTGGGTACGGAACCCTAAAAACCACCATCTTCAAACTTGCTTTTTCAGTTAATGTCACTACAAAACTGGACTCACAGACTACCCCCACTAGACGCAGCATGTAAGGCACATGTAAGGCGACCCGCGCGCACCAACGATATGGTACGGCAGATTTACCATGTTATTTATTTAATTTCTTTTTTCGTTGACGTACGCATAGGCATGGATCATAAACAAGGACGCAACTAAACGGTGGCCGCCGTGTTGATACTTTAATGTTCTGCCGTACCATATCGTTGGTGCGCGCGGGTCGCCTTACATGCTCCGTCTAGTGGGGGT
The DNA here is from genome assembly GCA_947623375.1 of Apotomis capreana. Taxonomy (NCBI): domain Eukaryota; kingdom Metazoa; phylum Arthropoda; class Insecta; order Lepidoptera; family Tortricidae; genus Apotomis; species Apotomis capreana. Next base: position 11,180,224 of record OX392517.1, on the reverse strand, counting down.
TGTCTGTGACTGGACTGAATGTCGCATTAACTGTGTTAGTTTAAATCTATTTATTTGGTAGCTGCCCCGGCGCAGTAATGCTGGTCTTCGGGCTACCGAACGGCAAGACGATCCTCCACACCGGGGACTTCAGGGCGACGCCCGCGATGGAGTCCTACCCGCTGTTCTGGAACAGCGACATCCACACCATCTACCTCGACACCACGTGAGTTGTTTCCAGTTTTATAGTCCGCTAAATATGGCGCAGGCCTTTGATATTTTTAAGAGGCCTTATTCCTTTTAAAATGCGGATTGATTTAGACATTTTTCTATGTGACCAAACATGCTTCTTAACATATTATTGATGTTACTACCTAGAACAGGGCTATTGGGATTTATAGGTATATGTTTAAAACCTACAGTTTAAATTTTTTATTGATAATTTTTGTTTCAAAATCTAGGCGAAATTGACAAAATTCACGCGGAAAATTAAGTTTTTCACCATATTTTCGGCTGCACGTAATGAAATCACAAAATAGCTATGTTAGTACCTAAAACACGGGGAAAAGTATTATTCACTTCAAAAAGTTTGTTGAAATTATCAATATATTAGTCATAATATGAAGAAAAAAAAATTAAAAGGAAAAAGGCCTCTTAAGACATGTACTGCCAGCAACGCATTTGTTCATAGGCCACGCCCCCTGGTAGTAAATGCGTTAATGTTTTAGATTTTTTTTTGCATTATTTAATGTTAACTGAGGGCTAAATAAAAAAAAAACATCTACTCTTATGCTTTATTACGTTTTTCCTCTACCGCCTGGCGAGATGGTAGTCAATAGTTTCCAGTTTAAATCCGTGTAATAACTTCTAAGGTTCACCTACCTGTGCAGTGTTTATTTTGTAAAAAACTGACAACATTTTTGCATTAACAACGGTAGGGTAAACGCAAAATTTTAGGAAAATGTTCAATTGTACCAAATGCATTACCATGCATTTTCAAAAATTTTTAAAATAGCTTTCTTATATCATCAATTATCCACACGCCAAAATTCAGCGATTTTACAATTGTCAAATTATTACCTTGTTTCTTTTGTTGAGATGACGCAAGTGCGCGATGCGTAGTTGTCGCGGCAAACGTAAGCAGTTCAGCATTTTACATTTTAATTACATTATTTATACAGCAACGTAAAATTACAAATGTTGTTTGGTAGCATATGAATCTAAATATATAAAAGAAGAAACTGACTGACTGACTGACTGACTGAATGACATATCAACGCACAGCCCAAACCGCTGGTCCTAGAGAGTTCAAATTTGGCACGTAGGTTCTTTATAAGGTGTAGGGGTGCACTAAGAAAGGATTTTTCAAAACTCACCCCCTAAAGGGGCGAAATGGGGTTCCAAAGTTTGTATGGGGAAACAAGATTAGTTAGACTATTTTATTCAAAACTTCACAGGAGTATTTCTAACAATAAATGAGTAAACACGTGTTTCAGGTTTTTTGAAAGTTCAACCCCTATAAGGGAGAAATGTGGTGACAAAGTCTGAAAATCAGCATGGGTATTGTTTTTATGGTTTATCGGGTCGCTGATTATGATTACGAAAATCGCAACAATTTTAAAATCAAACGTGGCGGACGTGAGTTACCATCTCCCCTGTTGGGGTGAAATGGGGTTGAAATGCCTAAATACTAAACCGCTGGTTCTAGAGAGTTCAAATTTGGCACGTAGGTTCCTTATAAAGTGTAGGGGTGCATTAAGAAAGGATTTTTCAAAAATCACCCCCTAAAGGGGTGAAATGGAGTTCCAAAAATTGTATGGGGAAACAAGATTAGACTATTTTATTCGAAACTTCACAGGAGTATTTTTAACGATAAATGAGTAAACATGTGTTTCAGGTTTTTTGAAAATTCAACCCCTATAAGGGAGAAATGTGGTGACAAAGTCTGAAAATCAGCATGGGTATTGTTTTTATGATTTATCGGGTCGCTGATAACGCAAACCGCAACGATTTTAAAATCCAACGTGGCGTACGTGAGTTACCATCTCCCCTAGCTGTTGGGGTGAAATGGGGTTGAAATGTCTAAATACTAAACCGCTGGTTCTAGAGAGTTCAAATTTGGCACGTAGGTTCCTTATACAGTGTAAGGGAACATTAAGAAAGGATTTTCCAAAACTCACCCCCTAAAGGGGTGAAATGGAGTGCCAAAGTTTGTATGGGGAAACAAGATTAGGTAAGACTATTTTATTCGGAACTTCACAGGAGTATTTCTAACGATAAATGAGTAAACACGTACTTCAGGTATTTGAAAATTCAACCCCTATAAGGGAGAAATGTGGTGACAAAGTCTGAAAATCAGCATGGGTATTGTTTTTATGATTTATCGGGTCGCTGATTACGAAAACCGCAACGATTTTAAAATCCAACGTGGCGGACGTGAGTTACCATCTCCCCTGTTGGGGTGAAATGGGGTTGAAATGTCTAAATACTAAACCGCTGGTTCTAGAGAGGTCAAATTTGACACGTAGGTTCCTTGGGTGCACTAAGAAAGGATTTTTAAAAACTCACCCCCTAAAGGGGTGAAATGGGGTTCCAAAGTTTGTATGGGGAAACAAGATTAGGTAAGACTATTTTATTCGGAACTTCACAGGAGTATTTCTAACGATAAATGAGTAAACACGTACTTCAGGTATTTGAAAATTCAACCCCTATAAGGGAGAAATGTGGTGACAAAGTCTGAAAATCAGCATGGGTATTGTTTTTATGGTTTATCGGGTCGCTGATTACGAAAACCGCAACGATTTTAAAATCCAATGTGGCGGACGTGAGTTACCATCTTCCCTGTTGGGGTGAAATGGGTTTGAAATGTCTTTTTTAGGGTTCCGTACCCAAAGGGTAAAAACGGGACCCTATTACTGAGACTTCGCTGTCCGTCCGTCCGTCCGTCCGTCCGTCTGTCACCAGGCTGTATCTCAAGAACGGTGATAGCTAGACAGTTGAAATTTTCACAGATGATGTATTTCTATTGCCGCTATAACAACAAATACTAAAAATAAAATAAAATAAATATTTAAGGTGGGCTCCCATACATCAAAGGGATTGGTTGCGTTAACTTTGCACCTCATTTGTATGGAGCGCTATACACACCAGGTGCAAATTTAACTTAACCACTTAAGGGTGGAAAGTGTTTGTACGGAACCCTCGGTGCGCGAGTCCGACTCGCACTTGACCGGTTTTTTTATTTTTATTCACAGACTGACCGGCGATTGACCTCAGTATCACCTGATGGAAAGTGACTACGGGGTCGAGGATGTAGCTCGCCGGTTCAGTAATAGCCTATGTCTAAATACTAAACCGCTGGTTCTAAAGAGTTGAAATTTGGCACGTAAGTTCCTTATAAGGTGTAGGGGTGCACTAAGAAAGGATTTTTAAAATTCACCCCCTAAATGGGTGAAATGGGGGTCCAAAGTTTGTATGGGGAAACAAGATTAGTTAGACTATTTTATTGGAGACTTCAAAGGAGTATTTCTTTCGATAAATGAGTAAACACGTGATTTAGGTTTTTTGAAAATTCAACCCTTAAAAGGGAGACATGTGGTGACAAAGTCTGAAAACCAACATAGGTATTGTTTTTATGGTTTATCGGGTCGCTGATTACGAAAACCGCAACGATTTTAAAATCCAACGTAGTGGACGTGCATTAAAATCTCCCCTGTTGGGTTGAAATGGGGTTGAAATTTCTAAATACTAAACCGCTGGTTCTAGAGAGCACATTTTTGGAACCTACGTGTCCTTATAAAATCGAGGGGTGCAATAAAGGAAGCATTTGTCAAAAGTCACCCCCTAAAGGGGTCAAAAGACTATTTTGTTGAAAACTTCCAAGGAGTATTTCTAACGATAAATGAGTAAGCACGTGTTTCATGTCTTTTGAGAATTCAACCCCTAAAGGAAGAGAATATGGTGACAAAGTCTGAAAATCAACAAGGGTAATGTTTCTATGGTTTATCGGGTCGCTGATTACCAAAACAACAACGATTTTAAAAACAAACTTGGTGGACGTGAAATACCTCAGAATAATAACTAAAGCACTAGAAACCGTACTAAAATAGCAGCAGAAAACATGAGTTTGTACTATTTTGACTTACGGCATTGAAAATGTGTCAGAATGAGATGCAAATACATTTGTACATTCGATATTTAGAAGGTTGTCACTAGTTCGTTACTAGCATTCTTAATGCTAGTGATGTTGCTATGTAGACTTCAATATCGATAAAAAAAAACAACAAAAGTTAAAGTTTAAAACTTACGATTAATTATATGAAATAAAAATAGCCATATTTTAAAATTCGAGTTGGTTGCAATAAAATACGTTTTCAACCTAATCAACAAGTAATACAAACCGTACACTATTTTACCATCATATAGAGGGTACAGTCTGGCAAAAAAGAGTAGAAATTAAAAAGTGGCAATATTGTAGTGCCGTCCCCTTTTCCTTAGATGGATTAGAAAGGGACGTCACTACGGTATTGCCACTTTTTAATTTCTACTCTTTTTTGCCAGACTATACTTTAGGTACGGTGCTGGTGGCAGGACGATAAAGGAGTAGAAAAAAATGATACTTTTAAAAGCGATTTTTTATTATTTTATAGTAGCTGTGATCGCGGCGACAACTAGGCGACAAGACCAAAAACATTATTACAAAAATGTTTCAATGTTAATAAATTTAGTCAAAATACAACAAATTTTATCTCTAATAATTATGTTCAGGGCTCACCCCTTCACTTAAGTTTCGTTTGGCGACTGTCTGAGCTATATCTACAACTTTGATTCTCTTGCGTATATCGGATGCGTATTTCGGATTCGATCCTGCAAGGAAAGTCCGAGCATAGCTCGCTCCATTGCCCTTTGAGTAACTTTGAGTCTTCTTATGAGGCCAATTGTAAGTGACCACGTTTCAGTACCGTATTTCATCACTGGCAACATACATTGGTTAAAAACCTTCGTTTTAAGACACTGCGGTATTTGGGACGAGAAGATATTCCGCAGCTTCCCGAATGCTGCCCATCCGAGTTGGATTCGACGAGTGACCTCATTTTCAAAACTCAACCTACACAGCTGGATCGTTTGTCCAAGGTAGATAATAATATAGTCGTCTACACCCGTTCATTGTCCTTGGAATATAATAGTTTTTGTCAAATGATTTCTGATTGATTCTATGAGCAGGCTCGCCTATTTGTTTTGTCAGGTGCTGGATTCGAATAGTTGAATACAATCGGCAAATTACTTTTATCTACAAGTTTCTGTGACTATCCTCAAAATCCTGTTCGAATGAGTGTTCAATTAAACTCTCAAAAATATTTGAAAATAGCAAAGAACCACAAACTTGGTTGGTAATAAACATGAAGTGCTTAGTGGTCCCTAGACATTGATTACCAGATTTGGATTTGTGTTCCCTTATGATTTTCTCTGCAGCTTCACATATTTTTGTAACATCCGTAGACGGCCTGACTAAACCTCCTCTATTTTTAACTGATATTAGTGAGACTCTCCTTGAATGTAGTTTTTGATCGTAACATAAACATTCCAGACATGTTTCGCATTTTAGAGTTCTTCAAAGTGTTCTGACGACAAAACCTGCAATATAATGCACAATGTCTGCAGAAAATTCACTTAACACTGGGGAAGACTGTATAATCGTGGTCCAAATAAATATTATTAAGTGATAACGTTTCCGAGTTTGTCCTCAATGTCATCGCATACAATGCGAACATTTCCACTGCTTTTGTTAATAGAATCCAGTGACTTTCCAGAAGTACGATTCAGAACAGTTATTTTCTCAAGGGGGATACAGTTACCACTGGAACCGTCTTTGAACTACGTTTGAAATACGTTGTAGCCATATATTTTTCACCGCTTCATCTTTGGGGAATCTAGAACAAAATGTATGGTTGGTCAACAATATCGATACAATTTCTTACATCACTACGATAACCACAACTGTTTGTTAATATTGTACAAAAATAAGAGAAAATAGTCCAAAATATATGTGGAAACTCGAATTACCATAATTTTCATAATATTTTGTACAATGCAGTTATTTTATTATCAACAAATAATGCAAATTTTACATCAAAACTCACCGATGAAAAATAACTAACTCATTCGTATTTTCTTTCCGTGTTGTATGAGACTTGCAGCCTTCAACCACACATGCCATGTTAAAAACACATTCCTAGAAAATCTAGGGAGCCGAAACATATATTTTCGAAAGGTTTCTTTATTATTTTCCTAAAAATTTACACAAATTCAACCGAGCAACCGAAAAGCTTCAGATCCATAACAATGCGACCATTTTAAGTTGATCAAACGCCACGAAAAATAAAATGAATCATGTACTTATTTTTAATTTAGTAGCATTATTAGAACCAATTACAACCATTTGACATTTTAAGTTGTGACTCATTCCGAAATAATAAAAACCATGAGGGATTTTTGGTTTCACTTACTCTCGTACACGTTGTATTGCTAAATGTGAATAAGAGAGCGGTTACCGAGTTTTTATTTTAGTAAGGTTTCTAGTGCTTTAGTTATTATTCTGAGTGAAATACCGTCTCGCCTGTTGTGGTGCGATGGGGTTGAAATGACTAAATATGAGTATGGGTGTAATATATATGGTTTCTTGGGACGTTAAGTACGAAAAAAAATTTGAAATTTTATATTGTGGACATTAAAATTCTTGAAAGCATTGCGCCAAATTGCAATTTAATCGGTCCAGTAGTTTTGCAGCAATTCGGTTGTAACAGACGGACTGACAGACAGCTACACGTGATCCTAGAGGGTTCTATGTTTGCTTTTGTGGTATGGATAGAGACCCGCGTTATTCTAATAGATTAAAACAATAGTAACTATTTGGTGGCATCTCGATCATCGTCAATCGGTACCTAGGCGGGCGGCGCGTTGGGACGGGAGGAGTAATGATCGGGAAAATTCCTGCATCCGTAATAAATACATTCAAGCTTTTCAATAATTATGTTAAGTCATTTCAGAATTCTGGATTACGTTTATCTGGCTCAGAATAATAATTTTTTCATTCATCAACGAAGAGAACCTCATTATTTTACAATAGAACATGACGTAACTTAGAACATGGCTCAGAATCATTAAACCAATCTCGAATATCCCATGTCGGTAAGCGGCGGCTCGGGACATTATAAAAGCTTTATACAAATAAAATGCACACATATCCCGGTGTCTTAGCTTCACTTCGAGTTATGAATTTTGAAGTGAACTTTATTTGGATAGGTATAGTAAAAGCTGAGATCGCTTGATTTGAGTGCTTGAGTTTTCGGTTTGATTTGTTAAAGTGGAGTTGTGATAACATAAAAAGTATTTCCCAGTAATATTAGAAAAGCGAAAGTCTGTGTATGTTTGTTACTTCTTCACGCTAAAACGGCTGGACGGATATGCATGAGGGAAATGCAGATTGCAGATTATACCCTAACTTAACAAATAGCCTACTTTTAATCCTGAAAAAAAGAGCATTGTTCCCGTAGGATGATGTATATTATATAGGCACGCGAGCGAAGCCGCGGGTTAATGCTAGTTGGGAATAAAATCTTTGTACCATAAAAAAGAGATGTCTAAAGATAAATTGGGGGCTAAACCAACACTTAAGCCCCGCTTCGCGTGCTTTATTGGCAAGAGAGGTGAAAATAGTATTTGTTTGCAGTTATTGCAACCCCAGATACGACTTTCCGACGCAAGAGCAGAGCTTGGAAATGGCGTTATCTCTACTCCGGCAGAAGAAAACCACTCTGGAGAAGGTTGGCAAGAAGTTCTCGTCGGTGCTTATCGTTTGCGGGACATATACTATTGGTAATTATACACTATTCTTAAAATATTTTTAAGGTTCCGTATCCAAAGGGTAAAAACGGGACCCTATTGCTTAGCCTCCGCTGTCCATCCGTCTGTCTGTGTCTGTTTGTCACCAGACTGTATCTCATGTACCGTGACAGCTAGACAGTTGAAATTTTCACAGATCTATTTCTGGTGCCACTACTAGTATTGAAAACAGAATAAAATGATTTTTTAAGTGGGGCTCCCATACAACAAACGTGATCGGTTGCGTTAACTTTATACCTCATTTGTATCCGGCGCCATACATACCAGGTGCAAACTTAACGCGGCCAGTTAAGATGGGGAGTGTTTGAAGAAACCCTCGGCGCGCGAGTCCGACTCGCACTTGGCCGTTTTTTTATGACGGCAACGGTTGTGCCGTTATTTAAATTTTCAATTAATGCAATAAACGTATTTTTCATCATTATCATATCAGCCGATAGACTTCCACTGCTGGACAAAGGCCTCCCTCAATGTGGTCCACACCGATCGGTCGTACGCCGCCCTCATCCACCAAAGTTGTTGTGTGCCTTCCCACGCTGCGTCCTCCGGTGCGCGGTCGCCACTCAAGAACCTTTCTGCCCCAACGTATGTTTACATTTTCAAAAAATCCTTGTTTCATTTCACAACCGGACGCTTCAACATGTTTACAGGCAAGGAGAAGTTTTTCCTTGGCATGGCGCGACGTGTGGGCTGCTCTGTGTGGGCTTGTCCCGAAAAAGATAAGGTTAGTACAATCTGCCTTTTAATAAAGATATGCAAACTTTTTTCTAAGAAATAACTTTAATTAATGGCAGCTTTTTTGGACAGGTGATACGACATTTGGTGTCGAATCACAACAGTTACTTTTAATGAGTATATAAAATGGTTATATGGAATTTTATCCCCGTGAAGTCAACATCTCGATTGTTGAATTGTCCTGAGGTTTTAATTTTGTTTGGTCAAAACATCACATTATGAAGGGTTAACTCGTGTGGTCTTAATATTAGACTGAAACATACTTTAAAATTAGTGCCAACTACAGTTGCTCCATATTTCACTAAATTAACTGATTGATGTTTGAGTTTTTCCTGGGGACAGTAAGCGCTATTTATGCATTCAAATGTGGCGAATTTTAATGTATATCGCCTAACAAGTGTCAGTCCTGCCATTTTGAGAATAAGCACTTTCTGAAAAGCGAACATTGTACAAAAACTGTCATTCTTGGAGACAGACAATTTTAAATAGTTGACATTTTGAGAAGCTGACATTATGCAAAAGACGTGCTGACATTCTGAATAGCAGACATTTTGCGAAAATACATTTTAGGAAAACGGATATTTCAGGCCTGAGCCGATTGGGCTGGTTGAACTATAAGATATATTATATATTTTCCACAGGTGCTACAAGCAGTAGAGGGTCGCAGTTTCTGCGTGTCTCCCGCGCAGTCGTGTCAACTGCACGTCGTGCCCATGCGAGACCTCTGCTATGATGTAAGTGTCATTCATCTTATTTTATAGCCTGTTTAGGTGTCCCACTGCTAGGTAAAGGCCTCCCCTTCTTTTCTCCACTCGACCCTGTGTGACTCTGCCATTCTCTGCAGGACGCGTCCAGATCGTCCCGCCATGTCCTTTTCGGTCTGCCTGTGTTACTGTATCCATCTTGTGGGATCCATTGGGTTTCTATTGTAGCCCACTTATCATATAATTTATCTTATTACCTATAATACTCCGAATCCCGATTTTCTTTTCCATAACCATGATATTAAATACACATTCAAGCAATAAATGATTTCTGGATACATTAAAAGTAACACATTTTGGAGGCAAATATGTACATCAATAAAACTTTGTTTATAACTTTATCTTGGCACTAGAAACGAGTCATGGGGAAGAGTTTTTATCTCCAATTGTTCTATGTGTGAATACTTATTCATTAGAGCATAAAGAACATAATATATTCAAAAGTTCACCCTTAAAAATCTACTTGCTATATATTTCACTTGCTTTAGTTGTCACAATTCAACTTCGTTGTTTTTTCTTGCAGAAATTGAAAAGTTACTTGGAGAGTTTGCAGGGCGCTTTCTCAGAAGTTGTCGCTTTCAAACCGAGCGGGTGGGAGAACGGGAAGAACTCCACGTTAGAGAGGGACAACGTCACTATACACGGTAAGATATCACTGGCCAAAAGAATCTCGATTCCATGTTTCTTCCAGAACTTGACTTGTTTTTTGGTTCATCTGACTCAGAATCTATAGCATTTTCAATGTGAAAAAAAAAGTGTCCTAAATTTAGACGTTCCATTACGTTACGATTGAATATGAACTTCTTTTTATATTTGCACGAGCGTTACGTAGCGGAGACTAATATTCCCATACAAATTTTGGGACACTTTTTTTTTATTCTTAACATTGAAATTATGCTATCGATTCTGAGTAGGATGAACCCAAAAAGTCAAGTTCTGGAAGAAACGGGGATACGGGACTTTTTTTGAATGACGCTCTACTACATTACATGCAACTCAATTTCGAAGCAGATATTTTCAACCGATTGAGCTGAAATTTTGCATACCTACTTAACTTGACAATACAACAATGTGGTACCTTGGGTCTGCTCTGATGATGGAGCCGGAAGGTGGCCAATGTGGGCAATGCCACCGAGTTTGGGGTCGTTAGAATTCTCTTAGTGAGCAATTGATGGATGTTCAACGAAAAATACAGTGGGCTATAAGATCTTGATACAGAAATTACATTTTTGACCGAAACTTGTTACTAAAGCAAAATAGTATTTTATGCAACCGTTGTATAAGAGGGGGCAAAAAACGCGAGTGGCATGGGTTACGATGTGAGCGTAGCGAACATCGTAAGAAAGATGCCACGAGCGTTTTTTGACCTACTTATGCAACGTTGCATACAATACTTTTTCTACGACTCGACATTTTATAAATAAAATGCAAATAAACAACAAAGAAAATAATTACATGTTCCCGCTCGGAATCAACAAAATTAAAAAAAAAAATAGTCTGTGATAAACTTTTTTTTATTGACGTCCATCTGTCAAAAAAATATGAACTTATACATAAAGGTATACGCCCACTATACGTTAACTATACTAAACATCCATGCACTGACGATAAAACTTTTTTTTTTGAAGTTGGCAGCAATGCTTTTGACAATAAGTTTTTTTTAAATTGCAAATTGTGTGAATGCAGCTGTTTATCTTGTAAGCTGTGGCACAGATTAATATAATTGCTGTGGTACGAAGTGATGCTTTTTTGGCGACATTATAACATCGTTTAGCAGTGTTTTAATGGGCAATAGAGTATAGACTTTTACAGACTTTCATAATTTATGTCTTTATATTAGAGTTAGTAACTATATAAATGACAGAAAAAGGTACTGGAGTAGAAAAAGTGTCTTATGACACTCCTTGGGTTAGTCTTTCTTGATGAAAGTCACGTCTCTAATACTATTAAATCCTTGTTGTTGAGATATGGCAGATACTTCCAACGCTTCAATTATGATAATACCCTCGTTCTAAACGTGATTCTAATACCTTTTTCTATTTCGTAAACAGGTATTCCATACAGCGAGCATTCCAGCTTCTCCGAGCTTATTCGATTCGTGAAGTTCTTGAAGCCGAAGCAAGTGGTGCCTACTGTCGACATTTCAGGCGGCGTCAAAGCAGTGCAGGTACGCCATCTATACTATCACCTGGTGCCCCCAAAACTCACTGAAATATCTTTCACTGATTTTTAAAACCTCGTATCTAGTAAGTAAATTGACACTGAGATACGAGCTTTGTTTTAAGTAGGTATTTGTACTGAGTTTTGGTTGTCAACAGACGCTATTATAAAATTCTAAGATTGTATTAAAGCCACTAAAATAAAAGTTTGCGAGGTCTACAGCTCGCAGAGCCACTTTAGTTAACCTTTAGAACGCTTTTCCTCCCATGTCAAAATGTGGCTTATACAGTCCGACCAAAAAGAGTAGAAATTAAAAAGTGGCAATACTGTAGTGTCGTCTCCCTTTTCTTAGATTGATTAGAAAGGGACTGTACGCCAATAGTTGAAAAAACCATATCTGTCAGAGACAGCTGGACGTCTACCAGGAAAAGTGTCTCATAGCAAAAATGGCACTGGCATTATTGTTAAATATTTACTCATTTTACTTCCAGAAGTATTTCCCTTGTCCACTGGTACACAAAGAAGACGGCCAGAACCAGAGCAAAGTCACCGACTACTTCAGCATAGCAAACCGACCACAAATTCCGGCGGTCACCTGATGACCATTTGGAACGTATATGTAGCTTATATAGTACAGTGGAGATCACAGGAACGGGAGACCGGTGCTACTGCGTGTCGTGCCGTCCCGCTCATTTAAATATTGTTTGATACGAGATGGAGAGATGGTACGGTACAAATTTCGAATTTCGATTTTTGGAGTAGTCCTTTTTACTAACAAAACATTTTATTTTCTTTTTTTAATTTCGATTTTTTTTATTGATGCGAAATGGATGGTTTTTAACCGAAAATGTTGATTTTCATACATTTATATTAAGTTATTTTGCTAAATAAGGCTAGATCGACGTTGGTCGACAAAAGGTGACTTGGCATTCCGATCTTATTCCAACATGGGATCTCTAAAGTACTATATACGCTGTTTGTATTGTAGTTTGAAACAGTATTTTACTCTATAAGCTGCCATGACGACTGTGATTGTTGATGTTTTTGTATATTAGTTTTTAATATTTTTTTATAGAGTTGTGTTTGGTTCGTAGTAAATTTGTTAAATCTTATTTTGTGTTTCATTCGGGATTTTGTTGGGAATCCCTTTTTGCAGTACAGAGACAATGTCTTGACTTGTACTACCGATACATATGTAGTGAATACTGTTTTTCCATCTATTTTTATCGGAAAAGTTTATTTTTAGATGCTTTTTTATCAACTTTGGTGAAATTGAAATGTTGAGATATAAAAACTAGCTTGCACGTCAAAATACTATGGAATACATGATGCGCGATATCTGTACAGTCAGCAGCAGTTAATATCAGTCTATTATGGCTCAGTTTCATTGGTCGATAGGGCCCGCATGCGTGGTGGGGTAGATTTCCAGAACGCATGCCGTATGTCGACCGAGTTATCGACCAATGAAACTGAGCCATTAGGCCAAATATATCGTCACAAAATATAAGTTAACATTTAGTGCAGAAATAATACGTTAACATTTTAATATATTTTATATTTAATTTACCAAATCTACATTACAAATGCAAAGTACCTACATCTTCATTTCGAAAGGAACGAATGCAATCACTTATATACATGCACATATTTATGGGCGGAATGGAAGTAAAATAACAGTTTTATTTACTGCTAATATCGGGAAACGAAACTTTTTCAATATTCTCGCATATGAGATTGTGTTCCTTATACTTCTGTATTTTACTATATAATTAATTAATGACTAAATCTATATTCCTCAGAAGTGTACAGAATTACTCTGTTTCTAAAGGATGGTTACACTTATCCCCTTTGCAAGACAACATTGCATTTAGCATAAGGTGATACCAAGCTACGAAGGCGCCCATTGTTTCGTTTCTGACGTTCCTTAGCTCGTACGGATCTGCATTTAAGTCGTAGATCTCGACAAAGTCCTGAAATATAGATACAGAGCATTGGCGTATCTAACATTATTTTTCAGGGGGGGCCTGGGGGGGGCCTGGGGTTGGGCCTGGTCATGGCCTATGAGATGAAGCCATGAATTTCTATGGGTAACCCAAAATCCTGGGGTGGGCACTAGACCATACTGGGGTGGGCACGGCCCACCCGGCCACCCCCCTATATACGCCAATGATACAGAGGTCAAACACAGCCCAAAAAAATAAGTGTGATACTTCCTGACACGACCACGGCGGATTGTTAATTTCTATCACGGTAGGTACATATTCATAAATTAATTGTACTCTTTTGTACTATAGTTTTAAAAAATTGTACCCTTATAGTATCGGCAATTCAGCACAGTCGCTGCACAGATTTGAAGTCCAAGAAGGTTGAAGGAAGGAAAAATATCAATTATAATGGGTACAAATTCGATTTTCATAGTAGCACTGGATAAAACTATACAAAGAAATCCGCCGTGGTCGTGTTGTATAGTTTTTTTCAAGTCAAAATTTAATCTCATTGAGTTGTAGTTATTGCAGGCGAAGCCGGAATAGAAACGATAATATTTTAATTAATTTATTTATTTATTTAAACTTTATTGCACAAAACAAAAGTCGGTACAAATGGCGAACTTAATGCCTAATGGCATTCTCTACCAGTCAACCATAGGGCCAAACAGAGATGCTTCAAGTGGGTGCAGAGTTGAAAATTAATCGTTCGGAAAGCATCTTACAAGTGAATAAATGTATATTTAACGATCCAGTTTCACTTAAAAATTGTCAGGAATGGCCCGACATGTTTCGAACTCATATGGAGGTCTTCATCAGGGACAGCTACGCGACATTGATATTGAGTGGGCCGTGAGTCGCGTAGCAGCACGGATAGCTGTCCCTGACGAAGAACTCTATATGAATTCGAAACACGTCGGGCCAATCCTGACAATTTTTACGTGAGTTTAAGCCGTTTTTAGAATTATTATAGAAATACTAATACACTTTACCTGCGTGTCTCTGAACTCGCAGTATTTGTCGTTGTGTAGGTTCCCGACGCGTCGTATGCACGAGTACGTATTGTTGGTCGAGTCTTGGCACTTGCAGTCGTATAGGGGGTGGCATTGCTAGAAGAATAAAAATTTATATGTATATGATAAGTTTTCTCCATATGTATTACGAATACACAGTTGTAATATAGAAACTAAATACGAAATTGAAAAAACCTCCGAACCAACCAAACAATCATACCTCAGAATCATCTCAACAAAAAAGGCTTTCGATAAAAAAACCGCATTGAAAAGGGAACATTCGTACAGATACACATGTTAAACTTATAACACCACTCTTTTTTGTCGGGGGTTAAAAAACTGATCAAGTGCGAGTCGGACTCGCGCACAAAGGGTTCCATCATGATTTTTTCGTTAAACATTATCATCACTATACCTATAGATACAAACAATTATTAATTTTTCACTTCTCCTGCTCAAAAAGTACGTCGTTTTATGTTCGCAAAGCGACCTAATAATACATTTCGTCCCTAGGGTTTTAAAGGAAACCATATAATCCCATACAAATTTCTATGACACTGAAAAAAAAATCTTGTTACCGGCCAGCTACATACTATTTACAAATAAAATAAACCAACCTGCAACCTGATCAGATCGACCCAATTAAAAAAATAAACCAAAAAGTTTTTATTTACAATGTACTGGAATATTAACTGAAATTTTATTTTAGCACGTTTTATAATCAACGAAAATAAATTAAATCTTAAACATTTTATCTTGGTTAAGAATATTAAATGATAAAATAAATTATTTTAATTTTTAAGTTTTTTATTTTTTTCAGTCGAAGTGAAAAAGCAGAGTGTTTAACACGGGGCTACAGTCGAGTTCATTTACATCTACACACTTACGAGAACAAAAATATCTGAACACGACCCTATTGTCAGGAGCCTAAAGTCGTGTTCAGATTTTTTTGTTCTCGTAAGTGTGTAGATGTAAATGAACTCGACTGTACAAGTACAAGCCATAATGACACTCAGATATATTTGATATAATTACCTCGTGTCATAATGGCTTGTTTTAGCCCCTTGTCAAACAATCTACTATTTATTGGTTACCTATCATAATCCCGAATTGTTGTTTCCCCGCTGTGACGTTTCGCCGAATATTCATTCGCCCGAAAGCTATTTAAGCGGGGAAACAATGTTTCGAAGTTGCGATAGGTTACCATTTTTAGGGTTCCGTACCCAAAGGGTAAAAACGGGACCCTATTACTGAGACTTCGCTGTCCGTCCGTCCGTCCGTCCGTCTGTCACCAGGCTGTATCTCAATAACGGTGATAGCTAGACAGTTGAAATTTTCACAGATGATGTATTTCTATAGCCGCTATAACAACAATTACTAAAAATTAAATAAAATAAATATTTAAGGGGGGCTCCCATACAACAAACTTGTTATAGATTATATATATGTATAGGTACGGAACCCATCATGCGCGAGTCGGGCTCGCACTTGTTCAATTTTTATTTTTACATTTAGATATGTATAGAGCATGACCATCGCCATACCCAGAAGAGTAGGTGTTTTTCGAAGGCCTTCTTATTGTTTGATACCATGGTATAAGAATAAGAAAACAAGGTATGCTACAGCTGCCGGCAACCTTTTGGAGCATAACCTTGACTGCGCAGTAGCCGATTTACGTACAAATGTACATGCGCAGATCCGCCATTTTTGTTTTAAAAGTTTGCCGGCAACTATTCTCCGGAATGACAGGTGGACTTTGACGCCATCACATCTATAATTGGTTGATTGGTTCTGTCAATCCGTTTCTGTATTGCTAGTGGTGTATCATAATACTCCGCGATTCCCTTGTTACCTGTATGAATCTCATAAAATCTTGAAATTAATTATTACGACAAAATAAAATTTAGTCAAAGAACACAATTGTAATGCATAAGTAATATTTTTTGAACGACTGGCGCCAAATATTGTTTCTTTATAATTATTGTGTTACCATCATAAAGGGCCAACCAAACAGTGACGTAGAAAGTCTCACTAGCCGTAGTTTGATCCATACTATAATATTATATTATTATATAATATTATAAATGCGAAAGTGTGTCTGTCTGTTACCTCTTCACGCTTAAACCGCTGCAGCGGTTTAAGCGATTACCATACCAAATTTCATCTAAGTCGGTTCAGCGCGCTGAACCGACTTAGATGAAATTTGGTATGGAGATAGTTCGAGACCCGGGAAAGGACATAGGATACTTTTCACCCCAATTAATTTAGTGTTCCCGTGGAATGAGCGGGTAACACCGCGGGGCACAGCTAGTACCTAATAATGCTTACCGCTAAATGTTCACTGTCATACTTCCAAGGGCAGTTAGCGTCCACTGTCCCGTCTTTGCCTTCCCCAAAATATTCCACTAACATAGTCCTGTCGCTCACAGGATTTTCATCTAAAACAATTAACAATTTATAAAAAAAACGTACCTAGGTATGTTAGAAATTATGGTAAGATGGGGTAAGACTGACATTCTTAAGCGGGATTCGAACCCGCGCCTATTTCATTATTATTATTTCAACCTGTTGCTTGCCTGGGACTCCCAGGCAAGCAACAGGTTGAAATACTAAAGGCACTACAATGCCTCCCAGGCTGGGAGGCATTGTAGTGCCATCTCGAACTAGGATAAAAAAAAGATTACCCAAAATATCGATAGCTTTCCCATCCATAGCCGAGGGAACCTCCAATCCAGCCAGTTTCAAAATCGTGGGTGCCAAGTCAATGTTCAAGACTGGTTGCACGCTTGTGACGTTCTGCTTGACAGAAGGTCCTTTTATGAGCAACGGAACCCTGATGTCAGACTCGTAGGGCTGTCGCTTGTCGTAAACTTGAGAGAATTGTCCTGAAAAAAATATGATTTATATAGACAGGTTGAAAAAATGATCCACTAGTTATTTTATTTCTACTAAATAATCTAATCTCGATGCGTAAGTACCTATAAAAATATTATCACCATTATCAACCTAAAGACAGGTGGAAAAAAACCTCTCTCAAACATCTCAACAATGACCAGTTCCCGCAACCAATCAATGACTTCTCATGATCCTCATAAGTTAGTCGGTCCATCTTATACGGTAATCTCCCTAGTTGTTATTTTCCGGCAAGTACGTAGTCACCATTTTGAGTATAGGTACCTAATGTCTCCACTCCAGTGCTTCCAATTGCGCTGGTATTAACTTTCTAAACTAGGTATATATCATGGGAGCAATTTAGAGAGACGACGTATCTGTATCGGGTACATGAATCCCTGTACATATATCATATCAACAACTTAAATGTCGCTGTTCGTAATAAACAACTTATTTTTTGTATATAACTAGATATAAAGGACCCCCAAGGTTGTAGATATAGCTCAAACAGTCGCCAAACTTAAGTAGCAGTGGGCGGGGCACATTGCTCGTAGAATCGATGGCCGTTGGGGCAGAAAGGTTCTTGAGTGGCGACCGCGGACCGGAAGACGCAGCATTGGAAGGCATCCAACACGGTGGACCGACGACCTGCTTAAGATCGCGGGTAGAAATTGGATGAGGGCAGCGCAAGATCGATCGTTGTGGAGAACTTTGGGGGAGGCCTTTGTCCAGCAGTGGACGTCTATCGGCTGATATTATGATGATAATGAGATATAAAAGATAGCGGAGGACCGCTATGCAATAATGCGTTCTCATTCCGCATTTTTACAGCGCCCTCTGTATTTTTATGTTTAAAATGCTAAGCGGATTCACCACATTTTTTTCATACGATCTGCATAGCGTTCCTCGTTGGAAGAGCAATGTTCCGGTTAAACAGACGTCGTAGGTTCAAGTCCCATTTGGACTGCAGAAAATCGGTTTCGGAAATTTGGCTTTTTATTTATCCTTTGTATCTATACAAAAAATAAGAAATGTGGTATCACCACAACAATAGGATCATTTGATTCTGTTCAATAATAAACAACTTACCAACATGATACCCGTTGTCCGACGTGAATATAACGTATGTGTTCTCGAGCTTGCGGCTTCGTTCTAGTGAAGCGATGACGTCAGCTGCCATTTCGTCCACAGCCAACAGGGTCTCCCAGCGAGAGCGAAATGCTCGGTCTAACTCTGGGAGCATAGAGGCGGGCAGCGGGGATGGAGGCATTGAGAGGAGCCAGTGTTTGTCCTGGGAATAAAGACTGGGTGTTGTTGGAATGAAGAATGCAGGTGCAATCGAGGTTAAATGCATGGCTATTTTGAATTTAAAAAAAAACAGGTGCTGGGGAATTCTGACCAGCTCCCGAAAGGACTGGGTTACTCTGAAGAAACGGACCTCTCTTGTCTTAGGAATACTTTTATTTAAATTTATACATGAGCTGAGAGACAAAAACTATCGAATGTGATTTTTTTAAAGTTTCAGTCTCTTGTAGAATGGAATTGTATTACTAAATCGTTAAATGGGTAAGACTCAGAACCGTTTCGAACGTGCATTGACTTATGTCACGAATAAATAACATTATTTTTGCAAAAAAAGCGTTAATTTAATTTAAGCTCATTATTAGAGCTCATAATCATAACAGAGCGCTTGTTGCGAATTGCGATTGAATCAAAAAAATATGATTATAGGTATTCGTCTAAACGTAACACAAGGTGTAAGCAGTTGAAACGATCCTGAGCCTTACCCAAATCTTCATTCGAGGGGAAAAGATTTCGACCTTAATTATATTTTGAGATAAAATAAATCCAAATTGAATCGCAGATCGTCCTATGCAGGGTGTTATTTAACTGGGACCAAATGGAGAAAATTGAGTGCTTGATAGAGACAAACTGTCTTACTTAGAACCTTTGGGAAATTTCATAAATCCACCAAAAGTTTTGGTCTGGTCACACTAGAACGCTAGTCTTATCTGTAACGATTTACCTCGACTGCTATATTGAAGTGTGGTGTCCGTGGAACTGAAGTGTTCCTGAAGGCATCTTGGTGGCGCGGTGCCGGCGTAAACGGCTGATGTGGCGCCGGAGGAGCCAGCACCATCAGGAACGGTTCATCACTGGTCTGATTCTCAATGAAAGCGGTGCTCAATTCGCTCTGGAAGAAGACTTCGTGTCAGAGCAGATAAGAGCGAGGAATTGGGCTACGACTGGGTATAATATATGATTAAAGTTGGATCAAACTTTATCAAGAACGTTTCACACCGATGGAGGCAAATAATTTATATTGTTGTTGGTAACCTAAATGTAAGCAAGTAGGTGAAGATTCTATGGATACCGTAATACTACCTTTTAAAGATTAGGGTCCAATGAAGCCTTGGTTTCCCAAAAATAAATTACGGTAAGAAAATATGACATACATTTCATACATTCCATAAGTTTAATATTGATTCTTCAAAGATATCCAGAGTGTAAACTCATATCCTTAAATAAATAATAGTATATATCACTTCTATGAGTTTATTTAACCCTTAAATGCATGAATTAAAAAAAAATATATAAAATATTATTTTATTTAAAATAAATGTTTCTAGTTTTCAACCAGTAGGTAATTTTTTTTTTTATATATAAGCTGCATATTACACTATGCATTTAAGGGTTAACATACTCTAACGAATCTGAGTTCACAAGGGTCCCCTGGGGGATAAGGCTAGGGGATCCTGGTGGGCTGAATGAATTCAACGAGATTTTGAAGACAGAGATATAACATTAATAGAAGAGTTAGGTATGTAGAATACTTTTAAAGTATATGCAAAGCTTTTGCCTCATGGAAAGCGCGAAGAGCCTATAAATATATCGGAAGACTTACGATGATATCTGTAAGGTAAATATCTTCGGAGTATGTGGGTACACCGTTATTGGAAAGTGTGTAATTATAGTAGACAGAGTTGCCAATGAGGCCGTGCCACTCTGTCCAACCGGGCGGCACCCTTGCTCCTTTGTCTTTCACACCATACTGAAAAGAAACAGATCAACTAAATGCAATAGCTACTCGTAAGTTTAATAAATGCAGGAAAGACGTGTCTTACAAGTTAAGTATCGCTCCGGGAGCACTTTTTTGTTATCTCTGGTTAACTGAAAGAGATCCCATGGAGGGAGGGAAATTCGTATATGTACCTATATAGTATACCTACCTACTAAGTAGGAATCCTTTTGAGGTCGAATTCAATTCGCATTGTTCTAACAAACGATAGGACCCAACGTTTGTGTAAATAATTATCTGCGGCCCCATTGGGTCCCATTGTTTGTTAGAATTCGTTGAATTCGGCCTCAAAAAAGGATTCCTACTACACAGTTACTGACACTGAACCAGTACTACAGTACACTTCAGAACAGTACAGTCTGACAAAAATTATAGAAATTAAACAGTGACAATACTGTAGAGTCGTCCCCGTTTTCTTAGATTGATTATAAAGGGACGACACTACAGTATTGCCAATTTAAAATTTCTACTCTTTTTGGTCAGACTGTAGAAGAAAGTATGTTCTGTCGAATAACTTCTTATCTCCGGGCTACATGGCTCAACCGTGATCTTGTGAGCCATGTCGGTTATTTTGGTTATTCTGCGCGAATATCTAAATTTTTGATTATATCACGCGGAGACACTCCAAGCATTGCCCTTTCCATTGCACTGCATCTGACTCCAAGCCACGAATCGTGAACGACCATGTGAATTTAATTGTGAATTCGATGATGGGCGAGCCATGTAGCCCGGAGAATGAAATGCCGTTGGGGCAGCAAAATCCTAGAGTGGTGACCACGTATCGGAAAACGGCCCCCGACTATGTGGACGGGTGACGTCGTTAGGGCATCGGGGAGTCGATGTTTGCGGTCTGTAGAGGATCGCACTTTGTGGCAAGCTATAGGTGAGGCCTATGTTCAGCAGAGTCGTTCAGCACATGTTTTAACGTGTGGATACCATAACATTAAATTTAAGTGCACGTTTTTGACGCTGTTGTAGTCCGAGAGATGACACTTCGGAGACAGCTCGAAGTGTTGTTGCCATGGTATGGCAATTTGGCATACTTGACTGCTAGTTTGTAAAGCATCATTTATACCTACTTATATATATAAAAAAATACGTTTTGGGGTCGAGACCTTAGGTCCGTAGGGTCTGAGCGCCCACAAACTTTTTAAAGATCTGCAAAACGTAGACGTCTGTGGCTGAAAGATACATAGCAGCAAGCAAAATTTTGAATAACGAACGTACCTCATTCAAGTACTTTCCAGCGTAGAACGTGCTATACCCGGCGTCATTCAGCGCAGCAGCAAACGTTCTAGTCTCAAGTTTCTTCCACCGCGGGCCGTAGCAGCCACCCTGCACGGTGTTGTTCCGAGTCTCGTGGTTATGCACGTAGAGACCCGTGAGGAAACTGGCGCGGCTCGGGCAGCATATAGGTGACGTCACGAACTGAATATAAAAATATGAAGGGGTAAGGGGAATATCGACTACCTACGTCCATTTTCTTTCTTAGCCCTTCATATTGTAGTACACGATTTGTGAAACCTCTAGATCGGCGCCTTATCTTGTGTTTTGTCGTATTTTTTTAGGATTGGGGGATAGCTAGCTATTCACGAAATGTGTGGCCGCTGTGCGCAGCTAGATGCCATTTTAATATGACCTCTAGATTATGTCATCAGGCATAGGTTTGTTATCAATTATATATTATCTGTTATCAATAATATAGGGATGACGACTGATGTTAAATTCTACAGTATAGGTACCGTAGTTATATGAAAAAATTAGCTCAATAATGGTATGGTACCTAGGTATCTCATGAAATAAAGCAAAAATACCTAAAAAAAAAATGGTTGCCTGTAAAGTCGGTTTTACGGGCGAAGGAAGATTTTACGTGACAACGTCTTATTCTCGGTAGAATATTTATTGATATGAATCCCTATTCCCTCCTCCCTCCCCCTCCTCCCTCTTCCCTCTTCCCACATTTTAAAGTTTGAGAATCTGTGAACAGCATGATGACGTAGGCTTGTGTCAGTCACGTGGTTCCCCTTCCCTTCCACGGCGCTACAAAGTATTGCTACAATGACGTCATGTCCACGGCGCTACAAAGTATTGCTACAATGACGTCATCTTTTTTCGTATGCGCGGCCGGCGTTCATCAATTTATTAGACGTTGTCACGTCAAAATATAGTTCTTGAAATGTGCCACTTTAAAGGTACCTACGCCAATTTAAGATTATGTTTTTTTATCCAAAATAAATTTTGAATTTGCTTTCTGAATCCTCATAATTTGATCCCTTAGGTTTGTTTTCTTAAACCTTAAATGCATACAATTACACTTATTTTATTTCTAATATGACGTAATTAGCAATGAAATCCACGTCAGTTTGAGACTTCGGGACAATATTGACAAAGTCTTTATTGACAATATTCGAATTTTAGCTTGAGTCATTTCACATATATACATCAAAAAAAAAAAACAAAAAAATCAAAATATTTTATTTGCCAGAATATGGTAACAGGATAAGATCTTAAAGCTAAATTTGTACATCATATTCAACCTGCATGCAGGTGTGCAAATTATTACAATGTCATTATTATTACTAATTTTTAATAAAACATCTTACTGTCAATAAATAACCTGTATCAAATACCTAATCCTAATAGTTACAAAAAAAACAAAAAAAAAAAAAAAAAACAAGTGTCCAAATTTATAACATGTCCTTACATTGCCTTATAACTATCAAGCCCCTATATTCTTAAATAAGTCAAGAAAAAATTAATGAACTAATTACCCATGCAAATATTCGTTAACACTGTAAAAACATTTATCGTGCAACCATTTTGTCAACTTATTTTTAAACGAGTTCTTATTTTCTAATTTAAGGTCATCAGGCAAGGTATTATAAAGAACTATACACATATTGTAGCAATTTTTTTTGTAAATATGTGTTCGGCAAGGAGGTTGGTATAACAGGCTTCGGTATTGAGCTCTTGTATGTCTAGCACTGGTATCGCATCGATTGGCAAAGAGACTAGGATTGTGCTTAACGAAGACACACGCGTCTCTTATATAGAGGCATGGAAGCGGGAGTATATTAAATTTGCTAAATAATGGTTTACAGCTTTGCAGATACCAAGCATTGTCCAAGGCCCTAATGCACCTTTTTTGGAGTCTAAATGCTCTGTGCGCGTCTACGAAGTTTCCCCATAGTAATAAGCCATAGTTTAAGACTGATGAGACGTAGCCATGGTAGGCAGTTAGAGCTGCATCTAGTGACACCGTTTGTCTCAATCTTCTGAGATCAAAGACAAATCTATCGAGTCTATTGCAAACATTATCAATGTGAAGTTTCCAATTTAAATGGTTGTCAATACTGAAGCCTAAAAATTTTACAATGTCTACTAATTCTACATTTAAATTATCATAATAAATTTTTATAGGAGGTGGATTTGAATTATATGAACTGAATTGCATAGCTTTAGTTTTTGTCATGTTAATTTTCAATTTGTTACTATCGAACCATTTAAATGCCTCTGCTAATGTACTGTTTACTTTAGATTCAAAGTCAGCTCGAGAATTGCAGTCATCTTGTATTATAAGTGTGGTGTCATCAGCGAAAATAATGCAATCTTGATTTTGCTTTAGACAAATTGGGAAATCATTCATTGCTATTAAAAATAACAAATCATCATGCATTTAAGGGTTAAGAGTCAGATATGAGTCAGATTGACTGTGTCAAATTGACCAATGTACTTTGATCTGTGATCTAGAACACGTATCACTACTTCGCGTGTCCAATTTTATCAATTACCTACTAATAGGAGGTATAATGTATTGTATGAAGTTGTGATTTCCATTCCTATCTAACTAGGTCTAAATCACAGTTTCTGAGGAAAATATTTGTACATACACGGACAGGGTAGGTACTTAGTACTGAACTGTATTTTAAGCCCAAAAATAGATGTTTAGTTTTCATTTTTTTTTTATCGAAGGTCGGTATGCATTTTAGGTATTACCATCTTATCCAAAGAGCATGCCAACCCAGAAGATGTATTAGGTAAATGAATTGAATGGGACAGGCAGAAGGTAGTTTAAGTACCTAACTATTATAACTGTGTGGCGTCAGTTACTTTACATGTTGCATAACGTAACTCGTTATATACTTACCTTGATAATATTAAACGGTAGGCTGCCGAATGAAGGCCGATTTGATTTATAGCGGCTAAAACGAATGTAGTGAGCAAAATGAGAATATTCCTAAACAATATCTGATCCCATTTCATACATACCTACGTTCCTTTTCTCTATACTTCCCAGTTGGAGTTCACTTCCTAATACTCGCTTAAGACATTTCTCAAGGAACCAGGCAAAAGACGCATTTTAAGCGTGAAGGCATATCAAACAGTAAGTGGAACTAAACCAGAAAGTACTAAGTATTGTACCAGTTTGTAATCACAGGCTTACTGAATGTCAACCAAGTATATATACCTACGAAGTCTTACGAAAGAGGAAGTATATATTATAGTGATAACATCAATAAGCGTTTGCCGGCAAATTCATGTTATGCGTAGCTTCGTTTCTAACGGACTAAAAAAGATAGGTTTTGAGTCAAGACGCAGTAATTCAACCGATTTTCAAAATTACTCTTTTGTTGAATAGTAGTCGTACGATTGAGGGTAGTTCAAGCGTAACAGAGTTACATAGAGAGGAAAATATTATAAAGCAACAGGTGGTAGGCTTTTAATCGAGAAGCCGTGCGTCGTACGTGGTCGTACCTTATTATGGTGTAGGGTTTTATAAAGGCTCACAGTAAGAGGTAGTATTTATATAGTGACGTCTAACGTTTTTCTGTCTTCAATTCAATTTTTATAAATAAATGGCTACTGTCCATTGGGACAATTCTGTTTTCTGTCTTATTCCTTCACGGAAATGGCACGACTTTGCGCGACCAGCGGCACGACAAGCGGTTGAGTGAGAGATCCGAGCGCGGCGGCATAACGAGTGATCGAGACACACGTACCTACCCCGCTGTCGCGCAAAGTCGTGGCAAGTCGTGGTATCTCCTTCAGACATGTTTCGAAATGTATTTATAAATAATAAGACGTGATGACTGCATTAAAGTGAACATTTGATTGCTGGTTATTATAAAACACAACGTTAACTTACCAAGTATACAACATTTAAGCATGTCTGTGTTAGAGATAAGACAATTATTTAAAATAATAGATAATGGGTCAGTTTCTAAATAAAATCATCTTACCGAATTAGCAAATGTCATGCCTTGTTCGCCGATAAGTCGCCGCACATTCTTCATTGGCGTCTGAAATAAATAAAACAACCTCTAGTCTCAAACTATTTATTTTCTCAACATATCATTTATTCATTTACTAACCATACCACCCAACGTGTCGTCTTGATCGTCCGTCAGTATAATCACAAAGTTCGGTTTATCGCACAAAACCCCGCCCGCGAGTAAAAACAAAAGGTAATAATTAAACATTTTGCTGTACTACTTAAACTTAATATTGTCTATGGTTAGTTTTTTTTTTAATTAGGGACGGCGGGCATGAGCTCAAGGCCCGTGCACTCGCTCGCGACGACAACGCCGACTGCGAAAAATCCGAGGCTCTTCACAACCGACCTGAAATATAAAACTATAATCAGCATACCTATACCTACTCGTTATCATATTTACTAACTTGAAACATAACTAGCTATGCATAATGGTCATTTATTTATAAACATGATAAGTTGATAATTATGGAGTTGGTAATATTTTTTATGGATTACTATGTACATATATAATGCTCACAACAGTACATAATAATTATTATCATGACAGTTTATTATTGTACATTTTTTTTTTATTTAATTATATTTTATGCCTGGCATGAGGCATAAAATACAGAATTTTTGAAAAAGGAGGGTGTATTCCTTTTAGGATTTAAAAAAAAACTTAAACTATTTTATAATGTAATTTTTTAAATTCCTAGTCTTATTTAAAACTCGATTGTTTTTGAAATTTAAATCATATTTTCAGTTCCATTTTAGTTTAAATTTTTTACAAAGAAGTGTTTTGAACTATTTCTTAAGACTGCCTGTCCGCTTAAATGGAGCAAAGTGGTCAATATAAAATAATGAGGTTACAGGTGCTGGATCTAGAACAAGACTGGGCTTGGAGGCTAAATACAATTAGAGATAATATTTTCTTCAGTTTCCACAACGGATTATATTGTGTATATTAATTATTTGAGCCTAGCTGACGTTTCCGTACCTTTAAAGATACCATTGTCAAACAATGTTGTACAATTAGAGGTTTTTAGCAGTTAACATGTGAAAATAAAGGGGACTTAGCTAAAAAAGACTAGCAAGTTCTTTTGAACTAGGGACTCCAATCCCAGGATTTTTTGTTTGGAGAATCCGAGAGTCCGAGATTACCCATACAAATATCCCGGATTGAAAGTTCTATTTTGAACATGCAACGTTTTATAAAGTATTGTGGCATTGGCAATGCACAAATGAAATGTTTTGGTGTTCATTCATCATACATTTTTGTATCACTGGTTCACTTATCATTTTAAGTAAGGTAATAAATCCTATTAAATACCAATAGAAGCACTTGTTTAAATTGTTTAATTAAGAAGGTAAATATAGAGGTTTTTGGTTGGGTCATTGCCTTCAGTGAAAAAGAATATAATTTCTATTTCCTGAAAAAAACTTGTCTTAAAAATATGAATTGATAAATAATTTGAGATTTCATCAAGTGTGAAGTGTCAAAACCGTTAGTTTACTAGAAAGAAGATTTTGTTAGATACTTAGAATAACGGGAATTAACATAACATGAGAGGATTAACACCTTCGTTCATTTTTATTATGTTCATCTGCATTAAATACTATTTTTTTTATATTAAACCAAGGTTAGTCCAGATGAACCGCTAAAAAGTTACTTCAATTTAAAATATGCTTCTAAGTACATAAAATTACCTGTTGTTATTATAAGTGTACACTTTCAGTATTAATAACCATTTAATCTTTTCCTGCTAAATGGATGTAATATCAGATGAGAAGCCTTAACTGACTCACTTAGAAATATCCAGGTCAAACGGAACCGGAAACGGTATGGAACCGGGGTAAGTGGAATTTTTCAAAAATAGAAAGAATTTTTTAAACGTAATTTAACTTGAAAATAACCTTGGGCGCATCTAGTAGTAGGAGTATTTTGTTCCTGGGTCATGGTCATGGATGTTATATTTGTATTTATATACTATGTATATCGACGTCTAGTACCCATATCGACCCAGACGACGCGTTTGGCTCGGTTGGTAGACACCTGCCTACTGAGTCGGCGGTCCCGGGTTCGAATCCCGGCCGGGGCAAATATTTGTGCAAAATATTTGTTCTTGGGTCATGGATGTTATCTATGTATGTATTTATATATTATGTATATCGTCGTCTAGTACCCATAGTACAAGCTTTGCTTAGTTTGGGACTAGGTCGATTTGTGTATGATTGTCCCTTAATATTTATTTATTATTTATTATTATTATATATTTGTGTAAGATTGTCCCTTAATTCATTTGATTTCTAACGACGCACATTACAAGCGAGAGGTTATGTTTACTTACCATTTGAAGGGATCGTAATAGAAATCCTTGATAAACGGAATTACACCTTTGTTGGCCATTATAAGTTATATGTAATCGGTTAATTAATGGTTATTCAAGAATAATATAAGGTTAAGCAATAATTTTTCGTGAAAATCGATTAATTTCCCAAGTTGCAAATATTTGACAGTGACACTGCAGGTGCAGGGTTGCCATTGCCAATGCCAATTCCATTTTTTTACCCGTAGAGCTTAAGTTGAAACCCCCCAAAACTATTTTTTTAACCCCTAAATATAAAATATAACAAATTTTATTATGTCTGAATGTGCAACCAAGCGTAAATCGGAATGTTCGGTCGTGTATTTATGAGTTTGAGCAACAGAGTGGGATACACTACGGGATCGAGCTCTCCATTTCCAGAAGTAATTACCAGATAAAATATGGTATGGAAAAATCCCTAAATATACCTCTAAAAAATCCCCTCTTTCCCCCCTATTTTTAAGGGTAAAACCTTAAAGTTGGTACCATGAGCGACCGTTTTTAGGGTTCCGTAGTCAACTAGGAACCCTTATAGTTTCGCCATGTCCGTCTGTCCGTCTGTCGGTCCGTCCGCGGCTTAGCTCCGTGATCATTAGTACTAGAAAGCTGAAATCAGCGTTGTTAGATGGTTACATTTTGTTACATTTTTCGTAACTTTTGACCCTCTCTCGTAACATGTAAGTAACTTTTGATTTCTGGGGAATTTTCGTAACTTTTCAATAGGCTTTGTTAAAAATACTAAAGTGGGAACATTAATATCGATTCTGAATCCAAATAACATGTACTATCGGGCAAAAATATATCATGTGTATACCACTGATAAAATTAATGAAAATTTCGATAATGGATTTCAGTTTTTTTTTTTAAATAAGTACCATTAATGTAATAATCTACTATATATTCGGAATCAGCGTACGAAGCCCTTTCATAAGATACGCCATAATATAATAGGATTCATAACATAATATGTGAAAATCCTATACAAAAATGTTTGATTTTAACTCGAGGGACTGCACCAAAATTTAAGATGGCTATCCTTCTAAAAATATTCTTAGGATTCGAAGAACTTCCGATCGTCAAATCACTTCGTTGTCCATCTGTCAAGATACAAACGATTATGTTCCGTTTATATCCGAAATCCGTAAATTTGTATTTATATTAAGCGATCACATTTTTGTAGAGGTTAGAAAGTAAACAGCGGATGGATGAGTAAGTTCGAGGGCCAAGGTGAGGCCCTAGATAATACAAGTCCATGTATTGTACTTTCGGCCAAGACAATATTATAATATTTAATAATATCGATACCTTTGGGTTCAATTGGCGTAAAGGACATTTTGGCGAAAATGAGTTATATATATAGTTTTGTTCAGAATTTCAAGCTCTATCGTTCTGTGTAGTTAAAATTTCGATAGCTTTAAAAAAACTGCCTTTACGACCCAGTTTTTATTCATCATGTTCGCAAATCTAGCTCAGGTTAAGGGACGTAAGTGTCCAGTTATAAATTACGAATTAAAAGGTGTATCGTAAAGTAAACCGGTAAATATTAATACTGACGTAGATGACGTATTTTTTTCTTGGTAACCTTTAAGCCCTTAATTTCTCACGATTACTTTCCATTAGCGCATAGTCGAAATGGGCGTTAAGGACATGTTTTCTTTTACTTGTCCTTTACGACCTGCATTCAAATTATGATACTCGAATTTGATAAACCGAATAAGGTTGTAAAGGGCATGTATTATTTTAGTTGTCCTTTACGACCTCCTTAAAAATGATTACACCATTTTTTGATAGAATTAAGTAGGTTGTAAAGGACATGTATTCCTTGACATGTCCCTTACGACCTACCTTCGAATTATTATACTTGTTTACATACCGTAATTTGATAAACCGAACACGGCTGTAAAGGGCAAGTAGTCTTTTAATTGTCCTTTAAAACCTGCCTTAAATCTAATTATAGCACAGTTTCTTAAAAAGAGCTGGGTCGTATAGGGCTAGCCTTTATATTTGGCATTTACTGCCACAAATGTGTGTATAAATTCTGAAAAAAAAGCAATTGACGTAATCGTAAAGGTCTAAAATATAAAATTAATAGTTTTCTTGGTCCTTTATAACTACAAAAAGTTGTTCGATCAGAAAGTGGAAGATCAGAAATGGAAGTTAGATGTCCTTTACAACTGGTAAAAATGCTATCAATGTCATTTACACCCGTGACTTTTTAGGGTATTGGGAAATGATGGGGTTGTAAATGACGGTCTCAGATGACTTTAGTCTAAATTCGGGGCGTAAAGTTAATAGCTATGTAATAAAAATGGACAGTTTTCAACTTAATTTACCTTAAAGAGACTTGAACAATGTATTATAAAGATAATGAATTCAGCTAGGCATGTCCAGATTATATTTAAAATGAATATTTTTTGGAAAACGCAATAATAACTATGAAAGAACTATTTTGTAATCAGATTTGAAATAAAAAAAAAATATTTATTGTTTATAAACTGACTAGATTGCGGGAACAAGGAGGGAAATAATGTCATACTAGTGTTCTACTCTCTTCCAATAGCACTAAATAATAGTAATGGAAGTGACAGAGTGGCTAATGGTTATCGACATTAGGATGTCAAACATTATTAGGACGAGTACGTAGTGAGTAAAATACTGTAAATGTAAACAATAAGTATAATAGCATGAAAAATAATGCAGTCTTGCGTACATAATGACAGTTACATTAAAAAATCTTACTACTAGGTCTTATTTTAATTAGTAATATTTGTAGGCACCTCATAAGAAAAGTCACGGTACAAGTATTATTTATTTAGTTTCACGTAACTTGTACCATTTTCCACTATACATTTCCATTAGGGTTTTTTGCCCAAATTTAAAACAAAAAACTTAATGGTTTCAACGATTGTTGAATATAGAAATATAAAAACTTAACAGATCTTAATGGACGTATTATTTATTTATAAATTCGTAGCAATATGTTTCAAACACTTTATAAACCTTACGCTGTTTTTTACCCTGCAATCCTTTCATTCACGATTAACTACAATAAAATGTTAGAGACCAATCGAAATATTAAATTATAAATACTTATATATCAGGGACTGGAACCGGTAACCGGAATTCATACAAATATATTTGTATGAATTCCCGGTATCGGATAAAAGCTTTCCTTTGTTTTTCGTTTATTATTTTATATTTAATCGGACAATATAAACATACGTATTCGTCATTTAATACATGATTGAGTCCCGTATAAAGAGCATAAAATATTGGGTTATTGCTGCAAATACCGGTTCCGGTCCCTGCTATATATAGGTACCTAATAGAAACAGTTTAAACTTATTATTGCTCTTCTACTCACTCTCGATCTTATCTTCTTCGTCAGTTTCTGGAAGTTTATCTTTTATTTTTGATTGGAACGGTAACGTTGCGTATTCAGGATGAAAACGCCGTGGTATAGTAGCCTGGTCGCAAAACTTTTTCAGGTCTCTATACTTTGCTTCTGAAATTGGCAATCGTTCAGTGTATAAAGTTTTTGGTCTCATTACACCCACATCAGACATTGTTTTTACTGTTTTTTTTTCCTTTTCCCTTCCCTTTTGATCTCACTTTAACCGGGCCAGAATCAAATAGTATTGGGTGTAGGTACTTCTGCACCAACTGCCATAGAATATTTAATTTCCTTCACATTCTTGTGTTTTTTTCGGAATGTCGCTACTCGCACTGCACGCATTTGAATTTGACTCAAAACTTTGGTCGTGAATGTTTTGTTAGTAAGGTCATCAAACACGCATTGACTTTGCTACTATACCACGGCGTTTTCATCCTGAATACGCAACGTTACCGTTCCAATCAAAAATAAAAGATAAACTTCCAGAAACTGACGAAGAAGATGAGATCGAGAGTGAGTAGAAGAGCAATAATAAGTTTAAACGGTTTCTATTAGGTACCTATATATAGCAGGGACCGGAACCGGTATTTGCAGCAATAACCCAATATTTTATGCTCTTTATACGGGACTCAATCATGTATTAAATGACGAATACGTATGTTTATATTGTCCGATTAAATATAAAATAATAAACGAAAAACAAAGGAAAGCTTTTATCCGATACCGGGAACTCATACAAATATATTTGTATGAATTCCGGTTACCGGTCCCAGTCCCTGATATATAAGTATTTATAATTTAATATTTCGATTGGTCTCTAACATTTTATTGTAGTTAATCGTGAATGAAAGGATTGCAGGGTAAAAAACAGCGTAAGGTTTATAAAGTGTTTGAAACATATTGCTACGAATTTATAAATAAATAATACGTCCATTAAGATCTGTTAAGTTTTTATATTTCTATATTCAACAATCGTTGAAACCATTAAGTTTTTTGTTTTAAATTTGGGCAATAAACCCTAATGGAAATGTATAGTGGAAAATGGTACAAGTTACGTGAAACTAAATAAATAATACTTGTACCGTGACTTTTCTCATGAGGTACAAATATTACTAATTAAAATAAGACCTAGTAGTAAGATTTTTTAATGTAACTGTCATTATGTACGCAAGACTGCATTATTTTTCATACTATTATAGTTATTGTTTACATTTGAAGTATTTTACTCACTACGTACTCGTCATAATAATGTTTGACATCCTAATGTCGATAATCATTAGCCACTCTGCCACTTTCATTACTATTATTTAGTGCTATTGGAAGAGAGTAGAACACTAGTATGACATTATTTCCCTCCTTGTTCCCGCAATCTAGTCAGTTAATAAACAATTAATATTTTTTTTATTTCAAATCTGATTACAAAATAGTTCTTTCATAGTTATTATTGCGTATTCCAAAAAATATTCATTTTAAATATAATCTGGATATGCCTTGCTGAATTCATTATCTTTATAATACATTTTTCAAGTCTCTTTAAGGTAAATTAAGTTGAAAACTGTCCATTTTTATTACATAGCTATTAACTTTACGCCCCGAAATTAGACTAAAGTCATCTGAGACCGTCATTTACAACCCCATCATTTCCAAATACCCCAAAAAGTCACGGGTGCAAATGACATTGATAGCATTTTTACCTGTTGTAAAGGACATCTAACTTCCATAATTCATTGTTTACAGGAATAACTGTCATAAAAGGTTAAAGATATGGACAATTCAAATATATTTCATATACATGTCAAAAATATAGGTCGAGAAACAAAAAAAGTATAGCCATTTTTTGTAAAATAAAACAGTTTTTTGCTTCTCCTCAAAACCAGCGTTTTGTCCTTTACCCCAATTGAACCCAAAGGTATCGATATGTATATGATGCTTTTAACAACTAATAAAATAAAATAAATATTTACACAATATCGCAAATCGAGATTAACATTATGTTACTCCCGTCAGTTTTAATTTTTTAAATATTTTCTTTCATCTGCACTCTTAAATTTTGTCATACAAGTCGTGATAAATTCAAAAACCTAACAAATATCAATATCAACAGTCAATAAAAATAGAATACAATTCCGTAATAAAAGTAGAATACAATTCCGTGATTAAGTTTTTAAAATAAAATTTGTAATTTATCTAACGCATATATTCGGTGTACTATCAGTGCAGATACCTGTAAGAATTTTGAATTGGCTGCTTTTATCAAGCAACACCACTCGCTTAACAGACTATCTATTAGCCAGTACTTAATATATAATCCTCCTAGCCTTTGTCCCATTTTTTGAGAATGAATTCTCAATCGGGGTCTGCTACCTAAATCCCAAGATGTGGCGTAGGCACTAGTTTTTACGCAAGCGACTGCCATCTGACCTTCCAACCCAGAGGGGAAACTAGGCCTTATTTGGGCTTAGGTGGTTTCCTCACCATGTTTGCCTTCACCGAAAAGCGAGTGGTAAATATCAAAATAAATGACATTCCGTACATAAGTTCCGAAAAACTCATTGGTACGGGCCGGGTTCGAAACCGCGACCTCTGGATTGAAAGTCGCATGCCCTAACCACTAGGCTACCACCGCTCTATCTATTAGCCAGTACTAAACATTAAAACTGAGGCGTCTTCCTTGATTTTTTTTGTCTGATTTTTAATTAGCGGGAGTAAACTGATGCAATTTTTTACGAGCTTAATTTGATTAAGTTTAATTTGGTTTTAACATATCATTTTTTATCAATAAGTCAATCTAATATCAGCAATTACGTGTTTTCTCATTAATTTTTTTAAGAAATAATTTCTGAATAACGAAAATATAAATTACGACATCCGTCAAAACACTGGATAATTAAAAATTCAACTTTAGATATAAAACTGTTAGAGTGGATATTATGCGTTTTAAAAAAATGTACCTACCTCAAAAATTATGTATTCTCATTGGTAAATTTACTTTGACATTTGTTGTGATTGGTCCAATTGTCGTTTATAACAACAACGTTTATGTTTATGTCAACAAGATTATTGTATATATGGACAGTTTTCAACACTATACACAGCTTCACGTCACATGGAAAGCATCCAACCAGGTGGATCGACCTGGTTAGGTTTGCGGGAAGCAATTGGATGAGGGCGGCGCATAACCGATCGTTTTGGAGAAATTTGGGGATGCTTTTGCCCAGCAGTGGACGTATAATATTGGCTGATATGATGATGATGATGATGACACAGTTTCCCATGCCAAATATAGATTTATAGACTACTATTTATATTTTTTTGATATTACGGACTTATTTAAAGTAAATATTCGATACTTTTATTTCATAGTTTGTACCTTTGGAACCCTCGGTACGCGAATCCAACTCGCGCTTGACCGTTTTTTTATTAATATCAAAATGTAACTTTCCCAGCAAAAATGTAACTTTTCGAGGAATTAAATGTAACTTATGCCACAATGGCTCTGGCAACACTGGCTGAAATTTGGTATGAGTATGTGTATGTATTACGCCGACATTCAAAACGGTAAAATAAAAACTAAAACAAAAACGTTTTTTCGGGTACCTCTCGAACACCTAAAGTGTGGGTTAATTTTTTTTTTCGCGTCAATACTAGTGTGTGGGGTGTCGTTGAATAGGTCTTTTAAAAATAATAGGGATGTTTACACATTATTTTTTGGTAAAGTCAGCAGATTTGTAAATATTCGCTCCGTAATTAAAAAAAATACACTATTTTTTTAATTCAACCGCGGGTTAGAACATGAAAAAATTCATGAAAATGAGACCTTATAAGTACTTTCATTGAAAACTATATTGAATAAAAAAGGTTGAGCCGTTTTTGAGTTATCGTAAAATTTCATAATTTTCTTTAAAATGACGTAAGTGCCGCGTACACGCGTGGTACGATTAATATGTGTAACGTTATACTTCAAACGTTACACATATTAAACGTACCACGCTTCATTAAAACATTCCGCTCAATCTGGCGCTTATAATCGATAACTTTCAGAAGGTAATAAGTAATTACAGCTACCTTGGCGTTTACGACCTTCTTTATAGAGCTTGAAATCTTTCTCGTAATTTAAACCTCGGGCTTAAAACAGCGGTCTATTGTGAAGGATGGGCAACTACGGAACCCTACACTGAGCGTGGCCTGACATGCTCTTGGCCGGTTTTTCATAAATATTGCCACAACAAAATAAAATCATCGAAGCAATTTGGTTTTACGGTTTTACTTGCAAAATTATAATGTATCCGTTTAAAACTTTCAAAAAATGGCATTCATTTATATATCTCTTTAGCTTCGGTTACTTTCTTAGTATTTTATTTACTTTTTGGTTTTTCTGGTTCCTCAAATTCTTTTGAATAAGTCAAGTTTTATTTTTTTGATAATTTCAAAGGCTTGTAACACTGTAATAAAGAATAATTAATAATTTATTTCATGACCATGGAATCAATGTCCTTCGAAAGACTATGCTCAGGGTTGACAGTAAAAACAGCAAAATTTAGCAAATAATTTATTATCAATAATACAATTTAAGGGTTGACAGTAAGAACGACAAAATTTAGCAAATAATTTATTTAATGACCTTTTCATTAAATAATTTATTTTTTATCATTTAAAAAAATATTATTACAGATTATTTATAAGTTCTAATTGTCTTAACAATCCAATCAGTGAAACTAGAAATTTTTGTGTAGACGCCAGGGTAGTACGCATGTCCGCAAGCAAATCCAAACGAAACCAACCCGACAACTACTCCTTTGTATATCAGAGGGCCTCCGGAATCTCCAAAGCATCCGTCTATACCACCAACGTCCAGGTGACCAGCGCAGAGCATCGAATCTGTTATTACGGCTTTAATACTATCATATCGATAGGTGCATAGTCTATGATCAACTGAGTAAACCGTGCTGTAGCGAAGTTGTTCCGACAGCATACCATTGCTCTGAAAGAGAGAAATGAAAAAAAAAACTTTATTTATGCTAATGTCAATAACAATATTGACACAAAACTACATTAGGCATTGCAAAAGTTTGTATTTAATTCCAGTCTCAGACCATGATAAACTTTTACGTGTTATATGGTGACTGATAAGTAACCTTCTGGTTTCATTCAAGACTTGGGTAAAGAAAACCTTCTGTCTTTGGCAAATTGGTACCTACCTACTAATAATTCACACCCTCTTATACATCTATTGCTATGAATTCAAGCCCAACTAATGGGGGTAAAGTAAGGACTTCGATTTTTACCTTACAAATTCACCATTTCCAAACACAACTTACCTCCGTGGCACCCCATCCAACAACAGTACACGAAGAATTCGTCTTGATCTCATTTCCTGGTTTCGCAATCGTCCCTTGCCTCAGCCCAGGTCCAAAGGCGAAGGGCTTGGATACAATCAGCACGGCGATATCGTTGGTGTAGTAATATCTGTCGAAGTCTCGGTGGATGATAATGGTCTTGATTTTGTGGAGGACTCCATCTTGGTTGCGGTAGGAAGAGCCGGCGAGGACCTTCCAGTACTTGGGGAGAGTGTAGCTGGAACGATGAAAGAGGAAATTAAGCTTATTATCCTGGTACCTTTATAATATTTCTCCAACTTCTAGTAAGTATCTGTTTAGTTTAAATGGTTATGGTTGTCCCTATGGTTGACTGGTAGATAATGCCTTTGTTATGTGCAAGTTTAAATAAATAGGTAATAATATATATATATATATATGTCTTTGATTATTTCTGATCGTTCTAGTCGGCACCATATCATATGCCGGCATAGAAGGGCCAAGAAAGTAAAACTAAGGCACAGTGATTTGTGAATTTAGTCTTGCGAGTTTAGTCTCGGCTGAAAGGGCAATAGATGAAATCATAATATTATCTCGCGTGCGCGATATAAATTCACTCGTTCATCTACAGCTTACTTTGCAGCCTCTACAGCAATGTACTAATGTAGGTAGTGGAGAAAAAATGTGTAAGTACCTACTAGGAAATAATGACATGCGGGACTCACTTGTGACCAGTCCCGACGCTGTATTGGTAGCAGTGCGCGCAGGATATGACGTGCCGTGACGTCAGTATAACACCCGCACAGTGCTGCGAAAACTCGCGTCGTCCCCACACGTCTAGTAAGAGCTGAGCCACAATTGGATACCTCTCTATTGTGGTGACGGCGCCACCGACTATGCGGAGGGAGAACTGGGTGTTAACTGAAAAGAGGAGTTTAAGTGATTAGAACTTTGAACGCTGGCTTGTAGACTAAAAACTATACCCCTGATGCTACAAGTATGGCGGAATTCACGTCTAAGCAGTATGGCCGCTTACATAGTGAAGGCACAAAACTTATAATGCTGTCATTATTGTAGTGAAGGCAATATATGATATGGAGCATGCTCAGGTATTATGGCCAACCGACGCCCCGAGCGAGTCATTCCTTACCTATTATGTGGGTGGCACATTAGACCTGGTTAAAAAACGCCCATTCGGAGCCAGCACCCCGGGCGATCTCCGGGGTCGACTCCCCCATAAGCCGCCACAGATGCTTAATCTTCACGCTTAATCACTTTTAACTACTTCAACTTCAAATCAACCTTCGCATGCGGCCTAACAAGCTTTTATGATTTGCCCACCAGATGAACAATATACGCTACGAATATGTACCTAAATACCAGCTTTTATTTATTTTTTGGTGCGGGCCTCCGCGTATTTGCGGCCCTTATAAAAAAAAGTTGAGTAATAGGTAAGTACGGCTGAGCTAGCGTATCGTTAAGTCATTCGTTAAGTCTAAAAACCGACGTTTAGAAGACCGGTAAATGAGTATATTTGCCCCATTCCTGTGGCGCAGAGACATTCCCGTTAGTGGGTTTGTAGTCCCACCCAAAGTCACTGGTAGTGAGCGCTAACCAACCCTGATATAGTTCAAGCCCTGCTAAAAAAAAACATGTTTTGCATTGCATTAGCCATAAAGTCTGCTGTCTGGAATGTGGTGTTATTCAGTGCTATTTATAGCAAAAGCCATCAATAAACCGGCACTCTTCTCTTCTATAAGAATGATGTGCCGTTTTTGACAGTTAAAAACTTGGAAAATTATTTTAAAAAAACTTACCTTTCTCAAAGCCGACTAACGCCAACAGGGCCATAAAAACGTATTTAAATTCGCACATAGTATGAACGTACGAGTGCTCTAAACGATTTACCACCTGGTACTAAATAAATAACTTTCTTTTACTTGCGGTAGTTGATAGTTTGATCTATAAGATCCCGTATAAGTAAGTAGAAGGATGCGATAATCTTGATCAAAGATGGACTACATATTTAAAATTTAACATCATATTATATTTAAGAGCTAGGCTCTTGTCGGTGGATACTCCAATTACTAGCTCATTTTGCATTACTTTACTTCTTTATATGACGAAGCAGTATTTCTTTTATTTTGTCCATATCCAGCGCAGTATAGCTCCATCTGTTGATAAACTTTCATTTATCCTATATTATCTATCCACCTATCCACGCCGAAACGGCTGGACAAATGTTGACCAATTTTAGTACAAGGATACCTGTACTTTCAAAAATGGTTATAGCATAATTTAACCAGACTTTGGTAAAAAAAAGCACACGAAATCGCGGGCACATCTACTAACTACGCGAATAAACGCAATATTTTAATACGAGCAAGTATCTTAACTGCTCAGTCGTAGTATAATTTATGCATATACTGAGGCAGATCATTACTGAGCATCAATCACTTGCATATACGTATACGCAGCGGGACCCCATGTAATTATGGGTTAAGTCCTATATAATCGAGTTGGTATATATTTCTACCTCTCGATTTATGTACTTTTAAATTTCTACCTTTGCAAATTAATGAAAAAAAAAGGATTTTGTGCCAGCGGGGCCCTTTGTTAATTTTAAGTTTACAGACTAAATGAATTACTATTCATGGAGCCTCTTATTTCTACCTTCCAAATTACTGTTCACTGCCCCCTAGATATAAATAGTTTTTGAGAAATACGCGTTCAAAGATTTTGTCCTTCTAGCAGGGCCCTTTGGTATTTAGTGACTTACATGGCCCCAGATAATTTTAAAAAACAGCCGGTTATTTCTACCTACTTAATCAATTATTACCAACATGCTAGTGACAGGTTTTCAATAAAAAAAAATAGAATGTATTATATTATTATACTTCAGCTGAATTTACATGATTGAATAAGTACCTACCCATAACCTAATAACAAAAAAGGACAATGTGTTATATTTATTAAGAACCAATCAAGAAATCATCATATTATAAAAAAAAAATAGCAATCCCAACCATATCTCATAAACCTACCTACCGCAAATTATTAAATTTATACATAAGAAATAGGGTAACAACATATTTACATTACGATATATTTATTTTTTACAATACATAACACAGTGTATTTCAATGTTTTCTATTGGGTTACTTTGAATGTTTTCGTACAAATCGTCATAGCACTGCCAACGATTATCTTGTCTCAGGCAATGTGGGCGGTAATGAGCAATGCTTGGACAATAACAGCCGGTTATTTCTACTTGCTTAATGAATTATTACCAACTTGCTAGTGACAGGTTTTCAAGAAAAATAACCTACTGAAACCGTGAATGAGCTAATTCTGACTGCACTAACTTATCAGGAAAATGTTATAATTAGTATTCGTCATCATAACTACACAATGCAATGGCGTTCTTTTAAATTAACTTCTAAGATTCTCTTACATACACAACTAGGAGCATCGTAAACGCATACCTATAGCTGGCGCGGGTGCACAGAGTGGGCGCACGCGCGCGTGTGCCTTTTGTAGGTATAATCCGCCGCACGCGTCCGCGTCAGTTAACGTTGCTCATACTATTTTTAGGGTTCCGTAGTCAACTAGGAACCTTTATAGTTTCGCCATGTCCGTCTGTCCGTCAGCGGCTTAGCTCCGTGATCATTAGTACTAGAAATCTGAAATTTGGTATGAGTATGTGTATGTATCACGTAGACAAAACGGTAAAATAAAAACTAAAAAAAAACTTTTTTTTCGGGTGCCTCTCGAACACCTAAAGTGGGGGTGAATTTTTTTTTCGTTCCAACACTAGTGTGTGGGGTGTCGTTGAATTGGTCTTTTTAAAATAATAGGGGTCCCTATACATTATTTTTTGATAGTCAGCAGTTTTGAAAATATTCGCTCCGAAAATAAAAAAAATAGTAGCGTCCCTTTAACTTTTTAACCACGAGTCAAAAAATATGGAAAAATTCATGAAAATGAGGCGTTATAAGTACTTTCAATAAAAACTATATTGAACAAAATCGGTCGAGCCGTTTTTGAGTTATCGCAAAATTTCATAATTTTCTTAAAAGGACGTAAGTTGACTTCCAGTAGGTAATAAGTAATTACAGTTACTTTGGCGTTTACGACCTTTTTACAAAGCTTAAAAATCTTTCCTGTAACTTAAGTCTATTGTGAAGGATAAGCAACTACGGAACCCTACACTGAGCGTGGCCCGACATGCTCTTGGCCGGTTTTTCGGCAAACCGCTCAGCGCTCACCCGCTCCGTGCACCCGCGCCAGCTAGCGTAGGCCCTAACAAAAATCACTTGCTTTGCTTCGACTAAAAAAGTAACGAGGGTAGTTGTGAAAAATGTAAGTAAGCGA
This sequence comes from Apotomis capreana, assembly GCA_947623375.1. Classification (NCBI taxonomy): domain Eukaryota; kingdom Metazoa; phylum Arthropoda; class Insecta; order Lepidoptera; family Tortricidae; genus Apotomis; species Apotomis capreana. Next base: position 11,139,012 of record OX392517.1, on the reverse strand, counting down.
GCACTCGGAGTATTATTTTAGTTTGGTTGTAAGCATATTACTGGTCAAATGTGTTTCGAATTATATACATTGTGTCTATTTAGTGTTAAAAATGGTAGGACGGAAACCTGAAGTGAGTTTTATCGAACAGAAAGTAGTAATTGAAAGATTTAAAGACAAATTCGAAAACTGTTTACCTCCTCCAAGTGACAAAGTGTATTTGGACATTTCCAATCAATTAAATAACCGTATGACTGTAAAAGCGATATATTTATCAGTGAAAAAATATTATGTCCAGTTTTTCAGTGCACACCTTTCCCTGAAACGGTGTGTAGATGATTTGTCAGTATCGGGAAGTGACGAAGATTTATCTTTTGATAATAGTCAGTGCAGTGACAATGATTCTTCAACTACTCATGTGGATTTTTTAATGGACGTTCACAAATGGGAAGAAATCGAACCCAAGATTTTTTACACCCACAGAAATGACTCTAAAAAACCAAACCTTGTGTTTCAACGTCGAATAAAATTGCCTCAAAATAAGTGGACTTACGTAATTTGTCAAGAAATTTGGTCACATACTTCCTTACCTTGTACTTGGTGCATGAAAACTCACCACGTTTATGAAGCTGGATATGTTAAATGCATTGGACATTGCAATCAATGTGCGGCTTTCGTCGAAATGATAGTAAAGCCCACTCCTAATACTGATAACTTCATGAGCGTTAATTGCATTATAAAGGACTTTGATAAAAAATTTAAACATGATCCAGGGAAAAAATTGCGCATGACTAGTTATCAACGACAAGAATTGAGTAAATGTCTTCTTAATAAAGCTGCTATAGTCGTGAGATCTGAGGTTGTTAATAACTCTGTATGTCTTGAAAATGATGAACGTGAGTCACCTTTTATTCCCAAATTGCAAACACTGAGGCAAATTAAACACGAAACTAGGAATGAGAACATTTTGCATAAAAATCCAATTCTTAGTTTGGTCAAGCTAAGTAATAAATCGCCATTTTCATCGGTCATAAGGCAAGTCTCCGCTCGACCGTTCTACTTGCTATTTTGGACGCAGGAACAGATTGAATACTATAAGAAATATGTACGAAAAAATGATCGTATTTGTGTGGCGTTAGATGCAACAGGATCCATTTGTCAAAACGTCGATAAAAAACACAAAAGCGATGAGAATTTCATAGGCAAAAACAATTCTAAACATATCTTTCTTTATGTGTGTCTCGGATATTCGAATCAAGGAAGCAGTATTCCACTAACACAGATGCTATCAGAAAGCCAAACAGCAGACACAATTACAAAATGGTTAAAATCGTGGGTTGGTTTTGTGACTCCTCCTCATGAAGCAATAACTGATGACCAAGCTGCTTTGCAATCAGCTGTAGTTACTGCATTCACTCAATTCAATTGTACTAAAGACTATATCAAACATTGCTTTAAATTGCTTGAAAATGAATCTACTGAAGTACCTTCTTGCTTTGTGAGACTTGACACTTCCCATTTTTGTAAAACTTTGTCAAGACTTCCATGTCTTAAAGATTTAAATCCATTGGCAAAAATGTTCTACCTAAAGTGCCTGAAGTATATCAAAATATGTGAAAACTATGAAATAATCAAGCAGATAGTGTGGGATTTGATCATTGTTTCTACTCATAAGTGCACAGGAAAAAATAAGAAAGACTATACTACATGTTCAGTTAGTACACGCCGGTTGAAAGACTTAATTTATAATACTAATTCATCCAATGAACTTGAAGACACACAAGAGGTCATTGAAAATGACAGCGATGTAAGAGAGAAAACCGAAAAGCACCAAAAAGATCAAGAGATTGTTTACGGCGATGTATATTGGTGGCAAGAGTATATTCATCGAAACGAACTTATTTTGATTTTGGAAGACCCAGGCGATTTACCAAATCCATATTACCTTCCAGAATTCATTTGTGTTCTTAAACGACTTATATCTCGGTTACCATTGTTCTCTAATGTCATGTGTAAATTTTTTAAAAGCGATATATTATCGCCTAGCAGTAGTAACTGTGAAAGTTATTTCAATGTTATCAAGAATTCCTTGTTGAAAAATTTTCATATGAGACTAAGAGTTGATGATTTTTTGATAGAATATCACGACCTATTGAAAGGTACATTAACACTGGCTATCAAAGGTTTAAAAATTGCTCCACTACAACGTAGGCGACAACCAAAAAAAAAAACTCAAGACCCAACTCAGCAAGAAGAGTCTCTTTTTCCGATTGAATCAGTATTCAGTGACAATCCAATTGACTGCGAAAATTGGCGCGGATTGATAAAGATTAGAAAACAAACAAAATCACAGAACCCAATAATCAAGAAAGAATCTAAAATCAAACGCAACGATTCAAAAGGTCAACGATCTAAAAGAAATATGACTTCTTCAAATGAAGTAACTTTTTTGAAAAACGGTGGTAGTTGTTCAGTTAATGATGCATTCTATTTACTTGTTAATACATGTGCATTTGATTCGGTGGCTCATGCTGTAGCTGTAGCATGTTTGGACAATGTGTATGTAAATGATAAAGTAAAAACTTCTGTCAATGCATTCTGTGAATTACTGCAATGTATGCTTAGTAATAACAACAAAACTCAAATAGATTCCCTTAGAGCATCAATACTATCTAAATATTACGATTCTGCCATTAATGAGAAGAAAGTCATATCAGTCAATTGCAATACCAATGTATGTGATGTGTTTGAAAGGGTTTTATTGAACGATTTTCCTAGTGCAATCAGTGTAAACACTTGCAGTAACAGATATTGTGCCGAAGAACATATTCGACGAAATGTTCCAATGATATGTATAGATATAGATTTGCTGAAACATCAAGGTATACAGTCGTTGGAAAAAAGTGTTTATTTACATAAAAACAAACCAAAATGCGTTCAAAAAAACTGCAATGGTAGACGGGAGATTGTTTACGAGCTAAATGTGATAATTTCATTTGATTTTAATGGATTTGGGAAAATGACACTATCTGATATACCTCAAAGTTTATTAATCAATAATGAAAACTATTTATTAATTTCAGTAATACAATATTGTCCAAGCATTGCTCATTACCGCCCACATTGCCTGAGACAAGATAATCGTTGGCAGTGCTATGACGATTTGTACGAAAAGATTCAAAGTAACCCAATAGAAAACATTGAAATACACTGTGTTATGTATTGTAAAAAATAAATATATCGTAAGTAATGTAAATATGTTGTAACCCTATTCTTATGTATAAATTTAATAATTTGCGGTAGGTAGGTTTATGAGATGTGGTTGGGATTTGCTATTGTTTTTTTTATAATATGATGATTTCTTGATTGGTTCTTAATAAATATAACACATTGTCCTTTTTTGTTATTAGGTTATGGGTAGGTACTTATTCAATCATGTAAATTCAGCTGAAGTATAATAATATAATACAATAATATTTTTTTTTATTGAAAACCTGTCACTAGCATGTTGGTAATAATTGATTAAGTAGGTAGAAATAACCGGCTGTTTTTTAAAATTATCTGGGGCCATGTAAGTCACTAAATACCAAAGGGCCCTGCTAGAAGGACAAAATCTTTGAACGCGTATTTCTCAAAAACTATTTATATCTAGGGGGTAGTGAACAGTTATTTGGAAGGTAGAAATAAGAGGCTCCATGAATAGTAATTCATTTAGTCTGTAAACTTAAAATTAACAAAGGGCCCCGCTGGCACAAAATCCTTTTTTTTTTCATTAATTTGCAAAGGTAGAAATTTAAAAGTACATAAATCGAGAGGTAGAAATATATACCAACTCGATTATATAGGACTTAACCCATAATTACATGGGGTCCCGCTGCGTATACGTATACATCACTTGCCACTCTTATGATTGGATGTCCAGAAACTGTACTATGTCAAGACTCAAGATTAATATTAGGTACACGCAAAGCACGTAGACTATTTTTAAAACTTTAACTCTTTTAGATTAGAGTCATTAGTCAGATCATCGGGAGTTCTTATGTCGTCGTTCCAATGCTAAACTAACATAACTGCCATTTTGTCAAAATTGAGTTTTTGATGTAAAGCGGTAGCAAATAATTTCCCGCATAATGTCACAAATTTATAGAGCTCTATCTTTTAAGGTTACAGAGTTACAATATTGTGAATCTGAACTTTTATTTTTTTGCCCCCATGGTAAACTTACAAAATGTAGGTCAACTAACGAATTTGTCATTTTCGTTAACTTTTTATGGTGATAATTATCACTTACCGGTCAGATAACCAATAGCAAATTTGCGAATCTGCCAGATTCGTTAGATTTCTACGGTGGCTATTATGATCTGCTCATATAACAATCCTATAGCAAATGTGCGAATCTGCCAGATTGGTTAGTTTACTATGGTGGCTATTACGATTTGCTCACATAAGTAGCCTTTGCAAACTTGCGAATCTGCCAGATTCGGTAATTTACTATAGTGGCAATTATAACATACCAACATCGGTAGCCTACAAACATTTACGAATTTAGCAATTTCGTTAGTTGGTCATCGTGACTAATGCTTTTGTAGAGGGTGAAACTTGAAGTAAATATGCGAATCAGGCAGTTTGGCAAATTAAGTATTGCCAATTTATTATAAAAAATAAAGTTCATGCGATATGCGTATGAACAAAGGGATAAACTTATCAGAGGGAACGCATATAAATCCCTAAGTTATAAAGACGTTGCAGCAAGGCCGATGACAAAACCTAATAGTGTGACAAAATTCATCCATTAAAGGGGTTAAATGAGAGGTTTAAGTTTGTATAAAGAACGTGAGATTTTTGAGTAAATAAAAAACATTTCGAGTAAAGGTTTTTCTTCAAAAACTAAGAAAACGGTTTCAACATTTTTAGACCATAAGGAATTAATTGGTAAGCGAAATTTTATGAGAAACGTGGCCTTCTTTAAGTAACGGGTGCATTATTTTGCGTGTACATTCTCATTAAAAAAAGACCCTTAATGGAGTAAAGTTGGCTTTGAAAGTTTGCTAAACAATTTGAACTCGATATTTCGAACAAAAATAGAGATGCATTTATTCTTATCTGTCACCGATGACACTGGGAAATAAAAATAAATATATTTATTTACCAAAACACGTTACAAATTAGGTCATGATATTTAAGTCAATGGAAATTCTCTTAGCAAATCAAACTTAATACTAAGTGTGTTTGCATTTGACGCAATATGAACATTATTCAATTTGATCTTAAAAATAATAATTTTAATAATGCTTTAAAAGCAATATGTTGACATCATCATATTCACATGAATCAAATAGTCAAAATTGATTAATTTGAATACTGCATTTATCGTAAAATCGTCATTATCAAATTAATTCTAAAAAATAATTACACATTAAGTCAAATGTATAAATTTTAAATCTATAAATATAAATTTCTAAAGTTACGAGAATAATGAAATAATTACTAATTCTTAATTTCGAAAGTATCCCCGATTAGAAAGTGTACTTAGAGTTGGACCACAATATGTAACTCTTCTAAGCAAAGGAACAGAACTGTCAAACACATAAAAACTAAAGTATGGCAATATTAACAAGAGTAACCATCAATCTAAGTACTTCCATATTTTTATTTCAAATTTACTTACACAACTTTTATCTCGTTTGAATCCCCTTATAGAGCCCTTAGAGTAACAATGTCAATAAACGCAGAAGGTACTGTCACAGTATAAGACAGTAGTTAAAGTTCGAAGAAAAGTACATCGCGCGGTTTGTATGTGTGCGCGCCGTGTAGGTACGCGTCACATGCAAACGGCGAATAATAAATAGACATGAATCAGTCGGGGCCGCGCTGTTGCCGTGTTCGGAACTCGGAGCCGCAATAATTATTGCTATTAAGTGTCAGAACTGTAAACACATTGAAAAATAATAATAAGGCATTTCGTACATCGCGAAATAGACGAAAGTATTTCAGTGTGGCTAATTTATAATAATTGTTATTCTTTTCAATAAATATTTTTGTTTTTCAATTAGTTGTACTTATGAACTTTTATTTATCGTACCTACCAACTTGTAAAAATCCAAGATGCAATATATAATTTGTAATAATAAACGTTAGTGCGCTTTCTGGTCTTTGTGGAGTTCTTTGTAAAGTGCCGCGCGCAAGCCAAGCGGCTCCCCCTACCTACAGTCAAAGGAAATCGCCGCCACTTATCAAAGGATGCCGAATGCGCGAAAGAGGTACCGCACCTTCTAATTAGATATTAACCTAGCTAGTTCGGTAACAAATATTGAAATAATCGTATTCAAGTGTAGCGAGTATTCGTTGGACGAAGTAGGTAGCTACGAGTACTCGTATAATTATAATAATTCGTTTCCGTAATGACTGATGGGGTAGGTATTGTTAATTACATGGTTATATCTACTTATATAAATATTTTATAATAACACCTGACATTACACGACACCTAACAATCGAAATAACTATATACCTATGTTACCCCACAAATTTGTAGGTACAACCCTGCGCGCGTTAACGAAACGCGCCTGAGGGGCCGGAGATTTATTACTGTATTTGTCCTTATACTGTGGTACTGTTTTGATTTACAGCATGTAGGTATACTCACTTAATACAACGCAATAAATCCTCTCTCTCTCTCTCTCTCTCATCTTTTATAAATCTTTTGTAAATATTTTTGTAAATACAACACTGATCAAAAAACAATTTAGCAAGTTGTTTTTTTATTTATATAAAATTTGCTATAATCCGATAGTACCTACTTTAAAGATTAGGAATTAACACAAGTGTCAAGACTAATTAGTGCCCTATCTTCAGTGATGTTTATACTATAATTGCTGGAGAAAAGACATTTGTGACATTTGATTTAAAATTGTCCACTGTGTCGCTTACCATGAGCGCGAAATTTGTTTGCAAGTTTAAACCAACCTGTCAACGCGCCCTTATGGTAAGTGATAAAATGGTACCTTTTGCTCGAAACCTTCACATTTTAAAATTCGAACATTATTTCTAGGTCGAATGCGATACATTTTATACAATGTACATTAGTATTATGTTATTGTAAACAAAAATAAGTACAGATTCGCAACCCCATTTTGATAGCAAATGAAGGGAATAGCATGTACATTCACCATACGAAAACTACGAAAGTGGCATTTTCGTAACTTTACTTTGGCTTAACAATAAAAAATACATTTCAAACTTGCGAAAGTGGCACTTTCGTAAATTTACTATGGTGAATAATCTTATCTTTCTGTTCTTTTCTATGGAGCTGCAGAATTGCGAATGTGCCTTAATTTCTAAACTCCAGTAATTAATACATATATGACACATTGATAATATAAAACATGCATTTTAAAAACATTGTACGAAGACAGTTCTATTATAACTACAAAAACAACCGAGAAAATATTTTTACAAAATTTTTACCAACTTAAAATCGCTCCCCTGTAAAATTAGTTTTTTGCAGTTATGTTAGTTCAGCATTGGAACGACGATGTGATGAAGCTAAAAATAAAACGAAGCCATAGGAATGCTTAAATTAAGGTCTAAGTAAATTTAATTGTTACAATTTTTTACAAAAGTTCAATGTAATATCAGATCCCATCAAAAACATAAATGTAAAATGAGAGCCAAGTTCAATATCGCGTGCACTTCGCCGACAAAAGAATTGAGATCTGCAAGGGCGCCAAGTTCTTTGCCCTAAAATTTTAAGATACAAGGACATGCGACATACTCGATGCATTTATTTTACTTGGGGTGTAATTCAATATCAAGATTTGACTTGGCTAGTTTTCACAAACTAACTAAATTTTATAAAAGAAACATAGTCATAGTTCATTATCAAGCTAACAGTAGGTATAAGTAACAAGACGTACACTAACTTGCGTACTTACCTTTACGAAAATAGGTTAATGATTTGATTGATTTTGATTTATAATATAAATTTATATTTTAAAACTAGCCAAGTCAAGTCTTGATATTGAATTACACCCCAAGTAAAATAAATGCATCGAGTATGTCGCATGTCCTTGTATCTTAAAATTTTAGGGCAAAGAACTTGGCGCCCTTGCAGATCTCAATTCTTTTGTCGGCGAAGTGCACGCGATATTGAACTTGGCTCTCATTTTACATTTATGTTTTTGATGGGATATCATTACTTTTTGTACAGAAATTATTATGATGTGTAAATTACTTAATTATTATTTGTTAATTAGTTCTGTGTGCTATTCTAGTACATCTTTTGAAAGTTTTGAATAAACAAAGAATTTTCCAAAACGGTTAGTACGTATTGGATTTTTATGTGCATGTATGTGTGTGTGCGTGTGAGTGTATAGGTATGCTATTCTAGTATATCTTTCAAACAAAAAAAGAATTTTCCAAATCGGTTTATAAATGACAGAGTTCTGAGGCAACAACCATCAATAATAATAATAATAAAAAAAATTAAAAAATCACTGTTTTAGATTTTTATATGTATACACACACAATTACTAAGCTGGATGCCAAATTTCACCTTTCTAGGTCACCTGGAAGTGGGTTAGGTTTTTGATTACTAGTGAGTCAGTCAGTCAGTGATAAAAATACCGTTTTTTGGACTTTAATATCTCAATAACTATTTAATCTATATTAATGAAATTTGGGGTTCTACTTGTTCTAAAGGATCTTAATACATAAGCCAAATTTCATTTTTTTATGTTAAATAGATTTGGAGTTATGGGGGGGTCAAAAGTGGCTCCAAACGGTTCGTGTAATATAACACACGGCTGCTGCTCGCCAGTTCCTGCGGTGAACTTGGCTGGACACGCTGCCGCGTGTCTAGATGTTAATTCATATTCTTTTTGTAATAAATAATTTTTATTACTTACTAGTAAATATTTTCTTAATTTGATTTGATCTTTTTATCACAATTTTTTAACCATATAAAATACGTACTAGGTACTAAGTTACTGTGTTTTTCAGTGATGCAAAAAGATATACCTTTTTTCTAAACTACGTAGAGTCGAAATCGTACTACTATTATATATAGTCATCAGGGCCAAGGCATCAAGGATAGCTTTGATAAACAATTTTTTCTCTAGTGACACAAAAAATGTGTTCAAAGAATTCGATCTTACTTCTATACCATGTGTCTTCGGAATTTGTACTCCTATGCCAGTCACGCTCATTCAGTTTGGACTGCACAGCATAGGGGCTGAGTGGAACCTTGCCCGAGACACTGCTACCCATCTAAGTGGATGATCCCAGATGTAACATTATAATCAACAATAAAGTTATGGCATCTTATGGGGCAGTTTTCCATCGAAATGATTAACAGAAATAGGTGCACAACAGGTTAAATTAATGACTATTGGTGGGGATTGAGTTCTAGCCATGCCACTGATATTGTATCAATTCTTTTATTTCCATTTTGTTGAGCAAGAGTAAATATACATTTATCTAATAATTCCTTTACTTCTTATTAGATTCTGAATCTGCTGGTCTATACTAGTATAATATTTCATTTCACTTAAAAGTTTAACAACCAATTCTAAATCGCCATTATGGAACGCTTCTGAAACTTGCTTTTGTAGTTTATTAATTAATTCCTTGTTTTCCTTATTGAGTTTCATTATTTCCTCCTCCGTCTCAGCATTCTCCACTTCCTCGTTCTTCTCCATAATCGTCATGAGGAAAGCTTGGTCTTTTACTTCAGTATCCTCGGGTATTTCTTTTCCACTTAGACGTAACATGTAAATACCTGTAAAAAATTATAGATTTATCAGAATTCCTTTTCCAAACTTTATCACATATGAGATGGTGCTTTTACACCAGTACTTAGTTTACCAAGTACTACCTAAGTATAAACACGTTCAAGTGATTGGGTCGGTTTTGTGAAATTTTGCGTAATCAATTCTTACTTGCAACTTTTGTGATGATTTGAAGGTGAGCACAATATGTGACATTAATATTTATGTCAACAGCTTTCTATGCCTGGCAAGGATATTATAAACATAACACTACTACTATCAGGTATTAAGCTTCTATTTCAATATATCATGTAGTCTATTGCCAGTGCCTCAGACTGTAGAGAAAAGTCCTTACGGCCCGGTCACAACGGTAAAACCATACTCATTTGTTTGGGTTGCTTATTTAGTGTCCCACTGATAGGCAAAGCCTTCCTCTTTTTTTCCAGTTCTGTGAGGTGTTTGCTATTCTACAAGTAGGGCTGCCATCCGTCTGGGTTTCCTCAGATTTGTCCTTGTTTGGAGGGTTCCAAGGGCCGTCCAGGCTTGACTTTTATGTTAATGAAAAATAAAGCGATTGTTTTTTAATAATATTTTTTTCGGACACGTCCGGGCAAAAAATGCGACTTACGTCCAGGTTTTTGACAGACAAATGTAAAGGGTTTTTGAAGTGTTCGTCCGGGTTCGGCGAATTTAGAGATGGTAGCTCTATCTATAACTGATATTAGACCTAAATATATAATAATTATAAATGCAATCACGAAATTACCTCTAGTAAGTGGATTCAGGAGTGTACTGTATGATTCATTTACTAAAGAGGAGTATATTTCTGATATCTCTTGTTCTTCTTTCACTCTGAAAAAATTATAAATAAACAATTAGCATGTGCACTGGTACACTATCGAGATACATGGTTGGCATTTCCTCACCATTACAGCTATAGATATATGTATAGATAGGATTTGAAAATCAAGAAATCTCAACTAAGTTTTCTTTGCTTACTTGTTCGCGAATTTATCTGGATGCAGATATTTCTGTAGTTCTTTGAACCTTCTGGCCAATTCATTCTCATTTTGATCATACGATTCGGACACTCCCAAGATCTTAAAGTAGTTGTCTTTCGAAGGTTGCTGCAGCGATTTACAGTTGGAGCAAAATAAATTTTCTACTAGCTGTTTTATATCTTGCCCACATGACCAACAGGATGAATAACGCGTTTGCCACAACAGAGAGCTTCTAGCATGGGGCAACAATCGCAATATATTCATGTTTGTAATAATTTATTAACTGAAAAGTGTGATACAAATAACAACTGTTATCTGGTTTTATCTGCTAAATATAACCTAAAATAATCAGCTGATATCTGTCAATTTTTTTTTAATTGCGTTTAGTTTTTGCCATTTCTGATTTACTGACTGATTTATTGCTACTAAGAAAATAGAATTTAGATTGCCACTGAGTATTTTATTATGTACAAAATATTCAATAATCAAATGAAACCTTGATTTCAAGGAGAAACAACTCACATTTTTTATGTAATTTGACGTAGATATCACAAAGAATAAGCTAAAAGGTGAAGAATCCATGGTAAATGATTTTATTAAAAAGGTTATCTGTCAATTCTGTCTGTCATTTAAACTTCACGCAAATTTGCGTCACTGGTCACTGTCACTCCGCTTCAGCGTGTGCTTAGTAAAAATATTTTGTTCGTAATGGTGTTTAGCGTCGTTTAACTGGCGTAAATATGGTTTCTTACTTCACAATTGATGCCACCGGCGAGGGCACTAATTTCCAAAAAGAAATCTCCAATATGATGCACGGATTCGGAGACAATCCGAATCCGAATGCCGCGACCGTGGTTCTGGTCGAAAATGTAGTCTTACAGCAACTCCGGACTATGCTGCAAGAAGCTTGGGCGCTCTCCAACACGCGAGGAGGCAAGGCTATCTCGAATTTCGATATAATATACTTGATGCGCAAAAATAAGATTAAATTAAAGCGCTTGCACGATTATCAGCTTAAACTAGATCAGATAGACAAAAATAAACAAGTTCCTCTTGGAACAGCTGTAGAGACTCTTAACTCCTTAATGTTAGAGGATGATATAGACCCTCAAATGAAGAAGCGAAGGACACACATAGACATAATAAGAGAACTTGACGAGTTTGATGAAGTGAGCCAAATAAGGTTTGATGCCATAGACTATTTACGGAAAGTAAGAGCTGCTAAATTGACCGAATCTATGTCTTTTGAAAAATATGAAGCATACCATAAAGCTAGATGCAGCTCATTCCGCTCAGGCTCTCAAATTTGCAAAGGATTTGCAAAATTGGAAAGATGGATAAACCCAAATAAAGAATTAAAGATCACAATGTTTGCTTTAGAAGTACTATGTTTTATAGCCTACGAAACGGTTGCGGAAATAGTGGATGCAGTATTTCTCATAAGGCAAGATGCTAAGAAGAAGAATGGTGATCCATTTAGTAAGTTTGAAGGCGGTCATTTCTGTAACCCGTTGAGCTTAAATAATGCTGTTTACATCAAATCGGGGTACGAAGGAGTGCCAGTAATAACTGTAGCAGAAGTGAGAGAAGCATTGAGAAGATATTTCTCACCAACAACCGGAATGAATGGGCTATTTTATAGAAACATGTCATTAGATTTACCTACAAGGTATCTAGTATTGTAGTTGTGTGTAATGTTTAGTGATTGGCACTGCCAGTGCAACACAGAGGATTTTGTATGAATAATAAAGGACTCACTCTCACCTACCTTTTATAACTGTTTGTATGCCTTGTGTAAACTCTATTCTTATCAAATTCAAAAAAAGGAAGAGGTTGTACGTATTACTGTATGTTTTTTTTTATGCATGTCCACCATATTCTCTGCCAATTGTGGACTGATTCTATAAATATATTTTTTTCCGTGGTTCCATTGTCATCATTCTGGATCCAATGATGGGATCTCAGGGAAATAAAATATAAGTTAAAACGTAAAAAATATGGCACCCAACATAGCCCCACAATCTGACAAAGTTCACTGCAAATGATGTACCTATATCTTATAGGAAGTACGGCATTGTTCCTTGTGGTTTGGTTAAATTAATAGTCATAAATAGGTAATTTTAATAACTCTGTTATTATTTTTTCTTTGCATAATCTTTATATTATAGTTGGAATAGGTAATATTTACAGTCTCCAACATTATACTTCCCTAGTAAAAATAAATAAATTAACTAATTCCTTGGAGCAAACAACTGAGGACCGACTTGTCGTCATTTTGGGATTGTTATTTACGTAATAATATGTAATGTGCAAAATCAACTTTTTGTTGAAGAAAATAAGAAAGTATCTATTATAATGTTTTTCCTAACCGCAAAAAAAAATCAGGCAATTTTTTTCAAATGAGCTGTTCCGTACGAGGTCTAGTATCAAATAAAGGGTTTTAATTTTTCAGTACCCATCTCAATTAAACCCAATTACTGCCGAAATCTGCCCAGTTTTATGTGAGTTGACCAAAATATGTAATAAACTAATAAATGAACAGTAACACCCTTTTAACTTTACAACCGAACCGAACTATCCATAAGCAATGGGATGGCCAAACAATAGCTCTATGAGGGAACTACGGTTTACGACAACCCCGTAGTAAACGTTATGGTCATTGTTACACCCGGTTACGGGGTACATTACTAAATAATACCTGCACATACCTACTTAAATATTACAGTCGCAAAGCCGTAAAGAGGTTTTATGTCTCAAGAATGAGTTATTACGGAATATAAGTAAGTATGTAGATAAATAAATACTTGGACAAATCGACATGGCCCCCAAATTGAGCTCAGACTGAGCCAGTACTCAGAACTGCAGAACGTTCTATCTTTGATCTTTTCGAAAACCGCCGGAGGGCTGTGTTTTATTGTAAGTATATCTAAAATACCTACTCTTCACACGGCTGCTGATAGGAGCAGGTGGCGGCGCATCATCCGGGAGAGATGGTTCTGAGAAAATGACCACGACCCTCAGCAATGAGGCAACCGACGCAAGGAGGAGGCGGAGGCTCCGCGGAGGATGTAAAATGCAACGCTATTGGCAGTGGAGCGTGGTGACACGACCGCGTCTGTTCGACCACGACCTACGACTGGCTATACGTACGCATGCCGATTTTGAACAAACTAACAGCTCGGCTACGATTGCAGTCTTATGGAGCTAACAGACGATTGAACGATCCAGTGAACCGGGGACGCTGCTATCTGTTAGAATTAGACAGTAATATACATCTCTCATTCTAACAGGCAGCAGCGTCCCTCTTGGTCCGCCGGACCGTTCGATCGTCTGTTAGCTGGGCATTTTTTTTTGAAATGCTACCAAAAAAAATTTTATGTGTTTTTTTGTTTTTTAAATAATCAGTGACTATTAGGGAGGTAAACTATTTTTAGTAGTCTTAGGTACCTGTATTGAGCAATGGTATTGTAAAATATGCAGGAATTTGATAAATATTCCGTTTTTAATATAGGGTGACCTCGATTTATGCTCCCTTTCGTTACCATAAACTTTTGTTGATATTAAATGTTACGAAGGTATAAGAGAAATAAATTATTGTATCGTTTTCTTACTAATATACTAAATTATCATAATTATTGATACTTATTTATTCGGAAATATTTACAAATATACAAGAACAGATGTATATTTGATCCATTTCGTTACCAAATGGCAAAAACGTCTCACAATTTTCTCTTCTAAATAAAAACTACGAAGTTTATTGGCTTAATCTTTTTTACCGAAAAACCTTAAATATTAAATTAAGTATTTCATAAATAAAATAAGAATATTTCTTAATTTGTGATGAGATAAAAAATATAATATTACATTTTAAAATCGGACGGTAACGAAAAAGAGGTAACGAAATCATAAAGCCGCGGTTATAAAGGTCATTAAAAAATTCAACCACGTAATCAATGTTAAAACGAACCGGAAGGTTAATAAGGCTAGCGTTGAAATATTAACACTAATCTACAATTTATATTACGAGACGTATAAGACGTTTAAGTTTTATAAAATAAATAAATTAAACTTGGAGAAAAAAACCTGAATTCATACAAAGTGTAATAGTGGTCGCGGCTTTATGTTTTCCTTTCGTTACTTTTTCACGTTCCCCTTATACGTGACTATAAATGTGGTAACGAAAGGTAGGTAACGGAACGAACACTTTGCAGTTTAAAATGCAATTAGAAACACATTTTACCACTAATTACGCGAGTATTCAAGCGAAATCAAATTGTCACATAAATAATGATCAAGTTACTTTAAACCACAATAAAGAAAATCAAAGTTTTACCTTCATATCCCGTAACGGAAATGGGAGAAAGTTTTTTAGCCACCTCGACACACGCCTGACTCTTCGTGATTTTTAGCAAAACTGACCGTTTTGAGAAACCAAACTATGTTGCTATATGAAAAGTGGTGTAGCTAGATCAAAATAAACGTATGATTTGGCCATAAAAATTCGCCAATGTGTAAATATCTTGGTAACGAATAGGGGGATATTTCCCTTTTCTCGTTTTCACGGACAAATTTAAATTGTAGGTATTTATAATTTTTTACTTTAAAACCACGAGAATAAGGTCGCTTTTAGAAAATTAAGATTTTGAACTATCCAAAACAAATGTTGCCATCCATGAGAAACTTTATTTAATCAGTTTAAATGGTGCTCGAAGTTTGCGTTTTGGTGATGGACAAGGTAAAATCAGGGATCTTTAAACACAAAAACTTAAAAAACTAGTAAATTTTATATTACTTGTTGATTTTATTGATATTATATAAAACTTAAATAATTTATTTATCTAAAAAAAATTATATCATCATCAATTTACCCGTATACAGTGTTTTATAGTGTGACAAAGTCACCGGACAGGTCAAAAAGCCAAGGTACAGAAAAAAAAAAAAATGCCTCCATTAGGCGGTTGTCACACTGCTCTGCACATCGGAGCGGCGTCCAGTGCTGCGGTTTTTAACTTTGTACCTACTGTAGAATCTTGATTTGTACACAAAAACCGCAGGGTATAACACACTGACACCGCGTCCCCGCTCAAACTAAAAATTCGCAGCACCACTCGTCACAACCGCCTTAGCGGCAAGTGGGCCGACGAGCGGGGCGGCGAGCGGCGCGTTGTATAAATACGCGTTTTATATCGCCATGATTTTGTCTTCACCGCTGCCGCTGGTCGCGCGTAGTTGTGGCCGGGCCGTAAAGTAGAAGCGGAACCGAGCTCTCACAATGCGCTGGTGCGCAGGCTACCTAGTTACTAACGCGGTTGGTGGCGCACACTACTGCCGTGCCAAAGTAAAAGGCGACCTTTTGCTATGGAGCTCCATACAACAAGGTTGCCTTTTGCCTTGGCAGACTAACGGTCAAGCCACGAATTACGGACATGGCCACAACTTTGGCAGCAATGGGCCGTTAGCGCGACTAGGGGCCTATGATGGTTGCGTTTATCACGTGATAAATAAATGACAAAATATCTGTCACTCACACAAGCATTTTGTTTATCACGTGATAAAATCAACCGTCATAGGCACGCAGCAGAGCGGCGTGCGGCGGTCGTAGGAATGAGTGGAACACCACGCTCGGAGCTTCCGCTCTCACCTATGGCTGCTACCGGCCGCTGCGCTGATCGCCTGAAGTCGTGGCCGCGCCGTAAGCGGGTAAGGCTCAGGAGCGTTTTGAAAGCTCCTTGACTTTATGTTTTTACGAATGACTAACATATTTTTTTCATAATAAAAGCGTAAATTGGTAAGCTTATAACAGAGCGCTTTTTGCAAATTGTGATGGCCTCCTAAAATAATAATATTCGTATAAATTTCGTAACACAAGGGAACAAGCAGTTGAAGCGCTCCATGAGCCTTAATCAAGCCTGTCTTGGTGAGAAATCAAGGTTAAGGACTCTACTGGTCTTAGTCTGTTCACAACAAAAAGTCTTGTACATTATCAAAAAAATCTTATCTACACTGTGCTACAGAACAAGTTAATAATTAGGTCAAAATATGAATGGGTTATGTTGAAGCTCATGTATGCACAAGCGGCCTGTTGAACAGGAACAGGACTGAACAAGTTTGCGATGCAAAACTTTACCCATAGCTCATGGCTTTTTGAGTTGAAAATTTAATTTGTAAAGCTTAGTTACGGGTTCTCGCTATCGGGAGTTGTACGACGTGGTTTGCATGTGCAATGGGTCTAAAATTGCGTCCAGATGAGACAATTCGATTGGACGACTTGTTACGTTTGATCACGTTGCAGGTAAGTAAGTACTTTTTTTTAACGTTGGGGAAATGCGTTTATGCATCCCGTCTAATCGGGGGACTAGAGCGGGTATGACGGACTAACCGAGACTTCGGATTACCGTCTAAAACCACCAACGAATGCCGCAACATACCTACATCATTAAAATCGCTAGGTAGGTAAGTATTTTTCTCAACCATGCAATGAAATGTCGTCATAACGTGCGTTATAACAGGCTACGAATTGTCACGTTTCAGGCGGAACAACTCGAGAGAACAGTTAAGTTTTTTTTTAAACATGGCGTCTGTGTTCATCTCATGAACGGGCTAAACAGCTGAACTATGATTTTTTGAGTGGTGTATTTTTTTATTTCATTGCATATATTTGAGAAAAGTAACATGCCTTAGGCGTGAATAGGGCTTACCGGCTTCGTATTACTATCCTACTCACCCGGCAAGCCCTTCTTTCCCGTCGTCAGATTTTTCTTGACTTGAGTAATTATTCACTCTAAATTATATCTCTATGAAAAACATCACATCCAATCTTCGGTTTGTTGATTTGCGAAGGAAAGTCATAATGAAAATCAAGCATGAAAGACTTCTGAATATGTTTATAACATTATAAAACCCGTAACAATAGGTATCAATAGGTATTAACACGTTCACTACGGCATCGGGTCGAATATATCCGATGAAGAACTTTCCTCCGGTGCGGGGGAGAAATTGCTGTTCCTACCGTTGCTGCGGGACAGATATCTCAGAATTTTGCAGGAGTTGAAAAGGGACAGTTAGTGTTTTATCGATGTTTTTTCGAATAAAGGCGGTTTACGTAATAAAAACTCATCGGATCTTTTCGACCCCATGACGACCAGAGAGAAACTGTTTTCATCTAGTACGGCTACCGGGTCTTAAGGACCCGATGCCCGGTGACCCGATAGCCGTACTGAATGAAAGTCTAGTTGAGCCAGTGACGTCCAAGTGTGTGGGTGGTTATTAATAAAATTACAGTGATTTAAGAGATAAGGCGAAATATCTATCATGAAGCGGTCGCGGAAAGTTTTATTTATGTGTGACAAAAATGAAAATAAACATGAAACTGTGAAAAAAGTGTGTGTGTCAGCTCCGACGCACGACTGGAGTTTACTCTTCAGGCCAGGCGCGCACCACGATTTTTTTTTAGTCGCGCGATAATTTTGTCGCAGAAATAAGCGTACTTCTGGGTTTATGAAAATCGTGGTGCGCGCACTCTCATATAAACCCATATCTTGCATTTATGCGACAAAATTATCGCGCGACTAAAATCGTGGTGCGCGCCTGGCCTTAAGAACGATTATAAAATATATACTCAATACATTTATTGCACATAATGATTAGTAAATAGTTTAAGTATCACATTATGTACCCTGTTGGGTGCTGCAAACAAGAACAAGGTAGGCACTTACATAATATTAATATACGAGTATAATATACAGCAAAATTACAATATTTTACAAGGAAAATTTACTTCCGATTCATTTTTAACAAATTAGAGAGAGCATGAGTAGTAACTAAATAAGGAAGCGTGATGTAAAGCGCCCTCGAGCGGCTAGTTTAGTTACTACAGTCTGCAGTGCTACGGAAAAAAAACCGTATCTTACTATGAAATCCATACAAAGATACGACCTTTCTACCGTAGTATCGCAATACTTTTTTTTTTTAATCTATTAATTAAGGAGCTTTGATCATTTTTATGAACATGCCAGCTCCAGCAGGCCTAATACACAACATCATTCATCTAAAAGACATACTTAGATAAATAAAAACATAAACCGTATAAACTTAAAAATAACATGTACACGAAAACAACTAAATTTGTATACACTATTTACATAAAAAAACTGTATACAAATTTAGCCGATTCCGATAAGGGTTCCGCCAATATTGAATTGAACATTACATTCAAGAAAGATCTGGTATTAGACCTAGCCATTTACATTAGACAAAAACAAACTTACAAAATCACCTTCCTTAAAAAAATCCTTAAATAAATCCAAAATCTCCTTAACAACAACTCCAAACAGCGTTTTGAAGTTCTCCTCCCAACTTTCGGTAGAAAGCAAAATATCCTTCGTCTTCTCAACCAGCCTTTCAAAAGTAATACGTCTCTTCTTCTTGTCCTTATTTTGTCTTTAATCTTCCATATCAGCCCGCTCAATAGTAGGCTGATTGACCAATAGACACTCGGACCTCTTCACATCTGTTACTCTTTTTGACTTCCGCGGCTTACGAACCTCTTGTTGTGGCTCGCTCTCTAATCTGTACTGACTTACTGATCGCTGGCCCTCAGCCTGACAGACAGAATCTTCAGACTCTTTAGATTGTAACGGCTTCGACAAAACAGCATCTCTATATGACTTTCCAAAACTTAAGTCATTCTCAAAAACAGATGGCGCATCCTGACTACAAACATCCGTATCCTTTTTTTCCTTATTTTGCATATACAACCAAAAAGCCCGTTTATATATACATCCCTCAGCAGACATAATCCTGCGAATTTCTTACTCCTTCACAAAAACCGGGCACGACTTATCTAAGGCCATATGGCTGCCTTTACAATTAATGCATCTAAAAATAGTCGTTTCGCAATTGGCATGCTCCCCGCCGCATTTCGGACAAGTAACTTTAGTAGTAGGACAAAACCTGCTCAGATGACCGAACTTCCAACATATTGAACATTGGGTAACCGGGAAAGTGTACTGATTTACCTTAAATCGGCAACCGTAGGCATAAACATATGGCGGTAAAGAAGTTCTCTTAAAACACAGACGAATAGCTTCAGCCTTAACCCAACGCCCATCATGATCCAAACGGTTCAGTCTACATATTGACAAAATGTCTTCAGACCCTTCAATATTCTTTAAAAATTCGTCTTCCTCAACCTCCTACTCAACCTGCCTTATAATTCCATAAGTGCAGCATGCCATATTAGACCAATAAGAACGTCTCGTCTCATTGTTAAACTCCTGAGAAGCCAGAAGCTTCTCCGCATCATCCTTAGAGTTAAACTGTATGCGAACTTTACGTGGACCCATAAACTTGACGGATAAAATTCCTTTTATACCCTTAAATTGCAGCAACTTTGCCAAACCAATCTGTTTCGGTAAATCTTCTTTTGACACTATATAAACTTCAAATAGCTTGTCAGGCACACCGTCCGGCTCCAGCTGCGTTTTGGTGGTTGCTAAAACCCGCAAGCGTTTAGGTTTCCTGCCTATTGTGATAAAACTATCACTACAACCACAGCTTTCGTCGCTCAGACCACAAGCACGCTTCACCGCTATATGCCGCACATCCGACATGGACTCAGCGTCCGATACAATATCCGATTGACTCGGCCCTGCCTTATTATCAAACTCCACTTCAGATAGCCACGACGGAGCTGCCCGCTGCCCACATTCTAAAAGTGACGTATCACTCACGACACCTCGACTTGACTCACTCATCGCAAAAACAGCGAAAAGGACTTTAAAACTGAATTAACTTATAAATAAAATAAAATTTGATAAAATTTTCAACCGTCGCCTTTGACAACCAAACGTCAATCCTCGCAATACTTATATTTTTGGAACGTATCTGCCGTGCTAATTTAAAAAGTCGTATCTCAGTATACGATCGGGGTAAAAATACGACTTCTTAATTTAGCAGGTTATGCGTTAAGCGTTATAGACTAAGCTCCCGATATAAAATGACCTTCACAGAGATGTTTATTTGATGAAATGTATTTTATATTTAGTTTAAAATGTCAATAAATATAATGCATATGGGTTGCCTAACAAATTTTAGTCCAGGGTATGTTTAGTTTAAAATTAAAAAAAAAAATTTTTTACATTTCACCGATTTGATTATTAGATAAATTCATAATTAAATAATCTTTAATTTTATTTAATTTCAATTCAACAATCAGACCTTTGCAAAATGCTAGTAGGTATAGATTTACCTGTTTATACCTGGCTACCCAATAGTTGTGACGGGAAAAGAATAGGCAACCTAACGTTTGCATATTCTATGGGCTTCATACTTTTGATTGGTATAGAATTTATCTAATATTAATCAAACCGGTGAAATGTTTAAAACAATTTTTTTTATTATTAATTAAACATACCCTGGACTAAAATTTGTTAGGCAACCCATATGCAATATAATTATTGACATATTAAATTAAATATAAAATACATTTCATCAAATAAACATCTCGGTGAAGGTTATTTTATATCGGGACCTTAGTCTAATAACGCTTAACGCATAACCTGCTAAATTACGAAGTCGTATTTTTACCCCGATCGTATACTGAGATACGACTTTTTAAATTAGCACGGCAGATACGTTCGATTTTACACCCCATATTTTTCATACCCCGGGCTTATATATGAAAATCGATTCTTAAGGAGTAAACTCCAATAAACTCCAATAAACACCAAAAAGAAAAAAATAGGATATACGTGCCAGAAATATTATAATTGGTAAGCGAAATATTGCCATTAATAATGTTTATACAAGCCCATCGACTGGCCAGACACTACAAATACTACAAAATATTAATAGTAATTCAAAATGTTTTGTATCTGATAAGTCGTAGTTAGCCTATTAAAATTAATAACTATCGATATCGGTATTTTTTTCTACCCCAACACTAAAAAAATATCGACAATGTTTACATTCAGTGCGGATATCGGGTCTAAAAGATCCGACAGATTGTTCTTTGTTTTGCAATCAAACCATTAATTGGATCTACCTGCGTTTTAAAGATTGGTTTGGTTGTCTATGTAAGAATATGTTAACATAAATATATTTGCGTGAATGGCTATAACTCCGCACATAATCACAATTAAACAAGAGTATACCCAACGGATCTTTTAGACCCGTTAACGCACCACAGTACAGTTACACGTCGGATCTAATAGACCCCATGTCGTACCCAGGTAAAGTCACAAAAATTCTTTGCCGTAGTGAACGTGTTAATAATTAGGTTAAAGTGAATAAAGTCTATTAATTCATTAATTCATGACAAATGTCACCACGATATTTTTGCGATATCGCAATCATCATCCTCCTAGCCTTTGTCCCATATCTTTGTAGAGAGTGAATTCTCAATCGGGGTCGGCTACCTAAATCCCAAGATGTGGCGTAGGCACTAGTTTTTACGCAAGCGACTGCCATCTGACCTTCCAACCCAGAGGGGAAACTAGGCCTTATTGGGCTTAGGTGGTTTCCTCACGATGTTTTCCTTCACCGAAAAGCGAGTGGTAAATATCAAATGACGTTCCGTACATAAGTTCCGAAAAACTCATTGGTACGGGCCGGGTTCGAACCCGCGACCTCCGGATTGAAAGTCACATGCCCTAACCACTAGGCTACCACCGCTTTTGCGACCGATTTTTGCGATATCGCAATACAAAGCCAAAATCGAATACGTGCAAGATATCGGATGCCTAATGCTATCCATTGTTTCTCCGATTTCGCATTGTGGCATTTTTCTATAAATTCGATGTCATTGGACAAGAAATAAAGCGGTACAATATATTTTAAACGCAATTGCAAATGTTTAGATTGTCAAGTTTGTGTGATACGAATGGTAATCACTTTCATTTCTTGTATTCTAAAGGCAGGTCATTGTTTACCTAAGTACCTAGCTAAATAAAATGTACACATAACTTTACGGTTAGTTTATTCATCTTTGATTCTACGCGCTTTTAAATATATCTACTACGGTGTTATGAAATATTTTTAAGTTATAAATAAAATGCCTATTTCTTTAGAATTTAATACAAAGAATCTAATACTAGAGAATGTAGAAAGATGAGGGTTATTCATATTATACTCTGATAAATAAAATCTTACTTTAATACAATTTAACAATATCAATTACCAAGTAACCCCGAATCCCGAATAGCCCCGTCTTTAATCAAAACAAAAGCATACCGTAAACACGGGCCAGATCAAACGTGAGTGGAGATCCTGGGGTGAAGGGCCATCGGCAACGGGGCCATAGAGGCACTTGAGCTCAAGATCTTTAGGCTTAATCGAGCACTCTGGAATGAAAACGTGGGATCTAAATTGGCTCTGTGCGTTGGCGTTCGTATTGATCTTGGTATTGGATTTAATCGATTGAAATCGGGGCGAATGGACGCGGCTGTTGTTATAAATTGAGAGTTTTGCGGTCAAGCAATTAATTGGGTGGGAAAAATCGGAAGTTCGAATGATAAGTGAAAATCAATTATTGCATTAAATGGTTTAAAAGTTTTTAAGAGTTTTATTATAGAAAATGGATTATTATTTATGGACAGTTTACGTCAATGTAAGATTTGTTGCTTAGTGTAGGTACACTAAAATAAATAATAAAAGTAGAAAAATTAGCATTTAGGCATAGACATTTAGGGAAGTAGGTAAGTACGTAGTCAACGCTACGGGCGTAGGCGTGACCTCTGCTACGAAACTGCGTAGACACCTACGTCGTAAAATCTATGTACTCGTATTGACATTTTATCATTATCATAAGACTTGTTTTTTTTAACCCTTAATTTGTCAATGTGAGATGCAGGATGCACACTCTTTGACCATCCTTTTCGATTTTTTTTTTCGAACGAGAATTGTTTGCTCTAGTAACGAGAGTTGAACTATCGACCTTCGTTTTTTTTCAAATTAAGGGTTTGTAGTTGATCGAGCGACTGAAGTGTCTCCGTTTCCAATTTGACAAAAAAAGTTGTATCCGTATTAGTTTCGTTTGGATTTCCGGTTGTCCTCGCCTATAGGTCGCTTTTCTCAATCGATGCCAGTGAAATTTTGTGAACAGGTCGTTAATTATATTAGTTTTTTATATTCAGTGTTTCGAAAGTTTTCAAAATGGCGGAGGTTGGAAACATAAAAAATTACACATTTCAGCAATTTCGAAAAATGATCGCGACGTCTACAACTCAAAGAGTCATAACATAAGTATTTCAAAATTAGTATAAATTATTCAGAATCATACATCGCGCCTTTCTACTGTATAAATTTAAATAACATAGGTTCCTTATTTCTTAGTTTTATAAGCATAAGCGAAATGATACCTACACTACATATTATGCAATACATAATAAATATTGTACAACCTCACACAAATCGATCTATTCTCAAAGTAAGTTCCAGTCTTCTAGTAAGCTTGTGTTAATTATGGTTATGTTATGGGTAGGTACTACACGAAGATATAGATAAATATATACTTAAATACATAGAGCATCCATGACCCCATGGTAACTATGTCACATAAATAACTGCCCTTTCCGGGATTCGAACCCAGAATCGTCAGCTCAGTAGACACCTACACTACCACTGAGCCAAGCGCGCCGTAAAAATAGCCATATCACACCAATATTATAAGGGCGAAAGTTTGTGAGTGTGTTTATGTGTATGTTTGTTACTTGTTCATGCTCAAACGGCTGGACCAATTTTGATATATTTTGGTATGAAGGTAGCTGACACCATAAATTAACACATAGGCTACCGTAAAACTACCCAAATATAGTCCAATCATCCAACTATGGTCCAAAACAAAACTCGTTTATTTTTATCAAAATCCATTTATTCTATCAGTGATTTTATACTTTTCTATTTAAGTTTGTTTAATTATGTTGTTTACTCGTAATAATTGTCATAATATTAACGAGTAATTTTCGGATTAAATTGGACCATAGTTGGGTAGTTTTACGGTACTTTTTTAGCAAGAAAAAATGTAGTGGGATGAGCGTATAACACCGTGAGACGCAGCTAGTATAATAATATATACCGACTGAAATTCAGTGCATTTTACCCCCAAATAACCGGGAATTTCTCCGGCTGAACTAAATTAGTTTGGACCAGTTGGAACCGGCTTCACACGTTAACACTAAAAGAGAAGTCTTGCACTTGTTCCATTAGTTCGCGATACTGGTTTCCGACTGAGTCGCTCGTTCGAATTAAAGAATTAGTAACAATTATATTTTTCAGTAAAACAGTTTTGAGTGACAGATGCTTTGTCACTTATTTATCACGTGATAAACATAATCATCATACGGACGCGAAGTGTACTTTAAATGTGTACTTTGTGATCAGTAAAAAAAAACTTGCCGGAAAAGTGGTTAAAACGCTCAATTAAGTAGGTAATCACTTGCACGGACGCTAACGCAAACAATTTGTAGCTATTGTTATTTCCCATGATTTGTAACATGCTCTTTTAATACCAGACTACGCAATAAAAAGGAATTAAATGATAGTCCAAAAAACGTTTCTCACCAGAAACCCACACAAAAACAGCTTTCCCGCTCCACGGCTAATCGCGTACTTATTTCAAGGTCAAAGAACACATGTACACAAGTATCGTGTACTCATATGTATTTACTCATCCTCTAACACGCCTCAGGGTGCCATTGAAGTCTGTATTGAACAGAGTGCTTGAGTCGTTGAAGTGGAATCGCTAGCCAGAGGCCAATGTCGCAGAGTAGACGGCGCAGAAAGTCCGGTATGTACATTGTAGGTACAAATGTGATGTATGTGTCTGTCAATGCGTGAGTACAGTATCCAGAAAATTTGTATATGCCGATGACATTGCTCTGACCCACCAACATAAAACCTTTGAGAGGTCGGAGGTGCAGCTCACCACAGAGTTGCAGCTGCTTAATACCTACTTTAAAAAATGGAGACTCGTACCGAACGCCAGCAAAACCGAGATTGCTACTTTCCACCTAAACAATAGATTGGCATCGTATAACCCTGTCGTTGGCTTTGATGGTGGAACCCTCGCGTACAATCCTCAGCCAAAATATCTCGGCGTGACCCTTGACCGGTCCCTGACGTACAGCTCCCACATCAACAAGCTAAGCAAGAAACTAGGTACTCGCAACAACATCTTGCATAAACTGACCGGTACTACATGGGGAGCCAGCGCAGATGTGCTTCGTACCACTGGACTAGGTCTGGTTTACTCCGCTGCAGAATACTGCGCACCTGTATGGCTTAATAGCGCTCACGTCGAGAAGATCGACGTCCAGCTGCGGAAAACCATGCGCTGTGTATCCGGCACCCTACAGTCAACTCCGATACAATGGTTGCCCACCTTGAACCACATACCGCCACCTCACCTCAGGAGACAGCAAACCCTGCTAAATGAAGCCAGCAAAATTGCTTCAAACCCAGAGTTGCCAGCCCACCCAGAATTTATGTGTCCTCCAAAGCACCGCTTGAAATCCAGACACCCGCCGTACGTGACCGCACAGGATCTAATGGCACGTAATTTCAACATCAAGGACAACTGGAAAGAAGAATGGCTTTCTAACCTGCCTAGGGGTGCCCACACCAACTACAACCCCACCCAAAGACCCCAGGGCTTCTCGGCCCCGAGACGAGAATGGTGCCAATTAAATAGACTTCGCACACAGCACGGTCGATGTGGCGAATTCTTGTTTAGGTGCGGCTGGCGAGATACTCCTGCCTGTGACTGTGGTGCGCCTACCCAGTCCATCCATCACATAGTCCACGACTGCCCAAAACGCAAGTTCACCGGGAACCCTCTGGACTTTCTACTGAATCTAAGCGAAGACGCAACCCAATGGGTGAAGAACTTAGATATTAATTTGTAATCAACACAACATGTAAAGCGACTCAATTATGCCATACGATTAAATAAATAAATAAATGCGTGAGTCTTAAAGTTTAGATGACTTATCATCATGACTAACTTTCCACTAGAAACTGCTGCTGTGGCTGGGTGGAGCGGAGAAGCGAGCGGAGTGGAAAGAGCTGTGGGTTGCAAACGTGGCTTGAAATATTCTCTCCGCAATCGGTGTTTGTTTATTCAGTTGACTTCAAAGCACTATGAAACTAAGAATATATACAGTTTATATACAAGAATACATAAGAACTAAAGACAATTATAAACCACACAGAAGAAGGCTGAACATTCATCATGTCACAAAACCTCAAACATTCATTGCACGTTTAACCATCTGCTTGCAAATACATCACAGCGTGGGACTGATTCTAGTAGCGAATTTAGGAGGTGCAAGGCTCTAACCAGGGCGGAGATTTGACACAGTTTACGCTGACGGCGGCGCCATTAAATATAAACGACAAACGTTCTTATAAAGCGCCGCGTGCTTATTATGTACTTACATATAAGACACACTACAATCTACATGACAGTAGTCTACAACTGTCGCTACATCCAATCTTCTTAGACGTATCTAGCCCTGGCTTTGAAATCACCAGTAGTGGATTTTCGGCGCGATATACTCTGTGCCTTTGTCGAACCGTGAATACTTGTCTTGTCTGGAGGTCTCGTTTGTTTATTTCTGATATTTACCGACATGAGATCCAAAATCTGAGCTCAAGTTTTAGAATGCAAAGTCACGTTGTCGAAGTGCTTTGCATTTCCATCCAAAAGTTTTGTAAATATTCATTTTAAAAGTACAGTAAAGTACAGTACCTACCTACCTACATAGTGGAACCTAGCAGTAGTAGCTGAATCGGGGGTATATGAAATCCATCCGAAATATCATACCCCTTTTTTTAACTGACGTCAAAAATGGGAGGAGTTTGATTTATTTTATTTTATGCATGTTCCCCAATTACTTGAAGATAACTGGAACGACTTGGATTATCCTTTTTTTGATTGAAAGGCTATTCTTTCTAGTTGGTTTCATTGTTGTATTGTGGTTAGGATCTGAAGACGGGATCCTAGAGAAATCGAAGGTACTCCTCAATAAATTATAGGTACTGACCGTGATTTGGGTACTTTATTTAGTAACTCGAATATAATTCTTTAAGAAATCAACATTTCGCTTGATGTCGGTTATTTTTTTGTTTAAAACGTGATTATAGCGATGTACTCAAGTTTTACCTTTAAAATGATAACTAGTCACTTAATGCAATTCTAATACAACAAATCCCAATTTATCAACCAAATCACCGCCATATGTCCGATATAATGACCGATGCACCTGACAAATATCTATAATTATATAACTGTCAATCAAATCAGGCCCAGTTTTCTCCAACTAAGTTTGAGGTATCTGTACCGTAGGATAATAATTTCCTGTAGGCAGCCACGCAATCAAGCTATAAAATTAGCATTCATTAGGAACTTAATTTCTGCTCTGGGATTCCCCTAACTGTGCCCCACAGAGCTTGAACCTTTATAAAATGCTGCAAAACAAGCTACAGTAAGGGCGGTTACACATGACGCTTTCATGTTACATTATAATTACTTAGTCGTGGATTTGTGTAAGATTTTAGAAGATACGAGTTAAGCTACGATTTATATCACACACTTCTCAGTAAAAAATAATTATATAAGTATATATATTGGGCTAACCGCATTGCTGTCAACTTAAAAAAAATAATTATATCTTCTATGCATGTATGTCTGGATTGTCTGGTATAGCGAGATGGATGTCAATAAAAAAAGAGTTTTGGTGGTTCCGAGCTAAGGTACATATGTAAATATTTTTTTTGCTGTTTATTTAAAAATACCATGTCGTAAAAAAGTTTGTTTTCAACGTTGTATAAGTAAGTCAAAAAAATCTTCTCTTAGGATTACGAATCCATGCCACTCTCGTTTTTTGACCCCTCTTATACAACTGTTGCATAAAATACTATCATACATATTTGCGATAGTTTTTTTAAACTTTTGTTTAGATTTATTTCGCTCATGTCGGATATCCAGGGTTAACACGGCTATTACATTTTCCTAAATTAATTACTGACGAGAGTGATGCAGCAATATGTGAGACGGTTTGTAGACACCTGCCTACTGAGCGGCGGTCCCGGGTTCGAATCCCGGCCAGGGCAAATATTTGTGTGATGAACTCGAATATTTGTGCTTGGGTTATGGTTTTTCTATTTATTAAGTATTTATTTATCTATATAAGTTCGTATATCGTCGTCTAGTACCCATAACACAAGCCTTCTTGAGCTTAATTTGGGACTAGATCGATTTATGTGAGGTTGTCCGATATAAAAAAAAATGTATGGAGATGACTCCATCTCACTCCTTCGTATTGTTGCATCCCTTTGTTCAGTAACTAATTTTGTGTAATAGCTGCATATGGCAGATATGAGTGTATTGGAGCGCAGTGATCCGTTCTGCTGCCCTCCATGATTGTGTTTCACACTTCAATTTGTGCTTTTGGCATTCAGTTACCACGTTTGGGCACCGCAAGTTAGGAAAAGAAATACTTATAATAAATTAAATACCCATTATAGGTTAGTATTAGCTACTGAAAAATCTCGTGTGCAATGGCCCTTAGCTCGTCTGCGCAATTTTTTCAAGTTCGTTTCAATCCCGTTTAAGCGTTTTTCCACTCGGTCAGTTCTCGGTACTGGAATTTTTCGCTCAAAACCGTTTTTTATTTCCGTTAAACGAAAACTGTTTATATACGTATTTTGTTTCGGTAGTGAAATGTGGTGAAATGGAAAATGGAATCTACCGGGTCCGTAATGTTTTACATTAATTTCTGAAAAACCTGGCGAAGAATGTCACATCAATAACTGACTGTTAGTCTTGTCTTTAGACAAAACAACTATGTTAGTCTTTTATAAATATTAACACAAAGGTAAATTATGAAAGAAAAATGTAACGTGATGTGATCTACTACAATGTAAGCAGGACTTGAACCTATCGGTTGATTTTCCTTTCATAATTTACCTTTACGTCAATATTAATAAAAGTAAAAATGAAGTATTTTTATTAAAAAAAACATTCATGTTAGTCTTACCCCACCATATGTATGTTATCTGTACTCGTATTTTGTTGTATTCTTATTATGAGTAATCTTATACTGATATAGTTTTTATTTGAGAACAATCGAGCCTTACCATAACAAGAATAAATAAAACCGCAGGCTATAAAGATTCCCAGCAATATTGCTTAGTAGCTAAACATTAAATTTATTACGTGCAAATGAACCTATGCTATCCAATAATGAATTCGGGAATATTCGGTTGATTTCCCAATTTCCATTCTATGCATCGGATCTACATAATGCCACTTGCCAGCGGTTATTAGTCATACAATCGATTTTGAATGGCCGATGTATGTTCACGGCCGGTTGAACTATTAAAATTGAATCAGTGAACAATTACTTAACAGTAACAGTAAGTTATTATCAAAATATATTATTAGAGATCGGCTTTTAATGCTGACTGTTTTTTTC
Organism: Apotomis capreana; assembly: GCA_947623375.1. NCBI lineage: Eukaryota > Metazoa > Arthropoda > Insecta > Lepidoptera > Tortricidae > Apotomis > Apotomis capreana. The sequence goes on along the minus strand of OX392517.1, from coordinate 11,108,787 downwards.
AAATGAACCATGTGAGCTTAAACAGGATGGGTATCTTGTTTAGTGTAAGAGTTCCTATGTCGACCAACTCCATCATCAGGCTAGCTCTACAATACCATATTATCGCATTCTCATAATATATGCAAGTATACCAAATTTAATAACAATTTAAAAAAGGGTCTGAAAAAGGGTCAATGTCAGCTTCCAAGAGTTGGCCCGAATAAACAGACATACATACAAACGTAGCAAGTTTCATTAAGGATGGAGACCAAAAAGTTTACCACTTAAACTCACTCAAATAAAAGAATGTAAGTTTCCGTTGTGAGCAGTCGAATATAAGTAAAAAAAAGGTTTCCTGCGTGAATTCTGTGCAATTTTTAAACAAAACTTATCAATGAAAAATTCAAACGGTAGGTTTCAACTTTATACGAGTACCAACAAATCGCAATAGCGCTGTTCTAAGTAGTAACATTGATAATATGTTAAGAAACATGTTTGATCATAGAGAAAATTTTCAAAAAAAAAAACGGCATTTTTGAACGAATATGAGCCTTACGATTACTTATATTCTTTGGCTACCACTGAGCCACATGCCCCGTTAAAATGCTACTTACTTAGCGATGAAAGTAAGGATGACACATACACACACATACACATACTGGAACTCTCGACACCCTCCACATATTGCCAGTGCCTGCAACTCATAATTTCTCTTTTAATATATTTATAAGGGATAGCTACCGCAATCTGTTTCCGAAATTGGAATATTTTTTACTTTATCCCACGCGTCTCGAACACCAACATATCTTTACAGCTTTATAAAACGAGAATCAATCCTATTACCTAAGTTTCAAAGGTTATGTGTCGTAGGTTAAAAAGAAAATGAGTATTTTTATGGCGTTTTAGGCAAGAATGTTGCGTTTTGTTTTATATAACGGATGTTGTAGTGGTTGCGTGTCCTTGTATTTAATAACTAAGTTTCTTTGCGGCACGCTATGGCTGGTTTCTGACCTTTTCAAATGCGCTGTTAGGTTAACAAAGGATTGTTTGGGTTATTGCCTCGCTTGAAAGTGACGCGTCGCCAAAAGCAAAATGATAAATGGGATATAAAATGGTCTTCATACTTAAAAATAAACCGGCCAAGTGTGTCTGACTCGCGCACCGAGGGTTCCGAACAAATACTTATCCCATCTTAACTGTCCGGGTTAAGTTAAGTTTACTGGTATGTACTGCGTTGTACGCATACTCATCTGTAATCATTTCAACTGTCTATCACGGTTGGCACTGGTGACAGACGGACAGACACACAGACAGACAGATGGACAGCGGTTTATGATGATCCCTAACCACTGATCAGTGCAAAGCATTTAAAGCGTATGTTATAATTTCTAGCTTAGATTACGAAAGGTTAATATTATATTAAAAAAAATCTAAATGACGTATACGTACATACTACCTATCTATCTATTAGTCACAGACGTCCACTGCTGAACAAAGGCCTCCCCCATGACTCGCCACAAAGTGCGATCCCGGGCATACCGCATCCATTGATTCCCCGCTACCGCGAATAAGTTACCAAATTAACATACATACTGGGGGCGCGTTATTTTGAAATCATTGAACTCTACACAATATACCACCACCACCATCACCACCTACTAATTTCTGCTTAATTTTGTTGTCTCCGCTACCCAAAGGTTGTCTGGAAGACATCGCTCTTTAGCAATAAGGACGCCTATTGTCTACCATTGTTTAATTTAAGATTTCTCATGTAATATGATTCTTGTTGGTGTGCAATAAAGTATTGTTGTATTGTATTGTATTGTATTGTAATACAGATAGACGACGCGGTTGGCGCAGTTTGCAGACACCTGCCGACTGAGCCGGCGGTCCCGGGTTCGAATCCCGGCCAGGGCAAATATTTGTGCGATGAACTCGAATATGTTGTGCATGGGTCATGGTTGTTCTTATGTATTTCAGTATAACTTTATCTATATAAGTACGTATATCGTCGTCTAGTACCCATAGCACAAACCTTCTTGAGCTTAATTTGGGACTAGATCGATTTGTGTGAGGTTGTCCGATATTTATTTATTTTATTATTATTGTATTATAATTATTGTGATATAGCCACCTTGAACTCATAAGCATACCTGTGCTAACTCGGGGCACGTTCTAGGGATAGCTAGGATATCGATAAAAAAGATGTCGATGTAATTAAATTAATATAAGTATGTGCTCATTGAACATTCTCGATTACTATATAAAGAGGTTCGATGTCATATCTGATATCGAGCCTCTTAAATTAAGATCATTAATAAAAACATGAGGATGTCATTTCAATCAAAATGACAATTTACGTATATGTATTATGAAAATTATTTTAAAATAAACATGTAAATACACGTTTTAATATGTTTATTTGAATATGTGGAGAAATAAGTAATATTTATTTATGTCGATGACATTTAGGTGTTGACAGTAACATTGATATATTTTTTTGTCGATAAAATATTTTGCTACGTCACTGTCGTATAAGTGCCCCGAGTTATCCCAGGTATGCTCATAAGTACATACAAGCACAACCATTGCCATCTACTCCATTTGTAACAGAAATTTAGATAGAAACCTTAAGCCTCGACGTGTTTTGATACGGGAATGGGAACAACAACTGTCAAAGTGACATCCTCAGCTAATGGATACGTGGCCACCCCACTCCAAACTCTAAACAACACAAGATAAGCGCTATTTTACGATGAACTAAGTAACGCGAAAGGAACGCTCTCAGAGTATAATTAATCGAATTATAACGTACTTAATAATAAATAAACATCGGGACGAAAATGAGCCTAAAAGCAAAATTTATTAAGATAGAAATGAGAAGTTTTGGAAGCAGGAAAATGAATTTATGTATAATTATGGTTATGGAGTTATGATACATAATATTTATAGATATAGACATCAGAATGGAGGTCACAGTTCATGTACGAGGTGCAATTTTGAAATTAGTAGTTTGCCGTTTTCGAGTAGATGGAGTTACTATGCAGGGCTTTCTTCACACTGAGTTACATTTCGTTTGAGACAACCTTAATCTATAGGACTAGGTCTACTTTAGGGATGCGCTCTATTTACCACATAAATATGGCAACGTTTCGTTGTCACTGACATGTTCGAATAGCAAAAGTTGATATAGCGATTTATGTTCTATAATAATATTGTATTAACACTTTGAACACCGGGAACCCGCTCCGTGGACACTGTGCTCGTAGCAAGTTTACGCTACATACGCATTTCCCCATGTTAGCGGCTACACGCGTAGTGCTACGAAATCCTTGGTCGCCAAAGTGTTAAGGGGTTTACACTCACGCGAAATTGTCAGGAACGGCCCAACATGTCTCGAACTCTAATGGAGCTCTTCATCGGGGACTGCTACTCGTACAGCCCGCGGTAACTTTGTCACTGATTTTTAACCGACGGCGCGGGGGCGGGGGATGCTTGTATGCCAACCACTTGTCCGTTCGGCACTCCATTTAATATATCTTATAAAAGTTTTAATAACATTACTTATTATTATATGTTCTATATCTCCGTGATATGGCTGATACATCGCTCAAATGGCTCAATGTTAATAGCAATACAATAAGGCCCCTGTAAATACATTCAAGGCACTTTTCGGCACGCATATGCATCATGGGCCTACGCGGGTTCCTGCTACGTAGCGGCACAACGCTGCTACGGGCTACGGCGTAGCACACGTAGCGATCGTAGGCACGTTTTTACGCAAGCTACTACTGCCATCTGACCTTCCAACTCAGAGGGGGAACTAGGCCTTATTGGGCTTAGGTGGTTTCCTCACGATGTTTTCCTTCACCGAAAAGCAGGTGGTAAATATTAAATGACATATTCCGTACATAAGTTCCGAAAAACTCATTGGTACGGGCCAGGTTTGAACGCGCGACCTCCGGATTGAAAGTCGCATGCCCTAACCACTGGGTTAATTGGTTTAGTATGTAAAAATAAATAAATATAATTATTAAATAAATAAATATTAGAAATGAAATTTAAAATAAATAAAACCACCCTTAACCTTAAACAATGCCAACGGAGTAAATCTAATATGGTCACTTAGATTTAAATAGTACTGCTATGGAAACCATCGTTTATAATGTGTCATTTATTACATGATACCTACATAACATTACAATTTGTTCTAAGTTACTATCATTTATCTTCTCCTTAAGAAAATCAAAAGATTGATCAATTTCCACTGACGCGAACGGCAAAAAAACATACATCTGTAACATTGGTAATTTTTTTAAACCAAGTTACGAGTACCTATATAAAATGGTTACTCAGTATACGTATCCCGATATTTATATTTGATATCAGAACAGAACAGAACTGTTCCCCCTCCATGTAACTTTTAAAATAACTACGAAGTTAACGACCTGTTCTTATAAATCCCACTAACATTTCATACTCAAAATAATTAAACCGATATCGTAACCGAGATCGTAACTTTTGAAACTGATGCGCTAACATTTCACTTATAAAATTGCACCGAAGAAAATAAAATTGCAAATTCCACTTTACGATTCCCAGGTCCTTAGAAAACCTACAATGGAGAGAGAGGGAGGTTGTCCGTCCCTGTCTACGCTTGTGAACAGTCAGTAAGGGTGACTTCGTCTCTCGGCACGCCTGTGTCTCACGCGGTGGAAATCTGTTCGCGTAAAATTAAAACTACAGTGTAAGTGACGTGATTATAAATATATGTAAATTAGTAAGTAGTGTAAAACAGTGGTTGTGACGGTATATACAGTGTTAGGTATAGTGAAGCTGTGTCGTGTGGTGACTTGGTAGTTTCAGAGGGTTTTAGGTAAGTTTTCGTTGAGAGTAGTTTTAATTAAACGTGGTTAATGTAAAGGTTTTATGTGTAGGATTAATTAAGTTTAATCGATACGGTTTGAGATGGAGCTCATGAGATATACTTGAATAATTCGCAGTAGAATTTTTTATCAATTAGTTTTAGTTGATTAAATCTATTCTCCAGTCGTTGATTAAAATCCAACTTATTAAAAATGTCTCATGGATGATTCAATACAGATAATATCTAATACCAATGGTATTTAATAACTCTACTTTTTGCTTAGCCATAGTCGGGTAAAAAGGTACATACGTACACAAAATGAAATAGATTTGTTTCGCATTTTTATCTTATAATTATTATGATATTCCGCATAATATTTATCACGTTTGTGTGTAAAGTACGTGTCTCTGTGCAATAAATCATATAATATAAACAACACTATACACAAACAAATTAATTAAACGAATTGTCACCAAACATTTGCATAGCAGCAAACCTAAAAACAACCCTATGTCCACATTGTTCAGATTAAAATATAAACGTTCATAATAATGTGTCATTTAGAAAAATGCCTTTTGTAGTGACTTCAACTTGGGAAAGCTCATTACTCAGAGCTTTTCACGAATTCGCGAGCCAGAATGAAAGCTTCAGCAAATTTAGAAAATTCAAAATATTTTTGTGAACGTGAATAGAGGTGAATACTTTTTAGGGTTCCGTAGCCAAATGGCAAAAAACGGAACCCTTATAGATTCGTCATGTCTGTCTGTCTGTCTGTCTGTCTGTCCGTCTGTCCGTCCGTATGTCACAGCCATTTTTTTCCGAAACTATAAGAGCTATACTGTTGAAACTTGGTAGGTAGATGTATTCTGTGAACCGCATTAAGATTTTGATGCAAAAATAAAAAAATAATAATAAATATTGGGGGCTCCCCATACTTAGAACTGAAACTCAAAATTTTTTTTTTCATCAAACACATACGTGTGGGGTATCTATGGATAGGTCTTCAAAAATGATATCGAGGTTTCTAAAACATTTTTTTTCTAAACCGAATAGTTTGCGTGACAGACGCTTCCAAAGTGGAAAAAAGTTGGTCCCCCCCCCTCTAACTTCTAAAATAAGAAAATGAAAAATCTAAAAAAAACATATGATGTACATTACTATAAAAACTACCAACGAAAATTGTTTTGAACGAGATCTAGTTAGTAGTTTTTTTTTAATACCTAACTTTGCAAGTTTGCACCTAATTTATATGGGGCGCTATACATACCAGGTGCAAACTTAACTTAAACACTTAGGGATGGAAAGTGTTTGTACGGAACCCTCGGTGCGCGAGTCCGACTTGCACTTGGCCGGTTTTTTTAAACAAGAATTTCTGCAAAGATGACGATGAGTATGATGAATTACCATTAAAATAGGTATAGATTTAAAGCTGACTAGCAGAGAAGCTTTAGTTTATAGCAAAAAAACCTTCATTTGACTTATACTTTTGCTTTTATACAAATAATATATACTTAAATGTATAAATAATTAAATCCTTATTAACAAAAAATAACCGACATCAACAATGTGCGAAATGGGTATGGTTTATCGTAATAATTTTCTGAGCTCTAAATCAATTTCGATAAAATTTATTTATAGTCGAATTGAGGACGTCCTCCTTTTTTGATGGTGGTGGAGTGGTGAGTGAATATTCACCGTGTGTAAGGAGTTTTCCCTATTCCTGCAAATATTGCTAAAATGAATGATTGTTAGAAGTCGATTTTTTATGTATCCCAAAGCCGCTCCCGAGTGTGATCTTAGTTAGATCATAATTAAAACGAGTTGCTTTTCCGTTGCGGTAATATTTGTGGAAAAAGAATGACGATAGAACCGCGCGGTTAGAACGCTCGGAGATTCTCCCAGTGCCCGTTATCTCGTTGTATAAATGACCCTTGTTGGATAATTTATTCAGCGCAAAAACAAACCAACTTTTTAAAGTGAATAATACTTTTCCTTAAGGTCTAGAAGGTAACATAGTTTTATCATGCTTTCATTGCGTGCAGTCGTAGTAGAAATAGAAAATAAGTACAAAAAAAAAAACAGTTTTCTGCGTGAATTTTGTCCATTTCGAGTAGTTTTTGAAACAATAATTATCAATGAAAAATTCAAACAGTACATTTCAAATTTATAACAATAAATCTCAATAACCCTGTTCTATAAGTAGTAACAATTTGATAATATGTTAAGAAACATGTTTGATCATAGAGAAACATGTCTAAAACAATCTGCATTTTTGAACGGATAAGAGCCTCAACTTAAACTACATCCAATGTTTTTTTTTTTTTTTTATGTCGTAGGGGGCAAACCAGCAAACGAATCGCCTGATGGAAAGCGATATTATTGAATGTGTGTGTATGCATCGATTACCTATCACTTTATTCAACTGTATGTTCTGATGTAAAAGCCGGATTGTTGAAGATTAACATATATTTGGACTAAGTTTTTACGCAGAAGCCGGGATCGGATATAAAACGGGCGATGATTCCACGTTTAAATATAGACTAAGTCAGTGTTTTTTAAAGTGTGGGTCGCGACCCCCATGGGGGTCGCGGCACATATCCAGGGGGGTCGCGAGGAACAGCTTTGAAAAAGTCTCCTGATTACAAGAAATGCAGATTTTTTATAAGCATGTACCTATATTTTAATCTATTATTCATCTGTGATTTTAATAAGACAGCAATAATTGTTCGATTTGTAAATTTATTTATTTTACGATTACGGCTAGGATATGTAATGTATATTTTAACCTTTATTGTACATAGTTGCTATTTATTTATTGTAGAAAACGGTTTATACTCATGTGAAATTGTCAGGAACGGCCCGACATGTTTCACGTGACTGTAAACCGCTCAATACAATAATTAAATATGTCTCACGAAAGTTTTAATAAGATTATAGTTACTGTTTCTTTATTTAGTCTTTTTTGTTGTACATTAAATCCGTTTATTATTATATTTAGATTTACGTAATTCAGTGCGAAGTACGAGCTTGTTTCTTTTTAATTAATTCGTCAAAACGTGGTTCCTGTCGCGATACGCAGACAATCAAATCATTTTCCAAATTAAATCTATTCCTCTTCTTTGTTTTTATATCTACCATAGAAGAAAATGACAGCTCACACTAAATAAGAAGTAGCAAATGGTATCAAGATACTAACGGCGTCTTTTGCTAAATTGCGATAATTAGCCATTCTTTTCACCCAGAATGCGCCGATTGATACGGATACAAACTCCACTTTTAGCATTCTTTCAGCTACAAGTTCCAAAAGTGTTTCTTTCACAGAGGTGTTGAGATCGGCCAGTTCAACGGATCTATTTAGAAAGGAATTTAATACCCAACATTTTCCATCACCCATCTGTGTTTCATATGAAAAATTTAAATAGCTCAAAAGTTGTTTTTTTTTTTAATTTTGCAAACTCTCCACCATAATGGGAATATGACTTTCCACGTTCACAAAATTGTGCGATGAAAATTCTTGAATAATTTGAGACATGCGAGGAAAAGATTCAAACTGCAACTTTTGCAATGATGTTGTCCATAATCTGTTAAATAAGAGTTGTATTAAAATTTTAATCGCACAAACGGGATTTTGGGGGGTCGTGAAGGAATTTTAATGGTCATTAAGGGCCGTGACACCAAAAAGTTTGAAAAACACTGGACTAAGTAATAAAAGTCACAGTAAAATGGCCCTTTATATTAATAACTAGCTTTTGCCTGCGGCTGTGCTCGTGTTAAAATCGTATAAACTGCTACGAAAACCATGTTTTTCGGGATGGAAACTATAGCCTATGAGTTAAATAATTGGGATAAAAAATATCTCTGTTCCTTGATGAAAATCCGTCCATCCGATTGAGCGTGAACAAACGTACAAACACACTCACAAGCTTTCACCTTTATAATATTAGTGTGATACTTGGATTTTTTAAAATACTTATTTGTGAGATCTAATTTTCTGCTTCTATTTGAGCTGAAGTTTAACAACCTTAAGAAAAAACATCTAATTTTTGTTGCAATGCAATCTTACTAGTAGAGTTGCTAAGCCGCTAAATTGTGCGCATCGGGTTACAAGCATGAAATTTCTACCACATTACACCTAGAGCGTTCCGCGATGATTATTTTCAGATGTAGAGGGAAGTCAGATTCGTTCCCTGTGCGGCGGGAAAGCGGGGTGAATAGGACCAAATACGGCTCCTTTTCTTTTTTTGATTACTGATCAATTAAGGCTATTAGGGCTTGTGTGGCATCGTTTTCGTGTAAAACAGATATCAGCGATTCATGTTTTATGTTATTTATTCATAGTACCATATAAAAACATGGGCGTATTTCCGAAATAGTAAAAATCACAACAAGTTTTTTTATTCAGGGAGATAAATTAGTTATATTTCCTGAATATTTACAACTAACAAAAATATTGCAGAACAGAAAATTTAATCTAGTTTCTAAAAATATAAACATGTTGGGCACTCTTCATACAAACAGTAACTTAAATAAATTGTTGATGTGGAGATTAGCCCGTGTGCTCGTGATACATTAGCAACAAAAAAAAATTTTGTTTCAATTACATCAATTTGTTTTTCTAGGACGTAGGTTTATGCTAAATATTATATGTAAAAGCATGTTAATAATCATTATTTTTAATGAAGCGAAATAGGATGCGTTCGGAGATTTAGGTTGGTTACGCCGACTTAAACATATATTTTAAACTACTGTTTGTATGAGAAGTGCCCAACATGCATATATTTTTAGAAACTAGATTAAATAAGCTTTTTAAAATAATAATGAGAATTTGAAAATGTTAACGAAATTTTACTAATTTACCTCCCTGAATAAAAAAACTTGTTGTGATTTTTACCTTTTCAGCCATACACCCATATTTTTATATGGAACTATACAAAAATAACATAAAAAATTAATTTCCGATATCCGTTTTACACGGAAACGATACCAGACAAGTACCTAGTAGACTTAACTGACCAGCAAGAAAGAAAACAGGTATACTTCGTCCTATTCACTCCGCTCTCCCGCCTCACAGAGGACGAATCTGACTTCCCTCTATATATGAAAATAATCACCGTGGAACACTCTATCTGTGGTAGAAATTACATGCTTGTAACCCGATGCGCACAATTATGTTAGAAAACAGCGGACTAACAACTCTACTATACAAACATACTGAAACCACAAATAAACACTAGACAGCTCTATTGACTGCCACAGTATTGCAAGTCATATCATAATGTCAGAATTTTCATTAGTCAATATTTTTAAATTATTTTTATCAGAAACAGTGGATTATCATAAAACAAACCTAATCTAACCTAATGGTTGCTAATGGGCTCTATTAGACGAGCTTTCCAAACCCTATTAAGTTATCGGTTTCAGCATTTTAACTAGACATTACATTATGACAATATCCCAGGGTTTTCGGCACACGAAAGATTTAATGCCTAATACAGTGTTGTCACATCTACTAAATTTTCTCCGTTTTACCTATGTTGATAGGTAAAACGGAGCCCTCGAACGGACACCCTCAGCATCAAATCTACCTAATTTTACGATCGTAAACAATTCTCAACGAGTAGAACGAAATGTTACTCACTTACTATTGAATGTAGGTTGTTGTCCACAAAGCCAAAGCCTATCTTGTAATTTTATCGTTTAGAACGGAACTTGACAGTTGACACGGACAGCCGACAGTATATTTCGAGGCAATTTTTTTGGCAAATGACAGCTGATAATGTATTTGGCGGCAATTTCTTTGGCGAGGCAAAAAGATTGCCGCAATTTTTAACACTTGAACACTGTTTACACATTGTTAATCATTAAAAACGTACTGACCCAGAGTGGGGGTAGATCTGCCTTTTTGCATTTCAAATTCTACCAATTTCTGCGTCCTGTACTACCGTTTTGACAAAATTGTATGTGACAACACTGGCCTACTACTACCTAGTCAAATCGCGCCGGAGGGAAAACTACTTTTTAAAAACTAAACTTATAATAAAAATACAAGTTATTCGTACGGTGGTCGATATTAGACTGGCTTTATTTAATTAAAATGTTCTTAGGTTCTAAAGCTTATCTACGCCAGACGCAAACTATGCACTTTTGGACGCACCTGCATTAATGCTAAGTATGCCGTCTCTATACATACCGGACTCTGTAACTCCTCCCTCCTTTAGTTCGAAATTATCCGAAGAACCGTTATTCGGAGGATTATTTTGATTTTTGCAAGACTTGCATACCAAAAGTGTATATTTATACGAAAAGAATGAAAGAAAACCTATAATTAAGATTACATATAAAACAATGGTTCCTATGCTAACGCTTTCCGTATTCACTACACTTCCACTTTCCACTTCACTATTTTTCAGTGCGTACGATAACACTTTCAGGTCGGTCAGCTCAACTCCTTTCAGTTGTACTGGATCAGCGCTCCGTCTTATGTCGGTTTTCAGATTTTCAGGAAACTTTACCAAAGGTAGTTTTTGGTATATGATTTTCTCTCCATTTATTGTTTGTTCTCTCAGATAATGTTCTCCAATTTTATATTCGCAATTATCGTCAATTGTAAGCATGTATGTGCCCAAAAGTGTGTAATGAAGGATTTCGTTAGCACACGTTCTCTCAAGATCCGTAGTTGCCTTGGTATATAAAATCCATCTGTTTTTCTGTAAAAACTCTATCTTCACATTTTCCACTTCTATCGGGATTTGCATACACGGAGCATTACTTGAGTATCGCATGAGTTCGAGAATGCAGGTGTCTTTGATGGGTACTGTTAATTGCATTTCATCACACAGGAATGTTTCGTCTTCGATGAGCTTACATGGGGTGGAGAGCGAGCTAGCATTCAACCCCTTCACAATAAGGTAAGGATATTTAGGTAAAATAATTAGGGTGAGGTTTGTTTCAGGTTCGGTAATAGGTAAGGGAACAATTTTATAGTAAAAGTAAGTTTCTCTCTTAACTAATGGTATTTCCATGATGAACATTATTTCAGAATTCTTAAAGTATGATTTCAATGTAATTGACTGTTCAATTTTTACAATGTTTTCAGGATTTGATGGAAAAATAAGTTTATCTGTTCTTTCTATGAGCTTAAATGCTTTTACAAGTTCATTAGTGTTAACAATAGATTGATGCAATATACCTATTTTACTAAATGCGAGTACAGTTTCAATCTCATTCAATTTAGAATATATCAGTTGGAAATTATGAAAGAACAAGTTATAAGCCTGTATTATCTGATTGACATGAGATATTATTGAAATTTCGGTTATGTCATTATTAACTTTATTTATGGCTGTATTCAATTGTATGAGATTGTCAGTTATATTTACAGTAGTATTTGTAAAAAGTCTCACCATTTCGGATATGAGTGTTGTTTTCTTTTCTACAGAATGCTGTCGGGTTTTGACTTCATTTATCAGATTATTATATTTAATAGCATCGTCGTGATCCAAATTTCCAGTGATAAGTTTAATTAAAGATCCTAGAGGATTGATGAGTCCTCTCTTTTGCCTGCTATTGGGAACTAATTGAGTGTATTTTTCCACAGTGATATCTAACATGTGATTTACTTGTCGCTTTACGTCATCCCAGTATATTAAGTATGAGGCATTAATATTAGAAAATGAACCAACTAACCTATCCAGTTCCTTATATCTATGTATATTTAAATCTAGGTCTTGCTTAATAAGTTTTATATCTAATATCTTAATAACTAGCCACTTATTATAACTAACAAGAGCGGTACCCTCTCTTATTGGAAAAACGCCGGGGTTCTTCTCGATTTTATGAAGTTGAAGGGCCCGGGTCAGTACTGCCTGGGTCAGCAGCAGGACGAACCTGTGGAGGACGTCGTACATCTTTAATAGGGACTCTGGTTTCTCTCGCGTTTGTTTCAATTGGGATTATATTTCTGTGGACCTTGCCCTTAGCCTTGGCCTTTTGATACCTAGGTTTGTCCTTAGCACGTCGTCTATTTACGCCTCTAATGAAAATATCGTCATTGTCATCTAAGTCGAAATTGGTTTCTCCTTGCCTATCTTGTTGAACCCTTTCTTTTCTAGCTAACATTTTATCTGTCAAATATTTATATAGGTATTTTGTTCTTTTACAATGGTCTTTAACTAACTGCTGGGTATATTCTTTATCAAAATCTGCGTTAAACTGGTTTTTACTTTCGGTATGTCCAAAGACAACTTCGAACGGCGTGAGTCCTGTTACTGAATGAATAGTTTGATTATAGGCCAATATTGAATACGTCATTACGGAAGCGGCATCTGTATGTTTCCTTTCATACTTTGCAAGTCTATATATTTCTGCGATTGTGGAATGGAAGCGTTCTATCATTCCCATAGAGTTCGGGTTATTAGGGGTTCCAATGTGAATATTTATTTTATAAAATGAAAGCATTTCGCTCATAAGTCTGTTATTGAATTCGGAGCCAGGGTCTGAACTGATTTTAGTGGGAATACCATAAAATGAGAAATATTTTATTAGGGCACGAACAACTTCGGGGGTAGACCTATCGGGAATTTCAAAAGCTTGCGCTAATTTGCTAAAAGCATCTATGATAGTTAAATAGTATTTGCCTTCTATTGTAAATAGGTCTATAAATAATTCTTGAAACGGTTTAGTCTGAGTCTGTGTAAGCTGTATTTGTGGTTTGAAAGGACGTCGGTCATATTTCATTCTTTTACAGGTTTCGCATGAGTTAATTATACTAGTGACTGTTTGTTCCATATTATTCCAAAAATAAGTTCGTTTTAAATGAGAAATTGTTTCTTTGATTCCACGGTGAAATGTTTTGCCTTCATGGTATCGAAGTACAATTTCTTCCTGTTCTTTTTCATCAGTTACGTTTATTACTCTTTCAGTACATTCGTAAAGTTGTATGGTATCCTTTCGGAATAATGCAATGACTATATCTGAAAATTGGCGTCTATGTTCGGTATTGTTAAAGTGTGTAAAATATTTAATTTTGGGTCTAATATAATCTTTGAGGAATTTCTTTATTAATTCAGTGTTGTCTAAGGGTAGGAAAACCTTAAGGATTTTCTGTTTTGGATGTGATTCTATTTTAACTAAAAGTTCATTTTTAAGCCAGGCGTTTACTAGAATTTGGTTCGGTTTGGTGTCAATAGCTTCATGCAGAATGGGTATGCCATTTGTATCCATATCTACAGCGGAATGGGCAGTATCTGTACTAGATTTTGATTGTGTGTCAGTCGGTGCTGATAAAGTACTTTCGTTTGCACTTAAAGTTCTTTCAGAGGTGTTGGAATTAATATCGGGCTGGTTTTCGTTATTAGTAGGGTTCTGAGGGTCATGTGTTTGTTGCCCTAACCTAACTATGTCATCAGTTAGTCGTTGTATGTAGTCGTCCAGTTTGTCAGTATCTCCTACGTTAACTGCTGTTGATAATTGGTCGTTATCGCTGTCATTTCCTAATGCGTTTAATCTTATCCGTGAGAGAGCGTCGGCATTTGTGTTCTGTTTTCCGTTTTTATGTATGACTTTAAATGTATATTCGCTTAATCTGAGTTTGTAACGAGTTAACTTGCTATTGGGCTCTTTTAGCGAGTCTAACCAAGCCAGGGGTCTGTGATCAGTGAAAATGGTAAATTTATTGCCGTATAAGTAGGGACGAAAGTGTTTTACAGCCCATACGATGGCCAATAGCTCTTTCTCGATAGTGCTGTATCGTTTTTCAGAGTCATTTAGGGTTCTGCTGGCATAAGCGATGGGTTTGTCGCTACCTATGATACCTTGAGAAAGTACTGCGCCCAGGGCGAAGTCAGATGCATCTGTTGTCAATATGAATGGCTTCGTAAAATCGGGATATTGTAATAGAGGTGCACTTACTAACAGTTCTTTACATTTTTCGAAAGCTTTTAGGTAATTTTCGTCAATAGTAATTTTACTATTCTTTTTCAAACAAGACGTCATCGGGCGAGTAATTTTAGAAAAGTCTTTAATAAATTTTCGGTAGTATCCAATGAGTCCAAGAAAGCTCTTTATTTCGGTAACTGTTTTCGGTAATGGATATTTCAGTATAGCATCTATTTTGTCTGTGTTAGGTTTTAGTCCTTCGGGTGTTATGGTATGTCCTAAGTAATTAGCTTCTTTACATAGAAATTCAGTTTTATCGAGTTGTACTTTTAGATTCGTTTGTCGGAGACGTTCGAAAACTGCTTTAAGTTTTGTCATATGTTCTTCCAGGCTAGATGAGAAAATTATAATGTCATCGAGGTAATTTAGGCAGTGAATACCTTGCAGTCCTCTTAAAACGTTATCTACTGCTCTTTGAAACGTTGCTGGAGCCGTCTTGAGCCCAAAGGGCATGCGCAGGAATTCGTAGTGGCCGTATTGTGTAGAAAACGCTGTTTTTGGCTGATCTTCTTTTTCGATTTCAATCTGATGATACCCGCTCGCTAAATCGAGTACGGAGAAATAACTACTTTTACCTAGCTTGTCGAAAAGGTCTGTAATGTTCGGGAGTGGATATTTGTCGTCAATGGTAATGTCGTTAAGCCGTCTATAATCAATAACCATGCGAAATTTTCTTTCTCCACTAGCATCCATTTTTTTTGGGACTAAATGTACCGGGGCACTCCAAGGTGAGTGGGATTCTTGAATGACATTATCCTTTAATAATGTTTGTACTTGCTTTTTTATTTCAGCTGCTTCTACTGGGGCCTGACGATATGGTTTTATATAGATAGGGTCTTCGTTAGTGGTTCGGATTTTGTGTTTTACCTGATTTGTGAAGGTTAATGGTAAATGTTCAGTGTAAAAAATATCTTTGTATTCTAAACACAAATTGTAAATTTGATTTCGTTCCTCCGAGTTCATGTGATCTAATCGTAATTTACTTAAGTTTTGAGTTAAAATTTCATCCTTTTCACTGCTATCTACTGAATGTAAACCGTTAATTTCAATTTCTTTTGGTTCATATGGTGTGACATTGAGAGGTTTACTGAATTTTATATCAAAGTGATTTTCGGATGTATTTTGGATAACAGTGGTTGCAAAGCCTTCTGTACTTTCTACAAGTGCTGTTGGTGTTCGTACACCTTCGCCGAAATCTATATGGTTTATAATTGCATTTCCACTATAAAGATTTACGGGAATTTTCGTGCGTGTTTCAGATCGGGGTTCAATGCGAATTGTGTAAGGTGGACGGTAAATTATAGGTATTTGTGTGTCTCGCGTTATCAGTACTTGGTTTTTCATGTCAATGTTCGCGTCAAGTTGTTTCAGTAAATCTGAGCCAATTAGTCCTCCGTAACTATTATCAACTTCGTATATATAAAATTTATGAGTGTCACAACTCTTAAAAGTTTTTAGCAATGGGATTTCGATTACTTCAGCGTGAGAGCTTCGAGCTTGGGTACTTACTACTTCAAATGGTTCATTATATTTGAATTCTGAAAAGTATTTGTTTGCAATATCAGGGCTTACGAATGATCGTGTGCTTCCAGTGTCTATCATGAATTTGGAGTTTATTTCGGGAATTTCAATGTGTGGCAGTTTTAAGGCATTATGATGGTTAAGGTGTACTATTTCTGGGGATCTATCGTAGAGGCTTTTATGGGAAAATTTTCATTTTCAGGCAAGTTATGTAACGTTTCAGTCTCATATTGATCGTCTAAGAAGTATTCTTCGTTTTCAGTTTGCGTGTAATACTGTTGGTAGTTTGAGTCAAGGGCGTTCGGTTCATTGAAATTTTCAGGGGCAGGTTCGATTTCTTGAAGTTCATTTGCGTAAAACAAATTGTTAGTTGTTCGCGGGGGTATGTAGTTTGGTTTTGGTTGGGGTGCTGTTCGCATAGAGACATCGTTATTATATTGGTGCGAAGATTGGCCTTGACCTTGTGGTTGTTGATATGGAGGTCGAATACCGAATTTAAATTGCGGTTGGTGTGCTGGCTGGAAATTATTAGGTCTAAATTGATTGTTATTAGAAACAAATGGTCTATAACCTGCTTGTTGGGGAATCCCAAATTTGAAGTTTGGTGTGTGTTGATTGGGCATCAAAGGTTTGTATCCTTGATTTTGAGGGTTTCCAAATCTAAAACCTTGTGGAGCTGACTGGTTGGGAATGCCAAATCTAAAACCTTGAGTTTGTGGGAATTTATTTTGTGCGGTATTAAAATTGTATCCTGCATTTTGTGGTTGAGAAAATCTCATATTCTGTCCAAAATTATTATTTTGTGGGAAAATGGGCCTTTGCTGTGAAGGCTTACTATTGTTTCTATTTTTTGCGTTATACTGGTTTAAGAAATTGACTTCTTCCATTACTATTGTTAACGCGTCTTCCAGCTGCTTGGGGCTATTGAGTCTCACTACGCGTAACATGTCTTCCGGCAAATTATAAAGAAAGACATTTAGAGACAAGTGATTATAAATTGTCTTTTTCGTTTCTTTTTCACGAGGATCTTCAATTAAATTTATTTTGGCAAATAATGTACTTCTGACATTTTGGATACGATTACAGAAGCTAGCGTATGATTCACTGTGCCTAATCTTTAAATTATCTAACTCTATCGCAATACACTCTTCCGACCTCGGGTCGCCGAAATGTTGAGTTAACAGCTTTTTTAATTGCATCCAAGTATCGATATCTTGGCGTTCGCTAATCAAGTGGGCGGCTTTGCCAGTAAGCCGGCCAGTAATTGCATGAAATATATACAAATCCTGAGCAAGATTTTCCGGGTTTCTAAAAGCTTGAATAACATACTCGCTTTTACTTAAAAATAAATTTAACAATTTTTCATCACCATCAAATTTTGGAATTAAATCCATCATTTCTCTAGGAATTACTCTAATTTGATCCATGTTTTCTCTTTGATTTACTATATTTTCTTCAATATTATTATTATCTCTGGGAACTACTCCTATTTCTTCCATTTAGTATTTTAATAATCGTTTTTAAACACACTTAACTAGCTTAATATTAGGACGATATAATTCACAACTATAGAGTTTGTATAGAGAGCTTATTATAAAGTCTACACTAAATTACACAGCCAATGGAATAAGAACAGGGATAGACGGGACAGTGAAGAGGTCTACTCACAGTACGCTTTTCCCCATTTCCTCCAATTATAGCCGCAGGCGTTTTCGTGTTGTCCTCCAGGCACTGAGACAAATTTATTTGGTTCGAAGATACCAGTTATCACGTAAATACGTTAACGAAAGTCATGCACTCGGATCAATTCGTGATCCTCACAGGCGCAGGATTTCGTACCGGTATCCTGTCCGCAGCGCCAGTCAAATCGCGCCGGAGGGAAAACTAATTTTTAAAAACTAAACTTATAATAAAAATACAAGTTATTCGTACGGTGGTCGATATTAGACTGTCTTTATTTAATTAAAATGTTCTTAGGTTCTAAAGCTTATCTACGCCAGACGCAAACTATGCACTTTTGGACGCACCTGCATTAATGCTAAGTATGCCGTCTCTATACATACCGGACTCTGTAACTACCTACTAGTGTGCAACTATTCGTATACACCGAAAACCTCGTGGTATGATTATGAATATGAAAAATCACGCCTAACAAAGGGATTCGCAAAAACACAAAAAAATAAACTCACAACACTTGTAACCGGTAAATATTACTTTTGAATAGCTCCTTAAAAACAGTCATTTCTGATGCGGTGTCTACTTTGTGGTCCGTATTTATTGATCCAGATCTACAAAATAAATATCTTAAGCCCACAGAAATCAACGTTAATAACAATGAACCGAAATCTCTAACCGGTATGTATTAAGGTTAACGGTAACAAACCCTGCTTACAACCCTCTTTTTCCGTTGAAAGTTAATCGAAAGCAATCAAGTTATAGCTTCTTTCCTGTGACTTAACCACCTATTATGGATATCTTAATGGAGTGACAGACTTGGATATGAAATTCATATAATAATAATACTAAACGCGACTAAACATGATTGATCACGTCCCCGTCACTCTGTAATGACTAATGATTGATGATCACGGGTTATTTTTGTAACTAGCTATACACGGCGAATTATACATATAAATACCAAGTACATTATAAGACTAAAATATAATTCCACGTAGCGTTGTCGTGAAGTGGAAAGTTTTGTCGTCGTGATGTTGTGACGACGTGTTGACACGACAGTAATTCTCAAAACAATAATAACTTTTTACCAGTAAATACCCCGGTAATGATACTTGGGACCAACCTGCGACACTTCATTTATATTAGGTTGACTTGTGTAAGGTTGTCTGATATTTATTTACTACTAGCTTTTGCCCGCGACTACGACCGCGTGGAACTTGATAAAAGGGATTATTAAAAGCGCCTAAGCAAATGTAAGAGCAATTGTGCTTTTGGTCTAATAATAACACTTTCTATAGGGTCATCTATGTTATCATGATTCATTCACTCACTTTTCAATCTTTTTAGGGAAAATTTCCAGGATGAAAACTATCCTGTTTCTTCCTCGGATTTTAAACTATCTCCATGCCAAATTTCATCAAAATCGATTCAGCAGCTTAAGCGTGAAGAGGTAACAGACAGACAGACACACTTTCGCAGTCATAATATTAGTATGGATTATTTGACATTGCTATAATCATTAGTCATCCTAAGCAGTGGTAGCCTAGTGGATAGGGCATGCGACTTTCAATCCGGAGGTCGCGGGTTCGAACCCGGCCCGTACCAATGAGTTTTTCGGAAGTTATGTACGGAATGTCATTTGATATTTACCACTCGCTTTTCGGTGAAGGAAAACATCGTGAGGAAACCTTCTAAGCCCAATAAGGCCTAGTTTCCCCTCTGGGTTGGAAGGTCAGATGGCAGTCGCTTGCGTAAAAACTAGTGCCTACGCCACATCTTGGGATTTAGGTAGCCGACCCCGATTGAGAATTCATTCTCAAAAAATTGGACAAAGGCTAGGAGGATGATGATTTGACATTGCCATATTCATTACAAAAATTCGCCTTGTATTCAATGGAGTTAATTGACAATGCCACATCAATATGTATGTAAGCCTGATAAAAATAAACTAGTTAAAATTTTCAACCACCCCCGACACAAGTAGCTGATCATCATGAGATCCTCATCCAATAAATGATGAAGAAAATTCTACTAAAACTAAAAATGGATTATTAGTTTCAATATTGGCTGACATTTTGTCACTAGTAAGTTAAAAAATTGGGCAAGTGCGAGTCCGACTCGCGCATGAAGGGTTCCGTACTTTATATATATATATACATATAATCTATAACAAGTTTGTTGTATGGGAGCCCCTTTAAATATTTATTTTATTTTATTTTTAGTATTTGTTGTTATAGCGGCAATAGAAATACATCATCTGTGAAAATTTCAACTGTCTAGCTATCACCGTTCTTGAGATACAGCCTGGTGACAGACGGACGGACGGACGGACGGACGGACGGACGGACAGCGAAGTCTCAGTAATAGGGTCCCGTTTGTACCCTTTGGGTACGGAACCCTAAAAACCAGCCAAGAGCATGTCGGGCCACGCTCAATGTAGGGTTCCGTAGTAGCTCATCCTTTACAATAGACGGGCTTAAAACAGGTTTTAAGCTACAAGAAAGATTTCAAGCTCTATAAAAAGGTTGTAAAGTAACTGTAATTACTTATGATCTTCTGGAAGTCAACTTCCTTTTAAAGAAAATTGTGAAATTTTGTGATAACTCAAAAACGGCTCGACCGATTTTTATTCGACATAAGTAGTTTTCATTGAAAGTACTTATAAGGCCTCATTTTCATGATTTTTTTCCATATTTTTTTAGCCCGTGGTTGAAAAGTTAGAGAGGGAGGCGCTATTTTTTTTATTTTCGGAGCGAGTATATACAAAGCTGCTGACTTTATCAAAAAGTTATGTTTAGAGACCCCTATTATTTTTAAAATACCTATTCAACGACACCCCACACCCTAGTGCTAAACGAAAAAAAATATTCACCCCCACTTTAGGTGTTCGAGGGGTACCCAAAAAAAAATATTCTTTAGTTTTTATTTTACATACTCATACCAAATTTCAGCTTTCTAGTACTAATGATCACCGAGCTAAGCCTCGGACGGACGGACAGACGGACAGACGGACATGGCGAAACTATAAGGGTTCCTAGTTGACTTCGGAACCCTAAAAAGTAAGTAAACACCTTATTGTGCACAAAAACAGTAAAAATTCATCGATCAAAAATGACGTAGTAACAAAGGCGACCTAAGGGATCTGTTCCAGTTAAACTTTGAGCAATTGAGTACCTAAATACGAAAAGAAAAGAGACAACTTGTTCCAATTAATAATTATAATTTAATGAGTATGAAAATCTTCAAATGTTATACAAAAGTGCTTTCAAAAATCTAGGATTTTTCACCATATCAAAATTTTGATAAGATTAGGAACATTTGGGGGGTTTCAGGTCTAAAGTAAAAAAGTAATCATGTATATTCAAAAATTACGGAAGTAATCGGTTGAAAATTAAATAGGTTCTCTCATTTTAATATTGAAGTATAATAAACTAAAGATGTGATCAACTTTCCAGTAGTTCCAACGTTCTTAGTGCAATATTTTTCGTTTGTTCTTATTTTTCATTACTGTAACAATATTAAAACTTGTATTTTTCTTGGGACAAAACATTGCTTTGCCCACAAATAGGGGTCGAGGCCGTAACGACCTAGGTATAAGCCTAGGTATAAACTAGGTGTCAGGGCTTTTTAAAATGGACTAGAAAGGCTTCTTTCGGAAGTCAAAGTCAAGGTCCGGCGAAGACAAGTCTTGCAACAAGCATCTATCCAATCTATTGTTTCAAGATGAGTTTATAGGTATTACGTTTTCACTAGGTGTTGTTTTCTTTTATTTCTTTATTATTATTTCAATAGGTATTGAGCTTTTTTTATTTATATAATTATGGTAGCTATCCATACTTCCATACTAATATTATAAATGCGAAAGTGTGTCTGTCAGTCTGTTACCTCTTCACGCTTAAACCGCTGAATCGATTTTGATGAAATTTGGCATGGAGATAGTTTAAGATCCGAGGAAGGACATAGGATAGTTTTCATCCTGGAAATTATCCCTAAAAAGATTGAAAAGTGAGTAAGTAATTCATGATGACATTGATGACCCTGTAGGAAATGTAATTATTAAACCAAAAGCACAATTGCTCTTACATTTGCTTAGGCGCTTTTAATAATCCCTTTTATTAATTAAGGTGGTTAGGTGGATATGGATATATCTATCGTGTTGTACGAGGTTGCTTCCATACTTCCAAGTTCCTCACGGACGTAGTCACGGGCAAAAGCTAGTGTTTTATAATCAAACATTATGATTATTTTGGCTCAGTTTTGTAACATACGCGACAGAAAACGGAGAGCGGTTAAAATGCTCGTAGAACTATCCATTTATTAACGTTTTGATTATATAGTATAAACTTATATTAATCACAACACTAAACAAACTTGTATTGTAATTTTGATAATGAAAGTAATAATCTAATTAAATAAGCAAGTTAAAACAATAAATTTTCTTGAAAACATTTAACTACTGCTACTAGCGCTCAACCCTTTAATAAAAAAAGAGCAATTTTCCAAGCTATTGCACTAAGACGTTTAAAATGTTTCAAAATATTTTGTCGTCGAATACACTAATTGGAAGTTACAAAATAAATAAATACTTAGTTCGTTTTCAAGCGGGCGTTTCAAAAATTGTTCTTTGCGATGTACACTTATGATACCTACTACTGTAGGCATTGTAACGCGCGTTTTTATAATAAAGAATATGAAAATCATAATATTTTGTAGTTTAATGAATCCTATATGTTTTTTTTAGTGGACGCTGTTTACGACATATTTAAAAGCGGAATATACGGCTTTTGATGTTCAGCAGTTCTCCTTTGGCAGGATGAACCTTTTGAACTGAACCCCAAGATGATATAAAGAAGGAGAGCTGTCTTGTTTTCTGTTCAGGAGGGAGTTATGACGTCATCAAATTATTGTATGGGGTTTTGTCATTTTGTTGTTCTGAATCCTATCAAGTGGAATATCTCGGCTGCCCTATATCAAAACCTAGTAAGGGACAAATTTTTGGATTTTTGTTTTTTTACTTATTTGTACCGACCTAGTAAGTCCTCAGCTGGTGACAGAGACACCAGCTCAAAAATCGTTATAATAACCAGTTTTCAATGCGTCGAAACCTAGTAAGTAACATGTCTAGTAACTGTTTACCGTTGTCAAACCCAGTAAGTCACATATCCCATATCAAAACATAGTAAGGGCGTGAGACATACTAGGTTTTGGGCTGGTCAAAGGGCCTTACTAGGTTTCTGATCTGGGTATCAATGCGCCGGCAGGGGCGCGGGGCACCTAGTATCACTGTGTTCGGTCAGTCCACGGCAAGGCGCCGGCGCAGCCACATCGCGAACGGGTTATATTAACTGTCGTCTGGATGGTTTTGAAGTATTGCGTGCAATATGAAGCGCCATTTACAATTTCATAGATCGAAGCAGTTGTTAGAGGCAGCTATTAATAAAAATAAGTGTCAAATCTCCGAATATGTTGGGTAAATGTATTTAAATACCAACTTTCATTTCCAACACTTTTATTTATTATTTTTTGTTACGTAGGAACCCCTACATCATCCCTTTAATACAATTATAAAACTTCGCTACTACAAACATATGCGAAGAGTGTCTGTGTCTTCGCTATTAACGTATAATACCTACTTAAGTACCTACAACTAGATAATTTTTTGCACACATTCAAGAAGACACAGTAAAGAGTTGCAACTGGGTGAGTTGTTCAATAAAATAAATGGGCTTGTAAAGAACTTATATTTTTCTCTTTTCTTATTAAATACCTACATAGTAACAAACACGTGTATATAAAATAATGGTTAAAAATACGAGTAACAAGCATGATAATTTATAATAACTATACCTACCCACTCATGTAATAAATTATTTTACTCGCATATATAACATTGAAAATGTTCATACGTACATGCGGATAAGTTCAATCGGAATTTCAGCTGGAGTTTAATGGTTGATTTGTTGTATATTCCTAACACTTGTATACTAGGTTTACATTTGAATAAAACATTTCAAACGGATGATATCGCGTATATTAATTATTTGAGCCTCCCTGACGTTTCGGTACCTTTACAGATACCGTTGTCAATGAGAATAACACAATTTTTCTCTAAAGTTACATTTGTGCAAACTACCCGTTTTATAAATATTAATTTAAAATAAACGACGACAGGAATACCAGTTTAGACCTTGTTTAGACCTAGTAAGGGCTCCCTTACTAGGTATTAAAGCTGGTTGAATGTAAGAAACTAACACGGGTAAATACATTTTCATAGTTAGTAAGGGGTATATAACGTGCATATATAGTATATATTATAAAATGAAGTTATTGATACATACACTTGTTAGTACTCTACTTATTCATGTATTTTTTTTTATTATTAATTAAGTGTTCTTTTGAGGCTGCCACGTTTTATGTTTTTAGGCTCTCCTGTAAAATTTGGTCTGGAGCCCTTACTAGGTTTTGATATAGGGCAGCCGATCTCGATTATCACATAAAGTGAACACCGGTCACTATTTAGTCTATGCCACATATTCATGCACTAGTAATTGTACAGGACTCTCTTAAACTGTCACTATCTTTAAACATAATCAGCGATTTGTACAAAGTTCAACTAGTCTCTTTATTTAAAATTCACTACCTACGGAATCGATATAGATACTGGCAGTCAAGGCAGTAATCAGAAAAGAAACAAATCGGTAGCGAGTTTGACTAGAGTGCACCCTACTGCCGTCCCGGGTTTGTGCCTATCAGTTCCTTGGCATTTCTCCACGCTACGGAATTATCTTGAGCGTGCACATTTTTCCGAGGCTTTTCTTTTACCTTAGATATACTAAGCTAAGGAATATATACTCTTATCGTATGGGACTGGATTACGGTTTTATCTGTCGTTTTTTCTTGAGCTCGCGCGGTTTCGGTTTTGAACAAAGCGCGGTGGAAATGGTTTTATGATGTTGAAGCTGGAGTTTTATGAGATAACCATGTTTGGTTGATATACAAACGAACGAAATAGGTATGTTTTAAAAGCTTTCGTGTAATTTGGTAAACCAAATTTGGGTTTAAATCTTGTTTCAACATGCAGTTAAATATTTGATAGATTTTTACTTCTAACACGGTGACCTTGTATTTTCTTCGGTTTTTGCGAACATCTGTTGTTTATGGGTTAAAGTGTATGTCTTTTTCTAACCTACAATTATTGTGTGAGAGGGACGACTGATTTACGTCTCTTTTAAAAATATTCCTTCTAGTGTTGTAATGGACTCGAGTTCTAGGGTTTCTTTTTATTACGACTCGGAACTCAAACAACGAGACTCGGCTAAGTATATAGAATTCCATTTATTGCAGAACTTCTTGCCAAACAAGTCTCGCGAACTTAGCGAGTGTCGCTGTCGAGTCTCTTTTCTGTGTTTCGAGCCCTTTGTTGTAACGAGTCATATTCGAGCCTTGTGATTGTTTGAGTTCACCTTGCCCTCCACGCTGAGACTTACACTACATTTCCAATACAATACATCTCCGTAGCTTTAGTTGAGTCGTATTGCGAACATAGCTGCAAGTCTAATTTTGAAACTAATCGTGGCAGTGTGCAAGACACAGCATATGAATTTCTGCTTAGAAAGAAACGTAACTGTCTAATTTCACGTACTACCTGGTCAAGTTAAGTATGCGCCTATTATCTACGCTGTCACATTCAAAGGAGACGCAAATTTAATTCGAACGTATTGGCGAAGTTGCAATGTTCTAGGGATCGGTCATTCTCCAGATTTGTGTTCTAATTCTAATTAACGCGTCGCTTTTTTTCTACTTACTTTTCAATCATTTTTATCTGAAATATAGTAACATATCGACCATTGAAACTTAAATGTGGATAGGGCACATAATAATTATTAAAGGTTCATTACTTATAAGCAAATTAAAATTTATATGACGCGTGAATTAGAAAAACGACGTGTTAATTAGAATTTTGGACTTTTTGTATGACGTGTTAATTAGAAAAGCGACGCGTTAATTATACAAATTCAGTTATATTTTTTTAAATTAAAATAAAAACGTTTTGTATAATAATATATGACTGATATGGTGACAGTTATATGATAGAAGCTATGTTTTAAATAATATGAAAGTATTTAAGTACTCAAGAAACAAGCACACCGGCCGTTACTTACTAGGTAGGTTAGGTATGCAATTACGTATATAAATTGAATTATTATGATAAGTTATAATAAATAATTTATACATGTACCCGCCCTCGCTACGCTTACTATATTGTCTCCTCCTTCTCCTTGCGTCAGTTGCCTCATTGCTGAGGCATTCCCGGATGATGCGGCGCCATCTATTGCTGTCAGTAGCCGTGTGTAGAGCATCGTGTACTGTAGTGCCAAGGGTTGTGAGAATCTGGTCTATCCAGCGTGTCGTGCTCCTGCCTCTTGGTCGCTTGCTTTCAACTTTTCCAGTGATAGTCGTTTTTCCAGGTTATCACTGTCTTTCCTGGCAATGCGATCAAAGTACTCCAGAACCCTGCGAAGATAGGTCGTCGACAGTTTAGTTCGGATCTTGAGTTGGGCTAAGATCGGTGCGTTGACGTGGCGTGCTGTCCATGGTATGCGCAGCATTCTTCTCCAGCAGAAAGCATTAATTCGATCACGGTCCGCTTTCTTCAGTGTCCATGTTTCTGAGCCGTATGAAAATAGGGAGAACACCATAGTTCGGACGAAGGTAGTCTTAGTGTTGGCGGAGATGTTCCCGTCCTTCCGTACATTATTAAGCTGCGACATTGCGCCCTTGGCCATCCCAGCGCGAATTCTGCGAACTTCCGTCTTACATGAACCATTATTGCTAATGTTAGAACCCAGGTTCTCCGTGATTTGGAAGTTAGGTGTTCCACTGTTCTACCTTGCCTGTACGATCAATAATCATGAGTTTGGTCTTGGATCTGTTGATTGAGAGTCCGGATTCTTCACTAAAGCGTGCCATCCTGTTCAAGGCTGCTTTTATCCCCCAGAGCTTTGAAAACCTCGGAAGTAATGTCGTCTGGTCCAGGAGCTGTTATCTCTGATTTGAAGATGTTGAGCTTCAGGTTCAGAAGTCCCCAGTGCAACCGAGTGTCGGTGGATGTACATGGTCTTTTGTACAGCTGCTAATAGTGGCCACGCCAGCGTTCTGCAATTTTGTCAAACCCATGCAGCGGTTGCTCATCGTGATTTTCAATGACCCAGATCTTGGGTTTGAACTTTCGACTCAGCAGGCGAACTTTCTTGAACAGATCCGGGGTTGTAATTTAAGTGGATGCGACTCGACTTCTTGGTATAAATGCTCGTTCTTGTCTCTGCGGCGTTCCCTTTGAATTGTTTTACATAGTTTCGAGTATTCCCTTTTCACCTTGGCGTCTTGACGGGCATTAATTTTAATTTCTTTCCGGCGCTTAATTAGGTTCCACGTTTCCTCAGTGATCCATGTGGACCTTCAACAGTCCCTTCCTCTCTTAGATACGATATGCTCAAAATCTTCATTTATTACCTGGACTCAGCATCACCTGTCCGCGGTGAATCTAAATTCATGAGCGTCGCTTCCGTCAGATTCTGGAAATGGGATCGCTCTATTGGATTCTAAGTTCTGGGTTTAGGTCGCGCGTTACGGTAAACGGCTTTGAGACGAATGGCGAAGGAGGGAACCAGTAACTGCATTCAGCTCAAGGGAAGGTTTTCACATTTTTGACAGATGACTTCCAGCACTTGTCTACCAGTATGTAGTCTATCTGATTCCTAAAACGACCCAGGTTCCAGGAGACTTCCAAGTGTAGAGTCATCTTTTGTGATGGTGAAAGAGTGTTAAAGTAATGGCCAGACACATAACACAGAACTCTGCAAGCCTCTGACCTCGTTTCCTTCCTAGAGTCTAGACCATATTTTCCAATGGTGTCTCGGATTTCATGGACTATTTCTGAGCTTCCTATTTTAGCATTCCAGTCTCCTAATACCATTGCGATTTACCGGCTTGGTATGCTGTCTAGAGTTTCCTCTAGTTGATATCCTCTTCCGTGGACTGTGTTGTAAACTTGCACGATGTAGAGAAGACATAAATCGGTGTTCAGCTTCATTGTTATTATTCTATCAGACACAGGGTTATATCCAAGTACCAAATATTGTTCATGCCTGATGGTGCTAATATATGGAAAAAACCGCTTCGGCTAGAATTTTCCAGCCCTGAGAAATACAGCTTGCTACCTGATGAGGTTTTAAAATGACCTCACGAAGATGTGACTATATATTATAGGTACTATTACTATTATATATACAAATCTACTATTGATAATGTATTGCTGTTGATGTTCCAAATAAATAAAATAAAAATAAATAAAAATGTTCTAGAAAAAAAATCCAAACTGATGATTAGAACCGCATGGATGGTAAAATTCTAATTAACGCGTTCATTTTTGATGCGTGAATTAGACTTGTGAATTAGGGATTCTTGAAAAATAGAAAATAACTTTTTATAGGTACATGTAATTATCTACAGAATCTAGTATCTATTAACTAATGCGGCCTTTAATGTGCACTAAAATTCTCTGCGCGATAGAGTTACTGGTTGATTTTTAAAACGTGAACGTGTTAATTAGAAATTTCGTGAGCCAAAACGCTTGAATTAGATACTTACATTCATAATGCGCGACCCGTACACAGCTGACACAACCATCCCACACGGGGCTCTGGGCACGACTGACCGCTTCACGGAAATGCGTTAGTGAGATCCGTACCTACCTTCAGAGGACTTGTGTGATCACAACCGACCGCGACGCGTCAATTATTATACGTTTCGAGACAAAGTTACTATAATTGATATCTTTGTGATATATTATTTGTATTGACTAGGTTTTTTTTGTGCAAATTAAACATGTATTCTTTTGTTTAATAATCTTGCTGACATTGTTTTTTCTTCATGTATATCATCAGGAGAAATTGGTATGTAAGTAATTTGGGTAGTGGGACGCGACGTGTCAATTAGGATAATAGGACTAAAAGTTTTTTTTTTCTACCCGAAGGGTTTTAAATATGTTCTTGAAAATTCATGTACAGCTCAATACAAATACCTGCTACGATCAAAAAATATAAGACATAATTAAATCAATAATTTTATATTTTTAAACAGCGAAGACAAGCAAAAATGTACGTCTGGAGAATGACCGGGATATCGCCACTTGTCTAGTAGGGACGCGTCAAAAGTGACGGATGGCGATGAGATGGAGAGATCATCATCTCGAAAATTGACGGAATTACGCCCCAGGTTTTTGCAAAAACTCTCGCTATAGAGAAAGCTCGAGTCCTTGCACAAATGATTCATGCTCGACTCGGCTCGGGAGTCGGAGTCTGCGCTGAGTGGTGACATTTCATTACAACAACAGTTTTTCCTAGCCCAAAAACATACTAATTATAATGAAATTCAAATAGCTTTCCCACGATGTAAATACGCATATAACATTACAGAATGTATGTGTGTACAAAATTTCTGATTTCTGAAATAACGTGATATACGGACAGACATGGCGTAATTTCAAGGTTTTCTAGCGTGACTACTGAACCCTAAAAAAAAATACTGGTGTAAATGAGGATTAGGGAGTTTTCGCTAACAGTATAATACAGGGTGAGGTGAGAATGTAATTTGTCTTAATTTGTCTTGTTCCAACCTTTGAGGAAGACTTTTTGGCTCGTCCGTGAATTATTTATACCTCGACTTTGCTTTACTGAATTGTAATGTTTCTGGCTATATTTATTTCTCATAATATGAATTTATGGCGTTTGCGTCTGAAGAGTTCAGGTTTTTGTTTTTAAAGTGATAAATAATAAAGTTTAAAGCCTATAGACTTAGGCTTGTGAAATTGGCTTACTTATGTACTAAAGTTCATTATTTCTTAGACATAAATTTTCAGTACCCATTTTAGTAATAAGTTTTAAAAACGACGCATGTCGGAAGTCAGGAATTAACAAAAAATGTATATCTTAAATTGTAAGTTTACATATTTCTGTCATTTATTTATACTTCATTGTCAAACCCATCTGCTGACTACAATATGGTTAAACGAACAAGGTTGCATATGAAAAGTTCGTGTACTATACAATCTATGGTTTACTAATGTTTCGCCGAAAATTATTTAGCAAATTCTTAACTCGCCGAACTACGTATCCCATATTTTTATTTTGTCAAATTTTCATTTCCCAACTCAACGTTTCGCACTGATATCTTTTCCCAATTAATGATTTGATAAACTATTGTTAGACCAATTATTATCTGGGATTTTTATAAGATGTCAATTATGTTTTCGTCAAATGTATTGATTGGTATACCTTGATTTAGCAACATATTGAATGGCATTATGAAATCTAACCTAGTTTGTTAGAATGCATGGTTCAAATTGCAGTATAATTTTATTCCATTAAGCGGGTAGGGTGATGCACCATGCACCTAAATTTAGAGGGTACTTTTGTTTACATACATTGTGGCTCAAAATAGCATTTCATTCTTGAGTTATCATCGCTGATAGTTAATGTGCGTGTGTGCATAAAAAAAAAACCCTAACCTACCTATCTCTGGGAGCAGTTTCGTCCCGAAGACTGTAATCCCGACGGCTAGAATTCCTACAGTTCACATACATACGTATCACAAGTACAACAAAAGGAGCGTTTTTTAGGGATATAAAAAAAAACTAACCGAACCCGACCGAGTCGGATCTGCTCACATACATACGTATCACAAGTACAACAAAAGGAGCGTTTTTTAGGGATATAAAAAAAAAAACTAACCTAACCTAACCCGGCCGAGTCGGATCTGCTCACATACATACGTATCACAAGTACAACAAATTGATTTTGATTAAAAAATATTTTTTTCGGTTTATATTTGTGTTTTATTTTGCACTATCATATTATCATACTGTAAGCAATGGTTGTAGGTAATTTGCCCAAATGGCTTTTGATGAATCGTTATTTGACTAAGCAAATCATTTGCTACACAATCATTTACCACATAAAATTTGACGATATGTTATTTGCCTTAGCATATCATTTCCTACACAATTATTTACCACATAAAATTTGACATAATACAATTTTGGAATATAAAAATGTAGCGAAATAAAAAGATTACGAAGTAAAATTATGCCAAGGATTGGTTTGCGTAATAAAACTTCGGCGAAAAGTTGGTTGCCAAATGAAATTTGACGAAACATAATTCGGCCAAAAGGCAGTACACCACAATCTATAGGTACATATAGCACTTTGTTTAATTTCGGCCAAAAGTGTAATAGATGCACTCGTATTATCGAAAGCTTCCCTTTGGGGTCACCCTTATAACTAACCTGTTCATCTATTCCTTGCTTTCCAGCCTCAATAACAATGTACTATGTTTTTCTTAACAAGACTAAATATAATCTACAGTTTCTGAAAAATACATTGACACCATGTCATAAATGCCAGTCAGGAAAAAACCTCGATAGGCAGATTTAACACACTCAGCAATACCTTCGTGATATGAGTATTGTTCTATGTTGAATGTTTGCTCTGAACTGCGGTTACAAATGACGTATATTCCTGCTTCAATAATAAAATGAAACTAATTGGGTTGTCCAAACAAATACCACTTTAGGATGTTTTGGGAAACAAACGACAGTAGCATCTAAAATACAAACGGCGCCATCTTACGGGGTACTTATTTGTTAAAGTGGGAAATATAACTAGTCAACATCAAAGGACATCCTCTAATTTATTTCTAAGACATGAAAAAACGTCATTGTGTGTTATTAATTTTTGTGGTAAATGTGTCTCCAAGGCTTGTTGTTACCACAATTTTCCTATTTTTTCTCCGAGCCTGATTCCGATTAGCAGTGACCAGATTTTCATTTGTCTATAAGCCTTTATTGATAAATATCAGTTTACAGGTATCGCTGGATCGTAGGAACATTAACTACTGATAGAAAATTGCGTAACTCAAAATCAATACTTACTCGTGTTTTTTACTAACATATCCATCGCGAAGGTAACGAATGGTTTCCTAATTGAATTATTTGGAGTTTACCTATCGCGAATACGTCCAACTCAAGTCAGAAAGAGCTTATATGCCTCCATTTTCAACGTCACTTAAGACTTACACGTTTATTGAGTTGGTGTTTCTGAACAAGTCCAAACAGAAAGGGCTTATGTGTGTTCGAATTTTAGCGTCACTTTAGATCTTTAGGATTTATGAATGTTTGGTAGGGTTGCACGCCTGTAGGGCTGCCAGATTTGACGGCGCGTTTGGCTTATTAGCGGAGATTTCTGCAGGGGTAATGCCGTTGAAAAAAACTGTGCTACGTAAATTACCCTTTTTCCAGTATTGCAAGTGGGGGAGCCGACTGGCTGTCAGTTCCGGATTTACGCGTCTTTCATGGTTTGAATCATTGTTGACAAATTAACGTTGCCTACTTTCGTGTTAGCAATAAGTATATATGTGACAGTGTTTAGTAAAAGGTCTCTTCGCATTTGCTAGGGACTACGCGTTAACAGGTTATAGGTGAGAATTTCTCAAAAAGTTTGTATACGAGTACAAAAGTAAGACGTCAATTAATGTTCAATTATATTTTTCGTATTTTGTTACGAATTATCTTTGTGATTTCGAATACATTGATTTCAGATTAAATATAATTAAAAGAGTTTAAGCATAACAGAACCTTAATTATCGAACATAGCCATAACATTGATATTATTATTATTATTATGAGCCCATTGTGTCCCACTGCTGGGCAAAGGCCTCACCCCTTTTTTTCCACTGCTCTCTATTCTGTGCTTTATCAGGCCAGTCCTTGAGGAAAAAGTCCAAGTCATCGCGCCATCGCCGACGAGGTCTGCCGCGTCCCCGTCTTGAGTTGTGTGGCGTCCAACATTGATATTAAAATAATTGGTAACAAAATAGGAAAATTATAATACGGCTGTATATTAAACTTTTATTTTGAGCCTTAATTTTGCCAAACTTTTTGAGAAATGCTCTGGTATCAAAATGTAAAATAAATTAATAAAAAAATAATAATTTCGTTGCTATGGAAATCCGAACAATAGGAACTTTTTACTAAACACTGTCTCATATTATTTTCATAATCGAGTTAAAGATTCACGGTCAAATGTCAAAATACTAGAATTCAATTCATTAACCGCAGAATTTAATACACACGGGAAACAAATGAAAGCCACGTTTTCAAAATTCCATGACAAACGAAGCGAGGTTTCATTCATCAGCATATGGCATAAGTATCTATGACCCTGGAACAAATACTTGAGTTCATCACATAAATATTTGCCCCGGCCGAGATGCGAACCCAGGACCGCCGGCTCAGTATGCAGGTACACTACAAACTGCGCCAACCGCGTCGTCAAGTTGATGTACCTATAGTCAAAATAAAAAGAAAAGTAAAAAGAGCAATATTAGCAAAGAAAATCTTGTACCTACGTCCAGCCATTCATATTTTATTAGTTCCATTTACCGCTTTTGCAAAATTGAGTACGGCCTAAGTCCCCCTTTCTTTAAACCCGCGACGGTCCTATACAGTAAATAAATTATTTTCAGACCTTAGTGTGTAAAGAAAGACCTTTTGGTACAATACCACGAGACCAATCATAACTAAGTGCTACAGAACTTATTTTATTTTTGAAGGGAGACTGAAAAGAGTCATGTTGGATTATTGTGACATTTTCTTTGGTGTTTCGAAAAGTTGATTTTTTGACATACATGCTGAATATTTGCATTAATTTTAGAAGAGAAGTTTTAAGGTGTAGTGAATATATTTTAAACGTGTTCTTTTTAATAAAATAATCACCGTCTGAACACCATGCACCTTTTATATCAGTCTATCAGCTGAAAAACGTCTTCTATGAAGTAGTCATTGGATAGTTAAGCGGCTTCCTTCACTAAGTCAACATGTTCTTCCATACGAGGTCGTCTTTCAAGAATTCGTCAAACCTTATCAAGTATAACAATGGCATGACGTTGGGTCTAATTTGCTTGAAATTTGGCCGATAGATAGATTTTTGCTTTGCACACTTTATTGATATCGACAACCTATAATGTTTCTAGGGAAATAGAACATTGTTAAACTTAACATTATTTCATTTGTATATAACCTAACATTGAATTAAGCTCATGTTTTAACTCAATGTTAATTTTTTTCAGGTAATGACTGCATTTCCTGGTCTACGCGATCACGTATCACCTTTATATCCAGTGAGTCAAATCATTATACAAAAACGTATTTTAAGTTTTAATATCTCATTACTTATTACCTAGACTTCTCAGCGCAGCCCTAGACTCGATAGCATCTGGATTTTTGCACACTCCTATTTGCCGAGCGCTCGAGAGGCATAATTGTTATTTTATCGACGGCAGTTTTTCATGCGTATCTGAGGATTCTGAGGGCGAAGCCTGCGCCGCGACTAATGACTTTCGTTTGCTTTATACGACTGTTTATGGGAGGGTTCTATCAATAATTATTGCTATTAGTACTTGTTATGTCAATATCCTAGGTGAATGGAGGCGTAGAAAGGAGATGGACATTTATATAATATTGTAAAATGGGATGACTATTACAAATTATTATAAATTTTAAATTATACAGCATACTGTAGAAAATAAATAAATAAATAAATATCAAGGGACAATCATACACACAAATCGACCTAGTCCCAAACTAAGCAAAGCTTGTACTATGGGTACTAGACGACGATATATACATAATATATATATAGAAGCACCGGGAAAGGCAGCAGAACGATCGACATAACGTCCGTCATCAGTATCACTCATTATGGAGTCAAGATGGCGAAAGCACAGAAATAAAATCACTTTTATAACAAATAACAATCACTGGTTTTATTTAAACACACTCGGAATCAAAATAAAGAAAGATCAACAAGATAAACACTGATTGAGAGCCAATAGGTTAGTATGCGTGCACCCTCGTGCCCAGCTGTCCGTCAAGTCACCAGCTGTCACCGATTGGCGCTAGACATGGGGAACAAATAACGTCACGGTGACAAAGTCACAGTGAGTCACCGTCAAAAGTTGTCACTGTGACTTTTTACAAAGTAACAACGTTACAAAATCACATACGTTCCTACCGTTCCTAGCGCAGTCTGTTACTCAAATCACGATCACGACAAACGCCGTGAGCGTGCCGTGGCGCGCCTGGCGCGCGAGTACTGTGACTCAACTCGGCTCTAATCGGGCTCAGTCGGGAGAGTTCGGAAGTAGCGAAAATCGGCTGACGCCTGCTGCCTGAGAGCGAGTGAAATAGCGTAAAAGGTATCAATATCAATGCTTTCTCACTCAACACTCACCCGTACCAAAGAGTTGCTAATGAAATTAAGTATAGTTATGCCACATACCCGTATGATCTCATTACTAATAAACTCCGTACGTAATTTTAGAATTTGATTGTAACACTTCTTAATTATAGATGCTGTGAATAATGGTTGGTTTTG
The DNA here is from genome assembly GCA_947623375.1 of Apotomis capreana. NCBI lineage: Eukaryota > Metazoa > Arthropoda > Insecta > Lepidoptera > Tortricidae > Apotomis > Apotomis capreana. The sequence continues at coordinate 11,073,315 of OX392517.1, read as the reverse complement.
GTGTAAGTATGTATTGCATAATTTAAGTATAAGTTGAGAAATTTCTAGTATTAACTACCTGTTGCTTTGCTTGAAACCATCGAAAATCATCCTATTTTCTAATATTGGTGACTAGCCGTGTGAAGAGCAATTGATTTTTATATAAATAGATAGATAGATAAATGACCTGCGTCTCTCATTCGAAATATCGAATTTATTTCATTAAAGCCGTATTTCCTTGTTCAAGTAATAATTACTCATACGTAAATTTTCTATTTTATTATAATAAAAAAAATATAATAATATTATAGTTTTTGTGTAGGTATAATTATTTTAAATGTATTAAATTACTTGGGTTATTTCATCATGTAGGTACTAAACTGCACTTAGTGGCGTATCTGTTCTTAAAGTCTATCAATAATAATAGACAAGGGCTGACCTTGGCCGCTCCGAAACGAATAGCTACGAACTTTGTTTACATTTTTTGACCTTCACTAATTATTCACTTTCGTTCGGTGCAATACGTTTGCAATTTTGTATTTGCATAAAAAATTTTTTTTGGACCTTTGTTGTGATAATTGTGGCGAAATTTGCGTTGTTTTTGTAAATAATATTAGTGTAAATATAAGATGTTTGATATTAATAATTAGCCAAAGCATACGTATTGACTAAAAAAAACAGAATGTACTCTAGCTGATCTCTACCTCATTTCTTATAGTTAAAAACCAGCTAGAGCACCGCGACAATATCATAAAGTGATATGAGTAACAGGCGTGACATAGTCGCGTTGAAATAACAGTGTGAAAAAATAACGTTGATTACAGCACCGTGACTGACCGTTACCGGTCATAAATATCATACAGTGAAACGAGTAACAGGCGTGACAAAGTCACGATGACTTTTCACTGTGACATTTTTGGAACGGGATCGCCAGTCACTGATATCAAAAAGTAACGCTTTTCCCCATCTCTAATTGGCGCCTGCCTACTACCCTATTCGGGGTGCCCCGCTCTTATTTCAATATACCTTCAACATTTTTATTAATGTCAAGCATTATCTAAAGTTACCCTCAACTATTTCATTGATGTAAACAACACTAGTTACTATTACGATTTACAATCTTAAAATCAAATTAACCGTTTAAATTACACAGAAAATCGGATAATCAAATCAAACTATTAATAACCGGCATCATATTTGCCTGCGCGCCGTCATATAAATACATAACATCCATGACCCAAGAACAAATATTTGCACAAATATTTGCCCCGGCCGGGATTCGAACCCCATAGAAAACTGTTTTTTAATTAATTGTATGATAGTAGTATAGATGTTACCTTAAAACGATTTGACTATTTGTATCAATTTTGATCGTTGAATCATCTGAATTCTACACCAGATCAGACGACGCAACAGACCCACACCGTTATGTTTATGTCGCCTAAATGTAACTAGTTTTAAGTCTTGTTTATATATATTTTTGTAGTACATAGTACCTTGGTTTTGTTACTGTAATGCTGTGTATGTGTGTGTGGATGCGGTCTGCACAGGATCGCACTTTGTGGCGTGTCATGGGGGAGGCCTATGTTCAGCAGTGGATGTCTGTGGCTGATAGATAGATAGATAGAATGCTGTGTAACTTATGTGAATAATAAATAAATTAAATAATTAAATCTGAATTTACAGATAGCCATACAATAGCTATTCTATACCTAGCTTCCAAATACATACTATGCGAAATTAATGAGATAGAAACTTCGTAAAATTCGTTATAGTAGCGTCGTCTACACAGGTCAGTGGAAAGAGAACTTATAGGTCCATGTCTAGATTTTTTTTTTGTTTTCCTTTGTTTTACTAAAACATTAAGCTTACGAGTGGTGGAGCTGTCAGGACTATAACGTATTAAGATGTATTCTAGTAGGTTCGAACGCTGGCGCAATATCTTGTGACTACAATAATATCTCTATACTGTCTAGATTCCATTGTTTGCTGGAATAACATTTGTTATATATGGACCGGGGAAATAAATTGCGGTGTACAGTACCGTATTGTTTAAATAAGGGAAGTTATTGATGATCTTCGCGACGCGAGTGAAGTTTTCAATCGAGCTTGCTGTTTTCTCTTGTGAGACGGTTAGTCGTTGTAAAGAAAGTATAGCTATATTTACTGTGACTTTGATACGTCTTGAAGTAAAATATAATATAATATATACATATATAAAGTAATAGTGGCTTTGAGAGCTGTGAACCTCGCTAATTTGTTTTGAAATGGTTAAAAAAAATGTTTTCTTATGGCGCCGAACGGCTGGCGCCGCGTGCTCAAATATGTCCATTTCCCGAAAGTGACCCACACTACACATTCGCTACCGCGTAGAGCTACGAGCTAGGCTCGTAGCCGATAACATGGGACAAACCGTATGTAGCGAAAACTTACTACGAGCAAGTAATATAATATATATCTATGCTACGAGCAGAGCGCCCGGCTACCGGGTTGTTGGTGTCGAAAGTGTTAAAGATTATTTTTTATCAATTTTATAATTTCATGATAGTAGGTGCACATGAACAATAATAATGTAATCTAATCTACAAGTGACAATGACGCCTCGCGGTTCTTGAAATGAAATAAAAATATATTCACATTTTGGACATCAATTGCAGTTGTCGCGTTTTGTAAAATACCGTTAACACGTGTCATTTTAGTTTGGGATAGTGATTTATGGTTTATGGTTAAAAATACGACGAAATTTCAATGTCGACGAATATGGCATGTTCTCTTTAAAATTCTGAATAAAATATGAACAGGGTTCGATTTTATAAAGGCGTAATAACAATGTATATTATGAACAATTACCCGAACATGATGTCGAGGTCAGGTCGAAGTGTACACTGCTTGGTGTACGGAAAGCTGACCCCACCGTCATGTCCGCAAATAGCTAGGAAGAGAGAGAATTTAAACTATGAACAAGTTTGTTTGCTACGTATACTACGTACCTATAATTGATATGATACAGGGTAAAGTAACATTAAATACGTCAGTTTGGCGGCAAATTATGTACATCAATGAAACTTTGATTATAACTTTATCTTGATGTTAGAAATGAGTATCTGCCGAGTACTGCCAAAATTTAGTGGTCCTATGCTTCTAGAGCTAGAGGAAAATATTACATAAATAAAAAAGGTGAATGAGGCATTTTCTTTGCGCTGAATCGAATGATACAAGAACACGAAAGGTTTTAGTTGAAAAAGTACTCGTAAGTATGAGAAAAAAATGTAACAAGGAAAGTTACACCAAGGATACTATTGGAGCTGTCTCAAATGCGGAGCATTATGGAGAGAGACTTGCATCTCACATGCCAGAAGCACTACAGTGCCTTGGTTGACCCAGTAGCATCCTATGTTATTGTACTGAAACTGTAATAACGTTGCAATATCCCTCGCCTACCCAACGGACCCCTAAAAACTTCCCAATAGATCGAGAAAATAGCCCGAGCAAAACTCCTTACTTATTGGGTAAAGTTTGACCGATAGTTTACGGAATAAAGATCCGTTTTATGTTAGTATTAATGAGCCCTTTTCAACTGGAGGATGGAAGAAATTAGTGGTGTTTACGCGGATTTGACCCTAGAAGATGTAGTTGTATAAATCCGTCTGTAAAGGGATGAAAATAATCCATCTATACGATTATTTTTATCCCTCGACGTAATGAGAGGGATAATACAAAAATAAAACATTTTAAACAACAATTTTTTTCACCTGTTGGAGATATCGTAGCTTTTAAATGTAGGTAGTAGGTAATAATCAATAGTATAGGTAGGTATATATAGGTTTATTTACTACTACTTGTTTTTGGAAGAGCGGTGTCTACTGACACAAAAAATACTTGCTTAATAGGAGGCTCCGACCTTGGCATTTTTATAACCAAATAAACTTTTTTTAATTTTCCATATTTTCAGGAAAATCGTACTAGTCAATAATGCCAATAGTGTTTCTAATTGGGTTTGCTTGTATTCTAGTTTCTTTTATATAATAATAATTTACATTACTGCCTTTTATATTCTCCTTTTATAAGCTAATAATATGACTTTAAACTAATATCAGCATTACGTTGAAAATAGTGCCTATAGTGACTTTTCTCTTCTGTTGTCAAATAACAAAAATAAGTAGGTACCTACGCGGATTTTCATGGAAATTGTTAGAGACTGTCGAGTTGAATCATTATAATTCGAATTGAATTATATTATGTTTTAATGGATTCTGATTGAAGTTCTGTTAACCCTTTTCTGAGATTACTGGCGGACGAATTGACTTTGTAACCCTACACTGCGCGCGTATCGACCCTCAGTTGACCGAGTTCGTAAACCAATATTATATTATCACATCGAATCACTCAAGAATTTTCAGTTCACGAAAATATAATTACTGGCTTTTCGACATGGCGTTGGAGAGATTCAATTACTGTGCCAGAATTTGACGAGACATAGCGGTATACCAATTTTAGCAATAATACCTCGGCTTTATCACGAACTAGCGACCCGCCCCGGCTTCGCACGGGTGAAATGCTATATTGTGCATGTATAATACACCTTCCTCTTGAATCACTCTATCTATAAAAAAACCACATCAAAATCCTATTCTTAGTTTTAAAGATCGAAGCATACATATATAGGGACAGACAGACAGACAGCATGAAGCGACTTTGTTGTATACTATGTAGTGATTAGCTGCGCCGCGTGATGTTAACCGCTCATCTAACGGACACACTCAATTTTTTCGGGATAATCAGTAGCCTATGTGTTAATCCAGGGTGTCAGCTACATTCACACCAAAATTAATCAAAATTAGTTCAGCCGTTTGCGATTGCGTAAGCGGTGGTAGCCTAGTGGTTAGGGCATGTGACTTTCAATCCGGAGGTCGCGGGTTCGAACCCGGCCCGTACCAATCAGTTTTTCGGAATGTCATTTGATAGTTACCACTCGCTTTTCGGTGAAGGAAAACATCGTGAGGAAACCACCTAAGCCCAATAAAGCCCTAGTTTCCCCTCTGGGTTGGAAGGTCAGATGGCAGTCGCTTGCGTAAAAACTAGTGCCTACGCCACATCTTGGGATTTAGGTAGCCGACCCCGATTGAGAATTCATTCTCTACAAAGATATGGGACAAAGGCTAGGAGGATGATGAGTTCAGCCGTTTGAGATTAAAGAAGTAAAAAATATGCACATAACACACACAAACTTTCGCCTTTGTAATATTAGTGTGATAGTGTGATTACTACGTCTATAAGGCTACCTGTCCACTGCAGCAAATCTGCGTAAAATGGACCAAACACATTCGTCAGATTTAAATGCACTTCTATATTCTTTATTCTTCTTCTATTCTTTAGGGCTTCACAAAAATGCAGCCCGATTGTTTTTTTTTGTTTTTTCTCCGCTCTGCTTCAGGGCACAGGTAACCTAAATCGTAATTTTGGTTGTACAAGCTGTAAAAAGTGACAATAACACTATTACAATACGATTAAAATCAGTTAACGATTCGGATTGTATAATTATCTATCTTGCTCGTACTTATGCGATTTTAATAAGAGCGTGCGAGAGAGGGGTAAAAGCCGAATCGTTAACTGATTTTAATCGTACTGTAAGCAGATATAGCTTATTATATGAGAATTAAATAAGTAAACTCGTAATGGTCGCGCCTGAATATTAGAACTGTAACGATATGAATTACACATTTTTTATATTAAACCATTGATACAATTGTCAATTCTCAAAGAATAAAATGCGTATCCTGGCGAAAGAGACCGGGAAGCGAACTCGGTACTTCTGAATTACCGGTCCAGCGTTTTAACCTCTCCACCCTAACGCATAAGGTTATAGAACCTTTCGATGTTTTCCTTATGCGTTATGTGTCGATCTTTGCATTGTTTATTTGAAATGCTTTACACTTTTAGGTTACGCATTTAAATTTTTCTTTGTGCTTTGATCTTTGTATCAATTGATTACAATGTGAATTGTTAAATTGAGTTACTTTGATTACTTTAAAGAGATGTGTAGTAGCGAGATTCCAGGCACATTTAATTAGAAATGCTGAATTTGGCCGATGAATAGGCGTACGTTCAAGTGGTGGGGTTATTGGGGGGATGGAGCAATGGATCAAAAACGTGATAATTTACTTTGTAATTGATTTATGCCTGTGGTACCTCACGCATAAAGCGAAAGCATAGGGCTTAGTTAGAAATAATAGCCGATATTAAAATACGTAGGAAACGGGTTTACTTTACTTTACTTTATTCACCTGGTAGAAGTAGAATATCGCTCGACATGTTTTTAATCAGTTCGTGATTCATCATCAGGAGAGCCGATCAGTCCCGGCGGCGGCCAACCAAGCACAGCTTTATCACGAGTACATTATAGTAGTGTACAGTGCACTGCAGGTTGAAATGTCTGAGACTCACGATTTCTATGTGATATATTAGCCCATCAGTTTCCTGAATACAATACAAATTAATCGACCCTAACCAATGACTAAATATTCAAAAATATACACGTTACAATATTACAATAATATTCGCCCATGTAAATATTTTAAAAGTTTGGTACCGGAAAACAAAACAAAGGTAATTTATTTTGACCATACAGAACGGTGTCGTCATAATTGGCGTTCCTCTTATAAATCTCATACTATACTCGTACGTTTTGACGATACAATAAAAGAAGCTGATATGAGAGAAATATCTACTTTTCTATTATAACGTAAAAAATATTCAAATTTACCTATAAGATTATTACCCACAATGGTCGCAGAAACAATTTTTTAAATGTTGAATAGAATAGAAAAAAAAAACTTTATTCAGCATGACAAATCTTTACAGTTTTTGTGACGTTACCGACTAAAAGTTTGAAATTCAAGGTCGTCGGGGGAGGATGGCGATTGCCCCCATTGCCACCCTTCCGTCCGTCCCTTGCTTCCGGCTCGTGGCCTCCATCCAATAACTAGAGTCCACGCCACTTTAATATGAGTTCTATGACGGTCAACTTTGACTTCCGCGAATTAATCAACTTCTCCTCAACTTTGCGACTTGACAATATGATTATGGGTAGAAGGATACGTGTAGGATATTGAAATATAAATTATATTAAATTATTAAATATAATTGCGAAAAATTGTTCTTTTTTTGCTTTGAGTGGGGTTTAAACACACGTCCTAACTAAGACATGTAGAAATGAAGCAAGTGGTTGAAAAATTCGTTGCTTAGTGGCTTTGATAGCATGATTGGCAGCACCCGTCTGGCCCGGAATGCCGTGGGGACGTGGGTTCAAATTCAAATCCCGCTCAAAGCATAACGATTTTCAACTTTTTGCTCCTATATAAACATTTAGTTTACACTAGCCGTCGTTGATGCTTTAATAAAAATTAAATAAATAAATATAATGAATATCGGACAACTTCACACAAATCTATCAAGTCCCACAGTAAGCTTTAGCAGTTTCGTGTTACGGGCACGGGTACTAGACGACGATAAACATAAACATACCTATACGAGTATAGATAAATATATATACTTAAAATTGATAGCAATCATCCATGACCCAGGAACAAATATAAGAGTTCATCTCACAATTTTTTTCCCTTGCCAGGATTGGAACCCAGGACCGCCGGCTCAATATGCAAATGCTTTGCCACTGCGCAAACCGCGTCGTCAAATGTGGTGGTGTCAATTAAATGGATAAAAGTAAAAATTAACGTTATAAACTGTAATTTAAAAGGTATATTGTTAAACTATGGTAATTAAGCCAAATTCGAAAATATCGCTTACGTAGCGTCATTATTTTGATACACCTAACGATGCAGCGATGTGTCATTTTACAACTTTGCTTTCTTTATTTATATATTCTTTTATTAAGACAGCTGCAATAAATGCCATAGCCGTAACGTAAGACACATTCTTCTGGAATTTACCATTATTGCATTTCGAATTGCATAAATGGGTAAAATAACTGGAAAAGTTAATTCGCCAACAGACTGTCTTCAGTCTAACGAAAGATGCATTAGGATATGATACCTAAAAAATGCTAAAGCTTCATTTTTTAATGAAATCGTAATAATAATATGAGATATTCAAAGCGATAAAGTCTATCAAGTCCAACGCTGTCGGTCATGACCAACTGAGCAGGTTAATGATTATTTGCATCTTGGAATGCATTCTCCCTGTTATAACTCATGTTATTAACTTTTCACTGTCGACTGGGGTTTTTCCTTCCCAGCGGCGTAATGCCTACGTACTTCCTTTACCGAAAGTTTCTAACCCCAGCGCACTTAAAGATTTTCGCCCCATCTCCATTCTCCCTTTTATGTCCAAGATATTGGAAGCCATTGTTCATAAGCAACTGGCTTCCCACATCTACTCTAATCACGTGCTTTCTCCTTACCAGTCGGGTTTTCGGCCTGGTCACAGCACAAGTACTGCACTTCTCAAAGTAACTGAAGATGTAAGGCAGAATATGGAATCCACTCAGCTAACCGTATTGGTCTTGATAGATTTCTCGAATGCCTTCAATGCCGTCGATCATGATCTCTTACTGGCTGCACTTGGTCGGTTGAATATCTCGCCATCAGTGGCTAAATGGTTTGCCTCTTAACTGCAAGGTCGTCGTCAGAGGATACACGCTGATCGGGTCTTCTCTAATTGGTGTGATCTCACGTCTGGCGTACCCTAGGGTGGCTTTCTATCTTTAATAATAATAAATAATAAATATCAGACAACCTCACACAAATCAACCTAGTCTCAAATTAAGCTCAAGAAGGCTTGTGTTATGGGTACTAGGCGACAATATACATACTTATATAGATAAATAAATACTTAAATACATAGAACATCCATGACCCAGGCACAAATATTCGTGTTCATCACACAAATATTTGCCCTTGCCGGGATTTGAACCCGGGACCGTCGGCTCAGTAGGCAGTTGCTTAACCACTGCGCCAACCGCGTCGTCATATCTCCATTGTTATTTTCTTTATTTATAAATTTAGTTGCATCTAATCTAGTGTGCTCTTACCATTTGTATGCCGATGATTTGCAGCTTTACACCCAAGCGAGCTCCAGTGACTTGGACCGTGCTGTAACAGACATCAATGATGACTTGAAGCGTATCTCAGCATGGTTACGTAATTTTGGGATCGCCGTAAACCCGTCTAAATGCCAGGCCATTATACTCGGGAGTCCCCGCATGCTTGCCATTACAGACTTGGCGAACGTAGCCTCTGTAAAGTTAGATAATAAAGCTATTCAGCTGGCATCGGAAGTGAAAAACCTGGGGCTGATTTTCGATTCTGGCCTAAGATGGGAGCCGCAGGTATCTGATGTGTGTCGCAGAGTGACTAATACACTGCGTTCGCTTTACCGGTTCAAGCACTTTCTTCCTGTCAGCACCAAGACTCTCCTCATTCAAAGTCTCATTCTACCCGTCGTTGATTATGCTGATGTGTGTTATTCAAATATCTCGCAAGCTTCATTGAATTGGCTGGATCGTCTCCTCAACCAACATCAGCATCAGATTCATCTTTGGACTACGTAAATACGACCATATTTCCGACTTTCGCCGTCAACTTAATTGGCTCCCGATTCGAGAACGTAGGTCGTTACGAGTCTTATGCACGCTTTACACCATCTTGTTCGATCCAGCTGCTCCTGATTATCTCAGAACCAGGTTTCAATTTGTGACTGCTCGACCAGGCTGTACTCTCCGCACTTCTCGTACTCTCACGCTCATCGTTCCTCCCCATCGCACTGGGTTTTTGTCAAATTCTTTTACTATCCAGGCAATACGACTCTGGAATGATCTTCCACTCCCCATCAGGCAAGCACAAAGCAAACCTATTTTCAAGCGCATGCTACGCAAGCTGCTTTCCGAACTGTCTGTCTGACACTTCTGTTTTAAGATGAATTATTGGTATGGTGTTTTCAATGGGTACATGAATTTATATGTATGTAGTATATTATGATTATTTATTTGTGTAAATTTAAGTATGTATATATTAGGTATTTATTTCTAAAATAGTTTTTTTTTAATTGTCTCCGAACGTTATAGACCCTGCACTAACTCAATGTTTCTGTTTAGCCTTATGGTTAACTGGTAGAGAATGCCTTGTGGCATTAAGTCCGCCATTTGTACTAGTTTGATCTGTGCAATAAAGTTTAAATAAATAAATAATATAGGACTTACTTACTTACTAAGCTGGCTCGGTGACCCAAAGAGGATCTTGGCCTCTGACACGAGAGAACGCCACTCTTCCCTTTTCTGCGCCACTTCACGCCACTCGGGTACTCCAAGGGCAGATCTTTGAGGGCTTCGTCGCTCCAGCGGTATCTGGGTCGGCCCACCGGGCGTTTTCCGCTGGGCCGGCCCACATACGCTCTCTTCACTGCACGATCGTCTCCCATCCTCTCCAAATGACCGAGCCATCGAAGTCGTGTTGCTTTGACTTCGCTAATTATGTTCGGCATCTTCACCAAGTCCTCCAGCTCCCTGTTCTTTCTCCGCCTCCAACTCCCGTCTTCATTCCGGATTGGTCCCAGAATCTTCCGCCAGATTTTCCTCTCTGTCACTAAGAGCTTGCTCTTTTCTTTCTGAGTCAGTGTCCAAGCTTCACACCCATACATCAAGATTGGCCTGATTACAGTTTTGTAGACACGCATCTTGGTCGGTCTACTGATCAGCTTGGACACCAGGACCCGATGGAGCGCTGCAGAGCATCTTAGGGTATTTTGGACTCGACGGTCAATCTCCTCTTAACGTCGGTTGGTATCAGTTACTGTGCAACCCAGGTACTTGAAGTGATCTACGCCCTTGTACGTTACAGTTCCGGCTTTGAGATCTTCCCTTCTCGCTTTCGTATCTTTGTACAAAGATACAAGATACAAAGATACGAATATAGGACAATTTAAGATTATCTTTTTCTCCTTAGTAAGTATTTTGTGGTGACGTCCCGATAGACTTGATTTGTACTGCAAAACGGCAAGGACAAGTGAAAGTCAAAAATTGAATATGATCTACTTTTCAAAAGTGTCATAAATTCATAATGTCACAATCTAATTGTATAATTCGAAAATGTTCTGATTGGATTGGAAATGCGCGCATTTGCTCGACTTGGCGGTGGTACTGCCGGGCCCCCGGATAAGAACTATTCCTGAGATTAATGTTTTCTGAATTAACAAAGGTCGTAAAAAATTGGAATATCCCAATTTTGTACCAACAGATTATAAATGTGTATGATGCTTTGGACATGACGTTTGCTGTCTTTCAATATCTAGATATTATCTAGACATCTAGTATAATTGAGTTTATTTAGCATTACATAAAGATAAAATAACGTTACGAATTATTGAGAAATAACAAGCAGGTATCTTAACCTAACGAAACTGTACGAAAGCAACTTGTACGTGACGAGAATATACCAATCGGATTTCTGTAGTTAGGAGGCATTGATGCTTTGGACATGACGTTTGCTGTCTTTCAATATCTAGATATTATCGAGACATCAAGCAGGATACCTGCTTGTTATTTCTCAATAATTCGTAACGTTATTTTATCTTTATGTAATGCTAAATAAACTCAATTATACTAGATGTCTAGATAATATCTAGATATTGAAAGACAGCAAACGTCATGTCCAAAGCATCAATGTCTCCTAACTACAGAAATCCGATTGGTATATTCTCGTCACGTACAAGTTGCTTTCGTACAGTTTCGTTAGGTTAAGATACCTGCTTGTTATTTCTCAATAATTCGTAACGTTATTTTATCTTTATGTAATGCTAAATAAACTCAATTATACTAGATGTCTAGATAATATCTAGATATTGAAAGACAGCAAACGTCATGTCCAAAGCATCAATGTCTCCTAACTACAGAAATCCGATTGGTATATTCTCGTCACGTACAAGTTGCTTTCGTAATGCCTAATAAATGTCGAGTCCGACACATTTCTGCTGTACGCAGTGATATGTATGAATGTTCCAAAGACAGTGGGTTTTAACCTTTTCCATATTCTTTCAAATAATATTAGCTTGATAACCTACTACGACCATAAAATGTTATTCATAAAAAACAATACAAACGAATACAAATGTTTTTATTCACCAAGTGCACACTAGTCTTACAAATTTTACGTTTGTTATTTAATAGGATTCAGTATTTATTTCGTTAGAAGAACGAAATATTGAGCAGCATTCCGGTAAACAATGTTTTGAATTTGGTTAGTCACAAATCCTTGACAAATCGCTATTGACGTTTAATAATGCAAATATATTTTCGATTTTTCGTTTTCTTTTAAAGCTGTCTGTCTGTGGAGCTCCTTGCCTGTGAGCTTAAGGTGCGCTAAATCTCTTGTTTCTTTCAAAGCTGAGCATTATTTATCCCTTTCATAATTCGTATTTTATTCAACTGACCCTGTTATTTTTTGACTGAATGTATGTATGTATTTACTGTTTATTATATTTATGTATATATTTGTTTTTCGTGTATATATTATTATTATATTTTTTCCTAATTTTGCACCGCCTAATAACACAATAAATTTTCAAGTTCTCCACTGGAAAGGTTGTCTGGAAGAGATCGCTCTTTAGCGATAAGACCGCCTGTTATTTACCTCCAATTGTAATTTCTTGCATTGTATTTCTCCTGTATGTTTTATGAGGTGTGCAATAAAGAGTACTTGTATTGTATATTACGGCGTATGCATATTGCCATATGAAGGCTGTGTGTAGCGCCACTATCCCTGGGCCGGACTAACACTTGTTTGGCTATAACAGACTGTACAGACTAGGGGTGTAAAGAATGTTGATTCTTGGATATTCGCGAATGCGAATACGAATGTTTGACTCTGACATTCGCGAATGCGAATGCGAATGCGAATATTGCCCATTTTGTTAGTAAAAAAAATCAAACAAAAAAAAGAGCGAACTAGCTTGGAAAATGTTAGTTTCTTGGAAAATTCATGTAATTTGCTTAAAATGGTGCATGTCAGAGGACTTGGGGGTTAAAGTGACTACTGACTACCACGTGGGTCCCACCAAAATAGAGTGCGGCGTCCCCGCAGATCTCGATGGAGATGACGAGAGGAACCGAATGTCTTCCATAAGAACTAGCCCAAGACCGGAACACGTGGAAAAATTTGAGTGTGGCCTTTACCCAACCTCAGCAGTAGGACACAGTACCCTCTTAAATAAAATAAATAACGTAGCCAATAAAATTAAATAACGTAGGTAGTAATATGTGGGCATATTTGAACCCATACAAATATGACACACGTTTAGCAGTCTTTATCTTTTGTGTATTCATTTAAGAGGCCGAAAATTTATGAAAAATATTCGCATAATATTCGCAGATATTCATGGGAATACGAAAGCGAATATTTAAAAACTTGCGAATATTCGCAAATGCGAATGCGAATATTCGTTACACCCCTAGTACAGACAGCATCATTCGGCCTGGATCAGCGGTTTTCAGCACTCTCGTGTGTTAGCAGCGATTATCATTGCATTAACTGCCGACAATGTTCGGGCCGACATGCTTTCCAAATTAATCGCGCCAAATACAATGTATGCCGTGTCGATGTTACACAGGTGTTATGATGGAACTATGTCGTTATGAAGCGTACATATGTAACTAACCTCCTAAATAATAACGCAGCATATTTTCTTCAATGTATATTTTTATACCCATTGCTTTAACAGTAGCTATAAACAGTTCAAATACTAGAATAACCAGCTCCAAATATAATCAAATTAAATCAATATCCCATCTAAATCAAATACTTATTCCATTTCCAACCAAGTGTCAGGTTCACCGCCCGTTTTCCGCCTTTTTTGTTGCCAACTCCTCAAACGTCATATAAATTTAAGATGAAATTATTTTTGTTTCTGACAAATGTAATAACAATAAACCTTACACGTGTATGATTTTGGTAATATATATGGTTGTTCATTTAGCCTTTATTTTTTATCTTTGCCAATGTTAGTGAGGTTGCAAATATGACGCGACAAGAAAGTGATAGCGGGTGAAACGCTCAAGAACTACCTACCCCAAAAGACGTCAGATCGGCACTTGTTCACCACCGCGCCCACGCCAGTCTTTAGCAGGTACACCTGTCAAACCAGGGGTCGTGTATGCTGTTCTCGTATTGGCTTGCATATCCTTGAAAAGCGTTGTTTTATACTGCTGCTTATAGTCTGTAAAAACCCTTAATTGGTATGTCAAAGCACGCATCAGTGCAAATCATTTAAATTTATTTTTTATCAACTTTAAAGCCTACTTAGTAAACATAATCATAATTATGCCAAATTTTTGACATGACATATAAAGGGTCTTAGATGACGATAATAAAACCCTTATCTAACCTAAAATATTGCGTTACAAATGATTCAAAGAATTAACGCCAGATTAACGAAAAATCGCTCTCCGACAAATAAAAAAATTCTGAATTTTCGGGTGTTCCCTTATAGTCGGTATTATTTTTAAAAATACGCAACAGTAAAGTGACAGCGGCTGAAACGCTCCGAGAACCACACTTGTTGCGTGTGTTTTTAATCACGCCTCATCTAAGATCTTTCGCAAAAAAAAGCTTCGGAGTAATACAGTGTACAATACAAAATATATACCTCTACGATAATTTATTGTCGTCGCTATCTTAAAAGAGAGTTGCAAAATTGCGAAAAGTAGTACAAAATTTCTCAATGTCATATAATTCACAACATCTGCGCTGTGTCACATCGAGAAGTATTTATAGGCGGATGCGCAGGAACGGGCTCCGGGTTAAGGTCGGCCGTTTATATTTTATGCATACGATGACGCTACGTCGGGACCGAGAGACAACTAGGTCAAAAACGTTAGAAATAATAAAATGTAGGCTTTGCGGAGCGGCTACTCTTTTATGATTGCTATTCATTAAAATACATAGGAAACGGGTTTACTCACGTCGTAGAATTAAGTGAGTAAAACCGGTTTACTCACGTCGTAGAATTGAGTGAGTAAAACCGGTTTACCACGTCGTAGAATTAAGTGAGTAAAACCGGTTTACCACGTCGTAGAATTAAGTGAGTAAAACAGATTTACTCACGTCGTGGAAGTAAGTGAGTAAGCCCGTTTCGTATGTTTTTGAATATGTCTAAGGCTCACGGGAGTTTTTTTATATAAAATTGTTCTTCATTGTTCATTTCAAATAGTTATTTATTTATTTTATTTATTTAAACTTTACTGCACACAATACACAGGTAAAAGTACAAATGGCGGACTTAATGCCATAAGGCATTCTCTACCAGTCAACCATGGGACTAAACAGAAACATTTGTATGGTGCAGGGTCTTTTATGTAATCTGTTACATGAAACAATTAGTTCGAGTTATTAGTTCGATTTAGTCAATATGTATACATACACGTGACGTTTTCATGGAAATGTTAGTTGACACAAATATATTTCTGATAATTTTTGAAAAAATATGCTTGCAATTAGCATGTAAGCCAGTAGTTAAATAAATAAATATTGGACAACCTCATATAAACCAACCTAGTTCCAAAGGCTAATAGAGCTTATTAGTTTTGTATTATACGAGTAGGTTTTTAAACGACGCTTTACTCGTACATGCTTATATACCTACTTAGATAAATACATACTTAAATACGAGTACATAGAAACATCCATGACCCATATTCGAGTTCATCACACAAGTATTTGCCCTTGCCGGGATTTGAACCCAGGACCGCCGGCTGAGTAGGCCACTGGCGTTGCGTTGACAGGTACAGTGCGTGAGCTTTCAGAATGCGATTCGCATTCTGTACCTGTCTCGCTCGCTCTTACGCGAACCGGATAAAAACCTCTCAGTTTTCACCCAAACCCGAGTATCAATCTGTGTACTCACGGACTGTAATTAGTATGAAAATGCAAAACGCCCTCATAATGGTACGCAAATAAATATAGTAATTCGTGGTAAAACTAATTGCTTCATATATGACGTCATATGTAGCAATTAGCAATTGTAGTCATCAACATAGTTAGGTCTCTTTTCCATCTAACATTAATGACTTTCACGTTAAAACAGGCTAACGATGTATTATGTATACAGATGTCAACCGCTCCACATGTTGCGGGGCGTTTGACGGGTAATTAGAGCTGACTGTATTGAACAACCGATAGGCTTGATGTAAACACGCATTAAGTAATTATAATTATAACTGCGGTTGCATCAAATGTGCTTTATCAGAACTTATGTTTAACCCCGATAAAAAAGAGGGGTGTCATAAGTTTAACATGTGTATTTGTGTATCTGTGTGTCTGTGTATCTGTGTATCTGGGTGTCTGTGTATCTGTGTATATGTCTGTGGCATCGTAGCTGCGTTTCTTTTATCGATAGCCCTTTTTCTGTCGAGATGGCTCTTGGCTGTGTTTGATTAAAAAAACCGCAGCCGTTTTCAAGATATTCAGCTTTGATTGAAACAAGTGACAGAATCTCAAGCAATATTGAAGTTAACAATGCCTAAACTTCGTGGTTATGTTCAGGTCGAGTAAGATTCTTATGCCACTCATTAAATAAGTGTTTCATGATGACCATATACCAGGCCAGGCCTTTCAACAAATTTTGAATTTTTATATTATTTTTAAATACCTTTCTTTGGCAATTGGGTAGTTTCCTGGGTAAAAAAACGTTATTATAAACCGTCAGTTAGATTATCAAAAAAATATAGACTCGTATTTTTTTTTATGAATCAAACAAGGAATAACAATGATAAAGAACATCAAAGTTCAAGAGTGAAGGATCGTGTCGGTTAGATAATACGGAACTGTACCGGACCATCTTCGTTATATTTAACCCTTAAATGCATGATGATGTAGACGTTACTGAAATGACAGAAGTCAAAATCTGAATATTTCAATAAAGACTTTGTCAAGATTGTCCTGAAGCCTCAAACTGACGTGGATTTCATTGCTAATTACGTCATTTTAGAAATAAAATTTGTGTTATTGTATGCATTTAAGGGTTAATATAATTATCCCGTGGGACCAAGCGTTAGTTACCTGTAACTTGTGACGTAATCTAACCCGGCCAGGTCGGATCAAATGTATAAACACAGCGAAAAACACCAACTATTTCACCCGTGTAATATCCCCACTTACCCGATGCCCGAGAGACGCGACTTAGTTTGAGTAAGGTGAAGCCGCAGTACACAACTCTAGAACAGTAAACTTTCTAAGCTGTGAATATTTTATTTATAATGCTAGGCTTGTTAATAGTTACCGAAAGCAAACTATGGCTCTGTGACCTGCAAAATCTCACGAAATCTTTACGAAATTGCTGAAATAGGTTTTTTACGTTTTCAATCCCTACATCTCCGCAAAACTGAATCGACATAAAATTCTATTATCGAAAATGCTCACAAAAAATCAAGAGAATTAGTTGAGAAATGCGATTTGTAGACGAGAACTGCCGGACATCCGGTACGAAAGTATTTTTGGCCTCTCGGTCGATAAGTTGTGACATTTTATTTCTAAATCTGAGGATTGGAGAGATTCGGAGTTCGGCGAAGTAGCTACGTCGAAAGTATTAAGAGTAAAAGCATTGGAATAGCAATATATTTTAGTATTAGTATTGAACAACAATCGATCTTATAAATCATCGATCATCGATCAGTACGCGGTAATCTATATGTCAGTGTGCTGGGTTGCCAGCTCCTTCAAGTACGTACCGAAATACGGCTAACAAAAGCTACCAAATTACATGAAACCGTTGCATAAAATACTACAGACTGTTCTTTTTTTTGACTGTTGCAAAAACTACCAGAGAACTGTATTTTATTAGTTGTTTGTGTAAAATACGGCGCAATTGGTCGTGGGATATGGTGGCGTTTACGCTGTATCTAGCAACGAGTGCCCGCTGTGTTTACTCGAAAAAAGGTCTAAAGTCATAGCCAAATTCACGCGTGCACTAGTGAGCCCGTCTTGTCCAGGCCGTGGGTTGGGTACGGGCCTTCGAATGGCGTGAGTATCAAAGGCTGTTACTGTTCCCTAGTTGATTTACTGTTCTTAATAAAATATTTACTGTGGTGAAGGTGTCTAAAATTTACAGCCAGGCGAGGGACGGGGCGTTCGTTGATTTAGGTGTTTGTGAATATTGGGCGTTAGCGCGTTAAGCGGGACGTTCAAATGTTTGCCATATCTAGTTATTGTGACGCGCAAATATTTGACGATCAGTTTGAGTAATTACAACCTAGACAAACATGGAATAAAGGTTGAATAAAAGTGGAAACTAGTGTTTAAGTTTAATACCTTAATATACCTAATAGTATTCTTTAAAAGTCTACCAGACTATCTTTTTTATTCTGCACAACAGCTTTGTGCTATTATTACTCTCATTCCTCACAGATATATAGACCATAGTTCCATTTACCGAAGTTACACTGTTGACCTATCCTCCTTAAGAGGTAACTCTCGATTGATTCATTGATCTATGCTTGCGATTCACTGATATTTGCTGTTCATTTCACTGCTATACAAAAGCCTCTCATAAGGAACATCGTTCATGTACTACCCTCGTCCACACTCTCAAAATTCAGTAAAGTTCACTTTATTTCTCAAAAAACTAAAAAATATACTGTAGTGTATACTAAAGTGTAGAGTAAACATGTTTATTTTCTGAATTGTTAAAAATATCATCATTAACTTTATTACTTTTATCTCAGAATTTCACGGATTAAGTAGCGCAAAAGTCAGTGTCAATTAGGTTCCTGACTTTTAGCCCTTAATTGACCGAGCGAGCGACGCGAGCGAAGCGAAATGTTATTTCGCATGTTTGGATATTCGGATTATCGGCTGTTCTCGGCTACATACCACATTCTTCAACCGATTCTCATGAAAGTTTGAGAGTAGGGGAAGATTGGCACCATTCGTACACTTTGTACATTATGGTTTTTTGAATTTTTGCTTACTTACTGTTGAGTTTCTTTCGGCTTTCTTCTCAACAGCGGTCTCCTCTTGCGAAATGCTGGTAGATTCACAATTTGACTTGTAAAAGTGCCCCTGTGGCCTACTTACTGAATAAATTATTTCATTTCATTTCATTTTATTTTTAAAGATAGATTCGTCCATCGGCCGCTATAATATAGCAGATACATTTAGCTTCCTAATTAAAAAGTTAGAAGTCGCCTACTTTTACAACAAACGAGTAGATTGACTTTTAGTAGAAGCTGTCAAATGTCCGAATCTACCCCACTCAAGGGGCACATGGGTCGGGGAACATTCAGACAGTATGAGATAACTTTGTACATGTTAAATAAAACAGCAATAATAATATCAAAAATGGTTTTAACACTTTGCACGCCGTAAGTTATAATCGGTACCGCACTCCAACAGCTGATCACGAGCACCACTCGTGATGCTCTTTTTCCCAAGAACGCCGCGCATTTTTTAAGGCGCCATGGTTCGCCGGCGATTTTCGGTGATATTGTATGATTTATAAAATAATAATTAGCGTAGATACAGGAATATTTAATTTTTAGGGTTCCGTACCCAAAGGGTAAAAACGGGACCCTATTACTGAGACTTCGCTGTCCGTCCGTCCGTCCGTCCGTCCGTCCGTCCGTCCGTCTGTCACCAGGCTGTATCTCAACAACGGTGATAGCTAGACAGTTGAAATTTTCACAGATGATGTATTTCTATTGCCGCTATAACAACAAATACTAAAAATAAAATAAAATAAATATTTAAGGGGGGCTCCCATACAACAAACTTGTTATAGATTAGGTATATATATGTATAGGTACGGAACCCTTCATGCGCGAGTCGGGCTCGCACTTGCCCATTTTTTTATGAGGTGAGAGGTGTTTTAGTATTTTATAATGATAAAAATAAAACAATGTGTTTATATTATTTATTTAATTTTAAAACTGTCGCTGAAAAGAACTCGTTTTATGAAAAAATAAAAACTCTAACATGGATTTGTTAGGTAACCCGCGCAGCGCACTGACGAGGCAGCGCGGGCGACGTATCGTCATGCCGTTCCCCCAACCCTCACGTCAAAAAATTGTATGTGTGCGGGTAGCTAAAACGTTCTTCTACACGTCGCTTTTAAGCGGATCACGAACTGTGTTCGATATTTTAATACAAACAGTATGAAATCTGATCACGAGTACTATTCGTTATCCGCGACTCTAAGAAAAAAAGTGTCACGAGTGGTACTCGTCATCGGCGAGCTAGACATGGCAGTTATTAAAATGGCCGGCGAATTAGAGAAAGAATGCGTACCGAGTGGTTCTCGTGATCGGCGTGCAAAGTGTTAATGGTCTTTAAAAACAAATCAATACCCGCCAATCCCATTGGCGGATATTTCCGTTTCAATTCTTTAGCATAATCATATGACAGCTGTTTGACTTGTGAGCCCGCAATGTATTTTCGAAAATTTTCAATATATTCGATCAATTGTGACTCTATTTCGTTAGAAAACTCTTTTTTCTTATAATTCCGCACTATTTTTGCTAATTTTCTGAAATAAAAAGATGTAAACATGTTAATTGGGGATACAGGCATACGCATATGAATGTGCCCCAGGTGTAGGCGTACGAACCTGCCCCGAAGGTCAAAAATAAAATATTGGTAACTACACAAAATTCATGTAGAGAAATACACAAAATATGTACTTTATTATGAAAATGATGTGATAGTATTTACTTACCGTTGATCAACAAAATTTTAAGATTTACCGCTCCACTTAAGCACGAAACATCCGAGAACATCGACAGAAAATTTACTACAAGGGTGCAAAAACAAATAACGCCCTCTCGTGTCGTTCTTGGTAACCGCACTGACGGCTGACTTCGTGGTCCACCGGTCGCCGTCAGCGCCTACCCACACACACAAACCCGTAATAAATACATTGTCCTAATAAGCTGTAATAGTGACTGTATGGAGCTGCCCCGTGTACGAATGTCCCCTAGGTTCAATAAGCATGTTTTATTTTTCTGTCGATTCAGTAATCAGTAATCAGTCATTTATTTGCTTAAACATGGTATAACTATACAGTTGGTCTTAAATCTATTTACAGAACTACATGTTTTGTCACAGAGACATGCAAATCTTAGGTACTATGTGTGTGCAGCATATGCGTAAATTAGTTATGTACTAGGAGTGTCATTTAAATATTCCTGAATTGTGTAGTAAGCTTTAGACGCTAAAAACTTAAACAATGCATTCTTGAATTCAGTCATGGTTTCTAATTTTAAAATTGACTTAGGCAATTTATTAAATATTTTTGGAGCCATTCCAAAAATACTTTTTGACAAAAAAGCTGTTTTGAATGGCTTATGATTAATTTTATGTTGCTGACGTGTGCTATTAAAAGACGCAAATTGTTTTATGTTAGATTTCACATACATTGATATTAATGTCATGATTTGTAGGATTTAAACTGGGAATGTAGTGAATATTTTATGAACGCAGCTATATTTTGAAAATATTAACCGTCAAACCTGGTAACACAGGTGTTCTAATTAATATGATATCTGAACGCAGCGACAAGCTGCCTAAATATTATTTTAGAATAGCAACACTGATCACTTATCTATGATTAATAATCTATCAACCAATAAAAATGTCCTGTTGATGGTAAGTGAACTTCCTGATTGGTTCGCTTCGGACCAATCACTGATCAACATTTTCCCGCGTTTTGACATGGCGGGTGGTGCCGAAGTTATCGTCAGGACAGGCATTCTGGTGGAAGAACTGACAGAGAGAGGAAGCCGAGAAAACCTCCACAATTCAGAAGTACTAAATGAACAAACTCCCACATGGTGGACGAACTGATACTGAACAGTGCACGTAAGTACTATTGAAGTGTTGTAATATAATTATACACTATTTTAATCAACGAATTTCTATGTTTTTTATAAAGTAAACCTTATCCGTTATGTGTTGAGTTAAATGCCGATAGCGTTTAATAATTTTGCTTCTGTTCCTGTGTAATGAAAAAAAAACTAAGAAAGTTTAAAGGACGAAACAATTTTAAAGAAACGTTGTGTTCTTTGGTTAAATCTATAACGAGTTTTTTTTACTTGAATGCGTAAGTCAGTACTCTTACCCGCATATAAAAAAAATACATTTGTAGTATTTTTCCACTGGAAATGTATTCGTTATATTATAGATATCGAAGAGTTAGTATATTTTTTAGTTAGTACATTAAAGTAGTCAAATATTATGATGAAAGTAATTTAAATATGATCTAAAATCTACCTTGTGTTAAGACAAAATTCTCCATATCATCAAATTATAAGGATTCAAGTAGTGTTAATTTTTTTTGGGTTCGAATGATAAGATAAATTATTTTGTTTGTTCAGATTTTCATTCTAGTCATTAGTAAATTAGCATGATTTCTTCGGATATATTATATTTGAGATGTATATCTTATAAATACATACAAATTATATTGGAATTGAGATGTAACATGTTTCTAAACTCTCAGTTTTAATTCCGTGGAAATCCGACGCTTCATGGTATTACCAGACAAAAATAAACTCCTTGTGCCTGTGGTAAGAATTTCAAATTAAATAAAAAGCAGAACTTGGCTTCTGTATTTTATATATGTTAAATTACAATACCTTTAACATATCATCTATTACAACATAGAAAGCAAAATTTTAAATTGCATAGTATGCACACAATAAATTACAATGTTCTTTTCTGGGGGAAAAAAAAAATGTTGCTGGTATCACTCTGATGAGTTTCATGTATCACAAACCATTGGTTCAAAATTATAAGTTTATATATTCTTGATTATTAGTATTTTTTTTTTATATTGGCAGAGAGTGACAACAGTAGCTCTGATGACACAGATGAATATAGTATTTTTATAAGTCTTGTTTTACTTTATTACCCATAGGAAAAATCCACTCCAATTTACTAACTGTAAAATTATTTTTTCAAATACTTAGCAATGTACCTTTTCACCTTTCAGATTTTTATTTCATAAGAAAATTATAGCCCTCCTACTTGTTATTTCATTATGGACGATATACCTAGTTTGTGGATTTACTTACATATATCACTCAACGTAAAGCTTTACTTATTACTTATTTTGTAGCTTTAGATACCTATCCTAGAATATTTAATTCCCTGATACAAATGTCAAGGCAATCCATAATACAAAATTATTAAAACAGCGCATTTTAAAATATAGCTTGTATAAAAAATGTTTCTTACCTCTGAAACGTCAAATTATGACAGATGTCCGAATTCCACGGAATTAAAAATCAGAGTTTAAATAACCCTAGTAAGCGTCATAAAAGTAACTTGGCATGTATTGTTCTATTTACTTATTACATGGTGATAGTTTTTAAAGGACGTGACATGAGCATCGATTTATAAAGTTAATATTATGGAGTGAGAAAATGTCAGTTATATTAGATTAGTTAATATGTTCTGACGTAAGAGTGCGTTTGGACTCGGGAGTTAAGCTGATTTTGAAGTGAGCGAGCGTCTAGATTAATGTTACCTGACGTGAGAGTGCGTCTAGGCTCTGGAGTTATGTTTGTTTGACGTAAGCGTGCGTCTGGATTTTGGTTTGATTGATGTGAGAGTGCATCTGGATTTTGGTTTGTCTGGCGTGAGCGTGCGTCTGGATTTTGGTTTGCTTGACGTGAGAGTGCGTCTGGATTCTGGTTTGTTTGACGTGAGAGTGCGTCTGGATTTTGGGTTTGTTTGGCGTGAGCGTGCGTCTGGATTTTGGTTTGTTTGGCGTGAGCGTGCGTCTGGATTTTAGTTTGTTTGACGTGAGCGTGCGTCTGGATTCTGGTTTGTTTGGCGTGAGCGTGCGTCTGGATTTTAGTTTGTTTGACGTGAGCGTGCGTCTGGATTCTGGTTTGTTTGGCGTGAGCGTGCGTCTGGATTTTAGTTTGTTTGACGTGAGCGTGCGTCTGGATTCTGGTTTGTTTGACCTAAGAGTGCGTCTGAATTTCGGTTTGTCTGACGTGAGTGTACGTCTGGAATTAGCTTTGTTTGACGTGAGAGTGCGTCAAGATTTAATTTTGTTTTCGATGTGAGCGTGCGTTGTTTGACGATTGGAACGTACGCTTGGAACTTACGTTTTTGTATGAAATCGCGTAAACGTGCATTTAGTGTTTATTTGCATTGTACGCGTCAGCTTGCGTCGTAGTTTAGTATGGTCATGTGAGCTGAATGCTCTAGATTTTTTTAACGACGAAAGATTAAGTTTATAATTTTAACACGAACATAAGTTTGAATAATATTAATAGTATGAACATGTATTTGGATATTGTAAAAATACGAGTCTTTGTTGAATTAAGAAAGTTTACGAATTGATTCACAATAAAACTTAAATGTACGCTCAAAGTTAAGGAAAATAATGAAAAGAATAGTATAGAATAGAAGTAAAAGTTATTAACAGCTATCGTCAAGATCGGAATACACATTTGTTTTACCTCCAGTGGCGAGCGCCTGCGTTTAGTCCTGAGAAAAAACCGGATAGTCAGTATGTCTAGTGAGAGTTCCGATGACGATATACCTCCTGTTATTACAAGAAGGAGACACCTATAAAAATCTACTGATGAAGAAATTACTGATAGTGACAGACAGTTGAGTGGCAAGAAACGGAGACATGAAACTTCAAACAGTGGTGAAAGGCAAGACAACTCTAAACGTCGTCGATCAGGTGGTTCAAGTAACAACGTAAATGTTGCTGATTTATAAGAGCCTTAACTAAAAAAAAACTAAACCTTCCATTAGTTCACACCAGATGTTAAACGCTTTACCTGAGTTTGATCCAGATTGTAAAAATGAGAATATTGATATAATGTGATGATGTGCAACCATGCACAAGGTAAATGAGTACGCACGCATATATAATGGGATGACATTAAAACATCTCATTTTGCGACGCAGAAACTGACTGGCACAGCCAAGAAGTGGTTTTACTCCTTGCCAAGCTTAGACTTCACATGGCTTGACTGACAAGTGAAATTACGCCGAGCTTTTCCGATTGATGAAAATTTTTCTATTATGTTAGAAGAGATGTTCGCTAGGAAGAATAAAGCAAACGAGAACCTGCGTACATATTGTTATGATAAATTAATGCTTTTAAACCGTTGCGAAATCACCGGGAAAAAGGTGGTAGATTGCCTTATTCATGGCATGTCTGATGTATCGATGAGAAATAGTGCACAAGCACTTAAATGTTTAGAACCTGAGGATTTACTGCAGTACTTCGTAATTCAGCAACCAGAAACCAAAGTATTTTCTGTCACGCAGAAGAAACGAGGATATACTGAAGGAATGGAACATAAGGTGTTTCACAAATAAGTGCTTCCAGAAGAAAGAAAAACAAAATAATTCATCTGTGGTGTGTTTTAATTGTAATGAGGAGAGACATCGATTTGGTAACTGTCCAAAGGTTGTAATAAAATGCACCATTTGCAAGAAATATGACAAAAACTGTCGATTTTCCTCTTCAAATAACAAAGAGAATATGAAAAAAGTTCTGAATATTGATAGTTCTAGTACGAATCAGAAATTTATTAAAGAAATTGATGTTAACAATAAATCATTACAAGCTTATGACTGCTCCCTTATCAAGCTTAGTGAAGCAGAAAAACTGAATCTAGACAAAATTCTATCTGATTTACCTTTGATTAGAGGATTTGGCAATTTTCGCATTGATGAAATACAAGCTGATGTTTTAGTACATGTTGACCCTGATAAATATTTACACGTACCTGTATTAATAGGGCAAAATTTTGCAGAGATGCGTAATGTCACAGTCTTCAAGGACAGTAATAGCTTGATATTTTTTTAAATAATCCCCTAGCTACGATTGATTCTGAGCTCGAAATGGAATCTGGAATCGTCAAACTGGTAGTAATGATATTGTTTTGACTGGAGTGCTTTTTGTACCAGTCTATATTAATAATGAACCCTACAATGGAGATGTATATGTTGAAGCACAAATGCGACCAGTTCCTGGTAAAGAGTATCGTATGCTACAAGGAGCGTATAATTTTAAGGATGGCAAAGGAAACATATTGGTATCCAGTCTGTCAGATACGCCTGTTACTTTAAAGAAGGACATTTTATTAAGTCGAGCTTTTCCGTTTAAGGAAGTCAATGTGGTCGACGTGAGACGAATAAGTACAGGAGTAGATACAACTCTATCACCTATAAATATAAACGAAATACAGATAGGTGCCAATATATCTGACGAGGTATTGATAAAATTACACGAATTATTACAAAAATACCGTGAATGTTTTGCTTGTTCGTTAGATGAAATAGGATGTGCCCCTAAAGAATTCAAAATGAAAATTGAATTAAAAGACAACAAACCGATTGTCTATCGACCATATAGACTTTCTCTTTCGGAAAGAACTAAGGTTAGAGAGATGATTTATGACCTCTTAAATAATGAAGTCATCAGAGAATCAAGTTCGCATTATGCCAGCCCAATCTTGATGGTTAAAAACAAAACAGGTGACCAACGATTATGCGTCGATTTTAGAGCTTTAAATAAAAATTCTGTTAAGGATAGATACCCACTTCCGATCATTGAAGATCAAGTAGCGAACCTCAGTGGAAACAAGTTTTTCACCACATTGGATATGGCATCAGGCTATTATCAAGTTCCACTAGCTGAAGAGAGCAAATTTACACTTAACGGCCTTTGTTACTCCGGACGGCCACTACAAATTTAATTGCATGTCGTTCGTACTAGCCGCCGTGTTTTAGAAATTAGTAAATAAGATGTTAGGTACCAGTCGATTTGACTCGGTACTTGCGTATATGGACGATCTGCTTATTCCGACTGTCCTTGGATGAGGGTCTTATAAAGCTTGAAAATGTGTTAAAGTTAGTGAAGGAATATGGCCTTACTCTGAAACTTTCAAATTGTTGCTTCTTTTGCACGACAATTGATTATCTTGGATACGAAGTCTCAGAAGCAGGCATCAAACCTAGTCAGCATAAAACCGTTGCAATCGAACAATTTCCAGCTCCTACTAATGTCCATGAAACAAGGCAGTTTCTTGGATTAGCTAGTTATTTCAGGAAATTTGTGAAGGGCTTTGGCGAGATTGCACGGCCACTAGCAGGCCTTTTATAAAAGGGCGCTGACTGGAAATGGACTGACACCGAATCAAAAGCTTTTTCCACCTTAAAAAAATATACTGTCTAGTAGACCAGTGTTAGCACTATAATCGTAAACTAAAAACTGAGTTGCATACTGATGCTAGTGCCTTAGGGATTGGAGGAATCCTCATGCAGTGGCAAGAAAATTCCAACGAACTCAAGCCGGTGGCGTATTTTAGCAGAAACACGTCGCCTGAAGAAAGAGTTTACCATTCATATGAATTGGACACATTAGCGGTTGTTTGCTCACTCAGAAAATTCAGGACATATTTATTAGGTATACCATTTACAATTTTCACGGATTGTAAAGCCTTACGATCAACGCTAAGCAAAAAAAAAGACCTTATGCCTAGGATTGCCAGATGGCTTTTACAAATGGAAGAATATGATTATAAAATTGAGTACCGCCCTGGTGAACGCACGGCTCACGTCGATGCTCTAAGCATCTGAGAATGTTATTTCAGTGCTACGCATTGAACAAAATGATTGGTTAGTTACCTTACAGTTAGGAGACCCACAAGTTAGTCAAATCATAAATACATTAAAACAAAATATTAATGAAGAATACAGGGAAATCAAAAAACATTACATGCTTAAAAATAATGTACTTTACAGAAAGATTGATGTCAATGACAACAATATTTTGAGATTATTCATACCAAAACGGGCAAGGTGGCAGATATGTCGTCTCAATCACGGTGAAATGGGACATTTTGGTAAAAAAAAAAAAACGCTTGAACGCATACAAAGTCTTTATTAGTTCCCCAAAATGTCCAGTTTCGTAAAAAAATACGTTGGTGCTTGCGTAGAATGCGTGTATAACAAAGACAGTAGCAGTTCTGGTAAAAAAGGCCATATCTACCCTATTGAAAAAGTGAGTGTTCCATTTCAAACTGTCCATATCGACCATTTTGGCCCCTTTGTCAAAAGTAAACGACAAAATACTTACATTCTAACCGTAGTTGATGGCTTTTCAAAATATGTTTTTGTTAGACCGGTGAAAAATACTAAGAGCAGTACAGCCATCAAAGTTTTGGGAAATATATTTCAAGATTTCGGTACGCCTGAAAGAGTTGTGTCCGATAGGGGAACAGCTTTTACGTCGAGTCAATTCAAACAATTTTGTGCAGAAAATAATATTAAGCATATTCTGAATGCTGTTGCTTGTCCACGTGCAAATGGTCAAGCAGAACGCTTCAACCAGACCATTTTAAATGCATTAGCAACAAAAAATTCGCTTCAAAATGAAAAAGATTGGGATTTAGCTGTTCCTAAGGTACAATTTGGTATTAACAGTACAGTTAATGCCACAACAGGAAGAACACCTTCAAAAATTCTATTCGGAATAAGACTAAAGGGAAATTCTGATAACATGTTGAGAGAAATTTTTGAAGATACAAACAGCAAAGATAAAGATATTAATTAAATTAGAAATGGCGTTAAGATTACAATCGATAAAAAACAAAATAAATTGAAAGAATTGTATAACTCTAGACTAAACCTGCTAACAAATATAAAATTGATGAGTTAGTAAAAATTACTAAAGTTTCATTTGCGGAGAACCCAGGCCAGAGCAAAAAACTCTTACCTAAGTTCATAGGCCCCTACAAGGTATCAAAGGTGTTGGGTAATGACAGGTATGAGATTACCAATGTTCCGGGTTTTAACATGTCAAAAAAAATAGATTATGAGCGATGATAATAGTTCTGAATCAGATTCCATCTAGGCATTATACGAGTAATAATGAAGAGTAAACGTCTTATTTCTTGCATGACTTATAAATATGTTATGATGTATTAATATTTATCTCTTTTATGTAAAAGGCCTATGTTTGTGTTTTCTATATTTGTACATAAAAAAGGGAATAAAAATACACCTATGTATTGTGTGAATAAAAAAGTATATAAAATTGTACATATTACTTATAGAATAATAATAATAATACATTCAACAAGAGAAAGAGTTCATGGCCGGATGTCATGATTGGTATGTTTGTATAAATGTAGATACCTACTTTGGAATTGTTAATAATTAAACGAAAAATAATATATTAAATTACGCTTATAGTTACTTATGCGTTGTTTGTTTCGTTTGGCTTGATTTAGTTATCAACCATTCGTTTACATAGGTACTAACTATCCTGTCTAATTTATTTTGGTATTCATTCGTGCGTCGGAGCCTGCACGATGTCTGATGGCCGAATGTCATGATTTGTAGGATTTAAACTGGGAATGTAGTGAATATTTTATGAACGCAGCTATATTTTGAAAATATTAACCGTCAAACCTGGTAACACAGGTGTTCT
This sequence comes from Apotomis capreana, assembly GCA_947623375.1. Taxonomy (NCBI): domain Eukaryota; kingdom Metazoa; phylum Arthropoda; class Insecta; order Lepidoptera; family Tortricidae; genus Apotomis; species Apotomis capreana. The sequence goes on along the minus strand of OX392517.1, from coordinate 11,043,867 downwards.
AATTAATATGATATCTGAACGCAGCGACAAGCTGCCTAAATATTATTTTAGAATAGCAACACTGATCACTTATCTATGATTAATAATCTATCAACCAATAAAAATGTCCTGTTGATGGTAAGTGAACTTCCTGATTGGTTCGCTTCGGACCAATCACTGATCAACATTTTCCCGCGTTTTGACATGGCGGGTGGTGCCGAAGTTATCGTCAGGACAGGCATTCTGGTGGAAGAACTGACAGAGAGAGGAAGCCGAGAAAACCTCCACATTTCATACACGTAAAGACTGGGTAATGTCAAAATTTTCAATTTTATGAAGTGCGGTTTGCAGGAGTCTGTGGGTTTAATGCCACATACGGACCTTAAGCACTTCTTTTGGCTCCTGAATACCAGTTTCTAGAAATTGTTCAAATTGGCGAAGTTATGAGGGCATTTTGAAACAAACTCGCGTGGTCTACGGCTCACAAAGCCACAATACATGTCAACATTATATTATAATATGTCAATATTTGTCGAGTTAACCCCTAGGCACATCCAAATCCAATAGCGTCGTGTAAAATTCGTTTACAATAAACCACTTTACACGAAAAACGCGTCCATCCGTAAATGTACTAAAGACGTATCCCATTTTAGAAATCCCAGTACATTTCCAGGCCAGAAAACTTGAAATCCAGCAAACCAGAAACTAGATAGCTTGGTTTTCTCACTTCAATCGTATTTTGATTTAAAAATCCTGTCTCTGCCGTCCCTCGGGGAGGGTCGAGCTGTTTGTTTTTCGCCAAAAGGGTTAGGTTTTATTTTATACAAAACTCTAGTTTTGTCTACGGCGTTTCGGCGTGGATGCTCTGACGAGTTCGGGTTTTGATCATTTTGTTTTTTTAAGCTAGATGTATTCGTTTTCATTTATGGGTTATAAAGACATTCTAAAACTTTACTGTATCGATAAACTGTTTGTGTTTGTGTAACTCTGAATGTAGTGATTACTATTATTATGTAGATTCTTTGTAGAGTTTAAAAAAAAGTAGGTAAAAATAAACCTAACTTATTGCTTATACTAACATATTCTAAATAAATGTTGACTTGAAAATATATTCTAAAATTATACAAATTATTGTAATTATTTAAAAGAAAATTATAGCAATGTACGATGTACGTTTTTTTTGTTTTAATGGACATTGGTTACAATTAACGCCCTCTCATATACAACGTAAAACAGCCTCATCAGTCATCATACAAAAACGGCTAGCCCCGGCGGATTTATACCAATTTTGCTATAGGGATATCTGGACTCAAGATATCTAAAGAAGGTTATATAATTATATGGTACTTTTTACTCGACTACGTTAAAAAAGGGGCTACGCGGGCATAGTCGCGGACCACCTTCTAGTGGGGTCGTAAAGGTAAAATACAACACCGTTCAAATCAAAATAACACAGTAATCCAAAGTTACCTCAAAGTATGCACGCTCACGTCGTGTCGGAATGGGAACCCTCATCAATAAAGTGATTAGTCGGGTTACTTGGGTTGAATATTAAGATCCTAATAGTAAAAATGTCAAACTAACTGTCAGTAATTTTGTACACTTTTGTGTCATTATTACCCTTATCCTAATAAGCGAAGGTTTTGGCAGGTATGTCCTTAATTGGAAAAAAAAAAAATTGCGAATTCAAGTATCGCAACAGCATAGTTTATTTTGGAATAGTGACATAGGCATTTTATATTTTTTCTTTCTCCGTGACCATATTTGGGTCGGCTTTACTTGTAATTTTTTTAAGATTAACTACCTGCACGATACCTTTTCGACCTTCATCAACCAAGTGACAGAGCTCTTCCACGACCCTGTTTCAATTTAGTACAAACTTCACCACGTGGTCCTCACAGCGTTGAAGGATAAATGCCTATACCACCGGTGGCGAATTTCTATAAGTTTGTCAAGGGTTCGAAGGAAAAACAACAATGCCACATGAAAATAAAATACGCTGAAGACAATTATCACACTCGTAAAAACTAACCTTCGCATCTGAAATATTGCTTACCTTTCCGCCACGCAAACGACATAACAAGCGTAACAGCAAAAACTCACGTGTCACGTTCGTGCGACGAAAAATTCTTGCAACAGCTCCCAGAAATTGGAAGGAATAAGGATAAGCCTCCAGCTAGCGATACGATCTCGTCGGTTGATAAGGGAATTAAATTACTTGGGCGTGCTCGCAATTACAATCCGGGCACCTTAAGTTCTTCTTGCACAAAACGGTTTAAACGACGCAGATTTTTTTTAACAAACCAATCCAAAATACATTCTTCGTATATTTCTGTTTTTTTGCGATAATGGCACGAATTTCGTTGGTCATTAATGGCGGTTAGGACGTTTTCCACGTTATGTGACGGAAGTTTCTCGTAGTGTGGGAGGGATAACAGGGAATTACATTGTAGCAATACGGGAGCGTGTGTGAGTGATTCAGGAGCTGATCGAAGCGGGGATAAGAACAATTTGTCCGGGTGCTTTATGCGGGAAGCGTTTGGTCTAACTTATTCATTGCTAGTTATTGTCATGGGTAACTACGATGTTATCGCTGGATGGGTTGGAAGTCGTTTTAATTATGGCGGGCAATGCAGTTAACAGTATATATGTAAAACACAAGGGGAATAATTGTAACAAGTCAAAGAATTGCTGGACCCGCAATGAATAGGATGGAACAGACCGCTTGTATTCGGTTAACTAGGTCACGTATAATTTACTCGTGAACAGAAAACAAAAGACGCAATGTGGTAAGATCCGATACAGCACCTTGCACTGTGACACGCTACACATTTTCTCGCACGAGATACATTACCTATCTCTTTCTATACAGTACTGTTAGAGCGACGGCTGACGCTATGTCGCGCGACAAGAGTCGCGACGGTGTTTATTTTAACGTCGAACATATCGTCGAAATACGGCTACATATCACTCAAAATGTCTATATGTCAAAGTCAATCGCATTAAACCCTACGTTTGTTCACAGAGTTGAAAGTAATTACATTAATTTATTTTGTTCGGGCTTGTGTAAACAGTAGGTTAACGATGCTAGGTATTATTTGCGGGTAAAAAATATCGTCGGTATATTAATGAAATGGGTGAGGGTAAAATCTAAAGTAATCAAACATTTTGGTTTAACATGGTTGGCACTTGTAAATGTTAACCACAAATTTGTCGGTTTGAGGTTATCCACAAATTCGGGTAATGATCAGATTGGACGCTTTATGTGAAGATTGAAACTGTGAATAATTAAGCCATTCACATCAGTAATCTCAAATATTGCTTTCGGCCTCAAACAAATTCCATAATTCTCAAATGCCAGGCCGGGATTCGAACCAAGAACCATCATTGCATTGGCCCTTACATTGTATTTAGTTGAATGTGTCGCAATATCGTAGATTTCCCCATTCCACCGCCACTCTAAGCTTTTTGACAGCCTGGTGCACGGTGGCACGTTAGCAACACATTTATATTTCATCATGAATTATTAAACGGTAAATCGTCTGGCTTAACAGCTATTTTGAAGCCAATCAAATATCTGTATACCTACGCTTATTTATTTGTTTTTCATTTAAATGTATGATATGTTAATTTGTTTCCATATTGGATTCGAATCAATTGGACAGGTTTATTCAGAACATGTTGCACAATTATTATATGACCAGAAGCAACTGTTGGAACTCCGTCCATGTTTTTATTTACCATACGAGTAGTCGGGTAAAAATTATCCTATAACCATCTTTTCTCCAACTTGCTTGGAAATGTTCCCATTAATGTAGTAAAACTGGACCGCGAACGATTCGTTCGTTATATTTAGAAGGTGTTAATAAAAATTAAAAAAAAATATATATTATTGGCCTTAGCCGGGAAATCAATATTTTTTAAATAAGACGATTAAGTAAAAAACACACCTTCCGTTTATAACGTCTCATACAAATGAGGGTAATCTTAATTTGGCCGGTTACTGCATTTATACTTTTAATTTTTTCAAAGACTTTGATAATTCGCCATACAGCCAATTGTCCACTAAATTTAAAAAATAAAAACTATTATAAACTTTTTAATTGTTCTCTGCGTTTAGTTCTTGCACTGAACATTTTTTTGCTCTGCTACTGTCAATGTATTTGAAATGTCGACAAATTTCGAATAACGGACAAACAATTTAAATAATAATCTTATATGCGGTTAATTTATTTTCATGATCTAAGAATTAGAGATTTCTCACGAAAGTTTTAATTTTAATAATATGATGATATTTAATGAGTGAGTTGAAAATTAATAAGTGTACCAAACGTAAACAAATAAAAAATAAAACAGAAATGATTGTGTCCAAATCAATATAAAAGTTATTTTGAACTTATGATCTTCTCCGAATGATAAATATGGTATGGTTTCTAAAAAAAACAGTGTGTTTAGAAGTTGTTAATTTAACTAAAATGTATAATTACCTATGTGCATATTTTTTGTTATTGTGTTTTCATATATATTTAATTCTTATTCATATATTTTGTTTTAAATCAAACATATGATTCGGTCCCGAAATTTTATTCCTATTCCTAAAAAAAATAAGTACCAAATGAACTTCATGGTACTGATATATTAAATTAAAATGTAGATTGGTGATTATTTCCAAGTAGTGACCGACCGAAACACGTTTTTCTGCCGAAACTGAAACCGAAACCGAAGGTTCGGTCCTGATTACAGTTTCGGCCGAAACCGAAACCGAAACCGAACCTTTTACAAACGTGATTAAAACGTTGAATAAAATGTCAGCGGGTCATTCTTTCTAGATCTAATATGAATACAATGAAACATTTCACTGGTATAATTAACCGATGGAGCAAAGCGTTTCAGTTTCAGCTTGGCCCAAAATTATTTCGTATGTGCGGACGATTGGATGCTTTTTGGGGTGTTCTCGCCTGGAGGTCGTATTTCTTAACCAATTCTCATGAAGTTTTCTGAGTAGGTTTTATAAGAATATATTTAGATTCAAGAAAGTGAAGATGTATATCGAGTCGAGTGGGGGTGGAAAAGGTAAAAAAGTACAAATTTCAGCAATTACACAACAAACTCACGTTTCACTTTTGTTCAATTGATATTTTAACATTGACGCTTGGTCTTGGTTCAAATTAAATTACCCAAAAAATGAAATGTAGCAATAACAGCTGTAATGCTGTACTGAGGCAGCGATCTTTTAATTGTAGATTGTATAAATAAAACAAGTTTAAAAACATCATCATCATCATTTCAGCCATAGGACGTCTACTGCTGGACACAGGCCTCCTCAATTGACTTCCACATGGGCCGGATAGAAGCGACCCGCATCCAGCGAGTCCCCGCAACCCTGACCAGGTCGTCCGACCACCTTGCGGGTGGCCGTCCTACGCTGCGCTTGCCGATACGTGGTCTCCACTCGAGAACCTTTCTGCCCCAACGGCCATCGGTTCTTCGAGCTATGTGCCCTGCCCATTGCCACTTCAGTTTGCTAACCCTGTTTGCTATGTCGGTGACATTAGTTCGTCTACGAATCTCATCATTTCTGATTCGATCACGTAGAGAAATCCCGAGCATAGCCTTTCCATAGCTCGCTGAGTGACTCTGAGCTTCCTTAAGAGGCCCATAGTTAGAGACCACGTCTCGGCTCCGTAGGTCATCACCGGTAATACGCACTGGTTGAAGACTTTTGTCTTCAAGCACTGAGGTATCTTGGACGAGAAGACACTTCGCAGTTTCCCGAACGCTGCCCATCCGAGTTGAATCCGTCGATTGATCTCTTTCTCGAAGTTGGACCTGCCTAATTGGATCGTCTGACCTAGATAGACGTATTCGTCGACAACTTCGAGGACCGAGTTCCCAACCAATACTGGGGTGGGTGCTACATGGACATTCGACATGATCTTCGTCTTGTCCATGTTCATCTTAAGGCCTACTTGTTGGGATACTCGGTTGAGATCATCCAGCATTATACCGAGATCCTCCAGCGTCTCTGCCATGACCACGATATCGTCAGCAAACCGAAGGTGCATGATGTACTCGCCATTTATGTTGATGCCAAGTCCTTGCCATTCCAAGAGCTTGAAGGCGTCTTCCATTGTGTTGGTGAAGAGCTTCGGAGATATTACATCTCCTTGTCTCACACCTCTCTGCAATGGAATCGCCTCCGTACACTGGTCTTGTACTCGAACTGACATAGTGGCGTTGTTGTACACAGTACACACGCCTGAGCACCTCGACATACCGATGGTAAATTCGGCATCGCTGGACGGACTGTAGTACTGCCCATGTCTCGACGGAACCAAAGGAATTAAAAACATAGCAATAAAAAAATTGATTGAGTTTAAATTATTATAATTGCAATCAGGTGGTCTCGTAACGCTAACTCAAACGTACTAATTTTATGTGTATGTAAAACACGGAACAATGACGAATTCTAGTCATTTTATGTAAACCTCCTCACTTTTATCCTAAAAAACCAATATCGCTGTCAATTTGTTTGTGAATTTAAGAAAAGCGAATTACAATATGAGATGACAAGTTCATAACAAAAATAAAATTAAGTAGTGATACTTTTACCCCTCCTATCTCCGCTATTTTGAAAATTTTAAAAACTGAATCGACGAAAAAATACTATACAGGGCGTCCTAAGACTATGGGACACCAAGGAAAAGTACCTAAAATATAGTAGATAGGATATTTTGCTGAAAGAAGACTTTATGTTATTTCTAAAAGTTAGCAATTCTGTATTTAAAGATTTTCTAGGAATTACTTGCTTCGTCTGGGAATTGAACCGACTTAAATGTGAAAATATAATAATTCTTCCTAAGTAGCATAGGTCTTAAAAGATAGGAACAACGTAAAATGTTCGAGTCAAATTTCAAGATAATTATTTTTTGCCGACGACGAACAATTAAGCAAGTAATTCTTAGAAAATCTTTAAATGCAAAATTGCTAACTTTTAAAAATAACATAGTCTTCTTTCAGCAAAATATCCTATCTACGATATGTAAGGTACTTTCCCTTGGTGTCCCATAGTCTTAGGACGCCCGGTATACTTATCGAACAGACTCACAAAATTTCATGAGAATCGATTGAGAAATTCGACATTAAGGCAAGAACAGCCGATAAGCGCATGGACATCCAAACGTCCAGGCATACGAACGAATTTTAGGGTCAATGTTGAAACGGAAATGCTTTGCTCGGTCAATTACTTAACATTATTCGGGGAACAAACACAAACGTCACCTCACTGAGCAAAGTGATTCAGCGGCCGGCAGAGTCAGGCGAGCGACGCCATATTGCCAACCGTGCCGACTACCGAGCGCACCCGACGTTAACCGAACGCGACCCGAAAGTACGATGTTGAAAGTTTCGGCGCGGCCGAAAGGTTCGGCTGTTTTTTGGCCGAAACCGAACCTTTGGCCGAAACAGGATTTTTACGCTGAAACTGGCCGAAACCGAAACCGAAACCGAAACTTCGGTCGGTCACTATTTCCAAGCATATTTAGAGAAAAGCACTATACAAGCCTCGGCGGGAATGTCAGTTCGCAGATTCGTATTATTGAAGGACTCGGCTACGCCTCGTCCTTCAAAATCATACTCATCCACGAACTGACTTTCCCTGCCTCGGCAGTAATATTATATTACTTACTTACTTACAGGACATTAATGGTATATTCTATTAATGTCCAACATGTCGCTGAAAACTTTTCTACGAACTTAATTACGTGTTTTTTGGAAAGTGAATTTAGAAGAGTGGTCCCCGTGGTCCGCTTTTGTACACATGTATTGGTTTTGAGTTTTAGTCAATGTTGTTTTATGTGCAATAAAGTGTTTACATACATACATATGTCGGGGACGGGTCGGAATGGCCGGTGCCGTGTGTGGCACATTAGATGAGCTATTCGATGTAGTTGTGGACGAGGAGGTAGTTCGAGCGAGATGAAACACTTCAGATACAATTAACTTGATTTATTCCTTATACAATGAAGCACAAAATAACAGTTCCTGGCACAGAGGTCTCTAAGCTAGGTTATCGAAGTCTCGAACAGAATAGTCTTTATTAAATTAACACTAGGTACATTGCAGGGTTATAACACTGGCTCTAATCAACTTGGTATAGCACAACGAAACGGGACAGTTCCAAGGCAGTAGTGCACTCAGTGGTGACCCAAAGTGAAGTGTGGTGGGCGTTCGCTGAGTGAACCGCCAAGACTCTGTCTAGCGCGCCAAAACAGGTTCAAGGGGGCGCTACTGTCGCCTTCCAATGGCGCGCCTTTTCGTTGAGCTTCCATACTAATGACCGTCTCCGACACGGCCATCCTGCGATGACACGTCCTCGTGTGTTGCTCTGAAACAATCAACAACCAAAACAGCATCCTCTCGGTCACTCCTGACAAACACGTCAAAATGGTAAGACAAAACAAAAACTTCATCTTTCTTTCGAATCAAATAGTTACTGACACTAAAACTAAAAATATCACAAAAATCATTTTGACAACTAAGTGAAAGTTTTTATTTTATAACCGCAATATTTCAAAAGATTCAAATAGAATTATGGTATCCTACAACCAATTACCAATTATAACAACTTATTCTTTCAATAGTGCTATACGTTTTAAATGCGATTGTACTACGATGTTACTCGTTGTGAAACAAACTAACTATTTACAACTTCTACCTCAGAAAATACATTAGGAACCATGTACCACCATTTAACTTCCTTATGGTTCGCCATATCAACAATATCAAAACATTTAAATCAACGAAAATCCGTTCAACAAAACAGGTATCTCATTCGTGGCCTAGGGCTAATTTAGCCACCCACTACGCGCATCCCCACGGGATCGCCGCGCCGAGTCAACCCTATGACTCTACGGTCTCTGCGAGAGAGACCCGACCTCCGCCAGCACCTACCGCGCACCGCGTATCCACGGACTGCTTAGAGCAGATGCCGACTTCTACCGGACTACGGCTACGATGAAGTGACTGGTATGGTCGACCAGCCGAACTGAGAACCTCCCTACCAGTCTCACTATATATTTTTTTTTAGTCTACTTCAAATGGTACGTAGCTCCCGGGCATTTCTCTCAACCTATCGTGCAAGTACGCGCATGTTTTGGAAGTCAAGTTTATGGCAAATGGTCTTGCAATTTACAATACTACATGTCAACATTTCTAATAGGCTCGCTTCGGTAACTCGATTTACTGCACAGTACTAACAATTTTAGCTAGACTGATACATGTCATACATAGTCACTGAATTATACAGCCGTTTGCCATGGAACTTATTGGAAATCAACTCTTCCATAAGCGATCACTCGGCAACCGAATCACAATAAAATGAGATCTCCTCACCAGATTGCCTCATATGGTGTGGTGTGGTGACGTCACACGTCAACCCTCTTCCCCGTGATTGAAGGCGCCCTGTTGTTCGCCGTCGCGCAGTTCTTTACGCGATGTCTTGTACCGTGGCAGCCGAAGCAGACGACTCATGGCTTAGCTGTTAGCTGCTAAGTTGGCGAATCTTTTCCTGAAACAAAAACTTCAAGCACAGTATCACAAAGCTCGGTCATTCTAACCTTAAATCCAACAAACTCAACTTCAATTCAATAACAACTGAAATTGGATTTGTAATTACTTATAGTCAAATGAATTGTTTCTTTTGTTATCTAAAATAACATGCCATACGAATAATAATAATCCAACAAAAAAAAAGGAAACAAATCAATCTAGCAAAGTTAGGTATGTACACTGAAATTATGATTCGTTAATGTGAACTAATAATCTACGACGTAGATGCAAGAAAAGATTTAAATCATTATTTGCACTTTAATAACAAGCTTTACTTTGTATGATAACCTTTGGATTACCAAGGCTTTACCGATTATGAAACATTAATGATAAAAATCAAACTTCAATTTCAAATGTTTGTGTCCTAATATTTTCCTAATCCTATTAGTGTCTCCAGTTTAAATATTTCAGGCTATAGCGATCACCACAATAAAAAGTAACATTAGGATCGTTTAAGGGAATCTCAAGCTCACCAGTTCTTACGAAAGTTATAGACGCTAAACTATACACCAGCTAAAGTACACAAAGTAAGAAACTATTCAAGACGTCAACAAATTCAATTCTATACGGAACGATTGGAAAATCATGAAAAGAGGGTAGATTATTATTACCGCAGCCGCTCCTACTACTAAGTACTGTGTGTATGATTGATGCACCCTCCCAGCGCAATTTTTAAATGATAAACTTTAATAATGGAAGTTAAACTGCTAGTGGTCATATTAATTCAATACTAAATTTCTGTAGAAACATTTCGCGTTCGAAACAATCGTTACAAAAACGTGCAATGAACTTTCTTTGAAATGATTATTAATTTCTAGCACGCAATATTCAACTTTTACTTGGAGGGTTGCTTTTACCAGTACCCGGTAATACTTTATTTTGACAAATACCCACTAAACTGAATAAGTGCAACTCAAGTCTACCCGAGCATCTAGCTACACTTTTATTTGTGAACAAAATATCGGAATCGTACTTAGTGAAAAGTTAACGACTGACCTGTGTTTTTAAAATCTGTCGGTGGGGCCATGGTGCCTACGTCCACGCGTCGCTTGTAGTTGAGCGTCGCTTCTGGGTCACTTCTACTGGTGCAACAATTGACGATGTGTCCCGCTGTTCTTGAAGTAAACAATGAACTTCGATGTAGTTTGTATTGTGACTGCTGGCTTTTGTCGCTGAGGTGGTAAGTTGTAGTTTTCTTTTATACGAAGTAAGCAATCGAATTTTTCATGTCCGTTTCTCTCGCAATGAAAACAATTTAAACAGTGCAATCTTCATTTGTTTTCATACGGATTTGTAGGTCTCCGTGACGGTGTTAGCTTGAGTTTCAATAACGGAAACGCTTGTAGCTCCTGTTCCTTGATTTAGTGATGTCAGGTTCGTTGTATTTCAAAGAGTAACCACAAACTTTTTTCTCCCGTTTTATTCGCTTCGTGTTCCATCATTCTTCGTGTTCGCTCATGGGCCGTAGATACCATCCCAACTTCTGATGTCGGGGACGGGTCGGAATGGCCGGTGCCGTGTGTGGCACATTAGATGAGCTATTCGATGTAGTTGTGAACGAGGAGGTAGTTCGAGCGAGATGAAACACTTCAGATACAATTAACTTGATTTATTCCTTATACAATGAAGCACAAAATAACAGTTCCTGGCACAGAGGTCTCTAAGCTAGGTTATCGAAGTCTCGAACAGAATAGTCTTTATTAAATTAACACTAGGTACATTGCAGGGTTATAACACTGGCTCTAATCAACTTGGTATAGCACAACGAAACGGGACAGTTCCAAGGCAGTAGTGCACTCAGTGGTGACCCAAAGTGAAGTGTGGTGGGCGTTCGCTGAGTGAACCGCCAAGACTCTGTCTAGCGCGCCAAAACAGGTTCAAGGGGGCGCTACTGTCGCCTTCCAATGGCGCGCCTTTTCGTTGAGCTTCCATACTAATGACCGTCTCCGACACATACATACATACATACATACATACATACATACATACATATACAAACATACATACATACATACATACGTACATACATACATAAAAGGTATGTGATATTAATTATATTAATATATACAGTGGAAACTGGATAAGTGGAATCGCAAGGGACCGGCTGTTTAGTTCCGCTTATCCAGGTTTTCCACTTATCCAGTTTTCCACTTAACCAGGTTCAAATAAAACGTTTTCTCACTAACAGAGGCTCTCGCTAACAGAGGTTGTGGATGCTAGTAATGTCGCTTATAGAGGTCACGTATAAATATATGGTCAATAAAAGAATAATCCTCTTTTATTAAATATGTATGTAGAGGTGTTGGTGTCCACTGCACTACTCTCTCTGCACATCATCCTCCATCATCCTCCTAGCCTTTGTCCCATTTTTTGAGAATGAATTCTCAATCGGGGTCGGCTACCTAAATCCCAAGATGTGGCGTAGGCACTAGTTTTTACGCAAGCGACTGCCATCTGACCTTCCAACCCAGAGGAGAAACTAGGCCTTATTGGGCTTAGGTGGTTTCCTCACGATGTTTTCCTTCACCGAAAAGCGAGTGGTAAATATCAAATGACATTCCGTACATAAGTTCCGAAAAACTCATTGGTACGGGCCGGGTTCGAACCCGCGACCTCCGGATTGAAAGTCGCATGCTCTAACCACTAGGCTACCACTACTCTCTTTGCACATTTTTTTAAAAACCAAATCTATACGTTTTTTAAATCCTTCTAACCATCCATTACTCTTAGAAAAATTATGAATAGCCTTTTTGCAAATTCTTCAGCTTTTTGTTTTATCATTGGTCCATTAACTGGTACATTTTTTTGTCATACAAGATACGTAGTTAAAACACGAACCATAATGTTAACGAAACAAACTACCCTCCTTGTGATAGTTTAGTAAAAATACAAATTTTATAACGCGGAGCTATTCCACTCATAGAGGTTTCGAAGACGGCGACTTCCAGTTTAAGAGGTAAAAATAAGAAATTTTCGAAAAAATGGATTCCGCTTATAGAGTTCCCAAAATTCCACTTATAGAGGTAATTCGTTGCTAAGGGACTGGAACCGAGAACTTGGGTCCACTTAAAGAGGTTTTCCACTAACCCAGGTTCCACTTATTCAGTTTCCACTGTATTGGGCTTTAGATTATATGTAATCTTTGTTGTAAAATTAATAAAGAAATAAATAAATAATAATAATAAATAACCAAAGACGTCTTGGCGCTATATTCTTAGCTAATAACATGGGAACATGTGTTTGTAGCGAAAACTTGCTGCGAGCATTTAGCAGTTAGCACTCATAGCACGCAGAGCAGATGGCCGATGGGGCCGAAAAGTGCTCGAGTGGAGACCTCGGACCAGCAAGCGCAGCGTAGGACGTCCACCTACAAGATGGACAGATGACCTTATAAAGGTCGCCGGAAGGCGCTGGATGCAGGTCGCTTCCAACCGGTATATATGGAAGTCCAAAGGGGAGGCCTATGTTCAGCAGTGGACGTCCTATGGCTGAGATGATGATGATGACTCATGGAGTACGTACCCAGCGTAGAAAATGTTTACAGCCCGGCCGCGACCAGCGACAGCGGTGAGCGGGGAGCGGTAACAAAACCATAGCGATATATGTAGCATGCCACGAGCCGCCACGCGCGGTTGTCGCTCTATCGGAGATGCCACGACTGCGTGACCAGTAGTGCGGCGAGCGGCAGAGCGAAAGATCCGACCGCGGCGGCCATACTAGTGAGCGAGACACACGTACCACGCACCGCGCCGCTTGCTTCTAAGGCCAGCTGGCCGGGCCTTTAAAAACTCTTCGCGACATTATCAAAGAATATATATACTAACGTAAAAAGAAACGACAGCGACACTTGTGTGCAGTAACAAGACTCGCGGCTATGTGTGCGTGTCGAAGGGCGAGCGCGGGCGAGCGCGGGACGCGCGAGGTGGGGAAAGGCATTCACGTGAATGCCTTGTCGAAGGATTCGGAATTACAAGGTCACCGACGCCCGAGTTACACCGATAAGCCGCTGTCGCGCCTGTGACATTATTGTGTCTAAAACTCAACATACATTCATATATAAATTATTTATATGTCTTGCATTGAGAGCGAGGGCTAAGCTGTCGGAAGGTTTCGTTACTAATACTTTAAGCTTCCACCCATGATACTCGTATATTTGTTCACAATTAAAATACGAGTTGTATTTGTAAGCGAGAAACTCCAAGCCGTAAGGCGAGGCGTCAGCGCCTGTTGTTCCAAAACAAAAAGTTGCGTAAGTGCTTAATAAAGACGGAGCTAAGGAAAGTTACCCGCGATGTCTTGGACAGTTTTGACGTAATTTCGACACGTCTCCCGAGTTTCCAGAAATAAATAAAAGAGGAATAAAACGGGGAATTATCGCGAAACAAAATTTCGAAGATATTTGAGAAGTTTTCGTAAAAAATTGGGGAAGGGATATCGGGTGCTTACACGAGTTATCCCGAGTTTTGCAATATTTTTTTCGTAATTTATTGAGACGTATTACGCGGGATTGGTCTGTTGGGATTGAATATTGTGTTAGAAACTAATCTTAGGCTGCCTGCTCACTGCAGCGAAGTTGCGTAGGCTGCGTTTTCACCAGAGATGTGCGAGGATGCGTACCGAGGGATGTGTTTGTTGCCAATGGAATAGCTTCATCTACTCATCCTCGCTCAGTGATTCTATTGGTTAACAAACACATCCCTCGCTACGCACGCTCGCACATCTCTGGTGGAAACACAGCCTAAAAACGAACCAATCACATTCCTCAGATTTGTATACACGTATTTTGGGCTTCGCAAATACGCAGCCTGATTAGTTATTTTTCCACGTTCTGCTTCAGTGGACATACTGTCTAATACTAACGCTCAACCAATGCGCTACGAATTAATGTTATGTTATACTTAGTATATAATATAGGTATAAGATCAGTAGGACAACTCTGTCAAACCACGTGGTTAGCCTACCAACCATCGTTTTGACCTTTCGAACCTTACCAAATTTCACTACGATGAGCCACTTTATGAAAAGGTAAAAAGCTTTATAATGTCAGCTATATACCTCACTGGTCCCGACTTAAAAGGCCTTATTCCTTTTAAAATATTATTTTTTCATATTATTACAAATATATTGATAATTTCAACCAACTCTTTGAAGTGAATAATACTTTTCCCGGGTAGTTACATAGCTATTTCATCCTTTCATTGCGGGCAGTCGAAAACAAGTTAAAAAAACTGATTTTCCGCATGACTTTGGACAATTTTGAGTAGTTTTTGAAACAAAAATTATCAATGAAACATTCAAACTGTAGGTAGGTTTCAAACATGTACCAATAAATCCCAATTGGGATTTATTGTTTTAGGTAGTAACATCAATAATATGTTAAGAAACATGTCTGATCATAGAGGAAAATGTCTAAAACAATCAGCATTTCAAAAGGAATAAGGCCTCTTAAGTCGGGGCCAGTGAGGCTGCGGGACAAGTGCCAGATATCGAAAAATACAGTACCCTTACAATGAGTTACAGTGACCGTATTCGCTAGCGACTGCGTAAAGGATTTGTATGGAGATTTGTACCTACTTATACAAAGTAACAGCTAGACTAGGGGCGATGTACTATTCTCCATACAAATCATTTACGCTGTCGCTACCGAGTACGGTCACGTCAACGCATGGTAAGGGTACAGTTGGCAAAAGTAAGACGACCTTAGAAGTTTAACATCTGTTGCCCCGACTGACCTTAATATGACACACGGCTGATGTAAATACCAATTTACATCTCATAAACTTTGCTCCAAATGTTTCTTTGACGTGTTCGAGAAACAATTTCTAGAAACTCCGAGTTAAGACTATGAAATACTTGAGATTTTTTTATTCAGTTTATATTCAGTTGTTCAGTTCACAACGGCTCAATACTAGAGATTCAAAGCCCGGGATTACAAGTCCCGGAATCGGCATGATTAGATGATGATGATTACCTAGCCTGTACCTAGCCTTTAATTTACACAGGTCCCTGTCTGACGCTTCCTTTCACCAGTTGTTGAGGAATGTGTCTACGTCACCCCGCTATCTCCGTCTGGGCCGGCACCGTCTACGTCCCCCATTTTGGGGACCCAAGTGGTGGCTATGCTGCCGGAATGGACATAAAAAATATAGACCATTTTTTTTATCAAAATCGAAAAATATAGGGCTATTTAAGATAATCATTTAATCCGTTTGCCAATTAGATACGTCAGATTGTTTTTCTCTTAAGTATTTTGTGGTGACGGCATAAATGACGACTTGAACTACAAAACGGCAAGGACAAGTGAACATTGAATAATTAACTATGCATAATTTTTCATGTATGTCATAATGCGACAATCTAATAATCTACACTTAATATAGGCACTCTTGAAGATGGTATTGAGTAAGCACCTCTTCAGAATTTTTATAGAAAAAATGTAAATTAGATCGAATTATCTACTTTGAGAGACATATTCCACACAGCTTATTTTCCCATACTATCAGTTTACGTTAAGTTTGCACCTCGTAACAATGGCGTTGGATACAAAACTTATCGTAACCGGGTTAGACGAATCGAGGTTTCATTCTCGACTGTTTCCGCCTCTCCTCCAGAACTTAACCAATCTTTACAAAATTTATAAGTTTCTTAAATAGGAATTCTGTGT
The DNA here is from genome assembly GCA_947623375.1 of Apotomis capreana. Taxonomy (NCBI): domain Eukaryota; kingdom Metazoa; phylum Arthropoda; class Insecta; order Lepidoptera; family Tortricidae; genus Apotomis; species Apotomis capreana. The sequence goes on along the minus strand of OX392517.1, from coordinate 11,027,615 downwards.
CGGACCGTTCTCATTGTAAAAAAAATATGTATAGGTACAGACTAGGCATCCGTTTGGGGCTGATTTAATTATAATAATTATATTTACAACATATGCATGTAAATAAATGTTTAAAAAAATGAAAATGTCTTCGTAAATTATTCTCATAATACAAGTTATCTAGTTTACCTAAACGAACCTAAACAGTAAAAACTCATTTTACCAAGTGAGTTAAATATTATTATTATTAAAAGTTTTCATATCGTTAGTTCGGCAGCACAATGCAAACTCATGACTTATTTCACGCAACGCTAAGCAACGCAAGTTCTGAAAATCCCGTTTTTTCCATATCAAAAATCCCGCAATGCCGAGACAAGGGCAAGAACTGGCAGCTCTATTCAAAGCGCGAAGTTTGCGCCCCCTTCATAACTCAAAGTACGAGTATATTCATACTTTGCAAGTCAAAGTCTGAATGCTCTATTCACTGAACGGCTTTGCGAGCATGTCCGTAGTTCATGACATCTGATGTAGATTATTTCATTAGGCTAAGTATTTTCGATAGCGTGAGATGTTAATCTTTATTATAAATGAGGCTCTTTTGAATACTATAAATTATATTTAAATATACTACGGGCTTAATATGCTTCTGCGTTAAAATTTGTGCGAGATGTGTTTAGTTCAGCGATGAGCCAAAGTTAGCTTAGCTTAGTGAAATTTAGATGACGTAAAAATCCAATATACCGAACATATTGAGGAGATATACGTCCGTCCGTTTAAATGTTTATACTTAAATACGTCTGTAAGATTTATTTTACATTTGGTAGAAACAAAAAGTAGTTTCATCGTCAATTTTTATGACGTTTGAGAGGTTGGCATCACAAAATGGTGGGAAAACGGGCGGTGAACCTGACACTTGGTCAGGACATGGATGGGATTTGGATGGGATATTAATTTCATTTGTTTATATTTGGAGCTGATTATTCTAGTATTTGAACTGTTTATACTGTTATAGCAATTGGTATAAAAATATACGTGCGTGAGGATCCTGCGTTATTATTTCAGAGGTTTCTTACACGTCAATGTGACTCAGATTGGACAAATGATAAGTAATTAGCTATTTCGCAGATTTATGGAGGCTAAGGAGGCTTCGAAGGTAAACAGTAGAAAGGTGCACTTCAGTAATAAGCAGGAAAGCCTGACAAGTTGCGGTTTGGCCCTGGATTAGTGGCGCTACAAACAACTTTCATTTATGGCAATAATAATACGCATACGCCATATATATATGCATTATTAATGCGGTAGTAGCGGTATATGTCAACAATCAATTTCAAAACATTGTTTATCAGAATACTGCTCACATTTTTCTTTCTGCATTATTTTTCTGGAATAAATATTGAATCATATTGAAAAGAACTTATTGCATTTCTGTGGATAGTTCTGGGTTTTTCCCTATTCCCAACATCAGTGACATTTGATGCCTTTCAACGTCAGTTACAAAAAAGTACCGCTAAATATCCGCAATACGGCGAAGGTCAAACAATTTGTCGGGTTATAAGTGTAGAAAATTTCAATGTAACACTGTGTACGCAGCTTTTTGTAATGAATTAGTCTTGTACAGGTATTCTCAGTTCTATGTTTCACTATCTTAGAAATATCTCAAATGTAAAACATTTCCAGCTTATTTTTGATACCTGAATTCCCATTTCAATAATTCGAAAGTAAAAACTATCAAAATTTTCATTTCAATAATTCGAAGGTTATTTTTATAAAAAGCAACGAAAATAAGAGAGAACAGAGTTGCCGTGTCCATTTGAACAACTCTTCAAGCCTTTTATGCGCTAAAGATAAGGTAATCTGAATGGACTCAAATTATGATTTAAAAGCTAGCTAGATGTACATTCCAACAGACATTTCCATTCATACTTGAATGCCTATTGAAACTCTCACTTAATGCACCGTAACAGATCTTGCATCCCTTCACATTTATGTAACATCCTTTCCATAGGCATTGACGGTAACAATACATCAGTTCCTAATGACGTACATGTGTAGTCATCGTTTGAAATGTACTCTTTTTATATCTAGGGAGACAAAGGCGTGCCGATGGATGAGACTCTTTGTTTCAGGGAGTAATCAAACACTGCAAGACTGTACTGGCCTGCTTTTTGCGGGTTTTTATTTAACTTTACCTTTTGACTGTGTCGTATCCAGTTGGTCTTCTTTAGACTTGTTATTTGTCTCTTTGTACAAAATGTACATGTACTTGTAAACTACGAGTATAATGGAATTCTAAAATGTGTACTTAAAATCAGTTTCCTTTGGAGAGGCTACATAATTTCAGGAAAAATCTATACAGCGTACTGCGCGAACTGTTGGTAAAAAAATCTTTGTCTTCTCATCACGCCGAAATGGCTGAACGGTTTTTAATTAATTTTGGTACAGGGATAGCCGAACATTGAAAGATGGTTAAAGGTTACTTTTTCGCCTACAGGTCGCATCTATCAGTCGATTCTCGTGTTCTTTTAGTAGGTTCATTAATTATATATATTTAATTTCACATTTTTTTCAAAATGGTGGGGATATGGAGGCTAAAAACGTAAAAATTACAGTTTACTCGTATAGCCATTTCTAAAGAAACTCGCGAGATATTCAGCTCACAGAGCCACTAATATATAATGTTGCTTATTCACAGCACTGAACAATATGAAAGTGGTTTGCTGCATCATAAAATACTTTCTGCACCCATTTTCTACAGCACTATTGTATGGCATTATGTATTATTCCGGAAGAAAACAGGACAGAGTTTTCTTTGGGTGTTATTCCCTTGGAAAAGTTACTAAGTACAAGATTAATACGAGTATGACCAGGACGGCGCCCTCATTGCTCGTGTGGATGTGGGCTATAAATAATCATGTACAGTCAGTAATCAGCATCAAAAGAAGCTGACAATTGACAACATTTCACATTTTCGAATAGTGTTCAATTTAAACTAATTTTATTATTTTATTATCACAGAACCCAAAATATTATTTTTATTATGATTATTATTCCGACTAGTTTTTTAAATGTTAAACATAAAATGTAAAAGTAGCTTCATTTATGAACCGACCCTCTACATGACGTCACCTCGTAGAAAATTTGACAGTTACAGCACACGAAAAGAACAGTGATAGGTACAATTTCCATACTAATTCCGCCTTAGTAATAGTCCGACTGTATGATTTTCTGCGCTGTGACCAAATACTGGTCGCTTACGCATTTTTAGAATTAGGAACTTTATAATGAATTTTTCGATCACAATTGGGATAATTTCGAACTTGTAAAAATGTCTATCCTTTATTTAATAGTATCGATAAAAAGCTAGGTAGAAAAATGAAATGTTGTCAATATCAGTATGCACTTTGAGAGCCAGTAGGAAAACACTGTCAGCTGCTTTTGAGCAACAAAAGTCGTTACCTACATTTCATTCATTTTATTTCATCATTATTTGACGATGTGTTTGGCGCCGTGGTAGTGCAGCTACCTACTGAGGCCAAGTTCCTAGGTTCATATACCGGCAAGGGCAGAGAATTGTGCGATGAACTCGAATATTCGTTCCTGGGTGATAGATGTCTCTATTTAAGTATGTATTTATTTGTATATCGTCGTCTAGTCCCACCTTAGCTTACTGTGGGACTAGATTGATTTGTGTGAGGTTGTCTGATTTATCTGATTTATCATTTCATCGCGTAAACTGAAGAGAATATCAGTAAGTACTTGTTCAATACATTGAAATTGAAGCGAAAAAAGCGTTTTACGATAAATAAAGAGTCTAAAAGATTTAGTTAAAAGTTAAAAGGCCCTAAACAAGTTAGAAGCCGGATAATGGCTTTCGGTAGGCGACCGCGTTTTGGATTAAATCGCCGAAACGGCCGGAGCACAAATTGCGTTAGGGGCTTACAATGCAGCCCGTCGGCAAACATCGGATTATGTCCTACGTTATGCATCTTTAAACCGATTTCCTACAACCTACAATAATGGCAATAATTCACAACAACATATCAATCAGCAGGACATCAGCTCATCCTTCCACATTTTTTCGGAACACGTTCATAGCCAGTCGTAGCGGGGTGAATATTCAGCGCTTGTAAGGCGTTTTTTTGTCGTCATTCCCATATCTGCAAATATTTTTAAAATAGATGATTGTTGGAAGTCGTTTTTTTTGTATCCCGAAGCCACTCACGAGTGCGATCCTAGTTAGATCATTAAGATAATTAAGAACGACTGGCTCTTCCGTTGCGGTAATAATCGCTCGGAGAATCACCCAGCGGTGTCAGTTCTCACGAACAGCCGTTTCTCATTTTACACAAACAACCAATGAAATACAGTCTTCAGGCGGCTTTGCGAATATCAAAAAAGAAGACCCCCTGTAGTGCTTTATTCTATGTTAATAGTTTCGTTCGTGTCTTTTCTTGACTTTAGGACCCCAGCCCCAGTAAATACTTACTAAACTGAAGCGAAAAGTTGAAGCGATAACAAAACGTTTTATGATACATATGATCAATGTATAAACTCAAAAACTTGCTAGTTTATTATGCAACGCGTTTTCAAGTCTCTATACAAATACCTATACCCAGACACTGTTCAGCGTCCATAATGCCAGCTCTTATTTGCGTTCCCGGTCGCCGACAGCTCAGGGAATTGACTTTTTTAATAAACTGTATGAAAATGTAGCAGTTTAATGGTATTGAAATTGAGTAGGGAGTATAAAGCGTGTATAAAGTAAACCTAACCCTGATGGTGGGCGGGGCAAATTGCTCGTAGAATCTCGCCCACTGCTCGAAGGTTCTTGAGTGGCTGCCGCGTATCGGAAGACGCAGCGTGGGAAGCCCCCTACAAGGTGGACCGACGACCTGGTTAGGATCACGGGAGCAACTGGATGAGGACGGTGTATGACCTGATACGATGATGATGAACTCTAATGAGCTGGTGTTAGGTTAGTTTACAAAAATAACTGAAGAAAAGTCCTCCATTATTTTGGTATTTTGTTTGAACAGGGAAACGCAACCACACAAGCAACTTTATTTATTTATTTATGTACCTATGTTTACAAATAAATGTCTGATTCTGATTCTGATTTATTTAAACTTTATTGCACAAAATAAAAAGTGTACAAATGGCGGACTTAGTGCCATAAGGCATTCTCTACCAGTCAACCATTGTCAACTTTAGGGGACGAAAAAGACACTTCTCTTCAACCTAATTGTAAAGATTTCCTCTCCTCCCACATTCAGGGTAAAATCAAACGAAAACGAAATTTAAAAAAAAAACGTAATTATTCTAGGAGTAAAAGCTCAAATGAAAATATATTACCTACTCAAATTTGGTTCATAAACGACAGTGCATGCTAACTTGAAAACCTTCTTTTTTTTAAATCTGTTGATAAGAGCAACATATCATACTCGTATGACGACGCGTTTGGCTCGGTTTGTAGACACCTGCCTACTGAGCCGAATCCCGGCCAGGACAAATATTTGTGTGATGAGCTCGAATATTTGTGCTTGGGTCATGGTTGTTCTATGTATTTAAGTATAAATTTATATATATAAGTACGTATATCGTCGTCTAGTACCCATAACACAAGCCTTCTTGAGCTTAATTTGGGACTAGATCGATTTGTGTGAGGTTGTCCGATATTTATTTATTTATTTATTATTTATTATATGATTACTTACAGAAACTATGTATGTATTTAAAAAAAGCTGTGAGTTATAAGGGGCGAGTGTGTAGGTAAATAACCCAAGAAACGAAATAACCGAACTAGAATATGAGTTAAGATCACGTTCACACATTAGTATAATACGAAGGAATAAACGAAACATACGAAATAATCGCTACATTACGCTAGTAGCCGCGTCGTCGCCAAAATTATATTCTGCGTGAAATTAGGCCTTACAGATAACAGAACCTAGCGCCTTATGTGACAAATAAGAGGTCTATTTAAACGCAATGTTGTGAATACAAACCATCACCCATTTTCCCGGTATATATGTAGGTATACGGGTAGAACAGATCGAAGGACTTTTAAGCAAACAGGGAATTGTTCAGACAGAACTTCATTTTTCACCAATGAATTACTTATGTCAATATTTCTATCCATTTTTGAGTTACAGTTTGTTAAACATTAGTGTAAAAATCTGCACATAGCAACCCTAGTTACCATCTTTTGAACATCGCTAAGCTAAAAACAGCTGTCAATTTAAATGTAAATAAAACTTTTGAATTAGTAGGGTTGTCACTGATATTAAAATATTTTATTTCTATGACTTTTTTTTACTTTTAAATCCAGCTTTACATTTTAAAATAGGTCGATTGTAGGTCACTCAGATGACTCTATCCTGTCAGCCCAGTCTTTAGAAATGTTTCACCCTGTATATACTCCCATGTCGGTTTCGGCAATGGTGACTGCTAAGTACCACGCTGGTGTGGACCTATGTGTAATGGTTTAATAAGGTATTGGCCACACTATATCCACGGACAGTATCGAAACTCTTTGCTTAGAAAGTATCCGTGCAGGGCTAGCATATGCCACGATTTTGCGTGCCGCGCGACTCACCATCACCTGTCTCGCTCGCACGGAATTAAAAGGAAAGTGACAGGTAGTAATGTCGCGCGACAAAGAGTCGCGTGTCACAGTTATGTCACACGTGCAGGGCAACTGCTACTCAATTTTTTGTTAGGAGAGTGGTGACCGCGTATTGGAGATGCAGAGTGGGAAGATCGTTGTGGAGAACTTTGGGCGAGACCTTTTTCTAGCAGTCGACGTCTATCGGCCGATCTGAGTAATTAAATTACCGTCAGTTTACGTTACAGATCTATTGAATAATGCTCTGCGTTTGTACTTTATCGAGTAAGTTCCTTAACTTCCTTTCTCAATTAACTTCTGTGAATAAGATTGAGATAGACATACCAGGTTATCAGACACACAGTAAAACTAACTGCCGTAACGCTCCGCATCAAATTACCCGCCACAGATAATGAAACATTATGTGAGAAATAAAGAGGTCTACTTAAACGCAATGTTGTGAATACATGCCATCAACCGTCCCGCGGGTATAATTCTCAAGTTGGCAGCATTGGCGCTACTCCAACTATAACACCGAATGGAGCGAGTGGCGATGAGTTGATTTTCATAGCTTCACGGATAAGTAGGAGAGGGTTTTATTTTATATTGCTTTTAGGATCGGTGAACTCTGAATTAACTCGTACGGTCATTGGGTTGTTATCAGTTTTTGTCTACAAATAAAAACCGGCCAAGTGCGAGCCTGACTTGCGCACCGAGGGTTCCGTACAAATACTTATTCCATCTTAACTAGCCCAGTTAAATGGGGATGGATGCAAATGAGGTGCATAGTTAACGCAACCGATCACGTTTGTTGTATGGGAGTACCCTTAAATATTTATTTTATTCTATTTTTTAGTATTTGTTGTTATAGCGGCAACAGAAATACATCATATGTGAAAATTTCAACTGTCTAGCTATCACAGTTCATGAGATACAGCCTGGTGACAGACGGACAGACAGACGGACAGAGGAGGCTTAGTAATAGGGCCCCATTTTTACCCTTAGGGTACGGAACCCTAAAAAGTGACAATTAAACATTTGTCACAGACATAGATGGCTTAAGACTAACTTTATAAATTACAGTAGGTATATAGATGAGCTCACTTATTGCTCTGATCTAAAACTCACAAGTCATTAAAAATAAACGGTCGATTAGATCCACAGACTAATAACTTAATGGACCAAAACTGGAGTGCCGTGAAAACTTTATTAATTTATGCTAAATTGAAATATTCAAAGTCAACGTATTTAGTCGGCTTTAGTATTTATTTGAAATAGTTTTACAATAAGCCTATTAGCGTTGTCAATATATATAATTACTTTGTGACCACTGAGCATATATTATTAGAAGATTAATTAAGAATTACAAATGTTACCTATCTGTACTATTGAAGGTCAAATACTGGCCAAGTGCGAGTGAGACTCGCGGATACCGGGTTCCGAATCATTAAAGGCAAAATATGCATACTTAATTATTTTTTTATACCCTGGTACTTTAATCTGTTAATTGAAATTTCACAGACAAAATCACAATAACGCACTTTTTAATCCTGTACCAAAATTCTATACTCTATGGTACCCGCTACAGAACTTTAATATTCATAAGACATCTCTCTACTCAATTCAAATAATTTCAAAAAGAGAACATTAGCATATTTGGTAAAAAAAAGAACGCTACTGATCACTGATTGGTTGAAATTACTTGTCAAAAAATTTAACGAATCTCGAGGCACCCGCCATGGTCATCGCGATCATGTTTTTTTAAATAGGTCAGTTTTAGTTGAACGGAAAAGGTTACATCAAAAATAAAAAATCATAGTGGGGAATGACGATTAAAGTAAAAATTGTTTTCCTGTGTTTTGCTCGTATAAAAAGTATTGTATGCAATAGTTACACAAATAGGTCTTAAAATCTCGTACCTTACTTACGCCACTCGGAAAGCCTCGTGACCTAGACGCGGTACTCGACTTTAAGAACCTTCATTGTGCAACGATTGCATAAAGTACTATTTAACATAATACAAACAGCCAGTAAAGTTTACTACTTACCAAGGTTACGTCTTTTATGTTTGAAATTGAAATCCATGGCGTTCCTTATAAAACAGGGAGATAAAATTATCGTAAGCGGGATAGGTATTAAACAATCATAATTTTTTATGTGTTTTGCAAATGTACTGCAAGAACGTTGGTGGCGTTCAAAATATTGATCAATATTAGTATTAAATATTTCATACTTAACAAGTATTCCATACTACTTAAATTTTAATGTTTTATCGCTTTTGTTTTTAATGTAGCTGGAATACCACATTTTTTTACTTTTTAATTTTTAACTATTGAAACAAAGGTTAATTATGAAAGAAAAATGTAATGTGTTCCACGGAATTTTCTCTTATATTTAACTTCTATTTTACGATCCCCTGGAAACCTTTTTAACAATTAATGTGAACAGAAACCGCTACTTAGTTGGTTAAAACTTAATTGTTTCTAAATAAACCTCCCCGTGGCCTGCTGTTGGTATCAATTCAGTTGGACTCTGATAAATTAAACGTCAAATTCCATTATGGCAACAAACAATTTTGGTCGGCAATTGTTTGTTGCCAGTGATTGATCTCTGTTAATGCTCTAACTATTTACTCAGATAGATGCATTCAGTGCGAAAACTGGGACAATAATTGTATTGTGTGAGAGAGGGAAGTTTCTCAGCTTTACCAATTTTTTCGTCTGTCGGATGTTTGGATGTTCGGATTTCTGTCTGTTCTCCCCAACAGGCCACATTCATACTTCTCAACTGATTCTCAGGATTTTTTGTGAGATGCCGATTCAGTTTTTCGATTTCTTTCAGAATGGCGATCCCTCTGGCGATCATCTTTTGAAAAAAAAAATCGTACATTGGATTGATTCATTGGACATCAAAAGATGATTACTTATAGGATACTTTTTGCCCGACTACGGTAAAGGAAAATGGTTTACGCGGATGACGTACATAAAATACACTATCAATACAAAAACCAAGTTATCAAATATCGACAAACTAAAAATGGAGTTCCAAACTTTGTTACAAGTATGAAAAGAATGTCGTCATGTGCCCGATATTCTAGTGAAATGCCCCAAATACGAAACTTTTGGAATGAAACAATAACGTGATAATTTAATCACCATCAAAGATATAAAATCCGAACACGTATAGCGGTGTCCCCGGAATCGTTCGTATAACGTTTCCGAATAATTAATCGCGTTCGATCAGGACCGAGATTCTAATTTTGGCAAATTGAAAACTGTGGAGATATTGCAGAGATGATTTATGGTGTCTGCTGGGACGGTAACTAGCGATCCATTTGTTATTAGACACGTTTCACTTGAACCGTCGAGATTCTTTTTATCATTTTACATCTTTTTTCCCGTTAAGTGAAATGTTGAGGTATCCTTTTGATAGATATTTATTGCAGCAAGGTATACCGTTTTCTCATTAATTATGTATTTTATTAAACTTATGATTCAAGGAAAACCAAGTAAAAGCAACAGTTACCAGCTTAACCTATCTTAAATAGGAGTAACTAACTAAATCCGATGTCCCCAAGATCACGGCCCTGCGGCCATGATGCCGATGCCGGCTACATTCCCCCGCTGAATAGCTATTACTTTGGCCAAGGAATGACCCGGCTCTGTGCTCCGAAGAATATTTATTTAATGTAACGACAAAAAGGAAATAACAAAGAAACAGTAAATAAAAACTTAAACTAAACACTACAAACAACTATGTTCAATAAATAAACTAAAACAAAAAGAAACTGCTGCCTTGCGGCATGGTACCGAATATGCTGGCAGCATTTCCTCGCTAAACAGCTATGCTGGGGGCCTGTGATGATTGCGTTTATCACGTGATAAATAAGTGACAAAGCATCTGTCACTCACATTCGCATTTTGTCAAAACGAGACGAATGCTTTGTCAGTTATTAATCGCGTGATAACAGCAACCATCATAGGCCCCCGATACGTTGTGCGAAGAAGCTGCCAGCTCTTCGGTCCCCAGGGCCTAACCTTTTGGTGAGCTCCTTGTGAAGGTTGCGAAGGTTGGGACCCCGTAGACCTAGGGTTGATTCTTTGCATAGAAATCCATACTAAAATTATAAATGCGAAAGTGTGTCTGTCTGTCTGTTACCTCTTCACGCTTAAACCGCTGAATCTATTTCTTTATCTAAATTTGGCATAGAGATAGTTTAAGATACGAGGAAGGACATAGGATAGTTTTCATGCTGGAAATTATACCTAAAAAGATTGAACAGTGAGTGAACATTTCTGTTGGCGTGCGGTGAGCATGTAGGAAATGTAATTATTAGACCAAAAGCACAAATTTCTCTTACATTTGCTTAGGCGCTTTAAATAATCCCTTTTATCAAGTTCCACGCGTACTGTAGTCGCGGGCAAAAGCTAGTTTTATATATACCAGCACCTCTAGCACAACTGACGATGCAATGTGGTAAGATCCGATACAGGACCTTGCACTGTGACACGCGACACATTTTCTCGCACGAGATACATTACCTATCCCTTTCTAAGTCGTACTGTGAGAGAGTGAGAGGCGCCGCTAAGTCGCCCGACAAGAGTCGCGTAGCATAGGTTGTGCGAGAGGTGCAGAATTATGACCATTGACTTAATATATCAAATAAATGCCTGTCGGGAAATAGTTTATATTGTATATTTCTGACATAGGTACCTATTTGTTTTTATGGCGATTAGTGTAGCTGACATATCCGTTATTGAAAGGAGATTCTGGTGGAATATCTACCCAGGGGCCCAATTCGAGAATGCCGTTGGAGATATCTTCAAACGACAAATCTCCATTAGATAACAGTTATATCGCCATTGAACTGTCATTTAAATGCGATGAGCTTAAAAGTGACATATCTCATCTCAATTTTGGAAATACGAAGGCGATAATGATTGTCAAAAATGTTATTCATGTATATAAATTTCTGTTTTGAACGAAACGTAACGGACCAATTTCACGTACTATGCGGTCAATTTAAAGTATGCGCCTGTTATTTATGCCGTCACATACAAAGGAAACGAAAATTTTGCGCGTCCGAATTGACGAAGTTGCGATATCGCCACTTGTCAAGTAGGCACACGTCAAAAGTGACGGATAGCGATGAAAATGAGAGATCTCCATTATATCTCTAAAATTGGTCGAATACCCCCCCTGATGCCGAATATGACACCTTCCCTCGTATTCACAAAAAATATAACACAGTATCCCTTACAGGGATAAGTTCGCCTTTGTACATATCATTAGTTTAATGTCCTTGCTATGTATATGTATATTTTAATGTACAATAAAGAGTTTACATACATACATACACAGTATGTGTTTCAAGGAGAAATTAGGCGCACTTACTTGCACATTTTCAGACCACTCCTGGGCTAAATTGCATGTTTTTTTTATCAGATCACCTCACAGTCCCGAATTAAGCTCTAGACGGCTTGTGTTATGGGTACTAGACGACGATATACGACGATAAGCACAGATATTCGAGTTCATCATACAAATAATTGCCCAGGCCGGGATTCGAAGCCGGGGCCGCCGGCTCAGTAGACAGGTGCTTACAACCTGCACCAACCATTTATTTATTTATTTACAAACAAAATTTATACAGCATTACAGGTATTACCAATACACTGTACAATTTATAAACATTCAAAAGAATATAAATAAAACTTAAAAGTTAGGAAATCCCGCAATCATCCATCGCCTCACAACACCTCAGGAGCATTCGACACACATCCGTCCATCGACTCGCAAACAAATCAATCTCTGGTACAGATGACAGCAGCGCGTTTAGAAGTTTGAGAGCCAAAACGATGGGGGAATTTCTGTGTGGTACTGTGCGTGTTAGCGGGACAGCGAGGAGATTACAGTTTCGGGGTCTGAGAGCATTTTTGGGAACAAATGGAACAACAAGTCTGACAGTCTGTTCTACCAGTTCGGGGCAATCTGAGTGGCCACGCAAAGTATTGCAAGTCGTTAAAAGCAGCTTGTGGTTATGTCTCACTTGGAGAGAGTTAAATCCTAGTGTACCCAGTAAAAACTTTGTTGAATACATGAATGGGTATTGATGGAACACCTTCTTGTATGGAAATCTGAGGAACGCTTTATGTACTTTTTCAAGTACCCATGTCGTCATAACGTCGTTTCTTGTCCACCCATAGAATCTGCTTTGCCTGTCATTCATTGTTAAGAATCTTACAGCCCTATCCATAAATTAAAGTTATTAATTACCTCAGAATGCACTAAGAAACAGTGGTGATAAGTTTAACTGCATTTTATCGCTAACCAGTCCAACTGTTAATTAAATTCCACTGTTCTGCAGTTAATTAAGAGCTGCAATATAGCCAGATAAAGTTACCAATGTAACGATTTGTTTACCTTTACTATGATATCAATACTAATTGGACCAGTGATGGATGTAACATTAAACTCACGGGCTGCGGGCTGGATAAATATAGGACGTTCGCATTTATAGTACCTTGTTCGGTCTATAGTACTGCGAAGGTTTGGACTTCACTCGTAGTGGTGTTGGCCACCGATATAAAAATAAATAGATTTTTATGAATTTGAATTAGCGAGTGACATCCGTCATAAATATAAAATGTATTTGCATTCTTAATCTGGCCTCCGGGCAATAAAGATCTTAAACCTCTCGCTGCCCTTTCTCTCTTATTTAATTAGCTCCATCTGAGTGCATCCCCCGTAGTTTTACAAAGTGGTGGAGCTGCAAAATCAATATCTAGAGTCGCGCGAGTATTGAAAAGTTCCCTCGCTCCCAAATAATTATTGTCCGCAGAACAAGAAGAAGAAGCACACATATTGCAATAACGAGTTGCAGGAAAATATTGGTATTGTATGGAATCACGGCATTGCCGTAAAGGAGCAGGTCGACAAAAGGGTGAAGTTGAAATTTGAAATTATTAATCACCCATTATCATTTTTCATTTCGTGCGATTATAATTTGTTTGTGCATTTAATTTGTTTGGATTTCATACGAAAATGGAAACAAACACTTTTAATGGCTTTTCCGACGTTGAAGATTATTAGATATTAGCCCAAGTGAAAAATACGAATTAAAATAATCACAAATGGCGATTGCGGTATAATTTTCGGGACCCGCATTACAGATTAGTTTCAGACATCGTTTGAGGATGGTCTATCAGAGTTAAACAACGAATTCCCGTCGAGCCAAAATTATGTACAAGGATTTTATCATCGTCGGCAAAAAAATCGCAAGAATCCCCAATAAGTCGTTTCTATACGCTTGAAGCACACGTTGTTGACATCAGACAAGCAATTGTCAGTGAAAGTATGGAGTTTTGCCAGTGAGAAACATTCAGTTTCTCAGTTATCAAATGATGTAACAAATGTTCTTAAAGAGTGGAAGCCATCAATTACAGCCAATTTCATTACCTCCACAATATGTTGCTCGTTAAAGTTTATTTGTTCATTATGTGCTGTGCCGGACCGAGTGCTCGTCAAGAAAGTGCAACATCGGGAACAGCATGCCGGAATGAAGAGGATCGCCCAGGCGCCGCTGGACACCGTGGACGCCGTTCGATACGCTACGCTTATATCAGGCAATAATGAACCATTATTTGTAGAATATGTGTTTTTTAGGATGTAAATAATTGTCTCATAATAATTGTGCTAGTTGTATGATATTTATAGATGTTTTGTAAGGCCCTACAAATGAAATCTTTCGGGTATGACATGTATTGCCTTATAAGATAATCCACCGGTTATCTTCATTGAATTATGTGGTACAAAAACTCACTCCTAATGGTCGTGCCAAAAATGTGGTAATTCATGTTAACAGATTAAATAAATTCTATAATCGTTCTAAATAATAGGTATAAGCAGTTCTATATTTCTAGGGTGTAAATAATACAACAATTATTTTTCAGCATTTTTTAATTCAGGCTGACTGTACCTGGGTGCAATTATATTTGTTGTTTTTACAAATATCATCTATGTAAATATAATTTAATTTCTTTATTTCTTTCCACTATATATTAGCTGCATTTCTAAGATATTACTATAGGAAGCTCAGTTTTTAATTACTTGCACTATAAATTTATTGCACTTTCAATACCTTTTCTTGTAATAATATTAACTTATTACTTTCACAGAATTCCAATAATTAATTATAACACTTTGCTTCCAGCATTTTAATTTATACATGTATGATAATAATTTTTCTTTTGCATGTATTCTGCCGCGGAGGCCAAGGCTGTCCCAGTACCCTGGCGTTTCAGCAGCTGGTCGCCTGGATGCTTCCCGCATCCCTCGAACAGGCGGAGGCAGGGGTCTTGGCCTGTCGAGCCAAGGACTTCACTGCATCAGGCCGAAGCGAAGATTTCACTTTTAGCTAGGGTTTAATTAATAAATAAAATTTAAATTTCTTTCACTTTAGCTAGGTGTTAGGTAGGACTTTAATAAAAAGAAATTTTGAGTTTTATTAATAATTAATTTTGCGATTTGACAATGACATGGCATTTGACATGTCAATATGACGTGTACTGCCATGGTCTATGGTCGTAAAATTAATTATGAGGTTTATTTTTATTTGGTACAAGTATTTGGATTAAATTATAGATATTTATTCCAGATATTTATTTAGGATATTGGTACAGATTTCTGGGGCATAACTAATATGTGCCAGGATTCTAATATAAGGGTAGTTGTAGACGATTGTCACTATTTTATAGTCCTGTGTGGATGTTTGAGACAAGTGTCATAGACAATGTGTCAGGCATCTAATATAGGGGCAGTGACACATCATAGTATAATTGTTTGGGGCATGCGACATGTGTCATGTGTCATACTCCAGGCAATTAAGGTGGGAACATTCGAGACGATTTAATCGGATGTTACGTTTAAGCCGGTTTTACACCAGGCGATTAAATTGTTGAAGCTTGTCATTTTTGATATTGTATCGAATGGTCTACGCTTTAGTTTATTAAGTCAAATGACTTTTGGGGTAGTCAAGTTGGTGCCTTGCCTTTTTAGCGGGGTTTTTGTCAAGGCGAAGCCAGTGTCAGAAAACATGTCGGAATACGTAACATGCCATAGGCTGGTGTCCGCACATGTCCTGACCCTGGTTATCTCTTAGCAAGAGACCATCTGGGTATAAATGTATGGGTATCCCTGCATAGTAGGGACTTCTTATGTGTTAGGCAGGAGTAGTGTTGTCTAGTGTCTCTGTAGTAAGATGGATGTCCCTCGTCCACCCCGAGACGGCGGGAAATGTGAAGGTTTGGACTTCACTCGTAGTGGTGTTGGCCACCGATATAAAAATAAATAGATTTTTATGAATTTGAATAGGGAGTGACATCCGTCATAAATATAAAATGTATTTTCGTTCTTAATCTGGCCTCCGGGCAATAAAGATCTTAAACCTCTCGCTGCCCTTTCTCTCTTATTTAATCAGCTCCATCTGAGTACATCCCCCGTAGTTTTACAGTACCTTGAAGCTTTAAAAAAAATCTAAGTTTATATAGTGTTTGTCGTTAACCTAGAACTATGAGGCAAGAATATTGTCTTATACCACAACTATAAGGAAAAAACTATAGGTACATAGATCTTCTTCTTCTTTTCGTGTCGATGGTTTCATAATATCATACAGTGCGGGACCAGAAAGTGGCGACTATAGATAACATCTATAGTTTATTAAATCATAAAGAATATAGTATTTTTTTACTGTATATCTCTCATGTTTTGTATACCTGTGTATTTGACGTGCAATAAAGTGTATTGCATTGTCTTTATTTAAAGTACGTAATAACGGTTTTACAACGGTAAAGTTAAGTTTGTCGCTCAGTAGGTAGTTTATCTTCGTATTAAAAGACGAGACGATATACAAACTTATATAGATAAATATATATTTAACTAGCTTTTGCCCGCGAATACGTACGCGTGGAACTTGATAAAAGGGATTATTAAAAGCGCCTAAGCAAATGTAAGAGCAATTGTGCTTTTGGTCTAATAATTACAGTATGGATTACATTATCGCGGTTTTGAGGCTCGCAGTAAGTAACCACCGACTCTTAAAGGGTTAAATATTTGTATGACATTTATTTGTTACTTTTGATATTATAAATTTATATATCACCACCTACTTCTGTTCACTTCTGTTTACTTTTGTTTTCTTTGCTATTCAATGGTTTCCTAGAAGAGATAGGTCTTTTGCGATAAGACTACCTATTGTCTACCGTTATTTAATTTAAGATTTTCAGGTAATTTTTTTTTGTGGGTGTGCAACATTCTTATCAGTTATCAGTTTATTTATTGCTTTCATAGTTTACATAAGATGGACGATACGAATTTTTATTCCGCTATGGAACCCCGCAGGCCACTGCAACAATTAATAAATATGCTTAAAATTTTTAACAGAATTTGTTGTATTGTATTGTAAAGCCGCTACGAGCGTAGCACCAACCCGGGTTCGCGGGATGGAATTTCAAGGGATGGTTTTAAAAATACACATTTAAAGCTCCTTATTCCTTCAAAATTGTTTTTTTAGACATTTTTCTCTATGATAGAATAGGGCTATTGCCATTTATTGGTAGGTATATATTTGAAACCTACAGTTTGAATTTTTCATTGATAATCTTTGTTTCAAAAACTACTCGAAAATGACAAAATTATCAATATATTTGTCATAATATGAAAAAAAAATAGTGCGTGGAGGCCCTCCGCGCGGAAGAAGTGAAAGTTCGTAATGTGGAAATGAAAATAGGAAGGGGTAGAAATTGTAATTTCAAAAGAGAAAACCAAACAATCCATTGATATTCACAAGATACGTACCTTGACATAACCTTAAATCCGTCGCATTGTCCGTGGGATTGTTGCGTTGAAAGTTTAACGCAACAGTGCTTTCCTACCCCCTCCACGGTAGCATTAAACGTTTAACGCAACCTTGTTGGAAGTCGCATTAGAAGTTTCACTTCAAAAATACATTTTAAAAGGAATAAGGCCTCTTAATAATTAAGCGTGAGACTTGTAACGCCGGCACGAAATAGGCCACCGCGCCATTGGAGCGGAAACCGCCTGTTTAACTATCTGCTTAACGATAACTAGTGCTGCTGGCTCTGGTTTTGAGGTTATGTGACTACGTTATCGATGATTAACACGTTAACGGCCTCACACAGAGCGTGTTGCTGTCGAGTTACTCCTACATGTCTGTAGCTAGACGAGGCATAGTGACACAGCGTGTGTGCCGCTACGACTTGCTATAAATGAGTATGAGTATTTAGAGGGACGGGGAGTGGTGACACAGCGAGTGTGCCAGTAGTGCTGCTACGTGCTACTATACGTATAAATAAATAAATATTAAGGGACAATCATACACAAATCGACCTAGTCCCAAACTAAGCAAAGCTTGTACTATGGGTGTTCAACTCCCAGGAGGTCCCAAAATAATACCACTCGTACTTATAAAAATGTATATATTACTATTTAAGTATAGGTATACAGGTAGCTATAGTAGCTGAGGATGATTCAAACGTCGAGTCTCCAACCTCGTCATTAAACCAAGAAAAATCTTAGTAGCTAGTTTGTTACTCGGTACAGGGCCATCTAGCGACCAATGTTGCAACTAAAAGTAACACTAAAAATCGTAATATTATTAGGAACTAGTGTTAGCATGCGTTTTATATGAATTTTTGGATCCTATTTATGTAATAAAATAATTTATTAAAGTAACTTTCAAAAGCTAAAACGCATACTACTAGCGCCATCTGTTGGCGACTTCAAGTAAACTTCGGTTAACTTAATATTAAGAACGGCCGTCAAACAATGGGTACTAGACGACGATATACATAATATATAAATACATATATATATATAGATAACATCCATGACAAATGCGCGATGATTTTGGACGAACAAAGCCAGGAGGTGCAGTCAATCACGGGCGGGCGCTAGTGGGAATAGGCTGAAACGATGAAAAAAACATCACACAAAGTTTTTTATATAATATATTTCACATTGTATTTTAAGTCACCCCAGTCCGTAAGTAGGATTTACTGCCCGCTACGCGATGAGAAAATCTCACTTCCTAACCAAGGCAACACGCAAAACTTTATAAAACCACGGGCGGTAATTAGTAAAGCCCCAGATCGCATATTTATAGCCCTCACCTTCGGTTCAGGCAAAAGCTGCGATCTGAAACATTCACTAACTTACTGCCCTAGGTATGTAATGTATTATTACAGTTATTCGTAATTTTTACAAAAATTCGTCCTTAATTATTCGTCCATCACGATCAAAGAAGCGCTCACTTAAAACTTTGAATCGTTTACATCTTCGATGTTTGTGCTCCATAAGACTATATTCCAAGAATTCCACTAGCATAAATTTCCCATCTCTATTAAAGCAGGTTAACTGGAAACCTTTCAAAATGTAGACACGACGTCTATATGCTCCCTCTTTTGAAGTTAAACCGCAATGGCTAAGCGGCTGGCTGGCGTTTATTTGCTATCGTTAACACTTAATTTGACACTAGAGGCGTTTGAAGGGTTGACATTGAATTAGAGATTGATGAAGTAACCTGTTGGTATTTTAAAATAATGTGCATTTGTTGTGCTTAAATTAGTACGGTGTGGTACGGTAAAGGAAAGTGAAGTGTGGTAAGGGCGGGTTAGTTTAGCTACTCGCCGATAACTTAATAAGGACGAAAGAAAGAAAGTAAAATTATTCAGAACTAAGTCGCGCGCCATAGTGCTTCGTTATTCCTTCCACTTTTGTTTTGCGAAAATTCACTGCTCGCAATGGCGCACACGCTTCAGTTACACAAACAACAAATAAAATGCAATTTTCTGTCGTTTGCGAAAATGAAAATGGAGCTTTCTGTAGTGATTTAATAGTGTCTTTGATTCAATTATATCTGACAAGTTAAGATACTTTAATTCATATTTTTTTGCATTATTCGGGCTTTTTAGTTAATGCCTATAGTTATGGGCTCCAAAAATTGAATTGTTACATATTCTTAATACAAAGTCTATTTCTGAGTTAGCAACGCGGCGTAGGCGTTGCTGATGAAAGATAAACTCCACTGCGGCATTTTTGGGCCTGGCTTATCTAAGATAATCTTTATTATGCGTACATTATATGGCTTCATGAGATTCGCAGGATACTGTTTGTGAAGCAAAATGTACTGAAATTTGTAAAATTTTCTTAGTTCTAAATACTATAAAATTTTCGTTATAAAACAGTTTTTTTATAACATCATCTTTTGAAAATGGAAGCATCACCTGAAATGACGTCACTTGGTGGAATGCTCACAGTCAAAATGCGCAAGAGGAACAGCAGTACAATTTCTATAGTAACTCGGCGTTAGTCATTCTAGACGATTTTCCATGTTGTCATCATGTATCACGTACGCTCTTATATTGAGGAATTTTCCAACTGAATTTTTATTAGAAGTCTGCATATTAGCTTTTCACTTTGTCCATATTCCCATAATGTCCATTTTCTAGTTTGTTTACATTTCTTCGTCATCCACGTTCCAAATTGTCAACTTCCTATTTCGTCCACATTCTTAAGTCACCCACAATCCTAATCATAATATGATTCAATCGATTTAATCAATTTCGATTATTTCGATTAATCAATCATTTATCTGCCAATTTATCTATCTGCTAAGTGATAGTTATAAATCAAAATGTTTATTATGAATCGGTCAACAAGTTAGGATGTGGATATTAGGGAATGTGTCCTTATTGGGAACATGGTGGAACTGGGAATATGGACAATAAAGAAAAGTGAACTATTTGAGACGATGGAACATTCCACGAGTTGAGAATGTTGATCAGTTAGATAATGGCGCAATGGGAAGTTGTCTGAAAGAGATCGATCCAACGCTAAGACCGCCTTTTGTCTACCGTTACTCAAATTTTGTTATTGGTCGTGTTCTTTTGAAAATTGTGTAGTCTGCAACAAAGCATATAAATTTATCGTTATATTTTATATCGTTTCTTAGACAAACTTTATGTACATAATAGCAGGCAAACTTGTTTTGTGAACTAGTTCGTAATCTGAGGTAATTAAGTCCCTGTTGTAGCTGCTAAATGACTTTTTCATGTGGCGAGTGGCAAGTTCGCCAAGTAACGAGTCGTTAGCTGCACTTGATTGTCTTAATGGAAACTTTAGTTGTTGTTTCATATTAGTGCGGCCATTTTGGCAAAGTACTCTATACCTTTTGAGTGTTACGTTATACCTACCAGAGAATGAAGATTGCAGAAGATTTATAGAAGCGAAATCATAATCCTCCTAGCCTTTGTCAATTTTGTAGAGAATGAATTCTCCATCGGGGTCGGCTACCTAAATCCCAAGATGTGGCGTAGGCACTAGTTTTACGCAAGCGACTGCCATCTGACCTTCCAACCCAGAGGGGAAACTAGGCCTTATTGGGCTTATAGGCGGTTTCCTCACGATGTTTTCCTTCACCAAAAAGCGAGTGGTAAATATCAAATGACATTCCGTACATAAGCTCCGAAAAACTCATTGGTACGGGCCGGGTTCGAACCCGCGACCTCCGGATTGAAAGTCGCATGCCCTAACCACTAGGCTACCACCGCTTTTTATTTATAGAAGCGAAATATTTAAAAAAAATTATGCCTCAGACAGGGTTCGAAAATGCGTCTCTAACAGGTCTCCGGGCAAACACGGGTGCCTTACCTTTTAAGCCACCGAAGCTGCGAAGAAGGGCGATTGAACCGCGCGAAGAAGGGCGATTGAACCGCGCGAAGAATTTTTTTTTTCATATTTTCGTTTCAACATTTGGTTTATGGCAGTACCTAGACGTTACTGTTTTAATACAGTAATATTCGTTTGAGTTTACCACATCGTTACTATCGATTCTCAACATAACTTGAGACGGTCGTAAAGTCAGAATCTTTATGCTAAAGTAAAATCCACAGACCTACGGACTAAATTGACAGGTGACTGACAGGTAAAATGATACCAGGAACAGCAAAATAAAAATAGTGAAGGTTATATGTCGATAACAATTTATCGACAAGTTGTAAAGTACAAATAACAGACTAGTTTAAATCAAAAATAAGTATTTTAGTTTCAAATAAGAGGTACAATTTTGGTTTGTTTGATTTTCGAGGTAGTGGATGGATAAAATGCGTTTTTACCCACTAGTTTTAAAGCATAAAAAGGTTTCCGAGCATGTAGGTAAAAAATAAAACACCTTGTCCGACGACAACAAGTCTTTATTATGAAATATTATTCATTCCCAGGCTCCGTTATTTCGTCATCTTCATCATCATCATCAGTTACATTTATAATGAAACGATCCGAAACATTGTCCACTAAATGGTCGAGTTGTAACATTCTGTAAACTTCTCTTTTTCTTTGTATTCCTTCAAAACTTTAAAAACTGAACTTCTTGAAATACCAAG
The DNA here is from genome assembly GCA_947623375.1 of Apotomis capreana. Taxonomy (NCBI): domain Eukaryota; kingdom Metazoa; phylum Arthropoda; class Insecta; order Lepidoptera; family Tortricidae; genus Apotomis; species Apotomis capreana. The sequence goes on along the minus strand of OX392517.1, from coordinate 11,005,574 downwards.
AATTTCGGATGTTTTCATGACACTCGTTTTTATTGACATGAATGTCCTCTGGGATATCTAGTCAAATCGCGCCGGAGGGAAAACTACTTTTTAAAAACTAAACTTATAATTAAAATACAAGTTATTCGTACGGTGGTCGATATTAGACTGGCTTTATTTAATTAAAATGTTCTTAGGTTCTAAAGCTTATCTACGCCAGACGCAAACTATGCACTTTTGGACGCACCCGCATTAATGCTAAGTATGCCGTCTCTATACATACCGGACTCTGTAACTCCTCCCTCCTTTAGTTCGAAATTATCCGAAGAACCGTTATTCGGAGGATTATTTTGATTTTTGCAAGATTTGCATACCAAAAGTGTATATTTATACGAAAAGAATGAAAGAAAACCTATAATTAAGATTACATATAAAACAATGGTTCCTATGCTAACGCTTTCCGTATTCACTACACTTCCACTTTCCACTTCACTATTTTTCAGTGCGTACGATAACACTTTCAGGTCGGTCAGCTCAACTCCTTTCAGTTGTACTGGATCAGCGCTCCGTCTTATGTCGGTTTTCAGATTTTCAGGAAACTTTACCAAAGGTAGTTTTTGGTATATGATTTTCTCTCCATTTATTGTTTGTTCTCTCAGATAATGTTCTCCAATTTTATATTCGCAATTATCGTCAATTGTAAGCAGGTATGTGCCCAAAAGTGTGTAATGAAGGATTTCGTTAGCACACGTTCTCTCAAGATCCGTAGTTGCCTTGGTATATAAAATCCATCTGTTTTTCTGTAAAAACTCTATCTTCACATTTTCCACTTCTATCGGGATTTGCATACACGGAGCATTACTTGAGTATCGCATGAGTTCGAGAATGCAGGTGTCTTTGATGGGTACTGTTAATTGCATTTCATCACACAGGAATGTTTCGTCTTCGATGAGCTTACATGGGGTAGAGAGCGAGCTAGCATTCAACCCCTTCACAATAAGGTAAGGATATTTAGGTAAAATAATTAGGGTGAGGTTTGTTTCAGGTTCGGTAATAGGTAAGGGAACAATTTTATAGTAAAAGTAAGTTTCTCTCTTAACTAATGGTATTTCCATAATGAACATTATTTCAGAATTCTTAAAGTATGATTTCAATGTAATTGACTGTTCTATTTTTACAATGTTTTCAGGATTTGATGGAAAAATAAGTTTATCTGTTCTTTCTATGAGCTTAAATGTTTTTACAAGTTCATTACTGTTAACAATAGATTAATGCAATATACCTATTTTACTAAATGCGAGTACAGTTTCAATCTCATTCAATTTAGAATATATCAGTTGAAAATTATGAAAGAACAAGTTATAAGCCTGTATTATCTGATTGACATGAGATATTATTGAAATTTCGGTTATGTCATTATTAACTTTATTTATGGCTGTATTCAATTGTATGAGATTGTCAGTTATATTTACAGTAGTATTTGTAAAAAGTCTCACCATTTCGGATATGAGTGTTGTTTTCTTTTCTACAGAATGCTGTCGGGTTTTGACTTCATTTATCAGATTATTATATTTAATAGCATCGTCGTGATCCAAATTTCCAGTGATAAGTTTAATTAAAGATCCTAGAGGATTGATGAGTCCTCTCTTTTGCCTGCTATTGGGAACTAATTGAGTGTATTTTTCCACAGTGATATCTAACATGTGATTTACTTGTCGCTTTACGTCATCCCAGTATATTAAGTATGAGGCATTAATATTAGAAAATGAACCAACTAACCTATCCAGTTCCTTATATCTATGTATATTTAAATCTAGGTCTTGCTTAGTAAGTTTTATATCTAATATCTTAATAACTAGCCACTTATTATAACTAACAAGAGCGGTACCCTCTCTTATTGGAAAAACGCCGGGGTTCTTCTCGATTTTATGAAGTTGAAGGGCCCGGGTCAGTACTGCCTGGGTCAGCAGCAGGACGAACCTGTGGAGGACGTCGTACATCTTTAATAGGGACTCTGGTTTCTCTCGCGTTTGTTTCAACTGGGATTATATTTCTGTGGACCTTGCCCTTAGCCTTGGCCTTTTGATACCTAGGTTTGTCCTTAGCACGTCGTCTATTTACGCCTCTAATGAAAATATCGTCATTGTCATCTAAGTCGAAATTGGTTTCTCCTTGCCTATCTTGTTGAACCCTTTCTTTTCTAGCTAACATTTTATCTGTCAAATATTTATATAGGTATTTTGTTCTTTTACAATGATCTTTAACTAACTGCTGGGTATATTCTTTATCAAAATCTGCGTTAAACTGGTTTTTACTTTCGGTATGTCCAAATACAACTTCGAACGGCGTGAGTCCTGTTACTGAATGAATAGTTTGATTATAGGCCAATATTGAATACGTCATTACGGAAGCGGCATCTGTATGTTTCCTTTCATACTTTGCAAGTCTATATATTTCTGCGATTGTGGAATGGAAGCGTTCTATCATTCCCATAGAGTTCGGGTTATTAGGGGTTCCAATGTGAATGTTTATTTTATAAAATGAAAGCATTTCGCTCATAAGTCTGTTATTGAATTCGGAGCCAGGGTCTGAACTGATTTTAGTGGGAATACCATAAAATGAGAAATATTTTATTAGGGCACGAACAACTTCGGGGGTAGACCTATCGGGAATTTCAAAAGCTTGCGCTAATTTGCTAAAAGCATCTATGATAGTTAAATAGTATTTGCCTTCTATTGTATATAGGTCTATAAATAATTCTTGAAACGGTTTAGTCTGAGTCTGTGTAAGCTGTATTTGTGGTTTGAAAGGACGTCGGTCATATTTCATCTTTTTACAGGTTTCGCATGCGTTAATTATACTAGTAACTGTTTGTTCCATATTATTCCAAAAATAAGTCCGTTTTAAATGGGAAATTGTTTCTTTGATTCCACGGTGACATGTTTTGCCTTCATGGTATCGAAGTACAATTTCTTCCTGTTCTTTTTCGTCAGTTACGTTTACTACTCTTTCAGTACATTCGTAAAGTTGTATGGTATCCTTTCGGAATAATGCAATGACTATATCTGAAAATTGGCGTCTGTGTTCGGTATTGTTAAAGTGTATAAAATATTTAATTTTGGGTCTAATATAATCTTTGAGGAATTTCTTTATTAATTCAGTGTTGTCTAAGGGTAGGAAAACCTTAAGGATTTTCTGTTTTGGGTGTGATTCTATTTTAACTAAAAGTTCATTTTTCAGCCAGGCGTTTACTAGAATTTGGTTCGGTTTGGTGTCAATAGCTTCATGCAGAATGGGTATGCCATTTGTATCCATATCTACAGCGGAATGGACAGTATCTGTACTAGATTTTGATTGTGTGTCAGTCGGTGCTGATAAAGTACTTTCGTTTGCACTTAAAGTTCTTTCAGAGGTGTTAGAATTAATATCGGGCTGGTTTTCGTTATTAGTAGGGTTCTGAGGGTCATGTGTTTGTTGCCCTAACCTAACTATGTCATCAGTTAGTCGTTGTATGTAGTCATCCAGTTGGTCAGTATCTCCTACGTTAACTGCTGTTGATAATTGGTCGTTATCGCCGTCATTTCCTAATGCGTTTAATCGTATGCGTGAGAGAGCGTCGGCATTTGTGTTCTGTTTTCCGTTTTTATGTATGACTTTAAATGTATATTCGCTTAATCTGAGTTTGTAACGAGTTAATTTGCTATTGGGCTCTTTTAGCGAGTCTAACCAAGCCAGGGGTCTGTGATCAGTGAAAATAGTAAATTTATTGCCGTACAAGTAGGGACGAAAGTGTTTTACAGCCCATACGATGGCCAATAGCTCTTTCTCGATAGTGCTGTATCGTTTTTCAGAGTCATTTAGGGTTCTGCTGGCATAAGCGATGGGTTTGTCGCTACCTATGATACCTTGAGAAAGTACTGCGCCCAGGGCGAAGTCAGATGCATCTGTTGTCAATATGAACGGCTTCGTAAAATCGGGATATTGTAATAGAGGTGCACTTACTAACAGTTCTTTACATTTTTCGAAAGCGTTTAAGTAATTTTCGTCAATAGTAATTTTACTATTCTTTTTCAAACAAGACGTCATCGGGCGAGTAATTTTAGAAAAGTCTTTAATAAATTTTCGGTAGTATCCAATGAGTCCAAGAAAGCTCTTTATTTCGGTAACTGTTTTCGGTAATGGATATTTCAGTATAGCATCTATTTTGTCTGTGTTAGGTTTTAGTCCGTCGGGTGTAATGGTATGTCCTAAGTAATTAGCTTCTTTACATAGAAATTCAGTTTTATCGAGTTGTACTTTTAGATTCGTTTGTCGGAGTCGTTCGAAAACTGCTTTAAGTTTTGTCATATGTTCTTCCAGGCTAGATGAGAAAATTATAATGTCATCGAGGTAAATTAGGCAGTGAATACCTTGCAGTCCTCTTAAAACGTTGTCTACTGCTCTTTGAAACGTCGCTGGTGCCGTCTTGAGCCCAAAGGGCATGCGCAGGAATTCGTAGTGGCCGTATTGTGTAGAAAACGCTGTTTTTGGCTGATCTTCTTTTTCGATTTCAATCTGATGATACCCGCTCGCTAAATCGAGTACGGAGAAATAACTACTTTTACCTAGCTTGTCGAAAAGGTCTGTAATGTTCGGGAGTGGGTATTTTTCGTCAATGGTAATGTCGTTAAGCCGCCTATAATCAATAACCATGCGATATTTTCTTTCTCCACTAGCATCCATTTTTTTTGGGACTAAATGTACCGGGGCACTCCAAGGTGAGTGAGATTCTTGAATGACATTATCCTTTAATAATGTTTCTACTTGCTTTTTTATTTCAGCTGCTTCTACTGGGGCCTGACGGTATGGTTTTATATAGATAGGGTCTTCGTTAGTGGTTCGGATTTTGTGTTATACCTGATTTGTGAAGGTTAATGGTAAATGTTCAGTGTAAAAAATATCTTTGTATTCTAAACACAAATTGTAAATTTGATTTCGTTCCTCCGAGTTCATGTGATCTAATCGTAATTTACTTAAGTTTTGAGTTAAAATTTCATCCTTTTCACTGCTATCTACTGAATGTAAACCGTTAATTTCAATTTCTTTTGGTTCATATGGTGTGACATTGAGAGGTTTACTGAATTTTATATCAAAGTGATTTTCGGATGTATTTTGGATAACAGTGGTTGCAAAGCCTTCTGTACATTCTACAAGTGCTGTTGGTGTTCGTACACCTTCGCCGAAATCTATATGGCTTATAATTGCATTTCCACTATACAGATTTACGGGAATTTTCGTGCGTGTTTCAGATCGGGGTTCAATGCGAATTGTGTAAGGTGGACGGTAAATTATAGGTATTTGTGTGTCTCGCGTTATCAGTACTTGGTTTTTCATGTCAATGTTCGCGTCAAGTTGTTTCAGTAAATCTGAGCCAATTAGTCCTCCGTAACTATTATCGACTTCGTATATATAAAATTTATGAGTGTCACAACTCTTAAAAGTTTTCAGCAATGGGATTTCGATTACTTCAGCGTGAGAGCTTCGAGCATGGGTACTTACTACTTCAAATGGTTCATTATATTTGAATTCGGAAAAGTATTTGTTTGCAATATCAGGGCTTACGAATGATCGTGTGCTTCCAGTGTCTATCATGAATTTGGAGTTTATTTCGGGAATTTCAATGTGTGGCAGTTTTAAGGCATTATGATGGTTAAGGTGTACTATTTCTGGGGATCTGTCGTAGAGGCTTTTATGGGAAAATTTTCATTTTCAGGCAAGTTATGTAACATTTCAGTCTCATATTGATCGTCTAAGAAGTATTCTTCGTTTTCAGTTTGCGTGTAATACTGTTGGTAGTTTGAGTCAAGGGCGTTCGGTTCATTGAAATTTTCAGGGGCAGGTTCGATTTCTTGAAGTTCATTTGCGTAAAACAAATTGTTAGTTGTTCGCGGGGGTATGTAGTTTGGTTTTGGTTGGGGTGCTGTTCGCATAGAGACATCGTTATTATATTGATGCGAAGATTGGCCTTGACCTTGTGGTTGTTGATATGGAGGTCGAATACCGAATTTAAATTGCGGTTGGTGTGCTGGCTGGAAATTATTAGGTCTAAATTGATTGTTATTAGAAACAAATGGTCTATAACCTGCTTGTTGGGGAATCCCAAATTTGAAGTTTGGTGTGTGTTGATTGGGCATCAAAGGTTTGTATCCTTGATTTTGAGGGTTTCCAAATCTAAAACCTTGTGGAGCTGACTGGTTGGGAATGCCAAATCTAAAACCTTGAGTTTGTGGGAATTTATTTTGTGCGGTATTAAAATTGTATCCTGCATTTTGTGGTTGAGAAAATCTCATATTCTGTCCAAAATTATTATTTTGTGGGAAAATGGGCCTTTGCTGTGAAGGCTTACTATTGTTTCTATTTTTTGCGTTATACTGGTTTAAGAAATTGACTTCTTCCATCACTATTGTTAAAGCGTCTTCCAGCTGCTTGGGGCTATTGAGTCTCACTACGCGTAACATGTCTTCCGGCAAATTATAAAGAAAGACGTTTAGAGACAAGTGATTATAAATTGTCTTTTTCGTTTCTTTTTCACGAGGATCTTCAATTAAATTTATTTTGGCAAATAATGTACTTCTGACATTTTGGATACGATTACAAAAGCTAGCGTATGATTCACTGTGCCTAATCTTTAAATTATCTAATTCTATCGCAATACACTCCTCTGACCTCGGGTCGCCGAAATGTTGAGTTAACAGCTTTTTTAATTGCATCCAAGTATCTATATCTTGGCGTTCGCTAATCAAGTGGGCGGCTTTGCCAGTAAGCCGGCCAGTAATTGCATGAAATATATACAAATCCTGAGCAAGATTTTCCGGGTTTCTAAAAGCTTGAATAACATACTCGCTTTTACTTAAAAATAAATTTAATAATTTTTCATCACCATCAAATTTTGGAATTAAATCCATCATTTCTCTAGGAATTACTTTAATTTGATCCATGTTTTCTCTTTGATTTACTATATTTTCTTCAATATTATTATTATCTCTGGGAACTACTCCTATTTCTTCCATTTAGTATTTTAATAATCGTTTTTAAACACACTTAACTAGCTTAATATTAGGACGATATAATTCACAACTATAGAGTTTGTATAGAGAGCTTATTATAAAGTCTACACTAAATTACACAGCCAATGGAATAAGAACAGGGATAGACGGGACAGTGAAGAGGTCTACTCACAGTACGCTTTTCCCCATTTCCTCCAATTATAGCCGCAGGCGTTTTCGTGTTGTCCTCCAGGCACTGAGACAAATTTATTTGGTTCGAAGATACCAGTTATCACGTAAATACGTTAACGAAAGTCATGCACTCGGATCAATTCGTGATCCTCACAGGCGCAGGATTTCGTACCGGTATCCTGTCCGCAGCGCCAGTCAAATCGCGCCGGAGGGAAAACTACTTTTTAAAAACTAAACTTATAATTAAAATACAAGTTATTCGTACGGTGGTCGATATTAGACTGGCTTTATTTAATTAAAATGTTCTTAGGTTCTAAAGCTTATCTACGCCAGACGCAAACTATGCACTTTTGGACGCACCCGCATTAATGCTAAGTATGCCGTCTCTATACATACCGGACTCTGTAACTATCTTGTTCGTTCTGCAATCTGACTACCATCTCATTATAAACATAAACGTAAACTTGATGAATCGTCTCTTTTTCAGTTTCACTAATAGATTTTTTTCTCCTTTTTGTCGGAGGCGAACATTTTGATGAACATGGCTCTGGTTCCGAATCTTGCAAATCCATAATAACACGTAACAATTTCAATAAACACTCGTAATAGCAATGATAACGTATATCGTTAGATACATAATTCTAATTTTAAAATATGGCTTCCATCAGGTTAATGATGATTTCGCCAATTTCAAGTTTGCTCGTAGAGCATGCCGTTGTTCGGTGAGGTTTTGCTTTTTGTAAATTGATAGCGATTTACAAAAAACCACGCGGTCTACCGGGCCTTGACCCAAGAAGGGCTATGTACGCTTCAAGTTGAATTCTTCATTAACCATTCACTCATACGTTAGTTCACTGCACAATACGCTATCAATACTACACATTGAACAACAAAAATGAATAAATAATGAACAGCAAAACTTGAACGCATGCGGCCATCTTAAGACACGAACCGGAAGCCGTTAGATACATAAAAGTAGTTTGTAAACAGCGGTCAACTATTTCTGAAGATACCCGCTTTTTTTTGTTAAAAATATGGACCACATTGTTGGGAATTTGAAAATAAAGAACAATAATTTTATTAATTCATTTAATTAAATGTATGTATTCAATAAACTATCAATTATCATAAATATATTATTTTCATGTACGTTATTGCTGGTTTGACATTAAATTTTTATCTCTAAATTAGGGGTCTACAGACCTTTTGATCTGTCAAAATTACTGGAAAAAGTTGGTATATAGATTAGCCGATCAAATTGCCAACTTGATTGTCCCGTCTGGGTGGACCTTAAACCTACGATGTAACAATAATTTTAATATCGATGAGAACGATACTGGCCAAACTGTGGCAACATTTGTCCATACTTACTTGTCAATTTAGTCCGTAGGTCTGTGGATTTTACTTAAGATGGAGCTAGGATGTCAGCCTAAGGCGAACTTATAGGAATCTAGTAACTGGTTGAAAGAATCAATGAATAGCTTCGGTGGACTAAAAGGTAAGGCGCCCGTCTTAGCCCGGAGAGGCGTTAGTGACGCTTGTTCGAATCTCGCTCAATAAATTGAAACCTTTTTTTTTTGCTTACGCTAGCAGTCGTTGCTACTTTAATAAAAAATAACTACACAAGGTTCTCTTTTTTTAACTTCGGAAAAGCTGCCTGAGAAGCCACTGAAAAAGTTATACCAACTTTTTCAATAGCACTATGTAGGTTTCTAATTACAACAGTTAGAAATATGTATTTACTCAAGCATATTTTGACTTCGTCAAACAAAATATTAGGTTTTCATAAGAATATACCAGTGGGTACTATTTACTTTATACTTATGTTCCTAAATCGGGGCGTCAAATATTTGCATCAATAGCTGAGATAATATTGGCTTTAATTATAAATTATGTATGATGCAAATGAACCAACGGTCAACACACCATAATTGATACGAGTATGACATTAATTCTAATTCAGCAAAAGTTAACTATTTTAAAAGTGTTGTTTATTTCCTAGTGCAGAAAGTGCCGAGCAGAAAAGTACGTTTTCACATTGGAGTCACGTGTCGCGAACGGATTGCCGCCTCGTATTGTTGACTGGCTTGAATAGGCTGTTCCTGTCCTGCGCTAGGGTGCCCATACTCTATGACGCTTTAACTACATACCTAGTTGTTATTAAATTCTGAAATTTATTGAAAACCTATTTTTAAGGGAATTTTAACAGCTCGATGCCGAAAACAATACCTAACGCTTTAGTTTTGTATGGACTTTGATTAGAACGCCATATTGTATTGGTCGGAATATCGTTGTTCGTTCATCAAGCTAAAACGGCTGGACGTCATCATCATCCTCCTAGCCTTTGTCCCATATTGTAGAGAATGAATTCTCAATCGGGGTCGGCTACCTAAATCCCAAGATGTGGCGTAGGCACTAGTTTTTAAGCAAGCGACTGCCATCTGACCTTCCAACCTAAAGGGGAAACTAGGCCTTATTGGGCTTAGGCCTCACGATGTTTTCCTTCACCGAAAAGCGAGTGGTAAATATCAAATGACATTCGGTACATAAGTTCCGGAGACACTCATTGGTACGGGCCGGGTTCGATCCTGCGACCTCCGGATTGAAAGTCGCATGCCCTAACCACTAGGCTACCACCGCTTCCTAAGACGGCTGGACGTATTAAAACTAAATGGGACAGGCGGGTCATTGTTTCACGAAAAATCTGAACAGTGCGGTGTAGTTAAGTATATGCATGGGCGCGCAGCGTCAGCTGTACAGCGCCATCTGTCGGTGAACATTTCTTTGTCCGCTAATCACGCCGAAACCACTGGACAGATTTTAACCAATCTCGGTACATAATAGGTGGACATTCAAAGTTTTTTTTAATGTTAAATGAACTTTGTTCCAAGTAGGTATGTATCGAACTGTACCTAGTTTTGATTTTGTACGCCAACGTCTGTAAATAATAACAAATAAGAAAATACTATTGTCATGGAAAAATACAATAGAAAAGAACATAATTGGCTTTTATTTTACTTTATTTATTTATTGGTCAGCTTAAATTTGTGAAAAGGTTAGTCAGTCAGCTTGAATAGCTAGTTGTTACGGGATGTTTCCAAAATGTCCCCTTTGTAATCATTGATCAACTTCTAATATGTTAGGTACCAAGCTTTAACCCTTTATAAGGCAGCGGGAATATTTTTCCCACCATACTTTTTTGGTATTTTTTCGGAAACGAATTGAGTGGTCGTTTTTTTTTCTATGGCAACAAATTGTTGATTTCTTACTAACAATTTTTTACCTAGGATTTATGAACGGTCGTCGTACATTTTTTTTAGTCTGTGGCAGTTACAAGTTTGAAAACTAGTGAATTTCGGCACCTCCGGCAAATCTTTATGCATCTTCAAATTTTGCGATTTTCAAAAGGTAAATTGTTATTAATCTTATTCTCTAATGTATATTGTATCTGAATTCAGTCGAATTTTTTTATTATGAATTTACGACTTTTTTTTTACACGCTTTTGTTGTGGTGGTAAATATGTTCCCTCTGCCTGTGTGGTCATTAGGCTCTTCATAGTTTTCTAGAATCCTTTGAAGTCTCGCGGTACTGTACTGAACCTCGTCTTCATCAGATTCCAAACCATCATCAGATACATCGGGATCATCGGCGAGACCAAATATTATTAATATATTCTAAATCGTTGAGTATTCTTCTACTCCTAATCATTTTCCAGATAATCTGTAATAAGCAAAAAAGAAAATATGCACAACATGCCCACACCAAACATGCCCACGGGCAAAGGGAATATTTTTACCACCGTGTTTTTTTTAATTTTTTTAATTTTTTTATGGATTTTGTGAAAACCGATAAAAAAACCAATCTAGAAACATAAATAGTTTTATTGTATCATCCCTGGATGCTTATGCCTTATAAAGGGTTAAGAAGTCCTCTACAATTCCACATTTTAAAATAATTCATGGTCACCGTACCCCCTTGTGTGGACGCTAGGTCAAACTAGCTTTTCAATCCCGTGCCATGTTTTCCACTTTTTCCATCGTCAATCCATTTAATGTGCCAACCCTGACGTCGTTAGGCCTTTACGGTCCCTGCCTTATTTCATTTCTTATCGAGCACAGTCCTGGGATTTATTTAAGCAATTTGTTTGGAAACGGCTCAATGGTTTTTAAACGTTTTATTCGGGTCGAGTGTGCTTGTGATGCTAATACTGAGTGCGGATTTATCATAATAGTCTCTCTTAGGGATGACACGTGACGTAATTAAATCAATATTTTTTTCGAAATATCGAAAAATATCTGTTGAATGAAGTTGTGGCGTCACGCGATTTAAGAGCCCTTACACGTATGTTTGGTATTTGTTTAATGGTGCTGCACGCTGACTGCACAGTTTTTATACAAGTTGCAGTTGATTTGCACTCTATATCTGTATCGCACCTAATTATAATATTTTTAAGCACAAAAATGGGTGTTATTTGCTTTTAATCCCAGCATTATCAAATGTTTAAAGCACACGCTTTGCATAATTATGTTTAATGATAACAGGCAAATACATAATATATTGTAAGCAATAGTTTTATGTATATTTTGGCGTGTGGGTACTTACATAAACTAGGCATGATGACAAAGTTTTTTTGAGGATGTCAGTCGATCCTAATTTTTATTAGGGTCAAATGTCTATATGGGATAAACAACACTTAGATTGCTCTTAAAATCAGAAATGGCCGTCAAAGTCACAGGTTAAAAGTTCCACATTCTAAAGGAGTGCTGGAATCACATGGATTCCATACAAAGGGTTATAGAGACGTGACGTCATTTGTATGTTGGGTACCAACTTTTGTATGGGGAAAACGAGTAAGCCGCCATTTTGACCTTGTAAAAGTGTTTTTATGTAGGTACCTACCTATGTAGCTACCAACGATGTGGTTGTGAAACAAATTATTGATTTGTTGAATTAGATATGTAGATATATCCTCCTGACCGTTTTCGGCCACGGCGACTGCTTACAATGAATTAGATGTGTATGAGGACTCTGAAAACTATATAAAATTTCCTTTATAATAAAAAAAAAAACTGAATTTGCGTACCTTTGAAGACTCATATTTCAAAGTCCCTTTATATTTTTCTTTTTTTTCTTTTATTCGTGACATACTGAGCTACAATACCTATGGTGTAATTCTACATGAGTCATCAATTCATCATCGCTAATCTCGCTACATCACTCGCACGGGAAAGATAGTTTCTGTCTTATGCTTTTCTAATTCTTCAAACCGAGTATGCTTTCCAGCCTACGTAAGTATATTATTCTCCAATACATTTTTGCTTTAACGTTTGAATTTATTGTTTCAGGAAATTGCAGTGGTAGCAGTCAACGTCACATAAAAGGTATTTGTTCATACACGCTTTTCTTACCAACGTTTTGTTTTATTTTAAAGTAGAAATCGAGAAAACTATCTATTTATCACTAAACATACATTAAAAAATACAGAGAGTAAAATAAACTACTGACCTCTAAATTTTGTGACATCACTAGCCAGTATCTTCATAGAAACTTCATATGAACGAACCGTTTTTGACATTTAAAAAAGTTGCTGATTTGAACCGTTATTAAATATCGAATTCTTGTTATTTATTAAATGACAGATACACAGTTCGTATATCATAAGCTTTATTAAATACAAACAATAGTGGTTTTAAAGAAATGTCGTTATGCAAATTGATAAGATAATTTATCGATATAGAAACTCACTAATATCTCAAGTAATTTCATTCTAACCTGACAATAATTCTCTAGACTCATCGTCATTAGACTGAGTTTAGGTACCAAGTTCATTTACCCGTAGTCTATAGTCTATCTGCTTTCGTCAGAACATGAGGAGAGTTGATAAAGTGTGAGCTTGAAATGCATTACACCTACGCTAATGTAAAACCATACAATCAGAACAATGAGTACGTTCATTAAGTGATTTCTAAGTAGAAAATAAATCATATAACATATCTAAGTATAAGGGTTAGGGTTTTACTTTTAATCCTAAAGCACATTAATGACTTATTCTAAGATGCGTGAACTATCTTATTACAAGATGATGTACTTAAACATCATCTTGGAATACAACAGTGTTTGTTATGAACTTGTGTTCGTGTGTAGGTACGTGTCCTGATACCTAAACATAATAAAATAATAAATTTTTAGCAGAAAAGAACCGATTTCAAAAAAGCGAAAAATAACCCATTTGAATCACCTTTTGAATTCGGTGCCAAACCACTCAATTATTACCTACTATGAAAACAGATGCCGCGTAAGTTTACGGCTTGCCACGGACTTTAAAAGGTGATTCAAATGTAATCTGTACATATGGCTTTTTAGTATTTTTCCGCTTTTTTTTGCTAAAAGAATATTTTTTCAATTTTTTTTGCTTTATTTTAATTCATATTATAGGTATCTTAATCACTTTTTCACAAAAAAATAACCAACTTCAATCGGTAAAACCGTGTCGAAACGTCAGACAACGTAGGTAAATAAAAACAGCGATTGCCCCGTTATAACAAGGTTACATTTTGTAGAAGTCAATTAAAAATACATAAATCTTCCAACTATACACAAAATCTACCGCCATGTCGCCTAACCTCGAGCCGCCACCCGTTTTACAAACGAGTAAAGTTTTCGTCACGCCCAAGATATGAATGGAATAAAGATTATATTTCCATGAAGTTCAGAGTTGATTATAATGAATACGGATCACGGCAAAGCCAACTAGCGTGATTTACAATGTAATTAAATATACGTCTGTCTACGTTTTAACCAGATAATTGCGACATATTAACAACGATATGCTGTGGTGGCAACACATACCGCACTGTTTGTATTGTACTGAAAGAGGATTCGCCCACGACAAACTATCACTACCCCCTCCCCACTGAAACGGAATTTATAAATGATAGTTTCGTCATGTTTCAGTCATAATTAACATTTTAGAATTTTTATTATCAGAACAAAATACAGTCCTTATTTGACGTAATGAGAAATCCTTAATTTATTAGCAATATCCCTGCGTTATCGCGTTGTTTTTTTTTCTATTCAAACCAATATTAGAGGCCAAGTTACTTCGAGTTGAGTACGTCGCTAAAGTATAAAGGGTAAAAAACCGGCCAAGTGCGAGTCGGACTCGCGCACCGAGGGTTCCGTACAAACACTTTCCATCCCTAGGTGGTTAAGTTAAGTTTGCACCTGGTATGTATAGCGCCCCATATAAATTAGGTGCAAAGTTAGGTATTAATAGGTATTAAAAAAAAACTACTTACTAGATCTCGTTCAAAACAATTTTCGTTGGTAGTTTTTATAGTAATGTACATCATATGTTTTTTTTAGATTTTTCATTTTCTTATTTTAGAAGTTAGAGGGGGGGGGGACCAACTTTTTTCCACTTTGGAAGCGTCTGTCACGCAAACTATTCGGTTTAGAAAAAAAATGTTTTAGAAACCTCGATATCATTTTTGAAGACCTATCCATAGATACCCCACACGTATGTGTTTGATGAAAAAAAAAATTTTGAGTTTCTGTTCTAAGTATGGGGAGTCCCCAATATTTATTATTATTTTTTTATTTTTGCATCAAAATCTTAATGCGGTTCACAGAATACATCTACCTACCAAGTTTCAACAGCATAGTTCTTATAGTTTCGGAAAAAAATGGCTGTGACATACGGATGGACAGACAGACAGACAGACATGACGAATCTATAAGGGTTCCGTTTTTTGCCATTTGGCTACGGAACCCTAAAAACGGGATTTATTACTAAGACTTCGCTGTCCGTCCGTCTGTGACCAGGCTGTATCTCATGAACCGTGATAGTTAGACAGCTGAAATTTTCACAGATGATACAATAAAAAATATTACATGAGAATTCTTTAATTAAACAATGGTAGACAATAGGCGATCTTATATCATGTACTTACCTACTTCTGTTGCCGCTATTACAATAAATACCTACATAAAACAAAAAAGTTAAAAATGACTTACGGGACCCTCGGTGCGCGAGTCCGACTCGCACTTGGCTGGTTTTTTTCTAATCTTAATTTTGTAGATAGAGTATGACGTTGTGTGGGTAGTTCATTTAGGAATTGTGTCTTGATATCAAACTTAAACATGGCGCAGCCGTTCCTTTTGGATCAGAGCGAAATCAGATCACCTCACCTTTGTTCGGTAAGGTCGAACAAAAAAGTTCGTTTGGAACAAAGATTTATCTAAGTATTCCAAGATTTCTTGATTCGAGTAAAGTACATCGTTAAAGTAGACAATATTAATGATGGCGTTTTCTTTAGCGATGTGACTTACTGTACAGCAATTTTTCCATGAAGTTTTTTATCACACTAATAATATTATAAAGGCGAAAGTTTGTGAGTGTGTATGTTTGTTACTTCTTCACGATCAAACGGCTGGTCTAATTTTGATGAATTTTGGTATGAAGGTAGCTGACACCCTGGATTAACACATAGGCTACTTTTTATCCCGAAAAGAAAATAGTGTTCCCGTGGGGTGAGCGGGTAATACGGTGCGACGCAGCTAGTTAATTATAATGAGAGCGAATCTATAGTTACTGCCACCGCAGACGAAATTGAACTAGCGTTGGTGTACATTGTAATTATATGTTTGTCTTTCTGTGTACGTATTTATGTAGTTGGGAAATTATTAACTGTACGATACCGCAATGTTTATATCCGAACGATGTTTCCCTGCTAAGTAGATTTTCGAAAAATCCTTTGTAGATTTAATGCCATTCGCCATCTAATAATTCCACGTTGACACAAAAATGTATTGAGTCAATTATTAAGAAAAAATGGGACTAAATGATTTAAGTATTTAATAATCGTAAAGTCAATCAGTCAGGGAGAAGTTTAAAATTGATGTTAGTTAAAATAAAAATACCACATTATATTGTCAAAGGTTGACTATCAACAGTACCTAATTGTAAAGCTACCAAAACTTCAGGGAGGGTCAAATAATTAATAAACGTTTTATTTAAATGTGTGACAATCGCGGAAACCGAACAAAATATTAACACATTATCGTGTTAAATAAATAATTAAAAGTATGGAATTACACACCTTCTTAAATGAATTGCATTAATCCTTATAATCCTGAATGTACTCATAGAATCATACAAATATGATGGTTTATTTCCTCTGCATCCTTTCATTAGAAAAAGCACCGTAAGCACCGCGATCACAGGAAAAAACTACGCTTTTTTCTCACTAGAGCCCTAAATACAGTGTTTATGCTAGTTAAGGGTCGCGTACAGCTATGTGGGTCAAGTCACTGCCACCCGCACGCAAAGTTCAACGACTCCCAGCACGCACTACACCAGTGTACACAGGCCTTTATGCTGACTCTTACTTTGACTTTCAAATTTAAGTGAACTGAGCCCTTATTCATGTCAAAATAAACGTTGGAAAAGCTTTTAAAAGGAGTTTTGCTGTACTTTATAACATTCGCATAGTTCTGGGGCTTATTGATATGATTAATATTAAAAACTAGCTTTTGCCTGCGACTACGTCCGCGTGGAACTTGGAAGTATGGAAGCAACCTCGAACAACACGATAGATATCCACCTAATCACCTTAATTAATAAAAGAGATTATTAAAAGCGCCTAAGCAAAAGTAAGAGCAATTGTCCTTTTGGTCTAATCATTACATTTCCTACAGGGTCATCAATGTCATCATAATATCATGAATTACTTACTCACTTTTCAATATTTTTAGCGATAATTTCTAGGATGAAAACTATCCTATGTCCTTCCTCGGATCTTAAACTATCTCCATGCCAAATTTCATCAAAGACGATTCAGCGGTTTAAGCGTGAAGAGGTAACAGACAGACAGACAGACACACTTTCGCATTTATAATATTAGTATGGATGGATATAGTCGTAAATACCAAATGGTAATCATTAAAGGCTTTATGCGCGGCATCTTTTTTCATAGTAGGTAATAATTGAGTGGTTTGGCAACGACTTCAAAAAGTGATTCAAATGTAATCTGTACATGAACGGGTTATTTTGGCTTTTCAGTTTTTCTGAACTCGGTTCTTTTTTTGTTAATTTTTTTTATTCAGAAAACTACTACAACTTGTAAAATTTTGCATTAGTCGTCAGTCATTCATCACCCTTATTTAAAAGCATTATTCTTAAGTAACATATTAACTAGTAAATATAAACGTGGAGTAATGTATATGTATATCTTTGCGCGTTGTTAACGCTTGTAATTAATATAATAATTAAGTTTATGAACGTTCATTACGTGTTTAAGGCTTCTCTTCGCATGTTACGGTTTCGTTGTTTTAATTGATGTAAATTAAATTATATTCAGGAATGATCCTTCCGGAGTAACGAAAATTAATGATGTTTATATTAGTAGGTAGGTAGGTATGTTGTTTTAACATAGGTATCCTTAATTCTATACTTCAAAGCAATGTTCAAAGCTCTTTATTTATTTATTCAATCTTTATTGGAGATCAGAAAAACGTATCAGTACAAAAGACGAACTGGGACATGGGGCATTCCAAGAATGCTAGAATTAGGATATAACTAAAAAGTAGAGATCTTTTTTTTTATCCAAATTGTAAAACTTTGTTCCATTTGAAAATAATAATTTCATCTGTCTGCCAATCCTATGTCGTTCATAATTTTTTTTTGATTGATTTTCTCCATAGTAAGTATTTTGTGGTGATATTTACTTGACTTGTAGGTACTGCAAAACAGCTAGCATAAGTTTAGTGAGTAGTAGTATAAGTGAAATTTAAAAATGACATATGAATAACTTTTTCCAGATGTATTGTCACAATCCGATTGTGCGATATAAGAGCAATATTCCCATAAAACAGGTTTTTTATTATGTGTATGTCTGTTAGTAAACACTTTATTGTACACAAAAACAATTAAAAAAACATATATGATAAATGATATAAATAAAGGTACAAAGGCGAACTTATCCCTATAAGAGATCTTTTCCAGTTAACTTTTGAGCTATTGAGTGAATACGGGATGAAAAACTAACTAACACGGTGTACAAAAAGTTACCTGTGTCACAACCTGTGTTTATGTTTCTGTATTTTACTTTTCACACCCGAATTGTATAATATATGTCTCATATTATATTATAATATAGCTTTGGGTAATATAAATAAAATAATATCATAGAAATAATATCATTACTACAATGTATTTAAGTGGAGTAAGAGGTTTCACAGATGTATCCGAAACTGTCAGACTATACGCGCTCGAAATACAAACACGTAAATGAAGAACAAACAATTTATTAACACAAAACTTTTCGAATAACTCAACGTTCTGCCAAAACGTGTGAAAACTACAGCAAAATTGTAAGGGCTTTAAAAGTTTGATTAAAATTTCCAACTCCAAACCAAACCATACAGAAGGTTTAGAACGTTTAGATGTTTATTCGAGAGTTATCGGAGTTTCATATTGTTTTAATACATTTTAAGTTTCGTAATATAATCCCTCCATGATCTAAGATGGCTGTTATATTTGTAATGAGGATTGACAGCTGAGGCGCTATTCCAAATTAATTTGTGGCTATTAATTAGATACCTATTGTTTTGAATTTGGTTATCAATATTGTTGAACGTGAATAACGATCACAGTTTTGTTAAGTTTTAATTTAGTGATAGCTAAAAATTCATCTGTAATTAAAAACATATTTTTGTGAACAATTAGATTCCCAGAGACGTGCATGCTATATTCTTTATACTCGATAGTAAGTTGTATTGATTCAAAATCTGCCGAAAGGTCGTATGTTTATACGGATATCATAGTAAGATACGTCCTTTTAACGTAGCATGGCAAAACAAACAGCAGACCAATAATTAAAGAAACATTGCCATGTAACGGTAAAGAGAAAAAGGTCTTATCTTTATACGGATGTCATAGTAAGATACGTCCTTTTGCCGTAGCATGGTACCGTAGGACTATTATGAAATTCTAGAGTTGTGTGGAGAATCTGTTTTCTATGGGGGCCATGATTTCAAGAAAAATCGCCTTTTGTCTTGTATGAGCGCGCGGCGCCATGCCAGCCTGGCGCCATTTTTTGGTCAGAAATCCTCTGTCCTCGCATCACGCGAAAACGGCTGGACAGATTTAAATTTTGACGACGCGTTTGGCTCGGTTTGTAGACACCTGCCACTGAGTCGGCGGTTGTGTATGATTGTCCCTTAATATTTATTTATTTATTAAAAAAAAAAAATGTTGGTAAGGAAATTACCCAACTACGGTAAAAATTAATATTTTTTACAAGCTTTTATTTATCTTATGTTTAAAGTATGTTTGTTCGGGTGAAATCTTGCAACTCAATTTTGAAGCAGATATCGTCAACCGATTGAGTTGAAATTTTGCATACTTACTTAACTTTGATGACAATACAATAATATGGTACCATAGGGCTGATCTGATGATGGAGCCGGAAGGTGGCCATAGGAACTCTATAATAGAAAAAGCAATCCTACCGAGCTTGGGCTCTTTAGAATCGTCTCAGTGAGCATTTGATGGATATCCAAAGAAAAGTACAGTCGGCTATAAAAGCTTGCCACTAAAATGTCATTTTTGACAGAAACTTATTATTTATTAATATTAGCCCATAGTCAAGGATATATTTCAAGTGCACCAACAGTGCTGTGAAACTTTTTGTTGGCGTCGCGTTTACGCGGACGAGGTCGTGGGCACCTACTAGTTTAATACACAAAGCCGCAGGAAATAATTATCATAATAAACTAATGTATCCACCCAATAATGCTTCCCCAAAGACGCCTCATATATGCTAATGTAATACCTCAATCTTAGTTCAAGTGCCGTATATAAATTTGGAATCGTGCGATACGAATCCGTCGTTGGCTCATTTCAATTTGCGTCTGCAATTTGACTGGCAGAGAGTGCCAGACTTATGCAATAAAATTATATTGCCCCGGAAGGTGAAACTTATAAATGCATGAGAATTTGATGGGGGTTCTTCTTGAGTGAGTGTGGATGGAATTTATTTAAATATCAAATTTTTATCACTTTTTAGGACCCGTACCTAAAGTCTGTCTGTTTGTCCGTCTGTCACAGGGTTGTATCTTTCCGCTAGATACTTAATTATTGTTGGCTTATGTGTAATTGTGTATGGCTGCTATAACTA
Organism: Apotomis capreana; assembly: GCA_947623375.1. NCBI lineage: Eukaryota > Metazoa > Arthropoda > Insecta > Lepidoptera > Tortricidae > Apotomis > Apotomis capreana. The sequence continues at coordinate 10,985,196 of OX392517.1, read as the reverse complement.
CAAAAACTCACGCTAAATGGGCGCGTGGTCAACTGTGTACCTACCACCTTATAAAAGTCAAAACATCAACAGTTTGAAATTGACAAGTTCCGATCATCGACTAGTTTTTTTTCTTAAAATTGGGTTTATAACCCAGAGAGTCCTTCAACCAAAAAATAGCAAACTGCCATATCGAAAATATAATACATAGGTAATTTTGGAAAATCATGATGAAGAAAAATGAATAACTGCAGTTTGTAGACCCTTATAGCGAGGACTAACGGAACAATTAAAAATTTAACTGTCTTACAAAACTTTACCAACCCTATTCTCGTCTTGCCTCGTCTCGCCTCGCCGGTGGTTCAGCATTTTGAATGAAAATCTTAAAAAAATCTAAATCCTTGGTAATTACAGTTTATCTATAAAAATCTATATATGTAAAAGATATAGCCTCCTGACTTCCCGCGTCCTACACATAGTACATAAACTTCAATGAATAGTTGACTGTCAACTGTTTGTCATAAGGCTAAAATTAAATTGACACATTATGAATGCTTGTCGTCAGGAGGATAGAACGAGCACTGTAATCACATATGTAAATTAGGGTGGAGCGAATTTTTTTTTTGGAAATTCAACTCAGAACGTCACTACAACGTTGCATTAGGCTGCCAGGTGTACTAGAAAAATAATAATAAAAATATTCAATACTACTTTTAGCCCTCTACTGTCATTTTGAATATTATGATCAAGCCCATATTGAAAAAAAAAAATTTTTTTTATCAAAATCTTGTTTTTTTTTAATGAAAGTCAAGTGATTTTTTTCTTAGCACATAATACACGAAATAAAAGATATTTATTGCATAAAAATATAACAATATTATTTTTTTTTAAATACTGAATTTTAATTTGGGTCACAGGTTCACGTAAGTATGAAATAAGCTCAAAACATTTAAAGTTGAAACCCTTCTTTATAAATCTGATACTAATTACGTAAAAAAAAAAAGTTTTTTTTTACCAATTATGAGTAAAAAAAAAATTTCTAGCTCAAGTAGAGGGCTGAAACATATTTAAAATCAATGACATATATATATATTCATTAATATCTTATCTAAAGGCAACATATTACAAATGGTCGATCAGACCACTTTTTTTTCTCCATACATCTACGTTCCACCCTAATGTAAATGCACCGAACCGATCAACTATCTGATTACTGCACCAAAACTTTAAATTGATCGCTGATGATTAGCTCCGCGCTCTTCAAAAGCGGAACTTAGCAAACAGCAATCACGACGTTAAGTTTCGTATTACTATCTCATCCACGGTTACGTGAAGTTTTGAGTGAACTGAGTGTTGCCAGTTTAATATATTTTGACCGCTTTAGTGGCAAAATTTTAGATTTAGCTTAGAAAATATAGATAAAAATAGATTTTTAATCAGTTTACATTTCAAAAATCATGGGCGGATTGTTGTAGGATTGCTGCAAATAAATAGTTATGTCTGAAGATTTATTCATGAACTAGATGATGCTTTCCATGTAGGTGTATTCGTACGCGTTTTTTTTCCTTGCCCTCGGGTAAAAAAGAGTATCCTACTGCTATTCCTGTTCTAAAATTGGTTAAAATCCGTTCAGCCGTTTCGGCGTGATGAGAAGACAAAGATAATCCTTTATCGCACTGTTAAGATTTTTCCTGAAATAATGAGTCCTCTCCCCAGAAAACTAATTTTCCCACGCTTTCACATAAAAAAAATATCGGTCTAGTCATCTTCGAATCAGTGAACAGATAAATTGAAAACCGGCTCCATTTATGACGTTGGTTAAAAAAAGAGGGCCGTGACTTTTTTTTGTCCTTGTCCGACACCACTTATTCACAAGTCTACGGCCTGATTCCGCGGCTGTCTGAAGCGACACGGAAGCGCTCCCAACGGCTAATTGTATCATTTCGTTAGCTAAATGAAGCTACGACTTCAAGGGAAATGCATAAAGAATTTCGCAGACTCGGAATTTTGTAGGATATTTTGATGAGCTATGGAATGAAGCTTAAATTACGGAGCGGAAAGTGATTCAGTTTTAGCAAGACAGGCTTACGCGCTAGTAGCATAGGCTACTACATGAGGCTTAGGCTTTTACATGAGATTAGGTATAGACCTAATCTCATGTAAAAACCGCGAGTTGGAGTCGCGCACCGAGGGTTCCGTACAAACACTTCCCATCTTAACTGGCCGAGTTAAGTTAAGTTTACACCTGGTGTGCATGGCGCCGCATACAAATGAGGTGCAAAGTTAACGCAACCGATTAAGTTTGTTGTATGAGCCCCCTTAAATATTTATTTTATACCGTCTTGTAGTATTTGTTGTCATAGCGGCAACTGAAATACATCATCTGTGAAGATTTCAACCGTCTAACTATCACGGTGCATGAGATACCGCCTGGTGACAGACGGACAGACAGACAGACAGACGAAAGGATAGTGGAGTCTTAGTAATAGGGCCCCATTTTTACCCTTCGGGTACGGAACCCTAAAAACAAAGAGATGAATTGAAAACTTGCTCCATTTTTTGACGTTGGTTAAAAAAAGAGGGTCGTGGCTTTTCTTGTACTTGTCCGACGCCACTTATTCACAAGTCTACGGCCTGGTTCCGTGGGATCCGTGGCTGTCTGAAGTGACACGGAAGCGCTCCCGACGGCTAATTGTATCATTTCGTTAGCTAAATGAAGCTACGACTTCAAGGGAAATGCATAAAGAATTTCGCAGACTCGGAATTTTGTAGGATATTTTGATGAGCTATGGAATGAAGCTTATATTACGGAGGGGAAAATGAATCAGGCTCACGCGCTAGTAGCCTATACCTAATCTCACGTAAAAAGGGAGGTATCAGTTCATTTCTCAGTAGTCATTTAAAATAGAGTTTGACACCGCTCTTTATTCGTGATAATAGGTACATCTCTAGCACGCAACAATGCTGCAACAAGCTCCACTTACCTATCCGCATTAGTTCGGTGGTGATCCTATTCACACAATCCACACAAAAACACTCTGAGACGTTCTCAGATGGCATTTGCGATCAAAAGAAAAATACTGTCTGTTACCTATCATTAGTTAGTGAAGTTCATTCGGCACTAGATTTTGTTTGAAATAGTCCTTTTTTTTGGACTCTCGTACTAACGTTACTGTAATCTACACACCAATTAACTCTGCCAGTAAACTTGAAACGTCATTTTATTTTGTTTAATAGGGCTCCAATTCGACGTTTAACTGACATTTTGTCGGTTAATGTTATGACCCGGCATGGGAATATTAAGAATGACAGCGAGGAATTTCCATGTCGATAAAGTCTTTAAAATAATACTTACGAAAAAATACACACTAAGGAAGGCATCGAGAATTTATCAACAAGCTACATCCCAATAAATAAGCTCTCTACACCATATCTTTTTTTCACTTCTTCTTTGTAGTTACAACCTTGACAGAGTGGCCGTGGTTGCTGTTTCTTGTGTGGCAAGTTTAGAACCCAGGACCGCCGGCAAATAAACAGAAAGTCCAACAATATTGTTATAAACGTTATTGATCGCCGACATGGCAGTTGGCATTTGACCTACTTGTCACCGGCAGCAATTTTAGGAAATTTCACTTACAAATGTGCCGCCCTGTGCCGGCTATTCTTGCTTATTCGTCGGCTTTTGAATCGTAAGGAAATGTGGCTTTTTGTCGTGGAATTGTAACGTCATCCAATCCAGTCGCTGTCTACTTAAAATTACGAAGCATTTTACACGAACAGCGAATAAAAAAGATAAAGAGAAAACTCTTTTGTAGTGTTATGTTCTGTTGTGGTCAGGTGATAAGATGGTCAAGTGCTGCAAAATAAAAGCAAAGCAATTAAAATAAAAAGTATTTTTTATTCTAGTATCGTGGTAATTTGGCACTAGGTTTGTCTAACCTCCTGAGTTCCAGTGTCCTACACATAGTACATAAGCTCCTATCCTTTTTTTTCGAAAATCACCGGAATCCAGTACTACTAGCACAACTGTGACTCGCGACTCTTTATCGCGCGAGAAATATTACCTATCTCTTACTTTGCTGTACTGTGAGAGAGTGACGGGCGATGCTAGGTCGCGCCACCATAGTCGCGAATCGTAGTTGTACTAGACGGGCTGGGTCTAAGAGGCCTTATTCCTTTTTTTTCATATTATGACTAATATATTGATAATTTCAACCAATTTTTTAAAGTGAATGATAATTTTCCCTGAGCTCTAGAAAGTAACATAGCTATTTCATGCTTTCATTGCGTGCAGTCGAAAATAAGTTGAGTCAATTTCAAATAGTTTTTGAAACAATAATTATCAATGAAAAATTCAAACTGTAGGTTTCAAATGTTTACCAATAAATCGAAATAGCACTCCTCTAAGTAGTAACATTGATAATAAATAATAATAAATTAAAAAACATGTCTAAAACAAGCAGCACTTTTGAACGGATAAGGAGCCTAAAACTCGAAACGTCGTCGTTCCATTGAATAGCTTAAAAATAAAAAAAGTCTAACAACATTGTAACTAAACGTTATTGATCCAGTAGATCAGCATGGCAGTTGGCATATGACCTAGTTGTCACCGGCAGCAATTTAGGAAATTTCACTTACAAAATGTGCCGTCCTGTGCCGGCCATTCTTGCTTATTCTTCGGTTTTTGATTCATTAGGAAATGCGTCCTTTTAATAAAAATACGACAATGTCGGCTTGGCTGCATTCAGGATTTTTATTTGAAATGAAAATGGTTTACGGAAAAGGAAGCGGTTTTCATTTCAAATGACTGTTAAAGATTTTTAGATTATCGAACGGTTACTTCCTCAAGTCGATGAAGAAATCAAGTGGTCGGTTAGTAGATTATTTTCAGGTGGGGCCTGGGTGAGGGCCATGGCCTATGAGGTGAAACCATGAATTTATATCGGAAATTCAACAGCCTGGGGTGGGCACTAGACCATACTGGGGTGGACGCGGCCCCCCTAAATACGCCCATGAAGATGACTAGTTGGTTTAGGTCATGCACATGGATCGCAAACTATTTTACGCTTAAAGGAAAATGTGAAATGGGTCATGATTCCTTAATCATGAACGCGACTGCGATCCAATTAATTTCAAATGAATTTTTGATCGTTCTTAAAAATCTAATTGAAATTTTAATCAGCTTGAACCTCGATTAACTCTTGTGATGTTTGCGGTAAAATATGCCCTCGGTCTTTTTAAGGTACCTATAAGGCTGCCTCTTCACAGAAGCAGAGCGGAGATGCGTAAAATGGACCAATCACATTTCACAAAGGGTATAGGTTGCCTAAGAAAAATTTCCCCCAGCGTTTTTGGGTCAAAACTATAATCAAACGATGCCTTTTAAGGAGGTAATACACTGCGCAAAGTTTCATCCCTCTGGTGTTTTTCACCCCCAGGTGTTACCCTTAAGGAGGTAATACCCTGCACAAATGCACTTCTTTTGGGCAGCCTGATTGGTTAAGTTTTTCTGCTCTGCTTCTATGTACATGCCACCTCAGGCTGTACTTTAGACTGAACACCACAAATCGTCTGTAATAGACAACACTTAATATTTCAATCATCATAATCATTGAAATATTAAGTGTTCTGTTAAATCCGTCATCTAGCGAAACTCAATCCTGAGGGTAATTTTTTGGACTACACCTTCTACCTATTAATAATCTAAAAACCGCAAGAATTGTTGGATATCTAAATAACCTAACACCGAAACAAGATACAGTATATCTCGTTTCTTTCTACTAATTATCGATACATCTCAATTACTTCTGTCGGACTAAATCATTTAGCTCCACAGATTTGTCAGTGCGAATCTTTTCATTGCCATCTTTACGTTGACGTCGATCGATTTTAGGGTGTGTTTCCACTGAAGCGGAATTCGGCGAATCAGAGAGGAACAGTGTACAGTCAATTGGGTTATTACAACTGGCAGAATGTAAGTGTGAGCTAATGTTATAGGGAAGGGCTAAAGTAACCCCGATTGACTGAAAGCGGAGTGGGCCTAAAGAAACCCTTATTTGACCATTTATAGTGCTCGAACCCTTTACTCCACGTCAGTGCTTGTATTTTAAGCGGAGCGGAGTTGAGCGGTCACTGAAATAATGAGCTCTGGCCAGCTACACGTCAGTGGAGACGCACCCTAGCTCACTTAGCTCTACAGACTCGTCAGTGTGAATCTTTTCGCTGCTATCCTTAGGCGGTGTTCACACTAGCCATGCATTACAAACTTACGACACGGTATATTATTTTTTTTTTTTTTCTTTATTAGAAGACCAACAGCTTTGTAACATACAAAAATAATCTACGGATAAGATACATTTAGTGTAGCCAATTACAGGTCTCCCTATCAAATACAAAGTATGAAAACGGGTTTGCTTAACCTAAAATTATTACTATCAATCCAAAAGGTTATTATATTAACAATTCACCTAAATGTGTGTGTGTGTATGTGTGTGTGTGTGTGTGTGTGTGTGTGTGTGTGTGTGTGTGTGTGTGTGTGTGTGTGTGTGTGTGTGTGTGTGTGTGTGTGTGTGTGTGTGTGTGTGTGTGTGTGTGTGTATATATACATAGGTTAATGTACAGAGTCATCTTTCATTTTAGTTATGATTGCATGTTTAAATTTATTTTTACTATTAAGTACAAACGGATCTATGTCGCTATACTTTTTGTTGTATGTATTAACTATTCTATAAATCACAGAATTTCTACTGTAATTAGTCCGGTAATGAGGCAAACTAAAAAGACGTGGATGCCTCGTATTCGACTTAGGTGTAAAATATTTGATCTCCGCTATAAGATCTGGACAATCAATATCCCCTCTGACAATATCAAATAATAGCCCCATGTCGAGCACAACTCTTCTATCCTCTAAGCTCATCAGACCATGTCCCTGACAACTAGTTTCATAATTAGCAGATGTATATTTTGTTCGGTAGTTAAGATACCGTAAAAACCTTTGTTGTAATTTTTCAATACGCGATATGTATGTGATATACTGCGGAGACCATATACTACATGCATACTCTAGGACACTACGTACATAAGCAAAGTACACCACTTTAATACAATTGACATCTTTAAACTCCTTGCATATTCGCATTACAAATCCTAAATTTTTATAAGCCTTATTGATTATACTATCAATATGATCGGACATTAGCATTTTACTATCTAATAGTACGCCTAGGTCTCTTATTACCTGGACTCTTTGCAGTGAAATGCTATTTATAGTGTAAGTTGTACACAATGGTGAAGGTTTTCTAGAAAACGTTATTATCTGACATTTTGAAGCATTAACTGTTATTTTATTTCTATGATAATATTCCACTAGAGAATCTAATGCATTTTGCATTAGCCGACAATCAGACGCATCTTTTATTTTAATAAATATTTTTTTGTCATCAGCGTAAAGTAAGTGGTGTACAGGAGATTGAATACAAGTGTAAATATCAAATATATAAGCATTATAAAACAAAGGCCCTAGGTGGGATCCTTGGGGGACACCCGAGGGAACCAAAATGTGATTGGATCTAAAACCACCAACTGTGACAATCTGAGATCTGTTTAAAAGATACGACTTAATCCAACGTAACAGACAACCGTGAATACCTAAATGCTCTAATTTGGCTAACAGGATGACGTGTTCCACTCTGTCAAATGCTTTTTCAAAATCAGTGTACACCACGTCAACCTGTCCGCCTCGATCCATATTACTCAGTACAAAGTTAGTAAATTCCGCTAAATTAGTAATGGTAGAACGTCGCCTTAAAAATCCATGTTGACTTGAGCTGATGCCATGTGTTATAGTAGGATAAATGTGTTCATAAACAATTTTTTCAAATATTTTACTGAATATGTTCAGTATTGAAATTGGGTATTGAAATTAATGTAAAATACTCAAATTAATGTTATGTTCTTAGTCGTAAGTTAAATATTTCTACGCCATACTGGCAGAATATGCAGAACTAACCTCATTTACTAACCTAATTTGTACCATATTCTCAGAAATAAATGATTGATTGATTGATTGGGCGGTAGTTCTCAATAGCAGTTTTGGAAGATTTTTTATGAATAGGTATAATATTTGCTTCTTTCCACCTATCTGGAAATATTCCCTCTTTTAAAGACCTATTGAAGAGAATCGTTAATGGCGTACTTATTGCTACTGCTGTGTTTTTAATATAATAAGGTGAGATGTTATCGGGCCCAGCTGATTTATTAACGTCTACTTTTTTAAGAAGTGCAGTGATTTTTTCAGGCGACACAACAACTTCACCAATTGCATGTACATCTCCTACGTTGGGAATATTAAGGTCACTGTAATCAGAGTTGCTAGCCGGTTCTATATAGACACTTTTGAAGAACTGACTAAATCCGTTACAAATGCTAGGACCGTCATTTAAGGATTCATTTCCATGGGTCATAGTTTTAGGATAGTTTGAGCAGCCACGCATTGATTTTACATAGCTCCATAGCTTTTTGGGGTCAATTTTTATTTGATCTTGTGCAGATGTTAAAAAGGTGTTATAATTATCAGTTTCAAGATTTTTAACCTTACGCCTGAGATATGAAAATTCCTGATAATCCAAATCATTGTGGTAACGCTTCCATTTTCTATGAGCCTTCCATTTACGACGTATCAGACTAATTAAGGATTTACTGTACCAGGAAGGATATTGTTTGGAATTTTGATTATGTTGTACTCTAGGAATAAATAGTTGTATACTTTCGTTGATTTTTTTGTAAAAACAAGTTACGGCACAGTTTACGGAATCACAATTTTTAAAAAGAATAGGCCAATATTATGTAGTTAGTTTACTCGGTTAGGTTACTCGCGAGAATGTTTGTGAGTGCTTTATCCGCCAACAAACTGTCCTCAGTTTGGCGGAATATAAATGTTTTACATACCACCTAATTTTTTAGTGTAGGTAAAAAAAATGAACTAATATAAATGCTCGGTACCACATACCTATATCTAAAGACCTCATTAAGTAGATAATGTTACATAATAATACTCAGCTCTGTGCATACAACATACTTCACCCTTCAACCACGCAATTTTTATTCTCAGTCATAGCTTGCTCTGCGTCTGCGAGGGCTATGTGTTTAGTGTCTGGCTAGTCCGTCTAGCACAAATATTTGTGAACTACTCTTGTCGCGCAACTTAGTGTTACCTGTCACTCTTTCACAGTAATCTACAGAAAGAGATAGGTAATATCTTTCGCGAGAAAGTGTCGTGTTACAGTTGTGCTAGAAGCGCAGGAGTGGAATTGACAACTTCAGTCATATTTTCGCGCTTTATCCCTGATATAAATATATACTTGAAATAGTGGCACGTATTCCAGACAAACAAATATTCAAGTGCATCACACAAATATGCAAAATATTGCCGGGATTCGAATCCAGCACCGCCGTTTTAGTAGGCAGCTGCACTAACGCTGCGCCAACCGCGTCTATTCTTATGAAGATCATACGACGCATACGTCGACGCAAACATACTGCACGCTCATCCGGTATGTTTGACTTTAGGTCGCCACAAGCTCGTGCACGGCAGCAATCCGCACCGAAACATTATGATTATTTTTGGAGCGTTTTTACCGCCTTATTACCGTAACCGCAATATTGGCCAACTTATATTATTATAGAAATAAACATCATTTTGATAAGAATTTTAAAAATCTGTGTCTTCTACAAGACAATATAAAATGGCGCCTTTGATCATACGGGGTTCGTTAAAATATAGTCACGGTAATGAGGCAGTTAAAACGATCGAATAATCCCCATGAATCTATGCAGTGCTGCAGTGTGAACACCGCCTTACTTTCACGTCGATCGATATAAGCTTAGGCGTGGCGACATTACCTAATTTTTATGTGGGGTAGGGACCTCAATCTTAGTTTTAAGAGTTCCCTGACCCTCTTAGAAGGTTCTGGCGTTTTATAACTTCGCGTGTCGCATGACACGGAAAGCGCGCTTTGTAAGATGTATAGTTAATATGCTTGTACGATTCGCTTTGCTGATGCAAGCCTCGGAATGAGGCGGTTGTTTTTTCTGGAGCCTGTAAAATCTAGTTTAATCTACTTAAGTAATCTAAATAATCTATTGTTCCCGTGGGATGGCCGGGAAACACCGCGCAGCTAGTTTAGTATATAATTTGGAAATTCTAAATGCGGCGAAGGTAAAATGAACATAAAACTAATGTATAATTTATATATATATATACCTAAGTATTTATATAAAGTTTATATTCGAAGAGAAAAGAGGCTTATTATGATTTAAGAAGATTGGTTTGCTAAATACATCTAGTCTTTTTATAGGTAATGTCAGCAGCTTTTAAAGTATTAGTTAGTTAAACTGACTATACTGCGCGGGCCGGGCTAACAGCCTAAGCCTATGCACTATAGTGTGCACCAGCGTGTATAGCTCCGACTTCCACTTTTTTATGGGAAAAATTGCGTCGCTAAACCATTAGTGTATCAATAACCAATAAAATACAGCTATCAGTTGTATTTATGTAAAAAGTAAAGAAATAATTATTACTTAGGTCCATTGTTTTATTCTGTGGCTATTGATAGAATACATACATACCGACATACATGAATAGGAAATTATGTATCACTACATAGTTTAAAACAAAGTCGCTGTCTGTCCCTATGTATGCTTAGATCTTTAAAACTACGCAACGGATTTTGATGCGGTTTGTTTTAATACATATTAATGATTCAAGAGGATAGGTTTATATGTATAATACATGCATAATATAGCATTGCACCCGTGCGGAGCCGGGGCGGGTCGCTTGTGAGTATTATAATTATGTTCTGTTACTTATATGTAAAATTCATGGCATTAGATAGATAGATAGATAGATTTTTTATTTGTAATAATCATACATTGTCAATCTAAGCTATAACACAAACGTAGCCATAGTCGAAAAATTACAAACTAAATTTTCCGACAAAGAAACGATAAAAAACATTATTTACTATATCGGTAGGTACGAGTACACATGTTTCTCACGTAATAGTACATTACGGCAGAGACCAGTAAGTAAGCCATACTGGCCGAGTAGGAATTAGACGGACCGAGCCGTAGGCGAGGTCCGGATATAATACGAGGCCAGGATGGCTCTTACGGTCGAAGCAAGTATAGTGCTTTTCTCAAAAATTAAACAAGAAAATTAGATTAAAATTATATTTTGTAGGTGACATTCATATTCGGCCATTTTCCAATGAATATTTTTGTTATATCCCATTTTTATTATTACACATTGTGATATTCGTCGTCGCAGGCACCATTAACTCCCATGATAACAACCTATAACAAAAATAATTATGAGTTTATACTTGGATAAAATATATAGTTATATCGTTATCAAATAGTGGCAGCATTTATTTACCTTCATCGCCAAAATGTTTATCATCTAGAGCTTGATTTAAGAACTTTTATATATTTTGCTGCTGAATATTTGTGATTTCTTTCGTTTGTAGCCATCCGATTGTCTCAGAAAGATTGTTGAAATATTCTGACCTTATCACACATTATCTGACCAATTATTAACTTGATTTTCTTCCTTCCATTTAATGAATCTCTTGTATTTTTTATATCTCCTTGGATTTAGTCGGAAGTAAATTATTTTAGCTAACTCTGCGTCCGCTTTTAAGTATGGAGGAGTGCCGTCTATTCGGAATCAAACTCGTCTGAACTCATTTTTGCTGAATTATTGTAATAGATCACACAAACAAATTTGAAATTTTTGTCTTTTAATTTAAATCCCGCCTTAATTTCTTTTTTTATAAATACTGCGTTTAATTATTTTCACTGTCTTATAAATCTAAGTCTTAAAGATAAAATTTAATTATTGTTATACATTGTTGTATTTTCTAACTAATTTTCATATCTTACCTTACCTTCAATTTTAACTCCGAGGTTTTTTCTAAACGACACAAAAAAGGAAGGAATTCCGAAATATCATTGTCATTTTACACAGCACAATTATGAACTAAACGCTGCATACAAACTTCCGCACTAAACCTTGTTGCTACTTTTTTTTTTTTTAATATGCATCTTGAGTTACGTTTATACTGCCAATAGTGCTAACCTCTTTTTATTTTACATTTGCTCTTAGTGTAAATTGCAAGTGTATACTGCAATGTCGTCTCTTTCTATTTAATCTATGAAAAAGGCACGCCACTTTTAAATTTCTAAAATTTGCTGTCGCACTGTACTTATAATTAAAACAATTTGTGGAATGCATCCTTTTTACATTTATATACGACCTCATCGCCTTCACATCCTTAGTTTTTTTATAGGTCGGTGACGATGTAAATCGTGTTTCGATATTCAAATATCTTGATACGTAATAGGAATTACATACTTACTTACTGGACAAATATTGATTCCAAATTTAAAATCTCGCTGTTTACTGGACACTTCTAAAAAGTCTTCGGTATGTTCCACTTACTGTAGTCTATCTAGCGATGGTAAGGCAACATTACATGTAATTTTTGAGAAAAATAACATTACCGTTTTTTCAATAGTTATAACCTAGTAGTTTAGTATCTATGTTTCCATTGTTGTACCAAACATTAAACAAATGTGCATTTGTATAAAACAGTGCGGTAGTTGCGAAGTTAAAGGGCGAATGTCGGCAAATGCTCTGGATTTGCCAACTTTATGGAAAGCTGGAGTTTTCCGTATCGGGGTATCAACAGAGTTTGTTTCCAGTTTTTATATTTGCATTACGAAGAATGCGAAGTTAGATGAGTTGTCGTGTATACCCTCAGATATTGAGTGTGTTTAGTCGCCATAAAAAAAGAGGAGGCTCTATATTCGTCTGTATTTTACTAAGCGATACATTTCGGATTAATAAATAAATATATCAGACAACCTCACACAAATCAACCTAGTCCCAAATTAAGCTCAAAAAGGCTTGTGTTATGGGTACTAGGCAACGATATGTTACATACTTATATAGTTAAATAAATACTTAAATACATAGAACATCCATAACCCAGGCACAAATATTCGTATTCATCACACAAATATTTGCCCTTGTCGGGATTCGAACCCAGGACCGCCGGCTCAGTAGGCAGCTGTTTTACCACTGCGCCAAACGCGTCGTCAAACTACTTACTACTTAAAATTAAATTAACTTTTATAAGTCATAACTATTGAAACGCGTACCTTTTTCGCGTTTGTCACAATGACAATAAGGGACAAAAAGGTACACGCTTCTGTTTCCTTTACTGTTTATCCCGAAATTGATAACTGACAACAAAATAGGAACCTATCAAGTAAAAACTAAAAAATGACATAATGTGCGAAAGTCTCGTCAAGTAATAAATTATCTGTTGGTGTTAAGATAGACTTTTCGCTACAAAAAAAAAACGTTACTCATTTAATAATACACTGTGCTTACTGCTTATAGATTGTCATAAGAGTTGAGGCGAATGGATTTTAACGCACACATCTACATAATGTACTTGTGAATGTATGAAATAAATCAAACAGTAGAAAAGTAAAAGTACCTATAAGAAGAAAGAAAAAATAGCCCATACCTATTTTTTTATTCGGAATAATAAAATTCAACAGCAACAAGGATTTAAAAATATTTATTTTAAAACAAAATAGGTACAATATAGTTATCCATTTTAGCTTTAAATACATTTTAATCAATCATTTATTAATCACATGTAGTCATTACTTATAAATGACGAAATATGTGCCTTGAAGAAACTTTTTGTCAATCTTTAAGTTTGCTGCTGAAATTGCTGTTGGTACGAAAACAGAATAAAAATAAAAATCTCGCTGTCATTACATGACATGTTGTTGTATGCGTCACCGCAGTTTTCTTGACTATACCTATACCTATATACTTCTTCTTCCTCGCTTCCTCATGACTGAGGGTCGTGACCGTTTGAGGCCGTTATCTGTTGCACCAAAGCTCTCCACTCCTCACGGTTTTCCGTCTTCCGGATTGACGCCTGTAGATTTGTAGTGATACCTATATAAGGATGTCTTGATTAGTTCGACAGAGATAAAACTCTCGTATAACGTTGGAATCTTAGAAGGCCATTAGCCGTTTATAATATCCGGGAGTGAGAACCAATTTAAAGTTTAATTGAGTTTTTGGCGAAACGATACTGTTTCGTGTAAACACGCCCTTAGGCATTCTTGTCACGCGGTATATTTGTCAAAGATCAAGCTGGGTTATCTGTTTTTAGGCCAAAATACGATGGAATGCGATATTGGCCAAATTCGGCCAAATGTAGAGTGAGATGACTGGATTGGACCATACATCAAAAAATAACTGTTATTGCAGTTAGAGCTTACTGAAATGCCAGTAGAATTTACTGGCTATTTTTTTCAGTGTACCTTGCGTTGGTGGGTGCGCCGCTGAACATTGTCAGCGTTTGTAAGGCGTTTTTTTCGTCATTCCCATTTCTGCAAATATTATATGTAGATGACTGTTGCAAGTAGATTTTTTATGTATCCCGAAGACATTCCCTAGTCCGATCTTAGTTAGATCATACTTAAAAGGACTGGATCTTCTGTTGTGGTAATAATTGTGAAAAAGGAATGACGCTAGAACCGCGCGGTTAGAACGCTAGGAAAAACACTGGTAACATGAATACGTAACGTCTGGAAACTACTTTTTTTTTAAATGATTGGATACCTAAGTATGATTGTACAACACTTTTAACCGACCTACGCTGAAATAAAAAAAGTGGATAATATTTTGCCATTTTCTCTCGAAGTTGCGAGCGCGCTCTAGTATATTTGTCATCTACACATACTACATAGCAACAGTTTCAAGTATACTGACTGATATTAATTTACCGTGCGGTCGCGGGCCCGGAAGACATGCTTTATTAGACAACTATTCGGTACACGTCAAACAACCCCCGCTTTGTAATCGAGACATACAGACAGAGAGTAATGTACTTCAGTAGGGATATCTTTGTTATGATTTTGACATGGATTCGGTAAGATTTAGCAATCAATATTGAGGCAAATTATATAACTTGCTTTAAGGTGAAACTCTTTAGGAGGAAGTCCTTTGTTTCCTATTTAGTAACTTATTCGGCGAATATAACACTTTATACTCTCGCGGCATGAACACTCACAACTAAAACTTATATTGAACCGGGTATATCGCCCACGAGACCACGGCACGTGAAACCGTATCGAAACGTGAGGCAATGAAGGTAAATCAAAAATATCGCGATAGACCCGGTTCAATAAGTTTTAATTATTCGGGGAATTTATCATTTCACCGAAATATAATTTTCCAGAATTTTAATTCCTTTAGTCATACATTTTCATAATTCCTGCAAATTATCCTATTGATTAGGTTAGATACGGTTAGTGAAATTAAAAAATATGGGCCAAGTACGAGTGGGACTCGCGCACGAAGGGTTCCGTACCATTATCTGAAAGTTTGTTGTATGGGAGCCCCCCTTAAATATTTATTTTATTTTATTTTTAGTATTTGTTGTTATAGCGGCAATAGAAACACATCATCTGTGAAAATTTCAACTGTCTAGCTATCACCGTTCTTGAGATACAGCCTGGTGACAGACGGACGGACGGACAGCGAAGTCCCGTATTTACCCTTTGGGTACGGAACCCTAAAAATGAAACATTCGACGAGAAATAATTCTAGGAGTCAATATAGACCCTATTTGGAACCCAAGGGGTTATTTGGTAAAAAAACTATACATCATCTAAAATAAATATACTTTATGATAATTTCCCCTGCCGGGGCAGGCCGCGGAAGGGGCGTTTATTTTATTACAGAACTATTTGGAATGTTCCGAACAATCTCCGGTTTCGTAATAGAGAGTATGAAGTTATTTCGAGTCTAGGCTAATAGAGGAGAAATATTATCAAAATATGCTTTCATACTTTAGTTAGTTAGTTCGTCCAATTTATAATTTAAGTGTACTCAATGTAAATGTAATAGCATACCTTAGTTTTACGTTCCAATTGTGTGTTGGCGTCATTTTTATTATTTGTGACGTTCCACGGGAAAAGGTACCTTATGGAGGTTTCTAGTTACGGAGATATTCAATGTTGTGTAAAAATTGGTAAAAATGGCGTTTTTTTTATTATTCCTATTTAGTAAAATATACGTTACGACACGTCTTTGCCTATCTTTATTATTACTATAGGCGAATTAAAAGCTGAATAATATGCTTCTAAAGTTTAGTACAAAAGGTACTTTATGGCGCTGTAATACAAAAATGTTAGAAATACTTGTCGTAACTTGTTGCTCTACACCTCAACTCACAGTATCTCGCGATGAAGATCCTTTGGGAGCTCTTCCCGAAGTGCTTCCTTTGCAAGCCTTTCCCGAAGTGCTTCCTTCTCAGTCTCAGCCCAGTTCCAGTGGTCTGCAGTCTGTTCCGAGACGTAAAAGCCTACAATGCTCATACGGTGGTGAGACAGGTCACAGAAACCAAGTAGGTACGTGGCGGTGTCTTTTTTTGTAATAAAAGGCGTTCAGAACAGACAAATCAGTAAAGTCATGTAACTGAGCCATAAGGTACCTTTTCTTTGCTTATATTGTATTTGTTGTTTTTAAATAAGATTATAAGAAAGAACTGATTATTTTCGTAATTATTAAGTATTAAAATAATAATAGAGATTAATGAAAGCGTTTTTCAAAATGTAAATCATAGAAATTGATTGATTGTACTGATGTACTAGTTGTTGACCTCCATAAGGTACCTTTTTATAAATGTATGGAACAAAGACCGTGTTATAGTTATGTAGCTTTAAGTGACTCAAAAAGTAAAAATTAGTGTCTGATAACATTGTTAAAAGTTTTATATGATGTTTTGTTTTTTTTTTTTTTTATTGTGGCTTCCCTCGGCCTTCTTGCTGAGCAAGTGGTATTTCGCCAATGACTCGTTTCGAATCGCACACGGCGACAAGATTGAGGATTTATATCACGTTGTACGGTGAGATGCCTTTTTGTAAATTGATAGCGATTTACAAAAAAACCACGCGGTCTACCGGGCCTTGACCCAAGAAGGGCTATGTACGCTTCAAGTTGAATTCTTCATTAACCATTCACTCATACGTTAGTTCACTGCACAATAGGCTATCAATACTACACATTGAACAAGCAAAATGAATAAATAACGAATAACTAAACTTAAAGGCATGCGGCCATCTTAAGTCACAAACCGGAAGTCATATGATGTTAATTAAAGACTATTGTTGAAATATGTAGAAAAATTATATTGTTTGTGACTTTAAAAGTAAAAACTGTCATTATCTATGATTTTGCATTAAAACATTAAAAGTGTTTATTTTCCTTCAATTCTCGTTTTGTTTGTTATTTATTTTCTTTTGGAGTCGTTATAGAACACTTAGACATACAAATCTAACATCTTATTGCCAAGAAAAGGAAAAATTAAGCTAAACACGATTTCTTAGAAATAGGGTAGTAGGCATATTCATTGATAAATTTAAATGTTTGGACGTGTAATATTATGAGTTGTTGCAATATTCTCTGACAAACAGAAGCCCAAAGAATCAGTTTCCGTAGCCCACTATGTAACTTACAACAGGAACATAGTTTTTGAAACAGTTAAACTTCAATTGCCAATTTCTCAAAATCGCTGAATTAGCAATAAATATTTCAAAAAATTATATCTCAGTAAGTACGCAATCTAGAAAGATGATTTTTTCTGCTATCGATAGCTTATAAGCTGTAGTTTATCAAGGTATGCTTAACTCTATACCCGCCATAAGGTACCTTTGCCCGTGGGACGTCAGATTTTATATTTGTTAAGAGTAGTTCAGCTCAGTTCATTTTAATTTAAGCACTTGACAACATTGTTAACGGCTAAATTGTGTTTTTATCCTTTGATAGTTCTAAGATTCTTATTATTCTGGTATTTTATAACTTTTCTTGTTTTCTTGTCTGTCTGTGTAATGTAATTATTTCTGTGTTATCTCGGCTGCCCTATATCAAAACCTAGTAAGGGACAAATTTTTGGATTTTTGTTTTTTAACTTATTTGTACCAACCTAGTAAGTCCTCAGCTGGTGACAGAGACACCAGCTCAAAAATCGTTATAATAACCAGAGTTTTCAATGCGTCGAAACCTAGTAAGTAACATGTCTAGTAACTGTTTACCGTCGTCAAACCCAGTAAGTCACATATCCCATATCAAAACATAGTAAGGGCGTGAGACATACTAGGTTTTGGGCTGGTCAAAGGGCCTTACTAGGTTTCTGATCTGGGTATCAATGCGCCGGCAGGGGCGCGCGGGGCACCAGACCTAGTATCACTGTGTTCGGTCAGTCCACGGCAAGGCGCCGGCGCAGCCACATCGCGAACTGTTTAAATTAACTGTTGTCTGGATGGTTTTGAAGTATTGCGTGCAATATGAAGCGCCATTTACAATTTCATAGATCGAAGCAGTTGTTAGAGGCAGCTATTAATAAAAATAAGTGTCAAATCTCCGAATATGTTGGGTAAATGTATTTAAATACCAACTTTCATTTCCAACACTTTTATTTATTATTTTTTGTTACGTAGGAACCCCTACATCATCCCTTTAATACATTTATAAAACTTCGCTACTACAAACATATGCGAAGAGTGTCTGTGTCTTCGCTATTAACGTATAATACCTACTTAAGTACCTACAACTAGATCATTTTTTGCACACATTCAAGAAGACGCAGTAAAGATTTCCAACTGGGTGAGTTGTTTAATAAAATAAATGGGCTTGTAAAGAACTTATATTTTTCTCTTTTCTTATTAAATACCTACACAGTAATAAACACGTGTATATAAAATAAAGGTTTCAGTGTTTTAGCTGGTTGAAAATACGAGTAACAAGCATGATAATTTATAATAACTATACCTACCCACTCATGTAATAAATTATTTTACTTGCATATATTATATAACATTGAAAATTTTCATACGTACATTCGGATAAGTTCAATCGGAATTTCAGCTGGAGTTTAATGGTTGATTTGTTGTGTATCCTAACACTTGTATACTAGGTTTACATTTGAATAAAACGTTTTAAACGGATTATATCGCGTATATTAATTATTTGAGCCTCCCTGACGTTTCGGTACCTTTACAGATACCGTTGTCAAAGGTTGACTGAGAATAACACAATTTTTCTCAGTCAAAGTTACATTTGTGCAAACTACCCGTTTTATAAATATTAATTGAAAATAAAGGTATTCCATACGTACACGCCAGATGGGCCTAATTTGCAAAGACGGTTAGGTACCCACACATGTGCCAGAAGGGCATTTACTATTTTATTTATGCTGCACAGCATCCGGCCATATTGCCGAAAAAATCCTTTATTACAGAGTTGATTGTGAGAAATGAGCATATTTGCTTACAACATGCAGATCAAAGACTAGTTTTGTGTTCCTTAAGACAACGATTCTGGATAGCTGACGGTTTGCGCAGTGTGAAAAAGGTTATACATAAATGTGTAATATGTTTCAGATTGAAGGCTGCTGCGACGACTCAGCTGATGGGTTCCTTGCCGGCAGCGCGCGTCACTGCTTGTCGCCCTTTCGAGAGGGTCGGAGTGGACTTCGCTGGGCCGGTGACGGTAAAAAACAGTCGCATCAGAAAACCAGTAATCAGTAAAGGATACATAGCTTTGTTCGTATGTTTTGCCACGAAGGCGATTCATCTTGAGCTCTGCAGCGATTTAACGACAGAGTGCTTTCTTGCCTGCTTCAAGCGCTTTATAGCGCGGCGTAACCTGCCCAGCGACGTGTACTGCGACAATGCATCTACGTATAAAAGCGCAAGGAATCAATTAGATGAGTTCTATCGCTTGCATGCCTGCCAAGACCACCAGCGCGCTGTACAATCATACGGAGCCCACAAGGGTATCAATTTCCATTTCATACCGTGTTATAGCCCGATTTTCGGTTCGTTGTGGGAAAGCGGTGTTAAAAGCATGAAAAATCATTTGAAACGCGTTGTTGGGAGGGCTCTACTAACGTACGAGCAGTTGAACACCGTGCTGGTGGAAATAGAGGGCGTCCTAAACTCACGTCCGCTCACAGCTCTGTCGACTGATCCAAATGATCTGGCGTACCTCTCGCCAGGTCATTTCCTCACTGGTGCTCCGCTCAATACTTACCCAGAACAAGATGTAAGTAGCAAACCCACTAATCTACTCAGATTCTGGTCAATTTTAACCAGCATGAAACAGATATTCTGGAAGTATTGGAGCAGGCACTATTTAAATCAACTGCAAAACCGACCTAAATGGCAGTCGGTTATGCCAAATCTCGCTGTTGGTAGCTTAGTTATATTACGGAATGATAATTCGCCTCCCCTCGAATGGCCCATGGCTAGGGTCACCAGTTTATATCCCGGTAAGGATAATTTAGTACGGGCAGTTGAGGTGCTAACGGCAAGCGGTCATACTCACAAAAGATCTATTCATAAAATCTGTGTACTACCTATAGAGCCCTAGATGTTCTATTTTTATGAATGTTTGTGTATTTTAGTTTAAGATAAAGACTGAAATTAATGTCTATGTCGTTTGTTTAGTTATGTTATTTTATAAAACTGAATAATGCTTCAGTTACGTTATTATATATAACATCAAATATAAGCACTTTGTGTGCCATCAAAATGTGCTAGAATAGCAATTCTTAATAATATATGTACAATTTAAGCATATAACTGTTTTGTATTAGACGGATAGTCTTGCAGTGTTATCTTATTTCTGTTATTGTTTTGTATGTTAACGGATAGATACATACATGCTAATCTTTGCTATATAAAGATGTGCTGCATCGTTAGTCTAACCCATTTAGTAATAATCTTATTTGAATACTTTGATGTTACATGATGCTGTATCAATGTATGATATACTCTATTGTTATCTTTAAACAAGCAAAAGTAAATTAATATAGTAAATAAACATTGTTTTAGATAGGTTTGCTATGTTAATAGTTTTTGCAATAATTTAGAAAAGGCCCAATTAGATAGTTTTATTCCGATAAATATTTGTTATTGTGAGGCCGCAGTATGTTGCATACATAAGTAGCAACATTATGTTTAAATATAAGTTTTTATATTTAATTGTTGATGTAGCAACATTCTTTCTTCTCCATCCGTGCGTCACCACGAATACACGCCGTCCTTCTGTTCATCAAGTCTTTATTTATTTTTTCCATCTTCCCCGGCTCCGACACCCTGGAAATACACGTAAGCCCTGCGCTCTTCAGCATCCTAGATGCGATCAGCGCTCGTGCGTGCAGTTCTCCGTGGCGCCACCTATGGTCCCACCGGAAGATCAGCGCTAGCTCTCGAGATGAGGTAGGACCTTTTCGTGGCACGGCCAAAATGTTTTTGCTTTTTATTGTTATCTATTGTGTTAATGATGTATTATGGTCACGCCATGAATAAATGTATTTCTTTCTTTCTTTCTTTCTTAGTTACAAGTTGGCTACTGTAAAGAATATAAAGGTAATTTGAATTCACTGTATTCGATTTATTTCAATTATTTAGGTATTGAATAGCTGAGATAAAAAATAAGAATACTAAACAACCACTAGTCTCTTCCACTGGGTTACGCATTTAAATTTTTCTTTTAGCTTTGTTATGTGTATCAAGGGTTAATAAATAAACAAATAAAAAAAGTACAAACATAGTAAAATACTACAAAACGGCTTTACTCACGTCTTAGAAGTCGAACCAGCGTTGCCAGAGCTACGAAAAAATCCGAAGATCTACGGAATTTAGGCCTTGTGCCCAGACCAGACCTACGGAAATTATTGGTGAACCCACGGAATTTCAGACTACTTTTATTTATCACCAAAACATAACATATAAACGGAATGTACATTTTCTGCGAAAATGAATTGTAATCCTGGCTGAAACACTCGCAGACTAATCATACGATCTACGTTTCATTACATAGGTACAGTTCATGTACTTTCACTCAGTGATCCGATTTTTAAATTTCATTTTCTTACTAGCTCAAAACGATGAATAAACTATGGACAAGGTGTTGAAAAATATAATATTTTTCTTGTTTTTCCACCTACGATTTTGCAAAAGTTACTAACTTTAAATAATATTTTAAGCTTCAGTATAGTTAAATTAAGCATTGGAAAAAAATCTGTAGGACTACGGATTTTTCAAGCGACGATCTACGGAAATCTACAGACTTTTTTGTCTCACGCTACTTTCATAAATGTCATCTGGCAACACTGAGTCGAATATCGTCCGACATGTTTCTAGTCGGTAAGCGATTCATAATCATAATATATTCTTATACCTATACTTATCGCAATATTTGGACTTCTAGGACGTGAGTGAACCTGTTTTGTAGGTATTTTAACAGTTAAAATTACGAACGTTGCATTGATTCCATTTTTATGTTTATCCTATACTGATGATGCATACATTTTCGCTTAGTGAGATAATTTCCTTAGATCCTCCCATTCAAGATCAGATGTTTTTCCGATTTTAGGTTTTAAGTTTTTGTTACAAATTTCCATTAATATTATGATTAACTGGCTCTTTCTTGCGGCTTCGCTTGCGTTAAAACATACACTATTCTATGGGAACCATACGCATTCGGTACAATACAAACAGTCCTATGTTAGGGCATAAACTATCACTGTTCCAAATTTCATGATCGATACGGATTTGAATATCGATGTGAAGAACTAACGAACATACGCACACGGTTGGCGCAGTTTGTAGTGCACCTGCCTACTGAGCCGGAAGTCCCGGGTTTGAATCCCGGCCAGGGCAAATATTTGTGTGATTAACTCGAATATTTGTTTCTGCGTCTAAGTACCGATATTACAAGCTTTGCTTAGTTTGAGACTAGGTCCATTTGTGTAAGATTGTCCTTTACATAAACTTTCGCTTTTATAATAATATTAGTAGGATTCGAAAATAAGTAGTATCCTAAACTTAAATCATTCTATTACAGGTGACCTTTATTTAATTGAATCGCCAGCGGATTCTCATAAAACAATTAAGAGCGCTCCCCAAATGAGCGACTCTCGAGACTCATCAACTCAGCTCATAAAGTCAACCGCTGGCGTAAAAAGTCATCTTAAGAGAGGCGTTCTCTTATCTATCTGGCGATAATGCAAATGAAAAAGGGGGCCAACTTAATCTAAAATAGCGGAGCTCAAGCACCTAATTGAATAATTTTGTTACCAGAATGAAATTGCCGAAGGTCGAGTAACCCTTTTACGGCATTAAGTAATTGCACGAGAACCCACAGGCTGTGTGAGGGCATAATGTAATTTTCAGAAAACTCCCAGAAGTGTAGGGTAAGCATTTTTTGCCACTTCTAATCTGTGGAAGTTAATAGAGCAGTGCCGGAGTGGCCATCAGAGAGATTTAATTTAAATTGGCCCGACGTTTTATACGGGATTGTCTTAATTATGGGGTTATTTCGACTATTGAGTTAAAATTACTTTGCTTGGGTTGATTGGTCTGAATAGAAGTCCGGAATCAGCCGGTCTGCTGTTTTCTAAGTTCTGGACTGCAACTGAATAGGTTTGTACTGAACTAGCAAGTTGCATACTTGGCCCTGGGCTGCATACTGGTGACAGTGTAGTTTCAGCTGCAACTGATGATTAGGTACTTTTTTATTTATTATTTATTATTATTGGTACGAGTACAGAGTATAAAAACTAGGTTGTAAGAAAGCTTCCTACAAAACTGTGTTCTCGGTTGACTATAGGTAGTCGTCTTTGCAGCATAACTGTCACTTTCCTTTGTGTCGGTGATGCTCAGTCACGCGACAAGCGAAGTCGCAGCGAGATGCCAAAGGTTGACCGAGAACAGCACAAGTTTTCTAATAAGTTAGTTCAGACTTTCCTTTTTGTGTTGTACATAATAAAAAAATTATTAGGTTAATATGACGTAAGTATTTGTGGTAATACTTGAGTGACACTTTGCGTGAACATAATGTCACTCAAGTGTTTCTAAGTTCTAACAGCCTCTTTGAACTTCGGCTTGCTAGGCTCAGGGCGGATGTCTTCTGGCAAACTTTCAATAGACAATAAATAGGATAGGTTAAGTTTACACTTTGGTGTGCACTATGATAACATGAAGTAATTTTACCATCTCTATTCCGATATCACAATACTCGACGCAGACATGGGTTCCACCTTAATGTTTTCGGTATAACCAAACCAATGATTCAATTCGATTGGATATACTTATCAAAATTCGTACGAAACACTTTGCGAAGAGTACCTACTTTTTTGCTAGGACAGCAAGAGTGGAACTTTCTTTCTGTGCATATTTTCTCTGAAATTTTATAACAATCTATAAATATTTAACGGTATCAGAGACATGCTTGATATTAAACATCAATGATATGAAAGAAATCGATGAAACGATTATCGACGAAACAAGGGTACGTAAACCACAAAATTTGCTAAAAAGTAAGGCAATTTCTGCCGAACCAGACTTGGTTGTCGATTGGCCTGTAATAGTTAGCGGCAGTTGCCCCGATAAGTTAATTAACCCGGCGACGGGAGGCACTTGACATGCATTGACCGAGTATGACTGCCGAATGGAGTGGAGGCGATCGACCTGAAGGACTAGCGCCGTGAACCTACTAACAAAGAGATTGCAAGCACTGTTTCATAATAGAATAAAACACCAAGATGGCACGGATGCCCTGAAAACCTACTAACACCACCAAATATAACACTTTTTTATACCATTATAAAAGCTACTTGTATTTTGTTGTTTTGGTTTTGAGGCGTAGCGACATGATTGCCTAACGCGTGTTGAACAAAAGAACTGAGGCGGAGCTGGAACATCGATGCGCTCCTGGTAAAAAGACTTGAGCCAGCCTTCCTCTTAGTTAATCATAAACCTCGCCTTAAGCAGATTTTTTAAGTCGAGCTAAATCCTTGCTAGTTGAATAAAACACCAAGAAGGCTCTCTTTTTTATCGTTCTAGCACCTCTAGAACAACTGTGACACGCGACTCTTTCTCACGCGAGAAATATTACCTATCTCTTTCTTCGCTGTACTGTGAGAGAGTGACGGGTGATGCTATGTCGCGCGACCAGCGTGTAGTAAACTAACGAGTTTTGAACAAAAGAGGAAAGGCGGTGCTGGGACATTTGTGCGCTCCTGGTAGACTTAAGCCGGAGCTGGAACATCGATGCGCTCCTGGTAAAAAGACTTGAGCCGGTCTTCCTCTTAGTTAATCATAAACCTCGCCTTAAGCAGATTTTTTTAGTCGAGCTAAATCCTTGCTAGTTGAATAAAACACCAAGAAGGCTCTCTTTTTTATCGTTCCAGCACCTCTAGAACAACTGTGACACGCGACTCTTTCTCACGCTAGAAATATTACCTATCTCTTTCTTCGCTGTATTGTGAGAGAGTGACGGGCGATGCTATGTCGCGCGACCAGCGTGTGCTATACTAACGAGTTTTGAACAAAAGAGGGAAGGCGGAGCTGGGACATTTGTGCGCTCCTGGTAGACTTGAGCCGGCTTTGCTCTGAGTTAATCAAAAACCTCACCTTAGCAGTTTTTTTTCTTTGTTCGTTGAGTGGCCTGTAATGTGTTCGCTAGTTGGCGGCATTTGCCCCGATAAATTGATTAACCCGTCGCACGGTATCGAAAAAAAAGTGACAGGTAGTATTTTTCGCACGTCAAAGTCGCATGTCACAGTTATGCTAGAGGTACTGAAGGACTCGGCGAGAACCTACTAATAATGAGATTGCAAGCAATTGATTTCATCATATGTAGAATAACCAAGGTTCTCTTCAATGATCTTTACAGAAGTCACTACGACTGGGTACCAACGCGTGCCAATTTCATGCGAACATAGGCGGAAGGCGGAGCTTAATCGGGCATCTGAAAGAATTTTGGCCCGAGCTGAAACGTAGACGCTTCGCTCGCTTTGCTCGTTCCGTCAGTAAATTTAACTCGTATCGAATATAAATTGTAACCAGTGACTCGTCTGCCAAATATTCAAGCTTTTCAATAAGCTGAAAATTAACTTTTAGACAGAATCACTGGTAGACTTTAAACCTGTCTGTTGCAGGAGCGTTATTATTTTGTATCGGCCAAATCCGCTTTAGAATTTAGGCTTTGCTGTTGACAGTATGAAATTGGAACTGTGTTTTGTTTAGTTTCGCAAAATATTTAAAACAAAAACCGTTATTAAGTGGGGAATCTACATAAATATAAGGTGTGATTGTATCGAAATGATGAAAAAAAATGTACTTAGTAATTTTTTGACGGATAGGCTTTGCTTAGGTTAAGTAAGCGTCTGTTAATCACTGTTTTAAAGTATACAAAAATACCTAGAAATAGGAGCTTCGATAAGCGGTGTGAAATATCAACTCTAGGTTAAAGTTTAGGTTAACCTATATAAGCTATGTAAAGTAGGTAACGTTCTCAGGGTTGTAGTGCTATAATAACACTTCGGTATTAGGTAGCATTTGACAAAATAGACAATATTTTTTTACTAAAATGAAAGAAGTCTAAATATTAATTAAATTGTAAAATTACGATGAAGACTAACTTTCTTCACTAGTGAATTAAATTCTGTCACACTGCGGGACGTTGATTAAAAAGACAATTGAAAGCAAGACTATCTGGGCTTAGTATTGTTCTGTCTCCATTAGATTGTATCTAAGCCTGGAAAAGGCAAGTCTTGCCGGCCGGGTGACAAAGCCATGCTTTACCTTTGGCTGGTAGGTAATCAATGGATTTACTTTGATGTGTCATTTTAGGGATTTGTTGAATTGTGAAATATTACGTTTCTGGAGGTTATGAGTGAAATTGGTTAGTCGGATTCACACTCGCTAAAGAGTAGACATATGTAATTGTTAGTAGTACCTTTGGAACCTATTAAGGAAATTAGATTTTACATTATGAAAGATTCTTAAACACATAACATAAATGTTCGATGTCCGTTTACGTTTGTCAAATCTAAGGTTTTACTTGATTTGTTACGTCAATGCTGATTTTTGGGGTCCCGAACCCAAAAAGACCATATTATTGAGCTATTTACTATGATCTCTGTAGCCAAAAATACTAAAATAAAAGTAAAAATAAAAGGGGCTCATATTTTTTTTCTTTTTGGTTTGGTGGCACGAATCCTTTAGTGCGCGAGCCCGACTCGCGATTGTGTTCATAACCTTCTTTGACATAAACACATTTCTAACCATTGCCCTAACTGTACTAAAAAGAGGTTTTGAAGAGTTTTAAAGTTAACATTTAATATCAAAAACGGCAAGACTTAACAATCAGCCCAAATCACCCCGAAAATTTGATACCTATCAAAAAGTTTGCATCAAAGATAATGGTTCCTTTCTCCGTTCAACTCGTCCCGTAATTACTTTCAATTCAAATTCAATTCCGACGAATCGTCATAAAGAAACACGAGGTACCTTGACACCCTGTAAATTAATGCTATTGTCGCAGAATGAGCGCTTTTGCGCCACCCTGTATACGGCTATAACGAGTATTTCTTTTAACCTGCCGTAAAAAGAGGTATATGAGTTTTATGATGTTTACATAACCTTTATATGTACTGTCCTGTATGCGGTGTCAGCATATACTATGTTTTTAGGGTTCCCTAGTCAACTAGGAACCCTTATAGTTTCGCCATGTCCGTCTGTCCGTCTGTCCGTCTGATGTCCGTCCGTCCGCGGCTTAGCTCCGTAATCATTAGTACTAGAAAGGTGAAATTTAGTATGAGTATGTGTGTGTGTATCACGCCGACAAAACGGTAAAATAAAAACTAAAAAAAAAAGAAAAAAAATTTCGGGTACCTCTGGTACACCTAAATCCTATTGTGTAGGGTGTCGTTAAATAGGTATGTTAAAAATAATAGGGGTCTTTAAACATTACTTTTTGATAAAGTCAATAAAGTAAATATTCGCTCCGAAAATAAAAAAAATAACCCTCTATCTTTTCAACCACGGGTCAAAAAATATGGAAAAGTTTATGAAAATGAGGCCTTGAACAAAATCGGTCCATCCGTTTTTGAGTTATCGCAAAATTTCATTATTTTCTTTAAAAGGACGTAAGTTGACTTCCAGAAGGTAATAAGTAATTACAGTTACTTTGGCGTTTACGACCTTTTTACAGAACTTAAATCTTTCTCGTAACTTAAACCTAGCACGTCTATTGTGAAGGATGAGCAACTACGGAACCCAACACTGAGAGTGGCCCGACATGCTCTTGGCCGGTTTTATTGAAGACATTCATTATTTACCTACATCTATCTATCCCGTAGACAACTTGTTTCCAGGCTAGAAAATGGTTTGACTACACTTTAAATCCTATTTGTTTAGGACTAATTTCGTATTTGTTTAACGTACCTACAGATGTATTCTAGCTGACCTAAGGTAAGGTGGGAGAAGTCTAACATAGTTTATTGTCTAATGGGGTAATACCACAGGTAATACTAACAGTTAGTTAGTTATTGGACTTGATAGTCTTAGCCCACCTAACCTTATACGAAAATGAATTCTCTTGTGTAAGTGTGTCTGTAATAATTTGCTGCTTATGATTATCATATTTATTTGAAGCACCTACTATTGTTTTATTAATCTAGTGAGTTTCTTTCGGCTTTCTTCTCAACAGCGGTCTTTTCTTGTGAAATGCCGATAGATTCAGATTCAGACCTGTAAAAGTGCCCTTGTGGCCTACTTCACAGAATACTTAATAGTACTAAGTACATACAGAATGGACACGCACCGATTCGAATTACCTCACCCCGCGAGGGCACCGAGTTGGAATCGAGTTGGCTGCGTAGAAAATTTTGAAAGGTTTGTGTGCATACTGTGTGGGCATTGACTCATAAAATAGTGATGGTGTTGGTGATGGTAATGATGATGATGATGGTGGTGACTGGTGATGATGACGATGGTGGAGACTGGTGTTGATGATGATGATGATGAAGGTGGTGCCTGGTGGTGGTGATGTGATGGTGGTGATAGTGTTGACGATGATGATGATGATGAATATGGTGGTGACTGGTGATGATGATGATGGTAGTGATGGTGATGATGGTGATGAATATTGTTGATGATGGTGATTAATGATGATGATGACGACGATGGTGATGAATGATAATTAGGTATGATGATGGTGATCTGGATTCTGATCTGATGGTGATTAATGATGATGATGGTGATGAATGATAATATGATGATGGTGACGACGATGACCACAAAATCACCATCATCACCACCACCACCATCATCACCATCATCATCATTATTCACAGGACAGCTTCGGGGAACCCCGGACGGATGGCAACCCTAGGTCAAATTCATAATTTAAATAAAAGTAAACAAGATCTGTGACAATACTTAACTCCCTTAAAATAGCACAACAAACGCCTTAAGAAAGTCAGTCTAAACGACCGCTTTCTCTGACGAACAGTAAGTTGAAACAAAAACACCGTCCCACTCCTGTAATCAGATGGAAAAGGGAAGAGGGTTGATCTAACGCCTTCATTTCAAGAACAACGGCTGTATTTTAAGAAAAATAGGTATCCCGAGTTATTCTTGCTTCATTAAATTGATGGGCCCTAAATTTTTTACGTCGCCGCTCCTGCCTTTATCTGGTTTTGTTAATCATCCACGAGGTTTGGTGGGTGTGCCGTGGAATATTAAACACATTTTTATATTACAGGTTGATAAATCTAAATGGGTCAGTATAGACATAGGGAAATCTGTTCGTATAAGTATCCTATAAACATCTTTGGATATCCAGCTATCCTTGTACCAAAATTCGTTATAATCCAGCCGTTCCGGCGTGATGGGGGGGACAAATATTTTTTGCCAGCAGTTGGCGCTGTACGGCAGGCGTCGCTCGTTTGCATCACACTGTTAAGACTTTTCCTGAAACAATGTCCTCTCTCCATAGAAAACTGATTTTCTATACAATAATCGAGAATTGTATAAAAGTAAAGATATACATAAGATTATCAATGTATTTGTCATAATATAAAAAAATGAGTGATGTGAGAAAATAATAAGTGTGTGAACATGAAGAAGATGAAGATTACATGTAGACAACTGTTTAGCTATTTGGAGTTCTTCCTTGCCAACTAAATAGGATTTGTTCGCGTTGAAGTAACCTAATTTCCGCCCAATATCCATTCTCCCATTTCTGTCAAAAGTTCTCGAAGCCATTGTACATAAACAGCTGTCTGCACACATTTACTCCAACCATCTTCTCTCGCCATTCCAGTCTGGTTTTCGCCCTGGTCACAGTACGTCTACTGCCTTACTTAAGGTTGTTGAAGATGTGAGACATGGCATGGAATCTCGTCAACTTACTGTTCTGGTTTTGATTGACTTTTCAAACGCCTTCAACGCTGTCAATCACGACCTTCTTCTATCATCCCTCAGTCACTTGAACATATCATCATCAGCAGTTGCGTGGTTCTCTTCCTATCTTCAAGGTCGACGTCAATCTGTTCGAGCGGATGGGTCCTTCTCTGACTGGTGCGATCTTACTTCTGGGGTTCCACAGGGTGGCATTCTTTCTCCTCTCCTTTTTTCCGTATTTATTAATCTTCTAACCTCCAACATCAAATGCTCTTACCATCTTTACGCTGACGACCTACAACTCTACACTCATAGTAGTCCTAATGACATTGATGCTGCAATCGAGACTATCAATTATGATCTGTTTCGTATTTCCGTTTGGTCGCGTCGCTTTGGGATTGCTGTCAATCCATCTAAGTGTCAGGCCATCTTGCTCGGGAGCAGTCGTCTGCGTGCAACAATTGATGTAGAACACTTGAAGCCGATACTGTACGAGGACGTGGTCATACCGGTCGAGTCACAAGTGAAGAATCTGGGTCTGATTATTGACAGTCACCTTATGTGGGACCCTCAGGTGTCTGACGTTTGTCGCAGGGTGACATACACGTTAAGATCGCTTTACAGGTTCAAGAATGTTCTCCCGGTGAGCACTAAGACTCTTCTCGTCCAAGCTCTTGTCCTCCCCGTCATCGACTATGCTGATGTGTGTTGCTCTAATCTCACCCAGGCCTCCCTGAATAAGCTGGAACGCATGCTAAACAATTGTATCAGGTTTGTCTTTGGCCTTCGTAAGTATGACCACATCTCGGAGTTTCGCCGTCAATTAAACTGGCTTCCTGTACGTGAACGTAGATCTCAAAGAATTCTCTGCACTCTCTTTTCGATCTTATTTGATCCAACCACTCCCGATTATCTCAAATCCAAGTTTCAATTTGTAACTGCTCGCCCTGGATGCACTCTCCGTACTTCTCGTAGACTTAAGCTAGTAGTCCCCGTTCACCGCTCCGGTTTCATGTCCAATTCTTTCACGGTTCA
Organism: Apotomis capreana; assembly: GCA_947623375.1. Taxonomy (NCBI): domain Eukaryota; kingdom Metazoa; phylum Arthropoda; class Insecta; order Lepidoptera; family Tortricidae; genus Apotomis; species Apotomis capreana. The sequence continues at coordinate 10,953,825 of OX392517.1, read as the reverse complement.
GGCAATACATCTCTGGAACGCTCTCCCACTCAACATCAGGCAAGCTCAGAGTAAGGTCTCCTTCAAGCGCATGTTGCGCAAGCATCTTTTGGACAGTCTCTCTTCCTAACTCTCTTCGAAATATTTTACTTTTGGTACATAATATATGTAAGTATATTATATAAAGTATTCGTTTAAGTTTATGGTAATTAATTAATTATATATACATTCTTATATATATCTTTAGGTAATTGATTCGTGTTGTTATTACTGTTTGTCTGTAATCTTTGATCCTGCACCGACAACATATTTCTGTTTAACCCAGTGGTTGACTGGTAGAGAATGCCTAAAGGCATTAAGTCCGCCATTTGTACTTTTACTTATGTATTTTGTGCAATAAAGTTTAAATAAATAAATAAATAAATAATTCTACCCACTCAGCTGGTTTTGACAACGACGGTTACCAATAAAAAAAAAAACTATATTAGATATGTTCTCAAAGCACGTTTCTCGCGCTTTGCTCAATACCAATGTTTACAAATAAATAACACCACACCACTCCGATAGTCAATAGAGTTTTCCGTACAATGGTGCAGCATTTTGAACCAAGCATAAAATAAATCAGCAGACGTGCAGCGAATGCAGAGGGTTAAGAACTGTATGAGCTAAGTTTCGACAGCTTAATACGCTTTTCCTTTTAGCCATTATTCACACTTAAGAATGAAGTAGTTGTTTGCATATTTGAGAGAAATACGACATTATAAGAGCAGATGGTTTAGTTTAAGTTCTGAGTTTTTAGTCTGAACACAAGATCACATGCATATTTTCATTCACATAGGTCAATATTATTATATATAGTGAATTTATTCTAAATGGGAATATAATGCCAATGGATCATCCTTACCAAAAATATATATATCCAAAGAAGATTTAGAAGGAGATGGACGAGGTGTGTAGGGCACAGTTCAGAATGATTCAGTCTTTACTCGCTGTAAATATTTGTATAACTGTCAGCCATATTGTTTGTAAACAAGGCTTGGACAATTATACCAATCGATTCGTTGATATAGGGGTTCTGTTTAAATTCGAACCTGGAGGCAAATGTTCGCAGATAGCTTCTGTTTGTGGTAGAAGCTGGCCGTTTATAGGATTGTTTGTTTACAAACATGGAATATGGGAAACCCTAGCTTAAAGCAAGACTCCATGATTGGAGAGACCATTACCCGGAATAGAATACAAATGAAGTGTAAACTATATTACTCAACAGAGTTATTCCGTTACATATCGAGTCTTTTTGTAATAGTTTTCAGATTGTTTCTTCTACAAGTACTTAAGTACAAGGGAATCAATACCTACGTATACTAAGTAGTAAGTAGATATTGATTCCCTTATATTTAAACACAGACAGACACACCGGACGGATAGCGAAGTAAATTAAACCCTATAAGGGGTTTCGTTTCTCTTTTGAGGTACAGAACCCTAATAAGAACCTTTTCGTATAATACAGAAGCCTCAAAAGGTCGTAAACTAAAAATGCAAAAGATAAATTATTCGGAAGCGTCTGAAATAATATCCAGCTTAAAGCACTGGCTTGCTCACGTTTTATTTTTAGGGCCGAAAAGATCTATTACACGACGAATTAGGACATTTAAGGCCCTTTTGCTTAATAGCCACTTCAAATTAGTGTTAAAATTCCTTTCGGTTAATTTTCGTGTCCATTATGTCGGGGATATTTTAGCCTTTTGTATTATTTTGTAAGTAACGAGTTCTCTTGTGTTAGATTGTAATGGTTATTGGACTTTTTAGGGTCCCGTGGCGGATAGGTGTCGACGGGGCTTTATTTACTAAGGCTCTGCAGTCTATCTGTATACTTTGAGTGACGTTAGTAGCCAACGCATCTGCGCACGTCTAGGTCATCAACACCACCACCATCACCATCGTCATCACCATCGCCATCACCATCGCTATCATTACTATCACCATCATCAACATCAGCATCGTCATCAACACCACCATCGTCATCACCACCTTCAGCATCATCATCAGAGGCCGGAAGATTGGATAGATGTTTACCTAAATTTGACGAATTCCTATTGCTATCCCAAGAAAAGCCGCCGTCGAAGTTTAGGTGAATATCTATCCGAATTTCCGAACCCTGACTCACTTTGGCTTTGACTTGGCTCGACTTCGCCTGATGGTAAGCAAAAAGGAGAGCCCAAGTCGCAACGGTAACTGACAAGAAACAAACGATGCCTTTTCAGTTGACACTGCCATGCTGGCCCGACAGATACTTCTTCATACTTCATTTGAAGGGTCCCATGTTGTAACAACGAGGAAACATATGTGCCGGCAAAGAGTTCCACTTTTTAACAATCACCACCATCGCTTTTGTTTGGATAAAATCGGCGTACTCCTAATCAATCGCAACAGCACACACGCGTGCCACGCCTTATGACCAATTGCGCCACATTTTATATAAACAACCAGAGACCGATAGTAGTATATAAGACCGATATAGTATTATTTTATTTTATTTTTGAAGATCGCTGGAGATTTAGCACTCCGTAATTCTACTGGAAGCGAATTCCATAAGAAAACGGCTTTAAAGTTAAAGGAATTAGTAAAATTTTGAATGTGAGGAGGGGACAGATAAAAGGAAGTTTTTAGCGCACCTAACGACGAATGGTAGCTAAATCGCTCTTTAAGATACAGGGGAGTCGCTCGCTGGAAAAGTCGACAAGCACAATCGCGAGAGCTACTATTTTGTTAAAATTAATAAAAACAAACTTGGTCTTCCTTTGATCAAGATTATACAATTTCAGTTCTGTTTAATGTCGATTTATGTAAAAATTATTGATGAAAATCCTTGGTAACGAGACGCACACTAAGTAAAATAATTCATGCGTGCAAAGTGTACATGGTAACACTTTAAGCTTCACCTTTAAATCATGAGGTTTCACAGTAATCTGAACCCGAATCAAAGCGAATTTAAAATAAATACGATACCCCACACCGCATGTTTAACTCAAACGTATCTCGAATAAAAAACATCGGAGGAAATTTAAAAGCGTATTCTTCGCGTGTTATTATGAAAGGAGACGGCAATAAAATGTAATAATGGCTTCCTTCGCGTCCCAGAAGTAGAATGTGTTCCGAGGAATATGCAAATGTATTCAAGTTGTCTTACAGTAACGTAAGTTTAATGCGCATTTGAGGGACCTTTTAAATGGGATTTAAGTTCATTGCCTGTTTTAATGTACGGTGAAATCGTTCTTATGTGTTGAAATTGTAACTATTAGTTTCCGCAACCGCTTTAGTGACTGCTATATAATAATACGCATTAAACCACGTACGTAGATTTGTTAAGCGAGCGTATATATGCAGGAAAATTGCTTAATAAGGTCACAACGAGTGTTTGAATTCTAAATTATGTACAGTTGCATATACCATTTATCTATACATATCTTCATAATCATAATATGGTGAAGTGATCTCTATGTATAATGTATTCAGGAATTTTTGGTAGAATAATCTGCATACACACATCTGTCATGTCAGAATAACTTATCTCACTTCCCACTTTCTTCAACTTTCCAGGGCAGGCTGCAGTCGTCAAAAGATTCGTTTTATATTGTACAATAAGGTGCCTGCGTCCACGTGGAAGAAAAAGTCATAAACCTGCTTCGTACTTCTCCGTAGTCGGGTAAAAAGCATACTATAAACCGTAGGGTGACGGCAACAAGGTGGATTGACGACCTAATTAGGATCGCGGGAAGCAATTGGATGAGGACCGTGTACAAATGAGTGGAGAACGTTGGGGGAGGTCTTTATCCAGCGGTGGACGTCTACATGCTAATATGATGATGATGATAATGGTGATGATGATGATGATTAGGAAGTTGAAGTGCTTTCTTCGATGGTATATCGACGGACTGAATTATATTATAAACAACGTTTACAGCATTTATTGACATACCAGGTGGATCCTGTAACAAGAGCAAAAAAATAAAACATAGATTTTACTCGTCAAACTGAACAACATCTGTTCAGAAACTAAAAAAAATACTGTTTTCATTGTTCATATTTCAAACAAAGTAAATAGCATTTTCAATGTACGCCGTCCAACATTGATATCGCATTAGCATTGACATAGCTGTCACTTTACTAAATATCCAATGTTTCGCCATTCTTTGAATAAACTTTATTTTACAGGTTTACATTATAAATGAGTTATTTTTAAAAGTTGTTTAATTAATGTTGTTCAGTTTGAGGGGAAGGAGAATCTATGTATTAATTTATTGCTCCTGTTACACGACCCACAGGTATACAGCATCTAGATGCACAACGGTATGTCCGCCAAGTTCACGAAGCAAAAAACACCATTACATACGTAATAGCAATGAAACTAAAAGTATACACGTTATTGCGCTCACCTTCGGCTCATACCTACTATTGTGCCTGTGATCTGAGTTCAAATTTATTTTACCCTAGACGCCAGTAAACCAGTTTAATGACATACTCTGTTGTTTAAAGTTTGCAAAGCGAAATCCCCAGTAAATTTAATCACACAGTACAACAACTTCACACGTACGAATATAGTTATAATCTTCTTATGGTGCACCATTTATTTCAGCTCAGCAAAATGGCTCGAAAGCTGAACTTTTAAACAGTTTACATTAAGTGTGAGTTACGTACTTAAAGTAAAGCTTTCTATGCTTTAGTGAGCTTAGTGCGAGATGGGTTATTCAATGTTGTTTTTAAAGTTGTTTAGTGTAAATGACACGGGAGTTATCCTTGCAGTTTAGTTAGGGAGCTGAGTGGCAAGTCAACACGTTCGCGGACAGTAAGACACACCTGTTTGACACTAAAATTTTGTATGGAATATTTGAAACTGTTATAGCAGTTTCGTCATAATTGAAAGATTGAGTACAATTTATATGTGACAGTGAACACTATGCAAGTCGAATGCTTTACCAGTTGCGTCAAATATGATACGTTTTTATACTACCTTATGTGACAACAAATGCTATAGCATTATACTTCCATAGCAGTTCTGCCACATGGCTTAGCTAGCTCGGTATATTTATGGCATTGAATGTTATAACAGCTGCCTGCTACGCTTATATGTGATAGCGAAAACGAATATAGGCGTTGATTACAGGTGTCGTGTTACCCGGTCCTCCGAGGAGTCGAAGGACAGGATAACAGACGTGAAAGAGAGAAAGATAAGAGGAGAAAAGAAGTAGAAAGAGAAAAACAGTAAATTCAGGGTTAGGGTTCTTTATTTTCACTCAGTCACCAAGGCAGTGGGATAACGGAGTAAAGGGGAGGTTGGAAGTCCTAGGTCCGAGCGGTTGCAGATGAGGCGATGTCCGTGTAGCCTGATATCAGTCCGTAGCCGGTGGGTTGCAGATGAGGCGATGACCGTGTAGCCTGGTATCAGTCCGTAGCAGGTGGTCACACAGGTGGTCGCAGGAAGGCGTATGTGCAGTGACAGCAGGATGGCGTTTACGCAGTGGCAGCACTGGAGGGCGTATACGCAACAGCAGCAGGAGGGCGTATACGCAACAGCAGCAGGAGGGCGTATACGCAACAGCAGCAGGAGGGCGTATACTCGGTCGCATACACAGCGGTAGCAGATACGCAGTGGCAGCAGGTGGGCGTATTCGTAGTGACAGCAGATGGACGAAAATGCAGTTGTAGCAGGCAAGGCCTTTCAGCGTCCGAGCGAGTCAGTAGTCTTGTTTGGGGATAGCCAAAGGGAAAAGGGTCTCTCTTGAGTGCAGGGCCAAGCTTTGGCCCTGCACAGACCAATTTCGAGTTCCTCCTTAGTTGAGAGGCACGAGAAGACTGAATTATGAGCTGATGGCAGCGCTTTTATATTAGGCTCGCTGACAAAATGTTCCAGAATAGATAAAAATATGAAATTTTGAATTTTAAGAAGTACTAAGGCACCAGCCAAACGATAAAGTTAATACGACCTAGCTCAAATATATCCAACCTCACCGCTTTGGTAGTAAAATTACGTGAAATGGAGAATTTTATAAGACAAGACGTTGCTATGACATTTTTTCAAACAGAAATGTCATAACAAAGCTAAAATTGTATATTAGTGTTTTTATACAATATAACGTTATTATAAAAGAAAAAGGTGGAGAGAAAAATGATGTAAGTAGCAGCCCGCGTCAAATTGATTTTTCAGTAAGTTAGGGACTAATGAGTCAACGTTTCAGGCAATATAACGAAGCAAGCGAATTATACCGAACTAACAACGTGCTAGAGAGATAAACAGAGCATTGGATATACGGAAACCCCGAATTTCATCGCTTAACGGAATTACCAAGGTAAAAGAACACTACATTACCCCAAAAACCCAGGAAAAAAAAAACTTTTTCGTAGTCTATGTTAGGAAAAGTTTTTATTTTGTGTGTCAAAGATCTAAAATAAAAGAAAAGTTAATAATAAGTTTAATGAAATGAAATGGTTGGTGAGATGCGAAAATGATTGAAGAACTTCCGGACCTAACATTCATCTCTGTCCTAGTCACGCAGTCATTCATCTCTTACAAAGGAAGGGGATGTGGTTCACGTTCAATGACGCACACTCCTACGGAAGTCCTCCCTATGACCTAAGGTGTACGGTCCACATACCGCACATTGCCATCTCAGCGAAATAACCAACAATCGCGTAAAGCATTGACATACGCGCCAGTACACGTTCACATTAGACAACAACCACACGTGTCCTCATTAGCATTATCATTCATAATATCGCGCTTTTATAGTTTACTTTGACTTTATAATTAAAGAGTGTATTTTCGACTATATTAGTGAGTTATTATTACATCCAGCAAATAACATTTCATAATTGGTGTATGTGACACTAGCAGCCCGTACATCAATTTGGTCCTTCGAGCAGAAAAGTAGTGTTCTTGAGTGTCCAAAGTGCAGTATCGCATCGGTTTGACTGGCCTCCCACAAGCGGGTCTCACCAGTCAGATTGAGAAGGCGTCTACACTGTACATAGGAAACAGGAACATTGCTTTACCAGCATCGCAGCACTAGCAGCTGCATCACAGAGCATAACAGCAACTATACAGCAGATCATCAGCAACTTGTGCAGTTTAGTATATATTTACTATCAAAATGGGATCTATTCAGGAGATATTGGATACCCAATCTCAGCTTATGGAAGCTATGAGAAAGTTTCTTGAAAACTTTAAAAAAGACGGAGCAGACCGCAAGACGCCCGAAAGGATCCCGAGAAGGTTACAAATTCTTGACCAGTATTGGGCCGAATTTCAAGCAAACCACGAGAAGCTTTGTGAGGGGAAACACTTTGATCATCCCTACTTCTCCGAAAATCAATACGGCGTCACGGAGCAATTTTACCTGGCCACAAGGCAGCATGTTAACGCCTTTATGAAGGCGGAACGTAAGCCAGTAGTTACACTAGCAGACCCAACAACATCAAAAATAGGACTATCGCCCCAGCCTAGTCCTCGCGACCGTGCGGATCCACCCCGCCAAGATCAACCCCCGGTACAACCAACAGAAACGCTTTTGTCGGGAACTACAAGCAATGATGATGTTGCCCCTACCAACACAGGAGCAATAGAAACAGCAACCCGCGGATCGCTCAGCAAAACTGACGAGATGTTACGTAAGCAAGCCAGCAACTTTAGAGCATTTGTCAGAACTGTATCTAACATAACCTTGGAACATATCAACGAAAAGTGGGAGTTTGAGGATGCTTTCAAGGCTCTACAAGCACGATGGACTGCCATAGATGCCCTTCACTGGGAAATCGACAGCATTCTAGAAACAAAAAACGTAACGTACGAGATGAACTACAACATTTACGAAATGCAGTTTAACAAAATCAAAAAAGAAATCAATACCAAGATGTGGTCGGTCACCCACAGAGAAAAATCAACCCCTAAAATGGATATTCCCATTTTTAGCGGCAGTTATCAGCATTGGACGTCCTTCAAGGACTTATTTACAGAAGCAATCCATGCTAACCCATCTCTCCCAAACGCTCAGAAAATGCAATTTCTCAAGAGCAAACTAAAAGGAGAAGCAGAAAAACTGATCCAGCATTTACTTATCAGTTCAGAAAACTATCAGACATGTTGGGATATTTTAAATCATAGATACAACAACAAAAAGATGATTTTTTCATCTCATATCAACACTTTACTAAGCCTTCCCAACACACAGCAACATTCAGCAGCATCTATCAAAAAAATTCACGACACAACCAATGAATGTCTACACGCCATCAAAAATCTTGGAGTAGACACAGAGACGTGGGATCCAATCATAGTGCATCTGCTCTCTCAAAAACTGGACGCGGAAACGCACAACGATTACGTGGAGTCCTTGAAAACACCACGTGAATTACCAACTCTTAAAGACTTTTTAGAGTTCTTAGAAAACAAATTTACATCATTGGAATCATCTTGTCGCAGACCAGATTTATCAAAATCATATCAGAATCATCAGCATCAAAATGAACCTTCAACAAGCAACAAGAAGTTTCATTCTTACAAAGCATATAGCACTAATCAGAACATGAATGCCAAATCATATGCATTTACAAAAACATCAAACAATTATAATGAACATTATAAATGTCCACATTGTCAGAATGACCATGAGTTATTTGCCTGTAAGGCATTTCTCGGATTACAAACTGGCAACAAGCGGGAAGTAATTGCGAAATACAATTTATGTAGAAATTGCTTATACGATCATAAAGGCAAAGAGTGTCATTCGCTCAAACGATGCCGCGTTTGTAGCGGAAATCACAACACGTTACTTCACGATGCCTACGGTTACCCGAGCCCGAGCACATCAAATCACAAAGCAATTGCCGTCGAAAACAAGAAACCTAACAATAGCAATAGCAACCACGTGTCTCAAGAAGAATTACCAGAAATTCTTCTAGCAACAACATTAATCAAGGTCAAAGCAATGGACCAATCAATGGTGACTTTGAGAGCTCTAATTGATCAAGGTTCTCAAACAAGTTTGATTTCTGAAAAAGCAGCACAAATTTTGAGATTACCACGTGAACAATGCAAAGGTGTAATTTTCGGCATCGGCTCAAAAGAAAACAATTCCAAAGGCATCATTAACATAACTTGTACATCACTACACAATGAGTATACCTTTAACACAGATGTATGTATTATGCGAAACCTCATCAATAATTTGCCCAACAAATCATTCAAGAAACCGTCATGGGATTTCTTAGAAAACATTAATCTAGCGGACCCAGAGTTTTACGCAAGCCGCCCGGTAGACATCTTATTTGGAGCCGACATTTATTCTGATATCATACAAGAAGGTATCATCAGACACGGAAAAAGCCATCCTCTGGTACAAAAAACACGCCTAGGTTGGATTTTGACTGGAAATGTGCATACGCTGAAATGTAACGTTGTTCTCAACAACGTAGAAGATATTCACAAATTTTGGTCGGTGGAAGATATATCAGAAACATCAAACATGTCACAAGAAGACCTCGACTGTTTACATCATTATCAGAAAACAACAACTCGCAACGAAGAAGGCCGTTATATCGTGAGCATGCCTTTTAAAACAGATTTTGAGGAAAAACTAGGAGCTACGAAACCTATGGCCGTGGCACAATTTCGTCAACTCGAAAACAAATTTATCAGACAGCCGAAATTAGCAGAAGCATACAAAGAATTTATCACTGAATATCAATCACTAAATCATATGGTTGAGTGTACTAGCAACGAGACACCCAGTTGCTACTTACCTCACCATAGCGTCGAGCGCGCGGAATCAACGACGTCGGCATTACGCGTTGTTTTCAATGCATCGGCAAAAATGACAACTGGCTACACTTTGAACGATTTAATGCACCGAGGCCCGAATTTACAACAGGACCTCATGAGCCTCATCTTGCGATGGCGACAATATCAATACGCATATACCGCCGACATAGCAAAAATTTTCAGACAAATATTGATGACCCCTGAACATCAGCAATTTCAAAAAATAGTATGGAGATTATCACCAAATGAGCCGTTGCAGGAATTCAAATTAGCAACTATCACGTATGGGACCAAGGCAGCTCCCTTCCTCGCCATGATGACATTGAGGCAGCTAGCCATAGACGAAGGTCATAAGTACCCAAATAGCAGAGCAGCACAAGCATTACAAGAAGAATTTTATATGGACGACCTTGTTAGTGGAAGTTTCACTTTAGAATCAGCAAAACAGCTACAATTAGATTTAATACAGCTTCTTAAATCAGGAGGCTTTAATCTACGAAAATGGTCATCGAATAAGGCCGAACTCTTACAAGATGTCAGCATAACACAAAACAAAGAAGAAGAATTCAACTTCAAGCATTTAGAATCAACAACAAAAACACTCGGTATCAAGTGGAACCCAATTGAAGATCAGTTTACATTTCAGTTGAAAAGCAACTTCACAGGGACACCGAAGACATTGACCAAAAGGTCACTATTATCAGAAATTTCAAAAATATTTGACCCCGTTGGCTGGTATACGCCTTTAAGCACCAAATGCAAACTCCTGTTTAAGCAAGTCTGGCTATCTAACATACAATGGGATGATGAACTTCCCGGAAGCATCAGAACAGAATGGGAGAAAATTCGATGTGACCTTCAGTACATCAACGACTTCAAAATTCCAAGATGGTACCAGACCGGCGAGTCCGACAGCATTGAATTGCATGGATTTTGCGATTCGTCAATAAAAGCATTTGCCTGTGTTGTATACTGTAAGGTTAAAAACAAGATAGCACTGGTAGCAGGAAAATCAAGATTAATTCCCGAAAACAAAAATCTAAGCCTGCTGAAATTAGAATTATCAGGGGGCCTATTATTGGCCGACAGCGCAAGCCGTGGCATGTCCGGAGCGCAGTTAAAGCAGCATTTGTTATGGTGGAATGGACCCGCTTTCCTACCATCATTCAACGAAAAACATGAAATAGATCACCCGGCCTACGTCACAGATCAAGAAGTACGCAAAACAAAGCTCAGTTACGTCACGACGGCACGTCACAGCGATGACGACATAATATAATACATATTAAACAAATTCAGCACAATGACGCGAGCAGTACGCGTACTCGCTTGGATACTACGAGCGATAACACCGAACACAGAGCAAAACGCTTACTTGACTGTAACAGAGCTAGATCGAGCCAGAATAAAAATCATTAAATATGTGCAGGAACGTGACTATCAAGACGAAATCAGTAAACTTAAATCACATAAACAAATACACAAAAGCAGCAAGATTTTGGAACTCAACCCATTTCTCGACGATCAAGGACTACTACGAGTTGGAGGCAGACTTAAGCATGCAAATTTAAGCAAAAATAAAAAACATCCGTACATCATTCCGCATCAAGGCCGTCTGACCGAGCTTATCATAGATCACGCGCACCGCAATTTGTTGCACGGGGGCGCGCGCCTAACATTATCAGAAATCCGTAACACTTTCTGGATAATAGGCGGGAACAGAGCAGTAAAAAAAAGGTTACAGCCTTGCGTGAAATGCAAGAAGTTCAAAGCAAAACGCTTGGGTAATTTACCCGAGGCCAGAATCAACCCCTCGCGACCCTTTGAGCATACAGGCCTTATCAAACGCCCCATAGTTAAATTGTCGCTACTCTCAACCGATACGTCATTAAACTCAGCATACAAATCATTGAAGACGTCACAATCAGAAGCAAGCACTGACAACGTAGCCGGCGAACAGAAGACACAGCAATCAAACGTCGGAACTACGGGACAGAAGAAATTTTCGAAAAAAGGCTCAAGGACATCAATTTTCACATCAATGGCCTTACTCGTATCATTATTTCTATTCATGGTCGTCCCAACCGGGAACTGCTACTACAACATCACTAAACTGAGCAAATCACTTTATTTGGACCGAGTATCAAGCATGCAAGTCATACATGATGAATGGAAGCTGGTCGTATATTATGACATGGACCCATATTGGGACGGCTCAGCAACATTTGAAAAATACCTGAAGCAAATCGAAAATGTTTGTTCTAAAACAAATATCAAACATCTTTGTGACATAATAATGTTACAATTACATCACAGCGATAGCGAGCTACGATACTATAATAGCATGCTACTGGGTCAGCATTTTGAGTCACACATACGAGAACGCCGCGGCCTTGTGGATGGCGTAGGCTACATCGCTAATAGCCTCTTCGGGGTCCTAGACCAACGATTTGCTGACCAGTACGAAAAAGACATCACTATTATCAACAACAACCAGAAACACCTGGCTCTGCTATGGAAAAACCAAACATCGGTAGTTGAAGCAGAGTACAATTTGCTCAAACGAACAGAAGCGGCAATCAATAAACAACACAAAGTCATCAACCAACATTTGAACAATTTAATAAACGCCACCAATACGCTGAACACAGAAGTTCAAAATACAGCAATAATGAATGAATTGGCACTGTCAACAATCATCGCCAACAATATGCTTATCAAACTAAAATCAATTCAAGACACATTATTAGATACAATAACGGATATTCACCACGGCATGTTTAACATTCACCTACTGTCACCCGAGCAACTACGCAGCGAACTAAGCATCATCTCAGGACAGTTATCTCAAGACTTATCCTTGCCCATCAACAACATACAAACAGGGATGGCGAACATTTATCATTTACTAAAAGTTAAAGCAAGAGTTACGCAGCGATATGTAATTTTCGAAATTAAAATCCCACTGGTCAATAGAGAGAGCTTTGACTTATACAAGATTATATTAATCCCGCAACAATACAAGAATAAATCAATCAGCGTGGTACCAGTGTCCAGCCACGTAGCTATCAAGTTACGCAAGGATACCTATCTCATTATGTCAGAAAAAGACATACAACAGTGTCTCCGATATGAAGAATCTATTCGACTTTGCCGCACAAAAAAGCCAGTCTTTCATTTCAAGTCAGATGAAAGTCTTTGCATCAAGGATCAGATGACAAACCAATGTCTTACTACTATCGCAACATGCCGAAATAGTTGGACAGAATTAAACAATATAAACACGTACCTATACTACTGTTGTGATAAATGCACACTACGAATCATATGCGAGGATCGAGTTACGGCAACGCAGACAGAGAGTGCCGGGGTTATCGTACTCGGTCAGAGCGGCGTCATCAAGGGCGAAGACTTCACGGTATTCTCCCATAAGGATCACTGGAGTGAAATTAAAACTACATCGGACATTTACACACCAGAAATCGCGCAGATAAATCACATAATAAATATATCACTCCCACTATCAGAAATCAACATCACTGATAACAGAGTTGAACTAGAACAAATTAAAAATCAAATTCAACAAATGAAGACTGAGACACCTTTAAAAGAAAACATTTCATATCACGACGTACACCAGTACTCCATCATTTACATCTTCCTTGTTGGTGCGCTCATATCAATTGGAGCAACCATCCTTCGCCGCTTGCGCAGTCGCCGCAGCGGGAGCGCCGACATTCGTTCGGAACTACAGGAACAGCAGCTATCATCTGTCGCAACCCACGCTCCACAAATTCAACCTAGAATCCTGGGGCATTCGTCAAGACAAACTTCGGTCGTTCAATTGGAATTAGAAACATTACCCAGCAATCCTAGTATTTGCAAGACGACGAAGCAAAACAAAGCTACCTCACCTATTTTGCACTAAGACTAGTTTCCAGGACAGCGGCAGTTTATAATTTAGAAATTTATAAGTTTTAATGTTTTATTTTGTATCAATTGCTTTTATCATAAAACTTGTATCACTTTTCATCTCACGCTTCTCTCGCGGGGCAGCATGTACGGTCCACATACCGCACATTGCCATCTCAGCGAAATAACCAACAATCGCGTAAAGCATTGACATACGCGCCAGTACACGTTCACATTAGACAACAACCACACGTGTCCTCATTAGCATTATCATTCATAATATCGCGCTTTTATAGTTTACTTTGACTTTATAATTAAAGAGTGTATTTTCGACTATATTAGTGAGTTATTATTACATCCAGCAAATAACATTTCATAATTGGTGTATGTGACACTAGCAGCCCGTACATAAGGCTTCTTCTTTAGGAGTAGTCAGCCACTCCATTTTATGAGAAAAATTTGACCTAGGGCTTATTTACCGAGTTGTCAGCCGCTCGATGAAGGAATATACATTATTTACACGCCTAGTTGTGTTAGACCCGACTAGGGAAATTGGTTCTAGAGCCAACTTTTAGTAAAAGTAGAGGGACCTGTGCTTGGGGTAGACCAAGCAAAGCACAAGCACAAGTTTAAAGAAATTTTTGTCCATTAGGCTTATTTTTTTCAGAGTTGGACGACCGCTCTAGTTTAGTAAAGGAGAAGGAAGAAAAACAAGATATAATGCTAGAAAAATAATTGGAATCCTGCAAAGCGAGCCAAGAATATGAGTCCGCACACAGTATTTCCAAGGAAAAAGAAAATTAATGGCAATGTGAAATGATATGATACCTATGTACAAGAAGTAGAAATAAATTATTAAGCATGAGGATTAGGTTTTAAAGTCCTTTATATGCCATTTACTTATAGTGCCGTTAGGACATTCCAATAGGTATACAAGTGGGGATAACTTCTCTACAACCTTGCACTTGATGTATTTAGGTGCTAGCTTGGCACTAAAGTAGGAACTAGCGTTACTGAGAACGTAATTTTTACGCCAAACAGTATCGCCGATATTAAATTCTTTGAAGGATCGTCTCAGATCGTATCGAGTACTATTTCTGGTGTGAGCCAAGAAAAGGGCGACCTGGACTTTATCAAAAATTGCTGATAAGAGTCCTATATTGTTAGCGTAAATATCTCTGGGGAGAAATATAATTTCATCTAAGTTTTGTTGTTGAGAATAGATCGAACCACAGGTTACGATTTCGCGACCAAAGACTAGAAATGAGGGGGTAAAGCCAGTAACCACGTTTACCGAGTTATTCATGGCTGACTGTATTAGTGGTAGATGAATGTCCCAAGATCGGTGGTCGTCACCAACTAGAGAGGCCAGAGCTGTAACTATAGTTTTATTATATCTTTCGGTAGGATTAACTTGAGGGCAATAGTGAGGGTTGAAATTTGAGAAAGGGATTTGGTATTTGTTGATAAGATTATGAAAGTCTCGTGATTGGAACTGCGTGCCGTTATCCATAATGATTGTTTGCGGGACTCCAAATACTAGAAATACGAAATTATGTATTCAGCCACATCTCTGAACATTCGAGGCCAGTAGTAGTGCAGTGCCAACTTCTTGTAAGTTTTGAAGGTTCCTAGGTGAGGGCTTGAAGCTGGGCCATGGTGGTGTCTAATAAGTGCTTTCCTCTCTGATGGTGGTGGAACTTTTTTCCAAGCATGATCTTCCGAAAGCAAATCTGTATCGTTGGAGTGTCGATAAAGTTTATCATCTTTGATGTTATAGTTCGGGTAACTGTCGGGGTTATTTTGGCAGTCTGACAGAAGTTTCCTGTATAGTTCTTCTTCAGAGACTTGAGGGTTGTTTACTTGTGCTATTGGAGATGTGTGGTGAAGAGAAGTTTCTTTAGTTGTTGCGCGTGAAAGAAGATCTGGAACAAGATTGTCTTTTCCACGTTTATGCTTTAAGGTGAAGTTGAAAGACGAGAGGCGCAGAGCCCATCTGGCGAGTCTTCCAGAAGGATTAGATAAGTTCAAGAACCATTTCAGTGCGGCATGATCCGTGTAGACTGTAAATTCTCGACCGTTGTCCAGATAGCAGCGCCAGTGTTCGAGTGCAGAGATAACCGCTAGCGTTTCTCTTTCCGTTGTAGAATAGTTTTGTTCATGTTTGTTAAGTGACTGCTTCCTTTCCATCTCTTATTTGAGTAAGCATGGCACCAATTCCGTAATTTGAGGCATCACAGTGTACGGAAAAGGCTTCGTTAAAGTCAGGACAGGCAAGTACTGGAGTAGTCGCTAAAAGTTCTTTTAGCTTTAAGAACGCAGCATTAGCTTCTTTGGTCCATTGGAACTTGGGAGCGTTTTTACCAGTTGCTGACAGCCTGTTGAGAGGAGCTGCTATGGTGCTGAAGTTGGGTATAAATCTTCTGAACCAGCTGCAAGTGCCATGGAATCTTCTGACTTCTTTTTTAGAAGTTGGAGTGGGAAAATCCATAATAGCGCGTACTTTCTCTGGATCAGCTCTTAATCCATGTTTGTCTACAATAAATCCTAAATATTTCAGTTCCTTTTTGAAGAATTGGCTTTTTTCAAAGTTGATAGTTAAACCAGCGTAGGATAGTTTCTCGTGTACTTTCAGCAGGAGTGATATATGTTCTTCGAAAGTGGAGCTTACGATCACAATGTCATCAAGATAGCAGAATACTTTATGTTCGAATTCTGGAGTGAATAACGCATCCATCAGTCTCTGCTGGGTTGCTGGAGCATTGGTAAGTCCAAAGGGCATGACGACGAAGCGATACATGCCCCTGCCTGGAACGTAGAATGCAGTCTTGTCCCTGTCAGGCGGGTGCAGTGGAACTTCCCAGAAGGCTTTGGCAATGTCGATGCTAGATAAGAATTTCGCGTTTCTGAGATGGTCCAGGATCTCATTCATTAATGGAAGGCTGTAAGCGTCTCGACGAGTGACGGAATTCAGTTTTCTGCTGTCCACGCAAAAGCGCCATTCGCCATTCTTCTTTGGGGTAATTATGACTGGAGAAAGCCAAGGACTCTCACAGGGCTCGATGACCTTCCAAGAAATCATCTTGTCCACTTCATCAATGAGTGCTTTCTGTTTCTCTGGAGACAGTCTATACGAGGGTGACACTGAAAGTTTTTAGAACAGGCCACTTGTAAACGATATAATAAAAAAAATTGTTTGGATTTCGAAAATTCATTTCTCTGCGAATATTATGGTGTATGTATTTAATTCGTTTGTCATTTGTTTTACGATTTGGCGGTGAATTGAAAATTGTCTCTTTCACGTCGGCATGAATTTTTGGCGAGAAAATTTTCGTGCGGTGATTTTTTATGCCTTTCGATATCATTAAAGTCATCAAGAAAGTTATGATAGACTTCGATTGGCCTTTCATGATAAAGCCCCATTTCGTGCCACTGTTTACAACTGGTTTAATGAGTTTAACCGTGGTCGCACTAATTTCACCGATGATCTGCGTGAGGGCCGGCCTTCGACGGCGACGACTGAAGTCAATATCAGTATTGTGCGACTTGCGATAGAGACAGACAAAAGAATGTCCTATCAGCGGATTCAGATGAGCTTAGGCATTGGTATGAGTCAAGTGCACAAAATCCTCCATGCACATTTAGCAGTCAGGAATCTTTGTGCCCGGTGGATACCTCATAATTTGACAGTCCCAAAAACTCTCTTGTGTTGATTGGAGCCGTGAAATGGTTCAAAGATTTAACGGAGATGACTCAAATGCTGTTTTCAACATGCTTACGGGTGACGAAAGCTGGATTTACTGTTATGAACCTGAAACTAAAAGGCAGTCTGCTCAGAGGGTATTTCCTTCAGAGGAGTTGCCAGCTAAAGTGAAGAGAGGTCGAAGCGTGGGAAAAAAGATGGTGGCGTCGTTCTTCGGAATGACAGATCATATCGCAGCAATCATTATAGAGGATCAAAACACAGTTACCGCAGACTGGAACACTAACAATATGTTTACCACATGTCTTGGAAAAAGTTCGGGAGAAGCGACCTCGCAGTAGGGTCCTCCTTTACCACGACAACGCCTCGTCGCACACCACCAAGCAAATGATCGACTATTTGGCGACGTCAGACGTGGAATTACTGGGTCACCCACCGTAAAGCCCCGACCTCGTACCTTGCGATTTTTATTTATTTCCGAAAATAAAATAAAAACTTCTAGGAAAACGTTTTATGGACGCCGAGAAAGCAGTGGCTGCATGTCAAAGGGTAGTCGAAGAGAACCCTAGGGACGAGTGTGCAAAGCGCTTTTGTCAGTGGTCCCATCGGATATAGCGATGTATTGATGTGAAGGGAAACTATTCCCAAAATATATAATAAAACTAACAACTTGCTAGTTTGTTCAGTTTTTGATTTTCTAAAAACTTTCAGTTTGACCCTTAGCAGCGTTGCTTGATTGGCAGTGTGTCGCCGGTATCAATCCTGTGGCATATTAGGTGGGTGCGCCCTAGTTCACCTTTTTCTTCGAAGGAGATGCGTTTGAATCTGTCGATGATATCGTCTGCAATTGTTTTCTGTTCAGAAGTTAACGCATCGTAAGTGAGAATTTTCGAATCGTTAGGTCTGATAGAGTGGCAATGGAGTTTTTCAGAAAATATTGGTTTCAGTAGTTGAGGCACCAGGTCGAACTGTTTCCAAAAGTCCACGCCTAGTATAATAGAGGGATTTATTTCAGGGAAAACGTGAGCTCTAATGATATGAGTTTGATCATTAAAAGTTATAGGTAGATCAATGTAGCCTAAAGACTGTACTTTTTGTTTATTAGCTGTAGATACTGATATTAAAGACGACTTAGATAAAGAAAAGCCCATTTTTTGCAGCTTTAGATGAGAATTATTGCCGAGAATACTGATTGAACTCCCACTATCCAGGAGACCAAAAAAAGAAGTTTTGTCAATCATAAACTCGAGAAAAGGTCTATTGTGATCTCGGTCTTCATTATCCACTCAATTGCTTCGAAGTTTGAGTTGGACTCTATTTATATAATAAAATAAGAGCGGTGACAGGTAGCCGTAGTTACCAAAAGCAATCTAGTGGTTATAGAGGATTGACGAAATTTTGTACAATTGAAAGAAATTTTTAAGTGAATTAAGCCAATCATGCCAGTCCTCCAAGTTAAAATTATTATTTCTATCTGAGTCGTCTGAAGCTAGTTTTTTGGATCATTAGGAGTGGTGTTGTTAGCATCATTTTTGCATTTAGGACAATCGGGGGCCTTGAAACCATGGAGTCCACATTTAAAGCAAATAGGGAATCGGGGTTGTGCACAGGTACTAAGTGAATGCCCATTGCATCTGCAACGAAGGCAATATAAATTAGGGGAGTAATTGTTAGAAATTGCATTAACTTGCCTATTATGGAAGTTAAATGCACGTGAAGGCTTTTCAACAACGTTGGAGACAGGTGTTCTGTCATAATTATTACCAGGCCATTTAGGGATCGGAGGGGTTGAAGAGGATGAACTTGCAGCGAATTTATGATTTGGCTGCAAGGTATATAAGGATTAAAGTTAGGTTTTTGGGTTTGGCGGGAGTTCGAGGAGGAACTGTGGGAGGATCTGGGACTTACTAGGTAGTTAAATTCGGTGGCCAGTTGGTCAACCGCTGGTCTTGGCTCTTTGAAGTTTCGGTCCCTATCCAGGATGTGCTCATATTCTTGGCAGGCTGTAACAAGAGAATCTATAGTAGTAATTTTATTTAAAGCTACGAATATTGAGTAACAAGGCCGAATATTTCTAAGCAAAATATCAAGTTTTTCTGTCTCAGAAAGTTTCTTGTTAAGGCGTGAAAACATGCCGTGCATGATGGAGATTTAGATGATAATGGGTTCAGTCTCCCCCTGTGTCCTCTCGTTAATTGCAGTTAAGAGCTTATGAGCATAGTCAGTGTTGCCAAAGTCTTTGACGAGCAGCATCGAGATCTCGTCCCAGGAGAGGTCTGGTTTGCGGTCTTTTTGGAACCGGATCCAGTGAAGAGCCTTTCCTGTAAATATTTCGAAAACCAGATCTGCGAGACGGCTCTTATGTAGATTTCGAGAGGTACCAAGTTCTTCTATTTTTTGTAGAAAGGACTTGGGACAGGAGTCACCGTTATAAGAAATTTTTCTAAGTTCGGAAATGACATTATTTGGAGTAATATCCTGTATAATTGGGTTCTTGTCAGTGAGTAGTGTGAGGGTCTGAGGAGTAGAGACAGGGTTAGAAGACTCTGGCGACATTGTTTCTTGGGGTTGAGAGTTCCCAGAATGTGGAGAGGGCACTGGAGTAGTCTGAGCTGATAGAAAGGATAAAGTTTCAAATCTGCTTTCTAATTGTTTAAATGCAGCGTAAAGAGTTTCTAACTTTTCTTTAAAAGGGGAATTTGGTTCAAGGTCTATACGTTCAAGCCTATAGAATAAATGATTAAGATACGTTTCAACTTTTTTTTGTAAATTTGAGGAAGATTTAGATTCCAGTTGGGTTATTTTTCCTTCCGTAAATTTAAGGCAAGTATCTATTTGTTCTAGATCTTCCTCTATAGGTAGGAGAGATTCTAGCACGTCGGTTGCTGGGTAGGTCTTAGAAAGAGCTTCAATTTGTTTTTTAAGGGTTACCAGGTTGCTACTAGGATTCTCTAACCTTATGCGGACCACGTATTCTAATTCTGGTTTGTTGAGATGGATATATTTGATCGGCCGAGCCATGGTGACTATTGTGGCCAAAGTTAACCGAGAAAAAAAAAAGTTGTGCGCTAGTGCGAGCGTTTTTTGGAATTTAGAAAAGTGAGTGAAAATAAAAAGAGTTGGGCGCCAAATTGTCGTGTTACCCGGTCCTCCGAGGAGTCGAAGGACAGGATAACAGACGTGGAAGAGAGAAAGATAAGAGGAGAAAAGAAGTAGAAAGAGAAAAACAGTAAATTCAGGGTTAGGGTTCTTTATTTTCACTCAGTCACCAAGGCAGTGGGATAACGGAGTAAAGGGGAGGTTGGAAGTCCTAGGTCCGAGCGGTTGCAGATGAGGCGATGTCCGTGTAGCCTGATATCAGTCCGTAGCCGGTGGGTTGCAGATGAGGCGATGACCGTGTAGCCTGGTATCAGTCCGTAGCAGGTGGTCACACAGGTGGTCGCAGGAAGGCGTATGTGCAGTGACAGCAGGATGGCGTTTACGCAGTGGCAGCACTGGAGGGCGTATACGCAACAGCAGCAGGAGGGCGTATACGCAACAGCAGCAGGAGGGCGTATACGCAACAGCAGCAGGAGGGCGTATACGCAACAGCAGCAGGAGGGCGTATACGCAACAGCAGCAGGAGGGCGTATACTTGGTCGCATACACAGCGGTAGCAGATACGCAGTGGCAGCAGGTGGGCGTATTCGTAGTGACAGCAGATGGACGAAAATGCAGTTGTAGCAGGCAAGGCCTTTCAGCGTCCGAGCGAGTCAGTAGTCTTGTTTGGGGATAGCCAAAGGGAAAAGGGTCTCTCTTGAGTGCAGGGCCAAGCTTTGGCCCTGCACAGACCAATTTCGAGTTCCTCCTTAGTTGAGAGGCACGAGAAGACTGAATTATGAGCTGATGGCAGCGCTTTTATATTAGGCTCGCTGACAAAATGTTCCAGAATAGATAAAAATATGAAATTTTGAATTTTAAGAAGTACTAAGGCACCAGCCAAACGATAAAGTTAATACGACCTAGCTCAAATATATCCAACCTCACCGCTTTGGTAGTAAAATTACGTGAAATGGAGAATTTTATAAGACAAGACGTTGCTATGACATTTTTTCAAACAGAAATGTCATAACAAAGCTAAAATTGTATATTAGTGTTTTTATACAATATAACGTTATTATAAAAGAAAAAGGAGGAGAGAAAAATGATGTAAGTAGCAGCCCGCGTCAAATTGATTTTTCAGTAAGTTAGGGACTAATGAGTCAACGTTTCAGGCAATATAACGAAGCAAGCGAATTATACCGAACTAACAACGTGCTAGAGAGATAAACAGAGCATTGGATATACGGGAACCCCGAATTTCATCGCTTAACGGAATTACCAGGGTAAAAGAACACTACACAGGACTTATAGTTATCAACGGGTTTGTCACTCACACCTATTCTATTTGAGTCTCTCTTGCTACTTTAAGACGTGGCACTATATAGACGAGTTTGGCATATAGTCTTCGTAGGAACTTCACTACCCCGCTTTATTGTAAAATGGGACTTGATCAGATTCACCGGTATCGTTGGTTACACTTCTGACTCTTCTTTTGATCATTGGTTGATGTTTATGACTCTTCAACGCTAATTTGATCCTCTGACATTTTCAGTAACTTCTCACTATCGTGGGCTTAAAAACTCGTATTGGACGAGCCTTTCGTTGATCTAATGATTTTGGTGGTAAAGGCGGTGACGGTGAAGTCTGTATAGGTCAGGTGCAGTCTATATGACGCCAACGAGTCGGCGGTCGGGCATGTAACTCAAATTAAAAGCACTTTTTTACACTGCGATAAAGCTACAATACCCTTCACTATGTTAGCAGTTGAATGGTGTACAAAGAGACATATAATTCCAAGATATTTGCTGACAATTATGTTTACTGTATTTGTGTATAATATAAAATATGTACATTAATCTATGTCTGTATTTTAAATTATAACCAACGTCAAAGCTTGTTGAAGGGCAATAAACAGTTAGTAAATATAGTTAATTATTACAACCCACCAAAATATCCAAGAAAATACTTGAATAAACGTTACTTACAATGATAAAAACAATCCTTCGAAATGTTGTCGACACGCAAAATTCTCAAAATACTGATGGTCAACACAGCGGCGCACTCGCCGGGCGACTGAACTAATTTCCATACAACCGAGAATGCTATAGCATCTGTGTGCGGGAGAGGGGGGTACGAGTGTCGGCAACACATGTCAACTTGTCAGTGTGCGAAAAGCAAGTGATGTGACAGTAAGCGTACCCGGATTGCAGAGAAATTGACAGTAAATGTTTATGTACACGTTTTCACTATGGCAAAGCGCATTCTTTAGCATTTGCGCTCAGGAAAGTAGCTCGATTAAAGACTGCTATAGAATGCGCGTCACAAGAGGTACTCAAAATTCGAATGCCATAGAATGCCCGTCCGCGAACGTGTTAAATTAGGTACAGTAAATAATAACAAAACACTTGTATTCACTTACCGTTTGGTGAGATTTTAACAAAATACAAATAAAAATCCCTATTTGATATGATACTATATAATGACTACGTAAGCGACGTGTTCTATATATTCAGTGTATCTTAACGAAACGCGATATATCCAAGGATCGATCCATCCAGTCCCAAGATTACAAATGGGGATTATAATTATTATAAACAGAAATGTGAACTTACGAGCTTTCTCTGTTTCAGGTACATTTTTGTAATGCAGTTGCTACAGTATCGATTTTAGCAATGGTAAGTAATTAATTAATTTAAGTACCTACATGACTTGAAGAAATGGTGGTCAATAGTAGTGTTGGATTACTTGGTAGCGACCAAAATCAGAGATGATATTACTTCATAACATTACGATATCTCCGGCAGGATAATCTGAAGATGATCATATATAGGTACCTAATAGTTGCATAAACTATTATTAGATTGTAACACCATTGAATTAATAATTGTTATAGGATTCTAAAATAATTTTACGAAAAAACAAAACCTCATAAAAGCGCGATGTACGCTTTCTTTTGTTTCATATTTGCATCATCTTATCGGATTTGTCAAAAAGGAGGGTTATACGAAGTTACGGGCAAGTTCCAGTTGCCTAAAACAACGTTCCATACTTTTACTCATTCATTCAAACAATTTTATAGGAAATCACGAACAGAGTTTCTTGTCACAGTAAATACAGCAGTAACTCAAACTAAACTAAACTAAGCAATCGTGCAACCATTAGATTCAGGTAGAACTTGTCGCTTTGAACCTGCACCTAAGTTGCAAAACACACTACTAATAATCCAGCATGCACTATTGCTACAGTACTCTGAAGATTTTCAGTACTGTGACATTTGAGCCTGGGTTACGATAAGAGTTTCTCGTAGCCTACTAAAACTTGCTTGCTCGACTTTGCCTTTCGCCTCTGTCCGTTCCAATTTAGCAAACGTTCGTAGCCAATCGTAGCGGTGCACACTTACATATGTCAGCTTGACAGTATTGTCGTACAAATGGTGCTAGTCCTCAAAAAATCAACCTAACTAGTTTATTCAGTTTTAATAAACATTATTTTAATTTTCAAACACGTTTGTTGTTTGTACAAAATATAACATACGGACATATTATCAGATTTACGGCTATAAACAAAACTAGTGATTAGTATTTTTTTGCTAACTTGTTAAAAAGAAACCTCTATTTAAGTCCAAAAAAGCAAAAAAAAAAACAGAAGCGAAACATTTTCCTTTATTTTTTTTGTATGATTGGGCCGTAGTCTTTCTGCTGCACTATTTACTACAAAATTAAGAGTTTCCACGTTGCTGTCAATCAAGAGGTAACTTTCAGGGTCATTGAACTTTGAGCTCATGTGCGGTCATCATGAGTATAACGCGTGTGATCTTGTGACACTATTGGATGCTCCACTCAAGTGTGGATAATAGGGTTGTCATCTTGTCAGTAGTTTGTTAAGGTATCTGTCTAGATTCTATAATAACAAAATATATCTACGCTCCTTGAGAATCATAGCATTTTTTTCAATTCTTAAAAAGAATAAAAAGAAACTGTTTATTTAACGACGATCCAGCGTAACATTTTCTGCTTAGCTACTCTTAAATTTAAAGATTGTGTGCTAAGGAATTAGAGCATCTCTCAAAAAGCTTATATGTACAAAGAAAGTTCCATATACCTAATTATAATTTTCTCATTTTGTTACCAATTTTTTTAGTAATTTTATATCAATGTTACGGCTATATGTTTGATAGTTAAGGCTCTGTTTTGCTTATACTTTTTAATTATTTATTATCTGAAATTGGTTACTCAATTCAAGTAAGTAGTATCACAACTATAATATGTCTACTTTGGTGATTTGTAAATTTGAGGAGATTAAAGTTTTACTTTAATATAAATGCTAACATTCCCCACTTTACGAGTGTAGACAATCGGGGTGTCAGTAGTCCATTCAGGGTCGTCGAACATTGAGCTCATTCTGCGGTCATCACGATCCAGCGCGTGTGATCTCGTCACACTATCAGATGCTCCAGTCGAGTGTGGATAATAGGGTTGTCATCTTGTCAGTAGTTCATTAAGGGTTCAGTCTAGTCTAGATGCTATAGTCACAAAACATAACTACGCTGCTCGAGAAATATTGCATACTGTCAATACAAAATCAAGAATCATTCAAGTAAGAAGTATCACAACTATATTATGTCTACTGTGGCGATTTTAACTACTTATGTGTTTTCTTTTTTTTACAACGACACAACATGGTGGCTCTACTTCGCCTGATGATAAGCCCAAGGGGAGCCCAAGCCACAATGGCAAATCACTAGAAGTTGACACTGCCATGCTGGCCCGATAAATACTTCTTCACGCTTCGTTTGAAGGTTCCCATGTTATTAGAAGGAGGAAACACACGAGATAGCAAAGCGTTCAATTTATTTTTTATATTGTCAATTTGCGTAAATGAAAAATTTAAAATATTTAAGAACTAAACCTCATTTTAATATAAATGCTAACATTCCCCACTTCACGAGTGTAGACAATCGGGCTGTCAGTAGTCCATTCAGGGTCGTCGAACATTCTGCGGTCATCACGATCCAGCGCGTGTGATCTCGTCACTATCAGATGCTCCAGTCGAGTGTGTATAATAGGGTTGTCAGCATTCTGATTTCTGCTACATGTAAAGGTAAGTCACAATAGAATGCTAGTAAAATACGCTCCTTGATAATCAGTAGCATTAAATCAATAATCGTTCAAATAGGACACTGGTTTGGCGGAATTTAACACTTTTAGTGATACGTCGAGAAATGTAAATTAGGCCTCGTGGCACCACGTCTATGACCGGTGACTTTTATCTTCACAAGACAGGCACTCCGTCAATAGCCTAACAAATAATGTCTCCGAAGGTAGTTGGTCGTCGAAATGACAACAGCTGTTTTGTTTGCGTTCAGCGTTTGTACCGTTTTGGACTTTTTTCTGTGTCACAACATACAATTTTCATAATGTTCTTATGTCCGTGAACGTGTTAAATTTTAAAGTATTTCTTTTTGGGTAACGCCGCTTTCATTCTCAAGAAGCTTGTAATTATTTACAGCTTTTTCCTTGCTTTTCACAAAGTCTGCTGCAGTATTGTTGCATAAAAAGGACAAAGTTACACGTGAAGCAATATCAAAAAACACATTTTCACATTTATTGTGATACCTATTTATGATTGCTTTTATCGTCCGATGGATATAAATGATAAAGTAGCCGTCACTTTCCAGGATACAAAAATGACGGATAGGGTGATTATTTGAGTCTTATTACACCGTCTGTTGACGAACTCCATATGAATTCCGTCTTGTAACTGAGCAGTCGGGCTTTTTACAATTATTGACAAAATTATGTTGATTGCGTTATTATAATTATTAAAGATGTCTGACGATAGTTTTAACGATACTTTATTTATTACGTTTGTGTTGCATTGCATATCATGTTAGTACTAAAACACTTTATACTCTCGCGGTTTGAACACATAATGAAAACTACGTACGCCTGGGACCACGGCACGTGAAACCGTGTTGAAACGTCAGGCAATGAAGGTAAATCAAAATATCGCGATAGACCCGGTTCAATAAGTTTTAATTATGTTAGTACTGCTTACTCTTGGTATACTGTGACATCATAGCATAGAAATCGCTCGAATTTCTGAAGTTGATACTTCAAGTTAATATAGTTAGTCATGGTGAAAGTTTTAAGAGCTTCCGATATTCTGTATTGTCACTAGTAATGTGACCTGCAGACATTATATTTGGTTTTATATGTTATTATCCGGTATCTTCTCTTTCTAATTCGTTGAACTTTCTGCACAGCGGTAGTGATGAAAATGCTTGCATGATTACTGTATGAGCCAGAAAAGTCTGACGACGAACTAAATTTAGACGGAGAACTTGTTTTACGACCTATATTAATTCAGAAACCATTTCTGGGAATAGACACGATAGTGACAATATAGAGAAAAGTTATTCACATTTAATCCTTCGACGTTTTACTTGTCCTTGCCATTTTGTAGTACAAATCAAGCCAATAGTGACTTCTTCACAAAATACTTACTATGGAGAAAACAATTAAACGTATCTATAGGCAAACACTATCTTAAATTTGGAATATATTTTACGATTTTAATTAAAATTTGTTTTTTTTTTAGGGTAGGGGTGGCGTAATTTCGGTCGTGCTCACGTGACATGACGTATGGCGCGACCGAAATTACGCTCGTCTGGCCTCACCGTAAGTATGGTGAGGCCAGAGCAGCGTAATTTCGGTCGCGCCATACGTCATGTCACGTGATCACGTCACACTAAGTATGGCGCGACCGAAATTACGCTCGTCTGGCCTCACCGTAAGTATGGTGAGGCCAGAGCAGCGTAATTTCGGTCGCGCCATACGTCACGTCACGTGATCACGTCACACTAAGTATGGCGCGACCGAAATTACGCGACTCGAAACTCAAAAATTACGCTCGTATGGCTTCACCCTTAGGTACGAGTATATCTCATTCGAATATTTATGACTGGTTTTGAGCCACTCACAGCGTTGTACTTACTCCCCCACTGCATAGAGGTACTCTATTGCGTAGGCAGTTTTATATCAGTATAAATATAGAATACTTATTTTCGTTATTTGATAATTTACAGGAGAGTTCGTTTTTGTAATTATTTGCTGTACACTTCGCTGACTCCCTTCATTCGCTTGTTTGCATTTTCCCGTTTTAATTTGTCTTTGATGATTCACGATGGAAATAAAAAAATAATTTGTGCCATAACTGTCAATATACTATACTGTTGTACAAGATTAGAACTTTTGGTAAAAAATAATACACATTTAAGACTACGCTAACATAATCAGTGATAATGGAGCACCAGAAATTAATTCTACGTATCTGTGTCCCATATAATATGAGAAATCCTGAATATGATGTCTCGTAATTAATTCTTCCAGGAAGGTAGAAAAAATTCCAAGAAGGTTGGAAGGAATAAATAAGTATATGAAATTAAGCATCTTGATTAAGCCACGTATCTAATGTCACGTAAAAATAGCGGAAAATAACTCATTCAGTTGTCACATGTATCCCTTAATCATAAAAGATTTCATTTACACCAATATTACTTATTTTTATTAAAGCAGTAACATCTGCTAACGTAAACTAAATGTTTACAAATGAAGCAAATCAACAAATTTGAGACGATGGTGCCGATGACAAAGTCTAAATCTTTACGGTAGATGGCGCTACGATGCCACCCTAAGGCATGTCGAAGCAACTGGTTGAAAAATTCAATGGCTCTGACATCTGGTTCGGTGGTCCAGTTGGGAGGACGCCCGTGTTGGCCCGGAAAGCCGTTGGAAACGCAGGTTCGTACACCAATATTGTTAACTTTGTATAACAAGTTCATAATGTTCATATACTATACCTACAATACTTTACCTGGCTCCGCGAAACGTTTTACTGAGTACCTACTTCATATCTGCATCTTGCTGAGGTGGGACCTTTTCGTGGCACAGCCATAAAAATAGTTGCTATTTGTTTTGTTTTATTTTATTTTGTTATATTTTCTGTCACACCTTTTATGTAATTATGTTTTATGTCTCGTCGCGAATAAATGTATTTCTTTCTTTTTTATATCTACATAAAATAAAATCTAGGATAATTATGATGAATATGAGTATAAGGTAGTGTATGCAAACGTCTTAAAACACTCGTGTGATCCGTGTGATGTGTGATGTGATGATAATGTAACGTTGTGACTTATTGTTAGTCAATTCTTCCCCTTAGCTCCTATTTTATAAATTGCGTGAAATCTTCTTGCTCACATTAGTTGCAGAAAAAAAGAGGCTTAAGCTTAAAAGAGTCTGTCTGTACTTTTACGTCATCGTAGGCCGTGTGAGATTTTCTACGCTTTGCGGGAGAAAGTAGTTATTAACTTTTAAGCAAACAGGAAATTGTTCCACAGGTCAAAATAAGTTTCTGTCAAAAATGACATTTTAGTGGCAAGCTTTTTTAGCCGACTGTTCTTTTCTTTGGATATCCATCAAATGCTCACTGAGACGATTCTAAAGAGCCCAAGCTCGGTAGGGTTGCTTTTTCTATTATAGAGTTCCTATGGCCACCTTCCGGCTCCATCATCAGATCAGCCCGATGGTAACATATTATTGTATTGTCATCAAAGTCAAGTAAGTATGCAAAATTTCAGCTCAATCGGTTGACGATATCTGCTTCAAAATTGAGTTGCAAGATTTCACCCGAACAAACATACTTAGATACATACATACATACATACATACTTACACTGCAAGTTAAATAAAAGCTTTTAACTTTTAAAAATATGGAAAAATTTATGAAAATGAGGCCTTATAAGTAAATGAAAACTATATTGAACAAAATCAGTCCACCCGTTTTTGAGTTATCGCAAAATTTCATAATTTTCTTTAAAAGGACGTAAGTTGACTTCCAGAATGTAATAAGTAATTACAGTTACTTTGGCGTTTACGACCTTTTACCGTCTTTCCGTCTTTGACCGTCTCTAGTGAAGGATGAGCAACTACGGAACCCTACACTGAGCGTGGCCCGACATGCTCTTGGCCGGTTTTTTGAGATACAGTTTGTTAAACATTACTGTAAAAATCTGCACGTATCAACCCTAAGCATCTTTTGAAAATGACTTAAGTTAAAGACAGGTATCAATTTAAAATGTAAATAGAACCTTCGAATTAGTAAGGTTGTCACTGATACTGAAATATTATAAGCTTAACAAATATAATAAGTAGGTCGATTGCAGATCGCTTAGATGGCAGTATCCTGTCAGCCAAGTCTTAAGAAATGTTCCACCCTGTATAATGTACTATTAGGTACTTTTTATCTATTCTGTGTTAACTTTCTTTATGCTTATCGGGCTTAAACACTCACAGTCAATACATTCGGCAAACGTATAAACATTGTCATTACGCCGATCCAAGTGCCGCCCAAATATTGATAAAATCGGCGTAATGCTCCGTAAACAAGGGCTCCCCTGTTTATTTTTTAAATACCCATCGACTTTGCACCTTACCATGATAATGCTACGGTTTACAATGCCATTATAGACACCGTTTGTTTTAATTACAATAAAGGACTGAGTCAAATCTGATGTTTGCTTTGGAAAACTCTTAGTTTAAGCAATTGTTAAATGTACAAACCTATCCTATAATCTTAGACATAAAGTCCACATTGTAAAAAAAGGTACACTGAAATTTGATGATGATAAAGTAAAACGTTATTGATAAAGCGGCTGCTGAAATGGCATTTAAGAGTATTAGTGCTTATCAGTGTAGCGATTTTTAAATCTGTTTCGGTACTGGGTTTGAATAGTAGCGGTTGAGATAAAATTCAGTGTTCATTATAGTATTCGTTGACCCCCCACCCGCGCCACCCCGCGCCCTTGTTCCCTCTTATGATGACATTGACAGACTGATTTGATGTGCACTCCTATTAACACGCGAGTGAGGTGCCTAATTAAAATGTGAATCCTGGAAACCTGTGCCGTGCCGTTATCCCGTGGGAATTCTCCTGGAGCTCATATCAGGTACGTGCACACAACGACGTGACATATATATAATATTATTTTGGAAATTGTTTATCCCTTAACCCCAACTTGAACATTTTTGGTAGCAGAGCGTGGTTAGATTCACTTCTTATAGTGCATAATAACGAATAAAAACCCCCCCATAGTGTAAATATCCCTTGTTTCTAAAATTTTGAGCGATTCGTAGATATTTACCTATTATATGGTTAATAGTAAAAGTAAAAGTATATAAGAAGTAAAATAGTAAATGTTAATTTTTCACATTATTGCGGACATAACCTTTTAATCGTAGTATTACCGTGGCGTTAATTTGTTTACCCTGTACAACCAATCTTTAAAATTGTTTAGCGAACCTTATCGATAAATTAAAGTAGGTACCATTAAAATTTTGGAAATTCGTCAATCTAAATTAAAAAAATGTCGTCACCATGACAACGTCGGAGGCACTGCGGTTGTTGACACCCCACCTTCCCATTCTGGAGCCCGACCTCTCGCACGCCCTATGCGCCCTATGCTTCTTCCTCTCCAGCGGCTCGTGCGGTTTCCTTCCGCCATTCGCCGGAACTGATGCGCCCTGGCTCCCCCCATTCTCGCACGGGCGGGGGTTTCACGCTGTTACACTGCGACTCGCGCTTCTCCCCGACCGTCTCCTCCAGCCTCACCACGCCTCCACCGTCTTCAACTCGGACATGGTATCGCCCCCCTAACCGTTCGCCTACTAGGTATACCTCACCTCCTCCCCATCGGAATGAACGCTCACCTACCCCTACCACTAGTAGAGATAGACGTGCAGCATCACCCTATCTCTCGCGGCCAGTGCCTTATAATTGTTCTCATCCTGAGAATCAGCAATAACTGGACTATCCCCTTGCGAAATTTGTTGTTTGTATCCTTGTGACGCCTGCGGGTTGTATCCTTATCCTTGCGGAATTTGTTGGTTGTATTTTGCGGCACCTGCGGGTTGTATCCTTATCCTTGCGGAATTGGTTGGTTGTATTCTTGTGACGCCTGCGGGTTGTATCCTTATCCTTGCGGAATTGGTTGGTTGTATTCTTGTGACGCCTGCGGGTTGTATCCTTATCCTTGCGGAATTGGTTGGTTGTATTTTGCGGCACCTGCGGGTTGTTTCCTTGCGGAATTGGTTGGTTGTATTCTTGTGACGCCTGCGGGTTGTATCCTTATCCTTGCGGAATTGGTTGGTTGTATTTTGCGGCACCTGCGGGTTATTTCCTTGCGGAATTTGTTGGTTGTATCCTTGTGACGCCTGCGGGTTGTATCCTTCTCCTTGCGGAATTTGTTGGTTGTATTTTGCGGCACCTGCGGGTTGTTTCCTTGCGGCACCTGCGGGTTGTATCCTTATCCTTGCGGAATTGGTTGGTCGTATTCTTGTGACGCCTGCGGGTTGTATCCTTATCCTTGTGGAATTTGTTGGTTGTATCCTTGTGACGCCTGCGGGTTGTATCCTTATCCTTGCGAAATTTGTTGGTTGTATCCTTGTGACGCCTGCGGGTTGTATCCTTATCCTTGCGGAATTTGTTGGTTGTATTTTGCGGCACCTGCGGGTTGTTTCCTTGCGGCACCTGCGGGTTGTATCCTTATCCTAGCGGAATTGGTTGGTCGTATTCTTGTGACGCCTGCGGGTTGTATCCTTATCCTTGTGGAATTTGTTGGTTGTATCCTTGTGACGCCTGCGGGTTGTATCCTTATCCTTGCGGAATTTGTTGGTTGTATCCTTGTGACGCCTGCGGGTTGTATCCTTATCCTTGCGGAATTTGTTGGTTGTATCCTTGTGAGGCCTGCGGGTTGTATCCTTATCCTAGCGGAATTTGTTGGTTATATCCTTGTGATGCCTGCGGGTTGTATCCTTATCCTTGCGGAATTTGTTGGTTGTATCCTTGTGACGCCTGCGGGTTGTATCCTTATCCTTGCGGAATTTGTTGGTTGTATCCTTGTGACGCCTGCGGGTTGTATCCTTATCCTTGCGGAATTTGTTGGTTGTATATTGCGGCACCTGCGGGTTGTTTCCTTGCGGCACCTGCGGGTTGTATCCTTATCCTTGCGGAATTTGTTGGTTGTATCCTTGTGGCGCCTGCGGGTTGTATCCTTATCCTTGCGGAATTTGTTGGTTGTATCCTTGTGACGCCTGCGGGTTGTATCCTTATCCTTGCGGAATTTGTTGGTTGTATCCTTGTGACGCCTGCGGGTTGTATCCTTATCCTTGCGGAATTTGTTGGTTGTATCCTTGTGACGCCTGCGGGTTGTATCCTTATCCTTGCGGAATTTGTTGGTTGTATCCTTGTGGCGCCTGCGGGTTGTATCCTTATCCTTGCGGAATTTGTTGGTTGTATCCTTGTGACGCCTGCGGGTTGTATCCTTATCCTTGCGGAATTTGTTGGTTGTATCCTTGTGACGCCTGCGGGTTGTATCCTTATCCTTGCGGAATTTGTTGGTTGTATCCTTGTGACGCCTGCGGGTTATATCCTTATCCTTGCAGAATTTGTTGGTTGTATTTTTGCGGCACCTGCGGGTTCTATCCTTGTGGAATTTATTGTTTTTTTTGTGGTACCTGCGGGTTGTTTCCTTGCGGAATTTGTTGGTGACACACCACTCACCTACGAAGAGCTGACAACAGTGTTTACCAAAATTGAGGCGGTCCTTAATTGGCGCCCTTTGTGTCCCTTGTCGCCGGATCCTAACGACCTTGAAGTACTTACGTCCGGTCACTTTATCATAGGAGACCCTTTGACTGCGGTCCCCGAGTATCCTTTGCAGGAAGTTGAAACTGAGGCTCACACGTTTTCAATTAGTGCAGCAAATGTTACAACACTTTTGGTCACGGTGGCACACGGAGTACTTATCGACATTGCAAACAAGGTCCAAATGGGCATCCCATTCCTCGCAACCTCCCGAAGTAGGCGATCTAGTTCTTCTTAGAGAAGATAATGTTCCTCCCTTAGAATGGCGGCGCGGCCACATCGTGTCCGTACTTCCCGGGAATAACAGCGTCGTGCGTGTTGTACAAGTTAAGACCGCTACGGGTGTCCTAACTAGACCTACGAATAGGATAATTCGCCTCCCCTGTGATGACTGTTCAAATTAACTTATTTTCACTTGTTTATCGTAAACATAGTAATGTTTAGGGCGGGGGTATGTTCATTATAGTATTCGTTGACCCCCCACCCGCGCCACCCCGCGCCCTTGTTCCCTCTTATGATGACATTGACAGACTGATTTGATGTGCACTCCTATTAACACGCGAGTGAGGTGCCTGATTAAAATGTGAATCCTGGAAACCTGTGCCGTGCCGTTATCCCGTGGGAATTCTCCTGGAGCTCATATCAGGTACGTGCACACAACGACGTGACATATATATAATATTATTTTGGAAATTGTTTATCCCTTAACCCCAACTTGAACATTCAGATTTTGCAAGGAGATTAGCGTGAGAGGGAGGGTTTAAAATGACTGGAATATTACCTTTTAGCAGTTTTGAATTGTTTAATATTTATTTTGTATTAATAAATGATCTCAGTGTGAACAGGCTCTGAA
This sequence comes from Apotomis capreana, assembly GCA_947623375.1. Lineage (NCBI taxonomy): Eukaryota > Metazoa > Arthropoda > Insecta > Lepidoptera > Tortricidae > Apotomis > Apotomis capreana. Next base: position 10,919,781 of record OX392517.1, on the reverse strand, counting down.
ATTCTGATAAGTTTTAACATGATTCTAAAATTGGTCGTGTTAGTATTTTCTGACGCGGCCCGCGGCGCGACTGATGACGCCACAACATACGATAATACAAACAAATTAAGAAGACAATTAAACTTCTAAACATCCAATTTCCTTACGTGTACAGTCGACTAATTCCTAGGCCAAACCTTTTCGCAAAAAGTAATAAATTTTCTCAGTCTCTCAACAACAAACTAACGAACAAACACATTCGCATTAAACGTGCAAAGATTTTTCATTGCAGTTACATTTACTTGATCGGCTTATACAAAGTACAATCGGCAAAAATGGATTGATTTTGAATCTATTTTAATCTTCATTCATGAATTCAGTTAGGCACAGCTTCGCCATTTTGTTTTTAATTCCTCGCCGCTAGCGTGGGATTGCGTGTGGTTAACTGGCCGCAGTTTTACTGCAAAAATATCTTGATTCTAGCACTATAGTCTATTTCATATAACTTTATGTGTGTAACATGAAAAGGGGTTTCTCTTCATTGCACATATGACACATTTACTTTATGAATTCATAAACTCCAGAGATAACAAACATGCATTAAGTTAAACTTTAACTTAAACGTTAAAGTAAAGAACAAAACGACAATTAAAAATATACTCGTAAAACACCCCTGACATATTCCAGCTGGTCATCATGAGACCCTTATTCAATGAGTGATATAGAAAATGCTACTAAAACTGAACATAATTTGGAATTCTAAAATTTGAAATTCTTAGCTTCAATATTGGCTGAGATATTGTCACTTGTTCCAATTAAAGCTGAATATCTTGGAAACTACTGGTCATATTTCCACCAAACATAGCTAAGAACCATCTTGATAGACAAGTCTATCGAAAAAAAAACTCACTCATGAATTTCATAACCTGAATTCAATTAAATTGTACCAAGATGACAGATTTCACATGTACAAAGCTATGTGAAATCGACTAGTCTTTAATATTTAAACATTGTATTCATTAATTTATATTCAGCTACCTACATAACTCTGCCCTCACAATCAGAAAAACCATAAGTGTCATTTTTGTCAAAATTGAGTTATTACCAGCCTCGTAATCAGGAAAAAAAATGTGATATTTCCACCTTTAATTTTTTGGATAGGCCTTATTAGGTCATGATTTAGACAACCACAAGTACATGAAATTTTGGGAAAACTGCATGCTGTTTGAGAAAGAAAAGACATAACTATAAATTCATAGGCAGAAAAATGCTAAGTAACCACTTCTAGTTTTTTATATTTTTGTCTTGGACTTGAACCCAAATTTTTTATCATAAGCAGGAACAACACATTTACATTTTTTTTTTCAAATGTATGATGTAAAAAACACATAAGTTGATAAAAGTGTTGTTTCTCGTTAGGTTAAGAATTTATGAGTCGCAAATGTCGGATACTGAAAAACCACAAGTGGCCAGTTATGTTTTTTTCTCCTTAGTATAGTTGTTACTTGTGATTTTTCTACTTAGTATCAGTTTCAAAAATGAGTAACTTATGGTATATTTCTTAAAATGTTGTTGCTACTTATGCTTTATTAGGTTAGTATAGTCCCCACTCCGACCGCTCAAGAACGACAGCCAGCTCGCTCGGCGCGCGCGGCTGTTTGCTCAGTCGAGCCAGCCAGGTAACTTTTATACGGAGGTGTTTGCGCGCGCGCATAAAAATACGTTATTTACTTTGCGAAGTTACTTAAATATTTCCAAGGGTTGAGCTGCAAATGTGTCGGTAGTAAATAATTGGAAGTATAATAAATACCAATATTATCTTCGTACCTATTCTAGAATGTTTTTCTGTTATGTGTATGCGATAATATTTTACGACATTGTGCATTGCATCTACGGGAAGGCTGCGTATGCTTGCTTTTTGGCTGTGTGTACATGTTTTTTCAATACCCCGTGTCACATCAGGTTACTGTACCTGAAACTTACGAACCCCCTATGTGTAGTATGAAAGTTCATAATATGAGTATCTGAAAACTGGTGATTTTAATGCATTAAAGACTCACTTATGTCCCAGGCCTCAATTATATTTAGGCGACTATGACAAGGAAAATGATATGCCTGACAATTCAGATGACTCCGTCAAAGATAAAGACTATGTTCTATTTTGATGAACCTTTATCGACCTCAGATAATGACTCCGAAGAGATTTCAGAGTTAATAACAGAATCTCAGCTTTATACTTTACAACACAGTATGCCCCTAGCAAGTTCACTCATTGCATCCCAATTGTCTACTTCACAAGTTATGATGTCAGGGAATTCAGTTATTGAACCACGCTCAAGTTATTACCGCTAGTTCTAACACCGACTCACAACCATCTACTTCGCAAACTGCAGATGTACAAAATTGGGAGTTAATAAATCAGGTAAACCTAGAAAACTAAAAGAAGCCGCAATGACATTAAAAGAACGGGCAGCAAAGAACCTTGATACTAAAAGATCCAAACACCCGGTAATTTTTACCGAGGACCATAAATGTAAAAAGCGCTGCCCTGAAATTATATCAGTACCGTAAGTGTTTTGGGACATGAAAATTTCTATCGCTCAACGTACAACTTGGGACATAATCAATCATTTTTTTGGTATAATAAAGTAATTTGATTTTTATGAGCATGTTGATTAAATTTATAAAATAGGTATTAAATAAAAATAACATAATGACATGATTAGGTATAACTTGCATAAAAATGTCTAAAAATTACTGACTTGTTTCATTAATGAAGTAATTTGATAATTAATTGTGTTTTTATGATACCCTATTTTAAAAGAAACTATAAATTATACTATATAAATAAAACACAAGTACCCACTTATGCTTTTTCAGGTTCCTGTTTGATCCGGAAAAGCTAGCATATGTGTCCACTTGAGGTTTTTTTTGTTAGAAACCTAGATGGAAAACGTGCACAAAAAACACAAGAGCGCACTTGGCGCGTCGAGTTTATTCTTAGTAACAAAAGTTTTTATTATTTATTTTACGAAGCATAAACAGTTTTATGAAAATATCTATTTTAAATAAATAGATACCTGAAAGAAATGCATTTGATAAAAAATCTGTAATAGTTTTTTTTTAAATTCCTAAAAAAGTGACTATGATTTGTGTATTTAATAAAATTTAACACATGCGCAAAGTTTTTTGGCTTTATCTCGAAACTGACTTCTTGTCACTTATGGTTTTTCTGATTGTGAGGGCAGAACTATACAGCGGCGGCGGCGCGGCATGGCGGAGCGTCATCACATCAGTGATGCTGTGGAGATATCGCAATGCCTCGTCGAGTTCAGACTTTTTGTCTGGATTGAACCAAACTTTTATTCCAAGAATAACGCTTACCCTCGGATAGTTATGTATGTCCAATTACTACGAGATTTTGAAATTAATATAAAAAAAAGTTTTTTTTTGCTTCAGTACAGAGGTTCTAAATATAATATATATATATATATATATAGTTCTACATGTACATGTTCCGAGAGTTAGCGTTATTCTTGCAGTAATAGTTTGGTGGAATGCAGCCTTAGACACAGAATTTCCGGCACTACCTACACGTTGTTACCGATGTCATGAAAAATTCCAGTTCAATCTCAGAGCTGCCCCCGGGAGTGGAATAAATAACATAAGCCACTCACTTGCTTCGAATTGTCAGTTGAACTCTATTTATATATTAAAACTAGAAGGTGCCAACTTCGTCTGCGGCGAATTTTATTCCGTACCGTAGTCGGGTAAAAAGTACCTATACCATAACCATCTTTGGATGCCGCAATAGGTTAAAATCCGTCCAGCTGTTTTGGCGTGATGAGTGGATAAAGGATTCATTACCAATAGGTTAAGCCAGGTGCCCAGACTAATTACAAATCGTGCATGGCACTATTAAGATTTATCCGTAAATATTGACGCCTCTCCATAGAGGACAGATTTTCTATATATTTTTAACTGACTGCAAAAAAGGAGTTCCTATGTTTCACTGATTTTTTTTATGTATGCCCACCCATATTTCGGCCCATTGTGGACCGATTCTCAAAATTCTTAATAATTGAGTGGTTTGACACTGACTTCAAAAGATGACTCAAATGTAATCTGTACATGAGAAGGTTATTTTTGGTTTTTCTTTGGGTCTTTTTTTGGGTTTTATAATTGCATAGATAAGAGCGTTGACATAGTCGTAGTTAACAAAAGCAATTTAATGCTTAGGTGTAATTTTCTATATTTATTGGGAGCAAAATGAGGTGAAGTAATTTTTTTATTAATATATAAGTCTGTATTCATACTCATCATATGACGTCATTTTTAGTTAAATGGTTTTAATAAATATACATAATTTCAACTGATTAAAAACAAACTGAAACTTATAATAAACTGAACTTAAATATCTAATTCTACAAGTTCGAATAAACTGAAATTCTTTATTGAAGGTCTTAATTCAACACTCTTAACTTAAAATTTATTTTCAGCGTGCAAGATTAAAACCGTAATGTAATATTCACTGTACATATTTTCCGTAAAACCGATGTAAAATGTATTTTAATCAATTATTCACTGTACCTACATATTTCCCGTAAAACCGATGAAAAATGTTTTTTAATCAATTTACCGAAGTTCACTGCGAATTAACCTTGATGTACTGTAATTTAATCAATGAACACGTAAAAGTCTCGTGGCGGAGTTTTATTTTTAAACCCTGACGAAAAAAAGTGGGTGTTAAGTTTAACGCGTGTACCTATCGTGTGTCTGTCTGTAGCATCTCAGCTCCCAAACGGATGGACAAATTTGAGTGCGGTTTTCATTAATCGAAAGACTTGTCTGAGGCGTTAGGTTTTAGCTATATTTGGTGGAAAAAGGGCCAGTAGCTTTAATAGGAACAAGTGACAGGATCTTATCAAAGAATTCCAAATCTTGTAGTAATGCTTTAGTATCATTTTCTACAAACTGCAGCATAATACGCTGCATACTTACCTTTTTTTCATCAACCGCATGCTAACCTCCTTTGTGGTACTGGCCGTTAACAAATAAGTTTATGTTTTTATTTAAAATTTCGTTCGTGTCAAATTAGTTTTCTGTTGACGGGCTGTCATGGAAAAGATTATTGGTTTTTCTGATTTGTTACTTCGTGGCGCTTTGAGAAGTTATTTTCAGTAAATTATTGATTGTAGCCTGGAATTTTATGTGCTGTATGTTGGACGTTGTATTGGGGCAAGCTGCGTATTTTTGGTCGGCTGTTCTATCTATGTTTTTTAACGGCTGGGCATCCGAGGTAAGTGGTATCATGTCCAGACTTATTTAAAGATATTGTTTTTATTTAGTTATTCTAGTGGTTCAAAAATCTTATGTTTTCAATATTATTTCCAGTATTCTGCCCGGAAATTAATAACCAACGGCTGTTTTGGACTGTTGAGTCGTCGACGAGAGCCACAAGGTGGCGTTCATTTAGTTGGTGGTGATTTTCTCGGCGACGCCAGTTTTCCCCGGAAGCCGGGCAGTGTCATCACCTACTCCGCATGCACTTCAAGCTAAGCTAGACTGACAAGCGTCTATATTTTGTATATATTTAGTTGTCTTCACTGCGTTCGCCGGTTGTACCTACGATTTAGTTATTATTATTTTTTAAGTTTAGTTTACATTTCCAAATTGTACGTCAACGATCGAGCTGATTCCGGGTTGCAAACAAGATCAGAACTTTATGTGGCTCCAATGCACTATTTTTTTCCTTTTTTACGCCACCGTCATTTAACCGTAGAACGTAGCTGCTTTTAGTTTAGTGTACTTATGTTGTTTAGTTAGTTTCTATTTTTTTTAGTGCGGCTGATAGAAGTAGTTCGGCAACAGTATTGTGTGTTTTGTTATTTTAAAATTTAGGAGGTTAACCCTCTCACTGTGCACGGATAAAATTTCCCTTCGTAATGTTACGGGGCATAAAAAATACCTTTAATTTTACCCACGCGAGCTTTGATGCCAGTCAGCTGTGGATCAACGACCTGTTAAATAATTAATTATTTTTTACGTTTTAACTTTCTTGTAAATATAGCGAGTAAATTAGTTTTTTACGTTTTATCTGTTTTTTTTTGTGTAAATAAAAGTGTAAATAATTAAATTTAAATAGTATCGAAAATAATTAAAATTTTAATATTATCGTGAAGTGGTTTTTTTAGGGTTCCGTACCCAAAGGGTAAAAACGGGACCCTATTACTGAGACTTCGCTGTCCGTCCGTCCGTCCGTCCGTCCGTCCGTCCGTCCGTCCGTCTGTCACCAGGCTGTATCTCAAGAACGGTGATAGCTAGACAGTTGAAATTTTCACAGAAGATGTATTTCTATTGCCGCTATAACAACAAATACTAAAAATAAAATAAAATAAATATTTAAGGGGGCTCCCATACAACAAACGGGTTGGTTGCGTTAACTTTGCACCTCATTTGTATGGGGCGCTATACATACCAGGTGCAAACTTAACTTAAACACTTAAGGATGAAAAGTATTTGTACGGAACCCTCGGTGCGCGAGTCCGACTCGCACTTGACCGTTTTTTTATAAGTTTATGCTACAAAAATGGCGCCCGAATAAAAAGGTTTGTTGTTTAATTTTACTTATAAATAAATTTGAAATGATATTTTTCTCATTTTTAGAGGGGGGTGGGGTCCGCTAACGCGTTCATTTTCTATTTTCAGATATTTCCTGCTAATAATATTTTTTGCCTCAGCCAACTGTACCAGCCAGTCTCTCTGACTTGTCGCGTATATTCAGCGGTCAACCGCAAGTTTTTGTCTTCGAAACCTGACTGGATTTTATTTTCTCTGCGTTATTTAAACAAAACAATATATATATTTTTTTAAATTTGCAACCATCTTTCATTTGTTTGTATATTGAAGTGTAGCCGTTTAATTTATTTCCGTTTTTCCTTTCTCTAGTTAAGTATTTCTCATGAAGTTAAGTCAATGTAATAATAGTTATTATTTCATTTTTGTTGGGTATTAAAATTCCTTTTTGCGATTTTCTGGTTTTTGTGTCAATACCTTGCAGCCTAAAATGGATGACCCAAGCGAGTCACCTATTCGGGAAACGCCACGTCGCTTCTCTAATCCCTTTGTTCCGTCTCCACGCGTATTGGAACCGCATTCGTATGATGACGAGCTACCGGCGCCGAATTCGCGAAACTTACCACAACCACCTCCTGCACATGCGTTCTTTCAAACAAACCACGAGTCTTTGAGCAAATGGAACTTGTCATTTTCAGGAAAGTCCTGCGTACGCGAATTTTTTGCGCGAGTCGAAGAAGAAGGTATAGCTCGTGGATTTACCCCTGCCTACGTTGTCCGACGGTTTCATGAGTTGTTGTCAGATAGCAGAAAACTACTAAATTTTGTTACGTTTAATTGCCCACCAATTATTATAATCACATTTTGAATCTTGTGTTTTAGTTTAGTTTAATAATATTAATTAATGTTATAGGTTAGTGTGCCCTGAGTCAATTTGAATGCTGATGCACACCTGTCATTGGTTCATAAACAGGTTTTTGTGTCTGTGTATTTTATACTATTTACTTGGTTTTGTTTATGTACTGTTGGTGTGTCTTATAAATAAATAAAAAATAAAATAAAAAATAGCGCCTTGAAGTATTTTTGCTCGATTCGACAACCAGGACTGTCTTATGCAGAACTTAAGGCCGCGTTTATTAGGACTTTTGACGTGGCAGATTATGATTTTAAAGTCGAGCGACAACTCCGTACTTATCGACAGGGTGAACATCAATCAGTAGTTGACTTTGTAATTGACATTAGGGATCTGAATTCAAAGTTGAGGAACCCGATCTCAGAAGGTGATTTGTTCACTATTATCAAGTACGGACTGCACCCTCGTTACCATGCGTGTCTTGCGACTAATATTGTAAGAGACGTGGACGCTCTTCTACAAATAGCCAGGAATTTCGAAACTTTCTCGGAACCTTTTTCGGCAGTTATCGCTCCAGTTGATGTGGCACCTTCTCACATTATCTGCTTGAAATGCAAGTCAACGGGCCATCACTTTCGTTTGTGTCCCAACGTTGCTGATCCTGTCTGTTTTCGGTGTAATCGTGTTGGCACCATCACTCGTGACTGTCCGCAATGTAATCAAGCCTCAAATTCAAAAAACTAGATAACGGCGCACCAGCAGGTCCAGTGGTGTTGCCGCTAGTTGTCAATAACTCCTTAGATAATCGTTTGTACATTGAAATTTCCATAGCCGGGAGCAACGTTGTAACGTGCGGTGTCCCACAAGGCTCAATTTTAGGTCCTCTTCTCTTCTTAGCCTACGTCAACAACATACACGAGCTAGACTTAAACGGTCACGTGACTCTTTACGCTGATGACACCTGTCTCTTTTATTTCGGTACATCACTAAACGATATAATCTTGCAAGCCCAACACGATCTAAACGTCCTTTATGATTGGTTCCAATTTAATTTGTTAACTATTAACATAGCTAAAACCTGTTACGTCATTTTCAGAGCTAAAAACAAACCGATACCCGCACACGAGCCCCTTATGATAAATAATATTGCCATAAAGGAAAAAACCCATGAAAAATACTTAGGTTTACACATGGACACTCAATTAAGATGGACTCACCATATAGATTCCATAAAATCGAAACTTGTAGCACTTCTAGGTTCCCTCCGCCACATTATTCGATGCATACCAAATAATCTACGCCTCACTATTTACAATACACTTGTGAAACCACACCTCACGTACCTTGTCGAAATCTGGGGAAATGCCCTTAAAACAAAATTAGCTGAATTACAAATTTTACAAAATAAACTTATTAAAATGCTGTTTAACTTCCGCAGCAAAACTTCTACTAGTAAAATATATAATGAAACAAAATTAATGACCATTAAACAACTATATATATACAACAGTTGCATCTTTATAAGAAAAGCTATTGGCAAAAACGTACACACCAGTCTATTGTTCACAAAGCGGAAAAATGTTTACAACCGCTGCACTCGACAGCGCCGCGCTAGTTTACTTGTTCTGCCTAAAACTAGAACTGCATACGGCCAAAAGACAATTACTTTTGAAGGTGCGCGCCTGTACAACAAAATACCTTTAGGTATAAAGCGAGAGCACTCGTTCAACTCATTTAAAAAACAACTTGCTCAGTATGTGCTTAATAACAAATTGCTTTTGTAAAATCGTAACAAATGAGTTGAACAGATGTACTATCTAATCATTATTAACTCTTACCGGATCTTGTTACTTATATCATATAACTGTTATCTATTGTTCTCATGGAAGTGATGTAATGTCTTTAATGAGAATAAATGTCTTTAAACCTAAACCTAAACCTAACGTTAAAGCTTTATTGGATTCCGGCGCTCAAGCTTCTCTTATTGATGTGGCCCTTTTGTCTAATCTTGGCATATCTTATTCTACGGATATCCAGCCGTCAGTGGTATCGGCTGAGAATTCACCCATTCGTATTTTAGGTGGTGTGGACATTCCTATTTATTTTAATGGTTCTTCGATTGCCCATCCCTGCCTGGTAAGCCGTGGGTTACCAACGCAATTTATCCTCGGTATTGAATTTTGGAAATCTTTTGGTTTGACTGATATTTTGAGTCAGGCTTTTAAGAGTGATACAGCTGGTAAGCTCTTTGTTCCGGCTGGTCCTCATTCAGAAAGTCAACCGCATAGTGTTTGTGAGGCTCGTTACATACACCCGCGTCATGTCTTGACTGTGGAGCAGGAAACCAAGCTTCAGTCTGCGATTGAGTATTTCGAGGAAATTTCTTCTGAGAAAATTGGTGTGGGTTGTACATCGTGGTTGTCACATAAGATAGAGACCGTTGGACCGCCTATTCGTCAACGCTACTACCCTTTATCTCCTGCTAAGCTTAAAACTCTGAACGAGGAGGTGGATAAGATGTTGGAGTTAGGTGTGATTCGTCCTTCTCGGTCACCGTGGGCAAGTCCTGTCGTAATGGTCACGAAGAAAGATGGCAGTGTTCGTTTTTGTGTTGATAGCCGAAAACTTAATAGCGTTACTGTGCGGGATTCTTATCCCCTTCCTAGGGTTCAGGATATTTTAGACAATCTTAGGGGTGCCAAGTACTTGACGTCCCTTGATTTCAGAAGTGCTTTTTGGCAAATTCCCCTTGCTGACAAGGCTAGTTGTGAAAAGACTGCCTTCATTGTGCCGCAGCGGGGTCTGTTCGAATTTGTCCGTTTACCTTTTGGTTTAACCAATGCTGCGTCCGAAATGCAGCGTTTGACAGATCTTATTGTCAATTTTGAGGTTACTCCTGAATCAGATGACTTTGTTTTCGGGTATGTAGATGACCTAATCCTGGTTTCTCGTGATTTCGAGAGTCATTTACGCCTCATTCGTAAGGTTCGGGACCGACTGAAGGAAGCTGGCCTCTCAGTAAACCTTGAAAAATGTGAGTTCTGTAGATCCGAACTCAGGTATCTTGGTTATATAGTGAATGAACAGGGTCTTCAAACCGACCCTAAAAAGCTAGAGGCTATTAGTGACTAACCTACACCCACCAGTGCTAAGGCCTTACGTGCCTTTATCGGGATGTGCTCTTATTACCGACGATTCGTTGAAAATTTCTCGACCATTATAGCCCCCACTTACTAGATTGATCGGAAAAAGGAAAGGTCGTGATCATATCCTTTGGGATGATGACGCCGAACAAGCTTTTAATAGGCTCAAGGCGGCCTTACTCAGTGCTCCGGTGGTGGCTTGTCCCGATTTTTCTAAACCTTTTATTCTGCAGTGCGACGCGAGTAAGGTTGGTCTCGGGTCCGTTTTGGCTCAGGTTTTTGATGGCGAGGAACGTCCAGTGGCATATTATTCTCGTTTGTTTACCAAACCTGAAATGAATTATAGTACGTCTGAACGTGAACTCTTGGCAGTGTTGGATTCAATCAAACACTTCCGCGGTTACCTAGATGGCGTCAGGTTTAAGATCGTCACAGATCATATCGCGTTGAAGTGGTTGATTACTCTTGACAATCCCTCTGGTAGACTTTCCCGCTGGGCTACTATGATTTCTCAATTCAATTTTGAAATCGAACATCGAAAGGGTGTCTTAAACGTCGTTCCTGATGCGCTGTCTAGGCGACAAGTGGGCTTAGTCTCCTTCGTTAGGGGCGTAGAACCTACACCCGATCCCTGGTTTGAAAGAGTTTACAACGGTGTGGTTGAGTTACCCCGTATGTTTCAGGCATATACGATCCGTGACGGATTGCTGATGCGTAAGATGGCTGTTGATAATCCGTTAGCTCCGAACCCTTGGAGGATAGTGCTTCCATCCACTAAGGTTCGTGAAGCTATAGCCGAGGTCCATGAACGATTCCCCAACGTGCATCCTGGAGTTATGAAGACTTATATGAAGATGAGGGAACTTTACTATTGGCCGAATATGTTTCGTGATGTCTCCGAGGCGCTGTCCGAATGCCAGATCTGTAAAGCTTACAAGATCGCTAATACGCGACCGCGCGGCCAGCGTTTGTATCCAAGGTCCGTCTCTGCTCCCATGGATTTGTTGTCAATTGACTTGATTGGTCCGTTGCCAGCAGCGTATTATGGATTCCGGTACATACTCACCATGGTAGATGTATTCACAAAGTTCGTGTGGTTAGTTCCTCTAAAAAAGGTTGACGCTAGGTCAATCTCTAACGCCTTGGAATTGGAGGTAATTCTGCGGTATGGTGCACCGGGCAACGTTTTATGCGACAACGCTACAGTGTTCAGGAGTGATAGATTTGGAACTTTCCTTGCGTCTTACGATATTCCCCCTCCGTGCTTTACTCCCTATTATTCCCCACAAGCAAATGTTGTTGAACGATACAACCAATGCGTCATCACCACACTGAGCATTCTGGTGGCCGATGATAATCGTAGTTGGGCTAGACAACTCCCTAGGGTTTCCTTGTATTTGAACTCTTGTATCAATCTGGCAACTTCTTTTTCGCCAAACTTTCTGATGTACGGTCGAGAAGTAACCACAGCTCGTGAGCGCGTTGGAGCCTAGCCTGAGGTCCGCAATTTGGACCTGAGTCGGGGTGAGCGTGCAGCTAATTTGGAAACTTTAAGGGAAGTCTATGCGAAAGTTGCTGACGCAATGGTTCTGGCCTTTCAGAGAAATTCTGACAGGTATAATTCGGGAAGGGGACCCGTTTTGATGCGTGTTGGAGACGTTGTTTGGCGGCGCAATTTCCACAGAGGAACAGCTGACGAGGAGAGGGGTGGAAAATTTGCGCCACGTTTCACTGCGTGTCGTGTGCTCCGCGTCGTTTTTCCTCAAGTCTATGAATTGAAGGATCTTGATTCTCCGCATGTTGGGACTTACCACGTTAAGGATATCTTAAAGTAGTTTGGGAACTAACAATCTTATTGTTTCTCGGTTTCTTCTCCTACCTGGATGACTTTTGTCGTTCTGGACCGCGTCAATGCCACCAGTGGAGGGAGATCGATGTTAACAGTTTTTATTTTATCGTCTCAGTTATTGTTAGGGTTGTCACTTTGTTTTTTTTGTTTTGGTGGGAGGATAACTGCAGCATAATACGCTGCATACTTACCTTTTTTTCATCAACCGCATGCTAACCTCCTTTGTGGTACTGGCCGTTAACAATAAGTTTATGTTTTTATTTAAAATTCCGTTCGTGTCAAATTAGTTTTCTGTTGACGGGTTGTCATGGAAAAGATTATTGGTTTTTCTGATTTGTTACTTCGTGGCGCTTTGAGAAGTTATTTTCAGTAAATTATTGATTGTAGCCTGGAATTTTATGTGCTGTATGTTGGACGTTGTATTGGGGCAAGCTGCGTATTTTTGGTCGGCTGTTCTATCTATGTTTTTTAACGGCTGGGCATCCGAGGTAAGTGGTATCATGTCCAGACTTATTTAAAGATATTGTTTTTATTTAGTTATTCTAGTGGTTCAAAAATCTTATGTTTTCAATATTATTTCCAGTATTCTGCCCGGAAATTAAATAACCAACGGCTGTTTTGGACTGTTGAGTCGTCGACGAGAGCCACAAGGTGGCGTTGATTTAGTTGGTGGTGATTTTCTCGGCGACGCCAGTTTTCCCCGGAAGCCGGGCAGTGTCATCACCTACTCCGCATGCACTTCAAGCTAAGCTAGACTGACAAGCGTGTATATTTTGTATATATTTAGTTGTCTTCACTGCGTTCGCCGGTTGTACCTACGATTTAGTTATTATTATTTTTTAAGTTTAGTTTACATTTCCAAATTGTACGTCAACGATCGAGCTGATTCCGGGTCGCAAACAAGATCAGAACTTTATGTGGCTCCAATGCACTATTTTTTTCCTTTTTTACGCCACCGTCATTTAACCGTATATCATATTGAATGAACGTCTCATGATGACCCGCTACTTGTGTAAATTGTTGTAATTTTTTACTTTATCTGGTATAATAAGTCAAATAGTTTTTGTTATAATAATCATGTTATCTCTAGAGTTTATGAATACATTAAAGTCAGCAGATTTATATAATTGTGGGCTATAGATAGATACGAGTAATAGGTACCTACTTTTTGGCAAAGAAAAACGACTTCACTGAACAGAAACCCTATTCATCCACATACTTACAGGTTTAGTGCGATAAATTTTTCTGTGAACTGAAGGGTGTCACTACAATCTACATACACAGAGACTTCTAAGCAACAGAAAAATCAAACTTTTCTCCAGCAATCAGGAGGGTCATCTGTGGAAAACGACCATGGGTGTGGGTCATTCCTATTTAAGTATATATAAATTCAAGCTTTTTAATAACTTCCATCCATGCCCTATTCCGTAGGTACAGTTACCTGCAGAGAAACCTGACCTCCCGTATGTAATTATTAACACCAAATAGTAATTACTATAGCAGGAGGTTCAGGTTTCTCTGCAGATTACTGTACTTACATGTACATGGCATTCATAAAAATTTAAGTCCCGCAGATGCATAGTTTGGTCGGTCAGCCAAAGTACCGCTGGATGGATCTGGTAGAGAAGGATCTGCGTGAGCTCGGAGCCACAAACTGGCGAGCTCCTGTGTCGGAGGCCAAGACTCATTTTGGGTCGCTGAGCCAGCGCAGTTAGTTAGTTTTATAGGTGCATATAGTTTTATTAATGCGGTTCGTGGCGTGTATTTTTGTGCCTGTCTTGGTAAGGCTAAATGAGATAATCCTACTTATCGGTGGATTTTACTTCGGTTCGCAACTTTGCAACCTTTTCGTAAGTGCTGCTTATAGGCAAGTTTGGTGTAATTTTTGGAATACCTACGAAACTCCGTGTACCGCGCAGGGAGCGCAGTGGGCGCCGAATTCCGATCATTGTCAGCATCGAGTTGGCATTTCGTACAGATTGAGGAATGTGCACTAAGCTGAATGATGGGTCTTGTCAAATTTCAGTTTAATGATCTTTCGTCATGTAGTTATATACTGACTCTTCCAAAACGTCCAGACGTCAACGGCTGAGCAAAGGCCTCCTCCATGACTCACTACAAAGTGCGATCCCGTGCAGACCGCATCCATTGATTGCCCGCTACCCTCACGAGGTCATCCGTCCATCTAGTCTGGGGCCGACCCAAGGAGCGCTTTGCCGCGTGGTCGCCACTCCAGGACATTGCTGCCACAACAGCCGTCCATTCTCCGGGCTACATCGCCTGCCCATTGCCACTTCAACCGTGCAATCCTGTGAGCTATGTCGGTTACCTTGGTTCTTCTGCGGATATCCTCATTTCTGATTCTATCGCGAAAAGAAACTCCGCGAATAGTCCTTTCGATTGCGTGACATTTAGTCGCCTTATGATTCCCATTGTGAACGACCATGTCTTAATTGCGTAAGTCATCACTGGCAACACGCACTGTTCGAAGACTTTCATCTTCAGGCATCACTGGGGAATTTTCGACAAGGATGGGTGTCTATGCACAGCGGAAAATCAATAGGGAAGGTCAATATTTTTAAGTTTTTGAACGTAGAAACATGGATGGTCATAGATTTTTCTTACTCTGTCACGCTACAAATATTACCTATCTTTTTTCTTTTAATACCTCGTGAGCAAGACTGATGCAGACTCGCGCGACGAAGCTAAACGAAATCGCGGCAAGATCACTATGCTAGCCTTGTCCGTCTAGCACAACTATGCTTCTCGACTCTTGTTGCGCGACTTAGCATCACCCGTCATTCTCTCACATTATTGCATAGGAAGAGATAGGTCGCACGAGAAAGAGTTGCGTGTCACAGTTTTGCTAGAGGTGCAGCAGGCAAGTACTGAGGCCGCATATATTTCACATTATATTTGATGGTTACTATAAAGACTCTAAAAACTTAGCAAGATAATAAACACACATATTATTTGTAATAAAATAAATATGTTATTTATAATTCAATCTCAGGCGATCCATTCGGTGTCGTAAAGACCTCAGTTAAACTCTTATACGAATAAGGGAAATGTTGTCATAAAATTAAATGGCTCCTATTGAGGACGGAGTCGTAAATAGCAGATTTCTTGGAGTTTTTATTTGTTTACTTTTTACTACGACCCAAACACGATAGTTCTTGAGTTATTTAAGGGGGTTCTTGTTTATAAGGATTTTGTGGGGGTTGTGCACATTGGTGTAGCGTTTGGCGGTTTTCACTCTGGCCACGCGTTTAGAGGCAGAGCGCGCGTCGCTAAGAAAAAAAAAACAAGCAATGTAGTGTATAGAATCAGCACTTAAAGTAGCTGACAATTTTAGTATGCAATTTGACATATGTCAGTAATAAAGTAAATTACTTTTGATGCTGACCGTACCGGGCGTGTTTTTATCATAATGGAAACACTCGTGTGGCAAGAGTGTGAAAATGCCTGACTGGTTTCAGAAAGGGAAATTATGACAGTTTGTCCTAAAAATAATTAAACATATTTTCTCAAGAGTTTACCCCGTTATGGCACTGTGCGTTTTTATAGGTAAAATCAAATTATGTATCTCTACGTAATGTAAAGACAAAATGACGACACCGCTTTACGTCAAGTATAAAACAATTAAACGAAGCGAAATGACAAACCAATTTTCAAATTCATATGGTCAATGAATATTTGATTACAGCTATGCAGAAAGCGACAAGCGTATTTTTTGTTAAAGTGACTTAAGTCTTAATCAATGAATGAGTTTAGCTGAGTTTAGTCACTTTTTACATTACAAAAAAAATCTCTAGTCGCTTTCTTCAGAACTACGGTCACTTGGAATAGGAATGTCAACGCAATCCTGATTGGTAATGTTCCAAAATTATTCGCAACACTATTCCAACATAGTCTAGTCATAATTTTATTATCTCAAAGTTGCTAACTGTTGTTCGAGACTCATAGTCTCTATGGAGCCAGTTTGCATCTGCATTGCATGTATCACTGTAGATTTAAATGTAGTTCAGCTTTCTAAGTTTGACGGGTGATAATTTTCGGTATTGCGTGTTTCGGTGTCGGCCGTCCGCCGCCATCATCACTCAGCTAACAGCTTTCCATAATCCTCACTAGACCGACCTTATCTTCCCAAGCTGCACCTTGAGGTACGCGATCGCCACTCAAGAACCTTTTTGCCCCAACGGATATCAGTTCTATGAGAAATAATTAGTGAATATAGCTTGGGATATCTAACAAAAACAACAGACAACTACCTAGCAAACCCTCAGTTTAAAAATAGATGATCTTCCTTAACCTTAAAAAAATGGAGTGAGTTTGGTTTTCGCAGTAAAAAAAAAGTCCCGCCAAATTCGGTCCCTTAAATCCATGTTTATCGAACGTGTGTTTTACTACCGAAGTGTATTGATTCAGACATTTCGATCTTTATGTACGCGACGTATACATTTTACTACACTTCACTTTAACATGTTTGCCCTTGTTTATTCCCTTCAAACTTACTTTATTGTCCTCCATTTATTACCTATCTATAAAATTTTAGATTATCGAATTAACATATTCTCGTTAGATATATTAACTTCACCATCGGTATAATCTGCTAGAATAAAGGAGCTCTCTTTCTGGCATAGAAACATCGTCTTCTTTATTGACGCTTTTTATGTGACCATTAATTGTTTCATTATAATTATTTAAAGTAAGTATATTTCTATATTTCATCCGCTCACGGGACGGTGGAGAGTGACCCGAACCTATGGGAGGCGTGCAATGTATGCATGGAGCCAAACTCAATGTACTAAGTCTTTCTCTTCTACTAAGCTTTCAACGTACATCATCTATCTTCGAACTCTCTTAGCAACTCGAGTCAAAGCTCCTGCGACTTCGCTTGACTGGCTTGTTAAGGGAAGCCAGAAGTAGGAGCACTGAAACGACATCCTCCGTCAAGATTCTTCAGCAGTTCAGATACGTTGGGGTCTCCGCTACAGCTCGCCATAAGCTGTTCTGATTTGCTTGCTTGCGCTTTGGTACTTTCAGCGGGCGAAGAGGTCACATCGACTCCACTTTGACTGGCTCATTAAGGCAAGCCAGAAGCAGAGGCTTTGGACCAACATATGCCATCGGAATTCCTCAGGAGTACTCAGACACATTGGGGTCACTATTCGTGATCAGCTCCCCACATACGCTGTCCTATGTTCCTTGCTTGCGCTCTTAGCGGGCGATGGGGTCGTCACATGGACTCCACTTGACTGGTTGATTCAGGCAAGCCAGCAGCAGAGGCTCTGGCCCGACACACGCCGTCGAAATTCTTCAGGACTACTTAGATACATTGGAGTCGCTATATTCGTCAATAGCACGCCATAAACGCCTGTCCCATGTTGTTTGCTTGCGCTCTCAGCGGGCGGTGGGGTCATCACTTCGACGCAAACAACAAAAAAAAAATATATTATCTACTCGTAATATTATCAAGTATGAGGTTAAAGAGATGCGTGTGAATCTTTGTAGGTAATATTCAATCTTATTCCTAACTTTGAATCCTATACTAACAGTTCGAATCGGTCGTAATGATAGCATTGCACTAAGTAAAAATGAAAACAAAGAAAAATATTATAAAGAAACAACGACGGCTGTCAATCTACGTCAATTACTTCCTAACAGCCAAAGAATTCTTCATAAAAAAAGAGAGTTACTCGAGTTACAATTTTACCGCATTTTTAGAACGTCAATATTGTTTCCTTCAAAATGCCGACTTAAACAGTATCGGAAATCTCTTTTTCTCTGTGTCTTTTCGACTTAAGAGTGAAAAGGACAATGAGTAACGAAGTTTTGAATACCGTTGAGGTGCTTTGTTATATCGAAACTGTTTACCGGCGCTGTTTTATGATATATCAACATTATTAATGTCGTAAATCATACCTGCCGCTTCTATATTTTGGGCCGTAATGCAATGGCTTTTCTTTTCTGGAAGACTTTCTTGTTTTCAACACAATTTACTTTGTTCGACATGAGACATGTTAAAGATTGGCATTGGACTGACAAGGCGACTAATTTGATTGACACTGGAAAATAGCAGTTTGAGCGATGTAACAGCCATATCACCGTCATAATATATGTCCGTGATACCTATATAGGTATACCTATATTGACATATGTCAGCTTTTGCTATTGAGTTTGTTACATAATGTTGTCGTTAAAAAGTAAATATTGCACATCGCTAAATTAAACACAGTTATTAATCAGTAGATGAAGGATAGATGTCATTAAAAGAATCGAATTAGTCGTTTAACAGGTGTTCATAATTTAGATCTTAATTCTGATCTAGAAAGGTTTATTGAATTGTGATTGTTATGTTTTTTTTAGATTTTTGCAATAGTCGCTTCTTTCTAGAGAAGAGTGTCACTCAAAAACTATGAGACATACAATGATAATGGGACACTCACGTCAATTATCTTGAGATAGTAATCATCTCTGACTGGGTGTTCAAAATCGTAAATATATACGTTAAAGTGAAAACACGAAAATAAAATTGTGGCCGCCCCTAATTCCTGATGTTGGTAAGCTTCACAAAGCTTCTCATAGCCGCCTTCCTGTTTATTATTATGATACCTACACTTGTAACCCTTCATCTGTTATGTCAAACGTTTGGCAATTAAATTGAAGCTCAATGATATGATTACATAAGCTTTAAATACTTTGCACTGATTAGTGCTTCGACATACCAATTGTTAATCCTAGCAACCTTAAATTTTGTTAGAGGTGCATTCGAGTTTACATTACTGTCTATAAACTAGGGTAAACAAGCCGCATTTTTAACCAAAATAAGCAAATTCATAAATATTCGACGCGACACGCGAGACATGCACGAAACTTCACGGCTTTCTCTCAAAAACAAGCCATGAATTCTAATTTGCGGCCTTTTTGGCGCCATATTTAACTTATCTGTTTACTGAAAACACGATGGGATATTACGCGTGTGCATGGCGTGAAGAGGAAAAACAAAACGGCACTTTCATAGTTGCCTAATTCCTCATGCTATGATATGCCTTGACGACGCGTTTGGCTCGGTTGGTAGACACCTGCCTACTGAGTCGGCGGTCCCGGGTTCGAATCCCGGCCGGGGCAAATATTTGTGCAAAAGTACCCATAGTACAAGCTTTGCTTAGTTTGGGACTAGGTCGATTTGTGAATGATTGTCCCTTAATATTTATTTATTTATTTATTTATATTTATTTATGTTATTTATTGACGATGGATTACTCCTGTCAAATTTAATGGTTAATATTGATCGACATATCTGTTAATTAAAACTATGTAGTGAGCTGTAGTCCTTACGAGTCTCTTTGAAAATGGCTGAAATACAAATAAATAAATATTAAGGGTCAGCTCACACCGAGACGCGACGCGACGCGACGCTGCGCGCACATTTCAATAGAGTGACTCAAATTTATACTTTATTTACTACATTAAAAGGGACACATTTCATCGTGAGAATTCAAAATACGTTGCGCCATGCAGCGCTGCGCCTTCGCGAGACGCAGCGCTGCATCGCCGGTACGCGCGGCGTGTGAGAGCGGCGCTGCGCCGCGCGACGCAGCGCGACGCCGCGAGGCGCAGCCTGAGGCCGCCGTTCTCATGCGCTTGCAATAGGTAGACTGCGGGGCGGTTGGACGCGGCACCGCGCGGCGTCTCGCTGCGCAGCGAGGCGTCGTGCTGCCAACGATTTTACGATGCGCCTCGCTACGCCGCGATGCTTCTCGCGGCGCCGCGCGGCGCAGCGCGAAATCACCGGCCTCTTCCAGTATCGTCGCGTCGCGTCGCGTCGCGTCGCGTCTCGGTGTGAGCTGACCCTAAGGGACAAACTTTCAGAAATCAATCTAGTCCCAAACTAAGCAAATGTACTATGGTTACTAGGCGACGATATAATATATAAAATTAAATATTTACTGCTATTTACTGTATGCATGACATTAATTTATTATGTATATATTTTTAATCATTTCATTACGTATTTTTTAGTCCGACATTGCTATTTGCTATAATTTGACTTTTTTCCATTGGGTTTAATGACATGCATATTGAGAGTCAAAGTACCTATTGTACGCCAAATTCTGGCTGATTGTGGTGTAACCAAATACTAACCCTACCACCGTTTATAATCACTCACCTTCAAACAATAAATAATGTTGTATTAAAAATACACATATATATATATATAGATAACATACTCGGATATTTGGTGGACCAAATGTTCGAGTTCATCACACAAATATTTGCCCTGGCCGGGATTCGAATCCAGGACCGCTCGTCCAGTAGGTAAGCAGACGTCTATAATATATGTTTTAATTTTTACGTTTACAACCCCCAGATTTCCGCCATTTGGACCAATAAATATGTCCGAATTACGGATGTCCGCTTGTCCAGATATCCGTCTGTTCTCGCCTACAGGTCACATTTTTCAACCGATTCTCGTGAGGTTTTGTGAGCCGGTTCGATAATTAAGTATTATATTTTTTTTCGATTTAGTCTTTCGAATTTTCTCACAATCGTGGACATAATATGGGGGTAGAATAGAAAACAGAAATATCGTGTTCAGCCATTTCAAAACAGATCCGTGAGTTCTTGACTAGTACTGGTCACAGAGCTACTAAATTAGGTACCATATTTAAGTTGTGATATCAGTGACGATATCACTGATTTATTAGTATTCCTTGTTGGTTGGTAGGTATTATTTATTGTACTCTAGGGCTGGGACACTGGGACAGAATGGTGTATGATCTTTCAGACATGTTTAAATAACAGTGGCGAAAACCGTGCCGACGATGGATAAAGTAAAAAAACTCCCAATCAATAGGAATTACATATAAGTTTGCAGTATGAATGTCAGTTTTGTTTGTATAATGTATCTGACAATTTTACTACTGGCATATGTTAAATTGCATACTTAAATTCTTTGCTACTTTTGATACTGACTGTACTGTACACAAGCGGCGAGCAATCCATTGAAATAGATTCCCATCTGCTTGCGTAATATGAGATATACGTTTGCGTAGTATATCTTCTTTCACTCGTTCTAAAGTAATATAGGTACTTAACCTTTTTGCTCAGCGTTTTCATTCTAGATCGACTTTGACACATCGGCTATATTATGGACATGCAGATCATAATCGTCAATATTATGGATATGTGATGGTACCTATGCTATACGGTATAGAGGAGACTGAGGGGCTTTGAAATACAGGTAAGTTGTAACAACCTCAAATTCTCGGATCTACATCCGTTAGCGAAGCAAGGACGCACACTGAGGGGAGCTCGCTAATGGCTCTATAATACCGAGAAATTGACCTTCTTGAACTCACCACTGTTTCAAAGGTCCTCGGTCTCTATCGATTTTTGCTCTTGGGCTGCATTAACAATGGCAAGTTGTCTTCTTAAGATAATTAATGCATCACTTATGCAATACAGTATGGGGGAGACCAAGGGATTTTGGAACAGAGGTGAGATGAAACAACCACAATTTCTCGGATCTCCACCCGTTAGCGAAGCAAGGACGCACACTGAAGGGAGCTCGAACGGATCTATATACCGATAAATTAACCTTCTTGAACTTACCATTGTTTCAAAGTTCCTCAGTCTCCCCAATATTTTTTTTTATGACGAGTTGTCATCTTAAGATAAATAATACATATCGCTTGTAGTCATTATTAGTGATAGATACTTTGGAGAGATGTCAATAGAAATATCAAATCTGTAGTCTTCAGTCTATGTAAACCGGCTTCTTATTAAGCCATTGATACAAACGTGACATCTTAAGAACGTTAGACATTTTTCTAACAACGATAAACTTTTAAGCTTCACATCAAGTAGATTATTCGGATAAGACTCTCAAATTTCCGTCTGATTTCCGTCTCAAAAGGCTATTTTTAGTATTTTTATTATTTTCCCGAGTAAGTATGACTCTACGGGGAAATGACTCCAAATATCTTGTTAAGGAAAATACGAATGTAATTCGACTTTTCTCCGAGTACCGAGCTAAGTAAATAGCTGCTTGGAGTGGATGGAGTGAATATCGATACGTATGTCACTCCATTTTATGGTTGCTTAGGTTAATGGAATCGTACCCAAGGTAAAAAATAGGCCAAGTGCTAAAATTCCGCCAAAAGTAGGTGACCTTTTGTGAAATTGTGAACATTCATTTTCAAATAAACAATACAAAGATCAACATACACAGGATAAGGAAAAATTTAGAAGTGTCCTGGCGTTGGGGTGATGAATTGGTTGACACGTTGGACCTGCAATCCAGAGGTATCGAGTTCGATTCCTGCTCGCTTCTGTAAAATAGAAATATAAGGAGACAATTTTACAACGTCTAACTAAGCGAGACTTGAATTCGTTTGTGGTGAGAGTGCTAATTGTCCAGCTGTCGACCTTTGAAGACCGAGACTCCTCCTTCATGTGGAACTCTGGCCGAAGAGTGTAGTTTTCCGGCGTTTTCAAGGCTGGATAGTTGATACCAAGAAGCGTTACACGTTACACGTCGTCTACCCAGTTAATGTGTTTGTGTAATTGTTCGTTTATTTGTAATGTATCTTAGATTAAGGTATTTATAGGCTATAGATGTTCGAAATAAATGTTTTATATTCATTTATTCATAGGCAATGTATGAGTAAAATTATTCAAGGTGATAAGTAATATCGCTAAGCTGCAAATGATAGATGCGAGTAAAATAATATACATTTTGACATATTGAACAATATTATCTCCTTTAAAATTGATTTTCTAAATAGCATTGTAGGGAAAGCAGAAGAAAGAGAGGCTTGAACACCAAAAAACTATTAATTTTTGTCGCGTAATCGCGTTGAAAAGGTTGAGATTTTGCTAGTTTGAGGATATGACGAAGCCTCGTTGAAAAAAGAGCCTGCCAAGTTACAGATCAAAAATTACGAGACAGCAAATAACACTTGAAAAAGTTCGCGTAACATACTCATTGCAGTAGCACTTGACTTTTTTCACATACTTGGCCGAACGCACTGCCATCTATCTTTATACGCGAGGGGTTTTAATGCGTTTTCATAAATAATACTCAAGAGGCGGCTCAAAGGAAATCTTCTTAAACGGAGATTTACCCTTTTTGCGTAGTAAGGTGCATTTTTATTCCAGTTGATTTTAAGAGTTCCGGGACCAAAGGGAAAAAGGGAACGCTTACTGTGCCGTCTATCGTTTCAATTTCACTAATAAAAACACTTAATATTCTGCTGGCGGTTTGTACATATAATATTTATACATATATATATATATACTAATATATCTATATAAACTTGTCACATTATATTAAAATTCCATTTTAAAAAGTAAAATATACGTGGACTAATTTGTGGGCACTTCTAGTTACTAGATATAATGATACTGTATTATTTATAAAACTTTTGCTATAACAAAGCACACAGATATTGCAACCAATGAAACAACTAAAGAACCTTAACAATTGTGAAATATCTGTCAGAAGGCTTATAATAATAATTATTTATAAAACTACAGTATCGAAATTGAATGTACAAAATGTACATTAATAAGTATTTCAAATTTTAACTGATTACACAAATATTTCCAAACCGCGAGCTTAACGAGAAGGATCACTGAACAACCGACAATCCACGTGTTGGGATATTTTGGATAGTTGAACATGGCTTCGGATATTTTGGATAGTTGCATGTGGTTGCCGCGGTGCGGGATCACTCGAGCCGGCTAGTACGGAACATTGCTCGCGGCGTAACTGTATCTAATGGATATTGACAAGTTATATAGCTGTTGATTTGTAATACTAATTTTCTGAAACATGTAATGAAATGTCGCCATAAGGGTCAGCTCACACCGAGACGCGACGCGACGCGACGATACTGGAAGAGGCCGGTGATTTCGCGCTGCGCCGCGCGGCGCCGCGAGAAGCATCGCGGCGTAGCGAGGCGCATCGTAAAATCGTTGGCAGCACGACGCCTCGCTGCGCAGCGAGACGCCGCGCGGTGCCGCGTCCAACCGCCCCGCAGTCTACCTATTGCAAGCGCATGAGAACGGCGGCCTCAGGCTGCGCCTCGCGGCGTCGCGCTGCGTCGCGCGGCGCAGCGCCGCTCTCACACGCCGCGCGTACGGGTCAGCTCACACCGAGACGCGACGCGACGCGACGCGACGCGACGATACTGGAAGAGGCCGGTGATTTCGCGCTGCGCCGCGCGGCGCCGCGAGACGCATCGCGGCGTAGCGAGGCGCATCGTAAAATCGTTGGCAGCACGACGCCTCGCTGCGCAGCGAGACGCCGCGCGGTGCCGCGTCCAACCGCCCCGCAGTCTACCTATTGCAAGCGCATGAGAACGGCGGCCTCAGGCTGCGCCTCGCGGCGTCGCGCTGCGTCGCGCGGCTTCGCGAGGCGCAGCGCCGCTCATACACGCCGCGCGCACCGGCGATGCACCGCTGCGTCTCGTGACGCCGCGCGGCGCAGCGCGGCGCCGCGAGGCGCAGCGCTGCGTGGCGCAACGTATTTTGAATTCTCACGATGAAATGTGTCCCTTTTAATGTAGTAAATAAAGTATAAATTTGAGTCACTCTATTGAAATGTGCGCGCAGCGTCGCGTCGCGTCGCGTCTCGGTGTGAGCTGACCCTTACGTGCTTTATATCAGGCTTCGAAGTATCACGTTTCGGGCGGAACAACTCAAGATAACTGTAAAGGAATTTCATACAAAATTTAAGACTTAGGCTGGGAAGTATTTTTTTAACATCGCATCTGTGTTCATGAACAGACTGAACAGCTGAATTATATTTTTTTCGAGTGGTATAATTTTTTATTTCATTGCATCTGTTTGAGAAAAGCACTATATTTACATGCCTTAGCCGTGAAAATGCTTGTCGGCTTCGTATCATTATCCGTCGTATACCTACACGGCAAGCTCTTCTTTACCGGCGTCTGCAGTAATGTACTAATTTAATAGCAAGTCTCAAGCTGGCGTTTACTGCAAATGATATTGAAAAAAGTAAATGTTGCCCTTGGTAGACTCATGGTATGAGAAAACAGGGTATGACACTTCGGCTAGTCAGACTTTTTACGTCATTGATTAGTCGCCGCTTTATGGTAAAAAAATAAATTATAAGGAGAAAAAAACATTTTTGGACAAGCACTGTCTATGTCCGTCCACTATGACCAACAAAATTTGGAAAATTATTAATCTCAATAGTATTTCATAAATAGATTAGGTATTCGTTATGCAAATTGTATTAATTAGAATCGTTTGCATTATGTCTGACTCACTGTAGTCACACGATATTTTAGTTTAAAATCATACAATATTGTATAATTTAACGTTCACCTTCTCATTATAACATTGTAATAGTAGCACTAATCAAAAGATCATCTCTAATGATCAAGAGAGCTCATCAGCGTCTTGATATCGCAGGTGTAATTATAAGGCCCACGGGGCTTAATGAAGATTTATCTCCTTAGCTTCCGAGCCAGCGTACCCGTAGCTTTACATGACTCTTCTTAAACATGCAATGAAATATTGACATTATGTTTCTTAGTAGCTCAGTCTGTGGGGAACTGTAAAAGCCTTTGCTCTACAAAAGGTGGCGTAGAAAATGTTTTGACACAATATAGGCTTCGACATCTGAACTGCCTGCAATGCGATTTTCTTTTGTTTCAATATCAATTTGTGGGATATCATGGTGTTAATTTTTATAATTTTTATTCCATTGTCTATTTAACAAAACACTATTGGCACATACTCCGACATGAAAAGGGATTGCCAGCCTCGTATCCCTCCTTCTTTGTAACTTACGTACTCGGCCGGCAATCACTATTTTTCCAGCCGGGCCCTTATATTAATGTACTAACAAAATTTTTCTACAAGCCTGCAACTTTGTCTATGAGCTTAAAGCTTCCCACTATATTTTTGTATTAGTATTCGAGTATTTGTCTGCATAGTAATAATAAATAAATATTAATAGAAAATCTTACACAAATCGACCTAGTTCCAAACTAAGCAAAGCTTGTCCTATGGGTACTAGACGATGATATACATAATATATAAACACATAAATAAATAATAATAGATATATAAACATAAATATCGGACAACCTTGCACATCGATCTAGTCCCAAATTAAGCTCAAGAAAACTTGTGTTATGTGTAGGTACTAGACGACGATATATATACTTATATAGATAAATATATACTTAAATACATAGAAAACCATGACCCAAGCACAAATATTCGAGTTCATCACACAAATATTTGCCCTGGCCGGGTTTCTAACCCGAGACCGCCGGCTCAGTAGGCAGGTGGCACAAACTGAGTCAACCGCGTCGTATAGTGCAGTTTTGATCTGTTTTACTGACCTCATTCGACAGTGGCGCCAACTGCGCGCAAAAACGGTAGGCCTCAATGTTATCTATCTTTCGTAACGTGACATCCCACGATAAGTGCTCGGATCGATACTGTTGGAAACGCTCCAGGATATGAACTATTAACCGAAATCGTAATAAAATCCCCGGCGAGCTGGCGATAAAATATGTTTTCTGATATTACTTGTAAATTATTTAAGCTCGGTCGAACCGAGGTAATTTAAGTGGCCAGTGGTGAATTGTTTGCGGTTTGATCTGTGAAGGGAAATCGCTTTTAAGGGATTGGTGTTTGAAGCACTTGGCAGCATTTCTCAAAAAGTTTGTACCACGGTTTGTACACAATTAAGATAGAAAATTGAAGTCAATATAATTTTCCTATTTTGTTACCAATTTTCTTTGTGATTTCCAATACATTGATATCAGATTATATATTATTAAAAAAGTATAAGCATAATAGAACCTTAATTATCGAACATAGCCATAACATTGATAAAAAATTATTAAAATAATTGGTAACAGAACAGGAAAATTATATTGTCTTAGGTAATTGTGTACAAACTTGTAGAGAAATGATCTTGGGTATTTTGATTTAAGGTACACGATTTTCGCTTATCACAACAAAAGCGGGACTTATCGTGTACCTATAAATATTAAATACTTAATTACTTATAACGACGCGGTTGGCGCAGTGGTTAGTGAGTTCGAATTCCGGCAAGGGCAAATTTTTGTTCCTGAACTTAAATATAATATATGTTCCTGGGTCATGGATGTTCTCTATGTACATGTATGTATATTACTATGTACACCGTTGTACAGTATTCAATACCCATAGTACAAGTATTGCTTAATTTGGGACTAGAGGAGCACCGAGCACTTGGAGACGCACAGTCAACAAAGAGGCGGCGTCAACTGGCCTCGACTGGAAGAAACTCGAGGAAGCAGCACAGGATCGGCGGCAATGGAAAATCCTTCTGAGAGCCCTATGTCCCTGATGAGGGATAACAGGATACCATCATCATCATCAGAGGAGCACCGATAGCCTATGCACGGAAAGTTACTGTGCTGGCATCATTGCGTGCCAAGATTACAAACAATAAGTTTCTGTCAAAAATGTCATTTTAGTGACCAGCTTCCATCAAATGCTCACTGAGACGATTCTAAAGAGCCCAAATTCGGTAGGATTGTTTTTTCTATCATAGAGTTCCTATGGCCACCTTCCGGCTCCATCATCAGATCAGCCCCATGGTACAATATTATTGTATTGTCATCAAAGTTATGCAAGTATGCAAAATTTCAGCTCAATCGGTTGATATCTGCTTCAAAATTGAGTTGCAAAATTCCACCCGAACAAACATAGTGACATAATTGTATACATTGACATACTTGCATTGGCAAGTTAAATAAAAGCTTGTAAAAAGTATCTCTTTCCTGTGGATACCATCTCATGTATCAATGGTCTATATATTTATGTTAACTGCCCACAGCCATTTCAACTTGGTAACTTTCGGAGTACGCCGCTTATGAGTTTATATGTCAGATATTATTCATATTTTGCCTGTCAGATTAGTTTCGGGACTGAGTTTACTGCCGTTGATTACTTCTTACTTGGCAGTTGTCGGGTCATTTTACCTTAAATTATTACAGCGCGTAGGTGGAGCTTAGTAATGTTTAGTAAAGAAAAATAAAATTATATAATAATAACAACTCTTTCTGTAGTCGCTGCAACATGAACGGGGGGGTCGTGTTCATCGGTCGATATATACTCGTAGTTATTTTCACGAGAAATAAATTAATCTTATCTAATAATTAATTCCAAGAATGATCCATAATCCATGTTGTTTAAATTAAAATCAAAAGATTCAATCTTATGTAGTGTTGTAAAAAAAAAGTTGAACTTATCTTTGTGCCAAAAAGTACTACTTTAATATTAATCCTAATATAAGCTGTCACAAGATCACACAGTTAATTGAACACGAGTATAACGTCGCAGATTATTTAATATGAAGTTGATAGATCGGACCATCGATCAAGCGTACCGAGCTCCTAGCGAATGTCAACGGTTTGTTACGTAAAAGCACAGATTAAAACACTGCAGAAGGTTCTTCATAAAAAAAATATCAAAAAACAAACCGACTTCAAAATAAACTGAAAAGCCAAAAATATCCTGTTCATGAACAGATTTATTTGAAGTCTAAGACAACCACTCAATTATTACTATGAAAACAAATGCCACGCATGACGTCTTTAATGATTACTGTTTGGTATTTATATCAACTTCTTTATCACTTAATTTATCAAGTGATAAATGCAATCATCATAAGCCAAAAATCATAAAATTTGCTTTGAAGTCACATATTTAAAAATACATAATTTTGTTGTTTTTTTTTTTGTTTTTTACATATTGAGCTAATGTTATTCTACAGTATGCTGTAGAATTACATTAACATTCAGTCGTCATCCTATTGTACTAGTTGGTGCTTTTAAGGGTTCCGTACCCAAAGGGTAAAAACGGGACCCCATTACTGAGACTTCGCTGTCCGTCCGTCCGTCTGTAACCAGGCTGTATCTCAAGAACGGTGATAGCTAAAAAGGTGAAAAAAGATGATGTAGGTATTTCTATTGCCGCTATAACATCAAATACTAAAACTAAATAAAATAAATGTTTAAGGGGGGCTCCCATTCAACAAACTTGTTATAGATTATGGTACGGAACCCTTCATGTGCGAGTCGGACTCGCACTTGCCCAATTATTTTATATTATAACCAAAGTATAATGTTGTATTATAATTTTACGAAGGAAGTACCATAACCTTTTTGTACAGAATGAGTATAAATGTTAAAGTGGCGTACGTATAATAATAATAAAATAACAAAAAAAGAACCGACTTCAAAAAAAATAGAGTCAAAGTAACCTGTTCATGTACAGGAATCACCTTTTGAAGTCGGTGCCAAACCACACAATTATTACTATGTAAACACATATGCCACGCATGAGGCCTTTAAAATACTAAAACCTTCTCCTAAGTGTAACAAATACTTTTCTGAAAACCGCAATAAAATCGATTCAGCCAAGCGCGAGATAATTGCAGACAAACATACATACATACTACATACTTACAAGTCAAACTGGGAACGTTATTTTTTTTAACTGTTCTCCAAAAAATAATCGCCTCATTTTTAGATTACTTTTTAATATTCAGTTAATTATTAAAGGCGGTTCTTTTTTATAAATGTTTGATTGTTATTTTGCTTTTTAGTATTTTAAATATATAATTGTTGTTTACTTACCTTCTCCAGGAGATAACAAATACTTTTCTGAAAACCGCATCAAAATCGGTTCTGCCAAATGCGAGATAATGGCGGATGTTTATGCATGTATTACAAACATACGAGTCAAACTAAGTACCTGCGTTTTTTTAGGAGTCGGTTAAAATATCGGTCACATTTCGATTGTGTACTAAGCTTTATAGTTCCAATTCGTCACAAAATCGTTCCGGTAGTATATCACGTCACTAATCGGACGTGACGAATTCTACCTCGACAATTTAAAATCAAAATTTTAACGTATCTGAACCAATTCAATGTGTTTTTGGTTTAGTTTCGGATACTACGATAGTTTGTTCAATGTCTATTTGTGTTTAAAAAGTTTTTTATAATCTACTTACCGAAAAAACTGTGACTAACTTAATACAATTTCTAGCGCACTGACACAGCGTCCACCTTTCGTCACCGTTTTCACGGAACTGACGTTATTTGCAATGAAATCCGATGCCTATAGCATTAAAATGTTGCCAGGATTGAAAAATTAACGCTTTTTGGGGAATATCGATTGCACAAGTATGCTAAAATCGCTTGTGACTATAAACGGAAGTTCCGGTCTGTCGATTTCCTTGGACAGTGGAAAAAGTAGTTTTTCGGCATTATAAACCGTATTTTTTTATAAATAAAGCACACGACTAAAATCTAGACTCATTACTTTATCTGTGTGACCACATTCAATATTCATGAAAATTTTTTTCGTGTTTCTGCAAGCCTCTGAACATGACTGAGTCGACGTGGGACATACCCATTTTAGCACTATTCATATCTTTATTTTGTGATAAATCTAGTAATAAATGTAATATAATCGTTTTATATATATAACATGAATGCCTCACATCTACAGAATCAAACGATACCACTCATATACCCAAACACTAAAGGTAAAGTAAAAAAAAAACAAGTTGAACGTGTGGGACATTCAAATTTTGCCATGTACACTTTTTTTGAAAAACGCTCTGAAATGATGAAATATTCCATAATATTTTTTTTTGTTTAAAAGGAATAAGTAAGGCTTTTTAATAGACCGACGTTAAAGGGAGTATGTATACTTATTGTCAGTGTTTTGATTGATGACACGATCAATCAACTCCATATTAACCCTCGGCGTGGCTAATGAAGTGCTTATGATCTTGTACAAAACACTTAGCTTTAATTATAATCAGTCTAGATTAAATTTGTCTTTGAGACGTATTAGTAAAATGAATTAAGTTTTACGAGAATAATTAAATAAGGCGCTCATTTCATTAATTACTTGATAAACATGTCTCAAATGTTTTAGCACCTATTTATTGTTGCTTTATTTTATTAGAACTAGCTATCACGGTTGAAATACAGCCAGACGGACGGACAGACAATGGAGTCTTAGTAATAGGGTCCCGTTTTTACCCTTTGGGTACGGAACCTAAAAAAAAGTAATAATAATGGTTTGTGCTAGTTGCATCATAAAACTATCCTAATCGGTAGCTTCTTATGAAAAAATGCGATATTTATCACTTGGTCTAAAACATGTATATGTGAAGAATGTGTATTCTTATACAAAAAAGGTATACGAACATGGATCAAATATTCCTAAAAAAGTTTGTACAAAATTATACCTTCTACTTTCTCAAGTATAAATAATCTGAAATCATTGTATTGGAAATCACAAAGAAAATTGCTAACAATCTAGAAAAAAAAATACGTCTTAATTTTGTAAAAACTTTTTTGGCAACGCTCAACTAGGTAACTTCCGAACTAAGTCAACCTAACATAATTTATTAGAACCATAATGTTCTTATTATAATTCTTAACGTTTTACTTTGCGTCAGAAATAATATCCAATAACGGGATTATTAAAAAAAGCGACTGCATTGCCCAGTGCCGTAGCCTAGCCTCAATTTCCTCATAATTAAAAAAGATCACTGCTGCCGAACGAGCTCCTTGCTTCATATACACTGCAACTGATATTAACAGAAAATTGAAGTTTTAGGTACTTTAAGCGAAAATTGAAATATAGAAACATTGAAAACTACGTGCGTCGGTGGTAATTTTGACTCACGCGATTCGTGAACGCGCGACTGTATTGCGACACGTGACCCTTTGTATAGCATCAGTATGGATGCTGAATCGCGAATGTATCGATGCTGAATCGATGCTGAGTTGTGACTGTATCGCGATAGTACCGATGCAGAATCGCGTTTAGTTTGGCAAGGGTACATGTCAAGTAACAGCTGAGCATCGCGACTGTATCGGGACCTTCTTGCGACTGCATTGCTTCAAAATGTCGCCATACTGTGCCTCTGCCTCCCTTATTATTTATCTTTTCATATCTTATCGTTGTCTTTAGTGTATTTGTTCTTTGATGATATTTTCTTTCATTTGCCAAAAGATAAACTGGAAGAATGCCCTTACAGAAATATGTCCAAATTTGTATACATCTAATATTAAAAAGTATTTATGACATTGTTTTGGTGTACAAAATGTAACTGTTGTAATGTATTATTTATCTTTTCATATCTTTTGTACATCTAAGATTGGTCTTTAGTCCATTTGTTTATTTTGTTATTTAATGATATTTCTTCTTAATTGCTAAATGATAATCTGGAGGATAGTGGTGCGACCAGTACCAATACAGCATGCTAAGCGCGGAACCCGCTCCCCCGCTGCGTCCGCCCCCGCATGACTCACTTACCTTTGAACCGCGCCACTCGAAGCACCGCGGCTTGCGCTGCCCCGCTCGCGATATTTGTACTCACCCGCGCACCCGTTATAATTGTAACGTTGTAAATAGTTATTATAGTTATTCTTCTTGTATACAGTCTGCTCTTATTCCTCTCCACTTGGCTAGACCCGAACAATAGCCCTTACAGAAATAAGTCCCA
Organism: Apotomis capreana; assembly: GCA_947623375.1. Taxonomy (NCBI): domain Eukaryota; kingdom Metazoa; phylum Arthropoda; class Insecta; order Lepidoptera; family Tortricidae; genus Apotomis; species Apotomis capreana. The sequence continues at coordinate 10,886,803 of OX392517.1, read as the reverse complement.
ATTTGTATGCAATTTGTATACATCTAGTATTAAGAGTCTTTGTGATATTGTTTCGATGTACAAATTGTAATTGTTAATTAGTGTTAACCTTTCTCTCCAAACAATTTTAGACAATTAACGTTGATAACCATGGAAACAAATAGACAATTATTAACCGTAATATTTCTGTTTCAAAAGGTGTAAACAGAAATATTACGATTCCAACAAAGCGTTACGCTTTGTGAAAAGAAATAAATTATAAGGAAACTTTCTCTGTAAAGGTCGCAGCAATCAAAGCGTAGCTTAATTATATCAAATTTTACGATTGTCCGACGGATGTGTCTCATAAAATTTAACGCGGGGCAGTTTTTTCGATTGGCAATCAGCCACTAAATTGGCGCTTATACGTGATTCCGTAGGATTTTCCCTTTGTCCCCGACAGATTGGATTTCTGGCAATCCTCAGAGCTCGTTAGTACCGTGGTTTTCCTTTACACGTACGTCTTGCTCTTGCCCCCTGAGAATCCACTAAGAGAATAGCGAAATTTCTGTTCTTACGCACCTATTCATTTATTTATCCCATATACTGCACACTTTATGTACACGTTTTGTCTTATGGGAATACAGCAAGGTTTTCGACATGAATTCTCTTCGACCACTTTTATGCAAACACAATGTGAAGACATTTCTTGACATATTTCACATCGTTATTCAATTGAATTTCCAAAGGGACACAATACCTTTCCCAGCTTCACGCTCCTGAGTCTTGTCCAATATTTTGAGCACAAATAAAGCCCCAGAACTCGATCCTAATCCCCCTTCCCCACACATAATGGCGAGGGACGTAATAAAAATTCATTTAAATGTAAAACTTCGGTGAGTCCTAATTTCAAAATCATGTCGTCGACAGATTATCTTGGATTTTCCACATCTTTGGAACCGTCTGCGCTTCGGAGCAGTTGTAAGAGGCTTATGATGGCGATCGCTGAACGGAACTCGAGCGCGTGTGTATCTGTTAAAAGAATTTATTATCGTTTAAAAATATGCGGACAGCAGTAATTGTTCCGGCCAGTTGTTTTCGGCGTGCAGAATTTAAAAAGTCTGGAATAAAGAATAAATCCCGCTGACGTTTCAATAAATGCGCCTTGTGGAACGAACCGAAAAAAAGCTACGTGACAGCGCGAGAGTGGAACGGAACGGCATTTTCAAATGCAAACGTTCCATGGAATTACCCGCTCCTGTGTGTTCTAAGTTCAAACCGGACAGCCGGGCAAACGGGAAACTGGAATTATGTTGGTCCACATTCAAAGTTCAAATCGACAGAATGAACTAGCAGAAAACTGGTATTTCAGAATCGTATTCGTGTATTGTTAACTGGAGAAACTATTGTCGAATTTATGGTTGGACTAAGCAAGACTCTATAGTATTTACTCCATTATAAACTTTATCGGGCTCCCAATGGAAATCAGATTCCGATGTGCTATTCCGTGAATTGTTACATAAACTCTGTTCATCTACGTACATGTTTGCGCAAATTAGAAGGCCTGCGAAACTTAAACTTCCGATACGAAATCAAACTGAGCTTAAAACATAATTTAACAGTCGGGTAGAATTTAAATTAAGTTCCGAGTCTTCGCTAGTCACGAAAGTCTCAAAAATTTCGGTGCAATTTTCGTCGAACTGGATTTAAAAAGTTAAAAAGTACAATAGTGCTATCCTCGCCTCTGTTTGTTTATTTGTTTAACAAGATTTGCTTTTCCGTTCGTTACGGTAAGAAGTTTCCAACTTTAAAGTTGTCTATTGTTTGATTCCGAACTACACCCAGCGACACAGATGGAGAGTGATTTTAAAAATTAAAGTTGGTATTGTTTTCCAGCTACCACTTTATTGTTATTGGTGACATGGAATCTGAACAATAAACCTTTGATTGTTTTGGTCTGGCTTTTACAAAATGTAAGTTGCAAACTCGTAAAGTTTGCAGGTAAGCCTGTTTGGTTTATGAATACTGTTTGTGATATTTATCGAAATGAATAAATTCAATATTACGTAAGTATATCAAATTGTTAGACTTGCTCAGTAGCAGTGGGTGAAGTGGGGGTACAAGCAATGTTGTAGAGCCGATGGCCATCGTACCGAAGGATTTTCAATGGCGACCTAGTATGTAGTATGTGACTACGCAGCGTAAGTAAGGCGGGCCGGTAAGTATGCCTCAATAAAGTGTCAGTCCACCTCAATAAGGTGGACCGACAATCTCGTTGGGATCGAAGGAAAACGTTGGATGAGGATTGCGCACGACCGGTCCTTGTGGAGCTCCTTGGGAGAGACCAGCATCTCTAGCATAACAGTTATAAGCGAATATTTCTCGCGCGAGATAATTATACCGTCTCTCTGTGCAGTAATGTGAGAAGTGAAGCATAGTTGTGCCAAACGGGCTGTGTCCATTAGTAAAAGTATTTTGATGTTGATAAGTAATTGCTTCGTGGCAGAGTCATACTTAATTTAATGGTTAAGTATTATTAAGTATTATAATATTTTCAGTTTACGTATAGGCACACAACACACGAATGCATAAGGGCCATGATACGGCCATATGTCCGTTATATGGGCGGTATCGTTATAACGGGTAATATTATAATCAATGTCATTCGAATTAGTTCCCTATTTTAATCTGAGTTCCTGACAAGTCATCGTGTACTGACTTTGAAAAAAGCTAATGAAATCGACATCGACAGGCTAAATTAACTTTTGATTGAGCATCAAAGTTAACGTCAATCAACCCGTTTGTATTTTAAAATGCGACGTGATTTTTTCTGTGTCTATTTCAAGACTTTAATATTTATTTGTCTTCTTATGTATGTATTGCGAAATTTGCTAAACGCAAATCTCGGGAACGGGTGGACGGATTTAAATTATCGGCTTTTTTAATATACCTTAAAGTTTTAAGAAGGACCATAAAAAAATGCCCAGAAAAACACCTCTTACTTTCTTGAGCATAGACAAACCGCCACAGACAAAAATAGCTGAACGACGTCTACTGGGTCAGACATTTTTCTTTAATGTATGGATCGTTTTGCAAATTCCGTACCTATTCACCGTGGCACGGATTATATTTCATATTCAAGTGTTTGAATATCCTGAAACTGTTCCAAAACTGCAAGTTAATGTGACGCGCGTTCTCTGTTGATATATATCAATGATGATATATATATACTCGTATGTATGATGCGCAGCAGACGTTGATTTTTACTGCTTCCAGAGCATATTTGTGCGAGGTATTGTGCAATACCTATGTTAAGTTATATGTTGATATTAGGAGGTGTCCAAAACGTCGGCCACGTATTGAAATCTAAACAATGTAAAATTTGATCTCTGGGTGGATTTTCCATTTGACGCTTTCCTTGATTCCTAATAATTTGGTGTACTTTCTAATCTATCAATTTGAAACAAAGTATCACTAGCATGCGATAAACAAATAACTCGCATAGCATAGCCAACTCTAGTAGGTAAGTTTTCAAGTCAAACAATCTGGAGAGCAGAAACTGCTTGTTGGCAGAGCCTTTCTTAAGTTCACAAGAAATTTAGTTTGTGATCTGTTTTTTTTTTTCGATTGCCAAGAATTTTGATTTAACAATACTATTCTTATTTTACTATCCAAAAAGCACAAAGGTCATAAGGTAAGATTAAAATGAACGAGCTGTATCGACGACATTTTATTACGTGGCGGTTACTTTAGTATTAAAAAAGCAGAAATGTCAAAATGTCCAAATAAAAAAAAAAAACAATGCGAATTGAAAAGTTGTCGGAACGTGACCGCTCGCTCTTTACCGATATGACTACGATTTATGTGTATCTGTGTTGTACTGTATCTGGCGCCGCATAGCCGCCAGCAGTAAGTTTTCAAGTCAAACAATATGCAGAGCAACTGCTCTCCAACTGCAGGAATGTCAAAATTTCCAAATAAAAAAAAAACTTCAAAGCAAATGAAAAAGTTGTCAGAACGTGACCGCTCTTTAGCGGTAAGGCTACTCGTATCTACGAATTATTTGTATCTGTGTTGTACTGTTTCTGGTGCCGCATAGCCGCCAGCAGTAAGTTTTCAAGTCAAACAATCTGGAGAGCAGTAACCGCCTGTTGGCGGAGCGTGCCCCCGCGGGAGTCGCTGCACTTAAGGTTACAAAACGAAAACGTATATAAATACTGGAGAGATACTCATTTGGATAGGATTGACATTTTGGTTATATAATCTCTTGATGGGTAGGTCGAATTTCAAAAGAGGTCACTCGTCGAATCCAACTCGGATGGGCAGCGTTCGGGAAGCCGCGGAATGTCTTCTCGTCCCAAATACCTCAGTGTCTTAAGACGAAGGCCTCCAACAAGGGAGACCGACGACCTGGTTAAGATCGCGGGTAGACATTGGATGAGGGCGGCGCAAGATCGATCGTTGTGGAAAACTTTGGGGAGGCCTTTGTCCAGCAGTGGACGTCTATCGGCTGATATGATGAATCTCTTGAGCGATATATCGACTGTATCTAGAACTCATTTTTCGTTTGTACGAATGCTTGTTATTAAAGCTCCATTAAATAACTGCAGTTTGCCTATTTTAGCTACGACGATATAAGTATGTATAGCGTCGTCTAGTGCCCATAACACAGCCTTTTCTTACTGTGAGACCAGATCGATTTGTGTTAGGTTGTCCGATATTTATTTATTATCCTCCCTAATCTCCCCATAGAAAATTGGTTTTTAGATTGATTTTTATAACAGCATAGACTAGAAACGCGGAATTCAGCCTCTGACCAATATCAGACCAGATAGTCAGCAAATTTATCTTCTCCTTTTACTTTTTCTTCTACTGTGAATAAACTACTATGCATCTCTTTGCTTAACAACCGATCGACTGCTTCATCAAAAAAAAAAATTGGTTGTCTGTAAAGTCGGTTTACGGACGATGGTTTAACGTGACAACGTCATAATCAAACATTGATGAAATGATTGCATACTTTAATGAATTAAATTGAATCATTTTTATTGAATTATCACTATTTTGTATGGATACAAAGAAGGAGTGGAATGAAATCTACAATAATAATAATCTTAAATATTTTTCAACGTTGGTTAAAATTCTCCCACATTTTAAAGTTTGAGAATCTGTGAACAGCATGATGACGTAGGCTTGTGTCAGTCACGTGGTTCCCCTTCCCTTCCACGGCGCTACAACATTGCTACAATGAGTCATGTTTTTTCGTATGCGCGGCCGGCGTTCATCAATTTATTAGACGTTGTCACGTCAAAAGAATGCCCTAACAACGTACTAGGCGTATGAAAAGATACTGCGTATTTCCTTTAAATGGCAGACTTGTACCGAGCTTGTTTCAACCAGCTTCAATACAAGTAGCCCACGTTTCTATGTAAATATTTATTTTGTCCGGGTTCGATCCGACGTGACCGGCATGTACTAAATTTGCTACAAAGGGAATGCCAAAGGATCTCTTTGCCACCGTTTGCGGCCATTATGGGAGACTCGCTAACGGTCGGATTATTTCAAACGAAGTGACGGAATAAATAGAAGTTGGTACTGTTATAAGTTTCAATCCTTTTCTTTTTCCACAGACTTTTTCCACTATTCAGATATTAGTTTGAAGTTGATAATAATAATAGTATTTTATGCAATCGTTGCACAATGAAGGGTCTTAAAGTCGAGTACCGCGCCTAAGGTACGAGTAGAGAGATGTCTTATGAATATTAAAGATCAGTAGCGGGTACCATAGAGTATAGAATTTTGCTACAGGTTTAAAAAGTGCGTTGTTGTGATTTTGTCTCTGAAATTATAATTGACTACTTATCGTGTCAGCCTGGTAGCACTCTAGGTTAGGTTTTTTTGTAATGAGTTTATATATTTTGTAATTTTTATTGTATTTTACTTTTGATGTAACTGTATTGTTTAATAACCTAACATAAGATTGAAAATAAGTTAGTAAAAGGTGCTAATAAATATTACAGGTAAATTTTATACAAAGTGATCTAGCCCTAAGCTAAGCAATAATACTTCTGACTACTATGGGTACGGAATGGGTAGCAAATGTCGATACATAATGAAATTATATACATACTTAAATACTTACAAAGAAAACATCCATGATCCAGATGGAATATTTCAATAAGTCGTTTTATTTTACAACACTACTTAGGGAGAACATCAACAGACGTTTTGTGTTCAGTAAAATATTAAAAGTCCACAAGTTGTTTTAATAATCTTTCTAAAATAGGTCTTCAAATTCTATGCCAACTTTCTACAATATTAATTAAAACCAACCATTGTTTGACAAGACAATGGTATAATACAAGAAATTGCTGCGTAATTTTATAGTGAACTTATATTTAAAGTATCAGGCTGATATACGATTAGTAGATACAAATAATAATAATAATAAATACGCTCGTGTTGCTTCCGGCCGTCTGCACGATGGCATTACGGGGCCCACCTAGTGAGGGGCGAGTCACCACCCGCCAGAGGTAACAGTCGCATTGATGGTTACGGCGGGTGATGTTTTTCTACTGCAATAGCCCAAATAAATAGTCCACCCAAACTCCATTTTAATAGCCCGGTTTCTTTTTCATATCAATGCAATAGTACAACCACCTGCTGGGACCTGTTCATGGATGTATCATCTTATTGATATATTATGATCAGGAACGGGTTCCAGCAGGGCTACAGTCACAGCAAATTTCTCCAAGGGGCCTCTACGTGTTGGATCCATATCCCCACGCAAGCCTTCCAAAAGACCGGGACATATGAGCCCGTGACTCAAAAAATGAGAAACAAATAATAATAATGCAACGCTGTTCTTCAATGAGTATTTTCTCGGTCCGGAATATTTTTGTAAAAGCAAAAGAAAACAAGGAATATTTAATAAACACTGTTATTATCACGAAAGTCAAGCGCCAGTCTATTTATCATGCCGTGGAAACATTTTCCGTTTAAAATACCCAATTAACATATGCCCAAGCCTTTCTTGTTAAAATTCTTCTTTTGGTCAAAGCTTAAGCGATGTCAAATCTATTTTAAGCACTGTTTAAATTGGAACGGGGTGGGGCTAAAAGATCTTGCCGGGTCGCTTAACAATTTAGTTAATTAAATTCTTTAAATTTCCTTCGAGTAGGTAACTGAAGTAAAATCAAATATACTTACGGTAAATAAAACGCAGACACTGTTGTTGAAAGTTCTTCAAGACTTAGTACTCAACTCGGAAATTAATTTGTTAAATGAAATTATTTGCTCAGGCTTTTGTAGCTCATAGCTTGGTAACTTTTATTAGTGAGTAAAAGTTAAAATGTTTCCGAGTCTGCGATGTTGATGTTTCTAGTTTACCAGATATGCTTAATTATGTAATTGACAAAAAAAAAGGTAACAAGCTCATTCAATGTCAAATTATTATCACAGACGTTGTTGATTGCCCCAAAAACTTGCCTAAAACTAAAACGATCTCGGTTTAGGGAAAGTTTTTTGGGAACAGCTACAGATAACAAAACGACATGCATACAGTGACTTAATGAAAATCTTAGGAGTACCTTATGCTTTTACTGAAAATATGTTTAATTTTGAAGATATAAGAAACAAATCGGAGGTGTCGCTAGTTCGTATCATATATACGTCGCCTTAAGGCAAATAACTATTTGCATAACGAAGCTATTAGGTTCGTAATGTTTATAATAATTTCAGAAAAACGAACAGTAACTAAATCATTTGATGTAATGTGACGTTTGATATAACGGTTTGTTGTTATAATTTGTTAAACTCTAATCATTAATTGCTTCGCGGGGCTTCTATTACCACTCTGTAGGACGCAAGGTACCTAAAGAACCTAACCTAGCAAACAAGTGGTAATTTGAAGGGTTTAAAGCTCTTTAGCACCTAACTCATTATTTCTTATTACATTATATCATTTGGAAATTATCAAAAAATACATACACGTGAAACATGAAACCTTCTTTTTCGAAGAACGTCGAAAAAAATTTGGGATTGTCTACTCTATACATTGTCAGTACTCGTCAGATTTTGTTAATAATTATCAAAAACGACATTATAATCATTCGTTACATTACACAAAGCAATGGTATATCAAATCAAAATAGTTTAAGTGAAATTATATAAAACGTCGTGCACCCGAAGCTATTGCATTGCTGTCAGTGTTTCACTACATCTGTAGCACGCGAAACAAATGGTCTTTCCGACAAATGATCCCCTAAAGGCTCCATGCAAAAGCCAAATCCAGCATTCAACTGGAATAAAACGGTTACGGGTAATATTCGCAGTACCCAGGTATCAAGTGCATGCAAATGGCAGAAAGCTCGGCTCTCGCCTCGGGACTCACGATCATCGAAATACGTGCTTAGGTCCGATGCAAGCTATTGAGTTCCCATTTGGGAGTTAGGGATATTGAGCTGCAACGTAGTTTGACATATTGTCTGATTATATTTGGTTAGGTTTCTTGCTGTCACTGCTAAGTTAGATTTGTTTAGTTTAAGTAAAATTTCAAGGCTGTATATTATCAGCGCCGTAGATGGTCGCTACAATTTGCTGAATGGTGTCCCATTTTCTTTTTTGAATTCCTATTTTCTTATTAATTGCGTTTCGATGCATTTTTGACATATAGGTACCTACAGCCTTTAATTTCCTTCTTTTTATAATTCTTCAGATTGCAAGTCTCTCATAACGGTACAGTTAAAATACCTTTCAATTCAAATAGGGGTCAAAACATGCGAGCGTCTGGTGCGTTATTGGTCGAGTGGATGAGATGTCGCATCATTCCTATGACTATGACTACTCATATAAAGATATCTAGTTCGACTTATACTCTACAAATGCCCATAGACCAATGGGGTGAGTGTATTTTTATTTTTTCCAGCGGTTTGATCATTTCATCGTAGATTTTTCCGCCTGTAAGACAGTCTGTAGTTTAGGTACCTACTTCTAATTATAATTTCTTGCGTTGTATTTCTCCTGAATGTTTTATGAGGTGTGCAGTAAAGAGTACTTGTATATATATTGTATTGTATTGTAAAGAATCGGTACATCCAATTCTAAGCCTCTGTATACGCCATCGCCAGTGAGACTAAGCCAGTATTAGCGCCGTGATCGGGTTCGCATTGTTTGCTCGCAGTTGATCCTGCGTCCACGGGTTCAGGATGTATTGTGGCTTCTCCGTATTATGTTGTGTTAGATACAGGAAATTGAACGCTGGCTGTTGAGAATGGTGGATGTAGCATTACATTGTTCATTTTAATATTTGCTAGCACTTTTAATCGTAATCCAGGTGGATTCACATGAACAGGGTGTTCGTTTGAATTGTGCGCAACTGAAAAGGTGTTCATATTTATATTTCTTATACCTCTGCTCTGGGCCAGTGATTTATCGATAAGTTTCATGACACCTCAGATAGAAGGCACAAAGCAGTCTGAATGACACGGAATTATCCATGGACTCCTGGCTTTCGGCTTGGCCGAAGTTTCGGCTGGTCCATTCACGATTTTAATCCAATACACCTTTACGATTTAGCCTTTTTCATCTTATGTTGTTAAAAAGGTTTCTAAATCTTTTCTTGAATTCGTTGGTAAATGAGAAACTCGTCCCTAAATCACTTCAAAATTCAGCCAGCATTATGTTATATGTATAACTTGCTTGAATGATAAACTGTACCGGTGGCCACACCCGCTTAGTTGCGGACTTATCAGCTGAGCATGTCACTAGACGCTCAGATATGATCAGAAACGAGGCATTGACGAGACACTATATCTACGCTAACAACCGCACTCTGTGTTGAATGGATATTATTATACCTCACGTATTCTATCATAATAATTAACAATTTACCTATAATAAATAGATGTTACCAAAATCTAATTTGCCTTTTGTTATAATTATATGTAAAGTGAATGTATATGTATAGTTGTTAATTTAATTTTTAAACTAAGACAAGACGCACCACAAGCCACGCTAATAGCACACCAGCTCGTACATACCAAGGCGTACGATACTGTTAAGGTGAAATACCTATTATAGATTAGTTGTAGACGACTGGTTTAATTAGGAAACTTGTTTTGAAAGGGTATTATTTCTAGCAGGTCGTAGCACCCACTTTACGCTTTCCGGGTACATTATCCCATCACGATGGTCTGCACTTCTGTAGGACAGAATACCCTTCATGCCGCAGGACTTTTTGATGCTTAGCATCCGAAAAACAAACGATTATCACGCTTATTTTTGCAGAGAAGTTGCAAATTATGGAATAAAGTGCAAAGCGGTATTAATTTGAAAGCCATGTATGGACGGTTTTTAGTGTAGCACATTTCATACTTATAAAATACATTTGCTACTTTCTTAATGTTTAAAAATACGTGTATTTTATTTACATATCTAGATACTAAAGCAGTTTCATGTAGTTGCATGCATTTGAGAACGATTGTGGGCATTCATAAAGCGTCCACACGCTGCCAAAACCGTGGATCGTGGATCGCGTTAGCAACGCCGGGCTGACACGGCCCAACGCACACAAATCACCCTCCCAGACATTTGTCGAATTCGCCACCGTGCTAGAACTGTGAAGGCGCTTACGCACCGCGTTTAATCCCAATCTGGTTGGCTATTGCCTCTGTTAGTTATTGACGGCCGAATAAGTCAACTAGGAACCCTTATAATTTCGCCATGTTCGTCTGTCCGTCTGTCCGTCCGTCCACGGCTTAGCTCCGTGATCATTAGTACTAGAAAGCTGAAATTTGGTATGTGTATGTGTAAATATGTATCCCGCCGACAAAACGGTAAAATAAAACTAAAAAAAAAAATCTTTTTTCGGGTAGGTACCTCTCGTACACCTAGTGGGGTGTTTTTTTTTTTCGTCCCAACACTAGTGTGTGGTGTGTCGTTGAATAGGTCTTTTAAAAATAATAGGGGTCTCCAAACATAATTTTATAAATAAAGTCAGCAGTTTTGTAAATATTCGCTCCGGAAATCCAAAAAATAGCGTCCTAACTTTTCAACCACGGGTCATGAGGCGTTATAAGTAGGTACTGTCAATTAAAACTATATGATTAAATAAAATAGGTCGGGCCGTTTTTGAGTTATCGCAAAATTTCATAATTTTCTTTAAAATGACGTAAGTGCCGCGCGGTGTCCTTATACTTAGAACGTTACACATATTAGTTAAGTGCCATACTGCACTAAAACATTCCGCTCAATCTGGTGCGTGTAAGCGATAACTTCCAGAAGGTAATAAGTAATTACAGTTACTTTGGCGTTTACGGCCTTTTTATAGAGCTTGAAATCTTTCTTGTAATTTAAACCTGAAGGATGGGCAACTGCGGAACCCTATACTGAGCGTGGCTCGACATGCACTTGGCCGGTTTTTATATTGAATTTAACCTATCCCAGTGCTTATGCAACACTTTTTCCTACACTCTAGTTTTCAATTAATCTGAAATTTGGCATGGGAACATAAACAAATCATTGTTATATTATCCGAATGTAATTGACAAGACTCATTCTTACAATTTCATAGTTAAGCCATAATAACAGGAACAGTGGTTCATATCAATTATTTCAGGGGTAACAATTCAAACCAAGCTTTGTCCTGTAATTAGACACTTACACTTTGATGTTTAAATGTTTCAGAGGCAAATTATATTTTGCAATATTAATTTGAGGGAAATACAGACAGGAAGGTATAATTGTTACAAAATAACCAGTTAGAATCAAATTCACTGAACCGATCGTAAACAGACGGTTAAGGTAATATTTTGATGTGAATCTCGCTTAATTTTAACACTGAATTGTTTTTAATAACTGACTGGGAAAAAATATTCTTTACAGTTATTTTTGTAATGTTTCTTTACAGTATAAGTGTAAGTTCGAATCAATCGGGATAAATTTGGAGTTGAAAATGTTACAAAATCTTTAAATTATTATATGACGATGGATTGACCTTCAATGCAATAAATGATACAACAATTTTTTATTGCATAACAACATTTTTTTTATTGAAATCTTAATTTAACACAGGCATTGGTTCCTTGTAGAAAGTGTTAGACTCACCACTCACGCCTGCTTCACTTAGTGGCTGCCAAACGTGGAAATTCACTAACTAGTAACTACATAAAACGTAAAATTAGCTGACAAATGGTTGACTGGTAGAGAATGCCTTATGGCATTGTTCGAGTATAATTAGAAACAAAAAAAACAAAGTTATTGATGCCCTTGGATACTCTCTCAAGCTGAAATAACAATAGAGATGGCACATAGGAAATGCGCGACGCCAAATGGACAAAAAGGGACCAAATGGCAGACCAGAACGGTCATGCGTTCGCTGGGCTGACGATATTGTGAAGGACACGTATGGCTGGATTAGACGAGGCACAAGACGCTGGAAACGGTCGGAGCAGGCAAAGGTCTGCTTTTATACCGAAAAATTTACAATCTAGATAAAGTTTAAATAAGTAAATAATGCAACGGGAGTTCTCTGGTGTATGGAGTAAATGGGTACGTAATTTTATTTGCAAATGAATATTCAATATACGTTCAAAAGTCTCAGACCGGCGCAAAATAAAAAAAACCTATTCATTTCACGCATAGTTAACAAATAAGTAAAAATAAACTTAACTAAAAAAATAATTTGCGTTACTTAATGAAAAGGTTTTTCTTTTTATCTTATTTTCTATTTAAAAAATCGGATTTTTCAGCAGTCAGATTCAGGTGTCAGTGTTTTTTTGAAAATAAGATTATGAAAAACCCCTTACGTTCTGGTCTGAATATTACCTACTCCTAACATAGTTTAATTACTGTAATGCGGTGTAACTAATTTTAATAAATAAATAAATAGGCAAACTACAGCAAATGCTCCAAGACCTTAGCACGGCGAGCTTGGAGTTTGGTCTCACAATGAATAGAGCAAAGACACAGTTGATGACCAACAGAACAAAACGTAGGGTCGAGGTGGATGGGCAAAAAATACAATATGTCGACGAGTACGTCTACTTGGGCCAGATAGCTTCCTTCGAAAACAGGCAGAGCAAGGAAATCGATAGACGTATTGACCACGCCTGGAAGAGCTTCTGGTCCATGAAAGCACTAATGAAGGGCAACCTTCCTCTCTCGCTACAACGAAAACTCATCGATATATTGTGTATTCTTCCCGTTCTAACCTACGGAGCACAAGTTTGGTCATTGACTGAAGCTCAAAAGACCAGGCTCAAAGTTTGTCAGAGAGCGATGGAACGCAGCATATTAGGTGTTCGTAGACAAGACCGTATAAGAAACACCGAACTGCGTTCCAAAACACGCGTTGTAGACGTAGGTGCCAAGACCGCAAAGCTGAAGTGGGACTGGGCTGGACATGTCTGCCGCATGCATCCGGAACGATGGGCTAGAATAATCATAATCACACCTGAATCTGACTGCTGAAAAATCCGATTTTTTTGAACCACATTTCAGCGTGGTCACGCAATTTTGGGATCGCCGTGAACCCGTCTAAATGTCAGGCCATCGTGCTCGGGAGTCCCCGATTACTCTCTACAGCAGACCTGACGTGCCTAGCGCCAGTCCAGTTCGAAGACGTACAAATACCATTGGAATCGCAAGTAAAAAACCTGGGTCTGATCTTGGATAGTGGTCTCTCGTGGGAGCCTCAGGTCTCGGACGTTTGTCGCAGAGTCACCAACACGCTGAGGTCGCTTTACCGGTTTAAGCACTTTCTCCCCATCAGTACTAAGACTCTCCTTATACAGGCCCTCGTGCTACCTATAGTCGACTATGCTGATGTGTGTACCACTAATCTTACTCAGACTTCATTGAGCAGACTGGATCGTCTACTTAACAACTGCATAAGATTTATTTTCGGACTTCGTAAATATGACCATATTTCTGCTTTTCGCCGTCAACTAAACTGGCTTCCAATTCGTGAACGTAGGTCATTACGAGTCTTGTCCACACTATATTCTATCTTATTCGATCCAGCTGCGCCCGACTACCTAAGATCCAAATTTTCTTTTGTAATTGCCCGACCAGGCGGTAATCTTCGCACCTCACGGAATCTCAAACTCAATGTCCCCCTTTACCGCACTAGTTTCATGACGCACTCTTTCACAGCTGAAGCAGTTCGGCTTTGGAATGATCTACCGCTTCCCATCAGGCAAGCGCAAAGCAAGCTAACCTTCAAGCACATGTTGCGCAAGCATTTCTCCGATAAGCTATGTGACGAACTGTCAGCATAATGATTCACACAAGGTACATTTATTATATAAGTAAGTATATTGTATGTCATATTTATGTACGTTTATGTTATATATATAGGTATATACATATATATATATATATATTTGCATATGAGGTATATTACTTATGTGTTATTTAATTGTTTCATGTAACAGATTACATAAAAGACCCTGCACCATACAAATGTTTCTGTTTAATCCTATGGTTGACTGGTAGAGAATGCCTTATGGCATTAAGTCCGCCATTTGTACTTTTACCTGTGTATTGTGTGCAATAAAGTTTAAATAAATAAAAAAATAAAAAAAAATCACCGACTGGATACCGCAAGGTTACCGGAGCAGAGGCAGACCGAAAAGAAGATGGCGGGATGACCTGGATGCATTTAATAACGAGTGGAGGGAGCATGCAGCCAATAGAGACGAGTGGCGCAAGAAAGGGGAGGCCTTTGCCCAGCAGTGGGACACAAGTATAGGCTAGTAAAAAAAAAAAAAATAGGCCCCAATAATTTCATACCATTCTTTCTCTGCACAAAGTTGGGAACTAATATCTATACTACTATGAAATCCCAAAATTGTATTGATTTTTTTTTCAGGAAGAATCTTAACAGCGCGTTGCATTTGTATGAGCACGCGGCACCAGCCATACTGCGCCATCTATTGGTACAAATTTATTTGTTTTCTCATCACGCCGAAACGGAAGAATATAACCAATTTTGGTACAGGGATAGCTGTTTATCCAAAGATGGTTAAATTATACTTTCTACCCAATTACACGGGCGATGCTGTGGGCATCTTCTAGTACTATAAAATAAATATTATCAAGACGCACTTGCCTCCTGTTACTGTCTCGTCTGGTCTTACCTAATACAAATTTATTGGGTAAAAACTCATAAAAAAGCATTTTTACCGTAACACTTTTATCGTTCACTGTACTATATTAGATTGTCTTAGTTCAGGCGCGTGCCAAATTTCAAGTAAATCGGATAAAGAAGTGAGTCAAGATGAATAAAGTCAACGAACTTGATAAATTTGATTGTTTAAAAGAGTCTGGTGTATCTAATATTTATGTTCCAAGGGATTCGACAATTCTAATGTTATGTGTCTGAGATTTCGTCACTCTTATGTCAACTTTCTTTTTGTGCTGTATAGGAATACTCGAAATTTTTAATATTATTATTAAGTAGTCAACATTATTAAAATTCCCCTTTGGTAATTTTTTTACATATTACAGGCCGTCCACAATAATAAATTAGATGTGTAGCCCAGTTGTTAAGTTAAAAAATAACATTTATACATAAAATAATAAAAAAAGTTATGTATAAAACCTTACTCTGAATAAAAAGTACTAGTGCCTAAAAGGTCCGCCTGCGGCATGGTCCCCAGTATGCTGGCGGCGTTACCTCATGTGCATAAATGTACAACCTATCGATAATGTTTAAATAACTTAAAAATGAAATTGAAGTTTTATGGTTTCCAGATTTAATGGTATATAATTATATTTGGAAATGAATATTCAAAGTGCGTTCACAAGTCACAGACCGGCGCAAAACGCTCAGACCTAAAGCGGTTTAGTTCACGTATCGCGCTGACTGTAAAGGACAATTCATTCATCCATTAATTCAGCCGTTCAACCATTCAGTCAGTCGTTCAAAGCTAGAACAATGGGTAGACGTGAGAACCGCTGTACAACTGGCACGCTGAGGTTCTCCACCTTTTAACAAAGCTAGGTCTGTGAGGGAGTTAAACCAGTTGTGCTTAAACAATACCTATTGAGGAGCGCTGTTTTTAGCTTACTGTGTTTATGATTAGAATTTGTTGTTATTCAAGCAGTCGTAAGAAATAATATTATTATGGTTGTTATGAGCCTATTTATTACATCAATATAAATTGCTACGCACGCTAGGTGCCCAAAATTATATGCACAAGGACTCTATTGTTTCGAGAAGAAGGGTTGTCAGTGGGCGGTGCTCACGACATATAAGCGTATACGGTATTTGATGATCAGAAGGTTTCCTTTGGCAGGATGAACCTTCTGGACCCTAAAAACATTTTTAGAAGAACCTTGAATTTTAGTGCGGGAAGGATGACGTTATCTATTTTATGTATAGTATTTTTGTGTTCTGAATCTCATCTTAAGGGTATTTATTGAAAGAGCTTTACGAGCTGATTCCAAATATATGTAAACACTGCATTATTAAAATACAGCTACTTATTCGAAAAAAAAAATTGTAACACATTATCGAAACATACCAAGTTTGGGCTCTTGCAAGTAGGAGACGGCTGAATTAATTATTATTACCTATGTACCTACAGATCATTGTAAGCGTGTTATGATGTTTAGCTTCGTTTGTTACTAACTGTATTCCTTGTGTAAATGGCGAAATACTCAAGATTTTCCCTTGAGACGGAGTTAAATATAAACTGTCAATGCAAAATAAGTACATATAGAAAAGATTCCATTTATTGGTAAAGTCTGTCCAAAAATTCTGTAATATAATCTTTGTACTTCTCAATATTATTGTCGCAAAAGGTGCTTTCTTCGATAAAAGTTAATGTTTTTTTTCATTGTTGGTACGTAACATTCCATGCTAATCTTACAACTACCGCAACTAAGTTTGTTGTATAACAATAGTAGTAGTAGTAGCATAGCAACTGTACTTTTCTATGTTTTTATGGTGAAGTGCACTACTCCATGTGGCATTTTTGTCCCGACTGACCTTAAACAATATTTTATTTATTGTACTTGTTTGCAATTCACTAGGAAACATTTTATTTGTGGTTCCGAGATTTCTTATACCTGGCGAAATTCCAACGTGTAATTTATGGGTACATGTTATCGTTACAGTCACTTTATTACTTTTTAAAAATATTCTCTTTTGGGAATGGGGATGAAAATGTTCACGTCTGTAACCAAACCATAAATACAACTATGTAAAACGCTAAAACTAAAACATAGCGAAATAACGCAAGTAATCATTTGTCCACCTAATCATGTTTGTATTAGCAAAATAAATAATTTAGACTTATGCACAAATGGGTCATTGTCAGATTTAGGTTCGCGTCTTTTCGGTGGACACATACAAAGTTAAGGACTTAAGGCCTAGTTTTCCGATCAAAATTATATTAATTATTAGCATAAACGACGTTTCCCTTTCTATGGGCTTGCGTGTTAAAAACATAACTTTTATGCACATACGCTGTTAACTAATTGGCCACCGAAGAGAAAACTTTTTTTTGAACTGACAATGACCCAAATATGCAATTTAAATAGCGGTTGACATGATGCTGTTTGAATAAATAAAAAAAACTTTTGCTTGGTATGTGGTCACATGACGCCTTTTTTTATAAGCATGACTTGAACTGTATCGGGGCTGTTTTGCATCACTATTACCAGTAAGTTGGACTTTGTGCAGGAGTATAAACCCATTTACGGGAATGTCTCCGCGCCACAGAAGTGATTCCATCACACTAAAAATGCTTGTAGATAACATTCACATTTATTTATTTATTTATTTAAACTTTATTGCACAAAAGAAAAACTTAACGTACAAAAGGCGGACTTAATGCCATGAGGCATTCTCTACCAGTCAACCTTAGGGCAAAGCAGAGAAATTGTAGGCGGTGCATCAGACAACATAATTACATATAATTAATAGATACATACATATATATAAATAGATACATACATAAATATATACGACGATGAAACAAACCAAGCAGATATACTATGAGACTTCAGTTCTGCCAGCAAAGAAACTTCGCACGGCCCTTTTAAATGCCAACTTACTCGGAGCCTGTTTTATTGTGAGAGGAAGACCGTTCCAGAGGCGAGCCACTTGCAAGGAGAAAGAATTAGACATGAAACCAGTACGGTGAAGAGGAATAGAAAGGGCAAGATTGCCGGAAGAGCGAAAATTACGGTTACGAGTGGATTCAACATAGCAGAAAAAGGTTTTCAGGTATTCAGGAGCTTGTGGATCATTGAGTATTGAAAAGAGAGTGCAGAGCATACGAATATTGCGTCGTTGACGGATGGGAAACCAGCCAAGCTGAGAGCGGTAAGAAGAAACGTGATCATATTTACGGAGACAGAAAATAAAGCGAATACAATTATTAAGAAGTCGATCCAACTTATCAAGAAGATTCTCATTTAAGTCCGGATAACAAACATCAGCATAATCAATTATGGGTAGTAATAGTGCATTTACAAGCAATACCTTAGTTTTTATAGGCAAGAAATTTTTCAGTTTGTTGAGAGCATGAAGCGAGCCAATGACTTTCCGGCTAATTTCACCTACCTGCACCCTCCAGCTCAGTGTGCTATCTAAGTGAACACCTAAGTCCTTAACACTAGAACTAAAAGGAATAGGCGTTCCGTTGAAATTTACAGGAGTTACAGAATCCTGGTCAAGTTTAGCAAGCTGACGAGAGCTGCCAATGATAATAGCCTGACACTTTGAGGGGTTTACAAACAGACCAAATTTCTCAGACCATTGTTGGATGTGTAAGAGATCCAGGTTTAATTTGTTAATTGTGTCAGTAATATCAGCCACTTTACATTGGTCGTAAAGTTGTAAATCGTCAGCATAAAGGTGGTAAGAACAGCGAAGACCAGGGGTGATAAAGTTTACAAAAAGAGAAAATAATAAAGGAGAGAGAATTCCTCCTTGAGGTACACCAGTGGCAAGGTCGCACCAATCAGACAAAGCCCGATCTACACGGACTGCCTGCTGGCGCCCACAAAGATATGAAGCAAACCAGCCAAGAGCAGAAGAAGACACATTAAGATGGCTGAGCAAGGCAAGAAGGATCTCATGGTCAACAGTATTGAAAGCGTTAGAAAAGTCAATGAGAACAAGTACTGTGACCAATTGATCCTCCATGCCCCGCCTAACATCTTCAGTCACTTTGAGAAGTGCAGTACAAGTACTATGGCTGGGACGAAAACCAGACTGAAAGGGGCTCAACAGTTTGAAAGAGTGTATAAAGCTAGAAAGTTGCTTGTGAGCCACCGCTTCAGCAATTTTTGATAAAAAAGGGAGAATTGAAATTGACACATTCGACTGCGGTGAAAGCAAAAAGATAGGGTTATGTTTTTTTTTCTTCCGTTCGGATGAAGTTGCCCTATTTATCTGGACTGGAACAACATATTACCAGTTACATGTTAATGTAACAGTTATTAAATTTATCGTGAGACATCCTTAATAATCATAAAATTGGTTTACCTGATAAAGAGCACAATATGAGTTCGAAACATGTCGGGCCATTTATGTGAGTATAAACCATTTTTATTATTATTGTGGTACATTTTGTTTATTACAATTAAAAGTGTAGTGCATACACAATTAATGTTTTTATAATTGTAGAATGAAAAGGTTCGTTACTATTGAAGCTTAACACCGTAATAATAAAGTCGAAATGTAACGTACGTATCGTAATAGTAGTGGAACCTACAGTACGTGCGCGAATTTTCAATATTTAAACGTTATCATAAAAAATGTCGTAAGCAATTTACGCGTTGATTATTTGGGTTGACAATAATTTAAAATCTCAAAAGCTTGGCGAAATCGAATTATATGTACCTTCGCTGCGTAAATTGTATTTTTCGTGATGAAAATCTCATTACTTCTCTGACGAGATATAATGCGTGTCGCGCGTCCAATATTGTTAACTGAAAACATTTTATACATATTCAGAAGACGAGTTTCATTTGAAAAAGCAAATTACATTTGTAATGTAGAACTTATTAGTGAAGTTTTGTAATCCTTTCACGTAAAGCCTAATCAATTTCGGGGCTCTTTTAATATCTAAAATAGCGGGGACTTTGTTATTCAAACTGATCTGTTTGGACGTATGTAACAAATAAAGGACAAATAAATAAATAAGGGATGTTATAACGTGTTGTTTTTTTTACTACATAAAAGGCTGGACAGACTTTTTACCCAACTACGGTGAAACAAAAGGGTACAATCGCTAGCAGAACCGAGGGCTGGGGCGAAAGGGTTCTTTGATCTGCCAGTGGCAACGGTGTAGGCAAAGAATATATATACTAACGTAAAAAGAAACGACAGCGACACTTGTGTGCAGTAACAAAACTCGCGGCTATGTGTGCGTGTCGAGGGGCGAGCGCGGGCGAGCGCGGGCGAGCGCGGGACGCGCGAGGTGGGGAAAGGCATTCACGTGAATGCCTTGTCAAAGGATTCGGCATTACAAGGTTACCGACGCCCGAGTTACACCGATAGGCCGCTGTCGCGCCTGTGGTGTAGGTACGTGTCTCGCTCAACCGCGCTCGGATCTCTCGCTCAACCGCTTGCCGCGCCGTTGGACGCGCAAACTCGTGGCGTGGCCTCTTCGTAAATATCTCCACGTTGAACGATCCTGCGATATCCGTATCTAACAGCGTCTCACGGCCTTCACAAGATCGTCCAGTCGTCTTTTAAGGGACTTTTATTATATTCTAGGGGTGGTTATTGTCCAGTTGTAGAAGTCATTCGGTTAAGATGAGACAAAAAGCTAAAGTATACTTCAGCGAGAATACTTATGAGCTACATAAACAAGTCATATATTACATAAAGTGCAGTACTAATGAAATAGACATGCAAAACACTGCATCCTTTTCCTGTGAGACGCCATTTCTTTGGCTCACCAAGTAGTTTACGACCTACATTGACTAAGAGCGTTCTTTAATTGAATCCCTCTCGGAAGCCAGAGAACCACAGCTTATAAGACAGATGGTTCACTTAAAATAAAGCAGTCCGATTCAGTCTACCACACTGCTCATAGATAAAAAATCAAGTAGGTGGCTAAAATAGAGTAGCTTTCAGCAATAGCTTTAGAATAAAAACGCCTAGAAACCGAATGCGCTTGAAAGTGTAGCCAGTTTTCGTTAGCCACGGGCTAAGTTTTGTCATTGTGCACATCTGTCACGTCAAGCTCACAAGCAACACGGCTCTATGATTGGTTCGTAGATACGCACACAGAAAACCAAAAGTGGCTTCGTTTTTCGCAAATCTGCTGTATGAAGACTCTCGTTCTAGGCGTATTTATTCTAAGGCAGCATACTCTGTTAGTTACACTGACAGGAGTTTCAGATGTGCGAGCGAATTATTTCTCTTCAGCACTATACCTCTACAACCCTTTCTTGCACTATCTAGAAGTCCCTACCATACATCAATCATTTGATTGACTGAGCGAACGAAGCGTCTACGTTTCAGTTTGGCCCAAAATTCTTTCGTATCTCCGGATGTTTGGATGTCCAGATGCATTCCGGCTGTTCTCGCCTAGAGGTCGCATTTCTAAGCCGATTCCCATGAAATTTTGTGAGTAGGTTCGATAAGCATTATTTGTTTTTGACGATGATTTTTTTAATTTTTCGTCTTCAAATGCGGCGCAGATATTGGGATCGAAATCGTAAAATATTACAAATTTCAGCAGTAATTTGCTAATTTACAATTTCAATGCATTTTTTAACATTAATAAAGGCATTATATGTATAATAGTTTATGCAAAGCCGTCTTACTTTTTATTTCTTATTTTGTAGCGTTACTTTATTAATTCGTATTCGCAATGTTCCGATATTATCATATAAAGACGCTCTGTGCTACTGTTCCTTCAAGTAGATAATTTAGGCTGTCAGTTTATATTTAGAAAGTGATTTGACTGCACAGAGGACTTCTATTCCACTTTCACGCTGAAACCCAAGCTTGTCAGTCAATTTTACAAAAATCGGTTTGAGCTCAATGAACTAACTTTCAAAAGAAATCTATAGCAGCATTAAGCGTGGTTAAAAAGAATTCTCAGCTTAGGCGATACCGCGGAGATATGCTGCGGAGAAATGCGGATTGAGTGGCGATTGAGTGAACGAAGTGAATGAAAGACATTCAGTTCAATGGTTCAGTGACTCGGAGGCACGATCGTTATCTTTTGCGGAGTTTTGTTCAATTAACTTGTGATAGTCATCTGTTTGATAAATGATTGAATGAAAAATGATGAGAACTTTCTGGCCGCTTATGTTATCTGATAAACCGGTTCAGGTTTGAAATAATCTCAAGTATGTGATAATTAAAAGTGTTCATGGATACAATATAAAAATATTGTCATAAACTTAAAGGCAGTTTGCACGTCGTAACAGTATAAACGAGATTCGTCACGTATTTATTTAGTTTCCTTGCACTGGTAATCATCGGAATTTTTAAACCTCCGCACCGACGCGAAATTAGGGTGTTATAAGTTTAACATGTGTATATGTATGTCTGTTTGTCGCATCGTAGCTCCTAATGGATGGTCCGATATGCGTTTTTTTAATCGAAAGCTTTGTCTGTCGAGATGGTTTGGGGCCGGTTTTTTTTTTATTTGAATTTAGGTTGTTGACTGCTTTTGTTGGCTAGAATATACTAGATCCGAGTTTCTTCTAGAAGTACCAGTATATTAAACTACTATTGCGCATATTACGTAGGTACTTGGTTTTTACCTAATATTGGTTTGCAGTTTGTACACTATGATTGTCACTGGATCGAAACGTAAGCAGACGCAGGATCACTACAAGACAATAGGGATGATACCTGATGTTTGAATTCTACAGCATACTAATTGGATTAAATGTACTCATCCTAACTTCCATTAATAAGATAAATAATGAATAAAACACGTGAAATCGTAATAACACCTTCCAATATCGTCACAATTTTTAACGACGTTTAATTTAAAATGTAATTTGCCTACAGAATGGAAATTAATTCGGTTCTCAATCCAACGTCTTTGTTCAGCGGATCCTCAAACAATGTGGAATTTCTTGACATTTAAACGTAATTATTAGGAGTTTAGATCCGTAGTCACCTCTTTAAAGGAGCGAATAAATCGCAAGTGCTTTCGAAATTTTCTTTTGTGGAATAAATGGAGAATTGGTTCAGACCGGCTTAAGTTATCTAGCAGACTCCAAAAAAAAAGATGTTAAAGCTAGTATGTCAATTAAATTCTTTATTTTTATATGGTAATATTAAATCAATCCTATTCTCCTTTATTCTGGAATCAAATGCACCAGTTAATATTAATAATGTCTATATTTATATTCGTGTTCTTAAAATTTAGACCACGCTGTTAGCGCGGGGTAGAGCAGCTGCCTTCTGAGCAGGCGGTCTTGGGTTCGAATCCCGGAAGGGCAAAATATTTGTATTATAAACTCGAATATTTGTTACTGGGCCATGGATGATTTTTGTGTATTTAAGTATGTATTTTGTCTATACAAGTACTTATGTCTGTCGCCGTCTAGTGTCCATAACACAAGCCTACTAGAGCATACTGTGGGACTAGATCGATTTGCGTGAGGTTGTCTTATATGTATTATTTACCTACATAGAAACAAACAATGGAAATGATCCGTCAGTTTTGCATGAATTTCAAATCATAATAAGTGTTATCTACGATATTTGAAGAGTTTTAGGTTAAGTTAAGGTAATATGATGTCCCAAATAAACTAAATATTTCGTCAGAACACGGTTATCGGAATTATGAAAATTCGAAAATAAGTAGTGTCAACCGACTTAAATTGAAGATATCTTAAACAAAAAATAACTTTTCAAATCTGTTCATAGAATATGACGGTTTCTGCCGTAACTTTATTGTAATTGAATAGAGTACCACTTTTTTTGAAGATGGTAAAAACTCTGAGTATTGTGGTACACCTTTTTTGTGATACACAATTCTCTAAGCTTTAATCGGAAGACATGTTTATACCTTTTCCTCAAACACTTTCCATCCAAGATGAAAGAAAACCCAGTTTTATTGGTTTCAAAAGACCTTTACTCGGGATTTATCGATAAAGGACCCCGAAAGCAAGATTAAAACGGCTCCCTGAATGGTATAAACGGATACATACAAATTAAGGTGTGCAAATGGGAATTTAAATCCTTTCCCAATGGTAAGGCAAATTCAATTATTTACCAATGTTCCGTACCTTTCTCATAATAAAATTGTTCATTTTTTTAATGGATTAAAAAAAAAACTCAGAAATGTAAATAAATGGAATCTGGCGATTAGCTCTTCAAAAAAGCTTGTGGGTACTCGTTAATTTATTAATTTAAGGCGGTTATCACACATGGTGCCGCTTGCCGCTGCGAAGTGCGGATGGCCATAGAAAATCATCCGCACAGATATGCGGAGTATGACCAACGTTGTAGTGTAGTGTGGTGGAGTACGTCCGCCGTCGGAAGACTCTGGCTTTTCGTTGAAGCACCAACTGCAGGGCTGCCACTACGTATACTTCAGCTCGTTTGTATACAGCATCTAGTACATTGAAAAACCAGCATATTGAATCCCTATTAGTATTTCTATGTAAAATACCTTTCAGGCTAAAAAGATCTGAGACATTGATTTCTCATTACCACAGCGCGTATCTCAAAAACGATAATACGAGTATTATTATTCTTACGCAAGGCATCACACCCGTCAAATCCCATCTAACTTCTGACTTCACAAAGAGATCTCCAAAAGGCTTAAAGAGACCACGGGGGACCGAAGAGCTGGCAGCTTCCTCGCACAGCGTATCAGCATAGCTGTTCAGCGAGGAAATGCTGCCAGCATTTTCGGTACCATGCCAAAGGGGAGCAATTTTTTGAATTCGTTTTAGTTTATTTTAATTTTTACTAATATGTACTTAGTAGTTAGTAGTGTTTAAGTTTTTTTTTAGTTACTGTCTCTTTGTTTTTCCTGTTTTGTTGTGTTGAAATAAATACCTTTTTCGCACTTTTGACTTCAGACTTCAGATAATGTTTATTTATTTGCTAACGTCAGGTTAGTAACGTTATTTCAATAAAACTCAGTCCTTTCCTCGTCTAGTACCTATAATAGCACTCCTTAGTTTGGGACTAGGACGATTTGTGTAAGATTGTCCCTTAATAATGTATTCGTTTATTTATTTTATTTTACACAAATCCTTCAGACGCTACCCCTATTTAATGGAATCTAAGTTAATTCCTAGCGGGGATTGCAAGTATAATCTTGCGGGAAGATTAATTGTTTGTTAAGAAGTAAGCTCTCAAAAAGTTAAAGAAAGATCCAGGCCACGATACAGGCAACGAGTTTCTTATTCTGTTAGGTTCTTATTTGTTTTTAAGCGACTTCAAAAAAGGAGGTTCTTTTTAGACAGGATTTAGGCGGGAACTAAGGTGTTTTAGTTTGGATATAAATTGTCACAGAAATATATTGATTATAATTTATTTTACCTATAGATGTTATTGATTTTCCAAAATATATACAACCCGAAACCACTACCGATTCGATTTATATTGATTTCATCTTTAGAAAAAAAAAAACATTTTAGGACCTTTCATAAAAACAAATATATTTATTTTGAAAAAAAAAAAAATACTAGACACCTACTAGATAGCCAACAATAACATACCAATTTATACACAGACTTTGTCAATGTTACGGATAGGGAAATAAACGGTTGAAAGAATCAGATAACCACCTTTCAATTGGTGAAAATAATTATGAATTATGAATTATGAAAAAAGCGCGAATCTACATAGAAACCAAGATTTTTGATATAAATTGTGTAACACATGAAAAAACCGCAGTGCTTATCTAAATCTCAAATTATGTCATGTATTCCATATATTTTTAATTATGACACTCAATTCCGAGATATCTAAGAAAATTTTATCAAACAGTAAGCTTAGGTAGTTAAAACGTTTAGTTTAAACGCCTATGTTACGAAAACGTTATATTATCTTATCAAGTTGGGTTTTTCGACATGATTAAAACGAGATGCAGACTGTACTTTAATGGTGTAAACATAATACGCTCCATTTCTAATGAGCACAGTATCGATACCACCAACAATTTTGCCATGTTATCTGTTCAGTCGGCAGCGTCGCTAACATCAACGTGCACGGATAATCATTCATATGGCATTGTTAGTTCTTCATTTCTCCACCTGAAAATATAAGTTGGTGACAATGTATGAAACGTAAGACGAATCAAGAGTCATGTACGGGATATTTGCATATTATAATAAGCGATCCTGTGTGATTTGATATGTTTGTATATATAAATGATGGCGCGTAACGCAACGGTAATTGGATTTTAATCCTTAATGAATATCAATAAGATTGGCAATTGCATTTAACGTAATTAAGTTAGAACTGTTGGATTAATGTTCAATGAGGAATGTTGTTTTAAGTGCTAAGTATATTATTATATAGGTGTTGTCTTGCATATTGGAACTTGACGTTCTATCATAATAATATTATTATTATTTACCATGAAGGAAAACATTAAAAAAAATATGGTTCTGTGGCAGACCTCATCAGCGATGACGGGACAAGCTAGACTCTTTTATAAAGGAATGGGCAGAAATACCCCCAAAACCGGGAACAATGGAAGAAGAATGGGGAGGCCTTTGTTCAGCAGTGGGACATCATGGGCTCACAATAATAATGCAATAGTTCTATCACCTGCTGGGACCGGTTCATGGATGTACCTATCATCTTATTGATACGATCAGGAACGGGTCCCAGCAGGGCAACAGCCACAGCAAATTTCTCCAAGGGGCGTCTACGTGTTGGATCCATATCCCCACGCAAGCCTTCCAAAAGAGCGGGACGTATGAGCCCGAGACTCAAAAAATGAGAAACAAATGATAATAATGGTTAGACAGGATTCGAACGTGCATCTCCAACGGCTTTCCGGGCCAACTGGACCACCAAACCAGATGCCAGAGCTATTGAATTTTTCAACCAGTTGCTCCTACATGCCTCAGGGTGGCATCGTAGCGTAGCATCGTGGCATCGCGTAGTGGTTAACGTTAGTAGAAGTTACTGCTTTAATAAAAAATAACTTAATTTGTTACTACCCAAGCAGCACATTAGTGAATTTTGCAGCTTATCTTATAGCTTTAAGTTCTAAATGAGTGGTTTAACAGTGTTTGATACAACTTATAGCTTTAAACACAACTCAAAACTGTATATGAGTTCATCCTATCACTTGTAGTTGCATAGGAGCGTTTTTTGTTTCTACTTTATTACTTATGGTGGGATAAAGTCGATTTTGCTACTTAAAGTTGCATGCAGGTTCAAATTGTCACTCAATAAGAAGCAATAGTGCTATATAAGGCCTTAAAATCACTTAAAAGCAACTTTTACATATAAGTGGGAACATACCCTTATTTGGAACTAAAAGTTCCAAATGACAAGTACAATAGCGAATTATATCACCAATAGTGGCTAAAGGGATAATTTTACGGCTCTTTTGGAACCAAAAAATATTGCAAATTTAAGGCCTAAGAAGTACCTTATTGCCACTCCAACGCATAAATAGGTCTCAGTAGGAGGTTCTTGGAACCAAAAGCAGTTATTTTCACTTATTTCAAACCACTAACGAACTAAAAGTTCTATTATTGTTCCTATTTGCGCCTTGTCAAAATATATTTAATAGTCTTGCTTGTTTAATAGTCTCCAAAAGAGCAAATAATTACTATTGGTAATATCATTCACTGCTTTGCTACTCGCAAGATACAAATAAGTGATTATTAGACTTGATAGTTCCAAATAAGGAACAAATAAGTGAAAATAAACACTGTAGGATCTTTTTTGTTTCGCCATGTTTACAAATGGAAGCCTATGAAAATTGATTATTTTAACCAGAATTTTATCACACTCACCCATAATCACAGACTTTTGATAGTTGTGACGATGTTACTTTAACATTGTACGTAACCTACAATCATTAGGTCAGGTTTTTAACAGTTTTATTTCTTATCAGTATCTATTCCTTATTTAATTTAGCACTCTCTTTTTTAATATTCCTGATCAAATGAAGGGCGCGTCGAAATTTACAAAGAAAACATACTATAGTTTCACAGTAAAAAAAAAAACGCAAGAATTTCGTGCTTATTTCAATGCTTGTATAACGTAAAGTTTTAATCACAATCAAACAGACATATAAATCCAAAATGAATATGGCAGATCACGTACCTATTACTTTTAATAAAACACAATTTGACAGTTGCCTCGCCACTCAAAGATAATTTTGGCGACTCATTTATCACTCATTGACCGAACTGAAATGTTTTCATTCGTTCACTGCGCATAACTTTCACCCATAGTTCTAATTACCACTTAAGGTAATTGTGAGATCTCTTATGGATTCTATTTAGCACCAAAAATAGGCTGCAATTTTTCTCCTTTTGGTTCTATACTGGTGGCATAAGGGTTCTTGCCACCTATATAGCACTTAGTCATGGTGGTAAATTTCACTTAAGCATCTAATTAGATATGATATACGAGCTATTTAGACCCAGTTGTGCTACTTGGGTATCTATTCTCAACAATTTGAGACGATGGTGCTGATTATAATGTCTGAATCTTTACGGTAGATGACGTTACGATGCCACCCTAAGGCATGTAGAAGCAACTGGTTGAAAAATTCAATGTCTCTGGCAGTTGCTGGTCATTATGTCCCTCATTTAAGGAGGTGAATAAAAAGTTACAATGCCAAGTTCAGTACACGAAGCCCGCTGCCGTGTATCGTGTAATTGGACGCTCAATTCATTAATATTTGCAATAATTTTCGCGCGACGTATCCCGCCCTGGGGCCTCATTACTGTGTCGCGTCGGAATTAGTCAACTCCCTTCAGTTTTACACACTTTTGTACAATATTTTAATAGATTTTTTTATCCAATGTAATTACTTATAACATGTAATTGATTGCTATAAGTAACATAAAAAAAATACGTGCTGTTGAGTTTCTTTCAGCTTTCTTCTCAACAGCGGTCTCCTCTTGGGAAATGTCGATGGATTCACAATCTGACTTGTAAAAGTGCCCTTGTGGCACTTACTGAATAAATTATTTTAATTTAAGGAGTCTTGAAAATCTAACGTTTTGGGGGAGGAAACAGACGAGAACGCAACCTCGATTTGTTTAAGCCGGTTACGTTAAGTTTGGACTTCATTCGTATCTGATGCCATAGTTACCAGGAGCAAGGTGCAGTGATATATCCTCTTAATACTCGATTACACTTAATGACAACACTAGTGAAAGAGGTGAATACACCTAAGTGACATTCCCTAATGTCGACAGTCGCTAATGTAGATAGTCGAGACCATTAGTTGTGGAAAAGAGACAAATCGCACCTTCAGTTAACGGAATGTAACGTGTGGCCTTTGAAACAATTAATTTGCACGAAAAATAATTAAAGCATCACCAAACTTCGGAATGACACTGATGATACAATACAATACGTACATTATACATTATTGCAAACCACACAAAACATATAGGAGAAATACTACGCAAGAAATTAGAATTAGAGGTTAACAGCAGGCGGTCTTATCGCTAAAGAGCGATCTTTTCCAGACAACCTTTGGGTTTGGGATTTTCGTAATGATGAACTCTCTTAGAGATTTCAGGCCCCGACTCATTTCATTTGGCAATTTATTCAAAATCAGATATATATTTACAAAAAGAAAAGGTTACAATACAAATACAAGAACTCCTTCATTTATAAGCCGATTTGGAACATTATTTGCTTCACTAAGTTAGTCCCATACAATTTTGCTGAAGATCTGATGATATTGTCTATGAGGAATTGAAAAAACTCCTCAAAATATTATAGGAATTACACTATTAGAGGCACAATGGGATTTTTGTATTCAGATGTCCTTGGAAATACGATTTAAACTCGTTGTTGTAATTAACTCTGCATGTGGATGCAGAAAACTGTTAATTTTCATAGAGCTAGGGCGCTACTACCAGAAAATAAACTTATATTGATATTTACAGTATGTAGGTAGTACATTGATGACTCTGTGACCCAAAGTGAGTCTTGGGCTAAGCGGTTACGCCACTACATCTAGCAATCTAGTGTTGTCGTCTCCAACCAGGGCAACCAGAGACCTAATTCGAGAATGCCGTTTGAGAGATTTATTTATTTATTTATTTACAATTACATATCCGTAACTTACAGCTAATTGCCAAAGCGGTACGGATCTTAACCTATCATACAACATACCAAATTTAACAATCTTAAGTATAAACAATTAACAGAGTTTGTACAAAAACAACATAATATTACACTCAACATCGAAGGCAATAAAAGATCACACCAGGAAAGAAGAGATCGCAAAACGTCAAAACTCTTTTTAGATAGCAGTGATATCGCCTTTGAATTATCATGAAATTTGGAAATATGAAGGCAATAATTATTGTCGAAAATGCTATTCATGCATATGAATTTCTGTTTTGAACGAAACGTAACTGACTAATTTCACGCACTACACGATCAAGTTAAAGTATGCGCCTCGCCTGTTATTTTTTTATGCCGTCACATACAATGGAAACGCAAACTAAGCGCAACCGGATTGACGAAGTTGCGATGTTCTAAGGATATCGCCACTTGTCAAGTAGGGACAAGCCAAAAGTGACGGATGGCGATGAAATGGAGAGATCTCCATCATATCTCTTAAATGACTTCCGGTTCGTGTCCCAAGATGGCCGCATGCGTTTAAGTTTAGTTGTTCATTATTTATTCATTTTAGTTGTTCAATGTGTAGTATTGATAGCGTATTGTGCAGTGATCTAACGTATGAGTGAATAGCTAATGAAGAATTCAACTTGAAGCGTACATAGCCCTTCTTGGGTCAAGGCCCGGTAGACCGCGTGGTTTTTTTGTAAATCGCTATCAATTTACAAAAAGGCACCTCACCGTACAACGTGATATAAATCCTCAATCTTGTCGCCGTGTGCGATTCGAAACGAGTCATTGGCGAAATACCACTTGCTCAGCAAGAAGGTCAAAGCCACATTAACAAAAAAAAAAAAAAAAATTGGTCGAATAACCTCTGCGTATCCGTACCATGAGTTAATATAACCGTACTCGCTAGCAATAGCGTAAACGATTTGCATGAATAATACAGCACCCTTAGCGGGTACTTTATAGAACTAAAATTCTCCATACATATCGTTAACGCAGTCGCTAACGAGCACAGGCACTGTAAACTCATGGTAAAGGTACATTTTTCGGCGTTCTGTGACGTCTTCGTCTCGTCTATCGACCCAGATTACACCATCTCTCTCAAAGCATTTTAAGTATATAATGCATTGAAGAATAAAAACATCATCCATCAACTCATCATCATCATCAGAATTGGCTGTAAATACTTTAAAACACAGTGGAAAAAATTAGGTTAGGCTTTAGTATTTTTTACGGAGTGTGATTGTGACACTTTTCGAATACGAACGATATGAACACAATAAAAGTGTCCTTATTAATATACCTTTTACGAGAGCCAGATGGACAGTTAAAGTCAAGCAAAAGTTAGTAGAACTCGTAAAAACTCACCTTTGCATGTCTGAGTCTCTGATAATTTGGATTTACTGCATTTTTTGGGAACAATAAATCAAATTAAAAGTTGGCAGACAGTTACATGGGATTTAGTACTTAGTGCATTCTGGTAATTGTACTTTATACATTTGGAGCAGCTTTTTTATGATGAAAAGCCTTGAATTGAAGCCAAAATCTGTAACTGCAGTATGTCAGAAATTTAAACAACTTTGTCTACACCTACGTCATGGTTAAATTACTACAACAAGTTCATATACTATAGGAAAGGACCTATATTACTTGGCAGCGACGGCGGTGGAGCATGGATGATCACGCGCACTGCTTCATGGTCTAAATCGCAAATTGGTTGTTTTTCCATACTGACGTGACGTCACGGTTTCGTACCCATTTTTATGAAGCGTTTTGAGCACTCCGTAGAAATGTCGAACTTCGGCCATTTCTGGCTTTAAGAACACTCTAAACGTAGTTAGTCCTATGTAGACATTTCATCCTAACAAAAAATAGTATCGACTGACATCCTAAAAAAAAACCAACTTTTTTCCGGGGCACGTGTCGTGGTTAAAATCATGCCTCACGCAGTTTTAATTATGTTCGTTGTTTTATAAAACAAAGACCCTCATCACCTTTATTTCTACGACTGAAGACACAATAGTCATGATAACGCATTATTATTTCTAAGGAGAGGTAATTTGACAGATGACTTGGCATCCCGGTAAAGGTGAGCTGAGGCTAAAGATGGGTGATAGTTTTGATTGATCGTCGTACTTTGGGCCATCCCCTTCTGATAAGTTATATTATAACTGATAGGTGATGTAATTTGCGGGAATTGGCTACTAAATTGATAGTACGGTGTTTTAATACGGCATTTGATAATAGTGAAAATAATAATAATAGTACATTACATCAGAGGCCGGGAAAATGAGGATTTCCGGCCAAGTAGGTATATACGGCCGAGCGAGCGTGCGAGCGAGGCCGGATAGTGATACGAGGCCGGGAATCCGTTTTCACGACGAGGCATGTGTAGTGATTTTCTCAAACATACAATGAAATAAAAAAATATACTTCAAAGAACAACATTTTATTAATTGACAAATAGGACATTTTAGTCTAACAACCAACCTTTAAAAACAAAACCTGCTTTTTGTCAAACCAGCCAGCTGTGTGAATGACCTTGTTGTTGAAACAAAAAAAAAGTTACTTTGCAGGCCTAGGCCTGAAAAGCAGTATGAAATCCCTTTACAGTCCTCTCGAGTTGTTGCGCCCAAAAAGCGATACTTCCGAGCCTATTATAAGGAACGTAAAGACAATATTTCATTGCATGATTGAGAAAATAGTATATTACATGCCCAGGGCGGTGCCCCGCTTAGCGGGCAGAAAATCCCACTTACGGCCACGCTTAGTTTCCGAGATACTATATTTTATGTTAATAATACGATTCGGCTTAGTTTTCGAGATATTTAGTTTTATGGTAATAAATAACATAGCCGAGTTCAATGAACTTTATACGACATTTTATTCTTTAACATGGGTGTTTGTTGCGGGCACCTTGTCTAAAAACCTGCTCAAAACGCCAAAAATCTACACATTGTTTTAGTTCATTATCAGAAGCAAATCGCTTTAAGACGCGCTCCGCCCGCCCTTACCAGTAGTATCACCACGCTCGCTTGATTAAAATACAAATTTACAAATGTGGTAAGTACCTACCTACCTTGTGTGGTACGTACCTACGTCCGCCTATTGTTTACCTCTAATTGTAATTTCTTGCGTTGTATTTCTCCTGTGTTTTATGAGATGTGTACCTACCTAAACCCAGTAACCAGAAGAATTACCGTCAATAGACATTTATAAACGGTTGCTCGTATTTAAATATGTCGAACACCTTCTTGGGAACGGCGAGCTTCACTTATTTTTTTCATTAACAGAAATATATCGCTTTAAGACGCGCTGCGCCCCAGCCAGTATCATCTCGCTCTCAACTCGAAATTAAAATACAAATTTACTCATTTGGATCGCCTTACACGAATCTTCTCGCATTTGTTCCCGTTTACCTGCTTCGTTTGTTCATTGTTCTCACTGCCTGAATTTGGAAGAAGAAAAATCAATATAGAAAAGAATAGGGGATGCGACTGATGTCGAATTATACAACATAGTGTAGTTATATGAATAAAATTAGCTCAATATGTCATGACATAATACAAATCAAAACCTATTTTTTGAAATCCGTGACTTCTAAGGTACGAACATTTTATGATTTCTTTTTTTAACCCTAATGTACTTACGATTCACATAGACCGGGCCCGGCCGGGTCGGCTGCCGCCGCGTCGCAACGGGCGCTCTAGTAGCCGGCAGCGGCCGACCGCGTCCAGTGACCAGGTCGGGCGGGTTCGGCTGCCGCCACGTTCCAGCGGACGCTGGAGCGCCCGGCGGCAGCCGGCTGCGTCCGTCCGAGCGATTAAATTCTAGGGCGACGGACGTGCGAGCGAAGCCGATGGCGTGGGGCGGTAACTGAACGTAGCCGATGGCGCGCGGCGGTAACTGAACGTAGCCGATGGCGCGCGGCGGTGACCGAACGGAGCCGCTTACGCGCGACGACAGCCGAGCACCTCCGTCCGCGTCCGCAAGCGCCCGATCGGCCGTCAGCGGCGCCAATAACCTTCGAATATGGGATCTGACTGTCGTAAAGAAGCTCTACATTCATTTGGCAACTACTTAGATGCGCTTCAGCGCGCGCCGACTCCGCCCGGTCAGTGGGAATCGTACATAAAGAAATTTTGAAATTGTTTTTAGAATCCTCATAATTCAACGCACTTTTCACGGTGAAAATGGTAAATGAGGTACCTACTTATTTTCTCCGTACAAATACTGATACCCAATCCATAGATGACGTCATATGCAGCCATTTGTATGGAGCGTTTTAGTCCTCTGTAGGAATGTTGAACTTTGACGGTTATTTCTGACTTTAAGAGTGGTCTAAGTGTAGGTAGTCCCATATAGTCATTCGATCCCAAGAAAAATAGAATCGATTGACATCCTCAAAAAAAATTAACAGTATTTGTACTTCATATTGTAAAATTATTACTTTAAGAGAACACTAACTAGTGACTCAGTTTCACTAAGAATACAGAAAAGACAAAGAAATAAATTATAAAAATCAACCTAGTCCCAAATTAAGCTCAAGAAGGCTTGTGTTATGGGTACTAGGCGACGATATACATACTTATATAGATAAATATATACTTAAATACATAGAACAGCCGTGACCCAGGTACAAACATTCGTGTTCATCACACAAATATTTGCCCTTGCCGGGATTCGAAACCAGGACCGTCGGCTCAGTAGGCAGCTGCTTTACCACTGCGCCAACCGCGTCAAGAAAGACTAAGCTAAGCAATAGGGATGATGACTGATCTTGATTAGGTAACTACATCATAATAAAATTATTGTTAAATGAATAAAAATAACTTAATACATCATGACATAACGTTATAAATAAAGGGACCTAGAAATATGAGACTTCAAAGGTACGCAAATGTTAAGATTATTTTCAATGAAATCGTAAATTTTAAATTGAGTCCAGCCGCCTACTCATAATTCAACAAAACAATATTCGTACCTACAACAACCAGTGTGCACTTAAACGCACTTTTTCGCAAAGCGCAAATTACTTACTTTTTCCATAGAAATATTGGTAAGTACCCCATATAGAGAGATGATGTCACGTCAACTTTTTTAGCGCTGCGTAGAATATCTAACTTTAACTGTCATTTCAGACTTTTAGAGCAGTCTGAGTGTAGTTAGTCCCTTGTAGACCTTTAATCCCCGTCCTTTAACACCCGATATGTTGGAACAACGGGGCCACGCCGTTTCGCCGTCAAAATAAACATTTGTTCGGTTCATGACGCATTGGTGAAAACTGTAATGTTATGTTACCTGTTTTCAATAAATAAATAAATAAAACATAGGATCAAAGTGTCATCCTCAAAAAAAAACATCATGGCTATTGTATTGTAAGGTACGTCTACGTACTTGTACCACCTTGTACATAGCTATTGAAATGCAAAATATTCTTGAAAATATGCCTTCCTAAATCATTAACTATGAACATTTCAATTCTATTATTATACTTCAATGTTCGTTCGTTCATGCGTTGTCTTGACTGAAATGAAAATTATTTACAGAATATTTTGTCAATTTCTACGTACAATTAATTGCTGAAATTGAGAATGAAAATAAAAGCTTGTAAAATGATAATTTTATTCTATTATTATACTTCAATGTTCTTTGGCATGCACTGTCTTGACAGAATGAAAGTTATTTACAGAATATTTTGTCAATTTCTACGTACAATTAATTGCTGAAATTGAGAATGAAATAAAAGCTTGTAAAATGATATTTTTGCTGAAAATAGTACTGAAGCTAACAAATCAGAAACTTGTCTGGGATACCGTAAATAATAATTAAAGTATTAATTACCGACGTTTAATTAAAATGCTTAATAGCCATTAAAAGGGGAGAAATATTGCTTTGAAACTATTCAGTGACTTTTTACTTGACTTTTAGTTCTTTGAAAGTCACGATTTATGAAGATTTTACGAACAAAATGCGTTGAAACTTTGAATAAGAGAAACTCATTTTGCAGAATATAATATAATAGCAAAAAAGGTTAAAATTTGAGTAACATTTTGACTCAAAGTTGAAATTATTTTAGGTCAGGTTAGGGTTTATAAAACTTGTATATTTATTAAATGGAATTTCTAGACATAATTTATATTTTCGTATAACAGAGTTTTTTTTTGTATTCGTTAGTTATATGTTTATTGGTAAATTTACGGAGTATTTAACTAGTTTTAAAATATGTATGTTATAGTTTTATGTTAGAAGTTTAGTACTAAATAAAATTCTCCTGGTCAAGGTGTAAGCTGTCTATCTGAAATTATTTTGTCTACACGTTTCATGTACCCAGTACAATTATTTTATCCTGTGATTAAATATTTTTTCTAGTTTTCTATGAGAAGAGGCAAGTTTCTGGTCAGAGCACTAGTTCGAGTCTACTTCGCGATATCGCCAAATAAGCGACGTCTCAGGTCTCAGATATATACCAGGTATATCGCCTTTAACTGTCATTAAAACGCTATATTACGTTACTATTCGGACAAGTTAAGTTTGCCTGATATCTATGCCGTTGCCGTTGCCTCAGTTTTCTCAGCGTTCTCTCTGCGTACTCCATAGAAACTTACATGTTTGAAATAATGCGCGCTGTTGGCTACAAGCATTTCATTTTAATGAGCTTTAAAAGGGTCTGCCCTCAACTTAATTAGTTTAGGGAGGATGCGGTGGCGTGAGAGAAAGTGCCAGTAGGCCGATGAAGTAATTATGTTGAAAATGTTTAAATATTTTGCAGGACCAGAGCATATTTTGCAGAGATACCTTTTCTGGCTGCGATACGGTTATGATTTTTTGAAGTGCACAAGTTTTTGTGCGAGGAAGAAGAAGGCTAAGAATAAGTAACATTGAACAAATTAAAGATAAGATAGAAGTCATGTCTGCAATGAAGTGGCTATGGTTAGAGTTAAATAGAGAAAACTACATACATCATCATTTACACTGACAAGAGTTTGACTGTTAAATTTATGATGATGATAAGTTTAAAAACAAAATTTGTTTGATGATGCAGTGGACTATTGCATTTTTTTGGGGATCTAAAGGGTTTGGACCCTTTTAGGGATCTAAAGGCAGATCTGATTTGAAAATTACGAACGCGACTGCCAAAAACAGCCCAAGCGAGAGTCGATCTCACGCATAAAGAGCTCTCTATGAGTCACAATTCCTCTGTAAACAGAGTCAATCTGTTTTTAACACGTTCTGCGGCGGAATACGGCTATGGCCGTACTGGTGTAGGACTGTGAACCTTGTGTCTTGACAGTACGGCCATCGCCGTAGTACCGCCGGCGAACGTGTTTAGGGCTCTTGGAACTAAACAACGCTGGATTGCCCGTCAAGATTTAGCCGCAACCCCCCAACCCAAAGGTTTGAATCCTCATAGGACAGAGGACCTTTGAGTTTTTTCAATAATTCTTGTATCAAATAGAAACGTATCCCTTTCTTTGGTGCAATAAGGTTACCAGCGCAAAAGTGGCTGAAAGTTTGGGGTGAAAGCATTTTTATCAGGCCTCAAAAAAGTAGAATTTTGCCAAAAGTACCGAGTCTTCTTAAAGTATATTGTGTGTCTATTATGTCATCAAACGACATTTTTTTCTGTTTAGACGCAACTATCCATTATTTTCTTGAGTGAAACTGCTGTTTCTTTCACAACTCCTCATCAGGGTTGAAGTGGACAAGTTGTGTAGGATGCATGTTAATTCAGCATCCGCAGAGCACGTATTATGAAGCCATTGCCGGCTTTGTGCCCCAGTTTTTGTTTATCTTGGCGAACTTATGTCCTCCGCTTTTGAAGGACCACTTTTTGAGCAGGCATTATGCAGATTTGGTCCAGTGGGCTTGTCATGGTCATAACACAAAACATAATTATGTAGTGAGTTCATTTGTTGGAGTTTAGAAAAAATGCGGGAAAGTGGCAAAATACGGAAAAGTTGAAGAAGAGCTTAAAGAATTACTTATATAAATTGTATTTATGATTTTATCTAAAAGCTGTTTCAACGCACATTACGAGGTCTTGAAAAACTTCACTATATATTTCATTAGAATGCGATGAAAACTGTTTTAAATTATTTTTGCAACTTAACAAGTTGAATATAGGTGATACCGTTATACAGTTGTGTTGAAGATATCTACGTTTATTTGATTTATTTCGAATTTTTTTTTTTCACATCAGGTTAAACATGACACTTCAAAAAGTGTCATGTTTAAATATGGCTAACTGTAACACAGGTTATTCAAACCTTCAAACCTCAAAATATAGTTTCCTTATGAGAAACTAAAACATATGCATGCTGAAATATTCCTAAGAACATTCTCTTCTATAAAATATTTTTCTAGTAAAATCGTACACACATCACATCAGTGCAAATTAAATTCTAAACATATAGAAACACGTGCAATACATGCCACAACACAAGCCGTCGTGGCCCCGTTGAAATGTACGAAGTTAGACGGGAATTTATCTGCCTACACCGATTTAATTAAAGGTGAGAGGCATAATTAGAAGGAATGGTTACTCAGGCACAGAGTAGCACAGAAATACGACTTGATTTTTTGGCATGATTAGCAGCCATTTGGCTTCAATCTTGCCTGTTGGATGTTGGTCAGTGGCGATGAAGCATGGTTACCTAAATAAATGCCTATTTATCCCATCTTCCAGAAAAACTTAACCCCAAAAAAAACTTTTTTGTATCTCTAAAAATTAAAGCTAAAGAGCACTAATGAGAAATGTATTCAAAGAAATTGCTTTTTTAGAGCCAGTGGTAGTAGCAACACAAACGAGCATTTTTCCAATAAATTATCAATTGAAGAAGTTTTCAACGATGCAGAGGATTGGCCTAGTTTTTTTTCTTTTGATAAGCTGAAATGCCTACCTGTACCTGCAGTTTTTTTAATATACTTTGTAGTGTTCTCTTACCTTGGTAATTCCTTTAAGCGATGAAATTCGGGGTTCCCGTATAATATCCAATACTCTGTTTATCTCTCTAGCACGTTGTTCGTTCGGTATATTCGCTTGCTTCGATGTATTGACTGAAACGATAAACAATATTAACTCTAACTCACTGAAAATCGATTTGACGCAGGCTGCTACTTACATTATTTTTCTCTCCTCCTTTTTCTTATTATTATAGTGGCGATTTGTTGTATAAAATTACTAATTCACAATTTAGCTTTGTTATGACATTTCTGTTAGAAAAAATGTCATAGCAACGTCTTGTCATATAAAATTGTCCATTTCACGTAATTTTACTTCCAAAGCGGTGAGGTTGGATATATTTGAGATAGGTCGTATTAACTTTATCGTTTGGCTGGTGCCTTAGTACTTCTTAAAATTCAAAATTCATATTTTTATCTATTCTGGAACATTTTGTCAGCGAGCCTAATATAGCGCTGCCATCAGCTCAAAATTCAGTCTTCTCGTGCCTCTCAACTAAGGAGGAACTCGAAATTGGTCTGTGCAGGGCCAAAGCTTGGCCCTGCACTCAAGAGAGACCCTTTTCCCCTTTGGCTATCCCCAAACAAGACTACTGACTCGCTCGGACGCTGAAAGGCCTTGCCTGCTAGAACTGCATTTTCGTCCATCTGCTGACACCACGAATACGCCCACCTGCTGCCACTGCGTATCTGCTACCGCTGTGTATGCGACTGACTATACGCCCTCCTGCTGCTGTTGCGTATACGCCCTCCTGCTACTGTTGCGTATACGCCCTCCTGCTGCTGTTGCGTATACGCCCTCCAGTGCTGCCACTGCGTAAACGCCCCCTGCTGTCACTGCACATACGCCTTCCTACGACCACCTGTGTGACCACCTGCTACGGACTGATACCAGGCTATACGGACATCGCCTCATCTGCAACCCACCTGCTACGGACTGATATCAGGCTGCACGGACATCGCCTCATCAGCAACCGCTTGGACCTAGGACTAACAACCTCCCCTTTACTCCGTTATCACACTGCCTTGGTGACTGAGTGAAAATAAAGAACCCTAACCCTGAATTTACTGTTTTTCTCTTTCTTCTTCTTTTCTACCTTATCTTTCTGTCTCTTTCACGTCTGTTATCCTGTCCTTCGACTCCTCGACAATATCAAAAATTGCTGATAAGAGTCCTATATTGTTAGCGTAAATATCTCTAGGGAGAAATATAATTTCATCTAAGTTTTGTTGTTGAGAATAGATCGAACCACAGGTTACGATTTCGTGACCAAAGACTAGAAATGAGGGGGTAAAGCCAGTAACCACGTTTACCGAGTTATTCATGGCTGACTGTATTAGTGGTAGATGAATGTCCCAAGATCGGTGGTCGTTTTGTTGAGATGGATATATTTGATCGGCCGAGCCATGGTGACTATTGTGGCCAAAGTTAACCGAAAAAAGTTGTGCGCTAGTGCAAGCGTTTTTTAGAATTTAGAAAAGTGAGTGAAAATAAAAAGAGTTGGGCGCCAAACTGTCGTGTTACCCGGTCCTCCGAGGAGTCGAAGGACAGGATAACAGACGTGAAAGAGACAGAAAGATAAGGTAGAAAAGAAGAAGAAAGAGAAAAACAGTAAATTCAGGGTTAGGGTTCTTTATTTTCACTCAGTCACCAAGGCAGTGTGATAACGGAGTAAAGGGGAGGTTGTTAGTCCTAGGTCCAAGCGGTTGCTGATGAGGCGATGTCCGTGCAGCCTGATATCAGTCCGTAGCAGGTGGGTTGCAGATGAGGCGATGTCCGTATAGCCTGGTATCAGTCCGTAGCAGGTGGTCACACAGGTGGTCGTAGGAAGGCGTATGTGCAGTGACAGCAGGGGGCGTTTACGCAGTGGCAGCACTGGAGGGCGTATACGCAACAGCAGCAGGAGGGCGTATACGCAACAGTAGCAGGAGGGCGTATACGCAACAGCAGCAGGAGGGCGTATAGTCAGTCGCATACACAGCGGTAGCAGATACGCAGTGGCAGCAGGTGGGCGTATTCGTGGTGTCAGCAGATGGACGAAAATGCAGTTCTAGCAGGCAAGGCCTTTCAGCGTCCGAGCGAGTCAGTAGTCTTGTTTGGGGATAGCCAAAGGGGAAAAGGGTCTCTCTTGAGTGCAGGGCCAAGCTTTGGCCCTGCACAGACCAATTTCGAGTTCCTCCTTAGTTGAGAGGCACGAGAAGACTGAATTTTGAGCTGATGGCAGCGCTTTTATATTAGGCTCGCTGACAAAATGTTCCAGAATAGATAAAAATATGAATTTTGAATTTTAAGAAGTACTAAGGCACCAGCCAAACGATAAAGTTAATACGACCTATCTCAAATATATCCAACCTCACCGCTTTGGAAGTAAAATTACGTGAAATGGACAATTTT
Organism: Apotomis capreana; assembly: GCA_947623375.1. Taxonomy (NCBI): domain Eukaryota; kingdom Metazoa; phylum Arthropoda; class Insecta; order Lepidoptera; family Tortricidae; genus Apotomis; species Apotomis capreana. The sequence goes on along the minus strand of OX392517.1, from coordinate 10,845,236 downwards.
ATATGACAAGACGTTGCTATGACATTTTTTCTAACAGAAATTATTATTATTATTTATTTATTTCTTTATTAATTTTACAACAAAGATTACATATAATCTAAAGCCCTGCGAAACTGTTATGACAGTTTGTCTACAGGAAGACTTTTCAATACTTAACTAACTAAAAGTACAATTTATAAAAATCAGTATCAATTTTTCAAAGATTACGGCAGTGTATCTAGTAATGTCATAACAAAGCTAAATTGTGAATTAGTAATTTTATACAACAAATCGCCACTATAATAATAAGAAAAAGGAGGAGAGAAAAATAATGTAAGTAGCAGCCTGCGTCAAATCGATTTTCAGTGAGTTAGAGTTAATATTGTTTATCGTTTCAGTCAATACATCGAAGCAAGCGAATATACCGAACGAACAACGTGCTAGAGAGATAAACAGAGTATTGGATATTATACGGGAACCCCGAATTTCATCGCTTAAAGGAATTACCAAGGTAAGAGAACACTACAACTTGTATGTGAAGAGCGTACAAACAGAGAAATCTCCGATTTTATGTTAAGAGATCTTGATCTACAACTGCATTGCTGAAATTTGATTATTGTCCTCCAGAAACCGTGCATTCAAGATCATTGCAATACTTTGTTCTTATTTTAAATACTAAACCGCGCTTTGTTCTGTTGCCATGTACTATAATATGAAGGAGAAGAGTCGTTTATGAAATTGGCATTTGATAAAATCTAAAGTGGCTCCGCTGTTGTCATCTGTAGCAGCAGAGCTGCCGCTTCGTGAAAATTAAACCAGTGACGTAGCTATACGTATGCCAGAATTGTGGGCATAACGTAGGTCGAGCTAGGCTTTAAGATAGGGATGTGCATATTCAGTGCATTATGAAGGTCGTACATTGAGCAACTTGGTTCTTGGTGAGTCGGCGGAGCGTGGTCAAATATTTGGGGCATACGGTGTGAAATTTGAGGTAAACGTACGATATTGTTGTTGTTGTTGTAATTAGGCGTCGGACATCTGACAGCACGGTAAGGCTTTAGAGAGCTATGGAGCTATATTAACATTAGAATACTACTAGAATTCTTTTATGGTTATTGGAACAATAGAATACTTTTCTGGTTATTCTGGTTATCATTCCCAAACATTAAGGGGCTACCCGCTCTCAATGACCTTCGATCTGTTGCGATAGATTTTCCCATATTATAAATAGCTAATCATAATAACATAGTTTTTCCACAACAAAATACCGTATCAAGTACCTTTCACATGTCACTGACTTTGAGATACAGGCCGTCAAAGTTTACGATTTTTTCGGGGAAAAAGTTGTGGAAACTGTTTTTTGCGTTTTTCTCGAAAAGTATTGAGAAAAATAGAAAAAGCTTCAGAACAAATTTTGTGGAATATGGTTTAGAACAATAAAATGTAAGATATTTTCTACATATACACCGGGGATAAAAGTAGAAACGAGATTAGTGTATTTTTGGTCCTTCACCGAATATTTTTTTTAAAAATACACAGTCGTTAAATCAAAATTCGGGTCTAGACAAAGTGTTAAGCATAGACCATACTACAATATATATTAAATAGGACATTATAACTCTATAATCCACAAACTAGATACGATGTAAAAATCATCAAATTGGCTGATTTCTGCAGGGAGCCCCTTAAATTACTAAATTTAAAAATAAGATATTATTTTTACCATTTTACAAACTCCTAGATTTAACTTTAATAATTGTCGATTTCATGATTTTATAGTCATAACTGGATATTCGATTAATTTAGAACCCAATTTACTCCAGGAAACATAAAAAGTCGCAAATGTTTAAGTTTTTGATGATGACAAATTAGATCTTTGCATAATCTCTTGACTTTGTCCTTGACTTTAAAATTAAAATTGCGAAGAAAATATACTATTGAGTACGAGTATGAATTGTATTTTATTGTTAATATCGACTCCATGGCTCTCTAAAGTCCTACCGCGCTATCAGAAGTTCGATGCCTAATTATTATAGTTGATAGTCGGAGCGGATTTATTTGTCGTCGTAGGTGCTCGAGTGAGCAATTGATAATCACATTTTGATCTATCTTGTTACCTTATACTTGCAATTGTATCGTCTTCTTCTTCTATTCTCATTGTGCCATATCCTCAACGGATATCGCGACCATCTTTCGGAACTTGTTCCTGTCTTGTCTTGTGCCAGTCTGCACGACTGGCAATTAATATTGGACCAGCTTTTGATGTTATCTAACCAGGTTAGCTTTCTCCTTCCTGTGCTCATTTTTACCGTCGATTTTCCCTTCCAAGATGTTTCGGATTATGTTGTATTTGTGTCTATAAATAAATAAATAAATGTCTAGATAAATAATTGAAGTTTCCCGCTCTTTAGTAATTACTTAATAACGTAATTGTAGTATATCGATACACGATTTGTAGGTAGATTTATGTTTTTATATTTAATATGTTCGCGGGTATGCCGACTCGCTCTTGACAGCTTAAGCAGTCGTCATTAAATTGTGTTTGAAGACACACGGTGTTTTATTTCTCGCCCAGTAAATTTCATTAATAAAAATCGTAAAGCAAATCACCCGGAATCATTCTTCAGATCTTTATTGCCAGTATTGAGACGAACGAACTGTATTTAATTGCGAATAATTTCTTAACCAATGATCTAGAAAATGTATTCAGCATTGAGCCAATACTTGAATAAGCAATTTTATATAGCTACAACACTTCATATAGGGTTGTTTTTATTTGATACTAAAAGGAGCCCGCGTTTTTCGTCCGCGTGAAAAGAAGTCGAAATCATAACTAACCAATATACCTACATAAACTTTTACTAAATGCTTGCAGGTCGGAGGAAATATGTACTTTATGTCATCCAATGCAGCTCACATATGTAGGTATAGGAGAAATAGATTTTTTCCGGTGTAATACCGTGATATTGTAATATTAAAAAAAAAATAGGTACAAAAAGTTCCGTCCGTCAAAATAGCACTCAAACTACTATATCTGAATGTCTATGGATATAGGACAAAGGAACCTATTTTTGCTACAGTACCGTAAAATAATCATTTCTTCTATATTATTTTGGGACACTCGCAAAATGAAATATATATGCTAACCCTTTTGAGTAACTTGGCTCGTTACATACAACTCCAGACTCTAGAGTAACAAGGTTGTAAATACACATGAATATCATATACTTTTAGTGCCTTTATCCTCTGGTTGAAGGGTTGATTGAGTGCCGGCCGCTGCCTTTCAACTATGAGACAATTAGCCTTTCATAATAAATTCTAGGCCCTATCGTTTGACCTTTTCGCCGGGTTTTAATTGGTCTGTAAAATCCGTATTCCTTCTAACCATATTTGCTGTAGCTAGTCTATTTATTTCTACTTCTTCTTCTGAAAAATTCAGGAAACATAATATCCTAAAACTGGAAATCCGTTCAGCCATTCTGAAGTAGCAGAGAAATCAAACATTGATGGATCTAAAAACAAACATATTTCAATCGGTAGTGACCGCATTCGAGGTTTAGAGGTCCCTAGAGAAGTCCTCCATACGAGTTCGAAACGTGTCGGGCTGTTTCCGAGTTTCCGACACAACAACGTACGAGTACATGTGGCATAACTACCTTCATCTCTAATATTACAAGTATTAATGACTGTGCCCGCAATTTCGTCCGCGTAATTGTATATTACTGCAGACAGACTTCCATTACGGAAAGAGGGGCTTGCCGGTTGAGTAGGAATAGTGAAAAGGGCTTGCCGGCTTTAGATAGTGATACGAAGCCGGCAAGCCCTTTTCACGGCTAGGCACATGCCATATACATATTGTGCTTTTGTCAAACATATGCAATGAAAAAAAAATACACAACTCAAAAAAAAACAGCAATTACCCCATTCAAAAGTGTGTAGCCTGTACATGAACACAGACGCCATGTTTTAAAAAAAATACTTTCCGGCTTAGGCCTTCAATTTTGTAGGAAATTCCTTTACAGTTCTCTCGAGTTGTTCCACCCGAAACGTACCTAGAAGCCCGTTATAATTATAACGCACGTTATGACGACATTTCAGTGCATGTTTTAGAAAAACTTCCCGGCCTAGGCCTAAAAGTATTTTTTTTAAACATGGTGTCTGTGTTCATGTACAGGCTACACACTTTTGAATGGGGTATTTTTTATTTCATTGCATATATGTTTGAGAAAAGCACTAAGATAAGACCTTAGCCGTCTATACCTACTCATTCGGCAAGCCCTTCTTTCACGGCGTCTACAGTAAAGTACTATTCCTTACCGTAGTCATTTAAAATGTATCCTATAAACATCTTTGGATCTATCTCTGTAACGGAATTGCTTATTCCATCTGGCCGTTTCGATAAATAAAGATACAGATATTTTTCTTCTTTCCAACAGACGGCGCTCGCTGTACGGTTGGTGCAGAGCGCCCATGCCCCTCGGATAATGACCCTTGTCCTTAGGAAACTGATTATTAATAGATTGTTCGTGTTTGTTTGAGAGAGAATACATCTGTCTATTAGCCACATACGTCCACTGCTTCTTCTTCTTTCGTGTCGAGGTTCCTCAAACAATTGATGCCCAAAAGGCAGCTAAACATAGACCGGGCCATAGGCTTGCCACAAGGTGCGATCCTGTGCAGACCACGCACACGCTGCGCTTTCCTGTACGAGGTCGCCACTCCAGGACTTTGCTGCCCCATCGGCCATCCGTGCTCCGGGCTATATGGCCCGCCCGGGTTCCCTTTATCTTGCATAATATCGATTCTCCAAAATTCATTTCCCATAACAGCTATCACCGAAACATTTTTAGCCGAATGATTCTTTAGCATAATCATATATGTATCATAATTGTCAGTTAGCATACTATTCATTTAGCATAATTTTAAATGGCAGAACACTAGTATCACCGACTTTTATTTCTCGTAATTTTGTATGGCAGAACATTAATATCGCCGAATTTATTATGGCATAAAGACATAGTTTACGGAACAGACGAGTGCTAGGAAACTAGTTTAGGTTTTAGGTTAGATTAGGCGATTATTAACTAAACTGATACCAGTAAAATCGGTTAGGTTAGGTTAGAACTATGACCACAACAGAACCGAACTGCTGCCAGTAAAGTAGGTTAAGTTAAAACCGAACTTAATGGGTTAGGTTAGGTTAGAACTGCGACCACAACAGAACCGAAGTGCTGCCAGTAAAGTAGGTTAGGTTAGAACCGAACTTAATGGGTTAGGTTAGGTTAGAACTGCGACCTCAACAGAACCGAACTGCTGCCAATAAAGTAGGTTGGCTTAGAATCGAACTTAATGGGTTTTTATTTTTTATTTAATGGGTTAGGTTAGAACTGTGACCACAACAGAACCGAACTGCTGCCAGTAAAGTAGGTTAGGTTAGAACCGAACTTAATGGGTTAGGTTAGGTTAGAACTGCGACCATAACAGGATCCAACTATAAATATTATGAGATATAAATTTCTTCGAAATAACTATTCGGACATGTAAATATTATGCTTATTCATATTCTGCCACATGATGATCTGATAAAAAAAATTATGTGACATCACAATATGAGAAAAAAATTATGCAAAATAAAATTCGGAGAAATGATGTTTCTGTCAAAGGTTGTTATATAAAATGAAAATATGAGTGTATGTAACAACGAGATTGTATATAGATGCATCTGATAAATCTTTGGGAGCATGTATTATGCAAGGCAAATCAGATCTACGGCCAGTAGCATTCGCTTCGAGGAAATTAAGCGACGCAGAAAAACGTTATACAATAACGGAGAAAGAATGTTTAGGTCTTATATGGGCCTTATCATATTTTAAACAATATTTATGGGGCATGGAATTTGAAGTATTTACGGATCACAAGAGCCTGGTATGGTTACGATCACGTAGAGACATGAATGGACGTTTGGCGAGATGGGCTTTAGCTATACAACCGTGGAATTTTAAAATAATCCATTGTAAGGGAAAGGATAATATTCATGCAGATTACCTAAGCAGAAATCCCCTCTACAATGAAGATAAACCAGAAGAGAATATCTCACCAAATCAGGATGATTTATGTTTGTATAGCTTTGAAAAAATAGATTTATTACAGAGACAACAAGCTGACGAGGAATACAAAAATATATTTGAAAGATTATCAAATATGAACCAATATAAAGGTTATCACACGAAACGGAATATTTTATGCAAAAAAGTATGGGTAGATAACCAGCTGAAAAGTGTCACAGTTTTACCAGAAAGCTTATTTACAGAATGTATGGCAGAATTACATGATAACACATGGAGTGGAGGACATTTTGGCTTATTTAAAACTCTGAGAAAATTCAAGAATCGCTATTATATTCCGAATGCAGAAAAGAAAATAGAAAATTATATAAAATCTTGTACAAAGTGTCAGGAAAAGAATATTTTACACCAGAGGGCGCCACTGCAAAATGTGAAGATTCAGAACTTTGGTCATCGAGTAGCAATGGATGTGCTTGGCCCATTCTGCAAATCAAAGGACGGACATAGATATGTCATTGGGGCTATAGAATACATGAGCAAGTTTGCCATTTGTAAAGCAGTACCTAGAGTCACATCAGAGATTATTGCACAGTTTCTTGTTGAAAACATATTCTGTACCTTCGGGAGCATCGAATCAATCATCACAGATCGAGGTACAGTCTTCACTTCAAAACTGGTGCAAAATACAGTAGAAGAATTTGGAGGTCGACTTCTTCATACGACGGCATACCATCCACAGGCGAATGGCTTAATAGAAAGATTCTTCAAGACATTGACAACAGCTATGTCAAAATGTATACAAGAAGATCAGAAGGACTGGTCGTCAGCATTACCAAGAATTGTCTTCTCATACAATACTTCAGTTCAGGCATCTACGGGCGTCGCGCCATATCATATAGTTTTTGGACGGGAGCCGCATTTTAATCAAGATTTGAAGCTAAGAATTCAAGAGGAAGAACAAACTACGCTAAAGAAGAAAATAGATTACATACAAGATTTATCAGAGAAAGCAATGAAAAATATTGAAAAGGCTCAGCGTTCACAAAAACTACAATATGACAAGAAGTCAAAATCAGTTCAATATGAACCTGATGATTTGGTCATGATTATAAAACCAAGACGGTTGACTGGAAGAAGTTTAAAACTTTGTAGATTATTTGTAGGACCATATAAGATAATCCACCGATTGTCTTCATTGAATTATGTGGTGCAAAAACTCACTCCCAGTGGTCGTGCCAAGAATGTAATAATTCATGTTAACAGATTAAAGAGATTCTTTAATCGTTAATTCTAATTAATAAAAACAATTCTATATTTCTAGGGTGTAAATAATAAAACTATTATTTTTCAGCAATTTTTAATTCAGGCTCACTGTACAAGGATGCAGTTGTGATTGTTGCATTTGCAAGTGTCACTGTTGTAAATATAATTTAATTTCTTTCCACAAGATATTAGCTGCATTTCTAAGATATTGCTATAGGAAATTCAATTTTTAATTACTTACACTTTCAATACCTTTACTTAAAATAATGTTAACTTATTACTTTCACAGAATTCCAATAATTTATTATTATATTTTGTTTCCAGCATTATCCAGCATCAGTATTATAATGATTTTTCTTTTTCATGTATTCTGCCGCGGAGATCAAGGCTGCTCCAGCAGGCTGGGGTTTCAGCAGTTGGTCGCCAGGATGCTGTCCGCATCCCTCGACCACGCGGAGGCAGAGGCTGCTCCAGCAACCCTGGGGTTTCAGCAGCTGGTCGCCGGGATGCTTCCTGCATCCCTCGACCAAGCGGAGGCAGGAGCCTTGGCGTCGAGCCAAGGAATTCACTGTACCAGGCCGAAGCGAAGAAAACATTTTTTTAACTAGGATTTTATGTAATAAATAAAATTTATTTCATTTTAGCTATGTGATAGGTAGGATTTTTAATAAAATTAATTTTCGTTTTGTGTTAATTGATTTTCCGACAGTGACATAACATTTGACATGTCATTATGACGTGTACTGCTATCGTCTATGGTCGTGAAATCAATTAAAAGGTAACAGTTTTATTTCTATTGGTACAAGTACTTGGAATAAATTACAAAAATTTATTCCAGGTATTTATTTAGAATTGGTACGGATAGCTGGACTAAAGATAATACTTTAGTCCAGGTATCTATTTAGGATAAAAGGTATAGTAATTAAGGTACAGATTTCTGGGGCATATTTAATATATATGCGCCAGGATTCTAATATAAAGCTAGTGGTAGATGGGTATCACTATTTGTTGGTCCTGTATGGATGTTTGAAGCGAGTGTCATAGACAATGTTTTCAAGCATCTAAGGGCAGTGATATACCTTGGTACAACTGTTTGGGGCATGCGACGTGTGTCATATGTCATACTCCAGGCAGTTAAGGTGCGAACATTCGAGACAATTTATTTAGGCCGGTTTTACTCCAGGCGATTAAATTGTTAAGATCTATCATTGTTGATATTGTATCGAATGGTCTATGCTTTAGTTTATTAAATCGAATGACACTTGGGATAGTCAAGTTGGTGCCTTGCCTTTTTAGCAGGGTTTTTGTCAAGGCAAAGCCAATGTCAGACAACATGTCGGATTACGTAATATGCCATAGGCTAGTGTCCGCACATGTCCTGACCCTAGTTATCTCTTAGCAAGAGACCATCTGGGTATGAATGTATGGGTATCCCTGCATAGGTAGGGACCTCTTATATGTTAGGCAGGAGTAGTTTTGTCTAGTGTCTATATAGTAAAACGAATGTCCCTCGTTTAATACAATAGGCCTGGTTAGACGTCATCATTTGAAAATGAGACACGCGAATGTTTTGTGTTCGCCGCAAAACCGCATTGTTTGATTACTTTAATTGCGCCATGAGCATAGAATAAAATATTTCAGTAGGTTTTCGTGTTTTGATTATCGCAGTTAACCACCTGTGAACTGAATTGTACTTATTGGTTGTTTGGGTAAAATTCGACGCAAATGGTCGTGGGGCGTGTCGTCATGACTGATTAGGCATGTGCGTCACTGTAAGGGCCTGGCCACGACTTTGGTCATAGCGACGAGCGGCGCGGCGGCGGGCGGCGCGCGGGGCGGCAAAGATGCCACGGACACCACCGCCTGCGCCGCTCAGTTGTGGCATATCTTTCCTAGTCGCCAATACATTGGTTCACGCCGTGCGCTGCAAAATTGTGGCGCGCCGCGCGTTTTGGTACATGGCATGCTTCATACATTGGTATGATTTTGTTTTCGTCGCTCGCCGCCTACCGTTGTCGCTGTCGCTGGTCGCGCAAACTGGTGACTGAGCCTTAAGTGGCTATGAACGTACGCAAACACCTTGCCCTTTCACTTGCTTGCACTTGTGTGTGCCGGTGCTTAGGCCATTGTGCTCGCTGCGTGTAGTGTGCCTGATGCTCGGAGAGTTTTTATGGTTCCGTACCCAAAGGGTTAAAAACGGGACCCTATTACTAAGAATCCGCTGTCCGTCCGTCTGTCTGTCCGTCTGTCACCAGGCTGTATCTCATGATTAGTGATGGTTAAGGCGATATTGTCCGGCCCTACGGCCGAATTGAGGGGGTGAGGTGCGCGGCAAGACGCGGAGCGCCGCCCGCGCGTCCCGCCCCGCTCGCCGAGTTCGCTAACGCAAATTCGCGATGGCGATGCACTGTACGTACAGCGGTGTCACAATCACAATACGGTCGGCAGTCTTTTAAGTGGTCGGTGCAAATCGTTCAAAGTGAAATGCGAATTCTTACTGTAGAAGTACTAAATATTATTTTACGTTTTAACATTTTTTTTCTTTTAACTTAATTTATGTTTTATAGTTTTTACTTGCGACTGTTCTCTGTGAAGGGATCGGAGTTATTTTAGTTTTTTTTTAATGCATATTATTGATATGTAGATTGCAGCTCGATATGTTGATTTACTACCCTCTTCATGTTGCGGACTTTTAATAATAGATTGTTTGATAATGAGCTAAAAGATTGAGCCACTGTGACACGAAGTGATTATTTGGACGAGCGAAAGAAGTTAGCGAGGATAAATATAACCTGAATGTCGTAATGGGTTTTAACCATGTGTTGAACACTTTGCTTTTCACTTTGACTGCGAGAAAAAAACTTAGTAATTAATGCGCAATAGCTTACTGTTCTATTTTTTTGTATTTTGGGCATTTTTTTGTAACTATGACTAGGGCATAGACAATTACATTTCGTAGTTTCGTATCTAATAACCCTTTTTATTTAATAATACAAGCTAATCTATATACATATTATAAATGCGAGTGTCCTGCCTGACTGACTGACTGATGACTGACTGACTCATCAACGCAGAGCCGAAATTACAAATGCTAGAGAGTTGAAGTTTGCATACTAGGTTACATTTATAAAGGGTACAAGAGATAAGAAGCTATTTTGAAAAATTCAACCCCTAAGAGGGTTAAAAAGGGGTTGAAAGTTTATATGAAGATTACTTGAAACTTTGTAGGGCATATTATTAGAATACAAGAAAAGTGAATTCAGTGTTTTTGTAAATTCAGCCCTGAACACAGCACTTGACTTAAATGATACAACTTTCAAATAAGGAAAGTAACTTCAACATTGCTTCGATATGAAAATAATAAAGGTGGATTAATGTTCAAAATAAAATTCCACTCGGACGAAGTCGCGGGCAACACTGCTAGTTAATCCATAACTATGTTGTATTAGTTAAATTACGATAAATTCTTGGAGTTGTAATCTCAGTATTACGAATAATTAAATGCCTCTACTGCAGAGACTTCTTGCTTTGTTTTTGATGGCCGCTAACAACTTAACTTTTCATAGCAATTATTATATGGCTTCCATTTAAACCCAATGATACTTTTAGCCCGTAAGATTTCACCCACTTCACGAATCTAAAATAACGTACGTTTAGTACTATTTTGTTCTTTCTTCACATTTCTATCCCAGGGTCTATCTTAATTATTGAAATAAAATAGCATGAAAGTAGATAAGTTCTAAGTTTAGATCTGGTTGATATCTTAGTTTTACCTATGAATAAGGTCCAAACTTAACCCAATCGAATTTGCTAGCCAACTTTTAATCCTTATAGATCCTAAATGGCACATTAATATCAAAAATTACGAATGAACATAAAAAAAATATAGTTTTATTATTATTATTAAATTACTATTCAATCAGGTCCATTTCACACAATTTATTGAAATAGATTTTTAATTTTATATATGGCGCCTACGCCTGATAATTGATGACAGACGATTCGATTGACGTCAGACTCATAAAAATCTTGTATACATGTTAGAGCAGTGTCCATAATGCAAAGCCACAATGATTCTTTTAAAATACTCAAGAAAGCTACGTGTGAACTTGTGACGGCAGTAAGGTGGGGATGAGGAGTGTGAATAAATGAACTATTTAAAAATTCACAAAGGATTGAATAGAAAGGTCACAGGACTCGGTATTTAAAATCCATCAAAGTACCATGAAATGGAGGGGAGAAACAAGTAAGCGGTAGGCGTTAAGTAACCGGGTCTTTGAACAATACTATTGTCGAATCTACTATTTCTTAAATTGATATTATTAATCAAAAAATGTCTCATGTAACTAGCATTGGCCAATAACTTATAACTAAATTATCAAGATATTCAATAATCTATTAAATGTGCTTCTGAGATAAATATAATCCAATGAATAAAATTATTTGTTCTTTTAAATACATTTAAATGTGGCCTAATCTCAAAGGCGCTATCATACATAAACAGACTGCTAAACACATTACCCTCCTCTGCGGCGCGCAGTAAACTACATACCTAGGTGTCCGATATACATTCGAATCGATTGTTGCTAAAGGCCTTACAGGAAGAACAAGTACTGATGAGTATGTGTAAAGTACAAATTTTATTTTTACTAACCAATATCTAGGTTACATAACATACAATAATCACGCCTTTTCCCCACGGGGTAGGCACGGACTTAAAGTACTAAAATATGTTAACTGTGTACTAAATTCCATGCGTGCCAAGTTCCAAGATTGACAGGAGACATAAGTCAGAATACGCTAAAAAACTTAATTTAGATGAAAAATATTTGTGGTAATAGGTACGTAAGTCAATTTGATTCTTAATGCTTTGAGCAATGAGTTCTTTTGTACGAAGTGATTATGTTGTTGTAAATTATAAATAAAGCGTTATTTGCATCTACTTGAACATGTCAACCGTGCTACTTTTTGACATTTATGTTCGGTTCTGTAAATTTATTATAAATAAAACATTAACTTACTTTTTCGCATTCCTTGCTCGAGCATTTTCTTTGTTATATGAAAAGCTTCTTTTTTTACTTCGTGCAGCTTTATTTCCCATTTTTTTTTGCAACAATAATTCGTAAATGCGATCACGTGGTCGCGCGGAACAAACTGACACAGGTCCGTCCTCTTCAAGCGCCGAAGCGCGACTAAAATGGCACCGCGCGTGATTGCGCTCGTAGTTTTAGTAGATATTTAGTTCTAGTGATTAAATAAATAATTTTATTCAGACAATACCATCGGCTTTGACGAGATAATGTTAGTATCTATACATTTACGCAAAAAACGGGTAAAAAAGGTTCGTATTTTAGCCATACTACTGAAAACATATTACGAATAGAGGTAACTTTGGGGTTGTTTTCTATCGAGCGAAATTTTTCCAATCATGTTGCTGAACACGATTTCATATTCAGAAGATCCTTAAGTATGATATATATGTTTTTCATAATCTTCAAACACTGATTAAACGTCTACGACGAGTCTGAAAATGAGTGAGTTCGGCGTCTACTGGGAAAAGCCCGCCTTAAACAGTTGAAATTTTCACAGATGATGTATTTCTGTTGCCGCGATAACAACAATTACTAAAAAAACAGAAAAAATAAATATTTAAGGTTGCTACCATATACAACAAACGTGATCGGTTGCGTTAACTTTGCTCCTCATTTGTATCCGGTGCCATACATACCAGGTGAAAACTTAACTTAATCCGGCCAGTTAAGATGGGATAAGTATACGGAACCCTCGGTGTGCGAGTCAGACTCACACTTGGCCAGTTTTTTTTATTTATTGTGAATTAAATCAAATCCAACTGTTTCAATAACCTTTTTCGTTGCAGCTTACAGAATAGGCCAGTCGGTTAGTTGGCACCAGAATTTAGGGAGCGTTCATATTTTACGAGAATAAACATTTAACAGGCCCCCTGCGCTCCGTGCCAAGGGAATTCGAATCGCATTCGGAATGTATACGCTACGCCTATGGGTTCAGTGGGCACATTGAACCTTGTGATATTTATGATGAATAAAAATATCGTCCTGCACCACCCACCAGTTATGCTTATGCTAATACTAAAAACACAAAAGTTTGTGAGTGTGTTAGTATGTTTTTTACTTCTTTACGCTCAAAAGGTATGGCGGTAGCTCATACCTACCCTGGATTAACACATATACTACTTTTTATTTGTCATACTGCGGGTAACGCCGCGGACATAGCTAGGGATATCATAAACCACAGTAATTATCTTTAGCTGTCCATCCAACGCAATTCTAAACAACCGGTATCGGATATGAGGTACAAGCACGTGATAAATTCGTACACCTAATACGGATAGATCCAGTGTAAACCAGGTATCAATCACCTTTTTGTAAAGGAAATACTCTCATTTATCATTCTGTACGTAGAGGTGTCATGTACGGGAGTTTGATGTGGTGCAAGGGATGAACGATTGGATAACAGACATTTAAAGTCCCTGGGCACTCAGGGCACGAGCCCAAGGCCCCCAAATTGACATTTCACGAAGACCTTGAACAACATTATTATTATTAGTTATTTATTTTTCTATTGTTCTCTATTATGTGCTATATCATGCCAGTCCTTGAGGAAAAAGACCAAGTCATCGTGCTACCGCCGACGAGGTCTGCCGAATCACCGTTTAGTCATAGTCATAGTATTTAGTCATAGTATTTATTCATTAACAATACATGATTGTGTTTGAAATAAATTTGTTTTGGATATGATAATAATGTTAACAATTAATATTTTGTTGATGTCAACGAATTAAATTACAATATTTTTCATTGATGACAATATAGAGTTGTGTGGCTTCCACTCTATGGTCTTTTTGGCCCACAAGTCGTTCGGCATGCGGCGAATGTGGCCAGCCCAGTCTCACTTCAAGCTACGTCGATTATCGAAAATAAGCTGCACAGTTAGCAGTAGGTGTATCACCTTTAACTTATACCACCGCATTAGGGTTCGACTGTGTTTACTTTGTTTTTCCATGTTTGCATTTTATTTGATACGGGGTTCCTATATATAAAATCCGACTTTTGAAGTTGAGGGTCACCAGAGTTCATGTTTCGAAGTCAGCTGGACAATAAAATTGTTTACAAAATCGTTTAATCTCAGTCATTCATACATAATGTGTATGCGTATATGAATGAATGGGAAAGAAAAATACATTCAACTTATAAGGCAATAAATGGCCGCATCAACTCGTCCTCAGCGTTATTCAGTCTAACCAAGAAATCGGACTTCTAATATATATATTTTCTGTGGACCTACTAGGTTCAACATTCGGATATCGGACAAATTTATTGTTCACTGTAATTTATATGAATATAGAGGGGCCATTATTTAAAGGTGACATTTTACAATGTTTAAAAGTTGTAGAATTAAATAAGTGAAGACATTTTAAAATTAGTAAAAAAAAAAATTTTCCGGTTCGTCACGTGTGCACTTTTTTTTGTCATTTTAGAAATGGTCCAAAATCTTGCCAATGTAAACGTTATTAAGTAAACGTTGTAATAATTTTTCTAAATGGAGCCATATAAAATTTAACATTGTGAATGTCCAAAATGAAAGATTGTATAGAAAAACTATGTTAAGTACCACACCGTATACACAGCAAATTAAATGTGCAGTTAAATAATAAATATTGCTAAAGTAAGAAGCGTAACCTTGGAACGTAATAATAACATTTTCACTCATAACTTTATCACGAAGTGACTGCTATAACAGCCATAGGACGTACACTGCTGGACGCAGACCTCAATAGACTTCAACATGGGCTAGTTAGAAACGATCAGCATCCAGCAAGTCCCAACCCTAACCAGCTCGTTCAACTATCACCTTTCGTCCGACACTGCGCTTGTCTGTACATACGTGGTCTTCACTCGAGAGACCTTTCTGCCCCGGCCATTCGAGCTATAGAATCATTATGGTACTTACCCACAGCGTACACTTGCCCCACATAACTCTATGCACTCCAGTTTGCTTACCAGCACCTCTAGCATAATTGTCATACGCGACTATTTCTCGCGCGAAATACTTACCCGTCTCTTTCTGTGCAGTAATGTGAGAGTGACGAGTATAGCGCTTTGTCGCGCGACAAGAGTCACGAAGCATAGTATAGTTGTGCTAGACAGGCTGGTTTGCTACGTCGGTAACCTTGGTTCGTCCACGAATCTCCTCATTACTGATTCGATTTTTGAAGGGAGATCCCGCGCATAGCCCATTAAGTTACACAGTTTTAAATAAAATGCCTTTTCATTAATTTCACACTAAACTTGATTTATTTTTGTAAACAATACCCCCCATCAAGGGTTCTAGCAATAATAATTTGAATTTGAAGTTCGTTCTCGAAAATATCGCTTACAGAATTATTAAATTCTCCCGAGTTACTACAAAGAAAATCTTTCAAAGTACTTAGCGGACCACTTGGCTTGGGCGTGTTTTTTCTTTCAACTACCATTATTCCTAATGGAAAGAGACTTTGATTTTCATTTTCACAGCCCTGGGAAGGTCGCAATTGAGAGGTAAATCTAATATTTATCTATCTTGGATTTCGCTACGCGGAAAATGAGGTCTGGCCTTTAAAAGAGCTCTCAGAATGGTTTAGCCAAAGCATTATCTTTTGAGATGTTTTGCGCTTTATTCGCGAGTGAAATCCCAGTTTCTGTAATCAGACGTACTCTACTGTTATTATGTTGATGCAAAATATTCCAACTAGCATTTGTTTTAAGGTTTATAGAATAGAACCCGTGATTTTTCCTGGTTTTCAAAAAACCGTTTTTTTTGGAGCAATATTTATGTAGGTACATATTATAGGTATTATAAGTAAGTAATATTGTCGCCTAGTACCCATATAATTATAACCACCGCCTGTCGCATAGTAATGTAGTTCTTAATCTTAAGTATCTGAACTTGATATAGTTATGTAATAATAGGGGTGTAGATATAGTACATTACTGCAGACGCCGGGAAAGAAGGGCTTGCCGGGTGAGTAGGTACAGATGGATAGTGATACGAGGCCGGCAAGCATTTTTCACGGCATGTATAGTGCTTTTCTCAAACATGATATGCAATGAAATAAAAAAAGAAACACCACTCAAGAAAAAATCAGCTGTTTAGCCTGTTCATGCACTCAGACGCCATGTTTAAAAAAAAGTTTTTTTTTTTTTATGTCATAGGGGGCAAACGAGCAAACGTATCGCCTGATGGAAAGCGATTACCGTCGCCCATAAACACCTGCAACACCAGAGGAGTCACAAGTGCTTGCCTACCCGGAGGACGAAGATAGAATGCCTCTATGCTAGTAATTTCACCGGCTATCTTACCCCCATACCGAAACACAACAATGCGAACATTGCTGTTTGGCGGTGGGTTAGTAGGCAAGCCGGTAGTAACAATCCGGACGGACCCTGCACGAGGCCCTACTACTCCAAATTTCTCGGCCTAGGCCTTTAATTTTGTATGATATTCCTTTACGTTCTCTACAGTTGTTCCGCCCGAAACGTGATACTTCGAAGCCTGTTAGTACGCACTTTTATGACGACATTTCATTGCATGTTCGTGAAAAATAACTTAAGACTTTATTACAACAAAAACGGGACTTAAACGTGTTCAAAAAGGTGTTTATATAATTACCTCGACGTCATGTGACAACAGCAAGGTCCCTTTGAGAACATGGTCGTAAAATCACGAGGTTAAATAAATATACACTTTTTAAATAAAAACCATTTAATTTTGAACGCGATTCAGTCCCATTTTCTTACAATAATGTATGAATATCGTGTGTTTAAATAAATAACTTAAGCTACATATTATCAAAAGCATGTCCTTACTCACCGCGCAATTACAAACAACGCAACGATAAGGTCCGTTCTCCCTTAGCTTTTCAATCAACTTACCTTACCTCACGTTGTGAATCGTCAAGCTAACAAAGAGAACTCTGCGCCCCGATAGCTCTTTTTCCCAAAGAATTTCTGCGACCACATTATTGCGTCGCAGTCATAATAATGTCAATAAAGAAAAGACGAACGACACTTCTGGGTATCGTAAAGAAACGCGAAATATTCTCGAAAAACTCCGATAACGACTGTCTTTTTAGCAACGGACATTTAATGTAATAAATTCGTTGTCTAGAAAGATAAAATGATTGATATTGAAGCCCAGGCGCGAGGAATTACGGCTTCAGCTAATAAATATCAGGACTGAGGAGCGATTTGACACATCCATATCAGTACGAAGGCAGGGTCCCCCCTTTGTGAACATCCATCAAATTGTGACAAAGTAGGGCGAAGGCACGGGCAGAAACGGGTGGAGCAAACGCGAGTGAAAAAGTTGTCGTTTTTGCGGTTAGCTCGCCCTTTGTGATGTTAAAAGAGTGTATGGGTGTAATTTATAATTCCGTGATAGGTTTTGTGTTTTTAAACATCGCAGTGTACTATGTGGGAAGTGTAAAGCATTTCTGTGCTACCTGTTATATGTAGGTATGCAGGTATCGTGAATTGTGTACCTACGTTTTATTAAAATACAGCAGTTTGTGATTAGGCTGCGCCACAGTAGCGTAACGAAGCGGAGATGTATGTCATTGACCAATCACTTTTCTTAGATCTAAATGCTCTTTTTTCGGGCTCCTCAAAGACGCCGCCTTATTTATTATAATAAAAAGGACTAAAACGCATTCACGCAGGGAAAGGTTGAGGGTACCAGGCCACGAGGCAGATCGCCTATGAGATGGACAGATCAAATAAAAGCTGCAATAAATGGCTCATCGTCACTACACGAATGCACAAGGAAGGCGGCTATCAGAGAAGAATGGCGGCGTGTTGTGAAGCTTGCCACCAACATCTGAAATGATGACCACGACCACTGCCAAGAGTGAAACCGACAGAGAAAAAGAAGAAACTCATTCAAGTCGTGTTAAAGCATGCTGATTGGTTTATTTTCTCGGCTCCGCTTCAGTGGACAGCCTTAGCCGCTGATGCGACCGATTGACTCTCATGCCTATGAATCGCGAATCGCTTCAAAATCCGTCGAGCGATGTTCGACTAGAACGACGGGAGCGTACACGTTCTCACTTCCTGTGTAAAATGTGCACGTTTTCTTTTGTTTCTTACGCCATTTATCGGCGAGAATGTATTTGCGACTTTACTACACTAAAATATTATTTGGACGGACTTGAGGTGAATGGTCAATAAAGGTTATAGCATAGCGTAGTTTTTACTCGATTGCGGAAAAGAAAAAAGGAGGCTTACGCGGATAAATAAAATGTCGAGTCTTAAGTGAAAACCATAATTTTCAAAATTATCTCGTACAGGTATTGTCATCTCCGTCAGTTTCCTTGCCGTGACGTCACATCTATCAGCGAGCGTCACGTGACGCAGACTTAATGACCCCGAGCGGGGCGGGGAAGCAACAAATGTCCTTTGATAAGTATTCTGTCCTTTGATAGGTATTGGAGTCGTGTCATTTTATTACCTTTGTCCAGGCAAAATACCTCTTTATCCGGGTACAGGGTGGAAATCAGTCGTTTCAACCGCTACCTCAGCTTTCATTACGATTACCGTCCACGTAACTAAACTGAGACTATAGCGGTTGAAACGCTTCTTATTTTAACCCGTGTTATGTTTTTGACGCGTTTATCTTATAGATAATAATACTATGAGATATTGACTAATACAGCGACACCTCGATTATCTTTTGTTTTCATTTCACCTAGTCTCGTAGATTAAAATGCAGCTTTTCTATTGTATTTTGACTGTACCTTGTAAGTATGGTAAATTGTTTTTCCCCTTGTTTTTATGCATATCATAATAAATATTTGTTTACTTATCAGATTGAGATTCAGATTCAGATTCGTTTATTTGCATATAATACGTAATAAAAAGGTCTTACAATAATCGTTCTGGTAACAGTATTAGTACATGGTTGGTAACGACATACTCAACATGCAAATATTAAAATAGTAAAGCTAACATGTCATTATTCAAATTAAATTATACAGCATTGATAATTACAATTATAAAATAGCATCTAGAAACATTAAAATTATCAAATAAAAAAAAAATATATAAAAAGTCAAATCTCATATCAAAATATATAAAAAAACAGCAACAAATAATCAAATATAAAGCTAAAATAATAATATACATTAATAAATTCCACAAGTCAAAAAAATTTCCGATAATTATAATTTCATAATGATAAATTCAAAAACTCAGTCACAGTATAGAAACGGTGAGTGGTAAGCCATTTCTTCAAGCCAGTAGTAAATGGTCTACCCTGAAGCGCCTTTAAATTATCTGGCAACTTATTGTACACGTTTATGCTCATATTGTAAGCGTTAATTTTATAAATATGCTTCCGACAACGAGGCTGATATAGAAGGTTTTGGTGACACTCTCTCTGATTTCTATGAAAAATATTCGTTCGTGGCTTAAAGAAATCTGGATGTTCTTTGACAAATACGCAGAGCCTAAAAATGTACATACATGCTAAGGGGAGTATATTATGTTTTTTAAATATGGGCTTACAACTGGTCAGGTTAGAATCTCCAGTAATTGCGCGGACACATTTTTTCTGTACCTTGAATGCCCTTTCAACATCGACAGAGTTACCCCACAATATGATGCCATAATTTAAGATCTCGAATTTACTTGTCTCAAGGCAAATACGAAACGATCTAATCTGGAACATATTAAATCGATGTGTCCCTTCCAATTTAACCACTTATCTACAGTTAGTCCCAAAAAGCTAATACTATCTGTTTCTTTCAATTGGATATTATTGAAATTGATATTCAGTGAAACAGCATTAGCTTTATGAGATTGGAACTGCATAAACATCGTTTTGCTAATATTAATATGAAGATTGTTACTGATTGTCCAATTATTTACATCATCTAAAGCCCTATTTATACTAGCTTCATATAGGTTTGGATCTTCCCTTTTGATAATTATAGTGGTATCATCTGCAAAGAGTATACACTTCGGTCTTGATACCTGGGGAAGGTCGTTCACGTATATCAAGAACAGCAGCGGTCCTAGGTTGCTACCCTGAGGCACACCAGAGACCACCCCCCGATATGAAGATCTAAATGTTTTGCTTACAGTATGACTACCATCTTTTACTATTTTTTTAATCTCAGAGCATTGCAACCTGTTACCTAAATAATTTTTAAACCAATCATTAGTTAGTCCTCTGATCCCGTAGTATTCTAACTTTGATAGAAGTATTGAATGATCAACGAAATCGAATGCTTTGGTCATGTCTAGAAAGATAGACATAACCGGCGTGTTGTTATTTAGAGACTCTGTGACATATCGGACTAATTCGAAACATGCCAGCTCATACTTTTATTATTGTTACAGGTAAATCATCATAATGCCAATCTACGAGACTACAAACGACACTAGGTACCTAAAGGTAATTTTCATATAGCACACTCTCAACGCATAATTATTGTGCTATTAAATATAATTAACCTTTTTTATCTTTTATAATGGGTATGGTTTCCTGCCTCTTCGCCAATTTATTTTTCGTTGAATGTTCTATTTCGCCGAAATTTCATTTCGTAAAAAGTCTAAGTACCTAAGTGTTTGGGATGTTTTATAAAACAAACCTAATCTCACCTAACCTAATCAATAAGATGATAAATAATTATTTTGATGATAGAATTATGAAAAAAGTTAAACTTCAGAGGAAAAAGCTGAAGTAAAAATTCGATGAAATTAAACTTTCGACGAAAAATCACCATAAATCCCTTATACATGTTGAATTTGTTTTTATAATAAATAAGTTAATCATCGGCTGAAAGGTATCTTGCTCTATCTTTCCCATACAACCTCATCCCAAGCCATCTTAAGACTGCGCCGAGCGAAATGTGAAAAAATAGGCAGTTAATCCATTTCTAAACTATATATTTAGCACTTCGAAGAGTGTGTTAACAACTTCTCCGTGGAAAAATTATAAGATTGTTAATATTTTACCCTAGAAAACTAAGTAAAGTTGGACAAAAATTGTAAAATCGTAAGCAGGCGTTAAGTGTTTTTTTATACTTTAACAATGGAAATCTATTCTGATTTTCAGTTCAAAAGAAAGATGAATGTTTACATTACAATTTGTCCGCATCAAATATTTAAATTATTGTTTGGTATTAAAGGTCCAGATTTATCAAAAAAGTGCTTTTAATTCTCCATACATTTTTACTATGGCGGCCGCGCGCCGATCTAAATACGCATTCCCCGCGCTCTATGGGTTAGTCGCTAACGCTCGGCGCAGTCTTAATAAATCGTCTAGCTTAGCTGAAATCCGTCTTTCATGCAATATTCCCTCCAAATGACAATTCAATGAGTAAGCACAGGCTAATACTAATGAAAACGGCAATGACACGTCCAGCCGCCATTTCGGCTTTATGACAGTCACTACAAAAAAGCCGGCAAGAACAAATGAAGGGAGCGGTTGGGTTCCACAGTAGGTTTTTTTAAGCCATTCATACATTAAAGACAATGTTATATTATATGGGCAATCATAATATTAAATAGGTACTTGACGACGCGGTTGGCTTGGTTTGTAGAGATCTGCCTACTGAGCCGGCGTTCCTGTGGGTTCGAATCCCGGACAGGGCAAATATTTCTGTGATGAACTCGAATATTTTTTGCTTGGGTCATGGTTGTTCTATGTATTTAAGTATATATTTATCTATATAAGTGTGTATGTATATCGTCGTCTAGTACCCATAACACAAGTCTTCTCGAGCTTAATTTGGTGAACGGTGTTGGTCACGCATATATTTATAAACTGTTTTATAACGCTTAGGTATAACACAATTTGTAATGACTGTTTGTTTACCCAAATAAATGAAAAAAAAAAAAAATTGGGACTAGATCGATTTGTGTGAGGTTGTCCGATGTTTATTATTTAATAATTATTATTAATTTTATTTTAGCCTTAGCGCCATCTATGAGTACATGCGTTATGCATTTTTCTTTTAGTGTTGATCTTTGTATCTATAAAAGTAAACACTATAATATTACCTACGTACAATTACTTATAATTTTATTTATTTATTTAAATACAATGTTGAAATGGCTATCTAACTGTTATTTCGTTTTATGTTTAAGTACCTAATTGTGTTTCTGTGTATATACCGTGCAAATGATAAATAATAATATCAGACGACCACACACAAATCGATCTAGTCCCAAATTAAGTTCAAGAAGGCTTATGTTATGGGTACTAGACGACGATATACATACATAATTATATAGATAAATATATACTTAAATACATTGAACAACCATGACCCAAGCACAAATATTCGATTCAGCAAGTAAACTTTTGCTTTTGACTTGACAATCCGACAAAAAACTGCATTAAAGTTCTCCACAACGACTTATCGAACTCCACCCATAACCAACCCAGATTTATCCATCTTCTTCATCTCCCCGCAGCGTCTTCCGGCACGCAGTCGCCACTCAAGTACCTTACTACCCGAACGATCATCAGTTGTACGAGCAATGTGCCGCGCCCATTGCCATTTAAGTCTGGTAACTCTGGGAGCTATGCCGACAACTGCTTTTTTCCTGCGGATCTCTGATACGATGACGCATCAAAACGCTGATCACGCATGTCTATACCTATTTCTCTCTCTCGCTCTGTCCATTGGCCCGCGGCGTTTACAAAATACGGAACCCTAGAATTCACCGGCCGCCTATCCGGTGACTAGCAAAAACCGGGAATAGCGGGAAATAAAAATTTGATGACCACCAGCCGTACTACGTTTCCTCATGGGCTAACTTTAGGTATAAAACGAACGGTTGTACGAGTATAAGGTTTAGTTTTCTGTGTTGATTTACTCATAGCTTGATAATACGGTATATTTTGGCTTGAGGCTTGATACGTATAATCAATTATTCATATATGTATTTGGCAATTACGCGCCTCGGATCTCGTTTGGGATGGGTTCACTCTCACACACTTTTGTGCTGGGTTCTCTAGGTCTCTGGTGCTGTGAGCCAGAGCATCAAGAAGGCCCCTCATGTATGGCATGTGTATCTAATTCTTTTTCTTCTTCATCGTTTGCGACGAGCGGCAACCGTAGAAGAGTGAGACGCTGCGCTCGGACCTCCCGCTCCCACCTATAACTGCCGCTTGCTGCCACCACTTTCCTACCAGAGCTTAAGAGGCCTTATTCCTTTTAAATAGTACATTACATCAGAGGCCGGGAAAATGAGGATTTCCGGCCAAGTAGGTATATACGGCCGAGCGAGCGTGCGAGCGAGGCCGGATAGTGATACGAGGCCGGGAATCCGTTTTCACAACGAGGCATGTATAGTGCTTTTCTCAAACATACAATGAAATAAAAAAATATACTTCAAAGAATAACACTTAATATTGTTTGTCCGATATTTTCCGAATTGGACCGAATTTTAAAAATCCGATTTCAGATTCTGACTCAGGAGCCCCAAAAACCCCCGGATACCGAATTTCAGCCTCCTAGGACCAATTTGAAATTTTCTCCATACAAATAGTTTTTTTTCGACATTTTCCGAATTTGACCGAATTTTCGGACAAGATTTCAGATTCATATTTTTGAGCCCCGAGAGCCCCGGAATCCGAATTTGACCGAATTTTAAAAATCCGATTTCAGATTCTGACTCAGGAGCCCCAAAATCCCCCGGATACCGAATTTCAGCCTCCTAGAACCAATTTGAAATTTTCTCCATACAAATCGTTTTTTTTTTCGATATTTTCCGAATTTGACCGAATTTTCGGACAAGATTTCAGATTCATATTTTTGAGCCCCGAGAGCCCCCCGATACCGAGTCTTAGCCGCCTAGCACCAATTTGAAATTTTGAAAAAAAAAAGTCGCCATATTGAATTTTTTTTTCCACAAGTGTCTAACAACCAACCTTTAAAAACAAAACCTGCTTTTTGTCAAACCAGCCAGCTGTGTGAATGACCTTGTTGTTGAAACCAAAAAAAAGTTACTTTGCAGGCCTAGGCCTGAAAAGCAGTATGAAATCCCTTTACAGTCCTCTCGAGTTGTTGCGCCCAAAAACCGATACTTCCGAGCCTATTATAAGGAACGCAAAGACAATATTTCATTGCATGTTTGAGAAAATTAATTTTTCTCATAATATTATGACAAATATACTGATAATTTCAACCATCTATTTTAAGTCAATAATACTTTTCTCCGAGTTCTATGTAGTAACATAGCTATTTCATGCTTTCATTGCGTGCAGTCGAAAATAAATTGAAAAAACTAATTTTCCGCGTAGATTCTGTCAATTTCGAGTAGTTTTGAAACAAAAATTATCAATGAAACGTTCAAACGGTAGGTTTCAAATATATACCAATAAATCTCAATAGCCCTGTTCTAGGTACTAGTAACATCAATAATATGTTAAGAAACATGTTTGATCATATAGAAAAATGTCTAAAACCATCAGCATTTTAAAAGGAAATAAGGCTTCTTAACGCTCTTGACCAGGCGTTTGTGGTCGTCAGATGGGTTTAGCGCTAAATTGCGCTGTCATTGTGGTCTATTTTCCGCCAGCCAAGCATTCAGCAGTTACTTATCCGGTAGGACCGTGACGGAACCACGGGCACGAAGTGTAACGTCACGCTCGGGGTGCCGACCGGCTCTGTGTGTCCTGGGCAGCGATTCCACTGTGCCACAGACCACCTCCACTAGACGGAGCATGTAAGGCGATTAGTAGGCGACCCGCGCGCACCAACGATATGGTACGGCAGAACATTAAAGTATCAACACGGCGGCCACCGTTTAGTTGCGTTCATGTTTATGAGGTCTCTCTACACCACTTAACACTACAATTTACCATGTTATTTATTTAATTTCTTTTTCGTTGACGTACGCATGGATCATAAACTAGGACCCAACTAAACGGTGGCCGCCGTGTTGATACTTTAATGTTCTGCCGTACCATATCGTTGGTGCGCGCGGGTCGCCTTACATGCTCCGTCTAGTGGGGTTGTCTGTGCACTGTGCACTTCAAAGATGATAGTGAAGTCATTATAAGTAATATGATTCGTTAGTACCGACATTCGAGTGTGCCAATATAACATTTTATTGTATTATTTTCGCTAAATATGACGCCATTCGACTATGTGATGCTGACAGTATTGTCAATGTCGTAGAAAGGTCCAAAGTATATTATGTATGCAGATGATATGTGTTTCTTGTATTCGGCTACAGATATATCGGATGCTCATGCCATTTCAGTTCGATTTTGAAAACATAGTTAATGCATGGATAATTTGCGTGTTGATATTTGTATCTAAATATATATATTATAGCAATTAAAAAATGTGGTGTTAATTTTCTCACATTAAAAACTCGAAATAAAATATTAAATACTACGAGGCGCCCGCTACTTCTTCCGCGTATTTTTTTTCTTTACCGTAGTAGGGTAAAAAGAATCCTATTTGGATGTCCAGCTATCCCTGTACCAAAATTGGTTAAAATTCGTCCAGCGTATTGGCGTGATGCGAGGACAATTTTTATGAAGTTAGCTTTGGGAAACTGATTACTGAAGCCATTGGTATGTATAAACTGGTTTGTATCATCAACTTGTACTTAAATAAACTTGTGAAAAAGTTTCTGTCAAAAAAATCATTTTAGTGACAAGCTTTTATAGCCGACTGTACTTTTCTTTGGATATCCATCAAATGCTCATTGAGGCGATTCTAAAGAGCCCAAAGTTGGTAGGATTGCTTTTTCTATTATAGAGTTCCTATGGCCACCATCCGGCCCCATCATCAGATCAGCCCCATGGTACCATATTATTGTATTGTCATCAAAGTTATGTAAGTATGCAAAATTTCAGCTCAATCGCTTGACGATATCTGCTTCAAAATTGAGTTGCACGATTCCACCCGAACAAACATACTTGACATACATACTCGTACATACACACATTGCAAGTTAAATAAAAGCTTGTAAAAAAAAATGGTGTATTTCATACATTAAACAAGTATCAAGAAACTTAATATTTAGTTAAGCACACGCTATTGAACGCATAGACATTAATAATATCTTACAACAGCAATTTGAGTTTCTATCGGTTTTCTTCTCAAGCAGTATCCTCTTGGTAAATGCCGGTAGATGACGATCTGACTTGTAAAAGTGACCTTGTTACTTACTAAATATCAATTTCAAAGAAATACCTACATTAGATGGCTCTAAAGGAATCAATCTGACGACTTTACTACTTGCGGCAAATTGCGATGTTGGTTTTCAGTGATGTAACAACAAATAACTCTAGTCTCTTTTTAGATGGCTAAGTTAGGATATAAGAAAAAGTGTCGGAAGTGGCACTGTTTTGCATTACCAGTCACCTTAAGCTATCACGCTCTCCTTTGTTTGTGAACTACGAGGAGAAGATGGAAAAAGAAGAAAGAAAAATCGTAATTCGAAAGTCAACGCTTAACCTACCTGGAAGTAACTAACAGCAGAATTCTTAAACATTCACTCGAGGCATAAGGCAAGCCGATGGGAATCGGTTTCTATGAACGCCACGCCACTAGCGGGC
Organism: Apotomis capreana; assembly: GCA_947623375.1. Classification (NCBI taxonomy): domain Eukaryota; kingdom Metazoa; phylum Arthropoda; class Insecta; order Lepidoptera; family Tortricidae; genus Apotomis; species Apotomis capreana. The sequence continues at coordinate 10,818,324 of OX392517.1, read as the reverse complement.
ATATCAACCCGATATTGTTTTAGCCTCTTTATTTTATTTTTCATTAAATAAATAAGTTTAACAGCTACCTAAATACTACACTCGTTTTCGCCTTGCATTCTTAAACATTGATTAAGGAATCAGGAAGATATTTCAAAAAAAAAGGCATTAAAAACTCTTAAAGTATTCGCGGAGTTTAATTATCGACACGTTCACGCCATCGCTATCGCTATGTATATCGCTATTGGAATATTAGAAAAGTTCGCCGCCGTTTCAGGTGGCTGGAATGAAAAGTATGACCAAGTTTCTAGATGAAACGAATGAATAGTCCGAGAGATAGATTTAAGTTTTCTTAGGTTATCTAGTACACCGGAAGGGATGATTAAACAAGAATCAGACGGGGCTAATTCATTGACATCTGCTTTGACTTGAGTAAAGTTTAGGTTTTTGACTATCATCTTTACTAATATAAGAACCCAAAATAATAATGAAAATCAGTTTTGTACGGATTTTTATGTGAAATAATGTCCCCTCGGTCATATTGTGCTATTTAGGGCGCTAATATTCGTTATGTAGCTAAACAAGGTTAAACAGTTTCTTTAAATATCAGGCTTGATTGAATTTACGAATATTCTCGTGAGAAAAGAATAAAATAATTCTTTATTGCGCATCTGAACGGGAATATAATACAAACAAACACAGATAGTGATTTCTTCCAGACAACCATTGGGTAGCCAATAAAAATATCAGAAATAAGTAGACGACAAAAAGGCGTACTTGGATTTACTTTATGAGATGTCTCAACTTATGATCGATTCACAAACTATAAAACCAAGTTTATAGATGAAACAAATCGACGGATCTGAGTTTACAGAAGTTTAATAGGGAAAAATCATGGAAAAATATCGACAACCGCAGGCAAGTATTAATTTATCAGTGGAACTGCGAGAGTACCTACTGACAAACCCAAGTTTATGATTGAGGTTCAGAAACAGGATTAGAAGCAACTAGTATACTCTGTACCAGATAGAAGTACAACTAATCGAATTACACTATTACTACATTATAACTTTTTGGCTTATCCGGACTATGATTCCGAGAAAAAAGTACAATATGGTGATCGACGAAAAGTACAACAGTTGCCACTATAACACCATCTATCGTTCAGAATATCTCATCGCGTCAAAACAGCAGCTAGAGATATTATGGCAGATACATGAACCAAAAAATAATTAAATGAATAAGGCGTTACATTACGGAAATACATATAATACATATAAAATAGTAATATTTCCTTGCTAATCCGCGATATAATAACGTGCCAGTTAATTTGACTATTAAATGTAACTAACTATTAAATGCATGTATGCATGAAAAAATACGCAAATAAGTATAACGGGTTAGCACAAATTAACTGGCACGTTACTATATCGCAGATTAGCAAAGCAATATTACTATTTTAGTTAAAAAAATACACGGGTAGTAGGATACCTAAGAATATTTGATTGGTTTAATCCATCTGTAAGTATTTACTTACTATCACTAATAGTTTTTAAATGAATATGCGATTATTTTGTAGGTAATGGAATTTAAAACTGAAACGAATAGAATAATCCTGTTATTGAAACTGCTTTATGTCTAAACATTGCGAGTCTTTGTCAGCCTAGACTTTATTACTAAGTCATTCTTGGTATTAAACGCTGAGTAGATAATACACTTTTAAGTTAGTAAAAGAGCTTTTTACGCAATTTTATTTCACAAAATATAATTAAACGGTCTTGGGGCTTCTTTGGCTTTTAACTGTTAGATCTAAGGTATATGAGTTTTGGTGTTCAGTCAGGCTTCGGGCTCTTTGAGATAATTATTTAAAAATGTTTTATGCTGGCTATACATAACATTTTCTTCTATTACAATCTCTTCTCATTCGTTATAACAACAACTAACAAAACACAGCTTTCAGACAGTTTTATTTTCTAGTAATATTTTGCGGTCCGTTATTCCAGATTTATTATGATAAGAAAAATATAAACTGCCATGTCTAACATGTGTACAATAAATAATTAATTTAATACTAAATTATAAAATAACGAGGTTCAATAAACACCGCTCGCTGTCGTTTCTGGTCCAAAGGTGTCCATAACGCTCGCAGCCTTTCCACGCTGGATCACAATGGACAGCCTTGTACCAGAAACGACTCGGAGCGGGGGGTCTTCCCCCTTTTGCTTGAGTCTACGGCCTACGGCTTTTTGTGGTTACAATTTGTTCACCCTTACGAACACGTCGCGGGAATTCTACACAATGACGGTGTGTTTGGATATTATTTCAAATAATATCCTAACCTATTTGTGTTGTATTTCGTCGAGTCATCTTTCCGACAGACTGACTCGACCGACTGTTGTTTCTCCCGATTTGCTTGCGCTAATATTCCCGCCCCTATGCTTGTGCTAGTTATTCAGACAGATATATAAACACGTTAGCGAGCGGAAATAAAGTAGGTTAGCGCAGCTTACAACAGCCTAGTCACAGTGATTTTGAAAGGTTTTTATTCTAGCGCCAAAAAATAAACTGTTCACTACACCATCAGAACAGAGATACCGAGTGCTAACTATATAACATAATTTTTACTGTCCGAAACATTTCACCGACACGTTTCACGTTTCGTATTAATGTTTATCTTGCCGAATCATCATTAGTCCGAATCTTAATACGCGTAATGTTGTTTTGCTGAATTTTAGTTAGCTGCTAATTTGAGGTTTAAGATTTTGAGGGCGTCGTTGGCACAGTGGTAGTGGAGCTGAGCCTAATGAACCGACGGTCCTTGGTCCGAATATTTGTGTGAAAAATTCGAATATTTAATATTCATGATCCAGGAACATTATATCCGATGTTATCTACGTATTCGAACAACCTCACACAAATCAATCTAGTCCCAAATTAAACTCAAGAAAGCTTGTGTTATGGGTACCTACTAAACGTAATGTAACATTATTGTAATCTAGAGCCATAACACAACTCTACTGGAATTTACTGTGTGACTAGATCGATTTGTGTGAGCTTGTCCGATATTCATACATTTATTATTTTATTCATTCCTGACGCAATAAACTATCTGTCGCCATATAAGTTACGACTGCGGCTAGATCCATTGAAGTTCTATAGAATCAGAGCAATGAGCATAATAAAAGCCTATTTATTACTTACCTTTGACGGTCGTCGGTTACGGGGCTCATAGTTTTAGGTAGAAGTTAATTGATATTGAGTTTTCGAATTTCAAAGGATAACTTTGGTGGAATATAAATGCCTTAAAACTAATGAAATGCTTTGAAATTTCGATTAAATTTCCTATTGTTAGCGATATGAAACCGTTTTCACAGTTTCTAGAGTTTAGTTTTGTATGATTGCAGACATAATTAAATTAGGTTCAGTTATGATTACGTCTCATCGAATTGTTAGAATCAACGAGTGGATATTAAAAGATTTTGCCTGATTTTTTGTCGTCATTTTCATGTCATCGAAAATGTTTTTTTTCTAACACATTTGTTAAAAAAAAGTAGGAAGCAATGATCATTATCATTGCTCTCTACTTACGATACTTATGATAGACAGAGGCCCCGAATTCTATGTATCTCTCTGATACAGTTCAATGTAGCCAACCTGTGTTGCAACAACAAACGGTTTATTCTTGTTTTTTTTTTAGACATGACTTGAACTGTATCAGGGCTGGCTAGTAACTAGTCATGAACCACGCTAGTAGCTTACATACTAGCGTTAACTTGTGCTCGTCGCCTTCCGCCTTTGTTTCGTTCACAATCAGCATGCGAGTAGGACTTATGGACTTTCGGTTGGTCATGTCACCACATCTCACGATCAAAGTGTGTTGCCTTTTGTAACAGACATCTATAGGATACGGTATCGCGTGGTTAAACTATAATCCTAACAATTAACCTATAGTTTTTAGGGTTCTGTACCCAAAGGGTAAAAACGGGACCCTATTACTAACCCTCCGCTGTCCGTCTGTCTGTCTGTCCGTCTGTCACCAGGCTGTATCTCATGAACCGTGATAGCTAGACAGTTGGAATTTTCACAAATGTTGTATGTCTGTTGCAACAAATACTAAAACACAGAATGAAATTGATATTAAAGGGGGATCCCATACAACAAACGTGATCGGTTGCATTAACTTTGCACCTCATTTGTATCCGGCGCCATACATTATACGGTGCAAACTTGACTTAACCCGGCCAATTAAGATGGGATTAAGTATTTGTAAGGAACCGTCGGTGCGCGATTCAGACTCGCACTTCGCCGGTTTTTTGTTCTGACGTTACGCACATCGTGAGGCAACAGGGAGGTTTGAAATGAGCGGTCGAAATTCATAGAGACTAAGTAATCCGGTATGATGTAGGTTGCCTGTTCACATAAGCGGAGGGGAGAAAATTAACCAATCAGGCTGCGTCTTTGTGAAGCCCAAAAGAAGTAAATGCACTTGAATGCATCTGAGGAATGTGATTGGTCCAATGTACACATCTCCGCTCCGCTCCGATTTTGTCGACAGGCAGCCTAATACCTATCGGAAACCAGATTTACCGGGCGATCAATCCAAACAGGTCAGTAGGGAGAGGTCACAACCACTGCAAAGAATGTTACAATACGACATGCGATTACAGAATTTTAACAAGGTTCAATTCCCGGTTATGTATGAGATTTATATAAAAAGATTGAATGTAGGTAGTTTCTATTAATCATGTCATCATGTCATGGTTCCTAAGAACAGATTTCCCTATCTCTTATAGTTTTCGTTTCCTCCATACTGGCCCATTTGGATTGATCACCCTGTATATGGGATATACAGTATGGAGGCAATGAGATGCGGTTAAGTTGATAAATCACCGTCTATCTGTGTAACATGACGCAAATTGTTCTGAATTATGTGGTGTCATGATAAATACAGGATGCTAACAGATGGGGGATTTAGATTATTCTGGTATATAGCTTGCTATAGAGCTAACTTACAAATCTTACCACAATCTGGGGGCACCGTAGTGCCCCTGCCAAGACGAACAAAAAAAGCCGGGCACTAAATACTTGCCTTTTCTCGAACCGTTTCGTTTTATTTTTAATCATAAAATATTTGTACGCCAAGCCTAAACAAGAATGCAATTAAAAATGAGTAGCTCACTAACAAATTTATTGAAAAAAATATAATTTTTGTGATTAGCTTCAATGTGTTGACTTCAGTTTTTTTATAAAAAGCTTCGTCTTCAAAAGCCTGGTAAGATAATCGTGATTTCATTACAGAGTTCTTATGACAAACTTTCGGCTCCTTCATCAGATCAACTCCATGATGTCGAATTCTTGTATTGTCATGTTAAATAAGTAAACCAAATGAAGTGCATGGGTAAAATTTTACTTGCAAGACTTGATTACATACAAATTATATAGCTCAAACAAACAGTCAACGGGACAGGCGAGAGTTGGGGATGGGCATGCTGCAGGAAATTTCCGAAAAGCTAAAAAGATTTCCGGAAACTTCTACAAACTTTCACAAGGATTTAAAAGAATGTTTCGATTGGATAATTTCCTGTAGAAAATTTGGAGAACTTTTCACGATGTTTCTATGTACGTAGAAAATTTCGCAAGTTTGAAAACTTTCCGTTGGCACATCATTTAGGTTAATAATACATTATATACTTAGTGCGGCGAATTAGTGAATGCCCCAGACCGCAGGTGTTTGTGGCCCGAGCCGAAGGTGACGGTCATAAATATGCGACCTGGGACTTTACGAATTACCGCCCTTGATTTGTCTAAAGTTTTACGTCTTAACGCCCACTTACAATAGTACTTGGGCACACTTACGGCCCAGATTGACGTAAAAGATTGTAAAAAGATGAAAGACACAAGTTATGGATAAAATTATTCTTCACGATTAACCATAGGTAGATAAAATCATTGAGGCGAAAACCAAGGACTTTCATTTACACCTAATAAGAGCCGAGCTGTTTATTTGCCCCCGGAAAATGTATTAGCGTGGTGCAATTGTTTCCAAGCGCGGCTGGCTGGTAATAAAACTATGGGAGATTTCCGATAACAGCCACTAGGAAAATAACTAGCAAGTGTTCCCAAACACGGAACCACACGGCCCGTAAGGTTCACAAGTAAAGGATCATCACACCTCTGCTCTTAAAATCCACCCTACGCGCAACTATCAAAGACATTGAAAATTAATTTAGAAATAGACATAAAAAAAAATTGTTTTCTGACCTTGCGCGTAAGGATCTAAACTTTTTGTCCGTCTCCTAAGATTGCTAGACTGTTGCTTAACTCCGGTCCCGAGATTCTATTTTTCAGTTACTTGAATAGCAAGCTCAAAAAAAGTTATTCAGCCCAAGTCAGAGAAAAAAAAAAACTTTTGAAAAAATTTACAAAATTAAAAAAAGTTACCAACCGATTTTGGAAATTAAAACTGCACTTTACAGCCTGTCGACAGACGCACATTTTGACATATCGGCCCATCCGCGTACCTCTTATATCTACACAACTACAGGCAAATGTCACAAACTGATAAATCGAGGCACTACTTATACTCGATCAGGAAAACAATCATGTTCAATGTTAAAATGTTAACAAATACACCTTAACTCAGTTGAAGGTGCGTTTACGTAGTGACGTGTCGTTTACGTCATGATTATCCGCAATGTTCTCCACACCGCTGCTCAATAGTCGTTGAAACACTGTTAACCCGGCGAGCATGACGTGGAAAAAAGTTACATCAAGCATGAGGCAGGGTATGACATGCCCGAAATGTAATGTACCGTAATATAATGTTTATTAATAAACTTTTATTTTTTGTGATTTATACTGTTTAATAATGAATTATTTAATGAATTTAAATCAAACAAAAGTTTTTATTATGAAATTATCTTTATTTATTCGTGTTTACCTTATACTATGTAATTATACGAATAAAAGTTTAGAGGTTTACAAAAATCATCAAATAAACAAAATAAACAGTATTTAGAATAAAAATCCACTTTTAACTAAAATATAATGAGAAACTCTTCTTAAGAAAACGTAAAAATATTTTTTTTTATTGAAGATTATGCTTAATCACTGTCATCGACATTCAACACAATTTCCGCACATGAATTCAGCATGATCCATATGAGCTTGCTGCAAGATTTACAGCCTCTTCCTGTCTATAATTGGCTGGATCATCAACCAAATCGTCGGCCTCTTGCTCCGAGTCACAATTCACTTCGTGCTCACTACAGTGATCAGTTTCTTGTTCCGAACTGGATTCATCAAAAAAATCTGATCCCACCTCCTCTAACATGGCACGAATCCTTTTTTCTTGCCTTTCAATGTTCATTATGATGAAAAACTGATAATAATAAAAAAACCGGCCAAGTGCGAGTCGGGCTCACGCACCGAGGGTTCCGTACAAACACTTTCCATCCCTAAGTGGTTAAGTTAAGTTTGCACCTGGTATGTATAGCGCCCCATATAAATTAGGTGCAAAGTTAGGTATTAAAAAAAAAAACTACTTACTAGATCTCGTTCAAAACAATTTTTGTTATTAGTTTTTATAGTAATGTACATCATATGTATTTTTTAGATTTTTCATTTTCTTATTTTAGAAGTTAGAGGGGGGGGACCAACTTTTTTCCACTTTGGAAGCGTCTGTCACGCAAACTATTCGGTTTAGAAAAAAAAATTGGTTGCCTGTAAAGTCGGTATACGGGCGAAAGTTTTACGTGACAACGACTTTGAGTGGTAAAATAATTTTAATGTGAATATTCATTCGTATAGTAGGAAGAAGGATGAAATAATAGTAACAATTTAAAACATTTATTTATACACACTACACAATCGTTTTACAATTAACTGGCAACGTGTAAACTTGTATGCAGGCGCCTAAGCGAAATAGAAGCGCAAGACATGAACCGGTGTGTATGCCTATCTCTCTCACTCTCTCCCTCTCACTCGCTCTCATTGTGAGCGCATAACGTGAGCGGAGCGTAACGCAGTTTCTTGAAGTGTCACCCGGCAAACCAATTTATAAGACGTTGTCACGTCAAAAATATCTTAGAAATCTCGATATCATTTTTAAAAACCTATCCATAGATACCCGTATGTGTTTGATAAAAAAAAATATTTCGAGTTTCAGTTCTAAGTATGGGGTGCCCCCAATATTTATTATTATTTTTTTATTTTTGCATCAAGATCTTAATGCGGTTCACAGAATACATCTACCTACCAAGTTTCAACAGTATAGCTCTTATAGTTTCGGAAAAAAATGGCTGTGACATACGGACGGACAGACGGACAGACAGACATGACGAATCTATAAGGGTTCCGTTTTTTGCTATTTGGCTACGGAACCCTAAAAAAGCAACTAAAATAAATTCAAACATACATTGAAACCTTTAAAATAACTGAGAATAATAAAAAACAGAGATTGAAATGCCTACGTAAAAAAAATACGTCTCAAATGACGCAGGGTGTGACATACCCGAAGCAGGTCCGTGTACGAATATTCCGGCCGACGCCGCGCGTCGCACTGTTGTCATGCCACTATCCCCTCCCGAACACCCCTCCCTCCAGCTACTGAGCAGGCTTATGTTGCCAGGCAAAAAATGAGAAAATGCCAACTCTTTTTAATAATGACAGGGTATGTCATACCCTGGGTCATGCTCGCCGGGTTAAACATCTGTTAACGCAGTCAAATACATGGGATATTATTTATTTTTCATACATTTCACTGCGTTAACGCACCGTCATCGTCAGACCACCGAAATAAATATTAATAAACTAGAGCGTCCACAATTTTGTCAACATATTATTATAAAAAAAACAACTGGTGGCGCAATAACGCTGCTGCATCGCGCTAATTATGATTTTTCTTGAAATAATGACCTCCTGTGGAAAATTTGTTTTCAATACAATTTCAGAATTTTGTAATAGTACGGATACTTATCGTTTCATTTAATATCAAGGATTATTTATATTTTATTTCTTCAACATTTGCTTGAAAGATGATCATTTACAAATGCACAATTCCCATCTTTAACGTTCCACTAAATTTTCATTTGTTCGAAAGCGACCTTTTTTCAAAACCGTTAATTTTTCGGAATAATTATAAAACAAACCTAACTTAACCTAATGGGTTATTAAAAACGATGTTTATCACATCCTGTAAATATTACGGGTTTCAGAAAAAAATACTTTCGGATAAATGAAAATTCGGCGAAACGTTACAGATGGGAAACAATGTTTCGGAGTTGAAATAGGATACCACATTTTACAGATCCGTTGTAGGTTAAAATAGAAAGACCTACTCAATTACTGTACCGGGTGGTCTGTGTGTCTCAAACACCAAGTTATAAACATAGTAACGGGGTAGAAACCGCTGGAAATTGCCGTGCTCCATTCTAGATGGTGCCAGAAGGATAAAACCGGATTTAAGTTGCAGTTGGGAAGAATTTACTGTAACTACGGGCAAACAATACTTTGCGATCTTAACATTGATACATGTTCCAACATGTGTAGGGAATTGAAAATGTTGCAAGTTGGGATTTTATTGGTTGCTATGTATTTTCGTTTATAACGTACTAGCTGCGCCCTGCAGTTTTATCCGCGGTTTATCAGAAAGTTGCCACCTGTGTGGTAATCCAGGGTGTCAGGTACCTCCATACCGGAAATTGGTCCCGCCGTTTGAGAGCGATGAAGTAACAAACATACTAAAAACACACTCGCACACTTGGTATACCTAATTTATTTGCTATTATATAATTATTGTATTCAATGTAAAAATGCAAATTATAATTCGTTGATATCAACAAAATAATAATTGTTAATATTATTATATTATTACAGTAATAAATGTATTTCAAACACAATCATGAATTTTCTAACGAATAAAATACTATATGAACTATGAACTCGCAAACTTTCGCCTTTATAGATGAGTGTGATACTCGGGATCGGGACTCCTTATCCGTTCAAAAATGCTGATTGTTTCAGTCATTTTTCTAGCTATGATCAAACAAACTTAACATTTTATCAAGGTTACTACTTAGAACAGGGTCATAGAAATTTATTGGTATACATTTATTTGAAACCTACAGTTTAATTTTTACTGATAATTTTTGCTTCTAAAATTACTCGAATTTGACAAAATTCACGCAAAAAACGGGTTTTATTACTTATTTTCGACTGCATCATGGCGTGCAAAGACTATGTTACTTTCTAGAACTCAGGGAAACGTATTTAAATGCACTTCAAAAAGTTGGTTGAAATTATCAATATATTTGTCAATATATGAAAAAAAAAGAATTTTAAGACATAAGGCCTCTTATGATACTTTTTGTTTCAAAGTAGTCAGGTAAAAAGTGACCTTTAACAATCTGTGCGTTGCGTTGAGTTGAGCCGTTTTCGGAATGAGGCTTGAGCCTGTATTGAATAAGAGTCAAAAATGCAGCTATTAATTTATTTTTTTTCTTTAAACTTAATTGCACATTTCAAATGGCGAACTAAATGCAATGAGGCACTCTCTACCAGTCAACCAGAAGGCCAAACAATGACATTATTGGTGCGTGTGCGGGCGTTATCTGCAGTAGGTATCTGTTACATAGTTATACTAGTTATAAAGCATGTAATCTGTGCTCGAAACATGTTTGCCATTTGCATGCCTCATGACGTCTCAAACCAACCCTAAAATGCCTAGGGGTGAAAGCGATCTAGCACTATACGGTCTCGCGAATACTTCAGAATAAAAGTACAGTTTCAAATAAAATACATTTTCTCAAACATGCAATGAAATGTCATCATAACGTGCGTTATAACAGGCTTCGAAGTATCACGTTTCGGGCGGAACAACTCGAGAGAGCTGTAAAGGAATTTCATTCAAAATTGAAGGCCTAAGCAGGGAAGTATTTTTTTTAAACATGGCGTCTGTATACATGAACGTGCTACACAGCGAAATTATATTTATTTTGAGTGGCGTATTTTTTCATTTCATTTCATATGTTTGACAAAAGCACACTATAATGCCTAATAGCCGTGAAAAGGGCTTTCCGGCTTCGTATCACCATCCGGCCTCCCTACAGTCGGCCTCCTTACCTCTTCACCCGGCAAGCTCTTCTTTCCCGGCGTCTGCAGTAATGTACTTTATGTTTTTTTTAATTATAAAATTCACAAAAACTACTTACAGAATAAGTTTTGTGAATTTTGACATATGCCGTATATTCTGTGCATTATGATTATGATTAAACTAGCTTTTGCCCGCGACTACGTCCGCGTGGAACTTGGAAGTCTGGAAGCAACCTCGTACAACACGATAGATATCCACCTAATCACCTTAATTAATAAAATGGATTATTAAAAGCGCCTAAGCAAATGTAAGAGCAATTGTGCTTTTGGTCTAATCATTACATTTCCTAACAGGGTCATCAATGTCGTCATGAGTTACTAACTCACTTTTCAATCTTTTTAGGTATAATTTCCAGGATAAAAACTATCCTATGTCCTTCCTAGGATTTTAAACTATCTCCATGCCAAATTTCATCAAAATCGATTCAGCGGTTTAAGCGTGAAGAGGTAACAGACAGACAGACACACTTTCGCATTTGTAATATTAGTATCATATGGATGGATAAAATTTTACCAACTTATTTTCAATAATATTTTAGAATTTACATACAGACACTTTTGTAAGTGGACTGAGTCTACCGGCCTTTCCAAAGAGGAGACCACTGGTGAGATGAAAGCCGAAAAAAACTATTACAGTAATTGTCAATTCAATTCCATTAATTTATTTCAGGTTTCAAGTTAGTACCAGTCTTAATTACCTCGCGTATTAGGTACGTTTTTTGAAGTACCTACCTTTGTAAGTCTTATATTTTTTTTGATATTCGAGATGTTTAATGACAATGATTAAATTACACATGTGTGATGTCATTGTAACAACAATTTAGCTTTTTAACTGCTCGATGGGTAATTTCCAAACATTTCCCATACCAAGATTCACTTCAATGTTCTTAAGTAAATAAGCGTATTGCGTCTCAAAAAGGCGAAAAATGAGACAAAAAATGTACTTGATAAACGTCAAGGCAGAAAAAGGTCTTTGATCGCATGGAAAACAGGAAGTTTTGTGTTTGTGTTATTTGTGTGAGCAAATATATTACGTAAGTTGTCAGCATCAGAAGTGCTAGCTTGGTTTATAATATCGTGGGTATATTTGGTCTTGATCGGTTTTGGCTGCTAGACATTTTGATGCTGATCTGATTGAACCCGACAGGCGTTTATCATGAGCCGTTCATTGCAAACGTTTTGGCGTAGATGAATTATGGATATCGTATGATTCGCCAAATTATGAAATTCCTAGTCATATCGTAATATACGGGAACGATTCTGTGACTCATTTTAGTTCGGTCTGGTAAGGTTTGTTAAGTACTTTACGTTCGTAATAATTGAAATAGAAGCCCCGCGAAGCGACATTTAACGAACGTTACCTATCTGAAACACAAATCTTTGTTTCTCGTCTGTAAAGTTTCGCCGAATTTTCATTTGTGTGAAAGCCATTTTTTTTCGAGGTTGTTAATTTTCAGAATAATTATGAAGCAAACCTAACGTCACCTTTATTTCCTAAAAATATTATGGGTTTCGGAAAAAATGGGTTTCGGGAAAAAATGGGTTTCGGGAAAAAATGACTTTCGGACATATGAAAATTTGGCGGAACGTTACAGATGGGAAACAATGTTTCGGAGCTAGGGCCTTAATTGAATTGATATTAAAACAATGGATTGATATTGACAAATAGCCATTTGAGCCATCATATTGGTATCAGCCATATGTCGAAAATGTTGCTGTGACGCTAGAGCCGCATTAAGTGACGTTGACAAGATGACATTTGAAGGTATGATGACAAATGAAGCACATCGCTAAGGTAGACTATCTCTCTCTCTCTCATACTTTATATTACCTGTTGTTTGCAATAAGTAAACGTAATGCATTATTTCTCCCTCGTGTGTAAAGGACATTCAACAGAAAGCCAAAGCTTGTTCAACAAAAACCATCCACATGCAACATGTGCAAATGAATGTAATGCATTAGCCAACAAAAAAAAAACAACAGAGATATCAAAGTTGGTGAAAAGCGATTGCAATGGAGATTAGGTGCCAGCAGGATTTTAAGGTATTTATTATTCATGGGAGTCACATTATGAACGCGTTAAAACTAGTCATTGAGTTAAAACACGGATGATTAATCATCCCGTGGAACAACCCTACCGGCACAATATTCCAAAAAATAAATTACTTCAAAGGCTCAGTAACTACTTAAATAAAATTATCTTAAATTAACGCCCCCACAAATTCCACGTACTCAAAATTGCTCATACGTGCGGGCCTTCTGGTTCTTTCATTTTGCGCTATAGCGTAATCTGGCAGCCATATGCATATTTTAGCCACCAACACACCGCTACTAGGAATGCTCACATTTCGAGCAAACTGCGCAACAAGGGATCTCGGATGTGTGTGATGTTACATGAATTTTGTTGATATGTGACAGAAATTGGCTATTTAATTAAATTTAGACCGTTGGCTCACTGTCGGCATTCAACTGAATGCCTAGGTATTACCTATTACGTGAGCCTAAGGCGCCGCGATAGGTTAGCTTGACGTCATTTAGCCATTAAATCCCTACTAATATTATAAATGCGAAAGTGTGTCTGTCGGTCTGTTACCACTTCACGCTTAAACCGCTGAATCGATTTTGATGAAATTTCGCATGGAGATAGTTCAAGATCTGTGGAAGGACATAGGATCATCCTGGAAATTATCCCTAAAAAGATTGAAAAGTGAGTAAGTAATTCATGATGACGTTGATGACCCTGTAGGAAATGTAATGATTATACCAAACGCACAATTGCTCTTACATTTGCTTAGGCGCTTTTAATAATCCCTTTCATTAATTAAGGTGATTAGGTGGATATGTATCGTGTTGTACGAGGTCGCTTCCATACTTCCAAGTTCCACGCGGACGTAGTCGTGGGCAAAAGCTAGTTACCTATAAAATGTCGTACAGATAAAAATGTATCTGTTAACTGTAAAGTTCTTTTGCATCACCTACTCGATTCAAACTTTTGTTGATCTACTCCGCTACCTAAAGGTTGTCTGGAAGAATTCTAGTTTAGCGATAAGATCGCCGGTTGTTTACCTCTGTTTATTTTTTTACTGTATATCTCTCATGTTTTATATCCCTGTATATTTGAGATGTGCAATAAAGTGAAATTGTATTGTATTGTATTGTGTTGTGTTAACAGTATTTTGTTATGTAATAAATCAGTTGATATTATAAAGTACAGTCACGCAACAAAAGACGGTTTACTACTTCCGTAGTTGTAAAGAACGTCCTTGTAGTGTCATTCCGGCATTTAAGTAGACTTTTTTACTACGACGGTGGCATACAAGCGTGCGGCCCGCCTGATGTTAAGCATTTACCGCCGCCTATGGACAATTGCGACGCCAGAAGCATCACACGCACGTTGCCGACCCTTTAAGAACCTATTTACTCCCCTCTTGAAGAACCGCATACTGTAGCCCACGGGGAAAACCTCGGCAGACTAAAAAGTGGTGGTAATGCTATTTATAAGTTTCTTCCTGCAGCCTCGCTCGATAACAAAATAGGTACTCTAGCACGGTCCCGTGGTGCTGTAGTACCTTAACTAAATATCTTGGTTGGATTTGCGTAGCCGTGAGGCCAAGGACAAGACCGGAATATGTTAAACTGAATTTGTTTATTAATATAGCACACAACTATACCAGCGAGTGGCTACTGCGGGACTGGGCTCGATACCTAGCGACGGCGTTGACATTTTATGCCGCTGCGCCCTAAGCATTATTTCTGTCCCCTACACATAATTATGTGTTAAGTTAGGTTATAAACAAATTATGTTCTAAGTTGCATATAAATCCGTTGGCATGAATAAGTAAAAACTAACTTTCGCTTTAATAATATTAGTGGGATAGCATCATACTTTAAATTATATGCGTCAACCAGCTCAGTTTTTCTCATTTTTCCAACTTCTGTCACAAACAAGTGTGAAACGCTCTCCTGCAATTTAAATTATTAAATTAAAATGTCCTATACAGGTTGTGGTGCGGCCGCCGGATTCATAACTGGACCTTTTTTGCTTCTCCGCTTGGCTAGCTTTTTATTTCAGATTTAACATTCATTACTTCTTTATAGACCCCGGCGAACCTTTTGAGGCTATATACGAGTATTTAACAAAATAGATACATTTTCACTTAATAGGATGAGCAACTGGCGTCACTGAAAAGTAGCGTCATGAAAAAAATATCAAATATATATTAATATAAATATATAGTCCT
This sequence comes from Apotomis capreana, assembly GCA_947623375.1. Taxonomy (NCBI): domain Eukaryota; kingdom Metazoa; phylum Arthropoda; class Insecta; order Lepidoptera; family Tortricidae; genus Apotomis; species Apotomis capreana. Next base: position 10,802,953 of record OX392517.1, on the reverse strand, counting down.
CCTTGATGGATCCGTCAATGGAGAACCTGTCTCCATGACCTTCACGAGCGTCAAAGTAAGAAATGACATAGTAAGAGTAGAGATAATGGTATTGTTCTCAAGTAACAAAGGTAATTTTCAATAACTAGTTTACTCATTTAATATTGTTCCGTGAAATCTCTATTTATTTGGAAGTTAATTAATTGGCCTTCAATACATGTGGGTCCCGTAACAGGTGCAGAAAATTAAAACATAGATATTACTCGCCAAACTGAACAACATCTGTTCAGAAACTTTTTTTAAATACTCTTTTCATTATGTTCATTATTTCAAACAAAGTAAATAGCATTCCAATGTAACTATACCGTCCCACATTGACATCGCCTTAGCATTGACCGCATTTGCCGCCTTAGTATTTGTTTTTAATCTATTCTATTCTATTTTTTATATATAAAAAAAAAATGGCTACTGCCCATTGGGTCAATTTTGCCAGTGTCAAAGTTGACGAACGTTGTACGGTGAGTTGAGCTTTTTGTAAAGTGATAGCGATTTACAAAGAACCACGCGGTCTACCGGGCCTTGACCCAAGAAGGGCTACGTACGCTTTAAGTTGAATTCTTCATTAACTATTCACTCATACGGTAGTTCACTGCACAATAGACTATCAATACTACACATTGAACAACCAAAATGAATAAATAACGGATAACTAAACTTAAAGGCATGCGGCCATCTTAAGTCACAAACCGGAAAAACCCTTTTAATCTATTAACTTGTGATTTCAGATAGGAAAACATAGGTTTAGTTAGGTTAGAAACTGCAACCGTTTTAGAAAACGTGTTAATATCAAACGTCCTTTTTGCGCAGGGAATGTCAGAAACAATCAATGCCAACATTAGCTACTTACTTTAACTCAATTTATAGAAGAACATACAAAATCCGGACATACGAAAGAAGCGAACCAAGCTTGAACTCTTTTTCAAATCAACCGAAAAACAAAAAAATAATATTCGCCTCGCAATTAAATTCCAACTCCATTAATAGAAGAGAGAAGAGCATACAATATCCGACCATACGAAAGAAACGGGCCAAGCTTAAACTCTTTTCCAAATCAACCGAAAAACAAAAATTTAATATTCGCCTCGAAAATGATGATTTCGTCTAACAATGAGCACGGTTCATGAACCTGATTTGAATGATTCGATTTCGCCCGGAGGCGGCCGAAATGAAATGAAATCAAGTGTTCAAATAAATAACGACTTCCGTTTGAGGGGAGGCTACAAGGATGTATAATGAAATCGCTCCCAGACAGCTCCTATCGACAAACGTTCGACTGTTAATAATTTTAAATATTTTCTTGTAATTTTTATATAGCACTGCTACAATTACTACGCTTCGTCCGCTTGGAAATAAATCATAACTTATAATTTTAGTTTTACATTTTCACTTTTCACTTTTCCTGGAAAAGTATTGGCCAAAGGGTGACATATTCCGGCGTATCCGTGGATGGCTATCAAAAAATGTGACCAAGTTTAGTTACTTATGTTTTAATGAATTTGTATTTGCTATGGACCACAGTCATTTACTGTTGGCCGCTTGAGCGGAGGCTACACTGCTCCAGGGATGTTTAATGAAATTGCTCCCAGACGGCTCCTATAGATAAACGGAGTGGTAGGAATTTTAAATCTTCATGCGTCACTAAAGGATTTATTTAGCTTTTTTTGTGCTGTTCAACTATTTAGCTGCGCACCGCGGTATTACTCGCTCATCCCACAGGAACAGGATCAAAAGTAGCCTACGTGTTAATCCAGGGTGTCAGCTACCTCCATACCAAATGATGATGCTGATGATGAGTCAGATATTTACTATTATTATTTATTAGTCTTAACAAAATACCCTTTCTAGTAAAACCGTAGGAAGAACGCAGAAGCCTAAGGAAACTAGTTTGTCGTCACGGTCCGATATCGGAGCCCAAATAGGAGGCATCCGGTTCGGAGACCTAACCCGATCTGCTAACTTAAACTATCCGCTAGTTAAAGTTGGTAGCCAATTTCATACCACTGGAGTTACTTGTCCGTACTATTACTATTACCTTGTATACTGTTAAAATGGCTGAAATATAATTTGGGTCTCTTCAAGGTAAGAGTGACTAGGCTCTATGACTGAACCAGCGAGCTACATCCTAGACCCCTTAGTCACTTACCATCAGGTGATACTGAGGTTAATCGCCGGTCAGTTCGTGAATAAAAAACAAATAATATATATATGTATTTACATAAAGCAATTCAATGATCCCCAAATAGGCTATTTCACTTATTTCAAAATATTGTATGTATACATTTAAGGTTTACAATTTTATATTAGTACAGATAATAATTATGTAATCTAGAATTACGAGTAGATCCATTTTCACTCACCTTTGAATTTATCTTACCTGAGTTTAAAGGCTTTTATTTTTATCTGCCGCTGACATCACATCGCCAGAGTGCGGAGATCTCTGATAGAAAACGGTATTCATATAATATGTTCTTTTTTAACTATTTACGAATGAGAGATTTATGGGTTCTTTGCGTCGTATTTTGTTTTGCTTCGTTGGTCGGGTGGGTTTTTGATGAAGTAGAAAGACACTTAGATAATAAAAGTTCCAGAAGACGTTAGCGAAGATTTTAGCGAAAGTCGATATCAAACAAAGCAAATACAGCGTGAACGAGAACGGGCAATTTTTGCCAGCATTGTGTCACTAAAAAATAAAAATTTGGGGACTATGTTCATAAATCTATCATCATCAGTGTACCCTGACCGACTTTGGTTTGGACAACTGGACACTAGCAGACGCTGCTCATGAACCCTCAGGTGGCTGACATATCATCATCATCATCATCATCATCATCATCATCATCATCATCATCATCATCATCTGAGGCGTTACAGCCGCGGGTGGGCCTTAGCCTGGTCTAGCAAAGTCTCCAGTCCAATCTATTCGTGGCTGTCCTTCTCCAACTTATCACCCCTAAGATCTTGCTAACCTGTTCGACGCCGTCCAACCATCAGAGCTTGTGTCTGCCTCTACTTCTGCAACCCTCCGGTCGGCTTTCTAGAAGGCGTTTGGGTACTCTGGCCTCGTGTATTTGCAACACGTGCCCTGCCCATCGAAGGCGTCCGATCTTTAAGATCTACATGGCCAATTCAATTTATACCAAACCAAGAAATACCTACACTTCTGAAATACACTTCACAACTCAGAAAGCCCTGCGGGCTACATCGGTGCATTTAACGCCCGACGAAAAAATAGAGGGGTGTTATAAGTTCAACATGTCTATTTGTGTATCTGTGTGTCTGTCTGTGACATCGTAGATCCCAATCGGATGGACCAATTTGAAGATATGTCCGTCGCCGTAGTTCTTAGCTATGCTTGGTAAAAATAGGACCAGAAGTTTCCAAGATAGTTTTCAAGCTTGAATTGGAACAAGTGACAAGATCTCAGCCTATATTAAAGCTAAGCAAATTTTATAGTTATATTCAGTTTTAGTAGCATTTTGTAAATCACTCATTGAATGAGGGTCTCATGATGACCAGCTACGTGTGTCGGGGGTGTTTTAAATTCTTTATTTAGGTTATTAAAGACATCGGTCTGAAATAGTTGCAACACGTGGCATCACTATGATTGGGGGCATCGCAATGCCTCATCGAAATATGCCCTGTTTCTCCCTTGTAAATTGGAACAAAATCAACATTTTCCGTTACAGTTGCAACATCTACTGACCTTATTTATCCGACCCAAAATGCAACCCTCATTACGATTAACAACTTTCGAAACCTTTTATCTCCACCTACAGCGGAGTATCCAAACCAAACTTGGCACATTAGTCAAAAGGTCCAAATTTCAGCGATCCCCAAAACTTACATGCGCATGTTTTGCAGTATGCAGTCGAATTGCAATTGGCTGTTTCTTCTCCATCGACAAAATGACGTATGTGGTGAATGTTTGGTATGAATATGGGCTATTTTGTACCAGAAAAACAGTGTTTTCAGATCGTTTCTGGTGAATGGACTGATTGACTTGTTTGGATTAAGATTTCCAGTTCACTGTGGCCTTTAATAGATTATATCGTTTCCAGCTCAGTTGTGGACTCGGGGTGTTCGGAATTTAGTGATTGATCTACTTTTGGCGCTGTATAAAGAACGTGCACAACGAAGGTATAACGGAGATGCTATGACTAGGCATCGGAAATTGAGATGCTTTTATACCTAAACTTTGGTGTCGGCGCCGAAGTTGCTGGAGCTGTATGGATACGGACTCGAATTAAATGAATGGATCCTTGGATTTATACATTAACTAATTAGGCTAACATTCAAACATATTAGTTATAAAATGTACTAATTGAAGGTGCTTTAAAGTTATAATTCTACCAAATGTTATTTAAAGGTATAGATCAACCAAATGTTATTTAATTAACGTGCAAATAATTCAACAATTATGAACTATTTGTATCCTTAATATAAAATAAAATGATAACTAATTAGCCAATCTGTTATTCGGATACTTCAAAAAGATACAGTAACACTAAAATGAATGGGTAAGTACAATAATAAAATAAAATAAATAGGGTCCGCCTCCATACAACTCAATATCAACGCCGACGGCGAAATTTCCGATGCCTAGCCATGACTTTGCGCGACAGCGGCAGCGGTGTAGGTACGTGTGTCTCGCTCACTCGTTATGCCGCCGCGCTCGGATCTATCGCTTGATCGCTTGCCACGTCGCTGGTCGTCAAGTCGTGGCATCTCCGTAATGCCATCTCTGGTGTCGCCAAAATCTTTTACATTGAATTTTATGGTGCTCTGCTACGTATTATCCTGCACGTTTCAAGAGACGTAGTAGACTGCGTACGACTGGTGCCACGTGTCTCGCTCTGTCTATAGATTTTCTTAATACAAATTTTGAATTTTATTTTACTGCATTACTTTCGGTGGAAGAAAGCCGCGAGCAACTTGTGTCTCAAATTGAGAGTACTCTATCTAGAGTCTCCGATTGGGGGCAGGATAACTTGGTCCGGTTTAACCCCTCTAAGACACAAGTTTGCGCGTTCACCGCTAAGAAAACTCCGTTTACTGTGGCCCCGCAATTCCAGAACACATCCCTCAACATCTCAAAGAGTATTGGGATCCTTGGGGTTGACATCACCAGTGACGTTCAGTTCCGAAGTCATTAAGAGGATAAGGCAAAGCTGGCATCTAAAAAGCTTGGTGTACTGCACAGAGCGAAGCGGTACTTCACTCCTGGGCAAAGGCAAAGGCTGTACAAAGCGCAAGTCCGACCCCATATGGAGTACTGTAGTCACCTCTGGGTAGGGGGGCTCCTGGCATACCAGCTTAGCCCTTTTGACTCGGTACAAAGACGTGCTGTGCGAATTGTTGACAATCCTAAACTCACTGACGGAATCGAGCCTTTAAGTCTGAGGAGAGACTTTGCCTCCTTGTGTGTGTTCTACCGTCTTTATAATGGGATGTGTTCTGAGGAATTGTTTGACATGATGCCCACGGCTACCTTCTACCACCGCACTGCTCGCCATCGGCAGGGTGTTCATCCTCACATGCTAGAGCCTAAATGGTCGAGAACTATCCGGTTCCAGAGGAACTTCCTACCGCGAACGCTTCGCATGTGGAATAAGCTCCCTGCCGAGGTTTTCCCCGGGGGCTACAGTATGCGGTTCTTCAAGAGGGGAGTAAATTGGTTCTTAAAGGGTCGGCAACGCGCGCGTGATGCTCCTGGCGTTGCAAGCGTTTATAGGTGGCGGTAACTGATTAACATCAGGCGGGCCGCATGCTTGTTTGCCACCGTCGTAGTTTAAAAAATAAAAAAAATAAAGCCAGCTTATAAGCTTACCTAAACATTGTTAAAGAGAAGGTTTGGTTGGATTTTTTGTTTTAATACAATTTTAGAATTTTATTTTAGTGTATTAGTTTCGTTAAGCCAGCTTACCTAAACATTGTTATAGAGAGTGTTTAAGTTGAGGACTCTAAACAACCAAAATAAACTAGACTTATTAATGGTGATCCATTTTTCGGTCGCGCTATTTACGGTTTAATTAGTTTCAAACCAAATAGTTTTCGGTAGAATTCACGCAAAAACATCTAACAAAGACGAATTTTTCAAGCTCCGTGATTAATGTGGGAGATTTTAGATTTATGTAAAGAATGGAATACAATTGCAAAGCGAATTTACTTGTACCTATATACTTTATTGTGACTGGGGGTGAAAGAAACGAGATAATATATAAAATTATCTTAAGAGTTTCTTTTAATAAATTGATTACTTCAACTTAACTAAATAAATATCTTTAACCGCGCGGAGAACATGAACAAAGTTGCTAACCGAGCGAGCGAGGCGCCTCTGCTCCAGCTTGGCCAAAAATTATTTCCTATTTCCAGCAAGGTCATTGAGACGTGGTACGCTCTTAACGCTTCGAGTAGATGTATATAATAGATAGATAGATCTTTATTAAGATCGTTAATAGACTGGTTTAGTACTTAATTTGATTTTAGTGGGTATAGATAGGTTTGTGACCGCGGTTCAAAATGCTCACAATACCCATCGGCTCTCATTTTTTGTTACAACAAAGCAAAGTGTATTCAGCCTCAAAAAAGGATTCCTACTACACAAAGAGTTCATGCTATATCTATTCTAGTACTTAGTAACAATATTCAATCACAAGGCATACATTTACTAGAATAGAATAGAATAGAATAGTTTATTTAATAACAGAAAATGATCACAAACAGTATCAATATCCGGTAAGTACCAAACTAGGCTAAGCCTGTATCTTGGCACTCACGAGTCGGTTTACAGATAACACACAGGTTGATAACTGGTTACACTAAGGACTTCAACTTAATATTATAGTAAAACTATTGATATAAAAAAAGAGGGAAACAATTTGCTCATTACATTTAAATTTACAAAACTATTGAATTACAAAAAGAGGAAAACAATTTGCACATTAAATTTAAAATTTAAGAAAGAATAAAAGAAAAATAATGTAAAAAGTTACGAGTGGGTGTGTGTGCGCGCGCGCGCTTGTGTGTGTGCGTTTGTGTGCGTGTGTGAGTGTGTGTGTGTGAACCAGGTAAATGATGTAACGCGGCAAACCTCCATGGTGCAGCACTGGCCGCTTACAAACGCCATTAAAAAAAGACAGGCGTTCCACGCTCGTCTTTTGTCTTTTTTCTCAGACACGCTTGGACTTGTGCTGAACGAACTGGTGTCTGAATGGCTATTACTTGTATATTTTAAAAATTAAATGTAATACTGAGATTGCTTATGTATTGTGGTGTTACGAGTTTTACGTAATTGTGCATAATTACTGTAAATATAACGCTGTATCATATATTGCTGATAGTTCTAACACTTGTAAGGGCTGCCGCTTTGCAGGTAATATTTGTATATATTTATTTTTCTTTGTTTTCCTTTTATTTATATTGTTAAACTCAATCCAAGTCTTATTTCGGTCTCACTGGTCTTGACAAATACGAAATAAGGCATGGATTGGTTTGGTGTCACCAACTAAGTGAGATGTTGTTCCAGCCCTTTTTACTTGGCTGAAGATTGCGTGCTGTGGTAAACGCACCTCTACCGGCGGTTGTTCCTGCTTGATGTGCATGGAAGCTGGAGATACGCGGACCCTTGAAACCCTGTTTTCCTACCTACCATCCTGCCCAGCTCCATTAAGGCCAGTGTTTCCCGTTAGTGCCGCGTACTGACTGAATACCGTCATCTTTATATTGTATATAGTTTTATTCTTTATTATATATTTTCACACTACCACGGCTCGTCTTTTATTCCCGACGACTAGCCGGGCTACATTGGCGCCCAAGGGTTTATTCAGTCAGTACGTGGGTTTTTTTAGACTTGGATTGGGTTATGTACATACTTGTAAATATTATACGTGTTTGTACATAGCTAAGGTTGTTAAATTTTCTGTCATTTTGGTTTTATTGTGTTATTTTTTCTTGTGTATAGGTAAAAGTTAGGCTAGATCTGTTTTACTTGGTAGGTTGACCTGCATCGGTTACAGGCTGCAGCTTTCACTTTACGTTACTTTTTCACTACAGAAGGTGTTTGTTATGTACATGTTTGTGTGTATGTATGTTTTGTAAATAGACATTTTTTTTTGCGGTGTACAAAGGTTCTAGTAGGTAGTAAATATGGAGTTTTCATTCGTTAGTGTAAATATGTTAAATAAAAATGAACTTGCTTACGAAGTAAGTATTAGGCATGAAAAGCCTCGCGATACGGTTGCGGAGCTCCGACAGCAGTTGAGTGACTTGTTGGGTAAATATGTAGCTGAGGATTTGCCGACTAGCTTTTCAGTTGCCGATGACTTGGCCGGCACTGAAAAATCTATGTCTTTTATAGAGGATAAAATCGTTCTGTATGAAAGTTCCTGTGACTCGAAACTTGTAAATAAAATTCAATCATTTCTTGTACATATATACTTACGTCTTCAGCGAATAGACATCTCGGATGATGACGATCACCGTGCTATGTACAAAAATCTTGTTACAAAATTTAGCGCGTTGAAGACGCGTTTTGATTTGAAAAATAACAGTTCTATTAATAGTTCAGCCGCTTCATTTGTAACAGCGAACTCTGAAAGATGCACAGAGAATAAAGTCGTTGTACAGTGTGACCGTGCGGTGACCAGTGAGTTTCGAAAATTCTCGTACTCGGGTAAAGGCTGTCCGCGTAGCTTTGTACAAAAGGTTGAGGAGTTTGCCTTGTCTAGGAATTTGCCAACAAGCACCTTGCTAACTCATCGTTATGAGATATTCACGGACGCAGCACTTCATTGGTTTCGTGCTTATAAAGACGGTTTTACCACGTGGGATAGCTTAAAAGTAAAACTGTTTGATGATTTTGGTATTGTTGATTACGACTATAAATTACTTCAAGAAATACAAGACCGCACACAAGGCAAGGAAGAGTCAATTGTAGCGTATTTTGCTGTTATGTATGGTTTATTTGCTAAACTTACCTACACTATGTCTGAAGCGGATAAATTACAAATTTTACTTAGAAACATTCGTCCTGAATACGATATTATGGTAGCACAGGCTGATATTAAGTCTATTGAAGGTTTGAAGGCTGTGTGTCAGAAGTATGAGGTGTGCCTTGATAGGTCGCGGAACTTTAAAGAACCTCCTACCCACAGCTCATCTTCATTAACTGAAGATTTTGTATATAAGCCTGTAAATACTAAGTCTGTAAATATAGTTAGTTCTAGTAAACAATTTTGTGTTCGCTGTAGAGTGAACGGACACAGTTTACGCATGTGCAAAGAGCCACGCTCTCTAGTGTGCTTTAAATGCGGTTTATCTGGCTACCGTAGCACGAATTGCCCTAAGTGCAATAAAGCAGATCCTGAAACTAAGACTTTTTCAAAAAACGCGTAAATGAGGATCAAAGACTTACTGTACATAAAAATTGTAATTTTTCGAGTGATGAGTGGAATGACTGGCTGTCAGTTGTACGTCTGTTCATGTTGTCTTTCAAAACGTCATTGATCCTCTTCGACGATCAAAATGATAATGAACGTCCTTATGTAAATATTAATGTAAATAATTTGACACTCTGTGGCTTACTCGATAGCGGTAGTTCTATTACAATACTTGGTAATAATTCTCAAAACGCTCTACTAGATCGGGGATTTGTACTTAACTCGTCGTACAAAATTTCCGTGCGAGCTGCTAATGGGCAGCCTGTTTATTCTATTGGCTACGTGGAATTACCTGTACAATTTAACGGTAAATGTCTTTACATTACTGCACATGTAATTCCAGACATTTCTTCTTATTTAATTCTGGGTATAGACTTTTGGAAAAGCTTCAATCTGTTGCCTAATTGTCTCAAAAACGCTGAACTGAGAAAACCTTCCAATTGTACTTCCTTAACTATTAATGACACTTTAAAACAAGTTCTTCCCTTTGAAGACTTGTCCGCGGAACAGCAGTCTCAGGCCAATAATATTATATCTCGGTTTCGCGAAGCTTCCACGGAATCTAGTCCTCTTGGTCGCACACACTTGGTCGAGCATCGTATTGACACCGGTGACCATGCACCTATTAGGCAACGGTGTTACAGGCTCTCTCCTGAAAAACAAAAGGTGCTGGTGGAAGAAGTGGACAAGATGCTTGATTTGGACATCATAGAGCCTTGCGAAAGTCCGTGGTTAAGTCCTATTCTCGTTACTCCCAAAAAAGACGGTACTTGGAGATTCTGTTTGGATAGTAGGAAGCTTAAGTCTGTCACTAAAAAGGATGCTTATAAATTACCTTACATAAATGAGATCCTTGACAATTTGCGTGATGCTAAGTTCTTGTCTAGTATCGACATCGCTAAGGCATTTTGGGAAATACCATTATGTGAGAGAGATAGGGACAAAACCGCTTTTTACGTTCCAGGACGTGGAATGCTAAGATTTAAAGTGACCCCATTTGGATTGACCAATGCACCGGCCACGCAGCAGCGTTTAATGGACGTGTTGTTTACACCTGAATTCGAAAACCGTGTTTTTTGGTATTTAGATGATATAATAGTAATATCGAGTACGTTTGAAGATCACATCAGTTTGTTATCTAGAGTACTGGAAAAACTGAAATACGCGCGTCTTACCATTAACTTTGAAAAATCTACTTTTTTCCGACGCGAACTAAAGTACCTCGGTTATATTGTAGATCACCAAGGCTTGCGCACAGATCCTGATAAGGTGCAAGCGATACTTGACATTCCTGTGCCAACTACTAGACGTGAGCTAAAAAGATTTCTAGGTACAGCTAGCTGGTACAGACGTTTTGTACCTAACTTTAGTACATTAGCCGCGCCTCTTAATTCTTTAACGTCTACTGGTAAGAAGGCTCCTCCATTCAAGTGGAATGAGGAGGCTGACGTTGCCTTTAATAAAATAAAGGAAACGCTTATAAGTAGTCCTGTATTAACTTGCCCGGATTTTTCAAAAACTTTTTCAGTGCATTGCGATGCATCTAATTTTGGAATCGGGGCTATGTTAACTCAAGAAGAGAACGGTGTGGAACGACCTATTGCCTATTTTAGCCGTTCTTTATCTAAACAACAGCAACATTACTCGATTACTGAACGTGAACTATTAAGTCTCATTGTCTCCTTGGAACATTGGCAATGCTACTTAGATAATGGCCAAAAATTTGTTGTATATACCGACCACGCGGCCATCAAGTGGTTTTTAAATTTGGATAACCCGACAGGTCGATTAGCTCGATGGAGTGTTCGTTTGTCCGCGTTCAACTTCGAAATTAGACATAAACGAGGCAAGGACCACGTTGTACCTGACATTTTGTCACGTTCGGTACCAGTTGACCTTATTTATGTTGATTCTGATGATGAATGGTTTAACAACATCTTTAAAGGTTGTCAGGATAATCCTGCTGTATTTTCTGACTATAAAATTGTAAATAATAACTTGTATAGACTAAAAAGAACTAGTTCTTTCCTGACTTCTGATTATGATTGGAAACTTGTAATTCCAAAGGAAATGAGAGAAAAGATTATACATGACAACCATTCCCAGACAACTGCTGGTCATTTTGGCATATTTAAAACTCACAAAAGAATAGCTTTGCGCTATTTTTGGCCGGGTATCTACAGGGACGTTTGTAAATATATAGCTAATTGCGAGACCTGTTTAGCATACAAGTATCAAAATCATCAAACTCTAGGAATAATGGGTAAACCTAAGGAATGTTCTAGGCCATTTCAGTGTATTTCAATCGATCTTGTTGGCACATTACCTATGACACGTAAACAGAACCGTTATATATTAGTCGTCAACTGTTGTTTCTCAAAGTACTGTTTGATATTTCCTATAAAAAAGGCGACTTCTAATATAATATGTAAGATCCTAGAAGACTTCATATTCTTGGTACATGGCTTTCCAAGAACTATTATAATGGATAACGGTACGCAGTTTATCAGCAACGAATTACAGGAACTTTTTACTAAATATCAGATCCCACAGGTACATTTTACTCCCAAATACTGCCCGCAAGTAAACTCTGTCGAGCGCTACAACCGTACTATTATGACTGCAATTAGTTCGTTTGTTGAAAACGACCATAGAAATTGGGATCTCAATATTCCGCAGATCCAGTTCGCTATAAATACCAGCGTTAATGAAGTGACGGGGTTTAGCCCTGCCTTCCTGGTTTTTGGCAGAGAACTCGTTCCGTGCGGGTCGTTCTATGGTGTCGCTGACTCTAATGACGTCGATTATGACGACCTTATATTTGCGCCGCGTGATATTTACGCTGAAAACTTAGGCCACTTGTCGCCTATTTTAGATAAAGTGCAGGCTGCAATTTGGGATGCTCATGTAAAAAATTGTAAATATTATAACTTAAGGCGTAAACAGGCCGAGTTTGATGAAGGTGATATTGTATGGCGTCGTAATTACCAATTAAGTGACGCTGGTAAATATTTTACTGCAAAACTAGCTCCTAAATTTGTAAAGTGTACAGTATTTGTAAAAATTGTCACCTCTCGTGTACGAACTGGCCGATGACCATGGCCGTGCCATTGGTAAATGGCACATCAAAGATTTAAAATTGTAAATATAGGTTAGAACTTTAAGCTAGTTGTATGTATCTCCTTTTTTTTTTATCTTAATCTCTTTTGTTGGAATTTTCCTGCGTTTTCTCTTTTGGAAAATTCTCCTGGGCGCGCGGGGTACTGTAACGCGGCAAACCTCCATGGTGCAGCACTGGCCGCTTACAAACGCCATTAAAAAAAGACAGGCGTTCCACGCTCGTCTTTTGTCTTTTTTCTCAGACACGCTTGGACTTGTGCTGAACGAACTGGTGTCTGAATGGCTATTACTTGTATATTTTAAAAATTAAATGTAATACTGAGATTGCTTATGTATTGTGGTGTTACGAGTTTTACGTAATTGTGCATAATTACTGTAAATATAACGCTGTATCATATATTGCTGATAGTTCTAACACTTGTAAGGGCTGCCGCTTTGCAGGTAATATTTGTATATATTTATTTTTCTTTGTTTTCCTTTTATTTATATTGTTAAACTCAATCCAAGTCTTATTTCGGTCTCACTGGTCTTGACAAATACGAAATAAGGCATGGATTGGTTTGGTGTCACCAACTAAGTGAGATGTTGTTCCAGCCCTTTTTACTTGGCTGAAGATTGCGTGCTGTGGTAAACGCACCTCTACCGGCGGTTGTTCCTGCTTGATGTGCATGGAAGCTGGAGATACGCGGACCCTTGAAACCCTGTTTTTCCTACCTACCATCCTGCCCAGCTCCATTAAGGCCAGTGTTTCCCGTTAGTGCCGCGTACTGACTGAATACCGTCATCTTTATATTGTATATAGTTTTATTCTTTATTATATATTTTCACACTACCACGGCTCGTCTTTTATTCCCGACGACTAGCCGGGCTACAATGATTACTACTAACATGATTTAACTGATTTCATGGCCGTAGAGATAAGAGAGACTAGCAACAGTTGCTATTGCAGATACGTATTGCTTTTGTTTCGTTAGATCAGGATATGCACCAAAATCACACTGATTGCGACCAATGCATCGCTTTGAACTGTCCACACTAGATCTGATCCGATCAGGCATCTACTCCCGAGTTGCGAAAAGTGAAAAGTGAAGTTCAAATATTGTGGACTCGGGAGGTGCCCGCAACTTTGTCCGCGTATTTTTTTCTTAACCGTAAACGGATAAAAAGTATCCTATAACTATCTTTGGATGTCCCGCTATCCCTGTACCAAAATTGGTTAACATTTGTCCAGCCGTTTCGGCGTGATGCGAGGACAAAGGAAATTATGATAACAGATGGCGCCAGGTTGGCACGGCACCGCGTGCCCATATAAAACAAATGACGACCCTGCATCACGCTATTAAGATTTCTCCGGAAATCATGACCCCTCTCCATAGAAAAATGATCTTTAATATAAATCTAGAATTTTTTAATAGTATAGATTATCGTTTGTCAAACATGGTTTTTCTCAAACATGCAATGAAATATTGTCTTTACGTTCCTTATAATAGGCTCGGAAGTATCGCTTTTTGGGCGCAACAACTCGAGAGGACTGTAAAGGGATTTCATACTGCTTTTCAGGCCTAGGCCTGCAAAGTAACTTTTTTTTGGTTTCAACAACAAGGTCATTCACACAGCTGGCTGGTTTGACAAAAAGCAGGTTTTGTTTTTAAAGGTTGGTTGTTAGACTAAAATGTCCTATTTGTCAAAATAAAATGTTGTTCTTTGAAGTATATTTTTTTATTTCATTGTATGTTTGAGAAAAGCACTATACATGCCTCGTCGTGAAAACGGATTCCCGGCCTCGTATCACTATCCGGCTTATATACCTACTTGGCCGGAAATCCTCATTTTCCCGGCCTCTGATGAAATGAAATGAAATGAAATGAAATGAAATGAAATGAAATGAAATAATTTATTCAGTAAGTAGGCCACAAGGGCACTTTTACAAGTCAGATTGTGAATCTACCGGCATTTCGCAAGAGGAGACCGCTGTTGAGAAGAAAGCCGAAAGAAACTCAACAGTAAGTCATTTTTTCGTAAACAATACTTAGAACAATTAATTACATTACATTAGTGTTATAACTATAACTAATTATTACATGCGTACACGTATAGGAGATATATAGATACTCCAAATCAATGTTAGGTAGGAATATTAAAATAAAATTTTAACGATCAATTTAAAATATTAAATATACCCAGAGATGTATAAAGTCTCTAGGTGTCACAACATGCAATAAAATATAATTACTTAATTAATTTAATTCCACAGAGATGTATAAGGTCTCTCGGCGTCAATGTGAATAATTTACAATAGACAATAATTATTAAACCTAAATTTCTTAGAGATGTATAAGGTCTCTAGGCGTCACAATATACAAAAAAGAAAAAATAAATAATGATAATAATAATATGCTTTTTTTTTTATTTTATTAATGTGGCTTTGACCTTCTTGCTGAGCAAGTGGTATTTCGCCAATGACTCGTTTCGAATCGCACACGGCGACAAGATTGAGGATTTATATCACGTTGTACGGTGAGGTGCCTTTTTGTAAATTGATAGCGATTTACAAAAAAACCACGCGGTCTACCGGGCCTTGACCCAAGAAGGGCTATGTACGCTTCAAGTTGAATTCTTCATTAACCATTCACTCATACGTTAGTTCACTGCACAATAGGCTATCAATACTAAAAATGCTTATAGTTAAATTTCATTCCTCAGAGATGTATAAGGTCTCTGAGCGTCATTATTCAGTTCAGTACACTAAGTTTATTAGAGATGTATACAGTCTCTAAATAAAAAAAAAATAAAAAAATAATAACTTCAATCGAGTACAGGATGAAGTCTCTCACGTCAATTCACTAAACGCTGGTAAGCAGTTACTACACAACTAATTTGGCCCTTGCTAGTGTGAACAGACCGGACCCCACAAACGGCACCCGTTCACGAGCATGACGCATATCTCAGCCATCGCCTCCCTCAACCATATTATAGGGAAGGTTGCGACCCGATCAACGACGCCACCGTAAGCAAAGACCTTTAAGCGAGCATGACATGCTCACACTGCCGGGCATTCATCACTAAAGCAAATGCCCGGTGAGAAACAACATAATGTGCTCTCATGTTACATTACAAATAAACTAATATTACCGATTAAAATATGCTTACTTTACATTCACATGACTAAACCACTGGCTTAAAGACATCCCTATCATCTAAAAAGTCATTTACAGTATAATACGCCTTGTTTATTAGGTGACGTTTTATGTGAGACTTGAATTTGCTGGAAGGTAAACTCACTACCTCGGTAGGTATTTTGTTATAGAAACGTACACAGTTCCCCACGAACGAAGAGCTAACTTTACGGAGACGATGAGCAGGCCTAACAAGCTTATTCTTCCTTCTTGTATTATACTGGTGAATGTCACTGTTGAGCTTGAATGCATGTAGATTTTTCCGGACATACATTATATTCTCAAGGATATATTGAGACGCTACGGTGAGAATGTTGGCTTCCTTGAATTTTTCTCTTAGCGATGCACGGGCTCCTAGTTCATAAATAGATCGTACGGCTCGTTTTTGTAACACGAAGATGGTTTGAATGTCCGCTGCTTTCCCCCACAACAGAATTCCATATGACATTACACTATGAAAATAACTGAAATACACAAGCCTTGCCGTCTCGACGTTTGTCATAGTCATAGTCATAGTCATAGTATTTTATTCATAAACAATACAGGTATTGTGTTTGAAATACAGTTTTAAATTAAAATTAACACAATAATAAGTACAGTTTTAAATTAAAATTAACATGATACAGTTTTAAATTAAAATTAACATGATAAAGCAATATTTTAGGTGACAAAATTTAAAATATAAAAATACTCAGCCCATCTAACACATTTACACGTTTACTTATCGTCTATATATATTTCATCAACACTGTAAAAGCAACCTCTCAACAAAAATGTTTTCAATTCCCTATGAAACAGCGAGTCGTTCGTAATGATTTTTAGTTCCATAGGCAGTCTGTTAAAAAGTATTACGGCTTGGTGACTAGCAGAATGTGCTACGACCCTGAGTCTAGGACAAAGAGGAAATCTCCTGTTTTTAGTACGCGTTAGTAAGCGTTCACATTGCTCTTCACTAGTCTCATTTTTGAGGAATTTTGTGAGCAGCACTAAGACATATAAACTGGGTACCGTGAGAATATTTAGTTCTTTAAAATAATGTCTACATGAAACCCATGGAGGTAAGCGAAACATAGTACGAATTGCTCTTTTTTGACTTATAAGCGCTCTATTAATATTATATCGGAAGCTGTTTCCCCAAAGCTTGATACTGTATCTCAATTTAGATTCGATCAAAGCATAATAAACTGTCTTGAGCTGTTCGATTCCCATGACCTCTCTAAGACACCGTAAAGCATAGCATGCCGACGCAATAGAGCTCTCGACAACTTCCAGCTCATGTTTCCAATTTAGATGGGAATCGATATGCACACCAAGACATTTTACGTGGTCCACTACATCAATGACAGCTCCATTCATTAACACTTCAAGTTTGTCTGACTTCTTAGAGTTATATTTAAACAAAATTAATTTAGTCTTGTCCGTGTTGACACGTAAAATTATTTATGGAGAACCACTCACTGAAAATTGAGACTGTATCATTCGTAGTTTTATTTAACTCATCAATACTATCAGCAGAAACAGTCGCATTTGTATCATCTGCATATACTGTCAACTTACAATTTTTAATTTTATTATTAGTGAAGTGTACGAGGTCGTTCGTAAAAACAAGAAATAGTAAAGGACCCAAGATTGAACCCTGAGGGACGCCTCTTTTGACATCAACAACATTAGAAGTTATAGATTTTTCGTAACAAGCTTGAACGTTCCTAATTTCCACGAATTGTTTTCTGTTTTGAAGATAATTCAACAAAAGCTGGTATGCATTGCCTCTGATTCCATAAAATTCGAGCTTTTTCATAAGAATTGTTAACTGTCTGATTCGCCTCACTGCATAGGCTGCGGAGCTAAGCTTACCTGCAAGAGTGGCTATATGCGCATTCCATTGCAGTTTTGAGTCCAAAGTAACACCCAGAAATACTGTTTTGTCTTCAAATTCTAGTACATCACCTTTCAATGTCACCTTGGCACAATCTACTTGTTTCACATTCGGTAATGTGAATTTAATGCACTTGGTTTTCTTGGCATTTAAAAGTAGGTTATTTGCAGTAAACCAATCCACTATAGTAGACAGATGTAATGTACTATTGTTAAAGAATGTATTGAAAATCACAATTCAATCATGTAATGTCAGTCGAGACAAGCGCGTCGCACGGAATAAGCTTAAAAATACAAGAAAATACACATCGCCATGTGACAACCAAAACGGAATAAAATTTCTGTCACTACTCTTCGAAACCTCGTATCTAGTTTGTAGATTTATGCTGAGATACGAGCTTTGTTTTAAGTCGGTATTTGTTGCTTAGTGAGTTTTGGTTGCCAACAGACGAAATGTTATTCTACTCGTTAGTTGTCATACAACCTTATAACCACGCAACTAAATTACTACAAGAAGTGTATGTTGATTTTGATTATTTCACGGGTTAAAGCTTATAAACTTAAAAAAAAACCGGCCAAGTGCGCGTCGGACTCGCGCACCGAGGGTTCCGTACAAACACTTTCCATCCCTAAGTGGTTAAGTTAAGTTTGCACCTGGTATGTATAACAATAATAATAATAAGGCCTAGCCTAAGAATTAAAATAAATAAAGGAAATAATAATAATAGACAAAAGAGACAGACATAAGACTGACAGACATAACCAAGTAGCCAGGATCATTCACCAGCAACTTGCTCTTCAATACGGTCTTGTGGGGTCTGAGGTGCCGTACTATAAGTACGCACCGATGCCAGTTCTTGAGAATGGTCGTGCCACGCTCTATTGGGATCGATCTATCATCACGGACAGGACTATTGTAGCCAATAAGCCTGACATCGTTTTGGTAGATCGATCCAAGCGCCAGGCAGTGCTCGTCGACATCACCATCCCCCATGACGAGAACCTCGTGAAGGCCGAGAAGGACAAACTCAGCAAGTACCTTGACTTGGCTCACGAGGTGACCGCCATGTGGGATGTTGACTCGACGATCATTGTCCCGATAGTCGTTTCGGCGAACGGTCTTATAGCGAAGAGTCTCGACAAACATCTTAAGAGACTCTCGCTAGATGGCTGGATCAAGGGTCAGATTCAGAAGGCGGTACTCCTGGACACGGCGCGCATCGTCAGGAGGTTCCTCTCTCTGTAGCCCTAACCACCGGTAGCTTGGGCCCCGCCCCGCTGCCGCCGGCACCCTAGGTTAGGTTTTTTTTAGAATGTGTTTATATTTGTAATGTATTTTTTATATTTTACTTTTTATATAAATTTATTGTAAAAAAAACCTAGCCTAAGTACAAAAATGAATAAAGGGAATAATAATAATAATTTGGCGTAGGGATGTGACGACCCCATCGCCTGCTGGTTTTACCAGCGCAATCAGTCACGCAGGGCAGCTTATGGCGAGCTGTTGGGGGGTAGCGACCCCACGTACCTGAGCGCTCCTGGGGGATCCTGACGGGGGGTGATGGGTCGGGGCCTCCGCCTCTGTCTTGCCTTAACCGGCCGGGCAGAGTGGAGTCGTGAGAGTTTCGGCTCGGGGGTGGATGTGGAAACGTAAGGGGTTAGTTGGCTTCGGTTTAAAGCCCAGTATTACACCTCTCCGCCCTTAGCCTTCCGCACCGGTGTTGCCCTTAGGCCACTTTATGTGTCGCTATTTTGTGGGGGCCCATCTAGCGGGAGGCGAGTCATCGTCTACCAGTCCCATTTTTGCTATGAGACACTTTTGCTGGTAGACGCCCGATAGTCTCAACCCATAGCCCAATTAGCCAGTCCTCCATTTCATCCCCATAGCCCAATTTGTATTTAGATTCCATTTCTCCATCAATAGTTCTTGCACCTAGCGGGCACTGTCTCTGTGTGCGTCCCATGACACGGATAGGGACAGCATCCGCTCGATGTACACCTTGCATTTCATTAAATTGTCGAAAGGGCCTCTACGCGTTGGCTTCGGCTCCGTGCACGCCTCCCAAAGGTCCGGGACACTATTGTCCCGTGAGCGGGTGCGACATACAGGATAATAATAATAATAAAGCTTTATTTCATTCCATACACAATAATACTATTCAACATAATCAATCAAATTAACCTAATAAATGCATTATCTCTTTTAATTTATTATCAAAACAGTAATTACATATAAATATTTCTGCAATAATAATAATATCAATCAAATAGTTTCATTTAAATCAATAAAAAAAAATTAAAAATATGAGTAATTAAAATTTCATGCATTAAATTACGATTGGTATAATAAATAACATAATATTAATTCAAATGATATGATTGCATTAAGATAATATTGATAAGTCTATGATTTTAGTATGGACCCCTTCTGGGTAAAAGCCTCCTCCAAAGAATTCCAAGTGTCTCTGTCCTTGGCAACATCGATCCAATTGTGACCCGCCACTCTCTTTATTCCATCATTCCATCTAGAAGATGGTCTTCCTTGTCTTCATGTGCCGGTTGGGCCTTTCCATTGCGTGACTCTACCTGTCCACCTGTCATCGGTATAGCGAGCCACGTGCCCAGCCCATTTCCATTTCAGACTCTGAGCGAATTGTAGAGCGTCAATTACTTTTGTTTTATTCCTTATAGTCTTGCTGTTTATTTTGTCTTTAATCTTAATTCCTAATGAACTTCTTTTCATTGTTCTTTGAGTACATTGGATCTTATTTTTTATTTTTGATACAAATGTCCACGTTTGACAGCCGTATGTTAAAGATGGTAAAATTGTAGTGTCCATGACTATTTTCTTCAACTCCATATTCATATCCGGTGATTTCATGATTTCCTTTTGCGCCCAGTATTTTTTCCATGTAATAGCTAGGTACTCTCCTTTCCAATTCTTCAAGGTTTCTACCAGTCTTAAAGGATATAAACATTTAACCTTGATTGCACCCGATGTTAAGTGACAATAAGGCCTAAGATGGAGCATGCTTGGCTAGAAGATATTCACTCTCGACTTGAAGAGATCCAAGTTATATTTATCGGGGAACAGGTGCGCAGGAAGAGAGTTCCATTCCTTAGCTGTCCTCATAAGGAGAGTAGACGCAAAGCGTTTCGTACGTATCAGTGGTATATCGACAACATAATCCTAGTCCGCGCCGAGTGTTGTATTGTCTATTTCATTGTGATCGGGTTCAACTATATCGTATATCGATCATAGTCATTGTTTCGGTTTTATAATAGACTAGCTGTGCCCCGCGGTGTTACCCGCTCATCCCACGGGAACACTACATTTATTCGGGATGAAAAGTATCCTATGTCCTTCCCCGGGACTGAAACTATGTATATACCAAATTTAATCTAAATCGGTTCAGCGGTTTTAGCGTGAAGAGGTAACAGACAGACAGACAGACAGACACACTTTCGCATTTTATAATATTAGTATGGATTGTTTGACCAGGGGCTTAAATACTTCATTTGTGACACGAAGTGATTATTTGTACGAGCGAGCGAAGCAAGCGAGTACAAATATAATCTGAGTCTCATAATGAAGAACAACGCGAATATATAATGTGATTGATGTGTGTACGACTGTACGAACACACTTTAATGTATATAATTTTACGGGGTGCCCGACGTTTCATATAACTTCACTTGATCTATTTTGGTTTGATATACCATTGCTTTGTATAATGTAACGAATGGTATAATGTTGTTTTACATAATTTTCAAATGATCTAATGTAACAATTGATATAATGGGTTATAGGTATAATTAATTTTAGTATAATGTAAATTTACTATATTGATTACTTGGTATAAAACGTATTTATCATAATGACTTACTTGATATAATTCGTCAATGCTATAAACTACAGAAGATATAAGTTGATTTTACTATAACCAAAAAACCGGCCAAGTGCGAGTCGGACTCGCGCACCGAGGGTTCCGTACAAACACTTTCCATCCCTAAGTGGTTAAGTTAAGTTTGCACCTGGTATGTATAGCGCCCCATATAAATTAGGTGCAAAGTTAGGTATTAAAAAAAACTACTTACTAGATCTCGTTCAAAACAATTTTCATTGGTAGTTTTTATAGTAATGTACATCATATGTTTTTTTTAGATTTTTCATTTTTTATTTTAGAAGTTAGAGGGGGGACCAACTTTTTTCCACTTTGGAAGGGTCTGTCACGCAAACTATTCGGTTTAGAAAAAAAATATTTTAGAAACCTCGATATCATTTTTGAAGCGACCTTTCTAAGGCATTCGACTGCGTTCATCCTGGAACACTCATTTTGAAATTAGAACATTATGGTCTGTCTTCAAATGCTGTAAGCCTTATGTCTTCATATCTCAGTGATAGAATGCAAACAGTGGATGTAAATGGAACCCAGTCCAATGGAGCTATAGTTAAGCTAGGAGTGCCACAGGGCTCTATTTTAGGTCCATTTCTATTTTTGGTTTATATAAATGACATTACCATCTATAGTAGATAATCTTTGTAATATAGTACTATTTGCTGACGATACATCATTAATTTTCAAGGTTCACCGGAAATCAACCGACTATGCGGATTAGCAAGTTGAAGTGGCAATGGGCAGGGGCCGAAAAGTGCTCGAGTGGAGACCTCGGACCAGCAAGCACAGCGTAGGACGTCCACCTACAAGATGGACAGATGACCTTATAAAGGTCGCCGGAAGGCGCTGGATGCAGGTCGCTTCCAACCGGTATATCTGGAAGTTCAAAGGGGAGGCCTATGTTCAGCAGTGGACGTCCTATGGCTGAGATGATGATGATGATGATGATGCGGAAATTAATGGCACACTAGAGAAAGTACTTAACTGGTTTACTACTAATAATCTTCTATTAAATGCCAAGAAGACTAAATGTGTTAGATTTGCTTTACCGAATGTTACGGCGGTAGATTCTACTATATTACTAAATGGTGAATGTTTAGAAATAGTGAATAAGGCATTATTCTTAGGTATAACATTGGACAGTAATTTGCAATGGAGTCCACATATAGCAGTGCTTGCAGGTAAATTAAGTTCAGCGGCGTACGCCGTTAGGAAAATCAGACAATTGAGTAATGTTGATACAGCTCGCTTAGTTTACCATAGTTATTTTCATAGTGTCATGTCATATGGTATTCTGGTTTGGGGCAAAGCAGCTGACATTCAGACTATATTTGTGCTACAAAAAAGAGCCATTCGTTCTATATATAACCTAAATTCTCTCTTAACTGTAGCGTCCCAATATATTTATGAGAGTATTATGTATGTTATTAGAAACCTAGATTCATTTACAAAAAATTCTGATGTCCACAGTTTTAACACTAGAAATAAAAATAAAATTGCTATTAGAAAGTTTCGTGTTCGTAAAGTAAATCATTTTTAGGCCAATGTATTCATTTTTATAACAAGTTACCTGATCATGTTTTAAAATTAGCCTTTCCATCTCTCAAAAATTATTTAAAAAATCTCTAATGTCAAAAGCATAATTATACAGTAGAGGACTATCTGACAGACTAAAATGCATGGCCTGAACCAGAAACCGCGTAGCTGACTCCTTCTTAGATTGTACCTAACTAGTTTAAGGGACACAGTTCTAATAAGAAAGCATATCAAACGTACATAAATTGTGATAAACCGTCAGGCTTTCTTGTAGTTTCTATTTTATTCTTACACTTTTCCTCACTTATATCTTAAAATACACTTTTAATATGTTTTCTTGTAGAACTACGTATAGTTAAGTTCATATCATTGTAATAGTTAAGTACTTATGCTTTCTGAAAAAATGACTGACTGTTGAGTTTCTTTCGGCGTTTCTTCTCAACAGTGGTCTCCTCTTGTGAAATGCCGGTAGACTCAGACATGTAAAAGTGCCCTTGTGGCCTACTTGCAGAATAAAGTTCATTATTTCCGTATTTCATTAGTTCATTATTTCATTATTTCGAAGATCTATCCATAGATACCCCACACGTATGTGTTTGATGAAAAAAAATTTTTTGAGTTTCAGTGTAAGCATGGACCGGAATTCTTCATAGCAAAAATCAAACTTTGAGATGGTTCGACCAAAGTGTTTTATCGACTATCGATAACTAATTTTCACTTAACGAAACATCGTTAAAGTAATGAAATCAGGCTCAGGCTTTTGGATATATACAGTGGCGTTCAGCTAATTAGGGACATCATTATTTTATTCGATAGTCGATAAAACACTTTGGTCGAACCCTCTCAAAGTTTGATTTTTGCTATGAAGAATTCCGGTCCTTGGTTATAAGCTGAGTATGGGGAGCCCCCAATATTTATTATTATTTTTTTATGGCTGTGACATACGGACGGACAGACGGACAGACAGACATGACGAATCTATAAGGGTTCCGTTTTTTGCCATTTGGCTACGGAACCCTAAAAAGCAGGGTGTTACGATACGAAGAAAAAAAAAAGAAAAAAAGGAAGAAAGAAATAAATACTTTTAATCGTGAGAAGGCCATAAAATATAATTACAAGAAGGGTGTGACAGAAATGATAAAAAAAGAAAAGGCAGCTATAATATATAAGTACGAACTTCAGAGTACAGGGCCTGAACACACAGCAGGATGTTGTCCTGACGTGTTTGTGATAACAAACAGTGCCCTGACAATGCTCGTTGACAATGACGATTAGAACATATATCAGGATATTTGTCATTATTGTAAGCATTGTTCTGCCACACAATAGTCTAATGTAATTATGTAGTGCGCTGGACTTTAGTGATCGTTGAATAGACGCGTTTTACCTACCAATAAAACGCATATTAATTTACTTACCTTATTCGAAGCTTATTTAATTGAGATAGGCATGTAGTTTCCCGCCTTGTATTGCTATCTCTTTCTAAATTGTATCCCCTCTACTAGTCTTTTCCTACCACCACCTGGCAGTGGAGATGAATCTGGGGTCTGATGAAATCCCAATTAGTTTCGTCATTGGCTCGAAATTAATGTCACCAGGCAGAGTTTACTCATAAGCTTCGAATAAGGTAAGTAAATTAATATGCGTTTTATTGGTAGGTAAAACGCGTCTATTAATTTGACTTGACCCTTATTCGAAGCTTATTTAATTGAGACCTGTTTGTTATCGCCTGGTGGTGCCGGAAAAGAAGATGCCAATGTGAATTTAGTGTAGGAACTGATGGAGAGTTTAGAAATAAACCTCATATTCCACTGTAAATCATTTATTGCATAAGATAATATTATCCTCTGTTAATAGTACATGTCAATTATTTATTATTCAATCAATTGCTTCAAAAAAGTGCGACACAGTAATAGATTCAGTAGAGGATACTGGCATTACTTCACGTCTATAATATTGATGGAACGTGTTTTCTGAACGCCATTACCACGAGCTAATATGTCTTCGACAGGAAAGTTGTCGATCCAATTCTTAGACGCGACCGCTGAGCGGACGCTACCCGGGGACGCTGTAATGCCAGCCTCCTTAAGCAAACTTTTGATCCATTCCGCAATAATTATTCGGGATGCAGTTTTTACTTCACCTCTTAAGGTGACAAATAAATTATTTTCATTATTTAAGTCTCGTCTATTTTTTAACAATGCAATTGTGTGTTTGACCCAAAATACAGGATTTAAATTTTGACAAGCAGAGTTACAGAGTAATTTCAATCCCGATTGTCGATGATTTACACAATCTGTCTTGGATCCAAATTCCGGCCAAAATACTACAAAATCATCTGATGACGAATAATGCTTACAATCAATTTTCAATAACGTTAGATCGTGTATTCTTCTACCGGAGCAAAGAAGAAGTAACATCGCAGTGTGCCGAGATGATTCGAATATATTTTCTAAATTGATTTAACATTTTGTTAAGCGATTAACAAGTTTTTCTATATTCCATATAGGAGGTTTTTGGTCACTGGGCTTCTGCTTTTGCAATGCTATTGATTTAAGAACTTGTTTCACAAGAATGTGCGAACTTAATTGGCCCGATTCTTCCGTATTACATAATGTTGAAACAACTGATTTAATCAGTAGGATAGTTCTATATGAAAGATTATGAACTAAGTGAAGATCAGACAAATATTTTGCTACATCAGATCCTGATGGCTTCGTGTAGTCAATATTTTTACTAGCAGCCCAGTTTACCCATTTGTTCCACGCGAGGCTGTAAATCTTTCGTGCGGAGGCGCGCCAGGACTGCTTAAGTAAGTTTAACTGATCTGAATTCCAACCAACTAAGCTCTCTGACCCCCACACTTCCACTCTTCTAGTATCATTTCCTGAACTTTCGGCGGTGGTAAGCCCGTAGTTACATCGATCAGGAGCCTGTCTAGACCGCAGCGTGAACGGAGCTGCTAGGGTCCCGGACTTGAGGTCCGCCCGCCAAAAAACGCGGTTCCATCGCGGTACTACCAGAAGGTATACACCTGTGGCTTGATTGTGATGAGCCAATACCTTTGGGATGGTACGGGGGTGGGAACACCCACGCTAGATCGAACATACAAATTTGTGAGAAGGCGTCGTGGATCAGAGCTCTGTGATCGTTTTGATCTAGCGACGCATAGTTGATCACCACGTGGGCTCTTTGAGACGCAAATAGATCTATTTGCGGGACACCCCATTTTGCAAAAACTTTCTCTGTGGTCTCTGGTAGGAGATGCCACTCTGGCGGCCGACGCATCCTTGATAGATGATCTGCGTGGCTGTTGTATTTGCCCGGGATGTGGAACAAGTTGAGATGTATTTGATGTTGTTCGAGAATGCGAAAAACTTGGTATGTTAATTCTAGGAGAGGATTTGATTTTGTTCCAACTTGATTGCGCAAGTAAGCTATCACTGTTTTGTTGTCGAACTGGACAAGAACCGTAGAATAGCTCAGGTACTGACTGTGATCTTTTAAGACCTTCAATATAACGATCATTTCCTTCTGGTTGCAGTGCAACTTTCGCTCCTACTCGGTCCAACTGCCCGACAGAGCCTGTGTGTCTAATTGGGCTCCCCAAGTAAGATCCGAGGCATCTGTCGTCAGGAAATGTGATGGTGGGGGGAGATGGATTGGTGATGGGTGATGACAATTGTGCAGCCACCATACCAGATTTTCCATTGCTTCCTTGGGTATGCCGTAAATCCGTCCCGAAAATCTCGGTATTGAATTGAGAAGATTTAGAATTGCTCGGTAGTTTAACCTTCCCCTTGGAACAGTGAAGCTTGCAAAGTTGATAATTCCGACTAAACTCTCGAGGTTTTTTCGATTGGTTTTCTCTAAAAATTTCGTTTGGTAAACTTTACAGATTCTCCCAAGGATCCCAAGCGATACCCAGGTATACCAATGACCTTTGAGGAGTTAGAAGCGATTTCTCGTAGTTTACCAGCCATCCTAATTTTTCTAGAGTCTACAACAATCTTTACATGCCTGGCAAGCGTATTCTTGTCCTTGTGGGCTATCTTTTGGTGCGGTGCTGAGACCGAACGGTAGACATGTCATCTATAAAGTTCTTGTCCGTAAATAAGGCGTACAAAGCGCCTGTGCGTTTGGCTTACAGGTAGATGGAAATAAGCCTGGGACAGGTCCATTTTGCAAGGCCAATCTTAGGGTTGGATAAAATCCGGTACACGATGTACATTTATTAGTCCGAATTTGTCGGTAATTATAAACCGGTTTAGAGGCTTGAGGTTCAAAATTGGTCGAGCTGAGCCGTCGCTCTTTGGCACTAAAAACATTGTCGAAAGAAAGCTTGGAGACGGCTTTGCCACCTCTAACACACCCTGCTTTTTCATTTGACCAATTATCTGCGTCATTTCTTCCGATTGTGGAATTTTCAGATTGTTTCGATAAAGTTTCGGATAAACTAAAGTTGGTTTTTGGTAAATGGGTATGCGATACCCCTTTATTATACGCAGTATATGATCTGGTGCATTCATCATCTCCCAAACGTCGTAGAATTGTGCCAGGCGGCCCGCTCTGAACTTCGTGTCAATACTTTCCTCGCTTATTGTTCTTGTAGCCTCCAGGCGATGCCGTTTGTTTACGGCCATTTCGTTGTTGGGATCGTTGCTGGTATTGCTTGGGTAGGCGCCCTCGAAAGGTGTTGCTATGGCCAGCTCTAAAGGCTTTATTATATCCTTGCGAAGGATAGTTTTGATGGTAATTTCCCCGCGGGGGAAGAGCATGTTGTGCGGGTGTATTTCCCTGGCACGCATGAGCATGGCACGTATGCGGGTTGCTTACCGTGTGTACGTGATTACAGTAACCCTGCGAGGGTACTTTGTGAGGCACTGCTCCCTGCGAGGGAGCGCCTGATTCGGCTTTAGAATCGCCTGTTTGCGAAACAGGGTTCTTTTTTAGAGGCCAAAAACATTTACGAACCCCGCCATGGTGTTCAATTTTGGCTGTGAACTCTTCAGCGTTAAAAAGAGACGAGCTAGAAGGTGGTATGTTGCGTATAGCAGCCTTTACCAAAGGTTCTTTGATGTATTTCGTAATTCCGTTTCGTCTCATATTTATAACCTCTGCTCTGTGGCCACAAACCATCTGCAATAAATCCTCGGAAACCTTAAAAAGATCTTCTTCTAACAGGACACTACTAACCTTTTCACGAAAAGTTTTTAAAGAAAATTCTCCTCCCGACCTGATCAAATCGAGTATACTTGCCACTGCAGCGTGCAGGGCTTCTTGCTGTTTTATGAGACAAAATGTTAATGCGCCATACGCTTTGTCAGAATTAACTAAATGTGGGTAGAAGTCATATTGTTTAACTTCCTCGTTTACCTCCAAATCCGTGTAGCCCGGAGACCGACTATACGTTTTTTGTATCTCAGAATAACGAATGTCGTTCCAGCCCTTGCTGTTGAGCCGCTGTACTTCGCACAGCAACTTAAGTTTGTTCTTCCGTAGCATCCGGAATTGTTGGTTCTTTTAATTTAGTTTCGAACCCAATACAAAAGGCTTTGAAGGGCCCGGTTGGGGTTCTGTTTCGTCGTAAAGATCTCGACTAACAGTGTCCGAGACAATGGAAAATGCATCGCATTCTGAGTTACGGTTATAACAATCGTTAGGGGCTGCTAGGCTTGCACGTATCTTGCTTACCTCCTTTGTTAGTTTGTGTAACTTGCGAGCAGATTTTTTCCTGTTCTTTTTCTTGCTACGACGATAGCGCTTGTTCTTTTGATCACAACTCGACGAATCCGAGGAACTGGAGCTGCTATCCCTGCTGCTGCTGCTCGAGCTGCTAGATGAACGCTTACGTGTCCGGGTTTCCTTCGATTCCATATAAGTATTTTCCTGCATTTCATCCACCTCATCCATAATTCTACAAATCAAATTTACAATAAATATCGAACGGTAAAACCGTTAATTTACATTCACAAAAAATATGTGGGTAGATTTGTGCAGTGATAACTGATAAGTAACCCTTTGTTTGACACGGCACAGATAATTCGTTTTTAGTGTTATACTTACGTGAATTTGTTGTCACAAATAACTTACGATAGGAAGTCAACAACTCGTATGAATTTGTGTAATCCAATGATATCGTATTTTGTAACGTAAGTATTTCTTCACTCAGCGAACGGTACTTAGTTAAAAAGAGTTCGCTTAAAATATGAATAGTCGTATTGGGCACTAGACCGTGCGACTGATCACGGCGGGAAATCAGACGCCAATGACGAAACTAATTGGGATTTCATCAGACCCCAGATTCATCCCCACTGCCAGGTGGTGGTAGGAAAAGACTAGTAGAGGGGATACAATTTAGAAAGAGATAGCAATACAAGGCGGGAAACGACATGCCTATCTCAATAAAATAAGCTTCGAATAACGGTCAAGTCAAATTAATAAAATTATATTTTATCATTTTTATGTTAATCAACAGTAAAAATACTTAGGTTTGCAATTAAATTTTTTACATTGAAGCGAAAAGCAACCAGCAAGATCAGATATTTGTGCTATGAATTCTAATATTTGTTCCTGGTTCATAGATGTTTTATATGTATTTAGGTATGTGTTTATCTTTATAAGTATGAATGTCGTCACCTAGTGCCCACAACACAAGCCTACTAGAGCTTATTGTGGGTCGACTTGTGTGAGGTTGTCCGATATTTATTTGTCTTCTTTGCTATCGTCACGCCCACGTTTTACTGAACATATAAATGTTTTCCTACCAAATACCGGTGAATGACGTAAAGGTAAATAATAACATCGTTATAATGTCCTGGAGTGAATAATGTAACAAAACAACTAGGGCTAAATTATACGGGGAAAATTATACTTGGCCAAGATATAGCCCGAGGCTTGACATTTCGCCAATACATGTGCCTACTCTAAGGCTGCCTATAATGTCTACTAAACACAGACAACCCCCACTAGACGGAGCATGTAAGGCGACCCGCGCGCACCAACGATATGGTACGGCAGAACATTAAAGTATCAACACCGCAGCCACCGTTAAGTTACGTCCTTCTTTATGATCCATGCGTCCGTCAACGAAAAAAGAAATTAAATAAATAAAATGGTAAATTGTAGTGTTAAGTGGTATAGAGAGACCTCATAAACATGGACGCAACTAAACGGTGGCCGCCGTGTTGATACTTTAATGTTCTGCCGTACCATATCGTTGGTGCGCGCGGGTCGCCTTACATGCTTCGTCTAGTCGGGGTTGTCTGTGCCACTAAAGGAAAGAGGAGCGGGGATGAATTGAAAAAAAAAAAGATTTGTTAACAGTAGCGTAGCCCAAATGTTAGCTGCTAGTTACATACATTGGAGGACTGAGAAACTGAGGGCTACTAGTAACGAAAAAGTTACGTAAAATTAGCTTCATTTTGGTTACTACTCGTATTAAGCACAATCAAGCTATTTCTCAAGTAAGTAGTTAAACTAGTTGAGATATTTATTTTTTGAGTGTGTGTAAAATGAACCAATTACATTCCTCAGATTTCAATGCACTTCTTTCGGGATTCACAAAGACACAGGTATACACTCACGTGAAATTGTCAGAAGCGGCCCGACATATTTCGAACACGATCGACATTAACTTCACGTGAGTGTAAACCGCTTAATACAACAATTAAATGTCTCACAAGAGTTTGAATAAGATTACGCAACTAAATTTGAAAAAAATAAACCCTTTTGTCGTGATCAGGATGATAACGATCTTTCATCCAGATACTAGCGCCGCGCTAAAGAAATAAAAGAGGTGAATTCGTTGAGTCAAGCAACTTCGAGGATGGCAGACATTGGGGAGGAAATCAAACCGGTTGTCCGGAAAGGGGTATACTAGTTGATCGTCATAAGGCCTAAAATAATATGAGTGGCAAACATTCTATTAAAGACATATTATACCTACTCAAACCCTGAGTAACACTATAGTAAAACGAACCTCGGTGTACACCCCATTAAGAGTCAAATTCGAAATTTAAAGCCAAATTTCACTTTACAAATATTTCGTAGTAAAAAGAAGACTTCTGCATAACACCGACCATTGCCAATTTTTGTTTTTCATTTCGTTTTCTGTAAGGTTTCATGGAACCAAAATTAAGCTCCAAGCAGCCTTTTATTAAGCAAAAAGTGTATAAAAATGTTAAAAGTCCTTTAAAAAACAAAAACCCTTTAATTTCGTGGTGGAAAAAAGGTAAAGTCAGTAACGGAGCGCGGCAGCCCTCTTCCGTTGTTTTAATGATCCATCAGGCTTTGGACGATGGATGCATTAAGCCAAATGCTGAATTTAATTTACACACCAGCTTTTGACTGCGGTTTTGACTGAGAAAT
The DNA here is from genome assembly GCA_947623375.1 of Apotomis capreana. Taxonomy (NCBI): domain Eukaryota; kingdom Metazoa; phylum Arthropoda; class Insecta; order Lepidoptera; family Tortricidae; genus Apotomis; species Apotomis capreana. Next base: position 10,771,501 of record OX392517.1, on the reverse strand, counting down.
TCTTTAGCTTATCTTATCTACCTATTTAAAAATTCAATATCAGTCAAATGTTTTGAAACAGTAACTCCTTCGAATAGAAATAAAAAACTTTTTCAAAATTTCACAGGAAATGATTTTTTCCAAGAATTTTCTTCTCTTTTAAATCATATAAATTTTTCAAATAATTATTACCATTTCGTTATCAAAATATTGCTTTTTTATGCTTCTTTTCTAACGAATTCAATTGCGAATTTTGTTTAAACGTTACAAAGCTACAGTATTACACTCTAATCTATGTATGCTACTACCCAAAAACGTAAAATCCTATAATATTGATCCAGCAATAGATAGAAACCAATTCCCCGATAAAAACCGTTGAAAAAAATGTTCAAATATCGTAACGTTCCAATTTCGAAAGAACGTCAGCCATTGGCTATCGCTGTCACTATTAAGCGTTTTTCCAAAGGAGTATCTCGCTTTCCCGACATCTGACGTTTAATTAATTCCCGCCAAAGTCAGGCGTTGTAAGGCCGGGACGATTTATCAACGAGTGGCCGAGTTAATGATGAAAATGTGTGTTAAATTCAGTTGATTAGTGCGTTGTGGGTTAGATGTTGAACGGTTAAGTCATATGTCAGGTCACTAGAGAGTTAGTGGGTGCTTCTCTTGATTGCTGGGTAAATATTTAAATGCATAATAGTTTTATTCTTTTGTACCAAGCGTTTTACACTTATGTGAAATTATCAGGAACGGTCCGACATGTTTAGAAATCGTATGGACCTCTTTATGCTCTTCATCAGGGCCTGCTAATAGAGACGGCGGTTTGGACAATTGCGTGGACACCGTTAGTCAATTGTACGTGTTGTCTATGGATGACAAAAGTGACGTTGGAGTGCCGGAGGGACAAGTTGTAGGCCTGCAAGCGCCCCCCACCCCCGCGCCATCGACGCAAACTATTAGAGCGGAGCGTCGATCAAAGAATCAGTGACAAGTTACCGCGCCACCGTATGGGTTGCACTCCCTGATGAAGAGCTCTATACAGTTGTATTCTTAAATGTAGAACCAATGTCATGTGAGCATGCTTAGAGCTCGTTGAATATATATATATATTTATTGTCCACGTAGCGGAAGAATCAGTGGGGATGGTTTGATGTGGACTTTCTCAGGAGGCTTTTCTAATAGTTGATATCTTTCAGCTGATATTTTGTGTGTATAAAATGTTTCACCCAACATGGATTATAACCCCTTAACTTCTTCTTCTTTTAATTATTTCACGCCTACTGTGGGCCTAGTGTTAAAGTATCCGTGCACCGAAAATCACGGGGTATTCTTATGAGGCATTGAAATAAATATTACATCATCCCTCATCAATATTCTTGTGTACTCGGGTAATTCCGAATGTCGGGTAATTCTGAAAGTTACTGATATTTAATAAACGGGGAAACATTTTTTGCGCTAGCAACACTTCCTCAGATACTATACACTTCTACAGTAAGAAGAAATGTTGCTAGCGTAAAAAATGTTACCCCGTTTATTAGATATCAGTTATTTTCGGAATTACCCGACATTCGGAATTACCAGAGTACATTTACCGTAATACTTGCGGAGTATTAATATTGAATCCTGTAAGTAATTTGTTAACAGTTTAATTGTATAGTAAGCAACTTATTTCGAACTCCACGGAGTATCACCCTTTTATTTATTATAATATTTATAATTCATATGTTTCATGACATTTTTGTGGAAGGTTAATGTTCTTAATTGGGCGTAAAAACGAGTAGGAGCCCAGCGTCCTTTGATCGAAAAACGGGGAATAGAAATAGACGTGATATTTAAAACATTGCTTTGAATGTCTATATTTAGAACACACGGTGTAGGGTAACTCCCTACTAAAAGATTACACATGAGCATAACACTTCCATTTAATAAAGTTTTGCAACTGTTTTTGAAATCTTTATGAAAAAATTCTATACTCAATTTTACCCTGATTTGCTTAGTTTTACGGCTGGTCAGTACGATAATGGCGACCATTTGAGTACGATTTACTTTACAACGTCTCTTTGAAATGGCTTTCATTATGTTGAGTGTAGAACCTTAGTACCAACAGTATTGGCAAGAGATATATATATATAGATATATATCCTAACAAGTGTCCGTCCGGCCCTGGGATAGTGGCGCTACAAACAGCTTTCAAAGAAAAATAATGTGCATACGAATACGACGTCATATTTGCATTATTAAGCGTCATCATCATCAAAATTCAAAACATTGTTTACCGGAATACTGCTCAATCCTTCGTTTTTCATGCGAAATAAATACTGAATCGTATGAAAAAAAATGACTTTCATCACGGTCGATAGATTTGGCTTTATTATACAAAAATAACTTGAAATTTGCGGAATATTCAGTCATGTTTTCCTCTTTGTTTACATCAGTGACATTCACCGACTCGCAACAAAAAACTTGAGTTTCATCACTGTGGATAGTTTTGGCTTTATTATAGATAAATAACTTTAAATTTTCGAAGTATTCAGTCGTGTTTCCTCTTTGTTTACATCAGTGACATTCACCGGCTTGCAACGTCAGTTATCAAAAATTTTTCATTGACAGTAAGATAAATTAGTACCACTAAAATCCGCAATATGGCGTGAGTCATAAAATACCCTGTTAGGTTAACAAAGTTAACACCCCTTAATAATAACCCCATATACATATGACTCTGAAACTGTTAACGTCAAACGATTGGAAACTGAAAATTTTAAAATACTTCATCCTTCGCCGCCTTCATAATAACCCCCTTGAGCGCAACTTTCAGCAAAATTAACAAAGTTGGGACCCCGCCCCGAGATCTCAGGTAGCATAAATCGTGATGAAATTTGAAAATAAAAATGGGCCTCGAGGGAATTTAGTATCTCAGTGGATTTATTGGTAGAGGCAATTTGAGAGTGTTTGCTCGCATGAGATAAAATTGCAATTTATGAGACTGCTGACCGCCTTCACTAGGTAGCTATTGGTTTTGTTTGGTCTAAAACATTATCCTTAAGATATAAATGCTTCATAAAATAATCATTATCAACATTGGCCTTTGACATGTATAACAGATGTTTATAACAGTTGTTAAGCCGCGAAATTGTGCGCATCGGGTTGCAAGCATGAAATTTCTACCACACATAGAACGTTCCGCGGTGATTATTTTCAGATGTGGAGGAATAAATAAATAAATAAATATCGGACAACCTCACACAAATCAATCTAGTCCCACAGTTAACTCTAGTTGGCTTGTGTTATGGACACTAGACGAGAAATCTGACTAGATTCGTCCCCCGCGTGTCGGGAGAGTGGGAAAACAGCGGACTATGAACTTTACTGATTGGTTAAGCATCGTTTAATAAAGTGCGGCATTTACGAAGATGGCTGGATCGCCCGATTCACAAGCGACAGCCAGGGCCGCATAATTGACAAATCAATGTCGCGTCTGTCAATGGAGAGGGAAAGGCTGCACGGTGGTGTCTCCGGTTTGACTTGTGGGAAAGAGAAGCAAACCATGCTTCATCATGTGCAACCACACCATCGCACAAAGTCTTAATGTACCTAAAATAATTTTTATATTATAGGTACAACTTATAATTATTATAAGTTGTAAGTACCTATAAGATGAATTTTATCAACTTTTTGTCAAATAAGGTTAAATTTTAAATTTCAGTCGCACAAATTAATCTATTTAGCGCTAAAACCGCCTTGTTGATAACCTCTTACTGTAATTTCTTAAATTACACTCGTATATTTCCTATTTGTTTTCAGAGGAATACCATTCACGGCATATTTCACTACTTCTTTGAAAAAAACTGCTTTCACCAAATAAAGCTTTGATTCATATTTATGTGAGCATTAATTCGATACAATATTTTTGCACTCAACTGTACCTATTTCCCAAAGCTTTTAGAGATAACCTGTATCCTGTACATTTTACACATTTTGTTTTCCTTCCACTCTATTTAACGTAACAGTTAAAACAATGGCTACGATCTTCAACTAGCCTGTCTAAACTTTGTACTTAATTAATTTAGGGTCCCACTAATTTAACGAGTTGCCCTTTAATTCAGGGGCGGGAAGACCAAGTTGGTCTGAAGTTTTCAATAGAGTTGTTTAGAAATAAACAGTCGACATGTGTTTTAGTTAACCTTAGACAACGGTTATTTTAAAATTTATGATACGTCAGGAAGGCTTAAATAATCAATATACACGATATAATCTGTGGTGTGACAGCGGAAATAAAAGAAAATGTTACAGATTTATTTGCGTTATTATCATTTAATTACTTACTACTTGTACATAATATTTTTTCAGTTCTTTTAAGAATGCCAACACCACAACTACTTTCCTAAAAGCATGGAAGGAAACTTATGCAATATCTGAACCATAACTCTCCAATCTTTCCGCCCCACTTAACAGATAAGTTTGATGGGAACATAACGGATTTGTAGACGTTCATCATTGCCATCCTCTTAATCAATTTAATGGCCAACGGATCACCAGACCACAGAGATTAAGTGCTTCCAATAACATCCTCCTTAAATGGCGAAAGTTCCTTAAGTGGATAGTTGGTACGTAAATTTTAGTTTGTCTTTGTACTTAAGTTCTTAAACATCATCAATGAAATGTTACTAAGCAAGCCGGTAAAGTTGGAGGCCTATGTCCGGGTATTTTGAATGGAAATGCGGGGAAGCCTAGTGGATTTGGTTTAGTAATTACGTTTATTAAGGTTCGGTAAACCGTGGTTAATGCTTGATGAGAAACGTCAATATGTATTCATGAGATATTTCTACTTCTAAAGTGAAGAAATACAGACAAAGTCTAAGAAAACATACCTAGTTATTTGAACAAGGCTTTGATCTTATTCATGTTGTACATAAAAGATCTTAAATACTAGCACATACTAGGTGGGTTCAAAACATGAGCCCTGTAGGGCACAGCAATATCTAACAACTAAAAACTAAAACTTATTTAAGGGAATATGTTGTTAACCATTTATAAGATTGTAATTTAGTAAAACAGCATTCTTATTTCAAAATAATCGGATACGAACCTGTTAGTTAACTACGACTTTATCTCTTGTGTGATGTATTTACATAATTTTTTTCATCAACTGCACTACCCAAAGGTTGTATTTAGAATAGATCGCTCTTTAGAGATACTATCTGTAATAGGTAGTATTAAATGTAAAATTTTCCATGACGGACACATCCCTACTACATAGAAGAAGGGCATTATTTCATTTTTTTCCTTTATTGAAAAATTTTAGTGTTCAAGAATTCTGCGTTCACACAGATTGGGTTTCAGTAATGTGCCATAATACTTTTAGCTATCGCTGTGTTAATTTTTATATAATGTAGTTCTATTGCAAAACCTCATCAAATTAGGCTCCAGTGCCTCAAGTGTTTGCACCCAACTGAACGAAACGTCTCGATCTCATGTCACCCTGAAAATTACACTTTTACAAAACTCTCTTGAGGCCTCTATAAAAAACTACGTTAAAATCAAACTTACACTAAGTGGCGTCGCACTTAACGGGAGCAGTATTGAACTCCACAAAAACGCACCTCAACCACCACAAGAAACATTCAAACCCAAACTCCAAGTCCCTTATCGTTCCACTGAAGTTAGCACTAATAAATAATTTAATGTTAACTAGTTGCGAACTGCTACTGATCGCGGGAGTTTCACTTTGAACCCAGTTCATTCGTAGTTATCAAAGTACTGTTCCAAACGAAACAAATTGCTCCGGCCAATTTTGTATCGGAATTTATTTCACTGCTAACTTTCAGCTGTTTATCAAATTTTATCGTTTCGGGGCCGCACTAGGGGTCTACTGTGGGTTTTGTGTTGTGTTAAATTGAAATATCACTGTTACTGGGTTAATTAATATCAACTCGATCGGTTAATAATTATTTCATTGGGATTCTATGGCAGATCGTGGGATCGCGGATGATCGGTGGTTGTGGATAACCTTGAGTTGTTGATAATCAGAGATCAGACGGATTGGCGTCATGCACGAAATTATGTGGATATGAGCTCAAATATTGAATACATTGATTGCTTTGCGTTAATTATACAAAACTACGTGTATAAGCCTATAACTTCTTATAACACAGGTACACAGGTTTACTGTGTTTATATTATTGTAGTTGATAAGTATAAGGTAAGGTGGGGGAAGATTGAATGGTTTTTTGTCGAGATAGACAGTGTTGTGTTAAAACCCTTATAAAATAAAAAACTATTTATACCCCTTCAATTGTATTAATTGGAAGGCATGGGCAAGGATTATATTTTTGTATTCTGTTGATAAAACTCGGCTATGCCTATTCTAATATATAAAAATAATAAAATAAAATACACTTTTGTCTAAAAAATAGACGGGTCAAGATGGAATGGTGGAGGGGTAAGATTGACATAGTTTCTAAATGCTTTTAAATGAATGCAAACGGTGGCTGTTGCTCGTTATTCTATAGAGTTTCTTACGCTGAACAGATACAGCTGATTGTTGCGTGAATATTTCTGATAGGTAACGAGAAAACGACAGCAGAAAAAAAAAGTATTTCACTCTTACCCCGCTATATAGGAAAAAGGACAGTGATTCTCAAACTTTTAATTGGACACTTAAAAACTAAACACTTTTTTATACTAAGAAGATCAATTTTGGAATCAAAATAACGGTTTCATGATGATAAACTGTTTATTTTAGAAAAGAAATTAAGTAATACAAAAAATTGGGTGTTTTCTTGCAGCATGATTAATTTTGTTACAAATTAAGTCAGATACATGTAAAATATTAGGAAATGAACAGTAGGACATTTAAAATCCGCGTAGAAAATTAAGTCAGATACTTAGGTGCTTACATTTAAAATAACAAACATCTTTGGGAACAAAAAAAATATTATTGATTATCCAGAGGACACGACTCAACAAAAGTATTTGTATGAAGCAGCTTTAATTGTTGAACTGAATTAAACTCAACGCGCAAAACAAGTAGGTATCATAAAGGCAAATCTACTCGTAACTAAATGAAATAACAGATAAAAGAATTACTTAAATGGAAAGTAGTGTTCCCAAACGAAAGCTTCATAGAGTTATCTTTAAAATATGACAAAAACAACAAATTACAAATTACACATTTATTGAACAATGAGATCTGACGATTTCACTCAAATCGACTTAGTCACAAACTAAGAAAATATTTGTTTTTATAAGTATAAGTTTAAGACTCACAATATGTTTCATTTATACTTCATAATTACTACATATTTACTTTATCATGAGGCCAGTAAAAAAACATGTGTACGTTAATATTTTTTTTAAGTCCAAAGTTTGAGAATCTGTCTGTTTTTCTATGACTTTCGAAAACGGGGGAAGATTGAAACATTACTATTTCAATGTTACCCCTTTGAAATTGACTGGGGAAAGATTGAAGTTTCTCGTAAATCGCAATATAAGAGTAATAGCTACACCTTGCACTAGTAAATAAATATAAAATCTAAAATAATACATAAATATTCAGTCAGCACTTTTATTCACACCCTATTAGTCAAGTTATGAAACACGGGGTAAGATTGAAAATCGACGAATTGACCACGAAATGCTGACCTTCACAAAATAACACATAACACGCGTCTACGCACTCCGAGCGGTCTCGGGCGACTGACTGGCGGATCCTAATAAAATGGCGGTTTAATTGATGATACCAGCATAAAAAAAAATAAAAAATGTAGGGAGTTATGTGACACTTTTTATCTTTCCCCTATTTTCATCTTCCCCCACCTTACCTTAATTTACAAAAAAATACTGACTTGAGTTTTTTCTCAACAGTAGCGTCCTCTTGTGAAATTCCGGTAGATTCAGACATGTAAAGGGCCCTTGTGGCTTAACTTTCGTAATAAAGTTCCTTATTTCATTATTACTTGCTTGTTTCAAGTCACATTATTACGTGCAATGATCGGTCGTGCAATGATACGTTGTGCAAGGATCCGTCAGATCTCTGCTTGATGATATGACTCTGAAAGAGCATTCGATACAATCGGTATTTTGTATTTTTTCCGAGACAGATCCGTCACGGTTTTAGAGATAGTTTTTTGAAAACTTAGTGACACCGTAATCTCCTATTCTAGATGATGAAAATAACCAGCTATGGACAGCCAGCAAATGGTTGCATCGGTTGAAATTATATTGGAAATTATCATACACCGATGTTGCACTTATCCCAATATTAGTTGATTTTACCGAAAATACTTAATGAACTTGAATCAATGATTTTTGTAAGAAGGGTACGGGAAACATTCATAAATTTATTTATCGCTATAATAGACACTTGACAGTGCCGAAGACTCTTAATTATCTTCAGTGAATGATCATTGTAACATATCAAAAGCCTAATAACGAAGCTAAAGAGGAAAATTCTTTATAAATGTATAAATCTCGAGGGATCTTCAGAAGGTCGGTTTCAAGGAAATTGTAATAAATGAGACTTTTTAATTAGATTTCGCGTTCTTCAGACAGTTAGAGGTTTTGTATGAGTTGTACGGTTTTAACCGACCTCATCTACGAATGTGTTTTTATTTTTATATCACACGGGATAAGCAAGCAAACGGATCGCCTGATGGAAAGCGATTACCGTGGTCCATAGTAGGGCTCTCGGTCGTGTCCGGGTTTCGTGTACCCGTTTCCGTGTACCCGTTTCTCTGTTACACGGAAACGGGTTTCTGGCCCGTTTGGAACGTGTAATAAAGACCCGTGTAATTAAGACCCGTGTACCCGTGTACCCGTGTACACGGATCTCAATCACACGCGGGTCCGACCCGCCGTCGACGTGTTGTGGCCATCTTACGGTTATTCTTTTAAAAGCTATGGAGTGAGAAATGGAGTATAATAATCAGGGATTGTACTTTTTCTAGCATTTTTGGTGCAATAACGTCAAATGACACGACAGCGACTTTAGTTTGTCGACGTGTATAATAGAATTGACGTTTAAATTTATGTAATATGACGTTATCGTTAAAAATAAAACGATATTTTTTACTTTATCAGTTATTAAAATTGTGTAAATTCCTCAAGTTTTTCGGAGGGTATAAATATGAACTATAATCTGATATAAGGAGCTGAAGAAGTGACGCAGTATGTTCGCCAGAAAACCGGCTACTCGCTGAGGGACCTGAGGGTGTTCCAGTTGCATTCGCGCCACTACGTGCACTTCAGCTCGTTTGTAGTGCGCGTGCCGCGGCCGCTCCAGGACACCATCGCGTGTGCTGATTTCTGGCCGAAAGGTGTCGTGTTTCGTCGGTTCCGGGGCAACCTACCAAATCCAACACCCGAGATGTCGGAACAACGTGGCCACGCCGTTTCGCCGTCAAAATAAACATTGTTCGGTTCATGACGCATTGGTGTAAACTGTAATGTTATGTAACCTGTTTTTCAATAAATAAATAAATAAATAAATAATTGCAACTGTGTTAGATATTTCCTCATATGTATAATAAATTAATCCTTCATTGCATTATGCATATTGGGTTGGGCTTAACATGTTCTGAGAATATTTTCTGTATTTGCGATTTGTTTAATACGCTAATTTATTTATTTTTTGTTGCTTAATTTTATTAAATGAAAGCGGCCTCTCCTTCAACTTTAACGAATAAAAGGTCTTCCAGGCCTAATGTCAAAACAACTTGTAAGTATTATCAGTAAAATTGTCGTGGTTAATTTATGACGATAAACAATGGGTATTGTCGTTATCTGCAAGTGCAGCTGCAGTGCAACCCTAATCCTATTCATAACTAATCTTAAAAAAAGTTTCCATAGCAGGTAACGTAAGAAGGTAGGTAGGTATGACAACTTTTTGCACCTAACACCATAATGTTACATCCATTATGCAAGGTGTTAGGTATTAATCAGTACCAGAGATGGGCAAAATGTAATCGACTAACAACTAACGATTAAAATTAACAGAATTAATTGTGATTAACGACGACTGATCAATCATAGTTGTATAGAGTGCAACTAATTTAGTTGCCGATTGATTTCGGACAACTAAACTTTGTGATCGACTAATTAGTTAGACTATTTTTCCACGACTAATGTTAGAAGCAAATTGAACGAAAAACTTGGTATGTCTATTTTAATGTAATGTAATGTAGGTATGTCTATGTAAGCTATAAAATGGATTAGTAAAGTAGGTATATTTTTTTCCTCCTTCATAGGTACATCGTTCTCTTTCTTATTTTTTACCTAGGGTCCGTGCCCTTAAACCATTTCCTATATTTGCTATAATAATCGTAAGAGCATCGTAATATAATAAGTAATAATCACCTAGAATCTAAAATGACAGAACCTAGAATCAAGATTATAATATAATATGACCTAGATACCTCAAACAAAACATCTATGAGTATGAATTTATGAAGCATGAGCCTTACATGGAATAGCCTGATCGATCAATTCGCTGCCGCTCCAATATATATATTGGCAATAGCGCTAATAAATAAAATATGTCATGTTGATATATTTAAATGTAGAATGACGCAAGGAAAATGTACAATAGTTAATATACGTATACGCAGCGGGACCCCATGTAATTATGGGTTAAGTCCTATATAATCGAGTTGGTATATATTTCTACCTCTCGATTTATGTACTTTTAAATTTCTACCTTTGCAAATTAATGAAAAAAAAAGGATTTTGTGCCAGCGGGGCCCTTTGTTAATTTTAAGTTTACAGACTAAATGAATTACTATTCATGGAGCCTCTTATTTCTACCTTCCAAATTACTGTTCACTGCCCCCTAGATATAAATAGTTTTTGAGAAATACGCGTTCAAAGATTTTGTCCTTCTAGCAGGGCCCTTTGGTATTTAGTGACTTACATGGCCCCAGATAATTTTAAAAAACAGCCGGTTATTTCTACCTACTTAATCAATTATTACCAACATGCTAGTGACAGGTTTTCAATAAAAAAAAATAGAATGTATTATATTATTATACTTCAGCTGAATTTACATGATTGAATAAGTACCTACCCATAACCTAATAACAAAAAAGGACAATGTGTTATATTTATTAAGAACCAATCAAGAAATCATCATATTATAAAAAAAAAATAGCAATCCCAACCATATCTCATAAACCTACCTACCGCAAATTATTAAATTTATACATAAGAAATAGGGTAACAACATATTTACATTACGATATATTTATTTTTTACAATACATAACACAGTGTATTTCAATGTTTTCTATTGGGTTACTTTGAATGTTTTCGTACAAATCGTCATAGCACTGCCAACGATTATCTTGTCTCAGGCAATGTGGGCGGTAATGAGCAATGCTTGGACAATAACAGCCGGTTATTTCTACTTGCTTAATGAATTATTACCAACTTGCTAGTGACAGGTTTTCAAGAAAAATAACCTACTGAAACCGTGAATGAGCTAATTCTGACTGCACTAACTTATCAGGAAAATGTTATAATTAGTATTCGTCATCATAACTACACAATGCAATGGCGTTCTTTTAAATTAACTTCTAAGATTCTCTTACATACACAACTAGGAGCATCGTAAACGCATACCTATAGCTGGCGCGGGTGCACAGAGTGGGCGCACGCGCGCGTGTGCCTTTTGTAGGTATAATCCGCCGCACGCGTCCGCGTCAGTTAACGTTGCTCATACTATTTTTAGGGTTCCGTAGTCAACTAGGAACCTTTATAGTTTCGCCATGTCCGTCTGTCCGTCAGCGGCTTAGCTCCGTGATCATTAGTACTAGAAATCTGAAATTTGGTATGAGTATGTGTATGTATCACGTAGACAAAACGGTAAAATAAAAACTAAAAAAAAACTTTTTTTTCGGGTGCCTCTCGAACACCTAAAGTGGGGGTGAATTTTTTTTTCGTTCCAACACTAGTGTGTGGGGTGTCGTTGAATTGGTCTTTTTAAAATAATAGGGGTCCCTATACATTATTTTTTGATAGTCAGCAGTTTTGAAAATATTCGCTCCGAAAATAAAAAAAATAGTAGCGTCCCTTTAACTTTTTAACCACGAGTCAAAAAATATGGAAAAATTCATGAAAATGAGGCGTTATAAGTACTTTCAATAAAAACTATATTGAACAAAATCGGTCGAGCCGTTTTTGAGTTATCGCAAAATTTCATAATTTTCTTAAAAGGACGTAAGTTGACTTCCAGTAGGTAATAAGTAATTACAGTTACTTTGGCGTTTACGACCTTTTTACAAAGCTTAAAAATCTTTCCTGTAACTTAAGTCTATTGTGAAGGATAAGCAACTACGGAACCCTACACTGAGCGTGGCCCGACATGCTCTTGGCCGGTTTTTCGGCAAACCGCTCAGCGCTCACCCGCTCCGTGCACCCGCGCCAGCTAGCGTAGGCCCTAACAAAAATCACTTGCTTTGCTTCGACTAAAAAAGTAACGAGGGTAGTTGTGAAAAATGTAAGTAAGCGAGCACTCGGAGTATTATTTTAGTTTGGTTGTAAGCATATTACTGGTCAAATGTGTTTCGAATTATATACATTGTGTCTATTTAGTGTTAAAAATGGTAGGACGGAAACCTGAAGTGAGTTTTATCGAACAGAAAGTAGTAATTGAAAGATTTAAAGACAAATTCGAAAACTGTTTACCTCCTCCAAGTGACAAAGTGTATTTGGACATTTCCAATCAATTAAATAACCGTATGACTGTAAAAGCGATATATTTATCAGTGAAAAAATATTATGTCCAGTTTTTCAGTGCACACCTTTCCCTGAAACGGTGTGTAGATGATTTGTCAGTATCGGGAAGTGACGAAGATTTATCTTTTGATAATAGTCAGTGCAGTGACAATGATTCTTCAACTACTCATGTGGATTTTTTAATGGACGTTCACAAATGGGAAGAAATCGAACCCAAGATTTTTTACACCCACAGAAATGACTCTAAAAAACCAAACCTTGTGTTTCAACGTCGAATAAAATTGCCTCAAAATAAGTGGACTTACGTAATTTGTCAAGAAATTTGGTCACATACTTCCTTACCTTGTACTTGGTGCATGAAAACTCACCACGTTTATGAAGCTGGATATGTTAAATGCATTGGACATTGCAATCAATGTGCGGCTTTCGTCGAAATGATAGTAAAGCCCACTCCTAATACTGATAACTTCATGAGCGTTAATTGCATTATAAAGGACTTTGATAAAAAATTTAAACATGATCCAGGGAAAAAATTGCGCATGACTAGTTATCAACGACAAGAATTGAGTAAATGTCTTCTTAATAAAGCTGCTATAGTCGTGAGATCTGAGGTTGTTAATAACTCTGTATGTCTTGAAAATGATGAACGTGAGTCACCTTTTATTCCCAAATTGCAAACACTGAGGCAAATTAAACACGAAACTAGGAATGAGAACATTTTGCATAAAAATCCAATTCTTAGTTTGGTCAAGCTAAGTAATAAATCGCCATTTTCATCGGTCATAAGGCAAGTCTCCGCTCGACCGTTCTACTTGCTATTTTGGACGCAGGAACAGATTGAATACTATAAGAAATATGTACGAAAAAATGATCGTATTTGTGTGGCGTTAGATGCAACAGGATCCATTTGTCAAAACGTCGATAAAAAACACAAAAGCGATGAGAATTTCATAGGCAAAAACAATTCTAAACATATCTTTCTTTATGTGTGTCTCGGATATTCGAATCAAGGAAGCAGTATTCCACTAACACAGATGCTATCAGAAAGCCAAACAGCAGACACAATTACAAAATGGTTAAAATCGTGGGTTGGTTTTGTGACTCCTCCTCATGAAGCAATAACTGATGACCAAGCTGCTTTGCAATCAGCTGTAGTTACTGCATTCACTCAATTCAATTGTACTAAAGACTATATCAAACATTGCTTTAAATTGCTTGAAAATGAATCTACTGAAGTACCTTCTTGCTTTGTGAGACTTGACACTTCCCATTTTTGTAAAACTTTGTCAAGACTTCCATGTCTTAAAGATTTAAATCCATTGGCAAAAATGTTCTACCTAAAGTGCCTGAAGTATATCAAAATATGTGAAAACTATGAAATAATCAAGCAGATAGTGTGGGATTTGATCATTGTTTCTACTCATAAGTGCACAGGAAAAAATAAGAAAGACTATACTACATGTTCAGTTAGTACACGCCGGTTGAAAGACTTAATTTATAATACTAATTCATCCAATGAACTTGAAGACACACAAGAGGTCATTGAAAATGACAGCGATGTAAGAGAGAAAACCGAAAAGCACCAAAAAGATCAAGAGATTGTTTACGGCGATGTATATTGGTGGCAAGAGTATATTCATCGAAACGAACTTATTTTGATTTTGGAAGACCCAGGCGATTTACCAAATCCATATTACCTTCCAGAATTCATTTGTGTTCTTAAACGACTTATATCTCGGTTACCATTGTTCTCTAATGTCATGTGTAAATTTTTTAAAAGCGATATATTATCGCCTAGCAGTAGTAACTGTGAAAGTTATTTCAATGTTATCAAGAATTCCTTGTTGAAAAATTTTCATATGAGACTAAGAGTTGATGATTTTTTGATAGAATATCACGACCTATTGAAAGGTACATTAACACTGGCTATCAAAGGTTTAAAAATTGCTCCACTACAACGTAGGCGACAACCAAAAAAAAAAACTCAAGACCCAACTCAGCAAGAAGAGTCTCTTTTTCCGATTGAATCAGTATTCAGTGACAATCCAATTGACTGCGAAAATTGGCGCGGATTGATAAAGATTAGAAAACAAACAAAATCACAGAACCCAATAATCAAGAAAGAATCTAAAATCAAACGCAACGATTCAAAAGGTCAACGATCTAAAAGAAATATGACTTCTTCAAATGAAGTAACTTTTTTGAAAAACGGTGGTAGTTGTTCAGTTAATGATGCATTCTATTTACTTGTTAATACATGTGCATTTGATTCGGTGGCTCATGCTGTAGCTGTAGCATGTTTGGACAATGTGTATGTAAATGATAAAGTAAAAACTTCTGTCAATGCATTCTGTGAATTACTGCAATGTATGCTTAGTAATAACAACAAAACTCAAATAGATTCCCTTAGAGCATCAATACTATCTAAATATTACGATTCTGCCATTAATGAGAAGAAAGTCATATCAGTCAATTGCAATACCAATGTATGTGATGTGTTTGAAAGGGTTTTATTGAACGATTTTCCTAGTGCAATCAGTGTAAACACTTGCAGTAACAGATATTGTGCCGAAGAACATATTCGACGAAATGTTCCAATGATATGTATAGATATAGATTTGCTGAAACATCAAGGTATACAGTCGTTGGAAAAAAGTGTTTATTTACATAAAAACAAACCAAAATGCGTTCAAAAAAACTGCAATGGTAGACGGGAGATTGTTTACGAGCTAAATGTGATAATTTCATTTGATTTTAATGGATTTGGGAAAATGACACTATCTGATATACCTCAAAGTTTATTAATCAATAATGAAAACTATTTATTAATTTCAGTAATACAATATTGTCCAAGCATTGCTCATTACCGCCCACATTGCCTGAGACAAGATAATCGTTGGCAGTGCTATGACGATTTGTACGAAAAGATTCAAAGTAACCCAATAGAAAACATTGAAATACACTGTGTTATGTATTGTAAAAAATAAATATATCGTAAGTAATGTAAATATGTTGTAACCCTATTCTTATGTATAAATTTAATAATTTGCGGTAGGTAGGTTTATGAGATGTGGTTGGGATTTGCTATTGTTTTTTTTATAATATGATGATTTCTTGATTGGTTCTTAATAAATATAACACATTGTCCTTTTTTGTTATTAGGTTATGGGTAGGTACTTATTCAATCATGTAAATTCAGCTGAAGTATAATAATATAATACAATAATATTTTTTTTTATTGAAAACCTGTCACTAGCATGTTGGTAATAATTGATTAAGTAGGTAGAAATAACCGGCTGTTTTTTAAAATTATCTGGGGCCATGTAAGTCACTAAATACCAAAGGGCCCTGCTAGAAGGACAAAATCTTTGAACGCGTATTTCTCAAAAACTATTTATATCTAGGGGGTAGTGAACAGTTATTTGGAAGGTAGAAATAAGAGGCTCCATGAATAGTAATTCATTTAGTCTGTAAACTTAAAATTAACAAAGGGCCCCGCTGGCACAAAATCCTTTTTTTTTTCATTAATTTGCAAAGGTAGAAATTTAAAAGTACATAAATCGAGAGGTAGAAATATATACCAACTCGATTATATAGGACTTAACCCATAATTACATGGGGTCCCGCTGCGTATACGTATACCAATAGTTAATGCTGAGATTTCTTTACAAAGAGGTTTAAATATTGTCAATGACCACACGGTGATAACAAAATAGACCGCAACAAAATAGATAATAAAACAACATGCAGATGTTTATTTCAATAGAACGTGTTATTTTTAGAAGGTTCGTCGGCACTTGCACCAAAATGCAACAAACAACTTCCAGGTAAGTAGGATCCCATCAAAAACATAAATGTAAAATGAGAGCCAAGTTCAATATCGCGTGCACTTCGCCGACAAAAGAATTGAGATCTGCAAGGGCGCCAAGTTCTTTGCCCTAAAATTTTAAGATACAAGGACATGCGACATACTCGATGCATTTATTTTACTTGGGGTGTAATTCAATATCAAGATTTGACTTGGCTAGTTTTCACAAACTAACTAAATTTTATAAAAGAAACATAGTCATAGTTCATTATCAAGCTAACAGTAGGTATAAGTAACAAGACGTACACTAACTTGCGTACTTACCTTTACGAAAATAGGTTAATGATTTGATTGATTTTGATTTATAATATAAATTTATATTTTAAAACTAGCCAAGTCAAGTCTTGATATTGAATTACACCCCAAGTAAAATAAATGCATCGAGTATGTCGCATGTCCTTGTATCTTAAAATTTTAGGGCAAAGAACTTGGCGCCCTTGCAGATCTCAATTCTTTTGTCGGCGAAGTGCACGCGATATTGAACTTGGCTCTCATTTTACATTTATGTTTTTGATGGGATATCATTACTTTTTGTACAGAAATTATTATGATGTGTAAATTACTTAATTATTATTTGTTAATTAGTTCTGTGTGCTATTCTAGTACATCTTTTGAAAGTTTTGAATAAACAAAGAATTTTCCAAAACGGTTAGTACGTATTGGATTTTTATGTGCATGTATGTGTGTGTGCGTGTGAGTGTATAGGTATGCTATTCTAGTATATCTTTCAAACAAAAAAAGAATTTTCCAAATCGGTTTATAAATGACAGAGTTCTGAGGCAACAACCATCAATAATAATAATAATAAAAAAAATTAAAAAATCACTGTTTTAGATTTTTATATGTATACACACACAATTACTAAGCTGGATGCCAAATTTCACCTTTCTAGGTCACCTGGAAGTGGGTTAGGTTTTTGATTACTAGTGAGTCAGTCAGTCAGTGATAAAAATACCGTTTTTTGGACTTTAATATCTCAATAACTATTTAATCTATATTAATGAAATTTGGGGTTCTACTTGTTCTAAAGGATCTTAATACATAAGCCAAATTTCATTTTTTTATGTTAAATAGATTTGGAGTTATGGGGGGGTCAAAAGTGGCTCCAAACGGTTCGTGTAATATAACACACGGCTGCTGCTCGCCAGTTCCTGCGGTGAACTTGGCTGGACACGCTGCCGCGTGTCTAGATTATCCTATTGTTTTCTC
Source organism: Apotomis capreana (assembly GCA_947623375.1). Lineage (NCBI taxonomy): Eukaryota > Metazoa > Arthropoda > Insecta > Lepidoptera > Tortricidae > Apotomis > Apotomis capreana. The sequence goes on along the minus strand of OX392517.1, from coordinate 10,753,717 downwards.
GCCGCGTGACACTAAACAGAGTTGTACTAATGACACAGACAGCAAAATATTGATAATATCTATGTCTATAATTTACTCAGTATCGTATAGGACTTTACAATAATCGTTAGAACTAGTACTTTAAGTATCAAAATATTAATAGAGCACCAACTACTACCTATATTGTTTGCGATTTGTAAACATTGCAGTTTTTCGTTATTTATCCTTATAATATTGTTAATATGGCCCATAATATTGCATTGTTATTCAAGCGTTACAAATTAAACTTGAATATATACATAATTTTAGCTCAATCGGTTGAAGATATCTGCTTCAAAATAAGTTGCAAGATTCTACCCAAACCAACATAGATACAAGTGATACAACATACGAGTACCTACAATGTACATACCTACTCGTAGTTACATATTGCAAGTTAAATAAAAATGCAAAACCGAGCGACTGCGTAGTTTTAATATTGATTTCATCGTGAAATTTAGTCGATTGAAACTAAAACTAATTCAATTGTTAGTCGAAGATTCTCACAACTAAATTAATCGCGATAAAAAATTACGAATGATATTTTTAATCGATTGATTAGTTAACTAAAAAATTAATCGATTAATGCCCATCTCTGATCAATACCCTAATAGTGATTATAAAAAAGCAGAAAAAAATATTTTATATGACGTTATTCGATCTTTTTTACTCCGTACGTAATAATATAAAATCAGTTTATCATTCAATAATGAACAAATTATCCGTTTCATTTCAACTTCAACTCAAATAATAACTGGTTCGGTCCGGGCGGGTCGCTCAGACGTGTATTCAATACCCGAGTGAAGGCGCGAACCGCGGATCCGGATCCAAACTTAGAAACGTTTCCTAGAGGACACGTTTCCTAGCGGGTCCGTGTCGACCCGTTTCCGAAGGAAACGTTTCCTAGCCGGTTCGTGTAGATCGGGTTGTTAGTACCGCCGGTGTTAAGGATCCGTGTACACGTTTCCGCGTGTAACACGGATACCGGGAGCCCTAGTCCATAGACACCTACCTACAACACCAGAGGAGTTGTGACTCAGTGAGTGCTTTGCCGCCGTTTTAGGTGAAAGTACGCTCTTTTCTTGAAGGTTTGATAGTGATGGTCTTCTGTCAACAATTTATTATTATAACAAGAGATCGATCGATCTTAAAGCACTGGTGAAATCTTAACTCCGTCCTATTTGAATATACTCTTACGATGAAATGAAAGAACTTTCTGTCTAATTTCACGTACTACCCGGTCAAGTTAAGTATGCGACTGTTATCTATGCCGACACATACAAAGGAGACGCAAATGAAGCGCGACCGGATTGGCGAAGTTGCGATGTTCTAGAGAGATATCGCCACTTGTCAAGTAGGGACACGTCAAAAGTGACGGATGGCAATGAACTGGAGAGATCTCCATGACCTCTCCAAAATAGGTCGAATTGCCCACCTGTTTTTTAGGGTTCCGTACCCAAAGGGTAAAAACGGGACCATATTACTGAGACTTTGCTGTCCGTCCGTCCGTCCGTCCGTCCGTCTGTCACCAGGCTGTATCTCAAGAACGGTGATAGCTAGACAGTTGAAATTTTCACAGATGATGTATTTCTATTGCCGCTATAACAACAAATACTAAAAATGAATTAAAATAAATATTTAAGGGGGGCTCCCATACAACAAACGGGATCGGTTGCGTAAACTTTGCACCTCATTTGTATGGAGCGCTACATACCAGTTGCAAACTTAACTTAACCACTTAGGGATGGAAAGTTTTTGTACGGAACCGTCGGTGCGCGAGTCCGACTCTCACTTGGCCGGTTTTTACCTGATTACCTATAGTAAAGAAAAAGAAATACGCTGGAAGCGTTGCGGGCACCTAATAGTCATGACATAAAAGAGAAAAACGGCGTTTGATGATAGAGAGGTATCATTGAGCAATATAATATGATAAAAAAACATGCATGGTCCTTAATGAACGAAACAGGTCATGCAACCTAGCAAGAATCCAAAATAGCAGTGTAATAACTATCGCTGAAATGGCTATATTATATCAGTGTCAATCGAATTAAGCCTCAATTTTTCAACACGTAACGTTCATCCTAGAAACAGCCCGATAAGCGGAAGCTGCCGCGTAAATGACGTAGCATTATAATAATAAATTCTTTATTTCGGACAATTTACATCCATAGTTTGTTAGTAAGGCTTACCCGCTACGTTAGTAAACTTAACACTACATTCAAGTTATTATATATATATATATATATTTTTTATAGGTATATCACTTAAATAACATATTGTGCTACACTATTAGTCTGCACTATCCAAAATCTAAATAAATGGCAGTCATTCCTCTCCTCTAACGCTTTGAGGATGCCGTTGGTGCTTTGCCTGATTATGATGATTGTCCATTCACTGGGTGCGCAAAAAGTCTACAATGTCCGGTGAAATACTAGTGAGTAGTTTTTTTTAATACCTAACTTTGCACCTAATTTATATGGGGCGCTATACATACCAGGTGCAAACTTAACTTAACCACTTCAGGATGCAAAGTGTTTGTATGGAACCCTCGGTGCGCGAGTCCAACTCGCACTTGACCGGTTTTTTTTTATTGTAAATGCACTGTTGTGATTTTTCATAGTTTCATGCATCACCTTGCCTATAACTTATACAATTTTGTTTTTTAATGCATACACATTTTACATCAACATTTTAATGAGATTGTCTTTAACAGTTTCAAATTATAAGTGAAAAATCAATTATTTAACCATCTATACTTTAGAACATTAGCTTTTGTCACACGCGACTCTTTCACGTGACGTGTAGTCTGTCCCTTTCCATTTAATTCTTCTTCTTCAAGCGGAACAGAATAAGAAGAAGAAGAAAGTGGTCTGTTCCTTTCCATTTTATATGGCGTGTGGGAAGTTGCGCAAGAAGCCAAATTGCGGCAATTTGCGTGAGCCCGATTTCTCTTTGGAATATTAACAATTCACTACAGTTGTGAGTTTCTAACCATACGATTCTAAGTACTTGGAAGTCAGACAAGACCATAGTTTTACTGAGCTATTAATCATGAAAAGGTTCTGAACCAAATTGGATCTGATCAATAATTGATTGCTTCAAGTCTCACAAACTAATTGCATAAATTGCCACTGAATATTGAAGAGGTCGTAGAAACAACTATTGTATCGGTAAATAGGTGGCGCTAATTTGTAATGTAATGAATAATGGCTTACCCATTATAAGTTAGTAATATAATGTAGAATTGTTACATTATCAGTGAATAACAAGGATTATCTAACATTATTATTATAAAACGGGTTTTAATTTAATTGCGTTCCAAACGTCGAGGTAATTAAGAAAATGTTATTTGTGCAACAAGAGAGCAAAGTTGGTTTTTGTTGCGAGTGCTGATTTTGAGTCCCGAGCAAGCGAAGGATTCTAGGTTAGAATCCTGAGTGTAGCGAGGGACTCAATAGCACGAGATGCAAAAACTTTGCTCTCGTTTAGCACATACAACTTTCCACCTCAACAGCGAGAACATATTCGACTCTTTGTACTTTTTCTTCCAACCATTCAGGTGTAGGTAGGTTTATAGCCTTTGTTGCTGATTTCAATTATATTAGTAATTGGAAAATAGAAACCAGCTGCATGAAAAGGAATACAACACTTTACCAGTCCCTTACAACCACCACGGTTGTCATTATTTTTGATCAAATTGGAAGATTTAGCAGATACATTACGTGTTTATTTATTATTACGAGATTTTGTTTATAGTTTGATTGATATCAAGATAGGGTAGGATGGCATAGCTTAGTGTCGGAGGCCAAGATCCACTTCGGGCGCTGAGTCAGCGTAGTAAGTAAGTTTCAATAACAATTAATGTGATATTAAGGTGTAACCAAAAACTAATATTATTTATTTATTTTAACAAATCTCATGCATGCATCCAAATATTATATCCACAGCGCAGGTTTCGTCATAAATACAAAATGAGCATCCGTAGCAACCATCGTCACAATGACACATAATTTTTTATCAGCAACAAGCTTCATCCAAGTGATACAATATAATAAGCCGCAACACGCTTTGTCAATAACCCATAAAAAATCAAACTCCGGCCTGACGAGTACCTGGCGGAAATGTTCCAAAAATGCTAGCAGCATTGCCCCGTTGTATTGCCAGCGATATTTGCCACCAGGAACCAGGTACGAGCCAGACCGGGGATCACAACCTCTCTCTCTCATACGCTGTCCGATTTTTTTTAATAACGACTTGGCCTCTGAGCACCAGGGTCCACCCGTCTCGACAGCCACCGGAACAAAGTCATACACTGGCTCCAAGTTCGAGTATTTGGCATGTTTTAATTTAGCTGCACTTTCAGCCGCAGCCCCTGCTTTGCTAATGGTTTGGCCGAGGTGGGAGGGAGCGAATGTACTAACACATGTTGCATCCCAAATTAGACTAGGTGTAACTATTTACTGTCTCACATTTAGTTAACTTTTTCAACCAAGTTTTTTTTTTTGCTTACTTAGAAATAAGCACAACGTAAAAGAGTTGTGAAAAAAAAATCTCTTTATTTAAAAATAACTAATTAAATAAGCGCCATTGATTAATCGTTTAAAACATTGTTGCTATTAGAATGTTTACTGACGTTTATTTCATTTAGAAAATTGATACCGGCGCCGGTGGGAGAGAACCTTTATTCCAGCGACGAATATTTTACCCAACCCAAATTCATCTTACTTTAGATTCTATTCTAAATTTCCGATATTCCGTCATATGAATCTGGTCGTATAAGTAAATCTGGCTCCATGTAATAATGCAGAGAACTAACTGAATTGCAAAAGCGCCGTGTTGACTGGGAAGTTTCAAACTACTTGGTTTCCTTACTTTATTCTTGGTAGAGGTGGGTGATCTCGTGATGAAAAAATCACAGTTATCGGTTGTCTCAAAGTACAGTCTAAAGGCGCGAGTATACGCCTGTAATATGACAAGATAAAACACAAATTAGATTTTAATATATATTTGTTGGTTCCATACCTCAAAAGGAAAAAAACGGAATCCTTATAGGATCACTAGTTGTCCGTTCGTCCGTCCGCCCGCCGTTCTGTCAGTCAAGACCCTTTATCTCGGCAACGCGTAGGTATTAAGTTGAATTTCAAATCATATACTCAGTTTGCAGTCCCTTGAAGCAGTGAAATTAAACTGCAAACAACAAAATGCCTCAAAAAACGTATATTTGGTCTCAAGGGAATCACAATTTAAAGCATATTTTCCGTGCCCTAGAACTATGAAATCTGACAAATAATGCTGTCGTATACTATAGGGGAAAATCTAAAACTATACATTTGTAATTAGATAGTAATAGTCTGTATTTAAAGTAGGTGTACCTATGTAATGTAATGTAAACCCGAAGGCAATTTTAGCAGCTCACAGTGATCTATTCTTGATGTCACCATTTGGTATGTGTTTAAGTAAAAGTGCCAATACTCCATCTGAAACGCAAGTAGCAATGTGAACAACAGGTGTGACATAAGTAGGGTAACGTTGCTTAATGAATCTGATTGATTACATCACTTTAAATGCCCTCTGGTTTTATAACTTTTTCGCTTGCTCATATGCAGTCGGGATTTGAACTTTCCAGATCCATAACCCGAAGGATTGTTAGAGCGAACAGACTGTAATTTATCCATGACGTGACTATCTGGCATGACAAAGTTCTAATGGTATTTTACTGTGATTTTTTTGGAACAGGGACGACAGTCACAGCTTTTGTATACTTATCCACATCTCTAATTCGTGGTGTAAACAAAAATGTTAAGTAGAACTCGATGTCTGGATTCAGTTTGTGTCAAATGTCCAGTAACTAGTAACTAGATGAGGAATCATTATTTTTGGAGCGGGACAATTCTACTAGCTTGAAGTATTTTCGCGAACTTTTCTGTTATGTAGGCCCAATGTTACCATGCTCAGTTCAAAAGAGGCAAAACTAACAAAACAATCTTATTAGAAAAAAAAATATTGACATTGATAGCAGCCATTACCAATGTAATTAGTTATTATATCATAAATGTAATTGATTGTTTTAGGTATTATTATACAAATATAAATTAGTTCTTGTTGAGTTTTTTTCGGCTTTCTTCTCAACAGCGGTCTCCTCTTGGGAAATTCCGGTAGATTCACAATCTGACTTGTAAAAGTGCCTTTATGGCCAAGTTACTGAATATTATTTAATTTCATTAATAAGTAGCAGAGTTTGGTGAAGTTAGCAAAACATTAACCTTTAACCCCCCCCTTAATTGGTAGATTTTTTATGGCTTGTAAATATGGCCGGGGATTTTCTCGACAGATTAATGAAGTTTTCCTTAAAATCCGTGCAGCCGTTTTCACGTGATGCGCGGTCAAATAAACAGACAAACAGTTATTAAGAAAACTTTTTTAAAAACTGGCGGTACATGTTCTGTTATCGATTCTCAGTATAGGCCAACATTTTTTCAAATATCTTCCATGTACAGACTTTTGACCCTCTTCAGCTTTATTATATGTATTTTAGATCGCTCTTTAGCGATAAGACCGCCTGTTGTTTACCTCTATTGAATGTTACTTGTATTTTTTTTTGTATTTATTTCCTGTTGAGGTGTGCAATAAAGAATATTCTATTCTATTCTATTCGTATAAATTATAGCCCATTGATTTTTACTTTTAAGAGGTATAAAAAGGGAAATATTTTTATTTTATGGTGACTTTTTAACGAATATATTGTTTGTTACAGGTACTGTGACTATGACGAGGAAAATGCTTCACATACTGCCAATCAATATTAGGTAAGGTAATACTCAATAAGATGTTTACGCAAAAAAACAGTATTTTTATTTTCATTTGTTAATACGTAACACAAAATATTAACGACAATAACACGCGAATTCACGGGACTACTGTCACTCCGTACCTGTAAACAGATCTATACTATTATAACATTTTAGATTTGTATTGAAAATCAGTTTTCTATGGAGAGATTACAGGCAAAATCTTCATACCGCGATGCAGGTACGTCTTTTGTTTTGTATGGTCGCGCGGCGCCATCTGTTGGTCATATTTTTTGTCCTCTCATCAGACCGAAATGGCTGGACTTTTCATCAATTTTAGTAAAAGACAAAAATACGCGGCCGAAATTGCGGGAACCTACTAGTAAATTATATATAACCCGTAGCGCCGGCGGGCTTCTAATTTAATTTAACATCTTAATTCGTTGGAGCCTGAATCTATTATACGAAATTACAAACCATTTTCCCTCTTATCAGGGAACTATCCGAAAATTCCTAAGCTTTGTAGGGAAGTTTTACAGGTCGGATTAGAGTTCTGCCACAGTAAACTAGCACGGTCAGTACGTCAAAGAGCACACAAGCTTTACATGTGTATAATTAACAATGATTTTCCGTTCCTTGAGTGAGGTTTCGAAATATATATTATTCAAAAAAATTGGTTACAACATATATTGTAATTTTCTTGCGTCGTATTTTCTTTCTCCTGTATGTATTTTGAGGTGTGCAAAAAAGAGTACGTGTATTGTTCGGGTTCGAATCCCGGCCAGGGCAAATATTTGTGTGATGAACTCGAATAGTTATTTGTGCTAGGGTCATGGTTGTTCTATGTATGTAAGTATATGTCTATCTATATAAGTACGTATATCGTCGTCTAGTACCCATAACACAAGCCTTCTTGAGCTTAATTTGGGACTAGATCGATTTGTGTGAGGTGGTCCGATATTTATTTATTATTTATTGTATTGTATACGCATACCGCATACTGTTCACAGTCAAGTAAATGTAAAATCACCAAGTGCATTATTCGAATGAAAAGTAATACAATAACAAAGGTATAATATGTCCGAGTTCACGATGTTATCTTCAAAAAAGTTTTCGGTTTCAATGCATAGAAAATTTACTTAGTCATTTAATCGTATGGCAGGGTTGTACGTCAAATACAGCTTATATATTAAGAACATGTACTAAATAAAGAAATAAATAAGTGTTTACGTTTGCAATATATATCCACTTTCAGATCTTTCTCTCCTAGTTGAAACCTGGCTTAGAACTCACTTTACATGATCTTTCCGCTAAGAACAATGACGAAGGAAAGTAGTTTCTAAGGCGACGCAGTTGTATACAGCAGTACAGCACACCAACGGAACTGGCGGTGTCCTGAGTGCAAATCCTTGTATCATGATCACGAATATTAGTTTCATTAATGGAAGTTCTAAGTATATCGTCTGGTACCCATTAGTACAAGCAATGCTTTGTTTGTGACTAGATTTTTCTAATATTGTCCCTTCCCCTAATATTTAAAGCTTACTGAATATGTTTATTTATTTTTTCTCCACTTTGCCTGGTGGTGGGCAAAAAGGGGAGCCCAAGTCGCAATGGCAACTGACAAGAAGCCAACGGTGCCTTGTCAGTTGAGACTGCCATGCTGGCCCGAGAGACGGTTCTTCCCGTGTCGTTTGAAGGGTTGGGACCCTTGTTATAAGAAGGAGGAAACACACTGTTTTGTTTGTATTTCACTGTGACTAGTTTGGTATGTAGGTAGGAATTCCCGAGCCGGGTTGATTGATCGATGGGGCTAGTTTGCTGTCCCGAAACTTTTTGTTTACGCGTAGGACAAGTGGCTTGTTAATTATGGGAAGTGACGATGGTGTTTACGGATAGCGGGGACTTAATTTTAAGGACTAAGAGTGATGGCTGAAGGAGTCTAAAAACCGGCCAGCGAGTTCCGTCCAAACACTTATCCCATCTTAACTCGCCGGGTTAAGTTAAGATTGCACCTGGTATGTATGGTGTCGGATACAAATGAGATGCAAAGTTAACGCAACTGATCACGTTTGTTGTATGGTTTGTTGTAGCCCTACTTAAATATTTATTTTATTCTGTTTTTAGTATTTGTTGTTATATCGGCAACAGAAATACATCATCTGTGAAAATGTCAACTAATAGCTATCACGGTTCATCAGATACAGGTTGGCGCAGTTTGTAGTGCAGCTGCGTACTGATCCGGCGGTCCTGGGTTCGAAACCCAACTAGGGCAAGTATTTGTGTGATGAACTTGAATATTTGTTCCTGGGCCATGGATGTTATCTATACATGTATTTAGTTATTATGTTTATCATCGTCTAGTACCCATAGAACAAGCTTTGCTTAGTTTGGGACTAGGTCGATTTGTGTAAGATTGTCTCTGAATATTTATTTATTTCTTACGATTCCTCGGGTGGCGACCGTACCTACCTAACCTACTTTATTGTTATACTTCGCTAATTAAATGTAAATTTTTATCAAAACCCGCAGGTACAGTTGCCGAAATTTCCCGGTGTTACTTAAAAGAGCACTCACGTTTCGGCGAAAGTTTAACACCAAAATGCATTCGGGAAAGTTTCGGGTGTTCGTGTATACGTCTATTTTACTAATTAGTTAAAAAGGCTCTGGCTGGCGTAATGAGCTCTTAATTTTTTTAGGAAAAAACGTGGCCTTTCGCCCCTTTGAGTACGGTGACTCTTAACACGAACAGACGTAACAGCTTGGTACCTAAACTTGATACTTTAAAGCTGACTTAAATACAACAATCATTCTCGACAGAGCTCAAAAATTAGCCAGACTTATGTAAGAGAAGAGAGGATAGATTCCTCGTAAAACTGATGGCCGTAGGAGTTATTTAATGGCGACCACGCACCGGAAGACATAGTGTAGTCCCACAAACACATCAATATCCGCAAACGTTTTTTAAGTATCAAGTATGAAATAACACTATGTTTTGTCTCGGTCGAAAATGTATCTCTGAACTTACTCGATCATCTATTGCTTACTTTCCAGCCTCTACAATAATGTACACTTGCATACATTTATCTGAAGTGTATATTTTTTGTGATTACGTAGAGAACAAATGCCTTAACCTAGTCTTAAACGGTTCCCGAACCCGTGGCAATCCAAAGAAGAAGATGGCAGCCCGTCTAGCACAACTATGCTTCGCGACTCGTGTCGCACGACATAGCGCTACCCGTCACTCTCTCACATTACTGCACAGCAAGAGACGGGTAATTATCTCACGCGAGAAATAGTCGCGTATGACAGTTATGCTAGAGATGCTGGACTACGTGAAAATTAGATTACAAAAGGCAGTGATCGTAGAAAGTGGAGAAGAGCTTACAGTGACTGTAATCGCTAGAGACTGCGTAAACGATTTGTATGGAGAGTTGTAGTTCTACAAAGTGACCAATAGAGGCGCTGTCCTATTCTCCATACAAATCGTTCACGCTGTCGCTGGCGAGTACGGTCACGTTAACTCATAGTAAGGGTATTAATAAGAAAGCGGTCGCTAGAAGATCCGGGATATCGCTAGGTAGAAGAAGACAGATTGCGTGCGTACGATTATATATACAATATTTTGCCACGGAACTAAATGTCCAGTAACACGGAATTCCGCAACGTAACGCCTGAAATTTTCAAATATTTTCTAACAACTATTAAGGGCCTTATACCTTGCTATGTGCGAGTGAGTTTTGAATTAAAATATCCGTCGCGGCAAACTCGCTGCGTGCTCGCCTTTATAAAAAAATCGCAAGTGTGTTAAGGCCCTAAAAAGCTTACATCAACTTCCACACATATTGCGAATACATCCCATTGGAAGCATTTATGTAGTATATTGCTTACTCTTTGTAGTATTCAGAAAATAAATAGCTATTACATAAATAATATCAAGCACCGAAAATAAGGCATGAACGTAATGGGGCCAAGCCTACATTACCGCTTTTTAGGGTTCCGTAGCCAAATGGCAAAAAACGGAACCCTTATAGATTCGTCATGTCTGTCCGTCTGTCCATCTGTCCGTCCGTATGTCACAGCCATTTTTTTCCGAAACTATAAGAGCTATACTGTTGAAACTTGGTAGGTAGATGTATTCTGTGAACCGCATTAAAATTTTGATGCAAAAATAAAAATTAAAAAAAATATTGGGGGCTCCCCATACTTAGAACTGAAACTCAAAATTTTTTTTTTCATCAAACACATACGTGTGGGGTATTTATGGATAGGTCTTCAAAAATGATATCGAGGTTTCTAAAATATTTTTTTTCTAAACCGAATAGTTTGCGTGACAGACGCTTCCAAAGTGGAAAAAAGTTGGTCCCCCCCCCCCTCTAACTTCTAAAATAAGAAAATGACAAATCTAAAAAAAACATATGATGTACATTACTATAAAAACTACCAACGAAAATTGTTTTGAACGAGATCTAGTAAGCAGTTTTTTTTTAATATTTTAATACCTAACTTTGCACCTAATTTATATGGGGCGCTATACATACCAGGTGCAAACTTAACTTAACCACCTAGGGATGGAAAGTGTTTGTACGGAACCCTCGGTGCGCGAGTCCGACTCGCACTTGGCCGGTTTTATCAAAAGGGCTAGTTAATAAGCGATCTGATCAGAGGCCAACACGACATGAAGAAAGAAATACAATATTTTTTGTTTCAAAGTGAGTAAAGTGGTCCTATTACTGTTGGCTGAATGTATGTATATATTTATGTATTTATTGTTTATTATATTTATGTATTTATTTGTTTATTTATTTGTTTCTTCATCATTCATCATCATCATTTCAGCCATAGGACGTCCACTGCTGGACACAGGCCTCCTCAATTGACTTCCACATGGGCCGGATAGAAGCGACCCGCATCCAGCGAGTCCCCGCAACCCTGACCAGGTCGTCCGACCACCTTGCGGGTGGCCGTCCTACGCTGCGCTTGCCGGTACGTCGGAAAATAATAATAATAATATATACATAACAAATGTACTTATATATTATTATTATTTTCCGATTTTTGCACCGCCTAATAACAAAATCTTATTTTTACAAGTTCTCCACTACCCAAAGGTTGTCTGGAAGAGACCGCCTGTTGTTTACCTCTAATTTTAATTTCTTGCATTGTATTTCTCCTGTATATTTTATGAGGTATGCAATAAAGAGTACTTACGTATTGTATTGTATTGTACTTGTAAAGTGGGTGAAAAATTTAGAACAAGTAGTAAAGAGCGAGAGTCTTCACACAACAGATTTGCGAAAGATGAAGCTAGGTTCCTCGAACCCCTTCAGTTGCGTAGGGACATTGGGTCGCTGAGCGTTTTCTATCCCCTATAGTGAGTGCTGCTCTGAAGAGCTATTTTCTTCTATCCCACTCTCCCTTTTTAAAATATGGAACTCTTTGCCAGCTCATTTGTTTTCTCCTTATAACTTGGGACTCTTCAAACGTAGCGTGAAGAAGCATCTCTCGGGCTAGCATGGCAGTGTCAACTGACATGGCACCGTTGGTTTCTTGTCAGTTGCCATTACGACTCCCCATTGGTCTCCCCTTTTTGCTTACCATCAGGCGAAGTGGAGCCACTATGTTTTGCCTATATAAAAAAAAGCCGATTTTGGTTTTATGTGTGCGTGTCTACGAACCATTCATAGAGATGTTTGCTTGTGACATAGACGTTGTGACAGATGCGCATACGGACGAAACTTAGTCCATGGCTACACAAAACAGGATCCCAGTTTAACATAACACTATTTTTAGTAACCTCTGTATGCAAAATATGGCATCGCAATAAAATTGGTTCAGCCTTTTAGGCGTGATGAGGCAGTAAAGAAACAGACATACAGACTAACACGTACTAAAAAAAAACTATTCTATACTATAGCCTAACTATAGCCTTCTTCACGTTTTCTGTTTTCTTTCAGCCTGCATCTGTCTCACTTCTCTTTATCACCAGTCAACTTGGTGGAGTGCATGTTTCTCTTTCTGCCATGTGAGTCGGAATGTATCCAGTACATCCAACATAACTATGTCTCTTTGACGCAGTACAAATACTACCTCTCACTTTCCTTTCAATAGCATGGGAACAAGACAGGTAACGCTGAGTCGCGCGACAGGCGAAGTCTCGGCAAGATATATTGCCAATCTTTCAAAAGTTAAGAGACACGTGCACCACGAGACGACCAAATGTCTTCTAATAATATCAATTACGCCCCATTGGAGTAAAATTATCAAAATCACGTCTTAAGAGCCCTTTGTTGATTGGCCCTTAAATTTTATCCAGTCGGAGGCAAAGTTCTAACGAGTGGGTCTTTCTTGTTGCTAATTACTTTGGACCTTTCCTTATCATTACAAAGTTTTCACATTCAAAGTTTTTTTTTGTCGAAAATATTTTCCCTTGAATACTTCGATTCGTTGGGTATCTGTTTGCGAGTTTTCTGTATATTTTTAACCCTAGAGTAAAAAAGAGGGTGTTATAGGTAAGTGTAATATGTATGTGTATCTGTGCCTGTCTGAGGGATTCTAGCTCCCAAACGTGTGCATCGATTTGGATGCGTTTTTTAAACGATTTTTTTGTCTATCGAGATGGTTCCTAGCTAAGTTTGATGGAAATAAAAACAGTCGTTTCCAATATTCAGCTTTAATTGGAACAAGTTACAGGATTTCAGCCAATATTGAAGCTAAGAATTCCAAATGTTGTGGTTATGTTCAGATTTAGTTACATTTTTATTCCACTCATTTATGCATGGCATCATGATGACCACCTACTTGTGTCTTGGGTGTATAAAATATTTAGATTAATTAATATTGAATGGTGTAATTTAAAAACTAATTTAACTTTTTTATTAGATGTTGTCAAGGAAATTGACTGCTTTTTTATCTTTGAGAAAGTTATTTAGCGAAACAATTAGGATATTCATTTATTTCCTTTTCATACGAATATCATTATTAAATTATGTTCCTCTAGGGCTTTTTCCCGTTTCTCTAGGCCAAGTTAAATTATTTCCTAAATATTCGTTTATTCCATTTATTTGTTTGCGAATTCGTCTACTTTTAATTAATGCTTCCCCATTCGCAATTGCACCAACATCAACTTTCTATTTCTGGAACTTAAACTACGTAAATCTATTCGGTTAAACTATGTTATTTCGTGTAAAACGCACATCCTAGGGTATGGCTAATGCGCATAAGCATTTCAAAAACATATATGACGCAGAGGGCGCTCCAGTAGCGTAAAGAATTAAGGGATGAAAGATTTGGTGTGATTGACGTAGCGATCGGATAGCTCAGTTGGAAGAGCAATGCGCCGGAAACGCAGAGGTCGCGGGTTCTCAAACCCCGCTTCGATTGTAGTAGATCGAAATCAATTTTTCTTTCTTAATTTACCTTTGTGTCAATATTTATAAAAATAAAAATGTGGTATTACCACATAAAAAATATGAATCGATAAAAAGATTCTATACAAATATTTACGTTATTTCAGTTTTTTAAATTTAATTCGATCAATTAACACCTTCCTTTCACTACAATTTGCATTTCTCAACCGATTTTTGTGAAATTTTGTGCGCAGGTTCAAACGTAAAAATTATCATATTTCAGTAATTCTGTAATAAGATTACAACTCCCGTCGATACACGCTGTAGCTGTCGCTAGTCGCGATCGTGACGCGAATGCGCGCCGATTTCGTCCGAACTAATGTAAATTTGACAATGAACCCGTTCAGATCAAACTAAAGGGGCTAGATGGAATTTTGATAGGTACAGGGGTATTAGAATATCTAAGGATGATTGTAGATTGTACCTATGATACTTACTTTTTACTCAAGTACGTTAAAGAAAGTGCCAGAAAATGCCTCTTCCGCGGAAGAAGTTGCCAGTACTCTTACCATGAGTTTACAGCGACAGTACTCGCTATGTGACTGCGTAAAAGATTTTGTATGGAGAATGGTAAGGAGAATTGTAGGTATTCTGTCGCTGGCGAGTACGGTCACGTAGAATAGAATAGAATAGAATAGAATAGAATAAAAAATTATTCGTTAACATATTAGAAATAAAATAAAATAAAATAAAATCGATGTTGTGTATGCCACGAAAAGGTCACACCTCAGCATAAATGCTGGCCCGGGAACCAGCGCTGGTCTTCCGGTGAAACCTATCGGTGACGCCACGGTGAATCGCACACGCACGGCTGCACTCTTAGACTGAACGCAGCGTAAGCGCTTGTCAATGCCAAGACAATGACATTGACAAGCGACAGTGCTGTCAATGTCACTGCAGACCGTTAGCGGAAAAAGAGAAAAGAAAAGAATCGAATGCAATGCCGAAATGTGTACAGCTCATTAACATTTAGCAGATTACATTTTACAAGTAATAAAAGTGTAAGTAATAAACATTACATCAATTAAATCAAAACCGTCGTTTTGCAGCTGGGTTGCAGTTCTAATAATGCCGTCCGTAACAAGTGTACTATGGATATTGGATATCCAAGATGGCGGCTGCAGGAGCAGCGAGTAGTAATGGGATTACTCACAGCAGCCTAGTATCCGATGCTAAGTTATTGAAATTGCTGCTGAAAGATACTCTATACCGGAGTATCGCTGTTGTGCTCGTAATGGACATGGATTGTTTTACAAACTTTTCATCGAATTTTCTTTTCATAGAAATTTCATTTCATCAAAAGCATTTTTTTATGAAACCTTAAATTATGGAATGTTATAACCTAAACCATAGATTGACATTTTCAAGATTTCAGAAAAATGTATGACTTTCGAGGGAAACATTGTCTAGGTATGTAATGAAAATTCTGTGAAATGAAGCATTCGGTGAAATGTTTTTCTATGAAAAAGGATACCGCTCTTAATACATCGGGTAATTTTCTTTACTTTATCATATCAGCCAATATACACGTCCACTGCTGGACAAAAGCCTCCCCTAAAGCTCTGTACAACGATTGGTCTAGCGTCGCCCTCATCCAATTTCTGTCCGCAATCCTAACCAGGTCGTCGGTCCAACTTGTTGGGGGCTTTTCCACGCTGCTTCTTCCGGTCCGCGGTCGCCACTGAAGAACCTCCTACCCCAAAGCACTTACTTACTTATGGATTACTAAAAGAGCGATGTTCACGTGAAAGAAAAAGTGTTAACACTCCTTTCTGCTTCTTCATACTCGGGTAAAAAGATAAGATATTTTATTTCACGATCAAAATTACAATAAAAGTTTGATTAATGTCAAAATTATACGGATTCGTATCATGACCGTCAAAAACTATTGAATCATTATAAAATAATATATACTAAAGTATATTATAATCCATGGATGTTGGAAGTCCATCATCATCATCATCATCATCAGCCCGTATCTATCTACTGCTGGATTAGGGCCTCCTCGTGCATTTTCCATTCGCTGCGACTCCGTCTACGGGCATACACTTCCTTCCCGCGACCTTAACTATACGTCTCTCCATCTAGCTGGGGGGTCCACGCTTCTTTTTCCCATGTGGAAGTCCATGTGCCAAAAATAGTTAATTGTATCCAAATACGCCGATGGTCGATGGGGCAGAGTTCTAGAGTGGAGACCACGAACGACAGGCCCTGTAGGACGGCCTCCCGCCAGGTGGACCGACGACCTGAAAAGAGTGGCGGGAAGCGGTTGGATGCGGAAAGCTGAGGACCGGGTATGGTGGCGCGAACTCGGGAAGGCCTATGTCCAGCAGTGGACGACTCCGGGCTGATGATGATGATGATGATGAATTACGCTAAATAAAAAACTAGTAGTTTAGTGCATATTTTAATAAGTATCGTATATAATAGACTAGGAATCACAAAGTGTAAATATAGTTCATTTCATATATCAAGGCCCGAGATAGCACAATGAGCATAATATTTATCTTTTGTTGACTAATTGCTTTATGCTGTCAGTTTTACTAATTGGCACGTATCGGTATTACCAAATAATAAAGTTCTTGTTAGGGTTCCGTATCTAAAGTACAGATTAATATAACCCTAAAGGGTAAAAGGGGACCCTATTAGATACTAACGTTAAATTAGGTACTAAGACTCCACGGGCCGTCTGTCTGTCTATCTACCTGTCACCAGGTTGTATCTCATGAACCCTGATATACATTTTCACAGATGTATTTCTGTTGCCGCTATAACAGAGAATACTAAAAACGGAATAAAATAAATATTTAAGTGGGGCTCCCATACAACAAAGGTCACCGGTTAACTTTGCTCTTCATATGTATGGCATACGAGTTGCAAACTTAACTTAACCCGGCCAGTTAAGATGGGATAAGTGTTTGTTCGGAACCCTCGGTGCGCGAATCAGACTCGCACTTGGCCAGTATTTCCTTATTTTATCGTTATAGTTTATTCCATTGTTACTTCATAATAGCGTTCTCAAGTGGAATCTGGTAAATGAAATGAACTTTTCAGTGGATACCTATTCAAGATGGCGGCTACAGGAGCGGCGAGTAATAAGATTACTCACAGCAGCCTTGTATCCGATACAAGTTATTGAAATTGCTACCGAGAAGCATGCTTACAGTGGCGTATCTATTGTGCTTTAAGTGGGTACCTGTATTAGATCATTTTCTTTGCAAATAATATTGCTCTGAGCTCCTTTTTAGGGTTCCGTAGTCAAATATAAGGGTTCCTATAGTTTCGCCATGTCCGTCTGTCCGTCTGTCCGTCCGTCCGCGGCTTAGCTCCGTGATCATTAGTACTAGAAAGCTGAAATTTGGTATGAGTATGTGTATGTATCACACCGACAAAACGGTAAAATATAAACTAAAAAAAATATTTTTTTCGGGTACCTACCTCTCGTACCTACACCTAAAGTGGGGGTGATTTTTTTTTTCGTTTCTACCCTAGTGTGTGGGGTATCGTTAAATAGGTCTGTTAAAAATAATAGGGGTCTCAAAACATTACTTTTTGATAAAGTCAGGAGTTTTGTAAATATTCGCTCCGAAAATAAAAAAATAGTGTCCCCCCCCCTCTTACTTTCACTCAACCACGGGTCAAAATAATATGGAAAAATTCATGAAAATGAGGCCTTATAAGTACTTTCAATGAAAACTATGTATATTGAACAAAATCGGTCCATCCGTTTTTGAGTTATCGCAAAATTTCATAATTTCCTTTAAAAGGACGTAAGTTGACTTGGAAAAAGTAATAAGTAATTACAGTTACTTTGGCGTTTACGACCTTTTTACAGAACTTGAAATACTTCTCGTAACTTAAACCTTGGGCTTAAAACCGCTGTTTTAAGCCCATCTCTTGTGAAGGATGAGCAACTACGGAACCCTACACTGAGCGTGGCCCGACATGCTCTTGGCCGGTTTTTTATATTGGTAATAATGGAGAGAAAATGGGAAAAGCAATGCTAGTTTCACAGTTATGCGGGATTATAATAACATCCATGAGATTATCCTCTCTGCTTTGCCAATACTATTTATTTATTTCATTTTCATTGCATAAAACATTATCGTACAAATGGCGGACTTAATGCCATGAGGCATTCTCTACCAGTCGACCTGTGTGCGAAGTAGAAAAATTGTAGACGCTGCAACTAATTAACACATAAGTAACAAAACATAAATATTATATGCATAATATTTGCTATCTGTGGGATTCGTAGTAGACTGTAGCTTGATTTTAACTTTAAACGGGAAAAGGGATACTTCAGTAGTATAGGGAAGTCCCAAATAATAACACTGTGACGTAAGTTTCACATAATGCTGCTGTGAAGTGTTGCTTGATCGGAGGCGGCCGTGAGAATGATATCAAATTAATCGAGCGGCCATATTTATAATGATCGCTGGATTAAGCTGTGATTGGGCCAATGCGTAAGAAGGGCGTGACTCAATTCTTACATGTGCTTGGTGCGATGTGTGAATGTAATCTGCACAACATTATCTCTTTATTTTCAGTAAATACACATGGATATTACATAATGTACATAGGTAGAACATATTTTGATTAAAAAGTTATCATACAAGATTCTTATTGGAAATCCTATTGTTTACAATGTTAAACCTATTCGATGAAGCTTTCTATGTGTTTCATTATATATTTATTCAGGTGGTTTTACATCTTAATTAACCAAAGCTTCATATCTTATCCTAACACAATAATGGAGAGAAATTAACCTTATATATTAAGTAAAGTAAAACGAAAAGAAATAAGTCTTTGTATATAATGATTTTCTTATTATCTAAGCTGATTACTTAATATTACGTGATTGAGCTAACTTATAATTATTACATAAAATCCTAACCTACATGCGACAGTCCCCCCTTCGTACGAAAGTACAATATTTAAGTGGAGCAAATGTAGATAAGTCGATTTGTAGGTCGTCGGATTATGCCTGAGTTAGTTTGGACGTCGGCCACCCTTACATGGCCATCAGGGCCGGGAAAGGTTTTTGCTATAATGCCTCTAGGCCACGTCCCTCTCGGCATAGTATTGTCAGCTACTATAACGACGTCTTTTATAGCAGGATTCTTGAATTTGCAGCGAGTACGGGTTCGTGGACATAGGAGTGGGCGATACTTGGCAATCCCTTTCTTTCTCCTTTTTGCGTACTGACTCCACTTGGACAGGAGTGATTCTGCTATGTTTGCGTGTCCTCTATTTATCTGTATTTCGAGTTTTCTCAATGGCAATCGGGTTTTGAAAACTTCAGCCGCAACTATAACGCAAGCAGTTGCCCTAGTCGATTGAATAAAACTCGCGATTCGTTTTGTTGGAGATAAATAGTTGGATTTATCGCACGTGTGAACCGATGACGTAATCGCGTTATTACGTTCTTCGCCCGTTTGCCGCGGCGGCGGAGACTGCGGTCTCATTTGCGGTCGTATCGATTCGTCCTTCGTAATTATTTTTGGACCGAAAAAACACTGTTTAGTTTTGCTGCAATTAGAGGGCGCGTCTTTAGCCGCGTCGTTTGTTTCGATACCGGTGCGCCATACTTTGTGCCTAATTTTTTCGTCTGACGAGGAAATCGGACTCGCGTACTCGATCGGGACGTTGACTATCTTTTTACGCGGCGCTTCCGGCGGAGGACGAGAGTTTACCATTTCCGCATATTCTTTATTTATCGAATTTTTTATTGGTATGGTATATTCTGCCTTGAAACTTTCGTCCTCGTCCAGCTCGCGCTCTAAGCTGTGTAGCCTGCGTAGCGCATGCGCGCAATTGTCGGGCAATACCTCGTCGTTTGATTGCCGCAACAATCCCGTTTCCTGCCTATTTTCTTCCGGGATTTTCCTACATGTAGCCTCTAGTACGTCTAACTCACGTTGGTCCGGGTCCGCCCGGGGCAAATTTTTCTCTATGTCCGTCGACTCTATACTGTCGTGCTGTTGCGTACAGCTTAAAATTTCATTTTCGGTAGTGATCGGACGAACGTGATTTATACGCGCTTCCTTATTTCCCGGTCTATCCTGTGACCCTAAAAGGATCCAGCCCAGGTTAGTATAGCCTGCGGTTAATGATGAGGTGGGACCGGTGCGGAGCTGTCGCGAAACGATTAAGCCCCAATTATCCTGCCCAATTAAAATTGTGGGCGTCCCGCGCTCATATACTAATTGGTCCGTTATATCTTTTAAATGGTCGCATTTTTCCACTAACTCGCGAGAAACCTCTTGCGAAGGCAGATTCAATTTATCGATTGTATACGCCGAAATTTTTTCTAGATTTCTTGTACATAAACCGCGAATCGATAAATTAATCCTACAGGACTCGTGGTCTGTTATCTGACCTCCAATGCCTTGGATCGCGAGAGGTTTGCCCGAACCTCTGGGGGCTACCTTATCGGCCGTGCCTCGTTCTATTAGAGTCATGGTCGAACCTGAGTCTAGGAACGCTAGTGCCTCGGCACTACCTAACGGGCCTGAAATTTCTACGGGGACTACCATAAGATACGTATTAGCGCGCTGAATTTGATTAATACTGCTAACACTTGCGCGGACAGATTGCGCTTCGCTCGTAAGCCCGTGAAGCAACTTATGGTGACCCGCTTCGCATTCGTTTTTACCGCCTGCGACGTATTTGCACTTAATAGGGCGCAGTGGCGTGCACCTTATAAAGACAAAAAGACACTGCCTACCCTAGTTGATTACAGAATCGAAACATATTATTTATTGTTACAAACATTACCTTTTTATAAAACAAATGTACAAAAATAATCAATTTGCGATCCGCGCCATCTATCGAGTCGGTGCGCCAAAATTACGTACGTGTTGGTCGATTCCGTGGAGATTGACTTGAACGATTCCGCGGCACTAGCGCCGCTTCGCGCCGTAAGCGGTAAAGACAGGCGATTTTCTGTCTAAATTTATATTTGTGTGCCTCGTGGTAACACGGACCGCGTGTGTGTGCGTTCTTATAAAAATATTGCACACAATAACAAAACTCACGCACACAAATACAGAAGTAAGACATTGTCTAATGTCTTTTACTTCCTTACGGAAGTAGGATGATTCCGACCCGCGACTCGACACGGCGAACAACATTCGGTGCGAGCGAGGCGCGAATACCGCGACGCCCGATGTTAAGCGAACAATTCCGAACGGGTAGCCTGTCTCGCTCTCTCCTTAGCTATTATTTTGTAGATTCGAACTTCCGTTCCGATGTTGACTATGTAACGAATTTAAAAAGGCGCTTTTTTGTAACTTTAATTAGCGAAAAAACAGTACTATTTAAGTTTGTCGTATTTTTGTTACCTATATTTTTTGCATACTTGGACGCCATTATTGTTTGTTTTGATTATTACGTGTGATAGTGGTGACTAGTAAATAAGCGAATAAAACTTTTAGTGTATTCTTTTAATTGTGATAATTGTGGTGGTGTTTATTGTTTGTGGTCGTCAGTTAATAGAGGAAATTATTTAGAGATGGTTGATTCGCTTGATATTTGAGAAGACGAAGAATAAAAACTGTCCCGCAGTATTTCTGTAAGTTATTAGGTTCTCGAAATTTTTTGTCTACCCTGTCGTAAATCTCTGTGCACGCCACTGATAGGGCGCCTATGATTAGGTTCTAAGCACCTATAGCACAGCTTAAGGCTTCGGGCCGATTCCCACCGGTCTGCGACAGTTTTTTTTTGAAAATCCGGGCAAACGGCTAATTTGTGATTCCCTTTGCAAAGTACGCAATCCTTTTTATTATTATTGAAATTATTCTGCGACTGCGGGGGCGGTCGAGATTGCGTGGGTTTCACCGTTTGCGCGGGCTTTTTTTTATGCGTTTGCGGGCGCGAATTTACGGTAGCTACGGTAGCGGCGCGGTTCGATTCACGGTATGAGTCGTCGTCCGAATCAGAGTCGCTTTCGTAGTCTCGATAGCTACTCTGGTATGGTCGTCCGCGGCTCGCACCACCGTGCATTCGTTGTTGTGGCTGCCTCGACTCGGCATGGTTCATATTAACCACATGAACGTTTGCACGGGACTTTGAATGTCTGTGGTGTGATCGCTTCGTGGCCATACTGACGTAATTTAAGAAGTTAGCCATCGCGACTAATTCGGGCGTCCCCTGATTGGCTTGTTTATACTTTGCCCATTCATACCTAATTATCGTGTTTAATTTGTCAGTTATTTTACTCACTAATTCGGGCGCGTGTAAATACTGATCTTGGCGCAATGCCTTAATGGTAGCTACCGTATTAGCTACATGGCCGGCAAAAGTAACGATATTACTGCTGTCTTCGGCTAACCTGGGCATGCGCTTTACGTTATGGATCTCGGTCAAAACTATTTCTTCGGGGTCCTCGAAATGCCTTTCTAAAGACTCCATGATTTCGTAAGGATCGGTTACTGTGTACATAATAGCCTTGACCGCTATCCGCGCTTCACCGCGTAAGGCGCGCCTAATTCTACCTACGTTGTTTACGTTACTGAAATGCGGTGCGCTGTCTTCAAACTCGGCCCTAAACGCTATCCATTCCGAGATATTTCCGTCGAAATGCGGCAATTCCGGAATTTGCCTATGCATGGGAGGGCCTTGCAATGCCCGATCGGCGTGTCGTACTTGCCCTAATTCTACCCTATTGCCGTTATATGCCGGGTTCAAACTTCTGTTTTCTACAACGGGTGGTCGATTATCGTAATGAGATGCTACCCAACCCGAGACTCTCTCATCGGCCCGGGCTACGGAGGCGCTATCAGAGTGGGCGGCTTCAATACGCGCCACTTGTAGCCGGCAATTTGCCTCCGCAGCTGCTTTCTGAGCTAGTTCGAGTTCGGCTTTACGCACCTGTAATTCGGCCATTAAAACAGAAATTTGACTGCTACTTTCCCTATTGGCATTAACTAACGTATTGTCCGAATTCCTATCCCCGGGCCTGTCTATATCTCCCCTACCGACTTCTAACGCGTGGTCGCGGGCGGAATGGGGCACAGGGGCCGGGTTCGTCGCGGGTGAATTAGCTACGCTCGATCGCGGGGCGGGGGCCGAGGGGGGATCGCTCGCGGGCGTCATTGTGTTCGCGTTTTTGTTGCTACTGCTTGCGTTATTAGATGGGCCAGTCCCGTAGCTCCAAGTATTTGTAGGATTAGTGGACGTCTCGCCTGACTCCGGAGTCTGGTCTCGTGATTTTTGAGAACGCGTAACTCTCTTTTCCGGAAGAGACATCGCACGGGGGGACTGTCGCTTAACCTAACACACACACTGAATTTAAAACAATAACAAAAAACACTGAATTTACCTAATACCTAACACCTATTCATTAGCGAGGCTAAGTGCGACACTAATGAGCCCTAATATCCCTACGGCGTAAATCCCTCGTTGCACAGATCCGTAACGGCTTGTTCACACCGCTGGGTTACCACCGTACGGAAGCTGTGTTATGCGTCACACTTGAACGCTTTAGACGCGGTACAAGGAGAACTTAATCAATCCGAGACCGATTGATGCGGAAGCAAGGGGAAATTAATCAACCCGAGATCCGATTGATGGCAGAACAAGGGGAACTTAATCAACCCGAGTTCTGTGATGCACGTCGTGGTGCGGACTATTGTCCGATTGATGGCAGAACGAGAGTTCTGTGATGCACGACGTGATGCGGATACGAGGGGAAAATTAATTCGACCCAAGATCCGATTGATGCCAGAGCAAGGGGAAACTTAATTCAACCCTGTCTGTGATGCCCGGCGTAGGGACGTAGGGTTTAATCCACTACACGTCCCTATGATGATTCTCTTGCGCGCCTCCTGACACTGGAACGAAGGTCCAATTCCTTCCTTCTTGATCCGGTGCTCGAAGGTCCAATTCCTTCCTTCGATGATCGCTGATTCTTGATATCCGGCTTTCCAAGTACCAATTGTGGGATTCGTAGTAGACTGTAGCTTGATTTTAACTTTAAACGGGAAAAGGGATACTTCAGTAGTATAGGGAAGTCCCAAATAATAACACTGTGACGTAAGTTTCACATAATGCTGCTGTGAAGTGTTGCTTGATCGGAGGCGGCCGTGAGAATGATATCAAATTAATCGAGCGGCCATATTTATAATGATCGCTGGATTAAGCTGTGATTGGGCCAATGCGTAAGAAGGGCGTGACTCAATTCTTACATGTGCTTGGTGCGATGTGTGAATGTAATCTGCACAACATTATCTCTTTATTTTCAGTAAATACACATGGATATTACATAATGTACATAGGTAGAACATATTTTGATTAAAAAGTTATCATACAAGATTCTTATTGGAAATCCTATTGTTTACAATGTTAAACCTATTCGATGAAGCTTTCTATGTGTTTCATTATATATTTATTCAGGTGGTTTTACATCTTAATTAACCAAAGCTTCATATCTTATCCTAACACAATAATGGAGAGAAATTAACCTTATATATTAAGTAAAGTAAAACGAAAAGAAATAAGTCTTTGTATATAATGATTTTCTTATTATCTAAGCTGATTACTTAATATTACGTGATTGAGCTAACTTATAATTATTACATAAAATCCTAACCTACATGCGACACTATCCAAATAGCAAATATTATGTATATTTATCTTCGTTTTATTAATTTACGAACGCAATAATAGCAGTGCTAATTAATTCAATAGTTTCCTTGCTTGGAACTTAAAGTCATCATATCAGCCGACAGATGTCCACTGCCGGACGAATGCCTCACCCGAAATTCTCCACAACGATCGATCCAATTGCTCCTCGCGATTCTAACCAGCGCTTCTAGCACAGCTGTCACACGCGACTATTTCTCACGCGAGACAATTACCCGTCTCCTTCCATTCAGTAATGTGAGAGAGTGACGGGTAGCGCTATGTCGCGTGACAGGAGTCGCGAAGCATGGTTCTGCTAGACGGGAAGATATTCAGTCCAACTTGTTGTGGGCCACTGGATCTTCAGGTATACGGTCGCCACTCAAGAACCTTTCTGCTTCAACGGCTGTAAGAGCAATATGGCGCCCACTGCCACTTAAGTAAATTATATTAATGAACATTACGCGTAGTTAGTAAGTAAGCTATGAGCTCATCATCACTTTAACATGATCCCTAGAACTATATTAAATGTTCCTAGTCATAGAACGCGCCATTAGCTTCTTATGTTACGAAACATAACTCATCATATCTGTCAGTTAAATTTAGGCCGAGTGGCCGAGTATAGTCTAACGCTATAGGCTTTATTATACGTAAGAATTTACACTCATGTTTAGCTTGGCTACACCTATACGACTATTTATACCCAGCCTTCTTATGTTACCTTCACGAGGACTAATGTTCATGAATTATGGAATAAAGGTGGTGGAGATCACCTGGTTTCTAAGAAGCTGCTAAGGCGTCGTTTATGGGCAAGCTACGCGATGTGGAAACGTTCGGCGATATTACAGGTAAACTTAACATGCCATTTTTTTTAAAGTTTTTATAGCCAAGCGTTACCTCACGCATATTGACTGACTCGGACATGCCCGTAACTTCATCCGCGTGACCCTTTTTTTTTGCACAGTCGTTGGAAAGTAACTTATAAACGTCTTTGGATGTCCTTCTTTTTTAACATGTCTTGAACTGTTATCAGTGCTGTTTAGCCCCACTACCAGTGAGTCGGACTTTGTTTGGGAGTATATCTCGCTAATAGGATCTCCGCGCCACAGCGGTGATGCCTTTGGATGTCCTAAAGATCAACTTGTACTGGAATGATTTTTGATAGCATACTTCGTTGTATTGCTCATACGAAGCACAGGTGTTTTAACATTGAAAATATTAGTGTTTTTCTAAGCGAGTACAGTGCCCCAATTTATGAAATTGTGATATATGCCTGCAGTTTCTGCAGTTATAGGCTATTATGTCAAAATGTGCGTCTTCCAAAGGGCTTCAAAGTGCAATTTATGTAAATTCTCAAATCTGTCGGTAACTTTTTGAGATTCTGGTAGAGTTGGGTTGGCAACCCTTCACGCAGAATAGGCGCATTGTAAGACGTCGAGTTGCGGAAAACTAGCCCGCGTTAACCTAAAACCTATAACTTTTTTTTGAGCTCGCTATTCAAGAAACGGAAAAAATTAAATCTTGGAATTTAATTACTTATTAATGCTACATCATAAAGTCAAATTTGATCATGTGCTTTATTTCTAAATCAAATTTTCAATGCCTTTTGATAGCAGCGGCAGCGCTTAGTGTGGGATCTGTAAAATTTTTCATAAAATATTCATAGAATAATAACTTTCAACACATTTTATTTTATGATAGTACAGTCCCTAGTCACCATCAAAAGTAGCTGACAATTTTAACTACAACAAGCCAGTAGTAAAATTGATAGTTCTTTCTGAGGTCTACACCTGCAGCGTTTTTTGCCTCTAGCTCTGCAGCGTAACCCGCTGTATCTAACAACGCAGCTACCGATTTTCGTGTAGTCATCCTTACTCCGGCGTTCGAGTATCGACATATGTATGTTTTATTTGCCCGCTCATCGCGATGCCCAACCCAATGCCTTACGCATATCTTCGCTCGTTTATGAACGACCCTTAAGGGCCTTATAACACTGTTTGCGATTTGCGAGTGAGGTTTCTATAGGTACAAATAAGCCCCGCGGCGAACTCGCTGCGTGATAGTTTTCATACAAAATTGGCTCGCAAATCGCAAGTGTGATAAGGTCCTATATAAATAGTTGTATAATTTGGTTCTTAATAAATTAGCTAGCCAGGTTCGCCATTGACGGATACGTCAAGGAGTACTATAATTATATATTTATGTAATGTTTTGGGAATGTTTTAGGGCAGATTAAAGAGATAAATAGATGTGTCCACATTAGACGTGTGCGCCGCACCGGTTTTGTACCTACCGACGCCGCAGTGTACGCCAGGTAAGTACAGGTTACTTTATATAAAGTATAGGTTACTTTATATAAAGTACAGGTAACATTATTTGTATGCGCATAAATACAAAGTACATAAGGCCACGCCGATTTCATGCCGATCGGCGCGGCGCACACGTCTAGTCCACATTTTGAAATATTATTAGCTCCAGTACGGAGAAGCCAGTAGCCATATTCGAGCCCATAGTTTTTCAGCTAAGGGTTGCCGTCATCAATACCTAGGAGGAGAACTACTTATACGGCACTATATTAACTAACAACAAAAACCGATAAAGAAACTTTATTGTCATCACCCTTGATTAACTCTAAAAAAATCCTTTCCCCGAAGGCGACATTGAAAAATAAATGGTCTGCATCATTCATGAACCTGGGCGGTTGATAAATGCCGCCCCTAAATCACAGGTGTGTACCGGGTCCCGTGGATTTATCAGGTGAGCAGTCACTTCGTGTAATTAGATTATTTTTCCTGTAGGACATAAGATTGCGATGGTCATTTTCGAATCGTGTATAGGTAGTAAGTGTACTACGACTTGTTCTAAATATACCTAGGCTATGGGGGAGCCCATAGCTCGCATCAAGGTGCGATCCTGTGCAGACCACATGCGTCGACTCCCTGCGACCCTAACGAGGTTATCTGTCCACCTAGTCGGGGGCCGCTCACGCTGCGCTTTTCTATTCGTGGTCGCCACTCCAGGACTTTGCTGTCATAACGTTCATGCGTTCTCCGGGCTATACATATGGCCCGCCCAGTGCCACTTCAACCGTGCAATCCTGTGAGCTACGAACCGATAGTTCTTCTGTAAATGTCCTCGTTTCTGATTCTATCACGCAGAGAAACTCCGAGCCAAGCCCTTTCTATTGCACGATACGAGTGTGCTACACTCTATTTCATTGATTTTTTTTACTCAAAATAGCCATGCATTTAACCTTGATTGCACCCGATGTTAAGTGACAATAAGGCCTAAGATGGAGCATGCTTGGCTAGAAGATATTCACTCTCAACTTGAAGAGATCCAAGTTATATTTATCGGGGAACAGGTGCGCAGGAAGAGAGTTCCATTCCTTAGCTGTCCTCATAAGGAGAGTAGACGCAAAGCGTTTCGTACGTATCAGTGGTATATCTACAACATAATCCTAGTCCGCGCCGAGTGTTGTATTGTCTAGGTATTTCATTGTGATCGGGTTCAACCATATCGTATATCGATCATAGTCATTGTTTCGGTTTTATAATAGATTGTTTGACCAGGGGCTTAAATACTTCATTTGTGACACGAAGTGATTATTTGTACGAGCAAGCGAAGCAAGCGAGTACAAATATAATCTGAGTCTCACAATGAAGAACAACGCGAATATATAATGTGATTGATGTGTGTACGACTGTACGCACACACTTTAATGTATATAATTTTACGAACCCAATATAGTGTAAATACACACATATATTATTATATACAGGTTCTTTGTTCCAAAGATGTGAGTTAAGATTTAACGGATGTAACAGAAGACGCGTATAAATTTCAATGTTGAGTACATTTTAAGTATTTCAACTAGAATGCATAAAAAAGCAACGAAATTCCTACAAGATTGAAAACAAAATGAAAGTACAAGTATTTGATAAGAATTCCGGTACCGACGTAAAGAGGGTAGGAATGCCTCAGTTTGGTCACGTACCGAGAATCAACGGAAGCCGGGGGCTATTTATAGAAAAATGCGGTAGTTTTACTGGCAGTATCAGTTATGGACGTAATAACTTATGTATTGTATTGCTCTACTGAAAGGTTCTCTTTGGGTAAGTGAATAAAATAGTGTTGTAATGCATGACAGGCAATTCGTTCAATTTGATATTTGTTAGTAATTGGCTATGTGCAGAACTCTAGAGCCGCAGAGCGTTCGTAAATTGAGGGGAAAAGAGGGTCAAATAGTGACCGTATGAATTTTGTATAGTGAAGAAGTCACTTAATTGTCAAAGAAAAGAAGTAGTATTAACAACTAAGTACCACCACTTCACAGAAACCCAGAAAATCGAAATTCGTATCGCGAGCCCAGGTCCTATGGGCCATGCAATTCTGTAGTTCATTGTACCCCCTCGCTCTCGTTATATAATGTATTTGAATGAACTGAATGATGTGGCAAGACGTTTGATGGTTTTGTTACATTAATGTAATCGATGTGTTTAATAGTTTAGGCATCACTAAAATAACGATACCTATCAAAATGATTATTAAACTAGAAATGAAAGTGGCCCGTCTGGGTATTTGACTCTCGACAAACTCACCGCATCAAACACGCCAAAATCCGTTCACAATCATTGCCACACTTAGTTCCAGTCGGTAAACTTAGTTATGTCGCACGTCCAGTAAATCAGACCAGTTCATAACCCCCGTGTCTTTGCCTTAACGAGCGCGGCTGAGAATTTAATTGTCCAACTTTCCAGCTTTATGCAGTTCCATGTTTAATGGCAGTCAACGGGTTGACACGTAGAGTGTGGCGGGGCACACGGGGAGCAGACCTGCTGAAAGTTGCTATTCTGATAATCACACTAAAATTTAAAGACGAAAGTTTGTGAGTGTGTTTGTGTGTTTATGTGTATGTTTGTTACTTCTTCACGCTCAAACGGCTAGGGCCATTTTGACAAATTTTGGTATGAAGGTAGCTGACACCCTGGATTAACAGGTAGGCTACTTTTCATCCCTTAAATTTACAAATAGTAGTAGTACAACACTATTATGACTGTTATTTATTATTCCCTAATTTATTCATGTTTCTTAGGAGAGGTTTTTTTTAGAATGAATTGATATAAAAAGTAAAATATACAAAATGCATCACAAATATAAAATCTTAGGGTGACACCGGCAATGGGGCAGTGCCCAGGCTACCGGTGGTTAGGGCTGCAGGGAGAGGAACTTCCTGACGATCCGCGCCGTTTCCAGGAGTACCCTCTTCTGAATTTGAGCCTTATTACCTTGTCTCGACACGAAAATTTTGCCAATCCGTTATGAAGTGCGTCCTGTAGACGAGAACTACTGGAAATCCGGAGAAGCGGACGACGTATATAACAGGTAACCTGAAGCCAAGCTGTGACAGACGCTTCGCTAGCTCGGTTAAAAAAACTGACATAGAGGATGTCGCTAGTAGTGAGCTAGGGCTTAAGCCAC
This sequence comes from Apotomis capreana, assembly GCA_947623375.1. NCBI lineage: Eukaryota > Metazoa > Arthropoda > Insecta > Lepidoptera > Tortricidae > Apotomis > Apotomis capreana. The sequence continues at coordinate 10,723,395 of OX392517.1, read as the reverse complement.
GAATCGTGGTTAGAATAAATAAAAAACAGCAAATTCAAAATTTCGTACGTATAATACGTTACCTCAACTCTCGTGACTATACCTATACAACGTATTCTTCTTAAAAAACATAAAAACATTTGAGGTGCATTCGTATTCAAAATTGTTTTCTCTCTATACGAATATTGTTATATATTACTCCAACTAGTCAGTAGTTAAAGTTAGAAACTGAAAAGTAACGTAATAACATTAACATAATAGCCCTAGTGCGTAAAGTTGGTACGAGTCACATCATTTAATAAAGTAAGCGCAATTGTACCTCTTACCTCAAATATCATGACAAGACAATATATCGTAAACCAAAACACAAAAAAAAATCTTAATCAAGTAAGAGGTTTTTAGGACCCATTTATGGCTACTTAGTGCTTATAGGTATAAGTAAGTATACAATATACAAAGCGCTAAATGTATGCATCAAGCTGTTAAGATTGTTCGTGAAGTCATGCATGATCTCTCCTCAATTCCTCATAGAATATTGTTTAATCAGGTTATTAGTAACAAATATACAAAACATACAAGAAATATTATAAATTGGTTATATGATACTAACCTTTATTATGGTGTTCCAAATAAAAATATTTTTTTGTTGAATGTGTCTGCATTGGGGCACGGTAGTGCCCCCGCCAAGACGAGCCAAGCGAAGCGCATGGGAGCTAGGTACCTTATCTCAAGTATTTTTTTCCTGAAGTCATATATTATACCTAATTTTTGAAAATATCACCCTAATGATACGTTAATAACAAATCGTTTACGGTTTCAGCGAAAAATGTTTTCTAGCAAATGACATTTCGAGCGTCGGTAAAATGAAACATTCTACGCAAAATAATTCGAAGAAAAGGCTGATAACCCCAAATTATATTTCTAATGATAGGTATTTCTTCACAAAGTGAGAACTACAGTCTAATGAGGTAACCGTTCCTCAGCTCCGATGTGTGTGTCTCATCCCTTTGGCTAAGTTTGAAAGAGTCCCCGATGTACCCTCCGCCTAATGCACATTATGAACTGAACTTAAAACTAAAGTTGCTCTCATGCTGAAATATTTTTATGAACTCCTATTATTTAAGTTGAGGTGTTTAAGATTCTTTAGTCTCGAAAATAGCTGCTACGATGTAAGATGAATATCTTTTTAATTAGATTACATTCTTGGTTAGAATTATTTAGTATGATCCATCTCTATAGTTATTTTGATTAAGTAACTAAATGAATGAATAGTTGGGTCGTTTGTGAGTAAAAAAAGTGCCTACATATATTCTAGTTGACCGAGCGAACGAAACGTCTCCATTTCAGCTTCGGAAAAAGTTCATTTCATACCTAGGGCGGTAAATTCGTGAATGTCCCAGATCGCAGGTGTTTGTGGCCCGAATCGAACAAAGCTTTAAGAATACCGCTCGTGGTTTGTCTAAAGTTTTACTTCTTGTCTTGGCCAGGAAGTGAGATGTTCTCTCCGCGTAGCAATAAGCCAAAAATCCCACTTATGGCTCAGTTTCATTGGTCGATAGGGCCCGCATGCAGGGTGCGGTAGATTTCCATAACGCATGCCATTATGAGTTTCTCTGGTCGTCATACCGTCTGCGGGGAGTCCCGCATGTCGTATGTCGACCGAGTTATCGACTTGTGAGTTTCACTAGTTGTTATACCGCCTGCGGGGAATCCCCGCATGCCGTATATCGACCGAGTTATCGACCAACGAAATTGAGCCATTACGGCCTAGGGTGCAGAATAACAACATTACACTACGCATCTTAGTGATAACCATAAATATATTAGTCAAAAGGTTTCAAAACGCGCGGAAGCGAGAAAATGTTACATTACACAAGAAAAACACCCCGTATACATTGTTAAACATACAGTGATAACCTAACTCCGTCGCTAAGTGTACCGCCGTGTCTTATTGTTCATATTATTGTAACCTTTGTTCGCTCGCGCTATTTGTCGTCCCATTGTGTCTCGCTCAGCGATATTTTGTTCGCGTTTGTTCAGATATGTGCTGTATTGTTCCACTTATCTTGAGTAAAACCGCGTATCTTTCGTACGTTGTGTTTAAAATAATTGGGCTAATTTGATTGACATTATGTATAGTGACGGGATGCAACGTTGAATTACTTTAGGATAAATCGAAGATGCCTAGTTCATTTCATAGAGTTTTCATTTTTAGACAATATTTTTCCCGGAAGTGATATTTTTTTCAGAAATATTGATAATGTAACCTATAGATTAGGTTAGATTAGGTTTGTGTTATATGATCCCAAAATATTTTATGGTTTCTAGAAAAAAATGAACATTTGATGAAATTATATATTTCTATGAAATGAAAATACGAAGAAACCTTTGTCAATTAAACATGGGTAAAACATTTCTTTAATAATGAAAGTCAGCTTGTGAAATTTTATCTTTTTTACAATTACCTACGATTAAGGTAATCACCATAATGTATCGGTCGATTTTCGTATTACACAAGCGATCTGGTCGGAAAACTCATTACACACCTGTAAACGAGTCACTCGCGTTGTAGTTTAAAACCAATTTATACATGTTAATGCATTTACGCAAATATTATTCCTGACAACGCATAAAAGCGTCCAAAGCACGGCGCCGGCACATTTTCGGTAAACTGCCGAAATCGGATATACTGTTATTGGGCGTGTTAAATCCGTAATTGAATTCTCCATTAATTGGAAAAAGCGACGAATGGGAAATCTCATTAAGTTTAGTACCCTGATATAAAACTATCGGAGCGTGGTGCTGGAAAATCGTGGCAAATTAATCGGACGATGGAAAACAATTGCGCGTAAAGGTGATGCAATAAAAATAATGATATTCAGATTCGTTATACGTTTTTTTTTTCTTTTAAAACTAAAAAAAAAGAAAATGAGGTGGGATCTGTCCTGCATCTCAAAATGGTTCTCCGGACCAATAACTAGATCCAAAACTTTATTTTGCTGGAGGTCTATAGCTTGGATAGCTATAGATGGATAGCTTTTTACAGGATTGGTTCTACTAGAGCTCTCTGAAAATTATATCTCGTGAATAATCGCATCAAGAAACTATCCACTTTCGCTTTAATTCTCAGCATTTAAAAATAGTCCCCATTTGTACAAAATGAACAACTTTTTACAGGAGTTAACTGTCTTCCCAAAAAATAAATGCGATTTTTTTTTCTGTTAGCTAAAAGTCAGCCAAGTTTAGATTCGTCACTAATCTGTTAACCCTTTGTATAATTATCTATTCTCGTGAATTATATTAGTAATAACGCTATCAAAATTTTTTGCTTTTTTGTTTTTATATAGGCTCTGCAATAGGAAACGGGGTGTAATCGTAAATGAGTACGAAATTATCATTTCACAACAACAAAACTCGCAAACGATTCGCTAAAAGTAAAGTTACACTCATTAAGCGGGCAAAACTAAAACTCATTGTTTTTTGTTAATGAGGCGGCAACAAAGCTTTGCTATAAAAATGGTTTGATGGAAAATATACGAATCGAGAAAAAAAGGCAAAAAAATAATGGCGCCGATGCAATTAACAATCGGAATGACTGCCGAGTGTCGAGGGACACACGGGCGGACATTTTAACATGCATTTGCTTTATTACTATCGTTTATTTGATGTGAAAATAAATAGCTTGTGTGCCGCGACGTTATATTAACAAAGGTTTTGAACACACGTTTTTCTTTTCAATTTTGCACGGACGAAATGTTTTTCTGTTCAGTTTATGTTGGTTTTCTTTGGATACGGAATAAATTTAATTGTGTTATTATCATAAGCTCGACTAAAATTCAACGTCTTCAAGAAAGTGCACCTTTTTTAACTCATCAGCCTTTTACATCTATAACAAATGAGTTAAGCAGCGTCTAATAAAGTGCGGCATTTTCAAGGATGGCTGGATAGCCTGATACGAGAGCAACATTCACGGCCGCATATTTGACAAATGTTGGCGTCTCCGTTGCGCTTGTGGGAAAGAAAAGCAAGGCATGCTTCATCATGTGCAACCACCATCAATGTCTTCCTCTGTAGGTCACGGTCTTCAGACATATCCTTCCAGTGTTGGGTGTCAAACCGGAAGAATAACATGTCACGCGTTACGCTGTCTTTAAAGCGTAACAAAGGTCCACCTTTTCAAACTATAATGATTGTGTACTTAAAAAAAATAGTGCGTGGAGGCCCTCCGCGCGGAAGAAGTGAAACTTCGTAATGTGGAAATGAAAATAGGAAGGGGTAGAAATTGTAATTTCAAAAGAGAAAACCTTACAATCAATTGATATTCTCAAGAGACGTACCTTGACATAACCAATCCGTCGCATTGTCCGTGGGATTGTTGCGTTGAACGTTTAACGCAACAGTGCTTTCCTACCCCCTCCACGGTAGCGTTAAATGTTTAACGCAACCTTGTTGGAAGTCGCATTAGAAGTTTCACTTCAAAGAAACACAAAGTGCGCTCAAATCTGTATGAGAAGTCTTGTGACCTGCGGTTCTCCAACCAGAGGTCACGTTGGTGCTCATCAGTGCAGCTTGCAGGTCATGACTCCAGAACACGCTTCAGTTGCTCTCAAAGGTAGTTCCTCTTCTGTTGTAACTAGGTAGGTACTTAATGTTGGATTAAGTTTTCACTGCCCTTCAGGAACCTGCAACATTACGCAACTTATATTATAACTCAAACTCCAGAAATGTATCTTTGAAAATCATTTAAAACAGGAAACTGATATTTAAATGCTTGTTGTTAATTTTTTAAATAAATGTTTCATATTTAAAAACAAAACGGGTTTACTCACGTCGCAGAAGTCGAACATCGCTCGACATGTATCTAATCGGTCCACGATTCATCGTCAGGAGAGCCGATCAGTCGCGGCGGCGGCCAACCGAGCCGTAATAGTAGCCGTAGTAGTTTTCTGTGTACCTAAATGTTTTCTTAAAGTACCTACAATGAGCTAACTTCACGATTTTAAAGTACCTAGTTTCCTTCCAAGGTCCATAATTTTGCCTTAATTTATGTGTATAGTTCGCAGCGTCCGTATGTCCTGTGTGTAAATATTGGAAATAACGAACGCGGTGATCTAATTCGTATAACGAACTTTGTAATCTAGCGGTACGTGACGTCAGTATGAAACATTTATTTATTTAAACTTTATTGCACACAATACACAGGTAAAAGTACAAATGGCGGACTCAATGCCATAAGGCATTCTCTACCAGTCAACCATAGGACTAAACAGAAACATTTGTATGGTGCAGGGTCTTTTATGTAATCTGTTACATGCAACAATTAAATAACACATAAGTAATATACCACATATGCAAATACATATATATATATATATATATATAACATAAACGTACATAAATATGACATAGAATATACTTACTTATATAATAAATGTACCTTGTATGAATCATATACAAACATTGTACGCTGTTAGCTCCCAAAGGTATTAGTGGCCTGGGATAGAGTTAATTGTAATTGGAATTAAGCAATTCAATTGATAGGTAGATAGGTACCTACATTCATTATTATTATGAATAAGATCTTGACTATGCGAGCTTTGCGAAATAGATAATCTTCATTTTGCTCATATCGAAAACATATATTTACAATTCTGTGCCTAAAGTACAAATTTTCCGCACTAGTGCTTTTTACTTTTCAATTATTACTTTTTTTTATTTTAACTCTGTCTTTCAGTCCAACGCAACAGAGGCTTTATTTTTTGAAAAAAGTTATATATATAGTCAATTACCGATCATTATTAATATAATTAAACAACGTTATTAATTACCTTAAATTTAGAATTTGATCAATTAACTAATTTTAAATATTGATTCATTAAATACATTTGCCTGAATGTACATACGCTCGTAGTATTTCAAAAAAACCGAAAAATTAAAAAATGCTTCTTGCTCATTTGCATTAGTAGATATGTCGAGCGCGCAGCTACAATTAAATCCGCAATTTTTACTCATGTCTTGTTTATTTCGAAGTCAATCTGTGCACATCTGCTAAAATAATATTGAGACCAAGTGACGAATCAATAAATGTAAACCCGGAAAATGTTATATAAAACGCACATGATAAATTTAATAGCCTCTTGCCGGATACATTAAAGGTGAAGTACTTTCTTTCCAATTCAAAAAAATACTTACCTACAATATTTTTTTTTTCTGGAAAATCATATTAAAGGTTGTATAAAGCTCGTGTGTAAGATGATTTCCGACTCGTGTTTGTTTAATCACTCGCTCGTGAATAAAAATATCACTCGTCTGAAATCACCATGCTTCCTCACATGTATCATAAATATTTCCTTGTACTTCACGCAGCATCATTCACGTAATTTGTTTAGGGAATATATCACATGTTATTTTCACGTACCTATTTATTCGTCAAACTGGAGTAGGTATATATTTTTAATAGATTGTGCCAAAATCGGTGTGAAATAGCTCAATTGGTATTACACGTATAACAACAAATTCATAAATAACACGCAATACACTGCAAAACATTTCATCTCTCCTGTTAAAAATGAACTTATTGTCATAAAGCATAATACACCGCATTTTCCTGGCCTCGGGCGGAAAGCGCGCTTGAGTTCAAAATTATGATCCTAACGCGCGGTGTGACACCGCCTTAATCTCCTACTTTACGATCATCTGCAGTACGTTGAATTTTATCATAACATGCCGCAATACTGGAATACTGTCTTCTATTAAAAAACTCTGTCTTGATACTAAAAACTTCTTACTAAGGTAAGGTGGGATAATTCATACTATCACCAGGGGATAACTGATACCAACTAACTATTTTGATTCAGTTGACTCAAACAGGATCTTAGCCTCCGAAACGACAGCAGGCTACTTGTCCCGATCCTGTGCCAGTTTAAGATTGAAGAAGACTGCAAGTCTAATAAATAACTAATTGTTAGTTAGTTTTACCCCACCTTATGACGATGAGACCTTCACCTTACCTCTTAAAATCTAATTTTGAAAGCCCTGTTAATGTTGGTAATACGGCAATTTTATATCTTTATCATTTTGCACTTTAAAAAAATGTACTTACAGTTTTCTCTTCTTGCTCATGCTTTCGTAATTTGATTGACATTGACATCATTTTGTTTTCTCCGCAACTCACAAGTGAGCAGGAAGATTGTCGTATCTCACCGCGAGCACGATTTCTCGCGTAATATTTTTCGTGTTAGTGTGCAAAAAAGTATTGTATTGTATTGTATTGTGTTGTGTTGTGTTGTATTGTGTTGTGTTGTGTTGTGTTGTGTTGTGTTGTGTTGTGTTGTTTTGTGTTGTGTTGTGTTGTTTTGTGTTGTGTTATATTATATAAGTAATATAATAAATATAGTAATTAGAGCAATGAATCATGGTCCGTAATTTGGATGGTATACATCAATATTCTCGATGTGTGCTATTTAAGCTATACGTGGCATTCAGAAATTGTCATTCAAGGCAAAAAATGACACATAATATTAAGGCACAAATACACAAATCGATCTAGTCTCAAACTAAGCAATGCTTGTACTTTAATATATAAAATACACATATAGATTACATCCATGACCCAAAATATCTGATATAATCACACAAATATTTGCCCATGCCGGGATTTGAACCCAGGACCGCTAGCTCAATAGGTAGCTGCACTACAAACTGCGCTAACCGCATCGTCGTACAGTGGCGATATCACAGATAGGCATAGTTAAAAAAAGACAAATTTAGGTCATTGAGTTTGATATGATCGCCATTGTAATAAATGACGCGATGTTGATAAATCACTGATACAGCGGTTTTGTAAAAAAAAATGAAAATCATTCCACAAAAATGTTTTTCTTGTGAATTGTAAACCAAATTATTCAGCAATTCCCGGCCGCAAGGCGCGCTCATTCAAAATTACGATCCTAACGCGCTGTGTGACACCGCCTTAATCTCCAACTTTACGAGACTCCGCAGCACGCTGGTTTGTATTGTATTATGCCGCAATACTTATCTAGGGTAGGTATTCTTCTTCTTTAAGTGCCATATCCTCCACGGAAGTCGGCGACCACAGTCCGGAACTCTTCTCTATTCGTGGTTTTTCTACCCAGTGAGGCAGCGTCTACTCCCGTCCAACTCCTCAGGTTGTCCATCCATGTTAGCCTTTTTCACCCCCTACCCCTTTTATCCAGGGTAGGTATACTGTTTGCTATTAACCTTAGAATAAATAGACCAAGAAATCTAGTCAGCGCTTGAAAGTGAAGCCAGTTTTAGTGATCCGCGGCCTCTCACGGGCTCAGTTTCGTTTGTGTACGCATCTGTCACAACGTCAATATCACAAGCAAAACGTCTGTACGATTAGTTCGTAGACACGCACACATAAAATCAAATCCTTCGCAAATCTATTGTATGAAAACAATCGTTCTACGCGTATTTACTCAAAGCTATAAACAGTTTAGAATCTCATTAAGTTTAATATTTGGTTTCGCAGTTGACATCACAAAGGTTATTAACTTTCGATACTCTTTTACAGCGCATAAACAAATTTAAACGAAGGAAAAGGAAAATACACAATAATAAACATAGTTATTTCTGTATCATTTTAGCTATGAGACATTTACCAAGTAGACGTTAAATTAATAACAAAAATTACCACCGATGTCAAGCAAAATTGCTTGGCTCGAAGGAGCGCCCGTTTACATTAAATTATCGAAAGACTACTCGTTGGATTCGGCTGGGTGCACGGTTTCCAAAGGTCTAGTAGGTACCTTCACTTACTATTGCCGGGCAGATAAATAATACCTTTTTTTAATTCCTCTATATTTGTGTTCCACTGCTGGGCAAAGGCCTCTCCCCTCGATTTCCGCAACTCTCTGTCCTGCCATCTCCGTCTCGGCCTGCCGCGTCGTCGCCCCCACACCCACTTAGCCAGTAATAATACCTATAACATATCTTTATTGTGTGACTGCAACCCTATGTGTGTATTATTCAGCATTTTCGTGCCTTATGTGGGCGCTCCAGTTGAAAATTATGATCTTAACGCGCCGTGTGGCACCGCCTTAATTCCTTAGTTTACGCTTCTGCACGCTGAGTGGTATTGTGTTACGCCACCGCAATGAAACATCATGTTCTTGGCTATAAACAATTTCTTTCTTTTTTTCTTTGGGTTTGTGTTTGATAAAGTAGATCAAGGCCTATGATGGTTGAGTTTATCACGTGATAAATAAGTGACAGAGCATCTGTCACTCACACTTGCATTTTATCAAAACGTGACGAATGCTTTGTCACTTATTTATCGCATGTTAAAAACGACTATCATAAGCCCCCTGTGCTAATTTCTTGTAGAAAGACGCTAGCCAACGATGAGCACTCCCACGAACCAACATTAATTCAGTAAATTAAAATTTCCCACGCTTATGAGTGAATGGATTGTCATATTTCGAACTCGTATGGAGCTATAATCTTATTCAAACTTTCGTGAGATATATTAAATTATTGTATTAAGCGACGGAAGCAGTGACGAAGTTGCCGCGGTGGTGTACGGGTAGCAGTCCCTGAACTCCAATGAGTTCGAAACATGTCGGGCCGTTCCTGACAATTTCTCGTAGGTATGTAGTTCTTCATCAGGGACCTCGATTCACCGAAGAACAGTCCACTGAAAAGAGCATTTTCTAGGCATTCAAACTGTGCGTAAAGTTTCCACACTAGTGCATTTTACTTTTTAATTTTATTTTAATTTCTAGCTGTGTCTGACAGCCTGACATAAAAAAGTTTGATAAATTAGTCAAATACCGATTATTTTTATTTATAAAAGCACAATAAAACAATGATTCATTAAACACGCCATTAATTACCTACATTAGATTTAGAATTTGATTAATAAACGATCTTTAAATTGTTATCCATTCAATAGATTTGGCTGAATGTACACTATAATAATACAATATCCGATTATAAAAGTCGTTAGTGCCACATCCGACTAATTACTGCGAACTAAATCATGCAATAAAGTCGTATGTGGCAGTTACGACAGGATATCGGAGGTCAATTTCCAGGTAAAAAGGTAGCATGTCTTATTTCAGGCATTTGTAATAAATAATTTATAATTTTGTTTACTCACACTCTAAAAATAGTAACTTTTGCCAAATTTCTTAGCAATAGGGACTTTAACTGCCTGGAAAGTAGTAATTTTGTAGATCCGACTTTGTTAATTGGGGCCGTCGATGAGCCAAATATTAAAAAAATGCATTTGCACATGCGCAGTAGTAGATAGGTCGAGCGCGATCTACAAATAACTTGCCCTGTTTTATTGATGTATTGTTTATTTTGAAGTTGATTTGTGCAAATCTGCTGAAATAATGTTGAGATAATGACAAATCAATAAATTGAAACCCGTAAAATGTTATTGAAGAAGTCGAAAATGTTAACAACACCCTCTTGCTGGATAAATCAAATCAAAATACTTTTTTCCAATGCAAACAGTCTTTGTGAGTATTAAAGTATTTTCTATTTTCTCGTACATGCATAGTAAAGTTGCAAGGAACTCGTGTGCAAGATGATTTCCGACTCGTTTTTATTTAATAAAAATTACACTTAGATTTGGCTAAAAATATAATTTGAGTATTGTATACTAGATAGCATAGATATTAATGGAAAGTTTCTTGAGATAAAATGAAGATTAAAGTAAATAGAAAACCTTTACCTTACCTTTGGGAATATTGTGAATATTGTATCTTTATGTAAACCATTTTCTGACACTTACCACTATACAATACACGACATTCTAAGCCTCTCGTAAAGCCCCGGTGAGAACACTTAGCCTTTGTACAAAATTTAACGGTGCGGGACGAGTGTACTCAGCCCTTATTGTGGTCAGTACAAGGTTGTGGTCGAGTGTCGAGTACAAGGTAGATCTCAATAAAATACAGTAATTTCAGTAAATATATGTATGTGTATATATTTATATACCAGGGCAGCAATAAATTAAAACATTAAAACATAGATTTCAACTTAAAAAAAAAGTCAATTTTCAGAACTTCATTATTTCAAACAAATTAAATAGTATTTTCAATGTACGTCGTCCAACATTGACATTGCCTGAGTATTGACACAGCTGTCACTCTACTAATATCGCACATTTCGCAATACATTGCTTCTTTGTCTAAACATTATTCTACTAATTATCATTAAATACACGTTATTTTCAGAAGTTACTTAACAAATGTTTTTTAGTTTGAAGGGTGGTAACTATGTTTAATTTATTGCTCCTATTACAGGCAACACCCGGTATAGTACCTATTACTAAACTAAATCTAAAACTAAACTATGTCTAATATCCATACTCATCATCCTCCTAGCCTTTGTCCCATATCTTTGTAGAGAATGAATTCTCAGTCGGGGTCGGCTACCTAAATCCCAAGATGTGGCGTAGGCGTTTTTACGCAAGCGACTGCCATCTGATCTTCCAACCCAGAGGGGAAACTCGGCCTTATTGGGCTTAGGTGGTTTCCTCAATACTAATATTATAAATGCGAAAGTGTGTCTGTCTGTCTGTTACCTCTTCATGCTTAAACCACTGAATCGACTTAGACGAAATTTGGTATGGAGATAGTTTGAGACCCGGGAAAGGACATAGGATACTTTTCATCCCGAATAAATTTAGTGTTCCCGTGGGATGAGCGGGAAACACCGCGGGGCACAGCTAGTGTCTAATAAAAAAAACCGGTCAAGTGCGAGTCGGACTCGCGCACCGAAGGTTCCGTACAAACACTTTCCATCCTTAAGTGGTTAAGTTAAGTTTGCATCTGATATGTATAGCGCTCCATACAAATGAGGTGCAAAGTTAACGCAACCAATCCCGTTTGTTGTATGGGAGCCCCCCTTAAATATTTATTTTATTTTATTTTTAGTATTTTTTGTTTTAGCGGCAATAGAAATACATCATCTGTGAAAATTTCAACTGTCTAGCTATCACCGTTCTTGAGATACAGCCTGGTGACAGACGGACGGACGGACGGACGGACAGCGAAGTCTCAGTAATAGGGTCCCGTTTTTACCCTTTGGGTACGGAACCCTAAAAATGGGCTCCGCGGCATTGTACCAAAAGGACCCTGGCAGCATTACCTCGCTGTATTGCTATAGCAACCAGTCCAGTCTTAGTATACTAAGACGCTGAGCGAGGAAGCTGTCAGCCCTTTGGTCACCACTCACTTTTAATAAATTTTTAGAAAGGAAAGACAAAAAGAGAAACGAATGCAAAAGACCTAAGAACAGAAAAGAAAATATGCTTCGTCATATAAAAAATAATGCATCCAATCAAATGACACGAAATAAATCCGCGACACGCCTCGTCAAGGAAACCATAAACCTATTAAATCCTCTAAGTTCCATATTCTCATGAAGAGCTCCATACGAGTTCGAAACATGTCGGGCCGTTCCTGACAATTTTCTCGTGTAAACCGCTTAATACAATAATTAAATATATCTCACGAAAGATAATATAAGATAAAAGGGGAGGGGATTATTTTTTAAGACATTTTTTTTTTCATTTTCTTTTTTTTTTCGTGTTTAATAATTATATAGTTTTATCATGCAAAACCTTCTTCTTCTTTGTTTATGTTAATTTTAAAATTTTGTACCGGCCACCCAAAAACGAGCGAAAAAAAATAACTGCTTTTCTATCCATCATGATAAACGCCACCAGTTCTAAAGTCAGACTTCTTAAAGTTCTATCTACCTTTCTGAATAAATATTCTTCTCTCGGCACTAAAAAGTTCTGACGGCCAAACGTGCCAGCAAAATTCCACTATCACGTGTGAATTTAGAGCCAATTTCACTTGCGAAATTTCAAGTGCATCCGTCACGTGAATTTTCACACTTCTGTGTAACCGTTTCTTTAGGGCCTTATCAACAGGGATCGGACAAATGTGCGTAATTATACACGGTGTCCTGTATTTATTGGACACACCGTGGACCCACTGAAAATTAATTAAGATAAAGTATCTAAAAAAAAGTTCACAACTTCCATTATTTCTTTATTTCTTCGCTACAAGTGATTAAATTTCTTAGGAAATAATTTTAGACTAAAACGAATTTCATTAATTAACACGTATTAAAAAATATGTATTAAAAAAAAAGGTTGTGGGTACCATAATACTTGCGTACTTTTAAAGTTCTAATGCACGCAAGTAAGAATCACTATTAAACAATAGTAAACAAAAAAATATTTATCTTTGTCCTAGACGGTCATTAGAGTGAAACTCCCAATCATTAAATAAAATATAATATAAACAGTGACCTATTATTTTTAAAGCGATCAGATTTTTAATAACGCTAAAAAGGAGGCCTATTTTCTGGACCATTCTAAGGTGCTCTGTATGACATTAGAAAGCTGTCCATTAAATACAGGACACCGTGTATAATGACGCCCGTTCGTCCGATCTCTGCTTATTACACTTGCAATTTGCGAGCGAATTTTGTATGAAAGCACGCAGCGAGTTCGCCGCGACGCTTATTTGTATTGAAAACTCGCTTGCAAATATATATATATTTTTTTATTTAATCCTTTGCAAAGTGGGCTTGCGTAGGTGCGGCCCGTAACTGCACATCTGATATGAGTCCCAACCTCCTAGAAGTGGGGACTAAGATTTGCGAGAGGAGATGCCAGACATCTGAGGGATGAGCTGGACTTTGATTGCTCTCAGTTGTTTAGTTACCATGAGATGAATTAGTGTTAGTTATCTTGAGATGAAACAACGCTCGCAAATCGCAAGTGTGATAACGCCCTTAGAGAACGCGTGCTGCCTAAAAACAGCTATAAACTTGGGCCTCATTTGAGATTCTCGTGAATTTCTTTAACTCCACATGGTTTTATAAGATGAGGTATAAATGGTAATCATATTTTTACTTCTTTATTTTTCGCTCTTTCTTCTGAGTTGGGTTTAATCATGTTTGTGTTTTGTTGCAGGTAATGTTGTAAACACCGAAAATTGAGTTTCTTTGGCGAGGATTAAACGTAGGTAAGTTTTTTGCGTAATGTTTACGATATAACAAAACTAACAGACAGAGAAACAATTATTAACAATACATACACAGAAAAGAGAATAAAGATGCAAAATGTAAGGTTTCTAGAGGGATTGGCTTTCTTTTTGTGGCGATTAATGTTGAAAATATTCGAGAAAACAAATTCCCCGAGGACGTAAGTCACCACCTGTCAATGGACCATGACCTAATTTGTATGGAGGCTGGACCAAGAAGCAACAGAGATGGGAATTATGCTATTAGATAGGTACAGATATCAGGTAATTTTTTTACCATGGACACCAAGCTGGATTCTAGAATGGATCTGAGATATTCGTGTTTGCAATAAGTTAAGATGTGGCCTAAATCGGAACTAAAAAAATCATACTTGATAATAAATTGACGATATCGTAAGTTAAGGGACAGGAATAATCCTCAAATATGGAGTGTGTTTATAGGTTTTTAGGGTTCCGTACCCAAAGGGTAAAAACGGGACCCTATTACTGAGACTTCGTCGCTGTCCGTCCGTCCGTCCGTCCGTCTGTCACCAGGCTGTATCTCAAGAACGGTGATAGCTTAGACAGTTAAAATTTTCACAGATGATGTATTTCTATTGCCGCTATAACAACAAATACTAAAAATAAAATAAAATAAATATTTAAGGGGGGCTCCCATACAACAAACTTGTTTTAGATTATACATATATAAATATATATAGGTACGGAACCCTACATGCGCGAGTCGGACTCGCACTTGCCCAATTTTTTATTTTTCAGTTTTACACAAATTGCAATCCTTCTACGACCATTTTGCGATACACATATACCTAATTCTGTCGCCACTATCTACGCATTAGTCACTGTCCTGCATCCGTCCATTAAAAAATGCTGTGGTAAATTTACACATTAAAAATATTTCGTTACAATGATGTAATTGTGTTCCGAAATTAATAATTTATATTTCATTTTTGGAATTTGTTTTAATTTAAGTAAGCCTAAGCTTTGAAATAAATGTATGACGTATACGTTACGTTACGTTATACATTTATTTCAAAGCTTAGGCTTAATTACCTTGGGTTTTTTCGGAATTTTAACATACATTTTACAACATTTTTTTTTTCCAAGACAATCAACAGTAGGTACCTATAGTCTTTAATAGATAATTCTCGTGTATTTAAGACGTAAATATGAGTATGAAATGAGTTTACTCACCTCGTATAAGTTCAATATCGCTCGACAACAGTGTTCATTTAGCTGTCGCTGCGACTGATCAGCACTCCTGAGGATGCATCGCGAACCGATTCGAAACTCGAACGATATTCGACTTAAGAGGCCTTATTCCTTTTAAAATGCTGATTGTTTTAGACGTTTTTCTCGATAATCAAACATGTTTCTTAACATATTTATTGATTTTACCTGTGATTTTACTACCTAGAACAAGGCTATTGAGATTTACTAGTATATATTTGAAACCTACAGTTTGCATTTTTCTTTGATAATTTTTGAAACTACTCGAAATTTACATAATTCACGCGGAAAATTACTTTTTACAACTTATTTTCGAGTGCACGCAATAAAAGCATGAAATAGGTATGTTACTACCTAGAACTCAGGAAATAGTATTATTCACTTCAAAAAGTTGGTTGAAATTATCAACATTTTTGTCATAATATGAAAAAAAATTGTTTTTTAAAGGAATAAGGCCTCTCAAACGTTTCATTATGCATTCTAACACGGAATAGTTCCTTGAAGTAACTGAAACCTCACTTCTCCAAGTAAACAAACCTTTTTGCTTTTTATACAGAAACAAAACAATTTATTTCCTCCACCATTCCTCGTCTTATCTATCCGCATAAAGGAACCAGGTAACGTAATGAAATGAATAATGGAAATGTAACCTCATATCGAATTTAGTGATGCTCCTTGGGTATTGAATAAAAAATCGGGGGACTGTTTGACGGTTCCTTATGTCGTTATAGTAAATTGATATAAAAATAGTTTGCGTTTGTGAGACGGTTGCCAATTGAGCGTGAAGCAGGATTATAAGTTAAGGTTACCTGAGTCAATTGCGACTATGGGACAAATGCGTACTTTGGTGGTGGTGATCGTAGAGCATTTTAATGCGATTTTTTTTTTAAATGACTTAAATATGTAGCTTTAGGGTTTTTAACCTCAAAAGGAAAAGCTGAACCCTTTTAGGATCACGTTGATGTCCGTCCGTCCGTCCATCTATCTGTCAAGACCCATTATCGAGAAGACTAGTGTATTGAGCTATTTTTATTCATATAGCTACAGTATCTTATAGAATTTAATATCAGTCATCTTCCAGACGGATGTCTTCCACAGACCTTGGCTTCAGTTTAACTGGACTATTTCAAAACTGTCAATAGGGCCACACCGTTTGTGCTGCTTATTCAAATGGTCAGTGCGTCAGCTGTCAGAATATGATTCGCGTTAATACCTGTCTCACTTGCTCTTACGCGATTTATATAACAACCTCTCAGATTTCACCCATATCTTAATTCCAACCGGACTGAACTTCACTCCCAAGCGAGCTACAGCTCCGTAGTAGAAGTCTTAAAGTCAGTAAATACCATCACTCTTCAACCAAACCTACGCGTGAAGACACGCCATTAAAAGGTTCAATAAGCGATTTATCACTTCACGGAAACCTTTCAACCCCAAATCGACGGATGACGGGTAAATATTCAAAAGCATGTAGGCTGTCGTCAAACAAGACCAAAAGTGATCCAGTCAAAATACTCACCTTACGGGATTATAAATAAAACATGCAGCTTTAATATTTGATTTCGTCTTCGCACGCTTTTTACACGTTTTCTGTGATGTCTAAAGTCTCGGGGGACGTTGAGTTTTTTAAGGAAGTTCTGCGGAGCGTCAACCTTTCGCGGTTAAATGCGGTCTGTGTGTACTGTGTTATATTTTATTTATAAAATACTGACACTACTTTGAATTTCTTCTGCGAACGGATCTTCTAAAAAATCCTTGTGTCTTTATTTTTAAAACCGTCCGCTATCCAAAGGTTGCAGTAAACATGGCTTTAAGTTTTTTTTATCTATAATGACATAAAATTCTTAAATTGTATTAAAAATCAGTACTTATTCCATAGAGAGGGTACATTATTTTATGAAAAATCTTATTACCGTAACGTAAGATTTGCATGATCTTGCAACACCAGCCGAACAACTTTTTTGTCCCATCATCACGCTGAAACGGCTGGATGGATTTTAACCCATATTCGTACAGGGATAGCTAGACATTCAGTGTTAGTTATAGAAGCATACTTTTACCCGATTACAGTAAAGAAAAAGAAATACGCGGGCAGCGTTGCGGACACCTAATAGTCATGACATAAAAGTACAAAACGGCGTTTGAATGATAGAGAGTATCCTTGAGCAATACACGATACAATATGATACAAAATATTCATAGTCCTTAATGAACGAAACAGGGCATGCAACTTAGCAAGAATCCAATATAGCAGTGTAATAAGTAACCATTGCTGAAATGACTATAGCCCGATACGGGAAGGGTATAATTACACCTTAAACGAAAATAATTCGCATTGTATGTTTTTTTTCTTTTATCAGCAAAGTAATATGGAGTACTAACGGGTATGAACATTTTCTAACGGATCGTGAGTGTGCGTTAGGTATAAAAAAAGTTTTTGTAAGCAACCTTTATAAATCTTAGAAAAGATTATCCAAGTTAATTTCTTCTGCACTAGGGCATAGCATTTTATTGTTTTAACATTCGTTATTATTTTCTAACAGATTTGTCGAGAGATTATGTCAGCACAATACGAAACGAGTGAAAAAAATCTCACTCCCTGAAAAGATTATACAAGTGACTTTTGGCAAATAAAATGTGTTTAAAACTATGGAAAGTAATGACAGTTTTAATTTATAACAGATTCATCAATAGCTTTATTTTATATAAACAATCGAATTTTTAAATCGTTCTCTAGGCCACAAAATTTTACGCAAAATTGTCAAGTCGGCGTAGTGAACTCATTTTCATGAAAGTAATCTATAAACATAGAATTCTAACCAATTCACCCACGGGAACAAATTATATTACTTCATTAGCTGTACGCGACATTTAAATTTGAGCGCGAACGCTTTGCATCAAGTTATGCTGCGCCGAGCGTTAGCGACTGACCCATATAGCGCGAGGAATGCGTATTTAGATCGGCGCGCGGCCGCCATTGTAAAATGTATGGAGAATTAAAAGCACTTGTTGATAAATCTGGACCTTTAATACCAAACAATAATTGAAATATTTGATGCGGAAAGATTGTAATGTAAACATTCATCTTTCAGAAAGATAACCTTAATTAACAAAATGAATCGGTTCTTGGAATATACATTTGACTTTAAGGTTGTTTACAAATATTATTCCATCATCTAAATAAATAGGTTTGAAAAGTTAAACCATGAATACAAAGATCAAAGCTTAAAGAAAAATTGAAAAAGGAGCTACCTGGTGGAAGGGGCCGGGAATCGAACCCGGTACCTCTGGATTACTGGTCCAGCGCGTTAGCCACTTCGCTACCCTCGCTCCACGTAGATCTGACGAATTTTTCCTTATGCTTTGTGTGTCGATCTTTGCATTGTTTATTTGAAAGGATTTTACACCTTAAATTTCCCATTAATATCATGAAAGCGACAGTATGTATGTATATTTGTTTCTTCTCCACGATAAAACGGCTGGACGGATATGCGTGCAGTTTAAAACAGAGATATTTTATACCCTAACTTAACAAATAGGCTACTTTTTATCCCAAAAAGAACATTGTTCCCGTAGGATAGGTTTTAACGGGAGCGAAGCCGCGAGAAAATGCTAGTAACATATATCTTTTATCAGAATTTTACATTGGCTAGAATACAAGCCTTAGGACTTTAATGTCGTGAATGTATTATTCACCATTCCACGTATCTACTCGCCTTAACCTAAAGCAATAAGCTTTCGTTTGAAATTTTGAATGATATAATTCGAGATTGTATCGGTGCAATGCGAATAGAACTAACTTTTTAAACCTATTTATTTACATGATGGGATTATATTTGTAAACAACCTTAAAGTCAAATTTAGTTTTATATTTCCAAGAACCGATTCATTTTGTTAATGAATCATTGATTTAGTAAGATCAATAAAAAGACGCACTGTCAACTCTTTTAAAAGTTGCTAAATAAAAGAAGGGCAATAATACACCTAATGAACAATACAATATAAGATATCTTATTTAACCAAGATAAGATAGTAACAAAAGTCAAATTTTAGCATTGTATTTTATATAAAATCTGAAAAGACCGTCCGGACTTGGTGTCAGTAAGACTGCACCGAGCGAAATGTGAAAAAATAGGAAGTTGCCGTTAAGGCGTTAAGTAGACAACGTCAACACTAGTTGTTGAATCCATTTCTAAACTACATATTTAGCACTTCGAAGAATGTGTTAACAAGTTCTCTGTGGAAAAATTATAAGATTATGAATATTTCACCCTAGACAACTATGTAAAGTTGGACTAAAATTGTAAAATCGTAAGCTGGCGTTAAGTGTTTTTTTATACTTTAACAATTATTTCATAGTTCAAAAAAAAGATGAATATTTAGATTACAATTTGTCCGCATCAAATATTTCAATTATTGTTTGGTATTAAAGGTCCAGATTTATCAAAGTGCTTTTAATTCTCCATACATTTTAACAATGGCGGCCGCGCGCCGATCTAAATACGCATTCCTCGCGCTATATGGGTCAGTCGCTAACGCTCGGCGCAGCATAACTTGATGCAAAGCGTTCGCGCTCAATTTTAAATGTCGCGTACAACTAATGAAGTAATATAATTTGTTCCCGTGGGTGAATTGGTTAGAATTCTATGTTAATAGATTACTTTTATGAAAATGAGTTCACTACGCCGACTTGACAATTTTGCGTAAAATTTTGTGGCCTAGAGAACGATTTAAAAATTCAATTGTTTATATAAAATAAAGCTATTGATGAATCTAATATAAATTAAAACTGTCATTACATTTCATAGTTTTAAACACATTTTCGTTCCCAAAAGTCACTTGTATAATCTTTTCAGGGATTTATAATTTTTTCATTCGTTTCGTATTGCGCTGACATAATCTCTGGACCAGGGACCGGAAAACCCCTCTTTAAAGTTAAGCCTATTGATAAGGTAACCCCAACAATTTGGTAACCATAACATAAGGTAACCTTTTCATTTGGTAACCCTATGTTAAGGTTACCATATCCTAACAGTTAACTACAACCTCAACACAGTTACACAGTTACGGTTGAAACCCTAACGCGTAAGGGTTTTTTATAGCAGTTAACTCTAAACCCCTACGCGTTAGGGTTTGGAACTGAACCTTGAAGGATCGTTATAGATGAGCGGAGTTGGCAGAATGTTCACGTTTTGCCGTGTTTTTTTTTACACTAGTTTTGTTTTGACTTTTTGTTTTTTGTTGTTGTTATTAGATAATAAGTACTTTATCTTCGCTTTTTATATGTTTCTCCTATACTGATGTTGTTAATTAGTTGATAATTTGATGTGATTGTTCTGCTAATAAAAAAGTAATAACATCTAATAATAAATAACTATAATTTTCATACTAAAGTTTTTTCTTATCGAAGAACGATCGGCAACTTTGCTGCGTTACCAGCATTATACCTGATAACAGTAAAAACCATCGTATAAGAACAAAAGAGAGTTTGACTTGCAGCATGGTATTTTTAAGTATGCAACGTGCTGTTTAAAAATGACGGATAAGATAAAAAATGTAAGAAAGAGATGGGATTAGTATTGTTTTGAAGCATCATGGATGCTAAGCGTTAGTTACTCAGTATCCTCCAAATCGTCCAACTGGTCAGTTAAAAACGGGTGCCATAAAATAACGAATATTAAAAAAAAACTTTAAAATGGACAACAAAAAGCGCTTGCTGCCACTGCCATGCAACTTTCCCGAGGAATATAGTGACTTTGTAAATAAACTTAACAGGCAAAAGACAGCAGAAACTGGTAAGTTATGCATTCTTATTATGATGATATTTCAATTTTGTTTACCATTAAGTCTTTGTAAATACTATCGACCTTAAAGGTACTCGAACTGATATTTTTTCCTTAATAGTATCTGCAATATGTTTGTTTATTTTCAACCATATTCTAATTATATATATACCTATACGTACATATATTTATTTATTTAAAGTTAATTGCACATTGCATTCCACAAAAACGTAGATATAAATGGCGGCCTTTTGCCATGAAATGAGGCGTTCAGACAACTTGTTTAAATGAATGTATATGTAAATATATAATATTTAATTACTATACAAATTCGGAATATCTACTACAATGACATTTCGTAAATGTGTGTTTGTGCATTTTCATTTATTATACATTTTATTCAGAATATGTTGGCACATTTAGCTAAAAATCATAAGTATATATATATGTATATTGCATTATTCCAATTTACTTTTAATGTTCGGGTATCCTTAGAGCTGCCAGTTTAGCATTCCTAACAAAAAATAGGCATTTAACGTTGTACTTTATTGTACGGCGCTTACATTTCTAATATATAAATGTAATATTAGTGACGTATTACTTACTAAACTTAAAATGAAATGCCAAATTAAGTATATATTTTTTTATTTCAGACTCAAAGTTAAATCAAGAGAGGAAGGAAGGTTATATATGAAAAACGTACAGAAATTCAAGGAATTGTTAGAAGATGTACCGGACGATAAATTGAAGGACATGTGGGCACGTGTAAAATTTATGACAGAATTGTATCATACGGCTTTCCAAAATTACGTAAATAATAAGTAATCCATAATTTAGTAATATATTTGATGTCTAATTTTAAAGTGATTTGATTTTTTGATTGCTGATTTATGTCATTGTTTTTTTTTATTATGGTGTTTTTAATGTATAGGTGTTATAGGTATTAATTGTTAAGAATAGGTAGTTATTAAGACTGATTATGCATGTTAAACTGTGATGAAGATATTTTTATGGTTTTAGTAGTATAATTAAACTTACTATTTTTGTTATCTGATAAAAAAATGACTATTCTAGTAAATTATTTACACACCCAAATTTCATTTTATTTTATGAACATAGCATGATTATAATATGGTAAATACTTTTAAAGGTATTATTATAGAAATCGCGTTGATGCTGGCAGAACATGTTGACCCTTGTTGAAATTTTAATAAGGTACCTAGGTATTTAATATTTCATATTTATTTATAATATTATATTTGTTATATATATAGAAATCATATATATAATATCTTATTGTATTATAAGATGTGATATGTATGGTTTGTGTGCGTAATCTAGCTTGATTTCAAGTTTTCTTTTGTTTTTTATTTTGACCACTCAGTGAGCCAACTTATTTTATGATAAAATGTTAATTTACTTTCTGATTACTGCTGTAACAACTTACTTTAACTTAAAGACAATTTTTAAATTGGTTGTGTGTTGATAGAACAGTAAACTGGATTTTTGATATATACAAATAAATGCCATTGATTATTAATTTAAATTGTTTAATTTTTTTCTTGCAAATGGATGTTTTTTTTTATTTTTCTTAGTTTACAAATCGAAGTCGATTTAATTATTCGAACCAAGTTTCGAACAATTTTATCGACACAAATATTTCATATAATTAACTAACCTAGACCTCACAAAACTTCATAAATCGGTTGAGAAATGTGACCCCTAAGCGAGACCAGCCGGAAATCCGGACAAAAGGACATCTGTCTGTGTGTAAATAATTTTCTTTCTATAGTTAAAAAAAAAATTATAGAATACATAATATAACAAAATTAACTTTATTTCAAATAACATTTTAATTAATTACGTAAAACTTTTTTAATGTTTAAATGTTTTTATAATTATTACGTTTTTAACTATTATTAAAAAAAAGGATCATGATTTAATCAAGACAGAGTACAAGAAATATTCTTGTTCAAATCAATTTGAATAATAAGAACAATAGAACCATCATTAATATTGCTTATCTTTACAATTTAAGGGTGTAATTTGATTAAAATAATTTGAAGTTCATTATTGACACCTACATCAACCTAAATATAATTATACTTAGATGAAAAGGGATGAGTGAAATGCTAAGAATTATTTTTAGTTTATTGTTATCGGGGTATTGGCATTTACTGCACACTGAGACGCGGTATTTATTATTGTTTTAAGAATAATCAAAATGCAGTTGTGCCTTAACTGAATGCCGCATTAATTGTTACATTTTTTTTATCGAAACAATACTAATCTGTATTTCGGGGTATGAAGGAAATGATAGTTAATTGTTTTTGCGATAAACCAATGTGTGACAATAATGGTGACGGCAAAAATAAACGAATAACTTTTATTTTTTCCGTCTTACAGTTATTTGTCAAGCCGCAAAGGCAAAGATGAAATATGAAAAAAAACAAACAACACATTGTTTTCGCCGCTCGAGCTAAACAACGCTACCATGGTAACATAAGAAGTTTCTACACCAAAGACTTAAAGTTGAATATTGACTGAATTGTCGCTTTATAGCATATTGTTACAAACCTCGCAAACCAAACACGTTTATGACTTGCAAGAGATAAGAAATTTACTGAGTTACTGTTATTCAAAAACTGACCTAATAAGACATAATTTAGGGATCATATTCGTTAGAACTCGTTCAAAAACCCTTACGTTAAGGTTATTAAGTTACGGTTAGTAGTTATTATAACTGCTATTCAAAAACTGAACTAATAACACATTACTTAAGGATCACATTCGTTTGAACTCGGTTCAATACCCTAAAGACTTGGTTAGTGGGACGGGGTAGGTTAGTTAAGGTAACCGGTAACCGCGTTAACTGCAACGAAACAGTAACCGTATCATTGAAACAACCACATCATAGGGTTAACAATATGTAAGGGTTTTTAAAAACAACTTCTAAAATAACCTCATCAAAAACCCTTGTTAGGGTAACCGGTTCCGGTCCCTGCTCTGGACAAATCTGTTAGAAAACAATACGGAATGTTAAAACTGTAAAATGCGATGCCCTGGTGCAGAAGAAATTAACTTGTTTTTTTTTTCTAAGATTTATAACGGTTGCTGTTGAGGTCACTTACAAAAACTTTTTTTATACCTACCGCACACTCAAAATCTGTTAGAAAATGTTCATACCCATTAGTACTCAATCTACTCTAACAGACTAAAAAAAATCACGCAATTGTATTTTATTGAAGTTCAGAACTGTTCCCGTATCGGGCTACTATATATCCATGTCAATCGAATTAAGCCTCAGTTTTTCAACACGTAACGCCATCCTAGAAACAGCCTGATAAGCGGAAGCTGCCGCGTAAATGACGAAGCATTATGATGATTGTCCATTCACTGGGTGCGCAAAAAGTCTACAATGTCCGGTGAAATGAGGTATTCGGGAGGACGTTAACGTACTTACCTAATGGGGTGGTTTTGCTGTATAAGATATGTGTAAATATGCGTATTAAATTACATGCATACAGCACTAACAATCTCATAAATGTGTTTAAATTCTGCAGACTTTGTGACATTATGACATTATGACGACGCGTTTGGTTCGGTTGGTAGACACCTGCCTACTGAGTCGACGGTCCCGGGTTCGAATCCCGGCCGGGGCAAATATTTGTGCAAAATATTTGTTCTTGGGTCATGGATGTTATCTATATATGTATTTATATATTATGTATATCGTCGTCTAGTACCCATAGTACAAGCTTTGCTTAGTTTGGGACTAGGTCGATTTGTGTATGATTGTCCCTTAATATTTATTTATTTATTTTATTTATTATGGAAGAACTTGAGCGGATCTGGGTGGAGCGAAACGTGATTTGACTTATCACATCGTTTCCGCTTAAGTACTGGATTGGATTTCGAGCAATGCCATTGATCAAATACGTTCTGCTAAACAAAATTGTAAAATGGTTGATTCATAGCTCATATATTATTATAGAAACTAGAAACAGCCTGATAAGCGGAAGCTACCGCGTAAATGACGAAGTATTATTATGATTGTCCATTCACTGGGCGCGCAAAAAGTCTACAATGTCCGGTGAAATGACGTATTCGGGTGGGCGTTAACGTACTTACCTAATGGAGTGGTTTTGCTGTATAAGATGTGTGTGTACATATACGCAAATGTTAACATTAGATTGTTTGATAAATTTGATTAAATTCTGCAGACTTTGTGACGTTTATGGAAGGACTGAAGCGAAGCTGGGTAGAGGAAAGCGTCAAGCGGCGCAAACAGTGATTTGACTTATAACATTATATATTCCAACTTACAACCAACTAGATTGGATTTTGAACATTGTGATTGATCAAATAGAGTCATCTAAAACAAAATTCAATAGTATATTGTCGTAAAATGTCTGATTTAATATGTCAATCGAGTCAAACCCCAGTCTTAAACATGAAACGTCTGTTTTAGAAACAGCCCAATAAGCATTATTACGATTGTCCATTCATGGGGCGGAAAAAGTCTACGATGTCCATGGAAATGACGTATTACGACGAAATTTTCGGTAGGAAATTAACATGACCTAATGGGCTAATTAGCTGTATAAAGTGTGGGTAATAGGGGCAAACATTTCCATGCATATACACAATCATTATTAAGAGGTAGGTAGTTCTACTACTGAATTTTGAGAGAGTTTGACTGCTGACTTTCGAATGAAAGTCTACAAAATTTCAAATTAACGGAACAGAATATAACACATTAGACATTTTTGTAATATTTAAAAATACAGCCTGAAAGCTGTAATTTATTGATCTAGTTTCATTGGTCGATAGGGCCCGCAGGCGGAGTGCGGGAAATTTCCCTAACGCATGGCATAGGGCCCGAATATCAAATAAGATAACATTAGAGAGTATCACTAGTCCTTGACTGACCGTGACTCCCTGCACGCGGTATAGCGACCGAGTTATCGACCAATGAGGTTGAGCGTTGAATGCGATGCAATCTGTCTCGGGAAAAGTGACGAGAGCAGACCAAAGTGTGTGACTTGCTACGAACGCGCACTGATTTTCCAGAATAAAACCGGAAGGCGGAGCCGAGCACCATGATTTATGGCTTGCGGCCCGTCCTGAACTCTTGTCCCTGTTTAATATTGAAATATAAACTTATTATCAAAATACAGTGAAAAATAATGTCACCAGAAAAAGTGGCTTGTTGTTTTGAACAAACTTCGAACAACGCAAATGTTGTCTAATAAACATGGTAATTTTTTAAAGTTAGTCGGTTTGTTCGTTGTTCTCGAAACTTTGTACATTTCGTTACCATTTACTACGATTTATGGGACTGCATGACTTGGACGAGTCGAAATTTGTTACAGAACGTAAACAAGCATTGTGAGCCGTGCAAATAATTTTAGAGAGATGAAAAGGCTAATTCAAAAAAAAATATCAGGCAAATTGCTTGTTATAAAAAATAATACTATTCACCTTAACCTCCTGACTTCCAGCGTCCTACACATAGTACATAAACTACAATGAATAGTTTACTGTCAACTATTTATCATAAGGCTAAAATTAAATTGACAAATTATGGACGCTGGTCGTCAGGAGGTTAAAAAAACCCTCAAATATCTTATGAAGGTATTTATTTGCTTATTGCTATGCTAATACCATCTTAATTAAGTATACTCACATTTCTATGTTTTAACTCTCATAGCCCGAATCTCTTTCCCCTCTCCCGCCCTCTCCTTTTATTCATTTTATTTAATCTTTATTGCAAAAAAGAAAACTTATCGTACAAAAGGCGTATTTAATATCACTTAGAGTAAAAACCCCTTTATTTGAGCTCTTACGCTTACTTTTGATTCTTCTATGGCTTACGCAAACACCTAGGCATGCTCTTTGGGTGACCTTCTTTATTCATTTTATGTTTTACCTATTTATTAATTAAAGTGTAGAACTTAAGTATTCTTATTTCCTGCAAAACTGTTTGTACACTTTGTCTGCAAGTTCGAGTCTCATACAATATAATAATTGAAATAAAGGCTTTTGCTAAACAATTGACTGATACTTTTAATATTAAAAAAAACACTCAAGTGTCCACAATATAATATGCTTTTTTTAATACTTTTTAAACTTAGACTTACTTGGCTCACGTCGGATATTCTTGGGCAAACTAATGCTAAGCTATAAGGCGACCTTTTGCTATAGAGCTCCATACAAAAAGGTCGCCTTTTAGCTTAGCACGGCACATTGAGTATGTAGGAAATTCTCTACTCGTAAGGCGTAACGTGGGCTACTACACAAAAAACGTCTCCAAAGAAACTGCTACGTCAATTCAAAATACCTTATACTCCCAAGACAGCTATTAAAAAAGAAGATTTATAAGAAAAATAGGCAACTTTCCCTGTTTTGCCTGTAAAGGTCGGCACGCTACTTGATTTACCGCTAGGTAACAAAACCTTAACATGATTTATTGTAGGCTTGTTAAAGAACGATTACGTCCTTGACTTAGCGGCAAATTTATCGCTTACTGACGGTAATACGTTTAATATTGCTGACTTGCGCAATTTCTTGATAAATAATCTGATACATTTTTTTGGAAATATCTTAGGAATTTGATGGGAATTTTTGTTTTACGTACATCTGTAAGGTTTCGCCGAAGTTTCGTTTGACCGAAGGCCATTTTTTTCCAAAACTGTTTATATTTCAGGATAATTATATAATTAACCTAACCTAATCTAATGGGTTCTTTAAAACAATGTTTATAAAACCCTAAAAATACCACGGGTTCCAGGAAAAATATGTTTCGGACAAATGAAAATTTGGCGAAACGTTACAAATGGGAAACTGTTTTGCGGTTGTGTTAGGATATAGAATTTGATATGTAGGATGTTGCGGGAAAAGAAAATAAATAGATTTTACTGATTTTTATTACATTAATACTTAGGTAAAAAAATATGCAGGGTGTTTCTGACCATGGGGCTTTAAATGCAAGATTTAAGTGTGCTCTTTAAACTGCAGCATCTCTTGTTTTGCAACTTTAAAAAAATATCTCTAGTTTAATTTAATTTCTTTCATACAAGTGAATTATTATTTTTAATTCTTCTTCTTTGGCGGTACACTCTTGCCAGAGTGGTCGTGGCCGTCACGTCGTTGATTTTGTGGCCTGCTTTACAATAATATTTTTAATTAACGCAATCCAATGCTAAACTGACAGCATACTGATATTGAATGTTTATCTTTAAGAGACGTCAAATGTCAAATTGAAATTTACATTTAAAGCCCCATAGTCAGAGGCACGCTGTATCAATAATATTACAAAAAAAAAACATTGTACAGAATTTTAATTTTAACAGTAATGTTTTTTTTCATAAACTGACCAGCGTTTGACCTAAGTATCACCTGATGGTAAGTGACTCGGGGTCGAAGATGTAGCTCGCTGGTTCAGCAACAGCCTATTCGCTGTTGCTTTGAAGAGATCCAAATTATATTTTTAATGTACATCATTGCGTAACAAACAGAAACAACGGTCGTATCGAGAATCTTGCCCTTTTTTAAAGTAATATGATTCAATGTCCAATTGAGGATAATCTTCCGAATTTACATCTCACAAATTCAATTTTCAGAAAACAATTTAACATTAAATTTGTTATTCAAAAAAATGCAAACGAATTTCTGTTTCCCTTATCAACCAACTAAAATTAAACAGGAAGTTATAAAAAAGATTTCGAGGAAAAACATAAGAAAATGGCGGATTATTAAATAAGGCGAACGCAAAAGGTAGCCGACTAAGGCGTGCCGAGAATTCTCCGATTATTCGAAAATTGGTTACACGGACCTACTCGACTTGGGATGGGGTAAGCTCTGTTAAGGTTGACAGTGCTTATTGATAATTTGTGGTGTTTTTCAACCCACGCCTATTGTGGATTTTTAGTGGTACCTACTAATTAATTTTACTGGTAACAACAAATTGTTGGTAACTGACGTTGAAAGTCGGTGAATGTCACTGTAAACAACATAAGTTTCAAGTATTTTTTGCATAATAAAGCCAAAACTATCCACAGTGATGAAAGTCAGGTTTTTTATTAGGATTCAGTATTTGAGTAGCATTGAGCAGCATTCCGGTAAACAATGTTTTGAATTACGTTAATGACAAATCCTTGACAAATTGCTATGACGTTTTATAATGCAAATATATCACGTAGGTATGGATATTATTGCCATATGAAAGCTGTTTTTAGCGCCACTATCCCTGGGCCGGACTGACACTTGCTAGGCTATAGGTTGAAATAACTATATACCTATGTATTCTGTGACTAGGATTTTATTCTCTGTTCACGTGACGTAAAAATGGACTGCATTGCAACTCAGCAGAGATTAACTGGGGCAAGAGGCTGAAGCGCACAAACAGCGCACAAAAAATGCGCAAACAACGCACTGTATAGATACACCACACATCTGTATACATATTTGAAGTATAAATAAGTTATTATTTAAAATAGCTATATGTAAACGGTGCTTCGCAGACTGAAGACCACAAATCGTCTGTAATAGACTGAAGGGCCTACGATGATAATGATGAAATAGCTATAAGAACGTGCAAATAAATAGTCTTCATAGTATCGTGGTAGACTCTGTTTCATTCCACGTTTCCTCCCACTGCGGTCAAGACACCCTACACCACCAATACGATCGGCCCCATGAGTCTGTGGTTGACAGTGGGAAAATCCCTCTTCAAACACTTTCCGTCTGCTACCTTAGGTCGCAACTTATTTATATACGTATTTATTACATTCTATGGTAGGGCTGGTGTAGGGCGTTAGGGCGCTAGGGTTGTTTGTCAGGGTGATAGGCGTCACTGATCGTTTAAATTAGTAAAATCTGTCCCTGACTTTACATTCTACAACTGTAAAATATAGACACGTATAGTATATATGTCTATATTTAAGGACATATGCCTTTGCGCCAGGAGAGGTCGGACAGCCGACAATTTATTTCTGTTCGATCTAGACCCAGAGAAGTGATTATGGGAGAGCATGATTTAGATGCTTAGATTGGGATTGAGGTAAAACATATACCTAGGATTGGTAAAAAGGCTTTAAATATTGAGTAACATATAAGGATAATCTCATGAATCAAAACAAGTTGTTGATGACAAATATCACTCGACGTGTTTGCCTCCGCCGGCGACGCCGGTAACAGAGCGTTTGCCCGCAGTGCTCGGTTGGCCGCCGCCGCGACTGATCGCCGATCGGCTCTCCTGATGATGAATCGCGAACCAATCTGATGAACCGCTTGGCTTCCCCGGTGTCAGTTTTCTTTCGGCCTTTTTTCAAATTTTGTAGATACATACATTAGGTATGTTTTTGTAAATTTATAAATTAAAGTACTTACCTACAATTTATTTTTTTCTTAAAAATAACCTATCATAGATCCAGAGACCCGAGCTTTAGTTCCATCAGTCTATCTCAAATTAAAATCCCATTTACCTCAGCTTTTGAGCATAAAAGCACACAACTCAAAGGCGACTTGTGGACATTGCCATAACATGCCTCTTCAAAGACTTAATTCAAAACCTAGACAAGCACTTAGTCTCCGATCAAGGCCCAAAACATCCCGAACAAACACGGACTGTCCCGAACCAAAAACCTTAATCAACATTTCGTAGCTTGCCGGCCAAAATCCTATTATGCAAATATGTCAAAGCTTGTATCGATCGCGGCCAATATTGGCCTTTGATTCGCAAACAAATGCCTTCTGTTTTTCAACGAGGGCGGGAATCTCGGGATGGAATTACTTTACAATGGAAACGAGAATCGTCTTAATCGATGCAATGCTATATTTTTATGCTTAAAGAAAACCTCCTTCCGAGCTGCATTCAGTGACATTGACAAGTTGACAATTCAAGGAGATATTGTAGATTACATTAGATTAGATTTCTTTATTCCAGATTATAAAATATCAATATAAATTACACGAAGTCAGTTCACATGCATCTATACCATGATCGTCAGTTAAAATAATAATAAAATTAGAACAAAAGACGACTATAGTACAACGCTCGTTCCTGTCTGTTATTGTTGAACTTTAGTCATATGACTATCTAATAATGTCAGATGGATGTCAGTGTCAAATTTTGAATAGTGTTTCTATACTTGGATGAAGTACCTATGGATTCGGCATATGCGTATACCCGAAAGGGACAGCAGCAAAGTACATGACTATTACAGGGTTACCAGGTTCCAAATAATTCTCCCGTTTTTCCAGTGCTATTTGTTAGCGGTGTGAATTAGTTTTAAATGTATTATTATTTATTTATTTTATTTAAACTTTATTGCACAAAATACATAAGTAAAAGTACAAATGGCGGACTTAATGCCATGAGGCATTCTCTACCAGTCAACCACAAGGTCAAACGGAGACATTATTGGTGCGTATTATATTGTATGGGACAAATTATAAATTAATTACAATAAAACTTTCCAAAAAAAACCGTCAAAATGTAATGGTAAAATATATTTATTTACATAAATTTAATTACAATTTCGAGAGAGCAGCAAGATAGCCCATAGGAGGCATGAGGCAAGATATACAAGCATTTTTGGTTGGTTCCCAATTCGATCGTCCTGTTGCACGTATCCTTGGAGTAAAGCAGGATCATGTTTTGGAAATCTAAAACAAAAAATATATTTGTAAAACTCCCTGAGTTAAGGGTAATTTACCAATTCTTATACTGGTATCCCTTAAAATCGAATAAAGCAGACAAATTAAAAAGCAGTAAAAAACCGCGGCGGAACGTCAAGTAAAGGTGAAGACAAAGAGTAAAGACTACTGACACTGACAAGACGTAAAGACTATTGAATTTGTAGGGGTAATACCTAAAAATAAGACATTACAAAATGAGATTTTAAGCAGATTTCTGATGTTTTGATATGATTTTGCTGTGCTATTTAGCGTATAAACAATTATTAAATATATATTTGCAGAAATCAAGCAAAAGCAAAGTCGAAACATCGCACTTACCTATGAAAGCTTATATTTTCACTTTTTAGGCCAGTGTCGCTTTTACAGCCAATTATGGAGCAACGCACCATTGCTTTACAAATCTATAGCTAATAGCACTCACTATTATTCATATATAAACTTTCGAAATGTAAAATTATCCACAATATTCGTTGTTTTATAGTAGGCTACAACGCATATTTGAATTGCCCGGCAGTATTTAGCGGAGCTCTGTCAAGTTGACAATCATCCGCTAAACAAAAAAAAGCGGAACTCTGATAAGGACAAAACATCTTGTCTATGTCTCTGTCGCTCTTAGCAGTTTCTGTAAATAGGTGTCCCGTTCCCTCCTGGTATTATTATTCGCTTGTCATGTCCAGAGGTTACTTGGTCCATGGTTTCTATAAGTTAGCTAGCTTTTGTACGTGTGATAGATATAATGATGATATTTAGACGAATAGTAATTGTAATTTTAATGTTTTCCAACCTCTAACTTAGCATTTGTATCCTAACATAACATATAATCTAAATGTTAGGGCTTGAAAATAAAACGTAAGAGGCAACAGAGCAAGCACCGGGGTTAGACAAATGGCTCGAGAAAATGGCCGCGTGCCAAGCCAAATTAATACAGGCGTGTAATGCCACGCGTCCACGAATCTGGGAAGTTTCGAGGTAGGCACAATAAGTAGGCACAGCATGTGGCAGCTATGTAATATTTTATTGCAGGTATAATGAGTAAGGCTTGAGTGCACACTGATATTCTCCATCTTCCTATATGGGGCTGAAGCGTGGACCAGCAGATCAGCAGACTGGAAGCGTGTTGACGCTTTCGAGATTTAGTGCTAGAGGAAGATGCTTAGTATCCCCTGGACTGCACTCAAGACCAATGGGAGATTCTGAAGAACTTAAAAGTGACCACCAGATTATCAAACATCTTCTTACAAAGAGTTCTGAAATTCTTTGGACACATTTCCAGAAGAGAAGACGATAGTCTGGAAAAACTATCGGTCACTGGAAAGATCCACGGAAAGAGGCTTCGGGGCCGCAGCCCGATGCGTTGGTCCGACCAAATCCGCACTGCACTTGACTCCAACTTCCACGACGCGCTCAAGGTGGCCGAAGATCGTGGAAGGTGGCGCAACATCATCCAGAGGAAGCTAATCCATGGTGGATGTCACGACCCTCAGAAATAAGGATAACGATGCACGGAGGATAATGAGTAAATCTCCCTTTTCCAAATGGAACCATGTAGTCTGTTCTGTACAGACATTACACGTCGATTTGTACAATTTATGGATCCCAAAATTATTCAAAACATCCTCACCCTTCGTTGAATACAACCTTAAACGCTGAGCTAAAATTTAATAAGCGTTTCCCTACATCTACGTTACAATTAAGGGGAAATGTTCGTAAATTAAATGTAGAAATGTGAATTGTTCACGGATACCCGTGGCAGGAACCGAGCCTGTTTGCCGCGTTACGCTTTGCTACATCTTCTTCACAGTGTAGCTTAAAGCAGTAAAACGAATCGGTACCAGAATTTGATTTGGTATACTCATAGAGATATATAAAGTGGAACTCATTTCATATTATATCCTTAATTCATACTTTCTTATTCAAAATAATGCTTGTTACATATAAAACAGTGGTCGTAGCACGCTCGGCTTCCGCGCCATAGTGGTTGCAGTTACTGGTACGTGCAAACATTTTGTAAATATCTATGATGCACTGATAGTGTCCCTGCATTCTCTACGTGACACTTTGTTTAGTACCGCAATACGCCAAAATTAAAACAGATAACTGACAAATCAATTCTATAAAAATGTGGTTGTGGTTGTGTTCTAAAACGAGTCGTGTGCGTTAACATGAATTAAATATCAGAGAATTCGTTTTATTATTGTCATGGAGGATATTGAATATCGTTTCAGTGAGCCGTAAATACTTAAGAGACTCTAGTTGACTTACTGCTTTAGCAAATATATTTACTGTGTCGTCGTTACTACTGCATTTTGAGCTTGATAAATCTAATTTGAAGGAGATATGACCTTTAACATTTGTTTGTTAGGTGTGGTAAAAGAAAACGTTATGATGCGTTACAGCCAGTCTTGTGAATTGATAAGAATGTACAGAATTACGCTAAAGATTTTTGCTCTATAGAATACAATGATTACATTCAAAATTATGCTGATAATACCTTTTCACCTTTGATAATAAAAATAGATACAGGAATTAAAACGGATGGGGAAAAATTAAAGCGTGTAAAAGTATAGTGCGTCTCTGGTCAAAAGGTCGACACGTTGGACCGATAAGCCAAAGTATACCGGGTCCGATTCCCGATGTGGAGACCGTGTGAGTGCAATTTAATTTGTTCTCCTGTTGATCTTTGTATCAGAATTTTATAACTATATAGTTTAAGTATATAGTAACTACAACAACTTAAATAAGTATATCAACAGAATTATGTCACCATGATGTGTATGTATTAGACGATACAAAAATAAATAATTTTTATGTGAAAAACCAGGGCTGTAATATATAAAAAACAATTCATTCCAATTTGTAAATCAAAATAACATTTAAAGCGTTTTAGCTGTAGCGAAATGGTTAACGCGCTGGACCGGCAATCCAGAGGTACCGGGTTCGATTCCCGGTCTCTTCCCCCAGGTAGCTCCTTTTTAAATTTTTCTTTAAGCTTTGATCTTTGTATTTAAAGCTTAAATAAAAAAAAATGTGGTGTACCTACCCACATTAAAAAAATGAGACATTACATGTTTCATAAATTTACAAAATAACATTTTCTAAGTCATTACTATCCAGTTTTTCAACACACGCATTCAATAAACTTAGCTAACATAATTTCTCCGCGTTCGGCCATTGAGGCCCACGCGAGCAGAAAAGTGTTAAGATGTTACATTTCAAAAGCCAACTAGGGGAAAATCCTTGCCACGATAAATCTTACTAATAAGAGAGGTTCTTTATGTACGGGCACACGTAAAAACCCCTCTCTGCCATATTAAATATGGCGGCACAATAATGTAATATGTTTTTGGAGTTGACGGAGCTAAAAAGGAAAAGTAGTTTGCGATGCAAGAAATAGAGGCTTTTTTTGTTGTGATGTTTTGTTGAGCGTGTAGGATGTGAAAACTATTTTAGCAAAATTAAATGGTTCTTTTTATGAGGAATAATTTTTCATATTTTTATACGTAAGAGTTTTGTTAAGTGTTTTGTTTAAGTGTTCTTTTTTATTTATTTCGTTGTTATTATTTCATTTTCTTTAATGATTATTTAGGGTGCTATTACAAAAATACTCTAAATGTATGACGTCTGTAAATTGACAGTAATAAATATGTGAAAACGGCCGAACAGAACTTATTATTAGAGATGACTGTGTCGTTTCCGATACTTTCCTTTATTCCCATACAAAATGTGCAATAACGTGGGAATAACCGAATATTTTCGGAAAGAGCACATCTTCACTTATTAAACAAATACCTAAATATTGTGATTTCCACATTAAAATGAAAACACACTCATAATCCCCGACATTAAAATAATACAACAAAACTCGAACAGTAATCTACAATTCTATCCGTACTCCGCTAAATTAGCACAATATGAGCCGCCATCATAAATCACACCGCATTATTTCAGAACAAGTGTAGGTGTGAAAACTCCACAATTTCACAGAACCCACAACTTTCCACAAAACTCCAACACTGTAATTAACAGGATCAACAAGCGTCTCCAGGGGACACGTGTATGTAATGTTTGCTTTCCGTATCACGCTCGTAAATTTAAGTTCATTTTTCACTCTAAATTATACGTTTTAACCACAGTTTTTGGCGCTATATGAAATAAAGGCTATACACAGCCCAAGCGGCATATAGGCTGCATAAGCACTTATACTGCCCTTATACAGTTACTTAAGTTGTTCGTGGTCAGTCTGGCAGGCATTAAGTATTATGTATTCTCTGTACTACTTGGGAGGGATCTAAATTAACCTTTGACTCTGACACGTACCCTAAATCATCAACGCTATAATTTCAACTAACTAACTAACTAACTGCGCTTGCTTAGTGACTCAAAATGAGTCCTGGCCTCCGACACAAGAGCTCGCCACTTTACCCGATCCTGCGCAATCTCTCGCCAGTATAATTTCTACTGTAACTTGATGTTTTTTTCATTGATATGAATATCACCCTTTTTATAAGCGTAAAATTGTCTAGTATATAATTATACAACCGTTTAAGTATATTGGTCAACCAAAGCGAAGCGTGTAATTTTTGCACTGTCACTAAATTGTAATAAATAAGGTTTAGAAAGGTACGCATTTCAGTCATCACATCTTAAATTAGCTGTACAAGGGCTGTATAAGGGATCATGCAGCCTAGTTGGGAGTGTCCTTTACTGTAAATACCTATGGAAAGACCTGCTCTACCCCTGGCGTCTGGTTCGTTAGTTTTACTTTTCCATGTTCACATAGCACAAACAAAATGTCACAATTCCGCAAATATACTTTTTCCTCTTTTTTCAAATACACTTTGTCCTAGAAAACGGAACGAGCTGGTTCGCAAACAGTTAGTTCTAGTTTTTCGCGAACCGACAGTTAATTGACATCAATTTGTAAAATGTAGTATGGAATAAAGTCAACAAAAACTAATTTAGATAAAAGTAAACATTCTATGAGGGTAAACTATCTAATAACATATAACGTTGGATAATATTCACATTTTCACAAAGTTCGAATAGATGCAATTAACGACAAAGTTTTGGATGCTCGGATGACGCTGTGAAAATGTGGCCATAAAACTTTGATAGCGAAAGTTGATGGAAAAAAGTGTAGGACATTTTTCCTTACTGCCATGTCATGAGATTAAATTGGCCGGAAAACATCTATACATACATCCACTACTAGTACTTTATTGGTTGTTTGTGTAAAATACGACAAAATCAGCGGTGGGACGTGGCGACGTGTTCAAACGACGCATGTGGACCACAACGACTGGCTACAAACGCGAGTCGATATGCCCGAATTACAGTGGAGAAGGCATCCCAGCATTTTTTTGAGCACCTTTTGAGCGCCAAATACGTCAAATCACGTCAACGAATAGCTGTGCCCCAGACGCCACGACGTCACTTGCCGCTATACAAAGTCATACTCTCTCTGCTTGCCGTCCAGGACATAGTTTTCCGTCGACTAAGAGCGGTCAAAAGGTTAAAATCCGCCCTACTCTAGACTGCAATCTGTGCCAAAATAATCCTCATATCACAGTTGGATACAAAACTGGCATAGAATTAGTACCATAAGGTTACTTTACTTACAATTCTAAATACCTAGTACATACCATTTGGCGAACGAGGATGTCGAAAACAGTGCCTTTGAACGTCAAGGAGTTTAATTTACGTTCAGGAAAATGGAATACGTATATAAGCCAGTTAACAGCATGGTTTGATATAAATGAAGTAAAACCGGAATCACGGGCAAAGTACCTCATCGCGGTGGTCGGAACGGAAACTTTGGACTTGATAATAGATTTATGTTATCCATCGGAGCCGGACGAAGTGAGTTACGATGATATAGTGTCAAAAGTGCGGGAACATTTATCACCTAAGCGATCGGAATTGGCGGAGCGTATGTGTTTTAGAGCGTGCAAGCAAATGTCGGATCAGTCAATCTGTGAATACGTGGCGCAGCTCAAACAACTCGCCCAAAAGTGTAACTTCTCCGGCAGTGCATATCTAGAAGAGAATTTGCGTGACCAGCTGGCATACGGAATGAAGAGTGAAGCGATTCGTTTCAGACTGTTAACGGAGACCAAATTAACGTTTAGCCGCGCAGTGGAGATAGCGACGTCGCTGGAAGCGGCGGATCGAGACTCAAAAGCTAGTGGATCCGGCAGCGGCGCCGGTGCCACAACATCGACGTCAATAGTGGTGAAGGAAGAGGGCGTGCACGCGGTGCGCGCCGGCGGCGGCGGCGGCAGCGGTGCGCGCGCGCCCCCACGCCGCAGGGAGACGACGGCGGCGGCGCCGCGCGCGCGCTGTCCCCGGTGCTTAGGAACTCATCACCCTCGACGCTGCTCATTCATCAACACGGAGTGTTACGTATGTGGCAAGAAAGGTCATATAGCGAAAGCGTGTAGAAGGCGCAAAGCCCATAGTGTCAACGTGTGTAGCGAGTCCTTGGGCCTCAGCAGCGAGGCTGAGCCCGAGGAGGACGACGAAGAGTACGACGTGCCGTTGTACATGATAGGCGGCAGCGACGCCGATGATGGACCGTGGTGGCGGACGGTCAAGGTCAACGGAGTGAACGTGCGTATGCAATTGGACAGTGGATCTGCGGTGAGCGTCATGTCTTACAAACTCTGTAGCAAGATGTTTAAAGATGCTAAATTATTACCTACTGCCATAAATTTAAAAATGTATTCGGGACAAAAGATTGTACCTAAAGGAATTCTCCCATGTGAAGTAATGTATAATAATAAAACGCTAACAAAATTGAGTTTAGTTGTAGTAGATTCGAAAGACAGCCCTCCCATTATGGGACGTCGGTGGATGACGGCCTTAGGTATCGAGTGTAATGCTAAACCGGTATTCAATGTTCAAAGTGAGAGCGGGGGCATGGGGACTCGGCTCGCGCGGGCATTCCCATTAGTTTTCGCGCCAGGAACAGGAAAATTCACAGGAAAGCCCATCCATCTGACCGTGGCAGGCGATGCGCGTCCCGTGCTGTGCAGGCCGCGGCCCGTGCCGCACGCCCTGCGCGCCGCCGTCGAGGCC
The DNA here is from genome assembly GCA_947623375.1 of Apotomis capreana. Classification (NCBI taxonomy): domain Eukaryota; kingdom Metazoa; phylum Arthropoda; class Insecta; order Lepidoptera; family Tortricidae; genus Apotomis; species Apotomis capreana. Next base: position 10,684,562 of record OX392517.1, on the reverse strand, counting down.
GAGCTGCAGCGCCTGCAGGCCGACGGGGTCATCTCGCCGGTCGAGACCAGCGAGTGGGGGACGCCCGTCGTGCCCGTCATCAAACAATCGGGCGAGGTAAGGTTATGTGGAGATTTTAAAATAACGTTAAACCCGGTGCTGGTGGACGATAAATACCCGATTCCTCGCATAGACGAGATATTTTCGAATTTGCAGGGAGGTCAACTTTTTAGCAAAATAGACTTGAGCCACGCTTATCAGCAGTTACCACTTACGGAGGAAGCTAAGCGGTTGTCCGTGATCGTCACGCATAAAGGTAGTTTTTGCTACAATAGATTGCCATTTGGTATTAAGTGTGCCATGAGTAAATTTCAGCGTGTCCTTGATAACTTGTTTAAAAATATGGACTTTATTGCGGTATATTGCGACGACATTTTAGTAACAGGAATCGATGACAATGATCACTACAACCGATTATTGGCAGTATTTAAAATACTGTCAGAGGCAGGGTTAAGAGTAGCGGAAAAAAAATGTACTTTTTTCCAAAAGTCAGTATCATACTTAGGATACGTCATCGATGCGAACGGTCTTAGTACGCAGCCAAGCAAAATCAATGCTGTGATGTCCGCTCCAGTGCCGGACAACGTTTCCCGTCTCAAAGCCTTTTTAGGACTAGTTAATTATTATGCTAAATTCGTACCGAACATAAGTGCAGTATTACACCCATTGTACGAACTTCTTAAAAAGCAAAATAAGTTTGTTTGGAGCAGGGAATGCAATAGCGCGTTCAATAATATTAAAGCGTTGTTAGCAGCAAAACCAGTGCTGGCCCATTACAAGCCGGAGGCTCCCCTGCGGGTGTACTGTGATGCGTCACCATACGGGGTGGGGGTGGCGCTGATGCAGCCGGGAGTGGGGGGCGAGCGTCCAGTGGCGCACGCCTCGCGCGCGCTTACCCCGCCCGAGCGGAACTATGCCCAAATATGCCGTGAAGGGTTAGCTATCATATTTGCCGTTCAAAAGTTCCACCACTATTTATTTGGTAGGCGGTTCACGTTAGTGACGGATTGCAAACCGTTGTCGCATATATTCAGTCAGGATAAAAGCATTCCACAAATGGTAGCGGGACGTTTACAGCGTTGGGCTGTTATTCTAAGCGGGTACGACTACGAGATAGATTGCGTCAAATCGGAACAAAATTGTTTTGCTGATAATTTATCACGTCTACCTTTAGACATTATCAGAGACGAGCAAAAAGGTAAGGAGTCGTGCGAATTTTTAAACTTTATCGACGACAGTATATCACTCAATCATCGTGATATAGCTAAAGCGACTCAACGGGACCCCGTAATGAGTAAAGTGTGTAACCACTTAGGTAGGGGCTGGGAGTATTGCGGGGATGAAGAGGTCAAACAGTTCTGGCGCGTACGCGAAGCATTAAGTCGCGAGCAGGGTTGTATCATGTTCGGATACCGCGTGGTGGTCCCGGAAGCGCTGCGTGGGCGCGTGCTGCGCGAACTGCACGCGGCACACAGCGGGGCGGTGCGGACGAAGGCGCTGGCGCGCGCCTACGTGTGGTGGCCGGGCCTCGGCGCCGACGTGGAGCGCATGACGGCCGAGTGCGCCGTGTGCGAAGCGGAGCGCCCGGCGCCGCCCAGGGCTGCGACTCATCCATGGGAGTGGCCGCAGGACAGGTGGTACCGGGTACACGTAGACTTTCTTACGCCGTCGGCCGGTACGTATTACTTCGTCCTGGTCGATGCGTACTCTAAGTGGATAGAGGCCTGCAAAGTAAGAGGTACACGGGCCGAGGACACGATAGCTAAGTTACGTGAAATTTTCGCTCGTTTCGGAAACCCATACGAGTTGGTTTCGGACAACGGGCCCCCATTCTCGAGCGGTCAATTCGAATTATATATGAAAAAAGAAGGTATTCGTCACATTCGCGTTTCCCCATACAAGCCGAGCAGCAACGGTGCGGCGGAAAAGGCAGTGGGTTTAATAAAAAAATGTCTTAAAAAAGCAGAGCGAGATAATGCGAACTTAGACGAGGCTTTACAAACATATTTATTAAATCATAGGTGCACGCCGCACTCCACAACGGGTAAGTCACCTGCAGATTTAATGTTAAAACGCAACATTCGTAATCGACTTGATCTACTGCGACCCGATCCGAGAGAATTGGTCCGGGAAGCCCAGAGAAAACAAATACGCAAGGAGGCGCCGACACGCGAATTTCAGGTAGGTGAGAAAATTATGTATAGGGTGTATCAACAAAACAAACAATTTTGGGCCACAGGTTCTATTATCCAACGGGTAGGGCCGCTTACGTACCGTATACGGGGAACTGATAGTAGTGAACACAAGAGGCACATAGATCAATTACTGATAGATCGTAGTAGTATAGACGTTCAGGATAGTAAATTAAAGTCGCTGTTTTGTGATGATGGGTTCAATCAGGCGGCAGCACCGAACCCGGCGGGCTGCGTCCGCGCCACCACTGAGCCTCCACGCCGCTCGGACAGTAGTAATACAAGCGCGCCGCTAGAACCACTAGAACCAATTCCGATACCGACACCTAAACCTAAACGCATTCGTCGTCCACCGATAAGATACGGGTTTGAATAAAAAATGTAAACAAAATATAAAATAAAAATATTGGTTGTATGGTTATATTACAATTAAAAAAAAAAATGTGTACATGTAATTATTGTTATGAATAAATGTATAACTTGTTATTGTATGAAATAAAGCAATTGCTTAGCTTAGGTATAATATTAGGCATAACTTGTAACGTGTCGGCTAAATAGTTATTCATTGTTATTACCTACTTGGGTTAGGAACCTATTAATATAAAGGTTTTACTAATGATGTAAGATAAACAGGTCTCCAATTTTCAACATGTAGGTAACTGTTTTTAGTTTAGGTAAAGACTACCTGATTGTATTGAATATGTATGTGAATGAGTCATTCATGGGTACACAAGTAGATATCCATCTGTAACGTTATAACAGGAATTGTGTCATCTTGTTGCGATATCGATAGTGTATAATGAGTCGCCGTATCTGTATAGATTTAAGTAAGTTGTATCAGTTAGGGTTGATTTCTGAAACGTGATGAAATAAGAACTTGATCCAAGACTTAATATTGTATCCCATTATACACATGAAACAAAATTTAGTATATAAGAATAAGGAATAAGTTAATTTAAGGGGGGAAGGATGAGATGTACCGTATGTGGGTAGATTACTAGGATTACGCATCTACCGGCCATTAAGAAATAAATCAGTCTTGAATATACAGGCGTGGTGTGTTATTTAGTCTCCCTATCTAAATACCTAGTACATACCAGTTACTTTGTCCACCCATAGAAAATCATGACTTGATTTGACTAATCTACCATTGTGAGGAACCCTCGATGCGCGAGTCAACTCGCACTTGGTCGGTTTTTTTTTTATTTATGGGCTCGATAAAATGCATGTATTTTTATGGATAGACAAAGTAACCTTGTAGGGTCAAACTAGCCCGACCTTACGGTACCTGAAGATATCCGTGAAACCTTAAATAGACGGTATATTACTTCATCCATAATCCACATTCCTTTGTAATATACCTACCTACACACTTCAAGCATATATTATTATTAACTTCGCAACCCTTTCATGTCGAAATTCCAATACCGAACTAACCACATTATGTGACATTTTGGCGGAGAATCATATTATTATAATTAAAACGGAAAGGTAGCGATTCTCAGACAAATTACATTGAAACACCACTTAAAACATTATTTACCCTCAGTCTATTGGGCAAGGGAAGTGTTATTAGCTGCGATTGGTTACAAAAAGGGATGACTTGGAAGTATTCAATTGAGGAAACTGGGGAGAGGAAAACACTAGGTATTTTTACGGATCGAGTATATCCTGGAGACTGGAGTACTTTAACAAGAGTATTGGAAGTATTTCAAGCGATATATTTGAATCGTTATATGTGTAAAGACCTGTAATCTTGAACATAGGCCTTCTCCAAATGCTAATGTTACCGGTACTACGCTCTTCGCATACAGTTGACTCAAGTAACCTTTTTACGAGGTCACCTTGTGAAGAGCCTACTCATGCTGTGTCGTCTGATACGTGGTAGCCACTCAAGATCCTGTCGGCCTCAGAGACACTCAATTTTCCGAACAATGGCCACATTTTGAGATTCTTCGAGGCATGTTGGCTACTCTGGTTCTTCTAAGGATCTCCGAATCTGTTCCTTTTTCTAGCCCTCTTCGTTGCCTGGGCACTTTGAGCCTTGAAGCTAAGCCCAATGATACTTCAACTCCTTGTTATTTGTACCAAATTGTATCCCTGTTAATTTCAAGCCCCGTCCCATACTAAAGCTACGGAATACAAGCACGATTAATGCCCCAGGGAAGGGTTCCAAATTTTATTGCCCATTAAATTTAATTCCAAGTCGACCATTGTTATGGATTGAGTCAAGACGCTGATTCCGTCTGTTTATTTTAACTTAACAAAGCACGGCTATAAAAGGAAGTTTTCAAATTAAATTCACTTTCAACTTTATTTGCGGTTGATGTCGTGTTGTCATAGTTCATCACCATAATACTAATGCGATGAAGAATGGATGAAATCATATGCATGGCAAATGTTAATACCTTATAATTATTCAAATCACATTTTTGTGATTGAAAAAATACACGAATAGGTAATTTATTAGAAGTTTCGACAATAATGGTAAATTATACATATTTTTGTAAACTAAATAGCATCACTTAAAATTAATATTAAAATATGCCGGAATTAAAATTCATAACCGCCAGCTCAAAAAAGATCCTGAATTGGAAAAAAAAATTAACAAAAAAAAGAACTGACTTCAGTGCAACTAAAAAGCCAAAATTAACCCGTTCAAGTACAGATTACATTTGACTCACCCTTTGAAGTCGATCCCAAACCACTTAGTTATTATATTTATATATTAAAGTTAACGTGAGGTTTGGCACCGACTTCAAAGGGTGAGTCAAATGTAATCTGTACTTGAACGGGTTATTTTTGGCTTTTTAGTTTCACTGAAGTCGGTTCTTTTTTTTGTTAAAAATTTTTTTTTTCGCTTTTTAGTGATTCATATAAAATACTTATGGCGGGGTGATCAGGGAGGACTTGAAGGCATGCATCTTGTTTGAATTATCTCCTAACTCCTAACCGTTAAGGAGTTGTACCTTCCATCATCAGTTCAGCATTGGAAGATGATGACTACCATATGCAAATACTTAAATAGTTTTAGAAAATATATGAAAAATATTATGACTGCCTATAAAATTTCAGGAATTCCTTCGATTCCTCATACATCTCGTCATCCGATCTTCACCAAAATTTTATGGGACCAACCTTGAGATGTCTATTCATGAACCTAAAAAGAATTTTCCAAATCGACTCATAAATGACGGAGTTATGAGGTAACAAACATTAAAAAAAAAAACAACCGAACTGAGAACCCCCTCCTTCTTTTGAAGTCGGTTAAAAAAGCATTACATGGTATTATCTACATCGCAGGTCGAAATATACTGGTCCATCAGGCGAATTCAATCCAGCAAGGTCAATTAAGTCAAGAGAAAGAAGGTAAGAATGAGATCTATGATTAGCAAATATTTGATATGTGTCGATGGGTCATATTAAAGTGGCGATGACCTCGTCAGGGTAGTGTCTCCAACATACATGTTGAGTAAGCTATGTCGGAGCGGAAAAGAGACGTATAGATCGAATGAATAAATTCGACGGAACCCAAGTAGGTAGTAACGCGATTAAACGCGAACCCTTTGTTAGCATTTAGGGTACACCTTGATTTAATTTGGAAGGGCAAAATCTCATAGCTTCAAATTGGGTTTTTTTTGGTACAGACACGCACCATTGTGCACGCTGGTGTTATTAATTGTAGTTTGTGTTAAAATTACAGGCAATAAAAAACACATCGTAACTTAATAGATGGAATAGGAGAGATGACGATAATGAAATAATGAAATAATGAACTTTATTCTGCAAGTAGGCCACAAGGGCACTTTTACATGTCTGAGTCTACCGGCATTTCACAAGAGGAGACCACTGTTGAGAAGAAACGCCGAAAGAAACTCAACAGTCAGTCATTTTTTCATAAAGGATAAGTACTTAACTATTACAGTAATATGAACTTAACTATACGTAGTTCTCGAAGAAAACATATTAAAAGTGTATTCTAAGATATAAATAAGCAAACGTTTAAGAATGAAATATAGAAACTACAAGAAAGTATGACGGTTTATCACAATTTATGTACGTTTGATATGCTTTCTTATTAGAACTGTGTCCCTTAAACTAGTCAGGTACAATCTAAGAAGGAGTCAGTTACTCGGTTTCTGGTTCAGGCCATGCATTTTTGTCTGTCAGATAGTCCTCTACTGTATAATATGCTTTTGACATTAGAGATTTTTTTAAATAATTTTTGAGAGATGGAAAGGCTAATTTTAAAACATGATCAGGTAACTTGTTATAAAATGAATACATTGGCCTAAAAATGATTTATATACTTTACGAACACGAAACTTTCTAATAGCAATTTTATTTTTATTTCTAGTGTTAAAATTGTGGACATCGGAATTTTTTGTAAATGAATCTAGGTTTTTAATAACATACATAATACTCTCATAAATATATTGGGACGCTACAGTTAAGATGTTTATATCTTTGAAAATGTCTCTTAAGGAGTCACGAGAATTCAGGTTATATATAGAACGAATCGCTCTTTTTTGTAGCACAAATATAGTCTGAATGTCAGCTGCTTTGCCCCAAACCAGAATACCATATGACATGACACTATGATAACTATGATAAACTAAGCGAGCTGTATCTACATCACTCAAATGTCTAATTTTCCTAACAGCGTACGCCGCTGAACTTAATTTACCTGCAAGCACTGCTATATGTGGACTCCATCGCAAATTACTGTCCAATGTTATACCTAAGAATAATGCCTTATTCACCATTTCTAAACATTCACCATTTAGTAATATAGTAGAATCTACCGCCGTAACATTCGGTAAAGCAAATCTAACACATTTCGTTTTCTTGGCATTTAATAGAAGATTATTAGTAGTAAACCAGTTAAGCACTTTATCTAGTGTGCAATTAATTTCTGCATAGTCGGTTGATTTCCGGTTAACCTTTAAAATTATTGATGTATCGTCAGCAAATAGTACTATATTACAAAGATTATCTACTACAGATGGTAAGTCATTTATATAAACCAAAAATAGAAATGGACCTAAAATAGAGCCCTGTGGCACTCCTAGCTTAACTATAGCTCCATTGGACTGGGTTCCATTTACATCCACTATTTGCATTCTATCACTGAGATATGAAGACATAAGGCTTAAAGCAGGCTTATACTACTAACAACACTAATAGAAAATAGAAGAGGAAGAGAAGGCGTTAATAAGATCGGTTATGATTGGCGATACTCGTGTGCTAATTGGGCCGCATTGCTTGTTAGCAGAGAATGGCTGCGGAATAGAAGAGCAGGAATACGGAAAACTATGGAGATATAATGGTATTAAAAATATCGTGAGACATCTTAATTACTATGGAGATGTTTAGTACCTCAGTTTTTGGCTCAAACACCCGCCTTTGTCCCTGCGAAAACGACGGATTAGGCACACACGCGTCATGTGAAGATCAAAAGAGAAAACCTTACTTTAGTATATTATTCTGTGTCCTAAGCTAGGTTGTTCATTATATTTTGTATTAACATAATACCTATTTGTCTTATGTTTACATCACATAAACCAATTCATTTAAAAAAAAAACGTTTCTTTGTAAACAAAATAAAACTGTCAGCACGTTCTAAAATCAGGATAGTCGGACCAAATTGGCTCTACGCTGAACACCAAACTACACGATACGCTTCATGATGCTCAAGATAAAAACAGGTATAATCAAGAAGATTGTTACTCCAAGATCGGGGTATCACGACCCTCAGTAATGAGGACACCGATACGAGGAGGGAGGATATTCTAAAGAAAAATTTTGTAGATACTCCTAGTTTGCATAAATTGCACTGCAGTTATCGATGCTTGCTCATTTAAAGGACAGTAGCCATTAAGCCAAATACAAGAGAAAAAACTTCCTAGTTCCCCAAAATGTAGGTACATACAGCCTGACCAAAAATTCCTGTCTAATCAATCTAAGAAAAAGGGGACGACACTACAGTAGTATTGTCACTTTTTAATTTCTACTCTTTTTGGTCAGACTGTAATCAACTGCACAAGTGTTCACTTTGCATGGAAAAGAGGCTGGCTGAAGTTAATCAAAAGAACCGCTTATTCCTAATTGATGCCGAAGATTCCAGCATTCCACTAATTAAACACCTGAGCTCGCCATAAAAATAAAAAGGTGAACGCGGGCGTATTGAATTTTGCTTCAAAGCATTTCCAGCTCGAAATCGAAAAGGGCACAGGTCCCTTTATAATATTTAGCTAGAGATTCGTCCGCGCGGAAGAAAAAAATGGATTATGAATTTTCTTGCTTATCCGTAGCCGAGTAAAAGATATATAGCATAGATGGTTATAGGATATCTTTATAGGTTTGTTTTGTGCCATAAATAGCCAGCCATTTATGCGTGATGATTGATGAACCCTCAAAGACACATACATCCATAAGATACAAAAAAAATCTCAATTCAGTGACCGCCTAGCCTACACACTTTTTTTTGAATTCTTTAATATACATACATATGTTTTCTTCAATCTTATGCTTCTACACTATAATAAAATTGTAAAAATGGAATCTTTTTCCTGTCAACACGCCTACAAGGCTGGACTGATTTCAAATATTACTCCTGTGGCACAAAGATAATCACATTAGCGGGTTATCCTCCCACACAAAGTCCGACTCACTGGTAGTGAGGTCTAAACAGCCCTGATACAGTTCTAGTAAAAAAAATATATATTATAGGATACTTTTTAGGGTTCCGTACCCAAAGGGTAAAAACGGGACCCTATTACTGAGACTTCGTCGTCCGTCCGTCCGTCCGTCCGTCCGTCTGTCACCAGGCTGTATCTCAACAACGGTGATAGATAGATAGTTGAAATTTTCACAGATGATGTATTTCTATTACCGCTATAACAACAAATACTAAAAATAAAATAAAATAAATATTTAAGGGGGGCTCCCATACAACAAACTTGTTATAGATTATATATATGTATAGGTACGGAACCCTTCATGCGCGAGTCGGGCTCGCACTTGCCCAATTTTTATCCAACTACGGAGAAGCAAAGAATCATAACTCGGTTTTTACTGCGCGGACGTAGTTCGTCTAGTATAGATGCGGTTACGCCCTTTTTCCAATATGTGATAGAATTAAGGGTCGGTTATTTTGTGAGTTTACGGCTCGGAGAGGTTGTTATCGATGATTTAAGCAGGTCAACGGAGATTTAGCGTCCGTGCTTTGAATCACGGGGGCTTACGAATGTGACAATCTGTCTATACTTCGAATTTCACCTTTTGTTCCACTCTTGGGAAAATTGTTGGTGGTTCATTATTGGAATTCGGTATTTTTAGGTTATTTTACATGGACAATGCGGTAAGATGTGAATATAAACATTTTCACATGGAGATCGATAAGGTATAAAGTATTTCAAATAAACAATGGAAAGATCGACACACAGAGCAGAAGGAAAAATTCGACAGGTTGCTTGGGCGTTTCACTCTTGGACATTTTGTTGGTTGCGGTTCATTATTGGTATTCAGTATTTTAAAGTTATTTTACTTAATATTTGTATAGAATCTTTTTATCGATTCATATTTTTTATGTGGTAAATACCACATTATTTATTTTACTTATTTTACATGGCCAAGTACAATGCTTTACTCATTGATAAGTAAACGCGATCTAGATATAACGGTGTAAGCTGCAGATTTTTTTAAAAGTTCATATATATTCGGCTGTTTCTGGCAATTCTCTCTGGAAATTCTCCTATAGTTTTTTTGAAAATGGACCAAAATATGGATATCTTTTTATATATCAATGACATGTAACTGAATGAATTAAATTCTTTGAACACATTTGTTGTGTCACTGGAGACAAATGTGTTAATCAGGGAACCTAAGATAGTTGCGTTTATCACGTGATGAATTAAGTGAAAAAGCATCTGTCACTCACACTCGCAATTTGTCAAAACGTGACGGATGCTTTGTCACTTATTTATCGCGTGATAAAAGCAACCATCATGGCCGCGCTGGTTCGTAAAATAAAAAAATAGGATATATATTTATGTCTATTCTATTATTTTTGCCACTAATCAAAATGAATAGTATAAAGAATCGTTCTAACTCTCGGAGGCCGGAACCGAGAACTAACTCATAAATGATCTAAAACTTCATTACGAATGGTTCTAAGTAGTACCGTTTCATTATAAGCGTGTTTCGCAACAGTCCCCTTTATAACTACATACATCCTTTGACACAAGTCGGGGCATACGTTCTGTTGTCTCGCTACAATATCACTAACTTCAAGCTCATATTATCTTCGTTAAAAACCTATTGTGCCCAAGCTTGTTTGTTGTTCGTAGTTGTTTAGGACAGAAAGGCTCTGTCATTGTCCCACATTAAACTTAGCGGCTTATGTAGTTCTGAACTAGCACAATGGATCCTTAACATTCTGACGGTTTTAGGCCTGCATTGCTGGGCTTTAGGTTTTTGCTATTTTATTCTGTAAGAGTTACGAGTATTCATTGTACAAGTACGACTTTCTGGTTATAAATGAACAGAAAAATACTGCTTTAAATTAGTTTTATGGTTCTTGAAACATATTGCAGTGTTTACCTTACTGGAATTGCAGATTATGAAGCAAAAGTAAGTCAAAAGCGTATGAAAATAAAAACCGGCCAAGTGCGAGTCGGACTCCCGCACCGAGGTTTCCGTACAAACACTTATCCCATATATCTTAACTGGCCGGGTTAAGCTAAGTTTGCACCTGGTATGTTTAGCGCTGGATAGAAATGAGATGCAAAGTTAACGCAACCGATCACGTTTGTTGTATGGGAGCCCCACTTAAATATTTATTTTAGTATGCTTTTAGACTTTTTAGTATTATAACGGCAAAAGAAATTCATCATCTGTGAAAATTTCAACTGTTTATCTATCAGGGTTCATGAGATACAGCCTGGTGACAGACAGACAGACAGACAGACAGGTGGACGGAAAGCGGAGTCTTAGTAGTACGGTCCAATTTTTTACCCTTTGGGTACCCTAAAAAGTATAGGAGTGAAAGATAATTTAGGTATTATCATTATGAATATTCACGCAGGAAACTAAATGTGAACATTACTCACCATGTCATATATTGATAAATAATTTATAATCTAACTATTATCTTTTAAGGATTGAACATTGATAACATCAATTCGGTAGGTAACTTCATTTTAATATGTGGCAATCCGTAAGAAAAGGGTCCTTGGGCAACGCCATATTATTTCAACAGCCCCTGCCCTATAGAATTATTCACATAATTTCCGAAATATTAAATTCCTATCATCTAAGGCCTCAAAAAATCAAATGAGTGTGTTTATCAAGAGCCTTAATATTCTCCACGACATCATAAAGCACGTATCCAATTTGCAAACCTTTAATAAGACATTCTTAATTCACATCCCACTTCTGATGTTCATTTTCATCTTAAAATCGCGACGTAATCACAAAGATCGCACCTCATCCGAGCTCCGTCGTATTTTAATCAAGTCAACGGGAGGCAAAATGGTATATAACTCGTTAACCCGGATCCAGGCGGCGGCCTAGTGTTGCCAGCTGCGGGGAAATGGTAGATTAGGAGATTTCTGGCGTAATTCCGTAGAACTTTTTTATTTAATTCGTTATTTTTGAATCAATTATGTTGTTAATTATTTCTGTGTCGGTTCAATGTACTCGTATTTATGGTGTTTTAATTTATCCGACGATTATAAATTTCAGAATTTTGAGGAAGTTGTTTTTTAAAGGGTGAATCTAGAAATTTTCAGAATGTAGTACCTGCTCTCTTCGCCGCTTCCATTGTTTCGACATGACCGAGCCAGTGAGAGACCATACAGTTTGTCAAATTTATGTAATGCAACTCGAAGTAGCAAGAAAATAAGGAATGCAATAAACTGGCAGGATTGGATAAGATCTTGTCTCGGAGACCACAGAACTATATCTAAATATACAAGTTAGTGTTGTAGTCAGTGGGAGTTTTCACAAACCATTATTATTATTATTTGCATTTGGAGAAAATTTAGGTTACTCTGACTCAACATCCTGAGCACTTCTAATAGCAGAAAAAGTGTCTCAATTTTTTCGATTCCCATTCCGCCCCATTCGTAAGTATATTCGGATGACATAGTCAGAGCTTTTGTAAGACAAAAAAAATGTGTTCGTGCAATAGCTAATATCTCGCACTGATAGCTGCAGGCCAATCTTTAAACAACTGAAGATTCTGCCACTACCTTGCATGTACATTAAGAAAGTATGCTTATTTGTCAAGGAACACCCAGATTTCTTTAAAAATAGGTCGGATGTTTTTGTAGGCAAACAGAGATCGCAGTACAAGAGTTTACTGTATCAACCTCCGTGTCGTTCTGCTATTTATAGTAAAAATGCTTATAATATGTGCATAATCATATACAACAATATCCCAGAATATATCAGGCAAATGGAGTATAATAAATATTCAAGAGAAATTAACAGATGGCTCGCAGAACATTGTTTCTATAGCTTAAAAGAATTTTTAGAATATAGACTGAATGATTAACTTTATTTATTAATTAATTTAATGATTATATTAGCCCTAAAATGATTAACTTTTAGTGTATAAATAATAATATAATAATCTTTTTGCATGCTGTTCCCATGACTGTACCTACTTATGTTGTATAAACTCAATTTTGCATGTCGTACAACGACAGAATACTTTACTAACCTATGTACCATTAGATCTTGTACCACATGTGTTGTAGTATTCTAGCAAATAAAACATTTCTATTCTATTCTATTCTATTCTATTTTTTTGTGTAAAAGTAACTGAAAGGAAATAAAAAATAATCAAAACATATTCGGACACTCTCTCCTCCTACTAGAAACAAGAAAATCAACAATGATTTATAAAAACGCCAAACATACTATGCTGGAACGCACAAGCTTGTGAACGTCCGTCTCAAACTTCATCATAATTATATAAAAAAAAAAGTGCAAAAATAGTTTTTTTTGCAGTCAAGATGGCAACACTAGCCACTACTCCGTTTAGGGAGGCTCGGTTACAATGTGTGTACAGATGTGCTTAAGTCGTCCGGTTTTATTTTATTTGTGTTTGTTATCTTTATTTTCCGAGCACTCTGTAGGGAGGAATGTTGTTGTGATAAAATATTTTTGAGGGTTTTACTGTCGCTGACTTTTGTAAAGGGTTTAACGCGGATAAAAGGAAAATTATCCTTATTACATATGCGACGGATGATAGTATTATGCTGGAGGCAAAATAGTGCTATTTTTAACCCCCGAAAGAGGGTGTAGCTGTTGTACGTTTAACTTGTGTATCTATGTGTCTGTGAATCTGAGAGTCTGTCTGTGGCATTGTATATAGCTCTCAAAGGGATAGTCAGATTTATACTCATATTGAGATTCATTGGTGGCTCATAATACCGGGTGGAATTTTTCTATGGGCCCTGGAGGGGAACTACCTTAAATCCTTTAGTTAGCTCATTTTACTGAAAGGAAACATTCCTTTATTTTTAAAAAGAAACAAAACTGCATTCAAAGATTTTCCAAAAATTGCTTGCCTCAACCGGGAATCGAACCAACTAAAAATTAAAAAAATAAACCCTCGACATTTTATTTCACGAATCGGTAGGATTATTGTTCAGGATAAAATGTATCCAGTAAACTTAGCCCTGCACTCATCTGTTGTACGAGATTCCATGAAATTTAATACTTATTACAAGTTTTTTCCCGGTTGAGGCTAGCAAATTTTGGAAAATCTTTGAATGCAGTTTTGTTTCTTTTTAAAAATAAAGGAATGTTTCCTTTCAGTAAAATGAGCTAACTAAAGGATTTAAGGTACTTCCCCTCCAGGGCCCAAAGAAAAATTCCACCCTGTATATCTTACTTACTTTATTTTCACAATCAAAGGATAAACAATTATACAAGAAGCCTCACTATCAGCGTTCCCTACAATACGATATCTTTCATTACATTTTCCAATAATGAACTAAAAGCAATACCTTTTCAGGATTCCTTTTCCAGCTTTTTGCAATATTCCCGGCAGAGAAGAGCATACTTAACCTACTTAGAGAAATGCAACGGTAACTCATCTTAATTTCGTAGCTGGGGCTTTACAAAGTTTCCGAACGTATCAAATTGTCTACTCTGTTCACTGATACTCGTACTAAGTAGTATACCTAATATTAAATCCATGAACAGAGTAGACAGTTAGAGTCTAACTTGACTGTCTTTAAGATTTTTTCTGAAATAATGACCCATCGTAACATTATTATCATCAGTATTATGAAGAGTTTTACTATTGTCGCATTTACCAAGGTTGTAGATATAGTTAGCTCAGACAGTCGCCAAACTTAAGTGGCAGTGGGCGGGGCACATTGCTCGTAAAATCGATGGCCGTTGGGGCAGAAAGGTTCTTGAGTGGTGACCGCGGACCGGAAAATGCAGCGTTGGGAGGCCCCCAACAAATTGGACCGACGACATGGTTACGATCGCGGGTAGAAATTGGATTAGGGCGGCGCAAGATCGATCGTTGTGGAGAACTTTGGGGGAGGCCTTTGTCCAGCAGTGGACGTTTATCGGCTGATATATTATGATGATGACTATTGTCGGTGCATTTCTCTCCGGTTCGTTCTACTTAACGCCGGTTCTTTCACTTCTACATACGACGCGACGTCTACCTTTTTCTTTATCTGGTCCAAATAACTAATCCTCGGCCTCCTCTCCCTCTCCTTCTCTCAATTTTTCCCTGTATTATCTTTCTGTATTAGATAACTAACTAACTAACTAACTGAGCGCAACGACCCAAAGTGGATCTTGGCCTCCGACTACAGATCACGCCACGCTCCACGATCCTGAGCAAGCTCTCACCAGTTAAGGATGGACCTAGGTCCCTAAGATCTTTTTGGACTTCATCACTCCAGCGATATCTAGGCCGTCCTACGGGTCTGCGACCACTCGGTTGTCCCAAATAAGCGGTTTTTGCGGCGCGATCATCTCCCATTCTCTCAACGTGCCCGAGCCAGCGGAGTCTGGACGCCTTGGTCTCTCCTATAATATTAGGCTCCCGCACTAGATCTTCTGTATTAGATCGTCGTGTCGTATTAAATGGCGTCATTGACTGACTGACACTAATTTTCAATACAATTTTAGCTCCAATTTATTACAACGACCTTGAGAACAGTGAAATAACAACAAACTAAACAATAACATCAAACCCAATCAAAGTTAATTCCGTAGTTAATTTTGATCACGTTGTAATGAAACCCCTAGAATAACTTAACACTCAGTTGTGATCATTATGATTGCCAAATAGAACAACGTGCTTTGTGTGACAACTAATAGCGAATTAGAATGTAAATAGCAATTTCTCTATGAAAATTGAGGTAACTGTGTGGCGCTTCGTTCCTAAAATACACGTTTTGTTGGACGCAGGGATAAATCTAAATATTATACGAATTTTACGAGGTACAAACAAAGTTTCTGTCATCGGGGTAAACGAGCAAACGGATCGCCTGATGGAAAGCGATTACTGTCGCCCATAGACACCTGCAACACCAGAGGAGTCACAAGTGCGTTGCCGGCCTGGGAGGTGGGAGTACGCTATTTTCTTGAAGGTTTAAAGGTCGTATCGGTACGGAAATACCACAACGGTTGGTATATTGATGATTTATAGAACTAAATAGTATTTTTTAATGACGTTTCGCTAAAATGATTTCACTTATTCCATTAACCTTAAAAAATGCAGATCACAATATACAATGTATAAAATTACGTGTTCACACACTGACACACTTACATTCCCACATACACATACAGACATAACCAAGTAGCCAGGATTATTCACCAGCAACTTGCTCTTCAATACGGTCTTGTGGGGTCTGAGGTGCCGTACTATAAGTACGCACCGTTGCCAGTTCTTGAGAATGGTCGTGCCACGCTCTATTGGGATCGATCTATCATCACGGACAGGACTATTGTAGCCAATAAGCCTGATATCGTGTTGGTAGATCGATCCAAGCGCCAGGCAGTGCTCATCGACATCACCATCCCGCATGACGAGAACCTCGTGAAGGCCGAGAAGGACAAACTCAGCAAGTACCTTGACTTGGCTCACGAGGTGACCGCCATGTGGGATGTTGACTCGACGATCATTGTCCTGATAGTCGTTCCAGCGAACGGTCTTATAGCGAAGAGTCTCGACAAACATCTTAAGAGACTCGCCAGATGGCAGGGTCAAGGGTCAAATACAGAAGGCGGTACCTACTCCTGGACATGGCGCGCATTGTCAGGAGGTTTCTCTCTCTGCAGCCCTAACCACCGGTAGCCTGGGCCCTGCCCCGCTTCCGGCGGCACCCTAGGTTAGGTTTTTTATAATGTATTTATATTTTGTAATTACTTTAGTATATTTTACTTTTTATGTAAATTTATTGTGAAAAACCTAGCCTAAGACGAAAGATGAATAAAGGAGATAATAATAATAAATAAATATCGGACAACCTCACACACAAATTAATCTAGTCCCAAATTAAGCTCAAGAAGGCTTGTGTTATGGGTATTAGACGACGATATACGTACTTATATAGATAAATATGTACTTAAATAAATATAACAACCAAGCACAAATATTCGAGTTCATCACACAGATATTTTCCGCGGCCGGGATTCGAACCCGGGACCGCCGACTCAGTAGGCAGGTGTCTACAAACCGAGCCAAACGCGTCGTCAACTATGAAACTCATTTTAGATAATATATACTGTCAATTTTATGGTTATTTCATTATGTAAACCTTAACTTTGGCTGTATTGTAACTGGTTAAAATAAATTTTGTAACTGTATTGTTTTAAATCGAATCTGGTCACCACATGACAGGCATAGCTTAGCGTGGGACCACTGGACAATTGTAATATGTTATTTAGGTTCTTCTTTTTAAATAAACTTTTTTTTACAGTTTGATGTTAACAAACGGGGGTGTTATCGCTAAATAGCGATCTTTACCAGACAATATTTGGATAATGGAGATATTGATAATGTATTGTGTTATTAGGTGGTGCCAGAAGTGCACAGAATGGCATACAGCAGCACTGAAACTTAGTCGCTCACAATTGGACCTCATAGAAACGCTCAAAGTTACTCAAAGGGCAACTTCAAATAATCTGGTAAATACACCAATTCCCCACGTCCGGTCCTTTATATAAAACTGAAACACCACATATGTTGGAAGAACAAAGTAGCAACAATACCTCGCTACGGGGCACATGCGTCATTGTTCTCGTGAGCAATTATCAAAACAACAGAAGACCAAGTTGAGATAGCATAGTTTAACATTCACTATTAACCCAGAGTAGCCCCTTTGATGATAACTACAGTTTCTAGTTTAGTTAAATGGCGTCATTTCCTTGATTGTTCACCCTAATTTGTTTTTTAATTGTTTACAGGTTTGGTGCATTTGAGGTCGTTAAGTTGGATTTGTAGGATTAGGTAAGTAATGAGTTGGCAGTTAGAATAGAACCCCCGATTTTGTATGAACGTATCATGCCAAAGCCAAAGGACAACAGAAATGTAAGAAGAAGCTTATTTTTTCATTTCTAAACTATTCTGGAATGGTTTTTTGAGAACCTTTTTATTGATTCTATTTTATATGGGAAAATACCACATTGATACTTTTATAAATATTGGCACAAAGGTTATTTTTATTTATGATGTGCTCTCCCAACTGAGCTTTGTAGTGAACTCTAAATACAATCTAGTTAATACTCGTACTCACTTTAAAATTAATTTACACTAATGTTTCATGGCAATGCGAAAGTATCGAACAAGTTCTTTTGGTCGGGTAAATGCATAAATGATGATAATACTACGCAATTTACTAACGCTAAAAATAAGGTAAGCCTTATTTTGCATGATAAGTACAAGCATTCTAAACGTTTTCGTCTGAAAAGTTTGACTTTTTTCAACGAAGCGTGTCTAGTTTTTAAGAGTTTAGTCATTATATAACTATTACTTTAATAATTCAATATGTTTTTAGCTACAAAAATTCTAGTCGTGCCGTTTTCCCACTTTAAGTTTGCATCATAGAAGCGAATTTGCTTAAGAAACTTAATAATATAAAAAACGCCAAAATTTATATGCAATGACAGTAAACATAGAAACTAAGTCTGGGTAAACTTTATAATACCTTAAGTTTTAAAGTGATGCATAATTCCAAACTTTAGTGAAACTCAAGCGCTTATAGACAAGATATTTTACCTCCATAGTACTTTATAACATTAGAACCCTTTAGAATTTGCATTTATTACACATTAGAATTTCGAAACGCATAATTAAGCAAATACAGACCGGCGGGTAAATACGCGCGGCTTTCAAGCAAAGAGTTAACTAAAAAAAAGAACCGGCCAAGTGCGAGTCTGACTCGCGCACCGAGGGTTCCGTACAAACACTTATCTTAACGGATTAAGTTAGGTTAGCACCTAGTAAGGGAGAGTAACCTATATTGAACCGGCGCTTAAATTGGACCACTTCTGTATTTCTACCAAATAACACAATTTATTTACGCTGCTTTTTAATCCTACGTTCTCCAGTCTTTCTTGCCATTTTCCCAGTCTGCTCTGGACCTCAAGAGCATTATCCCCGACAAGAACAACGTCGTCGGCAAACAGCATACACCAGGGTGCTTCCTCCTGTATGTCACAGCTTCAAGGGATTGTAATGGTTTATAGTATACCAACTTTTGCCCGCGACTACGTCCGCGTGGAACTTGGACGTATTGAAGCAACCTCGTACAACACGATAGATATCCACCGGTGATTAGGAGTTAATTCATAAAAGGGATTATTAAAAGCGCCTAAGCAAATGTAAGAGCAATTGTGCTTTTGGTCTAATAATTACATTTCCTACAGGGTCATCAATGTCATCATGAATTACTTACTCACTTTTCAATCTTTTTAGGGATAATTTCCAGGATGAAAACTATACTATGTCCTTCCTCGGATCTTAAACTATCTCTATGCCAAATTTCATCAAAATCGATTCAGCGGTTTAAGCGTGAAGAGGTAACAGACAGACAGACACACTTTCGCATTTATAATATTAGTATGGATTAGTATATTAGTATTAGTATAAATTAGTAATTAGTATTAGTATAAATTAGTAATTATTATTAGTATACTCGTATTAGTATGGATAAACTTTATACGGGCTAATTTCAACTCGATTCCTCCTCGCGTTCCCGAGATAAAGGGTCTTGACAGACGGACGGACAACAAATACGGGTTCTACTTATAAGGGTTCTGTTTTTCCTTTCGAGTTATTTATTTTTTCTGTCTCTTGAATATGTAGTTTGAAATAACGTATTTACATTTAATTTGGTCGTTTATTGTCTTAGCCGGTCAAGTGAAGTAATTGAATGCAATGCTTATGCAAAACCCGCTCCTGGGATTACGTACTTGCATATGTTTTAGCGCAATTTTGGCGACGAAAAGTATGAAATTAATTTTGCGCTTTGAACAATTTGCATATTTTTGTGAGTGATATCACGGTGGCCATTTTAATTTTGATAACTAGAAGTTTTAATTAACTGCAAAGGAATATGAACTCTTCATGGGTACAATACGCGTCGGGAGCCAAACTAGTGGCAAACTCACTGTGCTTGCATCAGCCTTCCGCTTTAACCCGCGCGCTTCGGCACGCGTTCACAGCCACTCGAGGTGATGCACACGCGTCACTTGAGCGCGTTGTCATATCCCACAACCAATAGGGGTGTTAACTGATGTTGACCTATACAACAAAAAAAATATATTTGTTAGACCAGCAGCTTGGTCCAGCACAGTAAGCCTTTCGTGTTCCAGGTCGGATTATATTCTGTCACAGTTTGATTTTGTAAAGTTTAAATGTATAAGTTTTAGTCACGGTTTTGTGAGATAAATATGAATTGCCTACTTATAGTAATTTATATAAATATAAATCTATTTTTAGTTCAATGGGAATATGAGTGTATAACGTGCAGTCCTGTTTCGCTCAACTTGTGGATCCACATAATACCAGCCGTCAAGTCACCCCCGTGGTTTGGCAATGTGCTGAGTGGACTCCTTTTTCGCACAATACTTACTTATAATTTTTATGTTGTAATATGTAGGTAATACTAATTGCGGCGAAATAAATTTTCTTTCTTTCTTTCTTTCATACTATAATAATAATAAAAATCAAAACTTGCCGGGTCGATGACGTCATCGATCCGGACGCGCTCGCCATTTGAATGGAGCGTTTTCAGCGCTCCGTAGGTATGTCGAACTTTTACAGTAATTTCTGACTCTTAGAGCACTCTTAATGTATTTAGTCCCGTATACCCATTTGATTCCAATAAAAAATAGAATCGATTGACGTCTTAATAAACGCGTTGACCTTATGAGCTACTATGTACGCGTACATACCTTTAAATAACGACTTGTCTATAATGTATCTAGCTCATAAGGTCATAAGGCACTAAATTAAGTATTAGACCTCATTACTTTTCGAACGCAAAGTATTTTAATGAGAAAGTAGAAATGTAGGTGTTTTGCAAATATTTATATGGTTCAATCAATTAATTAACGAAACATTGTCCTATAGGTTTTTCATGGTAGTCAATCAATATTCCAAGTTTAATATTTCATGTTAAAAATGGCTTGCCTTTCATTGTTATAAAAAAAATGTAACAATGCTGTATTCAATTCAATCTATAAACTTACGTGTCACTCAAGTTATAAACCGTGTTTAAGTAAAAGTAATTATTTACTAAAATTCGTAAACTTCCTTACCTTAAAATTAAATAACTTGAAGGCAGCTAGGGACAACAAATGTTTAAATTGAGCAGGGCTGACAAAACTTTGCTGTAACTTTGTTTCAAGAATTCACAACAGACTTCAATTAGGGATAATTTGAAAGTTGTCAGGACGGTCTAAAAACGCCTAAGATGCTAGAACATAGTTACGTACTACCAAGGGAGATTCACTCCGCGCCGCGTGTTACGAAATATAGGTACCTACTAATTTGGGGTTCGGGTCAGGTTCGTCTTATTTAGAGCGTATTGAATGTTTAAAAAAACAAGTTCAATAGAGATATGGTTTCCGTGTTGTTGGCGTAGGCAACCCTAGGAGTATGACATGCCTCACAACGTGCTACAACCAACAACGTTGTACGTCGTTCAAGATTACCAAACAGATGCTAGCAGGCTAATTCCTTTGCAAAAGCGGCAAATAACAAAAGAGTGCGGCTTCTGTAGTGTCTTTATTGTCTGTTGTCCGGAGCGGAGCGGAGACGTGTGGAATCAACCAATCACCTGAATTGAAATCTGTCTCTCAGCTCCGCTTCACTTTTGTGATTGCTCCTCTTTGATTCTCCCTGTAGCGCGGATATAATCCCATTAGCGGGTTATACTCCCACACAAAGTCCGACTCACTGGTAGTGAGGGCTAATCAGCCCTGATACAGTTCAAATCATGTCTAAAAAAAACTTCGTTGATTGATGCATTTCGCTTCAGTTAGAGACGCACCGTTAGTTTATTAAACTGCTCGTCTGCATTGTGCGTATATTCACTAAGTCGCGAGAATTTAGTCTGGGCCAGGGCTGCCACATCATTTGGGGTTTTAATCCCACCTGCCTGGAAATTGCAGGATTAACACTATGCGGTGCCATGACATTTTCATAAGTACCTGTTTTATGGCATGAAAACTATCGTTTTCCCGTAATAATGGAATTAAGTTAGGTCTCAATCTTACGCTGCTAAACAATATTTAGGGACATGAACACTATCGTGTTTAATAAAAGTTATATGTACTACCTATACATGTTTTAGAATTATTTCACATAAAACATCCCATGAGTCTCAGACATATTGAATTATATTTATGTATTTTAATATATTTTAGAAGCTGATTCAATTTTGCTCTATCATCATCATCAAAGACAACCGCACACAAATCGACTTATTCTCATAATAAGCTCTAGTAAGCTTGTGTTATGGCTACTAGACGACGATAATATATATATAGAAAACATCCATGACCCAGAGACCAATATTCAACCTCATCACACAAATATTTGCCCTGGCCGGGATTCAAATCTAGCACTGCCGGCTCAATAGGCATTCTGCACTACCACTGCGTGAAAACGTATCCTTTTGTATACTTATCTAGGAATCGCGCCCAGGACCATTCTTTCTTGCGTCTGGGACACCGTGGTTGGCGCGGTTTGTTGAGCACCTGCATACTGAGCCGGTGGTCCCGGGATTCGAACCCGGGACTGCCGGGAATATTTGTGTGGTGAACTCGAATACGATATAAATGTGTATATGGTCGCCAAGTACCCATAACAAAAGCCTTTATGAGCTTAATTTGGGACTAGATGGATTTGTGTGAGGTTGTCTGATTATTATTTATTTCTAGCCTAGCAACAGAGCTACAATCAACTAAGCTAACCTTATTAATATTCCCCTTCAGTACACCCTGATTTTGTTGTTAACCTGCGCACGTAAACGTAAATATTCAAAATGCGTAACATTATTAAAAGCCTACACTCAAAAGCATTACCAGAAAAAATAACCTGAAAAGCTCGCTTACATCTAATGCGTTACAACGACACGAGCTTAAAAGCTCTATTTGTCATGTAAAAAGCTTTGGGCCATTATAGCCGCTATTGGCGAATATTGGCTACAAATAACTGACCAAACATTGGCGAAGATATGGCATGTTTATGGCATTAAAAGTATAACGAATTTGCGATACGCGCGGTTTGCTACAAAAAATAGTTATGCTGTTTTTATGCAAAATATAATGGGTGGGTGCTGATATTTTTAACAGGTTCTGTTATTGAATAGAATGGGTTGTTAAGTCTTGAATTTTATGTTTGACACTAATGTGTGTTCGAGATTCGACCGCTATATACTTATTTTAGCGATATGCTCTTTTTGATGGAACCGCAATGACGTTCATGTTTATCATTGAGGTAATACGATATCGTGAAGTGCAGTGCAGTGCAATACAGTACAATACAATACAACTACTTTTTATTGCACACCTCACAAAACGAACAGGAAAGGTACAATGCCAAAAATACAATTAGAGGCCAACGTCAGGTGGTCTTGTCGCTAAAGAGCGATTCCTTCCACCTTTGGCTAGCGGAGAGCTAGAAAATGAATGTTATTAGGCGGTGCAAAATCTAAAAATATTTTTTAATAAATAATAAATTGTAATGAGCCTAAAATGTAAAGGTTGAATAGCGCATATCGCTGAAGTTGAAATATTGTGGACAAACAAAACTCACCAACGGACCTATGATGATTGCTTGAATCAAGCGATACATAACTACATAAGTGACAAAGCATCTGTCACACTCGCATCTTGTCAAAACGTGATGGATGCTTTGTCACTTATTTATCGCTTGATAAAAGCAGGCACGCACGTGATAAACGCAACCATCATAGGCCTTTAGGTCAGTGTCAAACTATTTTTTTTTATATCTTTTTTTAAGACAAGACGCACTCGCTACTCGTTGTAAGCCGTACTAATAACCACTGCACTGGAGCACAACATGGTGTTTGGCTCCGCCTTACGCCTTTCTTCACGCGCTGTGGACAAGTTCGGCAAGCCTTAGTCACATATTTGTGCATATGCATCGCGGATACTAAAATACATAAACATCCATTACAACATATTCCTACGGTTTATTTTGTGAAGATCGAAAGAGGACCTTTTGTATTGTTTTACTCGTATTCTGTGGTTGAGGACAAAAAGTTTTTGTGGCCCTTCCTTCATTTAAATGTACCGTTTCTCCGAAAAAAGGCGCAATTTCATCAATCCCGATAAGGATATGAAAGCCTACATTGTTATCTTACACGACATTACGGAACCAATCGATGGAGACTGTTGACCCACAAAACTGGCACGAATACGCGGCTATCTCCTTTTGTAGGGTTCCGTTGGGTGAAAAAAAATTACTTTTCTAGTTTAATAAGTTGGTCCGATTATCACAACAATTTCAACATGTAAGATTTCACGACTGATCCTTCTAGTATACCTAAAAATTATGGGTTTCAAAATTCTAATATACTACTAAGTGCTTTTAGAATACTTGAAACTTTGGAACAGGGAGATAAAGGAGCATTTTCCAAAAATATCCTGTATCGCTGTTTGTTCGAGAACTTCACGGTTTGGGTTCACTTTATTCAGAATCGATAGCATTTTGCACACAATATCACACAACAGTTAATAAAAAAAGTGTCCCACAATGTGTATGGGATGGGATGTTTCCACTACGTAACGCTCGTAAAAATGTTTAATCGTGACGTTATGGAACGTTTTTTTTATGTATAGCATTGCAGCTGAGCTCTTCCTCCCAAGTCGAAGAAATTACCACCTTTGTTTAGTTTCCGTACGATGTCTGTACAAAGCGAGAATAAACAATAATTTTAATTTTTCAGAAAAATCTGTAGCTTTTTTCTATAAATGAGGAGAGTTATTCCTATAAACTCTTTAAACAAATAAAATCAAAGATTATTGAAAAATTGAATCCATTCCCATTGATAAAAAGAAACTGAACATCTGTCCCAATACGCACAAGCATTATACAGTTCAGTGAAAAATAAACTTCAGTGTCTAAACTTCGTATTTTTGTTTTTCGTTTGCATTTCCCTACTTCGTAATCCTCTTTAACAGGTTACCGGAGTTGAAAACAATTTGTTTTCGTTGTCTGTACTTTTCAAATGTAGTTGAAATGCACGGGAAAATCAGGCAGTAATTTTGAGCGTTGAATTCATTGTAATTAAACAACAATTTTGACGCGATGACCCCGCAAAAATGCAGACAAGAAATCGTACAAATTTGATTCAGTGTCCTCCAAGTAGTTTATTTCTACTTATGTTTGCATAAATATTTTCAACGTAGTATCAGATATGTATGATATAATGTCTACAGTTTTATTATTGTATAGAATATTGTAGAAGATGCCTGAAGATATTTTTTTAGCAAAGTCGAGTAAAAAGTATCATTTAACCATCTGTAGGTGTCCCGCTACCCCTATTCCAAAATTGTTTTGAAAGGCCTATTCCAAAAATCATGACCCATCTCTGAGAAAAGGCATGTAGACCTTTTCTTTAATATGTTAATCGACCCTATTTTTACAAGCTTTTATTTATCTTGCATTGTATGTACCGTAAGTATATGTTTGTTCGGGTGGAATCTTGCAACTCAATTTTGAAGCAGATATCGTCAACCGATTGAGCTGAAATTTTGCATACTTACTTAACTTTGATGACAATACAATAATATGGTATCATGGGGCTGATCTGATGATGGAGCCGGAAGGTGACCAATTGACCATAGGAACTCTATAATAGAAAAAGCAATTCTACCGAGTTTGGGCTCTTTAGAATCGTCTCAGTGAGCATTTGATGGATATCCAAAGAAAAGTACAGTCGGCTATAAAAGCTTGTCACTAAAATGAAATTTTTGACAGATGTGTTTTGTCCCATACACTATATGATTATACTATACACTTTATATTACAGAGTGCTCTAAGATTCAGAAGTTACTGTTAGTAGTTTGATATTCCTACGGAGCGCTGAAAACGCCCCATACATGACCGTGAGAAAGTGCGTACATGGTTGTTGTACAATTATTGTTTTATAAATTTATGAAACATGTAATGTCTCATTTTTTATGTGGGTAGGTACACCACAATTTTTTATTTAAGCATTAAATACAAAGATCAAAGCTTAAAGAAAAATTGAAAAAGGAGCTACCTGGGGGAAGAGACCGGGAATCGAACCCGGTACCTCTGGATTGCCGGTCCAGCGCGTTAACCATTTCGCCACCCTAGCTCCAGGAAGATCTGACGAATTTTTCCTTATGCTTTGTGTGTCGATCTTTGCATTGTTTATTCCCCCAGGTAGCTCCTTTTTCAATTTTTCTTTAAGCTTTGATCTTTGTATTTAATGCTTAAATTATTGTTTTGTTGAATTACGAGGATTCTGATAACATTTTCAAATAAATTTTTGAACTTAAAGAAAATATTTTAAAATGTGCGTACCTTTGATTGAAGTCACTAATGTCAAAGCCCTTTTATTTTTTATTTTTTTTTATTTCATGTCATGTTGAGCTTTTTTTATTTATGTAAATTGTTGTATGTTGTCACATTCAACTTCAGTCTATCTACACCCCTATTGGCGTTCAATACAATTTTAGACTTGTATAGTACTAGCTTTTGCCCGCGGCTTCGCTCGCGTTAAGAAGTATTATTATTAATTATGTATCGTTTTTGCGGCTTTACTTTTGTTTAGCGTGTGTAAAAAAATAGGGCCTACAAAACTTCTATATGCACATAATAATATATATAATAATAATAATAGCCTTTATTTCCCAAAATGAGTGATTACATAATGAATGTTTCGTGTTGTGTTTGATTTATTAAACTATATTATATCCCTCACTTCGGTGTGCCTCTTGGCATAGGCCTCCTCCAACGATCTCCACTGAGCTCTATCGTTAGCGACTCTTGTCCAATATGGGCCAAGGGTAAGACGAATGTCATCCTCCCATCTTCTTGTTGGTCTCCCCTGTCTTCTGGTGCCGTCTCTCGGGTACCATAAGGTGACCTGTTTGCTCCACTTATTTGTTTGGCAGCGGAGCATGTGTCCTGCCCATCCCCATTTTTGGTGATCAATGCGAACCAGGATGTCAGTCAGTTTGGTTTTGCTTCTTATTATATTGTTGCTAACCTTATCTTTTAATTTTATCCCCAACATGCTTCTCTCCATTGCCCGCTGACACCTTGATAATGTTTCTCTATGAGTCTTAGTAAGGGACCATGTCTCGCAACCATATGTCAGACAGGGAAGTACACAGGTATTAAAAGTTTTCTTTTTGATGTTGATACTGAGGTCTTTGCTTTTCATTATTTCCTTTAAGGACCAATATTTTTTCCATCCGCATGCAACTCTTTTATTTATTTCCTTTGACATTATGTCATTGGGAGCAATAATTTGTCCTAAGTAGGTGTATTCGTTGACATAATCCAGCTTGTTTCCATTTATCATGATAGCCATCTCGGTGCTGTTGGTCATCATCTTGGTTTTGTCCGTGTTCATTGATAGGCCAACTGCTTTACTTTCTGCGGCTAAGGTTTGTATCATTGTCTGAAGGTTTTTAGGGTCTTCTTCTAGTAGCACTATATCGTCAGCGAATCTTAGATGATTAAGGTAGCTCCCATTTATATTCAGCCCATACTGCTGCCAGTCCAGCTTCCTAAAGATGTTTTCCAGCACCGCAGTGAACAGCTTGGGAGACAAGGGGTCTCCTTGTCTTACCCCTCTGTCTATAGGGAATGGTTCGCTCTTTGATTCTAGTTTCACGCGGCTTTGGCTTTTGTTGTAGATGTTTCTAATTATGTTGATGTAGATGCTGGCTACTCCTTGTTGGCGTAGGCTTTCCCAGATGTGGTTATGATATAGACTGTCAAAAGCCTTGGAATAGTCTATAAATGCAATGTATACTGACTTGTGATATTCGTTGTATTTTTCTAGAACTTGTTTAATAGTGTGAATGTGGTCAATTGTGCTATAGTTCTTTCTGAAGCCTGCTTGCTCTATTGGTTGGTGTTCGTCTAGTGTTCTTGTTATTCTATCTAATATTACCTTGGCAAAAACCTTGTACACATTTGATATGAGGCTTATTGGCCTATAGTTGTCTATGTTCTCTTTAGCGCCTTTTTTGTGTAGAAGAATGATGTGCGATTCTCCCCACTGGCTGGGAATGATACCCGTTTCGAGAATCTCGTTGAACAGTTTTGTCAGTATTGGACTTAAATCTTCTACCGTGCCTCTCAACAGCTCATTTGGTACATTGTCTGGGCCTGGGGACTTTTCAAGTTTTTGCGAGTTAATGGCTCTGTGTACTTCTTCTATGAGTATGGGTGGTATGTCCTTATTCTTTTCACATAACTCCCCCGCTTTATGGTTGTCTTGGCTGCTGTCTTGGCTTGAGTAAAGGTTTTTATAGTATTGCATGGCTGAATTTAGAATTTCTTTCCTCTTTGTTTCCTGTATGAGTTTACTGTTGTTGTTGAGTCTTGGAATCCACTCTTTTCCATGTTCCCTTAATTCTTTGAAAGCTTTTTTAGTTCCGCCGGTTTTTGTGATAATTTGTTCCAGCTTTGTCAGTCTTCTTCTTTTCCTGTCCTTTCTAATACTTTCTCGAATTTGTTTGCTAATTATTGATATGCTTTTATGAATTTCTTTTTTAGTTTCTTTTCTTGATAACAATGTTTTTCTCTCTTCCAGTAACTTCAATGTGCTGTCACTTAGTTTGTTCACCTCGTTGTCTATCTTTACTTTGTTTATTTGTGATAATTGATTGTCCAGCTGGTTATATTTTTCTAGTACACTTGCATCAGAGCTGACTATTTCTGACAGGGACTTAACGGTTGCAGACTCTAGGTTTTTTGCGTACTGTTCTGACGAAGGTGCTGAATGGTTGTATATAGTTTTCCTGGATTTTTTTGTGGGGAATGTCTTCAGACAGCTTCGTACCATACGATGATTGGTGTTAAAGTTTAGATTTTTAACTACATGTGTGTCATTAAAGTATTTTGCTTTGTTTGTTATAATGAAATCTATTTCGTTTCTATATTTTCCATCTGGGGATATCCAAGTCCATTTGTTTTTCAGTTTTTTCTTGAATCTTGAATTCAATAATGTTAGGTTATTCTGCATTAAAAATTCTATTAGTTTTTGTCCGTTTTTACTTCTCTTTCCGTGACAATGTTTGCCCATTATGAACTACTCTCCCGGTTCTCTTGTGCCTACTTGAGCGTTGAAGTCTCCCATTATTATCATATGGTTGTTGCAATATTTCTTTACAGAGTCGGTTAATTGTTTATAAAAATCATCTGTAACTTCCTTAGAGGCTTGTTCGGTTGGTGCATATACCTGCATTACTGTCCACGCTTTCTGATAACCAGGTAGTTTAATGTTCATTATAGCTAGTCTGTCTGAGATGCCTATGAGTTCTTGTATGTAGTTTTTCATGCTCTTTTTAATCAGAAATCCCACTCCTCTATGTCCTGGTATTTCTCCGTTCTGGTATAGAATGTATTTGTCATGTTCTTCAATTTTTTCACCGAGTCTCCTCATCTCGCTTATTCCCAGAATATCATATTTAATATTTTCAAGAGCTTTTTCAAGTTCCAATAGGCATTCTTGAGTTCTCAGAGTCCTTGTGTTTAATGTTGCGATGTTATATTTGCTACTTTTCGTTGGAGGGTGTTGGTCTTCTTCCCCCACGGTGACGAGCCGGCTTGGGGTGCAAGTACTTGTCTTATTAGTTATTAAGGTATGTGTTTTTCTCTGAGAGAGAATAGGATCGCTCGCGCATGGCTTGAAATGCATCAATCCGTTTACTTTTTACAGTTGATTTGTTTTTGTGCGCACTGCCAGATGTTGAGGCTTCTCGGTCATTTGTTGTTGCTTCATCCGGTTTGTGCATCTTGCTAACAGAAGAGCCTTGTCCTGGTGAGGTGGATTCCGATCTTCTTCTCTTCTCTTTGTTCTCCGTGTTTTCTTTTATAATTATTTTGTTATTTTTTATCATGGCATGGTGGCCTGCCTCTTTGAGTTGCTTGAGTTCCGCTTGTAGTGCTTTCCTTTTTTCTAGGGTTTCTTTAGTGAAGTCTTCTGTTATGTAGGTGTTATTAGCCATTTTTTTCTTATTTTTCAGTATTTCGTGCTTCTTAAATGATGTAGTAGTGGTTATAAGAATCGGCCTACGCTTGCCCTCTTCGTTTTTCTTCCCTATTCTGTGTATTTTGTCTATATCATTTTGGGATATCTTTGCGCCTATGTTTTTTAGCAGTTGTACACTGATGTCGAGGAGTTCTGGTATGTTTTCCTCTGTTTCGTCGACACCATGAATTATGACGTTGTTTCTTTTGTTTTGTATTTCAAGCATATTCATTTTTGTGTTTAGCGAGTGTATTTCCGCTTTGAGAAGCCTGTTCTCTTCTATTACAGGGTTAATTCTTTCGTCTACACTTTGTAGAATACTTGATAGCACATTGTTTGTTACTATCTCTGTTTGATTCTGCATTTCTTCTTTCAGCTTGTCAAATAGCAGCGCCATCTCGGGTGACATTTCGGAAGTCATTTCCAAACGATAACAAAACGCAGATTTCTATTTCTTTCTGAACGCACCCTTGCGACACGCTATGTTGGTACCGCGGTTTGCGTGGTCTATGTTTGTATTGTTTGGTTTGTGGTTAACTTTAACTGTCAAATCACTTAACCTACAATATTATTTAACGAAATGTTCTGCCGTATTTCTTCACACTTTCACAGTTAAATGTTGCATTTATTTGATCATTTATTGATTTTCACTTTAAAGCTTCGGACTATTACGACTTCTTGGCGAATCCTTTGATATTTCAATACTTTTTCAATTAAATTAGCGGTGCACTTGACGATACGTATTCTCTTCAGAACCACCGGAAACGGGAAAACTATATGCACATAAATAAATATAAATATTTATGTATAGTAGTATGTTCTATAAGATATGGCGGCCACTCATCATCGGGTATATGTAACTCAGTGAAAACACAACGATTAGCGCGTTTTAAACTA
Source organism: Apotomis capreana (assembly GCA_947623375.1). Lineage (NCBI taxonomy): Eukaryota > Metazoa > Arthropoda > Insecta > Lepidoptera > Tortricidae > Apotomis > Apotomis capreana. The sequence continues at coordinate 10,653,664 of OX392517.1, read as the reverse complement.
CTACTAACGCCATCTATTGTCAACATTTAGAACTAAAAAATCGTTCGCGTGCCTATATAATATACATCATCCTACGGGAACAATGCTCTTTTTTTCAGGATTAAAAGTAGGCTATTTGTTAAGTTAGGGTATAATCTGCAATCTGCATATCCGTCCAGCCGTTTTAGCGTGAAGAAGTAACAAAACATACACAGACTTTCGCTTTTCTAATATTACTGGGAAATACTTTTTATTTTATCATAACTCCACTTTATCACATCAAACCGAAAACTCAAGCACTCAAATCAAGCGATCTCAGCTTTTACTGTACCAAATAAAGTTCACTTCAAAATTCATAACTCGAAGTGAAGCTAAGACACCGGGATATGTGTGCATTTTATTTGTATAAAGCTTTTATAATGTCCCGAGCCTCCGCTTATCGATTTGGGATATTCGAGATTGGTTTAATGATTCTAAGCCATTTTATAAGATACGTCATGTTCTATTGTAAGATATTGAGGTTCTCTTCGTTGATGAATAAAAAATGTATTATTCTGAGCCAGATAAACGTAATTCAGAATTCTGAAATGACTTATTATTGAAAAGCTTGAATGTATTTATTACGGATGCAGGAAGTTTCCCGATCATTACTTCTCCCGTCCCAACGCGCCGCCCGCCTATAGGTACCGATTGACCGATTGAGATGCCACCAAATACTATTTTTTTAATCTATTAGGATAACGCGGGTCTCTATCCATACCTCAAAAGCAAAAAAAGAACCCCCTTATAGGATCACGTGTAGCTGTCTTTCAGTCCGTCTGTTACAATCGATTTGTTGCAAAACTACTGGACCTATTAAATTGCAATTTGGCGCAAATGCTTTCAAGAATTTTCATGACCACAAATAAAATTTCAAAATCGGTGGCATTTTCGTAATTAACGTCCCAACAAACCATAAAAATTACACCCGTACTCATATTTAGTAATTTCAACCCCATCGCACCCCAACAGGCGACCCGACCCAATAAACCATTAAAGCATTACCAATGGATTTTCAGACTTAGTCACCACATTTCTCCCTTTTAGGGGTTGAATTAAAAAAAACCTGAAACACGTGTTTACTCATTTATTGTTAGAAATACTCTTGTGAAGTTTCGAATAAAATAGTCTAACTAATCTTCTTTCCCCATACAAACTTTGGACCCCCATTTCACCCCTTTAGGGGGTAAATTTTGAAAAATCCTTTCTTAGTGCACCCCTACACGTTATAAGGAACTTACGTGCCAAATTTGAACTCTCTAGAACCAGCGGTTTAGTATTTAGACATTTCAACCCCATTTCACCCCAACAGGGGAGATGGTAACTCACGTCCGCCACGTTGGATTTTAAAATCGCTGCGGTTTTTGTAATCAGCGACCCGATAAACCATAAAAACAATACCCATGCTGATTTTCAGACTTTGTCACCACATTTCTCCCTTTTAGGGGTTGAATTTTCAAAAAACCTGAAACACGTGTTTACTCATTTATCGTTAGGAATACTCCTGTGAAGTTTCGAATAAAATAGTCTAACTAATCTTTTTCCCCATACAAACTTTGGAACCCCATTTCACCCCTTTAGGGGGTGAGTTTTGAAAAATCCTTTCTTAGCGGATGCCTACGTCATAACATCTACCTGCATGCCAAATTTCAGCCCGATCCGTCCAGTGGTTTGGGCTGTGCGTTGATAGATCACTATGTCAGTCAGTCAGTCAGTCAGTCACCTTTGAGTTTTATATATATAGATTAGACTAGTGACTAACTCCATTGCCATCATACGTACCTACAATCAAACATTTTCCAACACACGTACCAGCTTCCACTTAAACTGTATCGGAATAAAACTCTCTCCTTCGAATAGGAAAAGGAACTAACGAAAAATAGCAAGTCCAATAAATTCTTTAGTCTCGTCCAAGTGGCAAGGACAGTTCTCATGGGCACACTTGCAAGTTCTATAGTAGCTTTATAGTAGGAGATCCTGCCTAAGAATAGCCTGCCTTCATTCTTGTATTTATGTAAACACTTTATTGTACATAAAAACAAGAAAACACATTACAAAAGAATAAGCATGTACAAAGGTGAACTTATCCCTTTAAGGGGTCTCTTCCAGTTAAGCTTTGGGCAAATGATGCTTGTTTAGAGTTCCATACCTTAATCGGAAAATCAGAACTCCTACAGGATCACTGTTTTTTTTTAATGTCATAGGGGGTACACGAGCAAATGTATCACCCATACACACCTGCAACACCAGAGGAGTTACGAGTGCGTTGCTAACCTAAAAAAAAAATTTTTCCGTCTGTCAAGAACCAAGGGAATTATAACATACTATAGCTTTTGCCCGCGACTACGTACGCGTGCAACTTGATAAAAGGGATTATTAAAAGCGCCTAAGCAAAGGTAAGAACAATTGTGCTTTTGGTCTAATAATTACATTTCCTACAGGGTCACTGCACCCCAACCGAAATGTTCACTCACTTTTCAATCTTTTTAGGTATAATTTCCAGGATGAAAACTATCCTATGTCCGTCCTCGTATCTTAAACTATCTCTATGCCAAATTTCATCAAAATCGATTCAGTGGTTTAAGCGTGAAGAGGTAACAGACAGACAGACAGACACACTTTTGCATTTATAATATTAGTATGGTTAGGGTACTTCCCGTTGACCTGGAATCATCAAAATAGGCATGAAGCAACATCGTGCAGCACGAGTAAAGGAAAAAGTACGAAAAACGTAAATTTGTTTAAAAACATTACAATAAATATATATTATCGTGAAGACAAACTTAGTTGCAGTTGGTAAATCTAAAGTTGACCTATCTTATAAGATTTTCTTTTTAATTGTAACTTTACCCCAGAATAATCGATGGCTGCGATTACCATACCTTTTTTGAAATCGGTAAAAATGTAACCCTGTGTCATTAAAAGACATACCTTTGAATTGATTGACATCTAATTTGAGAAAAGCAAAGAGTAGTTTGGTGGCTTAAGTAAAACATGCGTAAATACAAACATACCTATATACACTGCTAATGTCTACAATATCGAATGGCAAGAAAAACAACGTTAATTTATGGCAGACGTCAAAGACTCAAACCTGTAGCGAAATGGCTGGGATTCAAATAAGGTTTAACTGACAATGCCAATGTCTGTACCTACTAATAGTAAGTATTTTTATTTTAGATTTTTACGTAATTTATCTGTTATTGTAGGGTTGCCGCTGTTTTTTTATCTATTTGATGACTTTTAATTATAGCTATGGTTAGGCAAATAGTACATATTATCCTTCTTTTATAAAAAAAAACTGTGCAGCAACCTATTTCAAACAAATATTTATTTACCGAAGATGTACCTACTTGTCAGTTTATGTCATGGATTTTTTTATATGCCCTTATATACAAAATTTGTTTCGCCAAGAAAACAGATGAAGACAGTTAGATGTTTGTATGGATCTTGGACTATAACTCCCCCCGTTGATTTATTCCCCCTCCGAAGTAAGTTTTATGTGATTTCTAACACTAAAGTTGGGTATTTAGGGGGATTTAATCTTTGTCTCGCGTTGTATCGAGGATAAAAGCAAGAGTTTCGGCCGATTAATGCAATTATTTATGAAATAACGAAAATCGTGGTTGTAAAGAAAAAATAGAAATAATAGGCTTATAGCGTATGCAATGCGTGCTTCATTACACACATGTCATATTTGAGAAATGATCTGTTTGTGACCGATTTGTATACAGTAGTATAAAGGTCCTTAATAAATAAATAAAAAATTTAAAAACTGGTTGCCTGTAAAGTCGGTTTTACGGGCGAAGATTTTACGTGACAACGCGCGGCGGACCGATCATGTTTGAGTGGGAGAGAGACGCAAGGCATTCGCCGGTCCGGCGGGCCTCTCTCTCGTTCGGTGACTCATCGTAACAGACGTGAGCGGGCGTTACACTTTTTCATGAGTGACTCCGAGCGCAACCTAATTTAAGACGTTGTCACGTCAAAATCTGTTTGTGAAACATTATTTGTGAAATGATTGTTAAATTCGTCAAACGTTTTTTGTGCAATGATTAGTAAACTATAAAAATGTTTGTAACAAATGAAACGGTCTAAATGTATTGCACATAAAAGTATTACAAATATAATATTTCTAATTACGTGAGCAAACAGGTGGTCTTATCACTAAAGAGCAATTTCTTCCACCACCTTTGGCTATGTTTTAGTCAATGCCAGAGAAAATCGTGGATACCTAAGTTTGTTAGTATGCCTGGTCGTGCAGCAAAAGCTGCAGGTTAAACAAATGTTGATACGTTATAAATTTATACATATTTCACGTAAAATCTATCGAGAATATAAATAAGAAAACATATTTTTAGGCTATTTTATGAAACATGAAATGTCTCATTATTTTTATAGGGTTATTTTCAATGGTTCAGCGTATGGACATGTTGACACGGAAAGGTAAATATTGGTAAAAACCACGAGGGATATCCATCTCGTCACGTTTTTTCCCAAATATGAAAGTATCAAAGTAACCTACAACGCAAAGCAAACTGCTCGAATTCCAATCAGGAACCAAAGCTTATCGAGCGGACGTGGATCGAACGAAACGCAAAAAACTATCACAAGTCACGAGCCTAATTCGACGTAGCTTGGTGATATCCCCAATTAAGATATACCTCGCATTGATCATGACTAGGGTTGGCGGCAACCGTGCTTAAAAATCCACGTAGACATTAATTGTAAAAATAAAACAAAGTCAAAGTCTAAAAGTAGTCGATTAGTATCAGTATATTTGTAAACTTTGACTTTAAAATTGTTTACCATTAGCGACACAGTGGAATCTTCGAAACACGGTTGCCACTAAAATCGTTACCCTAATTATGACTGAAAATTTAAATTGGAAATGTATATTTCAAGCTACATAGCCTGTATACAAATAACTCACAGATTTAAATACATATTATACCATAAATAACTAAACAGTAAACAACCAGTAAAAAAAATAATTAAGACTAAATTTTGAATAGAAAGATGCAGCATAAACATAATAGGGGCAAGTGCTGTACCTGTGGACACTTTCCAGAATTTGACCTTTAATCAGTTGTTAGACAAAAACTACGCGTATTACCAATAAATTATTTATTTTGTTTTAATCACAGTTAAACAATCTTTAAAGTCCACATATGTCTTCTACGCTAGCTATCCGGAGATGGCGGATAAAAGCATTTTTTAAAAAATACTCATTTTGTCCATAGGTACATCTACTGTTTGTACCTATGGACACTAACAACGTACCTATGGACGGTAACGTACCTATGGACAATAATCAACAACATTCTTTTAAACAGAAGAAACTTCTAAAATAAAGCAATTAACAACATACAATTAATCAACATGTAATTATACGTTGCTCTGCATATCATAATTACGTTTTTTTCTTCTTGGAATGTCATATTCTTAGCAGAATCTCAAGTATAATTATGGGACTTTAAAAAGCCTCCATAGTCTGCAGCAGTATCATAATCGTCGTTTGACACTTTACATTCTTAAGGAAAACCTAATTTTCCTTATGGAAAATAATCAACAATCAATAACAACATCATTTTAATACATTCTATGCTAGCAGAGTTATCTGCATCATCATTTTATATTCAACATTTTTGAAAATAAAAACCTGATTCGTCATCTGAATTCACGTTGTCTTTGTGAGCCTTTGAAATGCATAAGAGATAGTATTTCATCCTCTAAAATATTTTTTTTGGGCACCAGGTATTGTTTTAAGCTTATCAGACTAAGATGTATCTTTATCTAACGTCTTTGGTACTATTTGTTCCAGTAGAATTCTTCTTCTTCTTATTATTTGCTCGTTTCGATTCCTCCATCTTAATAGCTTCTTTTGACGGCGTGTCTGTTAGAATCCTAGTTTAGCAAACTCATAGGCAAGTTCTCTAACTTGTTTTTTATTCAGGTACATGTGTAGATATGCTGCTTTTTTTAAGTAATCAAACAGCTGTTGCTCCTCAGTATTGCTAAAGATCCTTCTGATATCATTTTTGACTTCGACGCCTTCTTTACCAATATTTCGACAGTATATATTTTTTTTGTATATAAAGATTATCGAATTTGGGATTTTAAACTTCTCAGTGGCTTTCCTTACTAAAGTCAGAGTGTCCTGGCATATCTTGTCTCTTTTTTTCCCAGTTTTTCTACTAGGCACTAAATAAAACAAAAATATTAATTGTACTGTCCACAGGTACATTCAGTATAATTGTACCTATGGACAGTCCACAGGTACATTTTCGGAGGTGTCCACAGGTACAATTTTGGCGGTTTTTATTTTGAATTCATACCGGTCATTATTAATGCTACCTACGACTAACGAAATCTTGTAGAAATAACGTTTACACCATATAAATTAATATGCCACTGCAAAGACACCCGAAACATTTGCAGATTCTGCATAAAACATGCTTAAAAAGAAGGAAAAAAACTTACTTTTTGTCACAAAAACTTTCGGCAGCCACAAAACACGCAGTTTCTGTCATCCATAAAGATGGCGACTAGCTAGTATTGCCATATGAAAAAATGCTTTTCAAATAAGTGATTGGTATTTCTCTATGGTTGTTCGTTTTCTTTGTATGAGTAGTGTCCACAGGTAAAACCGTCCACAGGTACAGCACTTGCCCCTATAAGATTACTTTAAGTTATTGTCGGTTTGTTAACGCTACATAAACATTATAAGATTACTTAAAATTATTGTCAGTATTTAAAACATTATTGTTTCAAATTAGTTTCGGGAATTTTATTTTTGTCACATGACATTGAATGTCAGGAGAACCCAGATGATTTCCGACCATCTGGCAACCCTAATACTAAAGATAGTTATATTCGCCAGTCTATTTAAAAAAAAAAATCCATACAGTTCGACTATCGAACTACTAGTTGCACTGGATGAAATAAAGGAGTCAACGGCTTACCAAAAGTGGTTTCAACAAACAAGCGCTAACTAGATTTCTAGGCGTTTATTCTAAGCCTTAAACAAAAACCATGCACACTTATTAAAATGTCCATAAAATATACCAAGCTCGAAATCCTCACGTATTAGCCATCAAGGACGATATGTATGCTTGCTACTTAAATCCATCAATAATCTTTCAATTCGGAAGCAAAGGCAACCCCATTACGAAGGCTTAGTGCGGGCCGACAAGCGCAAAGGTTTAGCATACCTCTTGTTTTGCCCAGTTGAAACCGTTGTTGGTTTGCCACTAATCAGAACTTGGCAAGTGATTTTTAGACCGATAAAAAGGGTGTTATAAGTTAAGCATGTGTATCTGTCTGTGGCATCGTTCGGCTCCCAAACGGCTTCAAGTCGTGCCAGTTCAGCTTGTGTTTCTGAAGTTAGCCTCAACAGTTCAACATCATCCCACTGCCCTATCGAACCTGTTTGAAACATAAAACTTAAGTGGCGCAATTCAATTTTTTTTTTGTTATAAAACCGCTTCTAAAACCATGTTCTATGTCTCCTTTTCAAGTTGTCTCAAATATTCTTCGATTATTTGTAAAGGATATGTCTTAGTATGAAAAGTTGGAAAAAGGTTAATTTGAGAAATAATAAAAGAAAAAAAAAATCAAGTAAGTGCTAAAGTGTTTCTAAAGCGCTTTGATATATATTAATGGTTGAGCATCTACCCTCTTCAACGCGTACATGAGTTCGACTGTATTAGAGACTGTGAAATATAACAAAAGGCTTCGAGAAAGGTTAGGTAATGCCCCGGTTATTTTATATGGTCTTATTAACATCAGTGAAACAGAGTTTAGATGATAAATAAGTTTAGCATCTCACCTGAGGCCTACTGTTGCATGCAAATGCTGCAATGATAATGTTACCAAAATTACACCAAAACGAGCTAAGTAGGCCTTGTTTCCAAAAAAAAACTATGATATAAAAAATAAAACGTCAGTCACCCCGGGAACATTAATAAGTAGAAGTCTAATTGTACTTGGGTTACTATGTTCCAACGTCAAAATGTAGAATTATGTCATAGTCATAAATGTTCTCACGACCATAATGAGCCTATGGCACAAGAGTAGATACACTGCTAAAATGTACAATCGACGTAACGTGTAGTGTACCTAAACGACACAATACATACATAATAAACGACACAATACAATCATCGTCGTATAAATTACCAAGGTCAAGCAAATAATGCTTTTAGAAAAATGCCACGTACCCGTTTCTAGCCGACGGCAGCGTCTGTATTTGTGTCGCAAATGCGGTTCCGTTTTTCCTTGCGGATCAATTTCCATTTTTCATGCAGATTCGGTAAATGCATTCGCCGCGTCGTGTATCGGAAACGGGCGTTGGGCTTATTCCCAGCTATGATCTAACGTTGACTTTCTGATTCGGTTTTGCATTTTGGGAATACATTTGAAACTTCACAAATCGGCAACCGGATTCAAATGGACGATGATCTTTCTACCAATACGAGACATAGATACTTTTAAGAACCAATTTGATAATAATTAAGTATTTTTTTGTTTCAGGTAATGAGCTCGAGCGAAGGAGAGACAGGCTACTAGGTAAACTTTCGACACTAAAAAAACCAAACCTTATTTACAGATATGTTTATTCCATATAAATTAGGAAGATGGTTACAAATAACAAAATATCAAACTACATTGGATGTAGTTTTTCGGAAAACCGATACAGCCAAAATCTCTCTCCTCTCTGTTTTTTATCCTTTATTAAGCTTCCTCTCATAACACAACAAAAAAATCTCCCTTTTATTTTACTTAGGGTATTTAGGGACCAAAAAACATTGTCTTAAACCATCCGAAAGGCTAAAAATACTGTAAATACCGACAACGATTGCCTCATAAATCCCAAGCCCTATTTATTGACACAACACAAGTATCAATAAATCACATTATATAATACTGCTTTAGCGATAATAAATAGGGCAGTACTTAATCTCTGGTTAAATGTATCGAAGCGATCGAAATAGGTTCTTTGGCTTCCCTGGAACAAATGGCTTGTGAAAGGGTTCCGTTACCTACTGATAGAAACAAATAACAGGCAAATGGGGTGGGCGTACTGGGTAATTTGTGGGAACAGGTGTTTTCTAAGTAGAAATACTAGGTATAGAGGGTCGTGACATATTGTGGTGGCTGAAAGGGACTGGTTAGTGGTTAGTAGGATAGAATGTTAATAAAAGGTTGTAACTGTCAGTGTTAAGTGGAATTGGACTTAGCGACTAGGATCCGTTTATTTGCTTAGCTTAGGTATTCATATTGATTGAGTATTAACTCTCTTCTATATAAATATGAACCCTAATTTAATTTAGAACAGCGTCTCTCCCCAGTGAAGTCCCGAAGCCTCACCTTTTCGGGCACGTGTGGAGACTTGGAGCTTTGAGCGCCTGATGGTTCAGGGCAAAATAGACGGTACAAGACGACGCGGTAGGTCTCCCATGACTGAGATTGACTGACCAAATCAAATCGGCCACAAACTGTCTTCTGCACGACCGCCAGACGCGCCGCTGTCAGAGAAGAATGTCACAGTATGGTTAGGCTTGCCACATAAGGAACGATAGCCACGACCACTCCGCTAAGAGTGTAATGGCAAAGAAGAAGAACAATTTTATTTAAGTGATGATCGAAATTTTGAATAATGTAACTTTGTTTCGGATGCACGACAATATATCATTAAGCACGCGTATTAAAAAAGCAATTATGCTTTATTTACTCCTAACTTTTAAATTTCACTTTGTGGCACGTATACTGAAAATCTCAACCTTCTGGCTCTAGCTGCACAGATAAGCTGTTCAGCGCGCGGGACCACTTCAAGTCTAGAATATCAAGTCCAATATCAAACTAATTTTATTGTTACAAAAAACAAAAAATCGAGAAATTCTTAAAAATCCTTGACGAGAAAATGTTTATTTTAAATCGACAAACTTACTTACTTTGAGTGGGATTAAAAAGGATTAATGAAAATAACAGTTTTTGTAAAGCGATTTTTAAAAATACACGATCACTTAACTCCTATTCAAATACTTGTTTCGAAAATACTCACGTACAAGCCCGAGTGTCATCCAATCATGTGACGATATCGGATTCCGGATGTAACCGGGATTTCAGGGGTATCGGGAAAAGATCGAATATTAGGAAATCATGGCTTTGATCCGTAGCGAACCATTATTTTACGAAAGGCTATTCGATTTTTGGTAGGTGCAGAGGAATTATTGATAAGCGATATTAACACAAAGGTGAATTGTGATAGTAGCACATAAGGTGATCCACTGCACTGTAAGCAGGACTCGAACCAGTGATCCTACGTTTGTATAAAAACGAAAAAGATTACGTAACATTGAGAATAACGCCATCTCTCTCGCGGTCCTTGCACTTATTGTAAAGCAATGGGGATCGGAGCTGTGGATCGTGCATGTGCACGCACATCCTAGGGTATGACTAATACGCTTAAGCGTTAAAAAAAACATGAGACGCTGAGGACGTGCTAGTAGTGTGTGTCTTAACGTTTGTATGAGACATCACACATCACTATAATCAGCAATAGCTCAAGTTATCTTTAAATGAGAATTATTTAATGTCAAATGTCATCATGTATGTGTGGGTGTGTGGAAGGCGATTTTGTATGTATTTATACATTTGTTTATTGAGATAAAAAAATACTTATAGTAAAACTAAATCTATAAATAAAACCATTTTAATAGCGGATATCATATATCAAGTCAAACAACAAATTACGTTTATTGAGATGTATTTATAAAGAAACTGCCGCGACGAAGCGTAATAATAATGGATGTAAAGAAGAGTCTTTACTTAATATTATTACCTTTGTCGGCTTTGTCATAACAAAGAAACAAATATATTTTATTTTGATATTATGTGTACGAAAATGCTGTATATATTTCAGGGGATATAAAGGCGTGTTCGGATATTCTTGAACTCATTTTTGGTCATACATTCAAGAAAGGCTCCTATCAACGGCAATGAAACTGTGTTTTTCTTTTTAAACATATTTCTGCAAACATATACTGTATCCGTCAATTTACATAACCATAAAATTGCGCGGCATTATCCTGATGAAAACACCGGAATCCTAAACAAGCCTACACTTAACACATTTCTATTTAAATGATGGCTTTATTAAGGCTTATCCGTTCAAAAATGCTGATGTTTTAGATATTTTTCTCTATTCGGCCAAACATGTTTCTTAACATATTATCAATGTTACGAATATGTAGCAAATATTATTTGAAACCTACAGTTTGCATTTTTCATTGATAATTTTTAAAAATTGTCTGATATGTGATAACGACTAAAATTTTTCAAAATTCACGCAGAAAACTGGTTTTAGGATCGATTGCAAAAAATTGTACAACTTTCGTCACACAAAGGAATCAATTAATTTTGTTTTAGTTAAAGCCCTTAACTATGTACATTTTTTTTGCAATCGACCCTTTATTGTTATTTTCGACCGCACACAATGAAAGCATGAAATAGCCACGTTACCATCTAGAACTCAGGGAAAAGTATTATTCACTTCAAAAAGTTGATTGAAATTACCAAAATTAAAAGGAATAAGGCCTCTTAAAAGCGTGCCTTATTTACCTGGGAAAACATGTCGAAAACAAAGTAAAATTTCCATTGTCATCCCAAAACAAACGTTCCATTCTGAGCAACAATCTTTTCTTCATGTTATATTCATGAAAGGTTCTGAAATAAAATGTTTCAAGGGCAACAGATTCGTTAGTACACTTAGTAATTACTCGGGCTATAAAATCGATGGAATTTTATTTAATTTAGCGCGGTCGGTAACGAAAACGAAGCTTTGTCCGGTTTTATTTTGGCCGTTTTACTTGCACAATTACTTAATTAAGTAATTGGTATTTGCAATAAGAGAATTGAGTTTTTTCTTGCGAGTGCTAATTTTGAACGGTGTTTCGCCTGCTTTTATTATGTTTTAGTAACTTTATGACTACAGCTCACACTCGTTCTTGACATCGGTAAGTGTCAGCAATGGTCGTACGTGGGAGTGAAAGGTCAGAGCGTAGTCTCCCGCTCCCACTAATGGTCGTCGCAGGTCGCTGTGGCTTGACGGCAACATGTACCTACATGCAATCAAGTTGTAACAAGGACGCGAAAAGAAAACCAAAATAAATCGGCCAACAAACAGTGTTTTGAAAATGCTAGCGAATAAAAATTCATATCAGCAGACCTTGAAAGCTTTCGCATTCCATATGAATGCTCGGCGATCCATTACCCAGTTTTCCTCGTCATTTGCAATAATATTTCACTGCGATCGGCTAAGGAATCCGTCCGCCGATTACGCAACTTCGGCGGCCATTTGTAATTGTCGCCGCTCGATGACAGCTGGAGAAATAGGCGTTCCTATACCGTGAAACCAATTCAGTGATAGTTTTAACAAGTTTATGTAGCGTGAATGGTTGTGTTCACCTTAACTTTGAATTCGGCATTGAGTCTGTCTTGTATCTTTTTGTACGATAAGTTTTTGTGTTGTAAAATAAAGATTAAATATCCAAATAAAATGTAGCCAGACGGAATAAAATATCATAGCAATTGATCGAAATTAGTTAGTGCTGCCACAGACTTTCTCTGACTCTAGTTTTTAAGTTTTTCTTAGAGAAATATTATGCGCAACATGCATCGTCGCAATGTACATCGTAAAACTAAATTAACGCATTGCCCGATAAGTACCTCTCAAGTACCATACATTCTGTATGAGCTTATACAGCTCTTACACAGCTAAAATAAATCGTATAAGGGCTGTATAGGATTTTAAGCAGCTTATCCGTGTGTTACGTAGGCTGGCTCGAACTTCCCAAAGATACCCACCCGCCGCATTCCCGCGTAGGATTGCCAAAGAAATACGTTGAACTAGGTTCGAAACCCGATCGTTGATCACAAGTTTGTTAGGGTTCCGTACCCAAAGGTAAAAACGGAACCCTATTACTGAGACTTCGTTGTCCGTCCGTCCGTCCGTCTGTCACCAGGCTGTATCTCAAGAACGGTGATAGCTAAGACAGTTGAAATTTTCACAGATGATGTATTTATATTGCCGCTATACCAACAAATACTAAAAATAAAATAAAATAAAATAAATAATTAATGGGGGCTAAGAAAATAGGGCTTTTTGCATGATATTTCGTTCAACGGGCATCTTCTCATGAACCGTTATAGGTAGACAGTTGAAATTTTCACAGAATGTATATTTTTTTTACCGCTATAACAACAAATAATAAAAATATAAAATAAGTAACAATTAAAGGAGGACCCCATACGAAAAACTTGTTTTTTTGTTCAATATTGGTAAGGAACCCTTCGTGCGCGAGTCCGACTCGCACTTGGCCGGTTTTTATTTTTAAGTTAATGTGGAAACCTATCTCTAGTTCTAAAGGCTCCTTTTCCGTTCAAAAATGCTGATTGTTTTAGACATTTTTCCCTATGATCAAACATGTTTCTTAATATTTAATCAATGTTACCTACTACCTAGAACTAGGGCTATTGCGATTTATTGGTATATATTTAAAGCCCACAGTTTGAAATTTTCATTTTCATTGATAACGAAGAAAGCTGGTTTTTTTTCAAGTAATTTTCGACTGTACACAATGAAAGCATGAAATAACTATGTTACTTTTCAGAACAGAGGGAAAACTACTTTAAAAAGTTGGTTGAAATTATTTGTCATCATATGAAAAAAAAATTAAAGGAATAAGGTCTCTTAAGTTACTGTGGAAACTTTTTAACTGACAGCTGACAGTCACATATGACATGAACTTTTTAGGAATATTCCGTCCGCGCGATACTGATTAATAACGTAGTATTGTAATCGGTTGATATAATCGACTCACATAGATGTAAATACGAATCGAAATTTTCATATTAAGTTTTTTTTTAGTTTAATCGCTGTGCTAGTCTTTCGACGTACAAGTTTTCTACCGTACCTCTATTACGTACAAGTTGGCAGTAATATCAGAACACAATTTTTAACGGACAATTGTTCTTATGTAACAGTTTTAACTCAACAAAATATTACACATAGACACTAATGTTAGTTGGAGAGGAGCCAGGTTCGATTCCGGGTCGCTGTTTCTTTTTGATCCGTAGCCGTAAGTTTTAATCGGCCGAAATTGCTCAGATAATGTATGTTGGCTTCTGAAAAGTTGGAACAGCTATGAATGTGTCGTAGTTAACGATTTTGAGGTACTGTTTTAAAAGATTTTTTCAGCATTTTCGGAATATGATATGCGTATATTGCGTATGGCCTTACAAGCGTCGGTCTTGCCCAGGGATAGTGGCACTACAAACGGCTTTCATATGGCAATAATGTACATACGTCATATATTTGCATTATTAAACGTCAGTTGCGATTTGTGATCCAAATTCAAAACATTGTTTACCGGAATACTGCTTAATCCTTCTTCTCGCGAAATAAATACTGAATTCTATTTAAAACAAAACTTGACTTTCATCACTGTGGATAGTTTTGGCGTTATCATGCAAAAAATACTTGAAATTTGCGGAATATCTAGTCCTGTTTCCTCTTTGTTTACATCAGTGACATTCACTAGCATTCAAAGTCAGTTACCAAAATTAGTCGTTGCCAGTAACATAAATACCACTAAAAATCCGCAACATGGCGTGGGCTAAAAAACACCGTGTTGGTCTATACATATTTTTTTCCTACCGACTGAGCCATTCAAAAATCAAATCATGAATGAACTTAACTAAAAATATAACGCCTGACCAGAAATATACGAGGATGCGCCATATTGCGGAATTTCACTGGATCTAATTTCTTACACTGGCAATGATTTTATGATGGTTTGTCAACAATGCCAAAGTGATTCGTGGAGGTTCCTTTAAAAGACAAATATTTAAAATTATCCAACGGAAATGCCGAAAACCATTCACAAGATTATAAATAATGTGTACACGTGTTTACTATACGAAAAACAGACAGAAAAAGAGCGCATTCCATTAAAAGATATTACGAGGTTAACATAGTGGAACTGACAGGTATTTAAACTAATGTCATTATAATGGGTTGCGATTGGTTGCAAAATTGTTGCCATATAAATCTTATAAATAGCGCGCTCTTGACAATCCTCATATATTTCTGGTCAGGCTTTATCTTAGTCGTATAGTATCTAAGATGCCACAGAAAAATTTACGAATACATGTCAAATTCATAGCAACCCTTTTTTCGTCCTAGGTTACAATCTTGCAATTTGAAAGTTAACCCCACAGATTGGTTCCTCAGACTCAGGCCTTTAAAATCATATTGACACAGTTGGAAGTTCAAATTAGTAAGTATTTGATAAATGAAAAACGGCGATGAAAACGATCTTTCATTTTCGATTCAATTTAAATCAACTGAACTGAACTTGCCGATGGCTATCGTATAAAACTACAGAGTGACTTTTTGACGGTTTTATCAGTGTGAAACAATCTGGGATTTTATGCGTCGGCTATCAAAACGCCATAAGTCACAAAGTGTGTTTTTGACTACCAACTCATTTTGATGACAATATAGTTCATTGTATCGGGAGGAAATAGAATCGTTACAATATTTCAACGTAATAATAGATTTTACTAAATGTTTTTCATCAGCAATTTTAGTCAAACATTTCCGTTAGTTAGGTGACAAAGTCAAAAAATGACATCAATATTTTTGGTTGCTATTATTCGGATTCAGCTCGTACACGGAATTTGAATTTGCTCACGTTTATCCGGTACACTGTGTTTCTATTTTAGCGACGTGCTCGATCTATCCAACGTTAAAGGTCAATTTGTCGTTATCATAGAAACACAACAGTTATGTACAAACTTATAACTACCATCGCTCTTTTTGTAGGGTTCCATATCTCAAAAGGAAAAAACGCAACCCTTATAGGGTCACTTTGTCGTTCGTCCCTTCGTCTGGCTGTCGAGACTCTTCATCTGGGAACGCGCGGAGGTATAGAGATGAAATTAAAACCACATACTCAAGTTCACAGTGCCATAAAGCTGTAAAAAATCAAACTTCTAAGTTAACATAAAAAAAGATACGACCGTTTATCCCGCAAAAAAGTATATATTTCGACACTCAAGGGAATCAAAATTAATAGGGTACTTTCCGTTGACCTAGAACTATGAAATCTGGCAAGAAATACTGTCTTTTGCTACAAGTATATAGAAAAATCCGAAAACTTTACATTTATAATTAATTCATAAAAATAAAGACTGTTTATGTGCAGTAAATAAAACAGTTTTCCAACGATACAGGTAAGTTTGTCGATTAGTACAGTTATCTTTTCATTAGAGCAATATGCAGTGTTTTTATAGTTCGTACGGAACACTCGATGCGCGAGTCAGAGTCGCACTTGACTGGCTCTTTATATAATAGGTAAGATAAAATGTTGTGCATCAATATCAAGAATCGCATTTGCCTCTTTGTACGCATTAGTCCCGACCTTGTACTAAGTGCCACGTTTGAGTCTCAGACAAAAACGTTCGGGAAAAACCTTAAATCTAACCTAAAAGTGCTCATTAGGGACTGTGAAACCATTTTTCGCACCCTACATTTCTTTCTTGACGCATATGCCCCAGAAACTCCGACCAAAATGCCTTAATTTGATATTAATTATTTTAATATTCTGCAAAAATCTTGGCGCAATACCAAATGGGCGATCAAAACACTGAAATTTGATATCTTCGTCTTGGCAAGGCACGGAAAAAGCAAGAAAATAACCTGGTTTTTCTTTTTAATCTCGGGTTCGAAGTAAAAAAAAAGATGCGAACAGAAAAGTAGTGAGAGTAAATTGCATTTTCAAGAATGCTTATTGCTTTTCGTCGATGAAATAGAACATGGTGAGTAAAATCTATGCAAAAGATATTCTACGCTTTCATGTTAAGAATGAATTTGTATTATTACCTGTGTCCAGTCACATCACAGTTTTGCCTGCAGCTACTAACCAAACAGTACCCCATAACGATAGATTGATAGCAGAATGTGAATTTGCTATTGTATCAAAATACATAAGTTAAACCATTGATACAGAGATCAAAGCTCAAAGTTTTTTTTTAATGCGTAACCTGGTGGACGAGACTGGGAATCGAACCCGGTACCTCTGGATTGCCGGTCCAGGGGTACCTTTCAAATAAACAAAGTAAAGATCGACACACAAAGCATGAGGAAAAAATCGAAAGGTTATCTAGCGCTAGGGTGGTGGAGAAGTCAACACATTGGACCGGTGATCCAGAAGTACCGGGTTTGATTCCCGGTTTCTTTCGCCAGATTACGCATTTAAAGTTTTCTTTTGATATTTGTATCAATTGTTTAATATAACAATTGTGGTGTGTAATCACATAAAAAAATGAGACATTACGTGTTTCAGAAATTCAAAATAAATTGTAATATTTAAAATATGATTTTTTTTTTGTAATCTTGGGATTTATAAAGTTATGATTGTGTAAAAAGTTATTTAAATATGACGGTACTTACCTAGCAGGTACCTAATACCTTATCTAATAAATTGTGTTGGGGCTTAGATTGATTATTTCGAAATTCAGCGTCGCGACTAATGGTTAGGAACTTACTTTACTTGATCTAACAAATTGCCTTTAGCGATATGACAAACAAATTAACGCCCAAGACTGCGATACTTGAATTTTGACAATATATCCCAGTTTGAAGGAAAAGATCCAATTCCACATCCATTTAAGGAGCAATATTCAGTGTACTAATTAGTACTAAAGTGCGGAGCCCGAGTCACCATAACAGGTTAAGACGCTCGGCTTAATCGTTTTGTTGTTTCGATGGTGACCTATTAAAGATTTCGTATATAATATATTACGTTTGGTGCTTTCCAGCAGAACTAAGCCGTTTTGATGAACAGAAGAAACCTCACAAGGAATATCACACAAATATTATAAAGGCGATAGTTTGAGAGTGTGTTTATTTTATGTGTATGTTTACTTGCTTCTTCATGCTCACAGACATGGGGCATAAATAAAGTCACGATTTTTTTTTTTTTATGTCATAGGGGGCAAACGAGCAAACGATGACAAAGTCACAGTGACTTGCCGTCAATAGTTGTGACTGTGACTTTTCACAAAGTAACAACGTTACAAAATCGTTTCTACTGTTCCTATCGCAGTCTGTTACTCAAATCACGGTCAATATGCGACAGTCCTAAGCCTGTAAAAAAGTGTGAAGGTTATTTTGGATCTATTACTTGTATGATAATGATAACGGTGTGACAAAAACACGGTCATAAATGTAATATTCATACCTCGCGGTTTTCAGTACGGGAATATTTGACATTGTAATCTATCTGATTTCTACCTCATTTCTTATAGTTAAAAACCAGCTAGAGCACCGCGACAATATTATAAGGTGATATTAGTAACGGCGTGATATAGTCACGTTGAAATAACAGTGTGAAAAAATAACGTTAATTACAGCACCGTGTCTGACCGTGACCTGTCATAAAAATATCAAACAGTGAATCGAGTAACAGGCGTGACAAAGTCACGACGAATTTTCACTGTGACAGTTTTGGAACGGGATCACCAGTCACTAATCAAAAAGTAACGCTTTTCCCCATGTCTATGCTCAAACGGCAGACCCAATTTTGATAAATTTTGGTATGAAGGTAGCTGACTAGCTGAAACCCTGGATTAAGACATAGGCTACTCTTTATCTCGAAAAAATTTAGTGTTCCCGTATGATGAGCGGGTAACACCGCGTGGAGCAGCTAGTGTTGTTATAAAATAAAAAAATAAAAACCGGCCAAGTGCGAGTCGGACTCGCGCACCGAGGGTTCCGTACAAACACTTTCCATCCCTAAGTGGTTAAGTTAAGTTTGCACCTGGTATGTATAGCGCCCCATATAAATTAGGTGCAAAGTTAGGTATTAAAAAAAAAATTATGGTTTTCGTAATTATTCCTTTATCTATGCTATAAGACGTTGCTTCGTACCAAATTTCAAGATTCTGAGTTCACGGGAAGCACCCTGTAGGTTTTGATTCCCTTGCAAGTGTCGAAAATTTGCAAATTAGGTGCAAAGTTAGGTATTAAAAAAAAAATTATGGTTTTCGTAATTATTCCTTTATCTATGCTATAAGACGTTGCTTCGTACCAAATTTCAAGATTCTGAGTTCACAGGAAGCACCCTGTAGGTTTTGATTCCCTTGCAAGTGTCGAAAATTTGCGGCATAAACGGCTGTATCTTTTGATTGCGTTGGCTTAGAAATTTGATTTTTTCACAGCTTCAAGGGACAGTAGACCTGAGTAATTGATATAAATTTCAGCTTCATACGTCCACGCGTTCCTGAGAAAAAGGGTCTTGACAGACGGACGGACAGACGGACAACAAAGTGATCCTATAAGGGTTCCGTTTTTTCCTTTTGAGGTACGGAACCCTAAAAATGCCTGACATTTATTGACTCTCCGTAGTTGGTTAAAAATATCCTTAAACCGCCTCAGCTACTCGTGTGACAGAAATAAATGCAGCCGTGATAAAAGCACAAAGACGCATACAGACTAAGAAATATATACCTACTATTGATGATTACCAGAGATCGGACTTTTTCTAGCATTTTTGCAGTGCTAGGGTTGTCAGTAGTGCCCAATATTAAATTTTTTGAACGAAGAATCAAATAAAATCAAAAATAAAAATAAAATAGCGTACAGAAGATATTCTCAGGACATGTAAAGCCCAACCCAATATGCATAATGAAATGAAGGGTTAATTTACGATATGAGAAAAAGTCTAACACAGTTGCAATAAATCGTTATCTCAGGTTATAGTTCATATTTATGATTACGAATTGACATACTAACTATATAATTATTAGCAAAGACAGTATAATGAGTAGGTAATGACAGTACACGAACATAGAAGTTATTTTCTTCCTCACTGACGTCCCGAAATTTTGGGTTACAGTAATAAAATGATATAACAATTATTATAAAATAACTGATTAAGTAAAAAAAAATATGTTTCATTTTCAACGACAACATATTACATAATTTTAAACGTCAATCATTACACGTCTACAACCCTAGGTCGCTGTCGTGTGTCATTTGACGTCATCGCACCAAAAATGCTAGAAAAAGTAATACGATCACTGATGATTACCAATCGATATTTTATCATTTACTGATTGTTTAGTGTTAGTACCCGATTTTGAATGATTCTGTATATTATATCGTACTTAGTTGCATTAAAGCCCTGGACACATGAATCAATATTCAGTGCACCGGATTAGTCGAAAGTGGATTCCGCGCTGTGGTAACGTAATAGGCAAGAACACTTGGCTATCGTTTGCTGTTTCATTAAACAGCTATTAAGCAACGGCTACTGCTTATGTTTGAAGCGCATTGTGTGGTTGAATACAGATTTAGCTTGCAATTTGTAATTTTGGAAGTGTAGCTGGTTTATTGGCACGGATAACTTCAAGACTTAAGTGGGAGTGGCCGGGGCACATTGCTGGAAGAACCGAACCTTACTGTAAGGTTCTTGAGTGGTAACCGCGTATCGAAAGACGCTGTGTAGGAATGCCCAAAATAAGGTGGACGGATGAGATGGTCAGGAAAGCGGGAAGTCGTTATAGTAACCTATGACCGATCGATGTGCCACCATCATCATCATTATATGATTTACAGGCAAGGACATTTAAGCACGCCCCTTTTTCGCTCTTGTCACCATGACAATTAGGGTCAAGTTTCCTTGAAGTCACTTCAAAATTGACTGACTGTTGAGTTTCTTTTGGCGTTTCTTCTCAACAGTGGTCTCCTCTTGTGGAATGCCGGTAGACTCAGACATGTAAAAGTGCCATTGTGGCCTACTTGTAGAATAAAGTTCATTATTTCATTATTTATTTATTAAAAGTACCTAGGTGAAATTCTCAAAATTAAATCCTATTATGAAGCGGTGTAATTAACATCATTTTATTTACGAGTAAGACTATTTAATATGCAAAATAATTTTAAATCCATAGAATTAAGTAGATACCTATTAGAATCCGAGTGTTGTTACTAAGTCGAACTATTTATAGACATATGTATATGTATCATATACTTACCTAAGTATATTATGCTACGCAGTCTGAATACAAAGCCATAAATCACCTATTCAGAGATCCATCTATCGAACGTAGCGACAAGTAATAGGGGCGTATTTTACCTCCACATCCCAATGGAACGATAAATAATTGGAAAACAGTACGATAAGTGAACAGATAATCAGCCAGTTCAATACAATTCTCACTCAATTTACTTTAGGTTTTGCACTGCAGTGATGAAAGTGTGCTAAAAAAATACTTTTATGATGTATTGGATAATAGTTTTCCATTGTATTATGCCGGAAAAGCTCGTTTAGCATTTTTTCTCTATCAACTTCGGTAAAAAAGTTGAGATAGAAATATTGGAAATAGTAAGAGCTTACCCGACAAAATAAGTACGATGGAAAACTATTATTCACTACATCTGTACGTTGTCATGACGTGGAAAGCAATGTCGTACAATATTTTTCTTCTCTCGTGAACCACACACACACGACGACGTAACTTGGAAGGGTACGACATAAGTCGTAGGTACCATTGTACCACGTCGTAGTACGACGTGGGCGACTTTATTTTTAAAGAACTACATACATAGCTCCTGTGAAATAGAACAGGCTCACTTTGTTTGTTTCTAAGTATCTACCGTATCATTATTGGATCTCCTAGTTTATATTTGGACAATAATTTATTTGAAAGGCCTAAATTCACTTGTTTTACTAGCTTCGCAGCCCGATTTTATTTATTTTTAACCAAATCTATTGACTAAAAGAGTAAAATATTATTTTAAGAGTTAAGTCATGTAGATTAAATAACAAAACAACTACTGAAGTCAAGTAAGAAAAACATTGTGTCAAGAAAACTCCAGAAAAACAGACAGCATTTTATTATCTAGTAAACGGCTTTTCTTATTCACTCTATTTGTCGTCATTCTATATTATCTGTTTTCTTCAACTTCGTAGTAAGTATTCTATCTATTTTGAAGCCAAATAGAAAATTTACTGTCACTCCCTTAACTCAAACTAATCTAACGACACTTCAAATGTAAAATCCATAAGCATCTATGAAAGCATTAAATAAACTGATTACTAATATTTAGGCTATACACACATACATACACATAAAAATATAACTAACACAGTCGAGTTAAAACTGAAATAACAATCTTAATCTGTGTACTGCGAGCTCGTTCTCGGATGATTAGCAATTAAATTCACCCAACGATAGGACTCGGCCGAACCTAATACGGAATGAAACAGATCACACAAGGCGACCATTCCAACTTCCATCTAGCTTACACTTAGCCCGAACAAAAAGGACAGCGGGGAACGAAAAGCGAATGTGATTCGAATAGTCCCTAGTTTTGTAACGTTCTGATTGAAAGGCTCGATTTGGTTTTGAAATGGCGACATTCTAGTTTGCGCCGATTTTGCGTTTACCTTTCGATCGTTATCGAGATTGGGTTGATTTTGCTCTCTTTGCCGATTTCGTCTAATTTATTTTTTAACTAGCTTTGCGTAGATTCGTTTGGTGTTTGATTGAATCGAGGTGAGGAGCCGAAGTCAAATATTACGCGAATGGAATCATTATGTTATAAAAACACAAATTCAGTTGATAGATTAAAATTTGAACTGAAATACGTCCTGAAAATATCACAGATATAAATTCTTATTAATCACTACATAGTATAAAACAAAGTCGCTATTTTCTGTCTGTCCCTATGTATGCTTAGATCTTTAAAACTACGTAACACATTTGATGCGGTGTTTTAAATAGATAGAGTGATTCAAGTGGAAGGTTTATATGTATAATACATGCATAATATATCATTTCACCCGTGCGAAGCCCGGGCGGGTCGCTAGGTAAATAGTAATTATGACAAAATAAAATCTTTTTTCAACCGTCGTTGTTAGTGATTGTAAGTTAGAACTGATATAGACACACATACCATAAACAGACTAAGATATTGTTGTTGTTGTTGTTGGCCTCCTATGGTACCCCAGTGGTACAGAGAGCCTTCGTGAGACGTCGCCATCCGCTCCTCTGATCCTCTCCTGTGCCTCGCGCTCCGCGTCACTCCAACTCAGCCCGGCTGCCCGCAGCTCGGCGTCGACGGTGCGCTGCCACGTGTGCGCCGGTCGGCCCTGTCGGCTTAGGCTTAGACTAAGATATGAAGGCTAAAAACTCATCGTCATTATCATCATCATTTCAGTCATAGGACGTCCAGGGAGCATTTCACTTCCCCGAATTTCATTTGTCATAAATTTATCACTTGCCACAAACATTTTATTTAGTAAATCATAAGTTCTTCGGGATTTCTTTAATACTATTTATGGAGAAATTAGGTTAGATTTGTTTTATGACAATCCCGAAAAATTTCAGCTTACAGAGGAAACAGATTTATGGCAAATTTATATAAAGGCAAGTGATAGATTATGGCATATGAAATTCGAGCAAACGATAGAGAACCGGTCGTCCAACCTTGCGAGTAAGAAACTACTCAAAGAATATTTAAAACTATTTAGACGTTAAACCGTGACAACGAGAAGTACCTATAATAATAAATCCTTCATTATTCACTTGAATAACGTATTCAAAAAATCCCCAAAATCTGAGACGTAATGAAAATGAACTCTAATACTAATTTCATTCATTAAAACTTGATGAAATGAAATTAGGCTCAAAATGAGGACCATTTTGTCGACGGCTTAGACTAGTTTTAAAAATTAACGAGCCCTGAATTTTTAGGTGACTGTTAATCTTTAATCGTTAATCTTTCCCTGTGGAGCGATTTGGCTAAATTCTGTTTTCAGAGGAATCTAACGACAGTAAGTAGGTGTATTTTCTTCAAACGGCACTAATTCGCCAAGTCACAATGGCAACTGACAAGAAACCAACGGTGCCATGTCAGTTCTGCTACTGTATAGTGATATGAAAAATATCGTATTTTGTGTACAATTTCCCAAAATAAGGTACGAAAAGTGTTCTTTGATCAATCAGAATGAAATAAAATGTGATTGCACATATTTTTCTGAACAAAATTATTATGACGAGGCCGCAAACGTAAATAATTATGTACCTACTAGGTTTATACCTTTCACTTTACTTCATTTTCATGTTATGTTTAGGTTCGAGATACATTTTACTACAATATATACTATATATAGTTATTTAATTTTATAATAATAAATTTTAATTAAAGCGGAGCAGTAACGTCTGTCAGCGTAAAAATGGTTACATAGAAGGAAAAAATAAATTTAACGTCTTACGGGCGTCTTACCTTTTAAACCACCGACCCGATGCGCGAAACATTAAATTTTTCAACCAGTTCTTTAATTTCTTATATAACATTAGAGTACCTAGCATCGTAGCTCCATCTACCGTAAGGATTCTTACTTTATGATCGGCACCATCTTCAATTTTTATTTACTTTTTTATTTTATTTTATTTATTTTAGGGATAACAAACAACCATACAATATGTATTACAATCAGAGTTACATTAAGTAAGTAGTACAATATGCATAGCCAACAGCATTATCCACGGGTTACTTTTAAATAGGTTCGGTTGTCAAAAGTGGAACAGTTTTACAAACTTAAGGATTAGAATATTATTAAAGTTGCTTTACTGAAAGGCGAAAAACAAGTACAAAATGTGAACCTGGTTATCTGATGTGAACTCTGTGTGGTACTCACTCCACCAAGACGCACTTCTCTTTTATGTTATGTCGAGTGGGGCAGTCGTTAAAAGTGAACAGGTCGGCACGTCTTCGCGTAGTGATCACCAACAGCAGTTATTAAACGTGATTGTCTTATTGGGTGAACGGATATTACATACGTAATTAAAATATAAACCTATGGCGTAAAATAAAGTTAGGTTTGATGTATCAAACAATTCTTCTTAGTTAAGAGCTTGTATGATGGCGTGTCTATAAGTAGTAGTCGATAGGTGAAAAATGTCTATTTCGGTGAAATATTGGTTGTATGAAGCGAGAAGCCGGCGGAGAGGAGCTCGCGCGCCGGCGTTCGTGCGGCACGGGGCCGTCGCGAACTGCCGGTAGGCGCGAGTCCCCCGTCGGTTAACGCTCCTGGGTACCACATAGCATATTTTGTTAAACTGACTCTTAAACTGACCAGCGATTGACCTCGATAACACCTGATGTAAGTAACTACGGGGTCAAAGATGTAGTTCGCTGGTTCAGTAACAGCCTATTCACTCTTGTCTTAAAGCGACCCAAGCTATAATTCTCAATTTCTCAGGAAATACACACGATGGGAGCGAGTTCCATACCTTAGCCGCTAAGGCTTAGCGGTTCGCATTAGATATGATGAAGCAAACCGCTTCGTGCAAATAAGAGGTGAACTTACAACATAGATCGAATCAGAAATGAAGAGATCCGTAGAAGAACCAGGGTAACCGACATAGCCCGAAGGATAGCAAAACTTAAGTGGCAATGGGGAGGGCACATCGCTCGTAAAACCGACGGCCGCTGGGGCCATCGAGTTCCTGAGTGGCGACCACGCACCGGACGACGCAGCGTGGGTAGGCCTCCCACAAGCTGGACTGATGACCTGGTGAAGGTCGCTGGAGTCCGCTGGATACGGGAGGCGCAGGACCGGTCATGGTGGCGTTCTCTGGGGGAGGCCTATGTCCAGCAGTGGACGTCTTTTGGCTGATAATGATGATGATGATGATAACAACAAAGGGATGAATTCGCTCCCCTCGCTTGGATGTCCGATGGTGAAACATGGATGGCGAGATTAATTCATGCAATTCCTGCGCACATTTTCCAAAGCTCTCTCGTCTCAATCCAATTGTATACATTTTACGTCACCCTAGGCCGTAAGTGGAATTTTCTGCCCGCTACGCGGTTAAAAATTCTCACTTCCTGGTCAAGGCAAGACGTAAACCACAGGCGGTAATTCTTTAAGCCCTACATCGCATATTAATGGTCCTCACCTTCGGTTCGGGCCACGAACTCCTGCGATCTTTGACATTCATCAAATTCATCTAGTGTAATATTAAAATATCGTTCATAATTTTGCTTTTTTTATGAAGTAGGTATTATCCTTACCTACTAGAACAAATCGATATAATGGGTAACATTGTTGGTTACAAAATTTTACCACTTCATAATGACTTCATAATATAAAATACGCATAGTCCATAGAAGTGGGAACTATGTCTGCTTAATTTCAAAGGTAATTACTTCGTGTCCCTGTAATCAAAATTTGATAGCGGTTCTCTAATACCTTAATACCGACGTGCAACGGTTCCACGATAATTTATGCAAATACTGTTTACAGTACACAGAATATAGGCAGTATATTTTGTGGTTACATTGAACGCCACCGAAAAATCCCAGTCCACTGCCTGGATAATGGCCCTTTAAGGATCGTTGGTTGACTCGTAGAAAATGCCATAAGGCTAGGTCCGCCATTTTCAACCGACATCAAAAAAGAGGGTTCTCTATTTTGTTTCGTACTTTTACTAAATAAGGATAGAGATAAATGAAATATCTAAAATCATTTTGAGTATGATAATATCATATGTGGGAAATACTCGCCACCGCTTAGAAAGAATCCTAAAAAACATTTTTAGTATGGTTAGTTCATGGATCTCAGTAATAAACGTCTACGATCAATGCATCGTTTTTTAGACTTCTGCCCCAGTTGCCCCACCAGGTTTGCGTGTATAGAAATACAAAAATGTTGTAGCCAAATGTTGCGAAGTGACTGAACTTCCATACATTCCAATATTTGTTTGAATAGCTAGGGACGTCGCTATTTATTTATTTATTTAGCTATGGTGCGAGGCCGGCCTATGATGGTTGCGTTTAACGCGTGATAAATAAATTCTAAAACATCCGTCACTATCACTCACTTACCTGTCAAAACTTGACGAGTGCTTTGTCACTTGTTTATATAGCATGATGATAAACGCCGCGCCGCAATCATGGGCCTGCTGCCATCATCACCCCGTATCAGTCCACTGCTGGACAAAGGCATCACCCATGGCACGCCACTGAGCTCGATTTTCTGCTCTTTTCCTCCAGTTACCACCCGCTGTCCTACGAATATCGTCGCTCCACCTTGTTAGTATTACTTACTGTGCGTTAAAATTTACTGTGATCGTATACAGGCGAACCTTGGAATTCGTGTTAATCCGTTACGCGTAGCGTAAAATTATTCTAACAGCTAGAATGCTAAATAAGAACCTACGCTCATAATTACAGTGCTCGAGTCAGGAAACGGTGAGCAAGAGATTTTTCAGTTCTCATGCTTCAGCTTTACTAAGGGGTTACACTAATTATCAGTCAACATGCATAATTAAGTACCAGGTTTTGGGCTTTTCGTAGCACGGTAGGATGTTAGTTGTGGAGCCTACATTAACATAAGGCGCGTTGAAAAAGTCGGCTAACAGTAACGAAACAACAAAAGATAAGGTGGGATGAGACTATCAACGAGGGAAGACTGCCACAGTCCATAACTAGATTAACTGTTAGTCCAGCTATAAATGCCTACTGAGCCCACGGTCCTGGGTTCGAATCCCGGCAAGGGCAAATATTTGTGTGATGAACTCGAATATTTGTGCCTGGGTCATTGATGTTATTTGTATTTAAGTATGGATTTATCTATATAAGTATGTTTATCATCGTCTAGTGTCCATAGCACAAGCCTACTGGAGCTTACTGTGGGACTACATAGATTGATTTGTGTGAGGTTGTCCGATATTTATTTATTTATAAATACATCTATTACATAAACACTTATATAGCCTTTATACAACTAGAGATATACATTAGAGTTATAATGGCTGTATAGGTTCTTATATAGCATGTTTGCTACCTGAGAAGGTATCTTTGAGTAGAAGAAGATAAACTAACATGGTGCTCTCGACTGAAGAATACCGAACCTACTTACAACAATTCATGAGAATCGGTTGAGAAACATGGCCTGTAGAAGAGAACAACCGCAAATGGGTCATTATTCGAGCGTTTGTTCCGAATCACTTTCGTGGTCACATTTTTGTTGAAGTGGCTGCAGATTTTCATTTCGTTTCTGGTTAGGTATCTAAGTTTACCGGACATCTAAGAAAATATCCGAAAATGGCATCAAAATCTACGCCCAATTCTTTCAAAATATGTCCACGAAAGTGAGGCGGTTAAAACGCTCGAATAATGACCCAAATCCAAATACCCGAATATCCAGACATGCGAAAGAAACTGTTGACGATGCTGAAACAGAGACGATTCACTCACTTCGCTCGCTCAATCAATTAAAGATGCGAAAATTTTTGAGTTCGTTTGTTACTTCTTCACGCTCAAACGGCTAGACCAATTATGATAACTTTCGGTACGTAGATAGCTAACGGGCAGGCTGGTTTAACACTAGGGCTTCCGATTCCGAGATTTTTTTGTTTGGACAAACCCGGAATCCTGGGACTCCTCATACAAAAATCACGGACTTAATTAACATATTAACACAACTATGAGACTGTTCTCCAACTGTGTTTACCAACTCTAATTCCCCCCATCCCGTAGGTATTTTAAACGCCACTAGAAAACCAGTGACCGTACCCTAATACCTACTTAGATTATCCATGTAGATTTATACTGTGTAAGTCCCTCAAATGAGTCTTAATCCGTCGAGACACAGTCCAGAATGGGTTCCTCCGAATAGGCCTTGTAATGAAGGCTCCGGTACACGTCCGGGAATGATAAAGTGTACTCTAGTTTGTAGGAAAATATTTTAGAAGAAGGAATGTGTGAAATCGGGCCAAGTGACTTGAGTTGGAGGTAAATCTTGCTGAGTTTTAGGGGCTAGCGTAGAGGAAATTATTTTGACCGAAAGAACAAAAAAAAATAATGTTCATTAAGAGAGTGAGCTAAGCTACTACATTTCAGCCTAGCCAAAATTTCCTTCGGATATATTTGGATGGATGTTTTCACCTACAGGTTCCAAATTTTGTAAGTAGTTAATTTGATTAAGTAGATTAATTTATTGTTGATTCGGGGTTTAAATTTTTCACAATGGCGGGTCTGAAAACATATAGAGATCACATTTTAGCCATTTTGAAACCAACTCGCTAAGTGTTATTCAGAAAAACATCTAAAACCATTTACTTTACTGTTGGGCAAGGTAATTGGTCTTATGTCAATGCTGAAAATATATCAAAAATCCCGATGAATATTATCATTAAGAATTTTAATTTTATGTCCGTCTATAGTGACCCTGATGATGACCTTAGAGAACTTTAAGACTTTCTTTTAAAAACAGCTATGGACAGAGACGAGTGGAAATCTATTGCAGCAGCCAGGGGCCCAATTCGAGAATGCCGTTGGAGATATCTCCAAACGTCAAATCTCCATTAGATAACAGTTATATCGCCATTGAACTGCCATTTAAATGCGATGAGCTTAAAAGTGACATATCTCATCTCAATTTTGGAAATACGAAGGCGATAATGATTGTCAAAAATGTTATTCATGTATATAAATTTCTGTTTTGAACGAAACGTAACGGACCAATTTCACGTGCTATGCGGTCAATTTAAAGTATGCGCCTGTTATTTATGCCGTCACATACAAAGGAAACGAAAATTTTGCGCGTCCGAATTGACGAAGTTGCGATATCGCCACTTGTCAAGTAGGCACACGTCAAAAGTGACGGATAGCGATGAAAATGAGAGATCTCCATTATATCTCTAAAATTGGTCGAATACCCCCCCTGGCCTATTAAAAACTTAATATAATGAGATAAACAACTTCATCAATTCACAATACTTTTATTCACTTCCTATTCTTTAACACTCCTTACACCACTATACAGCTTAAGTCCGGTCACCGTTCTCTAGTTAGTCAGGGAATGACCCTTTCACCAAACCGCCACTGGTTTTTCTCTCTTTTTCGTAATATCTTACGCGGGTAGGTGAAAAGGCCCTTTCCTGCGACTACCCAACATTAAATCATTGACCGAGGGGCAGATTCTAAACGTAATTTTGTTAACTACATTCTAAATAATTACTTAATTGTTCATTTAATTTACTGAAATGTCACATTCGGCCATCCGACTACGTGCAACCTCCGGTGCACGAATAAACAAAATGTCACATTCGGCTAATACATATAAAACATTTCTAACCATCGTCTCATCATCAATCATCATCATCACGAAGTCTTATCGTATCCAATTAACTTAAGTAATGTAAACAAAAATTGCGTTACAATTATATTACACCGTAGTTACTACTATAATTATATAATTCATAAGACAAATCTATATTATCAGATTTCTTTAATCACACATTTTTTTTTTATATCTGGTATTAATGTGCAGTAATCGGCGTATAAAATGAAACCCTTAGTTTTCAACAGCACTTCTTCCCTCGTTGGTGATACTGTCAGAGTCTTCAGAATCAGAAACTTCATCTGCGATTTCTAATGCCTTGAAATGTATCCAGGGTCTCATTCTATCCGCCGCCACTACGCTATCATAGTTGCGTTTCTTTACAAAACCCGGGACATGGGTAATATTGTACCTGTCATTGCCTAAACATTTCACTACTTTGAAAGGGCCAATAAATTTTGGCATCAATTTCTTGCTTTTACCGACATTATAAAAGTTAGTCTTAGTTATTTTAACTAGATCGCCTACATTGTAAACGTAAGCAGTTCGTTTGTGTGAGTCGTAATTATACTTTTGTCTTTGTTGTGCTTCTCTAATGTTATCGCTAGCTTCTTGCCTCACTTGTTCAATGTTTTGTAATATAGAACCGTCGGATCTATTTTCATCAACGTTTAATTTGTTCTCTAAATTGTTTTTTAATTTAATGCCAAATAATAATTCCGAGGGGGATTTTTTTGTGGTTGCGTTAACTGTGTTGTTAACAGCCCACTGTATTTTACCCAACTGTCTATCCCAGTCACGTTCATCAGAATTAAAATTGTGCGCAGCTAATGCACTCAAGATCGTCTGATTGAAGCGCTCAGCCTGCCCATTGGCTCTAGGGCAGGCAACAGCATTTAATATATGCTTCGTACCGTTTTTGATGCAAAACTCTTTGAACTGTGACGAAGTAAAAGCGGTGCCTCTGTCTGAAATCATTCGCTGTGGTGCACAAAAATCAGTATATAGACTATCTAAAACCTTAATTACTGTTTTGGTTTTTGTGTCTTTTACAGCACTGACAAATAAATATTTGGTGAATCCGTCAACTATGGTCAAAATATAGCTGTTGCCATTTTTACTCCGCACAAACGGACCCAAATGGTCTATATGAAGGGTATGAAATGGTATTGATACCTTTTCTATTGGGTGTAAGTGACCAGTAGGGACCCTTGAAGAGTTGTCTTTATTATAACGATGGCAAAAAGCGAGAACGTAGTAACCGCCAAAATGCAAACTTTACACCAGAGCCAAAAAACTTTTCGATTTCGAGAAAAAAAATCATAACTCTTTCATTTATGAACGAAAATGCTTGATATTTGGATCTAATTCATAACTTATGGTTTTCTTTCAACTGGCATATTTAATATTTAACAAAAAAGACTGGTTTACGACTTAGTGGCGGTTACGACAATTGAACTCTTTTTTTTCGTTACGCGAAAACGCTGTAAACGCCAGAAATAAATGTACTAAAATGGTGAAACGAGTATTATTTCCATAAAGCATAAATGCTGTAACCAGATGTGTATTTATTTTAAGATTCAAAAATTTTGACGTAAATGTCATTACGTTCTTTATAGGACTAACTGAAATGTGGTAAGTGTCCACCGGCAAAAAGAAACTGTGAAAATAAAACGACTTAAGTATCAATCAACTTTTATCAACATACTTTTTTAAAATGTTTCCAAATTTTAAATGCAGGTTTCTTACAAATTAAAAGTTCAGAAGCAACAATTACCGTCTTAACATATCAAATACTATCTAGTCTCAATTTCTCTGTATAAAAACATTACGAAAGCTACTTAAAACCTCCGTTGCTTATAACATTTCAAAAGGCTAATAAAATCTCTCATATTATAAAATCACAACCTTGTTCTTATCGTGCTAAAAACAAACATAAATATTCTTAGGGTTAATCAGACTATAATATTGTTATCCACTTAAACTAAATATTATAGGTAATGAGGTTTAATATTCCCGTGAAAACTTTAAAACTCTCTACATTTTATCTCCAGTTTTGGCATTAAATTGTCTTTTAAGTAACTTTTATCGATATAAAACTCACTACCTATTAAACCCACTAACTATAAAAGATGTTTTGAATGTAAGTATTACTTATTATATACTCGTAAGTTTTCAACATAATTCTTAAACAATTGTTTGAACACAACTATCACCTCAATTATAAAAATATTTCTTTGAACTAATCTCACTGAACCATTAATATTTAACTTAAATAACTAGACGTTATATTACTGTGGTACCGTACAAATTAAAATTGTTATTATTTATTTAAATAAAAACTCGGAGTAATTTTTCTTAGGTAGAATATCAATTGACATTAAAATAGGAACCTAAAAATTGCATTCCAATGGAATTCGTTTTCATAATAACATAATTTAAATAACTGTTCTAAAAAAAATACTAAAAATTCCTCTAAAATGCATTGTTTTATAAAACACTCCTCAAAATGTTTGTCATAATTAACTCAAAAATCGCCCCTCTAAAGTAATGAAAATTAGTGCAATAGTGACTGATGGACATGTGCATTCTTCCTGACCTATCCTGACCTACGGAGCGCAGACTTGGTCTTTGACAAAAGTTCAGAAGTCCACCCTCAAGGTTTGTCAAAGAGCCATGGAACGCAGTATTCTGGGCGTAAAACTAACTGACAGAATTAAGAACACAGTTCTGCGTTTCAAAACGCTGGTAGCTGATGTAGCTCAAGCAGCCGCAAAGCTGTATATTATGTCCGTGATAAAATGAATGACGACAGTTGTCGCAGTGGTTTAAGCAGCTGCCTACTGAGCCGACGGTCCTGGGTTCGAATCCCGGCAAGGGCAAATATTTGTGTGATGAACTCGATTATTTGTCGAATAATATATTTGTGCCCGGGTCATGGATGTTATTTGTATTTAAGTATGTATTTATCTTTACCAGTATGTTCACTTGTGTCCAGAACACAAGCCTCCTAGAGCTTACTGTGGTACTTGATTAATTTGTGTGAGGTTGCCCGATATATATTTTTTTATTCATTTATGCCATGCGTATGGTTATTGTGAAAATATTAATCGAATCAGGCACCAGTTAACCGGTAAATTTTAAATACTGTACAGTTGTTTTATAGAATGCTTTGCATTGCTTCATAGAACGGAGAACGTCAGTTTAGAGTTTGGCCTGAGGATTAACCGCAGCAAGACCAAAATGTTGATTGTCGATCGTGCAAACAACAATTCGCCCGAAGTTACAGAAATTGCGAATTGTGAAGTAGTACAGTCATACATCTACTTGGGGGCATTGATCACAAACAACGGAGGCTGCGTAGATGAGATCAAACGACGTATGGCGATTGCGAGGTCTGCTATGGACAAGATGAAAAGGGTTTGGAGGAACCGTAATATCACAAGGACCACTAAAACCAGGCTTGTTAGAACCCTCATATTTCCCATATTCCTGTATGCTGCTGAGACATGGACATTAAGGGCGGCAGAAGAGCAGAAAGTCAATGCACTGGAGATGTGGTGCTGGAGACGGATGCTTGGTGTATCGTGGACTGAGTTCCGGACCAACGTCTCAATTCTTGAGGAGCTTGGAATTAAAGAGCGTCTGCTCTCTGTCGTCAGATCCCGCATCCTCAACTTCTTTGGACACGTGTCTCGGCGAGACGGAACGTCCATAGAACGCCTCGTTGTTCAAGGGAGAGTGGAAGGTGTCAGAGCCAGAGGAAGATCGCCGATGAGATGGACCGACCAGATCAAAGCCAGTGTGTCGGCTACCGTCAACGAATGCTCACGGAAAGCGGCCCTACGGGATGAATGGCGACGTGTCGTCAAACGGGTCACTCAGAACTCCACAAATGCATAATGGTCACCACCACTCTGTAAAGACTGTAACGAAGAAGAAGAAGACAGTTGTTTATCTACCACAGCTCAACAAATTTAGTGCTTATCTGATTCTAGCCCTTAGATAATAAAGATGCGCACGTGACACCCCAAACTAGTTTGATCCGGCTTGAGTCAGCTTTTTAGGGGTTAGACCAATTAACTCTTAATGGTTGTAGTGAAACGTAGTAGATTACAGCAAAACTTTCTTCTAGCGATTACAACCGTAAACTAGATATACATATTATACTAATTTAAAAAAAATCATTATTTTAAATCGAAATCAAAATTGAAATGTATACCTATTCTGTAAGTAGGCCACTTTACATGTCTGAATCTGAATTTATCGGCATTTCACAAGAGGAGGCCGCTGTCGAGA
The DNA here is from genome assembly GCA_947623375.1 of Apotomis capreana. Lineage (NCBI taxonomy): Eukaryota > Metazoa > Arthropoda > Insecta > Lepidoptera > Tortricidae > Apotomis > Apotomis capreana. The sequence continues at coordinate 10,619,135 of OX392517.1, read as the reverse complement.
AGAAAGCCGAAAAAAAGTAAATATTTTTTTAATTTTTTTTAATCATCATGCGAGTGTTTGCTCGTATCTTTTGATTGCTTTTAAGCTGAAGATAAGCAGACCTTTGATGATATTTGATGTTAATTCCAGCTTTATACCTCCACGCGTTCCTGAGAAAAAGGTCTCGACAAATGGATAGACAGGCACAAAAGTGATCCTATTTAAGTTTAGTTTTTGGCGATTGAGGCACGGAACTCTCAAAGCTGCCGCGTCCCGCGCCCCAACATCGTTATTTTCTTCCAACAAAATGTAATAAAAACATTTTTGCTGTCCTTTCAATATTAATAAAGCAAATAAATATGCTAGTTATGTTTTATACCAATATTCACATTAAACCCGCAACATATTTTACATCCAAAAAAAGGCATGTACACAGACTACGTACACCCACTCGCTCCGGCGATCGCCGATAGACTAAATCACAGGTCGTATTCACGAGCCACATCGCCGCGAGCGCACATTTTTATTGCTGTATCTTCAAGCACTACCCACTTCACGTTGTGTTTCAAATGTCGTTACTGTAGCTTGCTGTTAATTCATTTTCGAATGAAATGTAGTAAGCGTCAATCATAGATAATTTATTTTAGGATAATTGCAGTAAGCTTGGTTCGTAATTTTTTCACTACATGCATAAATGCTGCAACCGCCACGGAACAAAATTTCGGCAACGCTGTAACCGGCACACCCTTTGATTTATGAAAGAACAAAATTAGCGTAAATGTACTCGTTTAGAAAATTACTACTATTTGGGTGTTTACAGCAATTAGATGTGGGCATCGTCAAAAAAATACATTCGTTTTGCAACGTAGTCCAGTTTTTTCTAAGCGTCGTAGAGCCATGGGACCCAGACCAGTCGACGCAGAAAAATTCGCTGATTCCGAATATGCAAAAAAAAATTTTTTGGCCAAGTGGCGGTTACTACGTTCTCGCTTTTTGCCATCGATAAGCACATTCGATGCATGATGCAACATACTTTTTGACGAACCTTTTTAATTTTGGAAACCAAAATTGACCTTGGATGCACTCCAGCGTTTTTTGGAATCCAAAATGTCCATTATCGTCATGGTAACGTCTACAAATCTGCCATCTAGCATTTTTGGGTACTACCAAACGTAACTGGTTATCTACCTTGCGATAAAGAACGTGATTTTTTAAAACATAATTTTTCTTTAGTTCTTGACTCTCTTCGTCCAGTTGGGGCTTCAGAACCTTGCTTATGCGTAGCAATTCCGAATCAGCCAATTGCAAGGTATGTAACCAGTTTTCCGTTGTTATATTCAAGACTGTTCGTGATTCAAGATACTCTGTGGGCAGTTCGTTCAGGGCAGGAGATTCTTTGTTAGGGTTTCGACTTAAGGCGTCGACGTGACACATGCTAACGCCTGGGCGATACTCTATGTCGAAGTCAAATTCGCTCAGTTGAAGCCACCATCGAGCAATTCGAGGGATCAGGTCTCGTTTAGTAAGTGTGGTTCTTAGAGCATTGCAGTCAGTGTAAACTTTGAACTTCAAACCCAACAAATAGGTGCGGAACTTCTTTAATGAGCAAACCACAGCGAGGGTTTCCAATTCGTAGGAATGAAGATGTTTTTCCTCTGCTGTGGTTTGCCGGCTAAAATAGGCTACCGGCTTGAGCACACGTGGATTAGCCTGCCACTGCATCAAAATACCACCCAGTCCTAATGAACTTGCATCCGTATGCACTTCCGTATCTAGCTTGGGGTCGTACAAAGCTAAAAGGGGGCGTTGTACTAAATGTTCTTTTAAGGTTTTGAAAGCGGTGTCTTCTTCGTTTGTCCATTGCCATGCAACGTCTTTCTTAAGTAGTCGCGTTAAGGGTCTGGCTATTTCGCCAAATCCCTTCACAAACTTTCGAAAGTAACTAGCGAGACCTAAGAATTGTCGCACCTCGTGAATACCTGCTGGGGTAGGGAAATCTTTGACTGCCGTGATCTTTCGCTCGCTAGGCTTAATACCATCGCCTGAAACCTCAAACCCCAGATATTCAATACGCGTACTGAAAAAATCACACTTTGGCAAGTTTAGTGTCAGACCCGCCTCTTGTATTAAGATTAGAACATCTTCTAAACGTTCAAATCCCTCATCTATAGTTGTAGACGGTATAAGCAGGTCATCCATATACGCTAGGGCGGAGGTAAATCTGCGTGATCCAAGAATTTTATTAATGGTCTTCTGAAAGACTGCTGGGGCGTTTGCTAATCCGAAGGGCATACGTTTGAATTCGTAGTGGCCGTCCGGAGTAACAAACGCCGTCAGGTGCTGACTTGCCTCCGCCATTGGCACCTGGTAGTACCCAAATGCCAAGTCTAGCGTTATGAAAAATGTGTTCCCGCTGAGGTTTGATACCTGATCCTCTATCAGTGGTAGCGGATACTTGTCCTTTATAGTTTTACTGTTTAACAATCTGTAGTCTACGCACAGTCGTTGTTCGCCGTTTTTTTTTTAACTAAGATGATAGGGCTGGCGTAGTCTGACCGAGACTCTTGAATTATATTATGTTGTAAGAGCTCGTCGACCATGCCCCTAACTTTCTCACGTTCGTAAAACGACAAACGGTACGGTCTATAGGTTACTGGTGTCTTATCATGGAGCTCTATGTTCATTTCTGCTTCAGTTGTGCACCCTATTTCACCTAAATTCGCGGCAAAGCAACTTCTATATTTATGCAAAAGGTTATATAATCGGTCAATATGTTCGGAATCTAACTCAGGATTGACGCGTATGTCGGATTTGTTCAACGGCGAATAATCCTTACTGTTTTTGTACTGTGGTGACTCAATACTTTCATCTATACAAGCAGGGTTTACACGGGCGACCAATGACTCTGCAGTAAATGAAACAGGGTTGTTACTTAAAGCTGTCACGAAGACAAATCCTCTACCATTATCTAATCTGTAACAACCGCGATGCAAGTGATACCCTAGACCTGGTGTTGTTCTTTTGCTGCCGTCAGAATAGATGTCCCCAGAATAATTCGTTTTAGTGAAGACTTCAATCAGTCCTCCATGTTCTATAACGGTATCAGCCAAAACATACAAATTTATTGCTCTATCCAATGGGTCAGTTTTATCTTCTTGGGGACTATTGTAAAAGAACAGACTTGTACTATCCTTCAGGACTGTGACTGATGGTAGTTCGGTAAGATTCTGGCCTATCAGAAGCGACGTCTGCAGCAGCTCGTCGCCTACCGCTAACAACTCAATAGGCGTCTCAATTTCATCAATCTTTATGAAAGCCGTGCATCTAAACAGGGGTTTAGTGTGAGAATTTCCGAATCCTTTTATGATAGGCAACTCGTCACAAAATTCGTCAAAAGAAAGTTGTTTAGCAACAGATACTTTCATCAAACTGCAATCACTACCAAAATCGATAAAGGATTCTAGCTTTACATTGTTAAGGGTAACATCCTTAAAAAACTTGCTACTCGAATCGTGACTGGAAGAAATCTTTTGAGTTTTTTTCTCTTGACTAGGGTTGTTTGTACTACCATGTGAATTGAGAGGTTTTCGATTACAATCCGCGAAATCATGTCCAATTCTACCGCATCTCTTACAATTAACTAATGGCTTTGTACAACTGGTATACGGATGTCCCTTTTCGCGGCAATTGAAGCAAGTCATGTTACTGCTAGTTCTTGCTTGAGTTGTATTGCCTTTACTAACTGTTTGCGCACTGCCACCATTACTCTTCCGGAATTGGTTGGAGGAATGTTGCGCAGGCTCCCTAGTGCGTTGGGGCTGTTGTGAGGCTAGGTAGGTGAGCATATCTTCTGGCTCCTGGCATTTTAGAGCCTGCGCCCCATTCCTGATAGAATTATTTGTAATGCCATGCACGATACAGTCCACCGCCTTACGTCCCTCGATCTCACAACGACTTAGCAAGGTAAGTTTATCGTAAAAATAATCCTTGAGACTCTCATCGGGACGTGAGACCCGGTTCAACATTTCTTCCAACAATTTCCCATAGTTAACTTCACTTGGAAAAGCTTTCATTAACTTATTTTTCCATTCAGTCTATGTGAAGTTAACTGAGGGAAGAGACTCGTACCAGATCTTAGCTACACCAACCAATTTTTGAAGTGAGTAGTGGATAGTTTGTTTCTCGTCCCAATTATATATGTTGGCACACTCGTTGACCTTTCGTAACCACCTGTCAACAGTTTGAGTTTTGTTGTTGGGGTCGAATTCCGGCACCACATTCAATAAATGGTTGGTCATGGAAGAATGCGCGACCTTACTTGATCCGCTCTGTATGGATGCAAATATCTTTATTATATCCTCCGCCGTGAGCCCCACCGACCGTCGCCGCGACTTCCGTGGCCTTTCTTCGTAGGAGTCATCAGAGAGCGGGGACCGTTGCCGCCGTCGATGACCGGACCGACGACTCTCAGGCTCCTTCTCTTCAGGCGGATCTGCGGCGGGAGTTACCAGTCTTCTCCTCGGGTTAGGTCTGCTGGCGGATCTCCTCGCCGATCTGGTCGCCATCGGGAGATGTGGCGACGTAGGCGCCTTATCATCGGTATCCATATTACCCTGAAAATTAGTTGTTTGCGCTGTATAATTTATCATCACCAGTACACAATGTTGTACACCTATCAACCACATTGACCATTAATATGTTCCGCTATAAGCTATCATTACTCGTATTCATCATCATCATAGCTTCGTATAAATAACTTCCATGACAAAAAATAATTGATTGATATAAATCTTCGTACCACACATAATACTAATATGAATAAAATTTGTTAACTCGTTACTACACTTCAAAGACCGAAAATATTATCAAAATCAAAAACAATGTTGGTAATTGAGGTCCACCTACATGGCTCGTCATAACTGTCACCTCAATACAGGTTGGCACACCTACACGGCTTAGTAGTTTTCAACAAGCTTGACTAGTCAAACCATTCGTGGTTCGACACCATAACTCCATAATTCGACAAACATATATTCATAAATGAAGTTAATCGGTATATTTTCGTACTGTAAGTAAATTGAAACAAGCCAAATACTTGGCTTATTATAGCAACTTGATAGTCAAAGCATGCCGACATGACCTGATGTAATTATAGGTAATAGAGGAAATATATACATAATTACGTGGCAAAATACACATCCATAGCTAGGGAAAACTACTAGTCGAAGCACACATACATGGCTGGTCAAAACCACTAGTCGAAACACACATACATCGTTTTTCAAAACTGCTAGTTTAAGCACACATACATCGCTTGTCGAAACTACTGGTCAAAGCGCACATACATGGCGTGTCCAAACCACTAGTCGAAGCACACATACATGGCTTGTCAAAACTGCTAGTCGAAGCACACATACATGGCTTGTCAAAACTACTAGTCGAAGCGCACATACATGGCTTGTCGAAACTACTACTCGAAGCACACCTACATGGCTTGTCAAAACTACTAGTCGAAGCACACCTACATGGCTTGTCAAAACTACTAGTCGAAGCGCACATACATGGCTTGTCAAAATCACTAGTCGAAGCACACATACATGGCTTGTCAAAACTGCTAGTCGAAGCACACATACCTACATGGCTTGTCAAAACTACTAGTCGAAGCACACCTACATGGCTTGTCAAAACTACTAGTCGAAGCACACCTGCATGGCTTGTCAAAACTACTACTCGAAGCTCACATACATGGCTTGTCAAAACTACTAGTCGAAGCGCACATACATGGCTTGTCAAAACCACTAGTCGAAGCACACATACATGGCTTGTCAAACTGCTTCAGTATAAATGTATAATTAAGTAGTTCTGTATTCAAAAATATTCATAATAAGCTCACCCATACGGCTTATTAATTGACTTGTTCATTCGTAAATATTAAAAATATGCTCATCTACATTGCTCAATATTGACTGAATAACATTTATGCAAGCAAAAGTGCTTAATAATGTAAGTACCCAAAATCGCAGTTATTCCCGGTTAGAACCACAGCTTTATACATGTGTAGAAGATAAGTAACCGTTACATTCAGTGATCACTTAATACCGCAAGGATAGTAATTACCGCAGTAATGCGACTAATGTTTCACAGCACTTCAGGTTAAATGCGGCTCCAGAAGATTAACATACTCAAAAACTAAAATTGAAATGAAATATTTGTTCGTCACTGATGTACAATGCACTGTTCGTAGTTTAATAGCTTAACAGTCTTTCCGATTCGAATATATAGTATTAGTATTTAATGATCACGGGTTTCAATATGATATGTTCCTCACGTACATGATACTAACACTGCACATACACAACTGCATTGTACAAATTATTTCCAAAACAATCAAATAAATAGCTAGTACTCACACGATTTAGGTGTTGTCCACTCCACTTCCGAATTATAATGAGATAAACAACTTCATCAATTCACAATACTTTTATTCACTTTCTATTCTTTAACACTCCTTACACCACTATACAGCTTAAGTCCGGTCACCGTTCTCTAGTTAGTCAGGGAATGACCCTTTCACCAAACCGCCACTGGTTTTTCTCTCTTTTTCGTAATATCTTACGCGGGTAGGTGAAAAGGCCCTTTCCTGCGACTACCCAACATTAAATTATTGACCGAGGGGCAGATTCTAAACGTAATTTTGTTAACTACCTTCTAAATAATTACTTAATTGTTCATTTAATTTACTGAAATGTCACATTAATTAGGTTAAAAACTATTAACTTTATAAAGCTAAGGTCAGACACGCCATTTGTAAAAAATATGTGTACACGCCAACATGTGTACACATTTTCGTGCCCCGCACTACACCGCTGTCAGGCCTTTGTGAGACCGCGATAAGAAACAATGTTTGTGCTGTATTAAAGAAACCCGCGCGAAGGAATTTGGGTCGCCCGTTTCGGTCGCCCCTTTATCGCTGATTCTGATTATTAAACATTCGACAATGCTATTTAATACAATATTGTCTAGCATGGGATTTAAAATGCAAGTGATTTTCTATCATACGAGATATACAAGGTGGCCAATAAAATAAGTGCGGAGGTATCGTTGTTAGTGGACTTTGAACGCGCCTACAAAAGTTTCCCACGTCACACTCTAAAATTTCCAGTGTAGATATTAAAGTAGAATCTCGATACTGCTCCGGGGTCAATGCTCTTACCCTCAAATTTTAAAGCATTATGGGTGTTTATTAATAATCGTTACAAAAGTAGCGGTAATCGTCAAATTAACAAATCTGAGTAAACATTTTACTGTCGGGCCTTTGTCAGATTTTGCAATGATAACATGAACCTCCTTAGTATTGAAAGTGATACATTCGTACTTTTCTCTCAGAATAAAAGTTCTATTGCTAAAACAACTGAACACGAACATGCAACGCGTCAGTTCACAAGTATATCTGGAAATTTCTAGAATTTTCGAACACTTGCTTGGACTCGGCCACCGTCCCGAGGGTAGTAGCTATATCGTCGGATTTCCACCCATATTCGATAGAACATTTTGAATTCATACGGCTAGTCTGAATACTATATTAGACCGTGTTTTGTTTTAGTACGTGAGTAAGTTAAAGTGTTGGATTTGAAAGGTGATTAAAAGTTCTTTGTGATGACTGATTAGAATTTAGGCACAAAAAATCCGTAAAATGGGTTTTATCAACGCTTAACCAAATTCTTTACCTAGACAATTTAAAATTTGTGTAGCAACTCCTCTAGCAGAGTTCACAAAAAGTGGGTAAAAAATTGAGAGAAACAGAAATTAGTAAGTAGCTATATTTCGTTAAAAATGTGGTTTTTAAAGATAACCTTAAAGAATTGGTGACTGCGCATAAATATTATTACTGAAACAGTTTTTCCGTAAGGTTTTGTGTTATTTTTTCTGTTGGATCTTTATAAGGGCTCAAGAATGAAACCAGCCAGAAGCTCTCTTTCCGAATTCGAAGAATTTGTTTACCCACTTGGCTTTTGTACTAAGCAAGCTCTCAAAATGTTCGATATACTTAACACCCCAAAACTCGTAAAACAGGATGCCACGGTCTTATTTATTAATTTGAACGCCGACGTAAAATGTTCAATTATTTACAAGTCCAGCTGAAGAGCTGTTATAATTCAGCTATTATCATTTATGAACTGTTGAAACGCGAAAGCTCTCATTTCTTGGGCATTTCATCTTGAATTCAATGTAATTGCTATAAATATCTCTGAATTTCCGTCTTTAACCTTTGCAGAATGAAATCAATTGTTTTGCAAAGGGAACGCGGAATAAATTATTTCGTCTCGAGATTTCAATTTATTTATGGCGAGGAAATGTTTAGATTTTGTCAAATTGTAATTGGACGTCGGTGTAAGATTGAATAAAATTCAAACGAACCTATTTTTTTAAACGTAGGTTTATTTAACCTGTTTTTATTTAGTTTTCTTTTGATATTGTACCTACATATTTTTCATAATCATTTCTTTGGTCATGTGGATGTATGAAATCTATATGTGCTCTGTACACACTTCGTAAATATTCATATGTAAATAGTCTTTTCAGCAGTGTGTAGGCTATGTTTATATTTATAAGTACAATACAATACAATACAACACAATACAACAATACTTTATTGCACACCAACAAGAAAAATATTACATGAGAAATCTTAAATTAAACAATGGTAGATAATAGGCGGTCTTATCGCTAAAGAGCGATCTCTTCCAGACAACCTTTGACAGAAAACAAAATTAAACAGAAAATAGTAGGTGGTGAGATAGAACTTTAAGTAATTTATACATACAAAATATTAAAGACAGATAGGTCATACACTTACACAAATAAGTAAGTAAGTAAGTAAGTAAACACTTTATTGTACACAAAAACAGTTAGAAAATACATCTATTACAAATAACATATAGGTACAAAGGCGAACTTATCCCTATAAGGGATCTCTTCCAGTTAACCTTTGAGCAATTGAGTGAGTACGAGAAGAAGATAGACAAACTAACACCGTGTACAAAAAGGTATTAAAAATAATAAGACTACTAATAATTACACATATAAACTATGAATACATACATACATACATACATACATACATACATACATACATATATATATATATATAATGTAATACAAATATACACAAATATATAAATACATTGTAGATCCAATTCACAAGTCATTGGAAAGCCATAACTTCTTAATATTCGTCTTGAGTGATGCTACAGATGGAGACTTCCTAAGGGACAGTGGCAATTCGTTCCACAACTTCACAGCGCTCACTGTGAAAGATTTAGCGTACGTACGCGTCTTGTTAGACGGTACAGCCAGAGTGAGATTGGCTGACGACCGCAAGCGGTGACCACTCCCATCGGCCATATATTTATACCTTTCACTGAGGTAAGGAGGTGAAGCAGGGTTGTAGAGAACATTAAAAAGCAATGACAGGACATGCAGGTCTCTACGCTGACGTATTGGCAGCCAACCCAGCTGCGCTCTAAAGGCGGACACGTGATCGTATTTGCGCAGTCCGAAAACATATTTTATGCACACATTTTGTAAGCACTCGAGCTTGTCAAGCAGTTAGTTTGCACTTGGCAAGCAGTAAGTATCTATATATATAAACATACATAAACGTACATACATACAAAAAGGAAGAATGTAAAGAATATCACAGCTAACATTAGACTTATAATGAAAAATAACAGCATAGAATTATAAAAGGATTAGGCTACGGTAGAGACAAATAGTGATCTTTTAGTTTATGTTTAAAAATACCTAAGTAAAAGTACCTAAATTGCATTGCATTAAAGTGTGACAAATGTAATTAAAAGTCAATAATTACTGTCTAAAGCCAATGTTTTAAAAACAAACAAATCAAAGTTAGGTATAGGTTTTCATACAGCAGTACATAGACGTACCTTGTTTACATGAAAAACAGATTAGTAAAATATTTCGTCTATATACGAAAATTCAAGCCCAGGAAATTATATGTCTAAACCACCCACTTCGTCTTTTCATCTACAAACATTTGGCATGGCATTGTTCTGCTTTAAGATAAATAAGTACTTAAAATCTTGGAAGAAACGAAAGGAATATGGAAGGATTCTCATTTAGCCGGAAATTAATAAGCTTGCAATATCCGCTCATCCATTCTTATATCGATGTAAAAGAGCTACTGTTCGCAGCAAATTAAAAATTTCTCTTGTACTTTTTCGGTTACCTTTTGTGAGGAAATACGATTTTGAATGAAAAGCAAACGGAGATCTTTATTCCTTTCATAATTTGAATACGAAAACATATATTAACTGGTTAATTAGGAATGGGTTGGGCTTATGTTGGATTTTTTTTTAGATAAATAGACAGTTGAAGCATTTATTCGTTTGCTATCTTACATGTTTCATTCCACAAGTCAGTCAAGGATCTGTAAATAAATAAAAAAATGTTTTGCAAGAAGTTTCTTTTAAGTAATACGATTTAGTAGATAGGTATAGTTTTACGTATCTTCCCATCTATTTTTAGATATTAGTCTTAAGCAGATAATTTCTATTGCTCTATTGCTCATTTCCATGACCAAAAAGCAAATCAATCTGAATCATATTGGACACTTATTTTAGTTTTTCTTAATGTGGTTTTTTTGTTTCTTTCTCAAGGGACTACTTGCATTGTTTTTGATGAGATTTTAAAGAGATTTTCGTCCTAGAAATGGGGCATGAGTACCAAAATCATTTTAACCTTTTGCAATTCACTGTGCCACAGCAAAAATTTAATACAAGAGCTCCAAAATTAATAAGGATTGAAAAATACGTGTAGCGGTTTGAATTACAGACATTTTGATAATTTTTAATTTATTTTGACGGTATTTTGTCGACGTTTCAATTTGAATTTTCCGCTGTCGGCCACAGCCGTCTGTGGCGTTCAAAAGGTTAATTTGAGCACACAACCACTGCAATGGGTCCAAGATGAGCAAATACGGTAATGCTGGCAGCCGGGGCTGGCCGCGGTAAATATTAGCGTCCATCTTTGAAATTGCTCGGCGAGGGCTGAAATTCGGGTTTTCGTGTCGAGTTTTGCTTCGCTTTTGATCTATAAATTACTTTCTGTTTTCGGTCAAGTTGTCGCATCAACTATGTATGGAATCGTTTCAGAGTAGCCAGTGGCGAGGGAACTTTAAATAATTAAATATTTGTGTAATTATCAGAGATGGATGGGCGTCATCGGACGCAAAATTATGGATATGAGTTCTAATATTTAATTTGATTGCTTACCTGAAGGCAAGTAATTGTATTAGTATTTAATAATGTAAGTACTAAGCAATAATTTATTGAATACTCGGACTCCTTATTGCGGTTAAACATGAGTTACATTTTAATGAAATGACGCATAACTACAATTATGAAACAACATTTTCAAAATAAAGCTAGACCTTAAAATAAACCTTTAGTTACATGACTTATTATGTACCACGCATGGATTTATGAGTATCTTGCAAATATACTAAAAAATAAAATAAATAAAAATTGATATAGATAATAGAAAATTTAAATTAGGTAGATAATTTTATTGTGTAAATTATACTAATATTATTGAGAAAATAATTTCTCTGCGTACTCGGAGAATGAGTAAAAATAATTTCTCTGCGTACTCGGAGAATGAGTAAATCGACAAGATGCATGAAAAATGTTTGAAAGCGAACATGAAAGTAATTATTCGTACCAAACAAACAAAATAGACATCAACTCACAATCCATCTGCTCACTTCACAACAAACCCTCACAATACGTTTCATATTTTACGAGCACTTGTTTATGTCAACAAATTTACATACAAGTATCACAACAAAAGCTGTCAGCCCCCAATCGGGATTGTCGGGTTTACTGACACGAGGCAGCCCTAGCTTCAATAACTTATGGAGATGATTTATGTTGGCCGCGGGCATCGAATTTTACGTGCGAATAAACACCTTACGAACCCGTCCGTCCCTTAGGGTTGCCAAAAGCTAGTTTTCATCTAGCTTGGCATTTTGCATGAATGTGCGGAATCGACCGCAATTTGGAATGCATTCATACGATATCTCTTATTAGCGGTTAGGAACATAAGGCAATAAAAGACTGAATTTGTTGTGTGGTAAGGTTAGAATGTTTTTAAATTATGAAAAGATCACAACAATTACCCTTATTATACTTACTGAAGATACATTTTGCTCGGACAGTCACAGACGGCGGAGTTGAACCTTTAGATCAAGGACCGTACTGCTGTGGAGTGTTTGTCAGGGATAATATAATAGAAAGACATGCTGACCATTACATACATGTGTATTCAAGGTTCTTCAGACACGATAAATATCGCAAAGCACAGCTTAACCTACGCGCGAGACGATGCGACCGACGTGCACGTTAATAAGGCATGTACGAGGATCATATGGTAGGCGCCTACCTTACCCCTCTGTGGTATCTAACGTAGACTCGCAGCGCGGGCAGGGCGCCGTTGAAGAAGTCGCCGGGCGGTTAAAAGTCGCCGGGCGAACCGCCGAGAAGGCAGCGGTGGTGGTCGGTGGCGGCCCCGTCTAGCAGGGGCTAGACGAGGTGGCTGGATGGCGCTGAGCACGGTCCTCAACCGTGCTACGCATAGCGCGGCGAGACCGCGCTCAGGGTGGCTGGCTTCTCGGTGGAGAGGTCAATGAAGCCCCTTGGCATCGGAGCCGGCGCGGACGCCGGCGCCACGAAAGCTGGCCTCTTTGGCTTTCGGCCTACGGGGTGAAGAAGCGCGTTTCTACGCGCGCCAACAGCTCATGCTGTCGCGGAAGGCTCCGCCGGCTAACAGCCAGGCAGAGGCAGAGGCAAAAATCGGTATCACGTGATCACTGACGCAACACTGCACTGTATCGAAAATTCCTTTCTCACTCGCGACACTGGTTTAATATAGACGGGACATTGTAAAGAGTATTCCCCTCGACAAAACGTCTGCGTTCACGAATGCCGACGTCGTAAGGCGACGCGGCCTAACTCTGAGACGAGCGGTTCCAGACTAACTATCAAATTGGACAGATAAATCTTAGCTGGCCACACGCACCTCATTGCGCTAACGTGGCTTAGCTGTCAAAAGTTGAAATGGACTGAAATATTCCAAACCAGTTGCATGAATACGGATAAAGTTGCATTCTATATTACTTATGCGTTTACAGCTCGAAGTAATCAAAACTAATGTTTTTATTAATATTTGTAATTATACGTCTTGATACTAACCACCTTGCGCTGCGTTCGAAGAACGCCGCGGACACACTTAGAACCTGTCAAACTCACGTTGACAATGGCCTGTCACAAGTTTATTCGAATCGGTACCCCGCAAGGATACAAATGAATTTCTCAGTTTTGGTTTAGTGTTAGATTTCTAAAACGGCTAGACTTCATCTTATGAGTGTTAAATTAAAATGCGCCGTAGCTTGGCGGTTCAGAATCACCCTACTTGGTCTAGTTCTGTTCAGACTAGAGCTCGCTACAGCGGCCTGAAGTTTCGTATGACGAGTGTCAGTTTTTGTGCTATTTTGGAGTACACAGGGATTCCTGTGCCATGAATGCTATCAAAGTTTGCTGTCGAGAATGTAAGTAGTCTATTTCAATAGCCAGTTTCAAGGAGAACATGTTAGTTATTCAGAAAACAACAAGTCAAAATGACAGGTTAGTCGCGAGTTTATACCTATGTTATGTAGTACCACTACAAATTTTAACTCCGTTTATGCCATTTGGTATTGAAAAGAGAAATATGTAACAATATGTTCACCTAGCGTAAGTACAAAGTTTTTGATGCCTATTCATTCATCATCACCATCATACAAACTTTCTTGAGCTTAATTTGTTACTAGATCGATTTGTGTGAGGTGTGTCCGAAATTTATTATTACCTATTTATTTATGGGATATTATTATATGCACATCTGTATAATTTTTCAGCACACTAGGTAACTCCACTAATTAACTGAATGCATACCAGAAAAACTAATGCTGTGCAAAAAAAACAATTGATTAACTGCACATGTCGCACGTTTGCCAGAATAATGTGATATCTCCAAAAACACGATTTTACAGGAGACGTGTTTTAAACTTTTAAAAAATCATAGACTCTGAACAATAGAGTCATTAATATGAAATTAACTTGAAAAATAAACTATCACTAACCAACTTCGATTTGATATAGTCAAAAAATAATTTAATATAGTATTCTTGGTAAAAATATATCATCTAAAAATAAACAGAAATCATGACACGTTTTTCTTGATATAATGGAAATCAAAGACTGTTGTAAAATGCTTTGTCACTTTTTTGGTGATATATATTTTTGTTGTGTTTTGAGTTAATTAATTAAAACACGTTTTTCTATAAAAAATATTTATTGTAAAAGTTCTACAAAATATAAGTAACCAAATGAGAATTCTTTTTTATATTTGGCTCATTTCGCCAACTTAAGTTTAAACAAAAAAACGTACATAAAGATATGGAAATAAAGCAACATAAACGCTTTTCAGCTGAGTTAAAACAAATAAGCTGCATCGCTATGCTATCAAAAATACCTTATATTTTACTGTATTACTTATTACTATAATCAGAACATTATTAATACAAATAAAGTTACACAACCCTATTGAGATCAGCTAAAGTTAAGGTATCACAAAGACTTGAGATCAGTCATAATTATTATAAATATAAATTATAAAATACTGAGCTTTGCCACTGTAACCTAAATTGCAATTCAATACCTAATCAATAACTTACATTAACAATACGTATATGGCACATTGGTATAGGTAGTACAAACATTATTTTTCACTTAATCTACTCAGACTTGTAATTACTTTTATTGAGGCACTATTCATTATATTAATAAAATAATAAAAATGATACTACAAGGCTTCATAAAAAGACCTATGGTACCTTGGAATTAAGTTTTTGTTTACTAAATCCATGAGATCAGCTTTTTTCCGGTCTGATATGCCAGGTTTCATAGTGTACGCTTTCTTTAATTCTATGATAGCATCCCTTTTCTTTTTAATTACAATAGCTTTCTGAAATTCATTCTTGGCATACGAATCCTTCAAAAATATAGCATGGGGAGTATCTTTCTGAACTCTTATAACTTTAGCCCCCATAAGTTTGACAGGCTTATTGTCTTCGTCCTTTTGCAATGTAAAGTTCATTTGAGTGCACACATTTTTCCAGTCATAAAAATCTTCGTAACACATTTCATGCACCTGAAATGGCGTACTTTTTTTTCTAGCTGCTTTTATGGCACCAACAAAAGCATCAGGGGTGTACATAGGTCCGGATCTTAGCTGTCTTTTAACTTCTCTTTCAATTTGAGAATGAACTGAATCACCTTCGTTTTGCGTGTGACCTTTTATAAGGTATTTATGTGTGATCGACTTTATGTTTGGTAAGTTCTGCACAGCATACAAGTACATAGAAATCATGAACTTATTTTTTTGTTGGCCCGCGCAGTTATCGGAATAAAACACAACATTAAGGTCAGTTCCCGTCTCAGAAATCTTTGTCAGATAATTGAACACACAGGTTCCAATTTCATTAACACCTCTGTTGGCATTCGATTCATCCCATACGTAACACTCGGCAACATTGGTTTTAATATCGTAAACCGTATGATTGAGTACGTTTAGTTTTGATTTATAATAAAACACTGAAATTTCTCCTTTGGGACACTGAAAGACAGCTTCAAGATCATAAACAGCAACAACAGTATCCTTGCTATTTTTATCCTTATCCTTTTCAAGTCTAGACAGTTGTTTTTCTTTAATATGGGTCTCGTGATTTTCTTTATTAGCTTCCTTCTCCTTTTCATTACTATTTTTGTATGCTTCACAAACGTCGCATAAGTCTTTTTTGGGAATGAAAAAAGATATGTTAAACTCCGTAGTAAATATGCGGTAGAACGTCACGTAAGTTGCGAAAGGTTTATTTTGGGCCTTACGTTGTTCAACATAGTCCCTGTGAATGTCAGCAATGGTTTTGCTTCCATCAATTTAGTGTCTTTTGGAAGTAGCTCGGGTATAATGGGAATCTATTTTCGGTATTGCCTCTATGAAAGCTTTAGCCTCTTTCCTAATGTTTTCGTCTACTTTGGCATGATTTCCATGACATCCACGTTGATCTTTCATCAAGGAAATATTGGTATCTGTATTCTTTTTCTGTAAAGCCGTTTCTATCGGTCGGTTGTTGATACAAAAAGTATTTTTAAAAAATCTTTTACATACTCTGATTTTTTTACCAGAAACGGTTAAAAAGAAGGCGTTGTTATTTTGACGCGTTGGTGCAACGTTACCGTCTGAACTAATCTTAACATAGCGATGTTTTGGAACCACCAATTCAATACTATTGGCTAAAAACATCCACTGTTTCTCGATTGCTCCCAAATTCCAGTACTGTTTTAAGAGTTCTTCTCGTTCTGTTTCTGTAATGTTTGATCGACATTTAAATGTACCATTTTCTTTGCAAGGTGGTTTTAATTGACGTTCCGGAATATTTATTTTAGTTTTTGGTGACTGGTATGATTTTCCGCTGTTTCTTAATGCCTTCGCAATGTTTTTCTTCCAATTACTTTCCTGTCTTGGTCTTTTCTTTCCTTTTTTAGTGGGAGTATTGTCCGGGATTGTTGTGCTTGGTTCATTTTCTGTTTCGATTAAATGTGGTTCATTTGGGGCGTTAGAAATCATTTCAGTGTCGTCAACGTGTGTGTCAACGGCCATATTAGTGGTGTTTGAAGATGGGACAAACGATTCAGACATATCCCAGTCGTCGTCAGAACTTTCAATACACACGTTTTCTTTGCACTGGTAGTCGGGATCTTTTACAGAGTCGTCAGTATCTTCAATGATTGATTGACCACTGCTTGAACTACTACTGGATGAACTACTTGATGAACTACCTGTTGAACCGTTGGAGGAAGTGCTTGATTCGCGGCGATTGCGTTTGGCGGGCTTTGGGTACTCATTGTCTGCCTCTAATTGCATGGCTAAAGGCGGTTCAGACTCGTTTTTTGTATTTTCTTCATTAGACACTAGATTCCTTTGTTTTTCGGTAGTGGAAACCTCATGTTGACATTGTGATTTTATTGCCAAGTCTACCAGTCGTTTACACCGTGATCCCATCTGCATAAAAAAATCGATCATTTTAATTGGTTTGTTTTAGCAGTTATAACGTGACATTACGATAATCAATACATCCGACTTACATTGTTTTGCTAGAAAAACTAGATATCAATAAATAATCGCAACATTAAATTTACTTCAGAAAAAATGTTAACATCTACAATGTTTTATGATGAAATATCACAGTGAAGAAGTACTATTATTACAACTAAAACGTGATATCATAACAAAACTACTACACTTTGTTATGTGTGTTTTTCAGTAAAATCGGGTTAAATGCACTTATTACAGTATCGAAGAAAAGACAATAATTCGTTTGAAACTTACCTTTGCACCAAAAACGTGATATATTCGTGATGTCACGTTTTTGCCGATAACCGGCAGCACTTCACCCTCCGAACGACACAAGACCACTGACGTTACACATTTTAGAAGTAAGCAAGCTAACCGAAAGAGACATCGCTACATCATAAAATGTCGCCGTATTGCGGTCTCTTTCTTGCATAACTTTGTTGATTCTACGTTAAAAAATGACACGTTTTTGCAGTAAATATATTTAAATAATGGTGGGTTCGAATATAGAATAAAAAGAAATTGATTATTTTCGATATTATGTCACGTTGTTCCGGCAAACGTGCGATGTCCTCCAAAAAAAACTTAAACATCATACAAAACGAGATCACCTTTTTAACCGAATTCACACCAAAAATATGGTTCGTACCTACATCGGATATATTTGAAAGTTTCACCAAAAATACTGACTTGTACACTTATTATCCTCGCACTGCACACTAAGATCCGACTCGGCCGGGTTAGGTTAGGTTAGTTTTTTTTTAATATCCAGTAAAACAGTTTTGCAAATACCTTTAAATAGTATATTTAATTCGTATTATTTAGTGTGCATAATTAGTGTGCAAGTCAGTATTTTTGGTGAAACTTTCAAATATTTTGATTGAAAAAAGGGAATATACAGATATCGATTTAAATAGATACATGCCTTTATTTATCAATAGAATTAAAAAGATGTTTACACAATTTAGAAGACGTTAATCTAACGTACAAAGATACTATAGAGTTTACGTTGTGAAAATAAAACAAGGCGCAAATTAGGATGCTATTTCTTAATAAATATACTGTTCAATCAAGAATTTAGGATATATTTAAGTACGTTTTACTTGGAAAAAGTACTTTATGACATTATTATTTTATCAGTTTTATCCCAATCATCCAAAACTATTACAAACACAAACAATCAAACATCGTTATGGACAGCCCTACAGTTTATCTAAATTATATTTAAATGCGTCCCTTATTTTGGGTTTTAAATTATATTATTCGAGATTGCTGCAAAGCGCATAGTAGTTACAATATAACGATAACTGTCTGAAATTTATGATTCGTATTACTTACACAGGTTACTTAATCTTTCCTTTTTACTTGAGACTAATCTATTTATGATCCCGAGAACATGAATCACTTTCCAACTTAGTAATACAGATACAGATAATTTATTAATAAAAGCAAATGCATTTTACAAGTCACATTTCAATATTTCAAATATAATCGAATACTTAATTAATTACAATATCACAGTTATTATTAATTATTTTACAATGTTTATTACGTTCTATGAACGTCTACCCGCGGAATTACGAACCGAGCCATCTGACGACAGTTTTAAACGACAATTGAGAAACTTTTTATTGGATAATCCATTATACTCAGTAAATGAGTATATGGAAACGTAATTTATATTTGTATAATTGACATTGTTTTTATTTATAAGTACTCCAGTTTTGTTAATTATGACATTATATACTGACAATACCTAAGTTCCTGTTGACCTTATTCCTAATTATTGCCTTATTTGACTTTGTTATTTTCAGTGTTATTTTTATCGTGTTAATTCTTGTATTTTGACAATCCATTTATGAGCTACTTTGACATTTCTATCTGTTTGTTTAAAATTGTGACATGTAATTATTTAATCTGTTTTATTATTAATTCCGCTGTTTTTACTATCAATTTCATCACATTTTATCTGTTAATATTAATATATGACGATCATAGTATAAGTGCATGTAAATTGACTTCGTGTAATTTATATTGACATTTTATATTATGAAATAAATAAATCTAATCTAATCTAATCTATTTGAGGATTATTATTATTACATAAAATAATAAATAAATTTATATTTGTGCTTTTACATTACATATTCAATTATTTCATATTATTGGATTATACAATCAATTATTTCTTTGTATGAATTCATCAACGCTGTAGCATGCCAGGTCAACTAGAAGTTTTTTCAGCCTTTTAATGAAAACTGCATCGCTGGGAGAATTCGTTATCTCACTAGGAAGTGTGTTATATATTTTAACACCAATACTGGTAGTAGTGATATTTTAGTTAAAGAGTACCTCCCTCATAAATTTTAACAACAGCAAAATCTAGGCTTGATGCACAATGCGGGCTTCATTGTTATCTAAATCATTATAAATTTCGTTAATGCGATTATAGTTGGGAGTTCAGACCACTAATTACCTACGCAGCTTAGGTACTATGTTTTATACTCTACTACTATGATGACATAAACTATGAAATAGTCGGGATCCCTCATATTGCTTGTACAAATTATCAATTATCATGCAAGTAATACATGATTGTGTTGTACATTACATTATTGTTATAAATTTATTTTTAGATTCATCGTGATCAGAATCGTTGAAATTAAATGAAATAATGTACATAGAAGATAAAAAAGTGCCACAATATTTCCATTCCAGATCGTCACGTTCTTGTATGAATGTATTTTTTATCCTATGTATGTGACGTTCATCTAAGTGGTAACAAATGTATTCATTAAACAAAAAATGGGATACTATTGTTCTTGTAAGAGGTACGAATATACGATTCTGAGTAATATAAGTCTAAAAAATGATGTTTCTAAATTAAAATTAAATGTGTCTAAAAAAATTAAAATACACAAGATAAAATATGGGCTTCCTAAGGGACCCTTTGCACTGGTTGGTCCTGTCACGGTACGTTCTATAGCAACTAGCGGAGCGGCGAGTGGCGGCCATAGGAATGAGCGAGACAAGACGCTCGGACCTTCCGCTCCAATGGTCACGCGAAGTTGTGGCCGCCCCGTAAAAGTCAACTCCACAGTATCAACTTAACGCAGATCGATTAACAAATAAATATCAGACCTATATATCAATTTCAAGCCGATGTCATTTAACTTGTTTTTTATATAAAATTCCTTACCTACACATAAAAGTTTCTTCCAAAATTTTCAGACCTAAATTATTTATTACTTAGGAATTTACCCAACGAAACCCACATCTTAGAAAGACGGGGTACAATTTGTTTTGACAGCCCTATTTTTGCTCAATAATATTATTATGTTCCAATTCTAACATTTTTCTTTATTCCTTGACAAAGGTAAATGTTCTTGTCAAAGGATTTTCTTATTTTTAGTTCTGAATATTTTGGGCATTTTTCAAAGTTCCGTTGTCGTACTGTACTCACAATATTATGTTCTATTTTATTTCGAAATAGATGGTAACTTCGTTCGTATGGGAGAAAAAATCATAACCTTTTTTTTGCTTTACCTATGCCGGATGAAAAGTTTCCTATATTATTAAGAATATTAACGTATTTACATAGAGGTCGCTAAGGTCTTTATACCTTTCAAATTAATTTTGCAAAGATCGCACACAAAGCATAAGGACAAATTCGAAAGGTTATCTGGCGTTAGGGTGGTGGCGAGGTTAACACATTGGACATTACAATGTCTCATGAATTTGAATTGTGACTTTTTCTATAAGCACAAAGTTGCACCCTGTAGTATTAAGTAGTATAATATCTCCAAGATCATACCTTCTCATAATCATAACGTTTCAAATCCTTTATATAACGTATCAAATACTTGGCAACACAAAGGCAAGTCTTGCGTAACAGCAACACGAGCGTCTGAAAAACAATTCCTCGAAGAAATCCATTACATTTGATACGCCTTGAAGTCTACCCGATCCTGGATATTGCATATTCTGTTACACAGCTCAGCCTCTGACGGAGTTAAGCGAACAAGTGAGCAACGATGTATTGAATAAATATTAAGGGGTCTTACACAGAGCCTAGTCTCAAAGCTAAGCTTATTATTAGCTTATTGGTACAGTCCAGTCTAAATAGGGTTGGGTGGATAATCCAAAAATAAACATTATTATTTATGCATTAGAATTGTCATTTTCTTCGACTAAATCTTAGTTTGGCACTCGTTAACACCCATAAAACACTCGTGTCATCCTATTATGAAACTCGCCTTTGACTCGTTTCATAAACCCACACTCGTTTTTTAACACCTCCCATTATGTAACAGTTGCATAAACTACTATTTTAAAGTCATACACCAACTGATGGATAATCAAAACATTCAGAACTACCTCTGAAACAAAAGTTTTCTGATATCTTATCATCCAAAAACTGAGATACCCTAAACCTTAAACTCTCGTGATCATTTTAATTCCATGTTTTTTACATCATTCATTTGTCATTTTCCTATATTAATATTAAAATACACACGGGTATTCCAAGAGCTAACTATGACTTAAACACACATATTCAGGTCACACCTCTTGTTTGCTTTCTGCTCCACCCGCTCTCTCGAGACTTGCTACTCAAAGCTAAACATTTTAACTTGAAGACTTAGAATAAATACGCCTAGAAACCTAGTTAGCGCTTGTAAATGTAGCCAGTTTTGTTTAGCCATGGGTTAAGTTTCGTTCATTGGCGCTTCTGTGACAACGTCAATGTCACAATGCAAAACGTCTCTGTAGACACACATACATAAAACCAAAAGCAGCTTGATCTTTCCCAAATCAGATATATGAAGAGTTTTGCGACGGGTGTTTGAATGCTGTCTAAAATATTCAGAATATCTTCTGCTATTATAAAAATCTACATGTGTAGGTATTGAAAGTAAATTTCTATGGAAAGCGGTCATGATTTCTGAAAAAAAATATCTTAGTAGCGCAATGCTGGTTCGTCTTTTGTTTTTGATGCGCGACGCCATGCCAGTCCGGCACCATCTGATTGCCATAATTTCTTTGTCCTTGCATCACGTCGAAACAGCTGGACGAATTTTAACCAATTTTGGTACAGGGATAACTGGACATCCAAAGATGCTTATAGGATACTTACCCGACACTCGTGTGATCCTATTATGAAAATCACCTTCGGCTCGTTTCATAAAACAACACTCGTATTTTAGGACCTCTTATTATGTAACAGCTGCATAAACTACTATTTGACGACGCGTTTGGCTCGGTTTGTAGACACCTGCCTACTGAGTCGGCGGTCCTGGGTTCGAATCCCGGCCGGGGCAAATATTTGTGCAAAATATTTGTTCTTGGGTCATGGATGTTATCTATATATGTATTTATATATTATGTATATCGTCGTCTAGTACCCATAGTACAAGCTTTGCTTAGTTTGGGACTAGGTCGATTTGTGTAAGATTGTCCCTTAATATTTATTTATTTATTTATTTATTTTATTCTGAAATCATGAACCTCTCCCCATATAGGATTGGGTTTCACTTCAATTTTAGAGTCTTATAATAGTAAAGTATATATGTCGGAGACGGGCATGAGTATGGAAGCTCAACGAAACCGGTGCGCCATTGGAAGGCGACACTAGCGCCCCCCTGAACCTGTTTTGGCGCGCTAGACAGAGTCTTGGCGGTTCACTCAGCGAACGCCCACGACACTTCACTTTGGGTCACCATCGAGTGCACTACTGCCTTGGAACTGTCCCGTTTCGTTGTTCTATACCAAGTTGAATAGAGCCAGTGAATTAAACAATACAGTGTTCAATTTAATAAAGACTATTCTGTTCGAAACTTAGCTTACAGACCTCTGTGCCAGGAACTGTTATTTTATGCTTCATTGTAGTTATAAGGAATAAATCAAGTTGATTGTGTCTTACGTGTTTCGTCTTGCTCGAACTACCTCCTCGTCTACAACTATGTCGAATAGCTCAACTAATGTGTCACATACCGCACCGGCCATCCCACCCGATCCCTGACATATATATATTTCGAAAGTCGATAGTGACCATTACGAAGTTCGACATTTCTGAACATTTATTTCATCCTAATTGGAAAATTATGTGTTCTACCCAACCGTACCCGACAACCGTCTGGTTCCAGGTTTTATGTCCCGGAAAATTTCAGCCACGGCCCTAAAAAGGTAAAGGTGGATTCACGTAATATTTTACTCGGGAAGTGATAGGTGGCCAAATATGTGATGTAGGTCAGAAGGATATGGCTCGGAAACTGATAGTTTTAGGAAGCTGAAGTGTACTAAAATTATGTGGAGGCAAATACGGATTTTATCTACTTACATTAAAATTATGTTTTGTTCTCATATGTATTTTATTAACCCCTGACGAAAAAAGAGGGGTGTTATGTTTAACAGTGTGTCTGTGTGTGTGTGTTTTGTGTGCTTCGCACAGGTGCAATGCTATATTATGGATAATGCACGTATTATGTCTTACTTATATATATACCTTTCTCTTGAATCACTCTATCAATTAAAAAAACCGCATTAAAATCCGTTGCGCAGGTTTAAAGATCTAAGCATAGTACATAGGGACAGACAGTAGGAAGCGACTTTGTTTTATACTAACTACGTAGTGATTCGTATGCTATACCTTAGATATCTTTATGGAATTATTGATTAATACAGTAATACATTGATTGATTTAAATACTTGATAAGTAAGGACTTAGGGTGGGAACGGACGAAACATGAACTTTTACTTTTCGTAAATTAGACATCATTTAAATCGATTTTCTGTAAGGTCATCGGGCATTATTTGATAGCTACCTATTTAAATGTATCGATCATATTAGGGGCATATGGCCGCATTAAGTGACATGAAAAAGGTATTATTGAATGGTAAATGCTTAAAAAATTGGGCAAGTGCGAGTTCGACTCGCGAATGAAGGGTTCCGTGCCATAATCTATAACAAAATTGTTGTATGGGAGCACCCTTAAATATTTTTTTTATTAGTATTTGTTGTTATAGCGGCAATAGAAATACATCATCTGTGAAAATTTCAACGGTCTAGCTATCACCGTTCTTGAGATACAGCCTGGTGACAGACAGCGAAGTCTCAGTAATAGGATCCCGTTTTTACCCTTTGGGTACGGAACCCTAAAAAGCACACACTTAGCCCAGGACTTCATTAGAAAATTCAAATTAACTCCTGGCTACTCTACACTGTTATGCACCGTCAAATGTCTGGAATTTTGGGTTATTATTATATCTCAAAACCTTGTTTCCAACGGCTTGTGCCCTGGCATTTAATTTGAGTATACTCGTATGTATACTTACCTACATACGTATCCCTAATGGTTAGTGTACCGCCTTGGTAAGTTAGACCCCAAGGGATGTCGTAGTCATGCTAGAATACTATATACTGTACACTGGTAAGTACAGGTAACTTAGTCAATGGAGTTATCTGTACCTAATATTACAAAATCATAAAAATAGTTGTATTCGGAGACCAACCATATTTATATGGTTGACACACGTAAGACACAATCAACTTGATTTATTCCTTATAACTACAATGAAGCATAAAATAACAGTTCCTGGCACAGAGGTCTGTAAGCTAAGTTTCGAACAGAATAGTCTTTATTAAATTGAACACTGTATTGTTTAATTCACTGGCTCTATTCAACTTGGTATAGAACAACGAAACGGGACAGTTCCAAGGCAGTAGTGCACTCGATGGTGACCCAAAGTGAAGTGTCGTGGGCGTTCGCTGAGTGAACCGCCAAGACTCTGTCTAGCGCGCCAAAACAGGTTCAGGGGGGCGCTAGTGTCGCCTTCCAATGGCGCACCGGTTTCGTTGAGCTTCCATACTCATGCCCGTCTCCGACATATATACTTTACTATTATAAGACTCTAAAATTGAAGTGAAACCCAATCCTATATGGGGAGAGGTTCATGATTTCAGAATAAAATAAATAAATAAATAAATAAATATTAAGGGACAATCTTACACAAATCGACCTAGTCCCAAACTAAGCAAAGCTTGTACTATGGGTACTAGACGACGATATACATAATATATAAATACATATATAGATAACATCCATGACCCAAGAACAAATATTTTGCACAAATATTTGCCCCGGCCGGGATTCGAACCCAGGACCGCCGACTCAGTAGGCAGGTGTCTACAAACCGAGCCAAACGCGTCGTCAAATAGTAGTTTATGCAGCTGTTACATAATAAGAGGTCCTAAAATACGAGTGTTGTTTTATGAAACGAGCCGAAGGTGATTTTCATAATAGGATCACACGAGTGTCGGGTAAGTATCCTATAAGCATCTTTGGATGTCCAGTTATCCCTGTACCAAAATTGGTTAAAATTCGTCCAGCTGTTTCGACGTGATGCAAGGACAAAGAAATTATGGCAATCAGATGGTGCCGGACTGGCATGGCGTCGCGCATCAAAAACAAAAGACGAACCAGCATTGCGCTACTAAGATATTTTTTTTCAGAAATCATGACCGCTTTCCATAGAAATTTACTTTCAATACCTACACATGTAGATTTTTATAATAGCAGAAGATATTCTGAATATTTTAGACAGCATTCAAACACCCGTCGCAAAACTCTTCATATATCTGATTTGGGAAAGATCAAGCTGCTTTTGGTTTTATGTATGTGTGTCTACAGAGACGTTTTGCATTGTGACATTGACGTTGTCACAGAAGCGCCAATGAACGAAACTTAACCCATGGCTAAACAAAACTGGCTACATTTACAAGCGCTAACTAGGTTTCTAGGCGTATTTATTCTAAGTCTTCAAGTTAAAATGTTTAGCTTTGAGTAGCAAGTCTCGAGAGAGCGGGTGGAGCAGAAAGCAAACAAGAGGTGTGACCTGAATATGTGTGTTTAAGTCATAGTTAGCTCTTGGAATACCCGTGTGTATTTTAATATTAATATAGGAAAATGACAAATGAATGATGTAAAAAACATGGAATTAAAATGATCACGAGAGTTTAAGGTTTAGGGTATCTCAGTTTTTGGATGATAAGATATCAGAAAACTTTTGTTTCAGAGGTAGTTCTGAATGTTTTGATTATCCATCAGTTGGTGTATGACTTTAAAATAGTAGTTTATGCAACTGTTACATAATGGGAGGTGTTAAAAAACGAGTGTGGGTTTATGAAACGAGTCAAAGGCGAGTTTCATAATAGGATGACACGAGTGTTTTATGGGTGTTAACGAGTGCCAAACTAAGATTTAGTCGAAGAAAATGACAATTCTAATGCATAAATAATAATGTTTATTTTTGGATTATCCACCCAACCCTATTTAGACTGGACTGTACCAATAAGCTAATAATAAGCTTAGCTTTGAGACTAGGCTCTGTGTAAGACCCCTTAATATTTATTCAATACATCGTTGCTCACTTGTTCGCTTAACTCCGTCAGAGGCTGAGCTGTGTAACAGAATATGCAATATCCAGGATCGGGTAGACTTCAAGGCGTATCAAATGTAATGGATTTCTTCGAGGAATTGTTTTTCAGACGCTCGTGTTGCTGTTACGCAAGACTTGCCTTTGTGTTGCCAAGTATTTGATACGTTATATAAAGGATTTGAAACGTTATGATTATGAGAAGGTATGATCTTGGAGATATTATACTACTTAATACTACAGGGTGCAACTTTGTGCTTATAGAAAAAGTCACAATTCAAATTCATGAGACATTGTAATGTCCAATGTGTTAACCTCGCCACCACCCTAACGCCAGATAACCTTTCGAATTTGTCCTTATGCTTTGTGTGCGATCTTTGCAAAATTAATTTGAAAGGTATAAAGACCTTAGCGACCTCTATGTAAATACGTTAATATTCTTAATAATATAGGAAACTTTTCATCCGGCATAGGTAAAGCAAAAAAAAGGTTATGATTTTTTCTCCCATACGAACGAAGTTACCATCTATTTCGAAATAAAATAGAACATAATATTGTGAGTACAGTACGACAACGGAACTTTGAAAAATGCCCAAAATATTCAGAACTAAAAATAAGAAAATCCTTTGACAAGAACATTTACCTTTGTCAAGGAATAAAGAAAAATGTTAGAATTGGAACATAATAATATTATTGAGCAAAAATAGGGCTGTCAAAACAAATTGTACCCCGTCTTTCTAAGATGTGGGTTTCGTTGGGTAAATTCCTAAGTAATAAATAATTTAGGTCTGAAAATTTTGGAAGAAACTTTTATGTGTAGGTAAGGAATTTTATATAAAAAACAAGTTAAATGACATCGGCTTGAAATTGATATATAGGTCTGATATTTATTTGTTAATCGATCTGCGTTAAGTTGATACTGTGGAGTTGACTTTTACGGGGCGGCCACAACTTCGCGTGACCATTGGAGCGGAAGGTCCGAGCGTCTTGTCTCGCTCATTCCTATGGCCGCCACTCGCCGCTCCGCTAGTTGCTATAGAACGTACCGTGACAGGACCAACCAGTGCAAAGGGTCCCTTAGGAAGCCCATATTTTATCTTGTGTATTTTAATTTTTTTAGACACATTTAATTTTAATTTAGAAACATCATTTTTTAGACTTATATTACTCAGAATCGTATATTCGTACCTCTTACAAGAACAATAGTATCCCATTTTTTGTTTAATGAATACATTTGTTACCACTTAGATGAACGTCACATACATAGGATAAAAAATACATTCATACAAGAACGTGACGATCTGGAATGGAAATATTGTGGCACTTTTTTATCTTCTATGTACATTATTTCATTTAATTTCAACGATTCTGATCACGATGAATCTAAAAATAAATTTATAACAATAATGTAATGTACAACACAATCATGTATTACTTGCATGATAATTGATAATTTGTACAAGCAATATGAGGGATCCCGACTATTTCATAGTTTATGTCATCATAGTAGTAGAGTATAAAACATAGTACCTAAGCTGCGTAGGTAATTAGTGGTCTGAACTCCCAACTATAATCGCATTAACGAAATTTATAATGATTTAGATAACAATGAAGCCCGCATTGTGCATCAAGCCTAGATTTTGCTGTTGTTAAAATTTATGAGGGAGGTACTCTTTAACTAAAATATCACTACTACCAGTATTGGTGTTAAAATATATAACACACTTCGGGACATAGGATAGTTTTCATCCTCAAAATTATACCTAAAAAGATTGAAAAGTGAGTGAACATTTCTGTTGGGGTGCGGTTACCCTGTAGGAAATGTAATTATTAGACCAAAAGCACAATTGCTCTTACATTTGCTTAGGCGCTTTTAATTGGAGCTCCCATGGATCGACTCGAATGGACTGTGACAATGCGCAGATCTCAGCGAATTCTCAACCGATTTTAGAAATTTTTGTTTTAAAATGCATAAATAAAATTTCGCTAGGTCGTGACGAAGAGAAAATTTCGAAAAAAAAAAAGCTCCGCCCCAATCTGTGGTGCAAGCTTAGCCGGTGGCTGACTCTGCATCGACCTAGTAATCCCTATTATCAAGTTCCACGCGTACGTAGTCGCGGGCAAAAGCTAGTATGACAATAAATGATTTATGATTTATGTGGCCTTGTACCAGCAGTGGGGTGTATAAAGGCTGATGATGATGAAACACTTAAGCGATATGACGTTATTTATTTTATAGAATTGAACAAAAAAAGTCGGCGGAGAATTGATAGACATATCAAAAACTATAGACTTGAGAAAGAAAATGTCATTACGGTTACTTTTAATAGCATCGCTAAAATAGACGTAATTATAGTAGCGATAACTCGGATAAGTGTTATTTTTAATGTCGAATTTAGCCGCTGGACGGTGCTTTTAAGGAACAACGTGAGTTCGATGTAATGTGAAGGAATAAGTATTCTGGAAGGAAAGTTCATTCTTGTTACTTGAAATTGACTTTTAGCACCATACCGTATTCAATGTACGCCTTCTTTTACTTCAAACCTATGTTAATTGAGCTTATAGGGCTACTGTAAGAAATGGTAATTAACCTACCCATACTAAAAATAAAAGAAGTGCCAAAAAACTATTTCATCTCGTTTTTTGTTCGAAAACACAATGATCGAAATTTCAAATAATCTACTGAATACATTTATTTACACATACAAGCACCTTGTACAAAATCACGTAGAAAATTCCTTTAGAACAGCAAAATGTAATATTTCAGCAATATCTGGTTAAATATGTCATTCCCGTGGCAAGACTAGGGCCTTATCACACTTGCGATTTGCGAGCGAGTTTTCTATACAAATAAGCGTCGCGGCGAACTCGCTGCGTGATCGCCTTCATACAAAATTCGCTCGCAAATCGCAAGTGTGATAAGGCCGTAGCGTTATCAAGTGTCAGCCCACATTCGCAAATTAAATTTCTCCCAGGTAGAAGGTTCTACAGTTATATCATAGCATAGAGTTTACATAACTATGTTTATTATGAATAAGAATACCCGCAATTTGGTCCACGTAACCGTCCGTTGTGCTTTACCATAGTCGGTTAAATTATATTTTATTTATAGAATAGAATAGAATAGAATAGAAATTATATTCTTTTGATGCCTGCTAGCGTGACGCGATTCTTTGTCGCGCGACAAGTACTACCTGTCACTTTCTTTTTTTTTTTTTTTTTTTATTGTGGCTTTGACCTTCTTGCTGAGCAAGTGGTATTTCGCCACCCAAACAACAAGGTCACGTCATTATTGACGTGAATTATTGGGCATTTTAGACGTCGCATCACGTGATTGCCAACGTCATGTTTCACGTGACGATGTCACAAATTTATCGTCATTAATGACGTCACCACTTGACGTCATTTTAATCCATATGTTGACGTGATTAAAGACGCCGTAGAAAGACGTCGTTTATGACGTAAGACCTGACGTCATGTTTCACGTGACGATGTCACAAATTTATCGTCATAAATGACGTCACCTATTGACGTCATTTTGATACATATGTTGACGTGATTAAAGACGTCGTAGAAAGACGTCGTTTAAGACGTAAGACCAGACTTCATGTTTCACGTGACGATGTCACAAATTTATCGTCATAAATGACGTCATCGCATGACGTTATTTGTACAAGTTTACAAACGTCACACGACGTCGTATGTCACGTCGCATGACGTTATTGGGATGACGTTGGTATAACGTCTTTAATGGACGGCACACGACGTCATTAGTTCACGTCGCATGACGTCATTGGGATGACGTTGGCATAACGTCTTTAATAGACGTCACGCGACGTCATTAGTTCACGTCGCATGACGTGGTTGGGATGACGTTAGTATGACGTCTTAAATAGACGTCACGCGACGTGATTAGTTAACGTCGCATGACGTCGTTGGGATGACGTTAGTATGACGTCTTTAATAGACGTCACGCGACGTCATTAGGTCACGTCGCATGACGTCGTTGGGATGACGTTAGTATGACGTCTTTAATAGACGTCACGCGACGTCATTAGGTCACGTCGCATGACGTCGTTGGGATGACGTTAGTATGACGTCTTTAATAGACGTCACGCGACGTCATTAGATCACGTCGCATGACGTCGTTGGGATGACGTTAGTATGACGTCTTTAATAACGTCACGCGACGTCATTGGGATGACGTCTTTAATGGACGTCACATGACGTCATCATTTCACGTCGCATGACGTCATTACGACGTCGGTAATAGACGTCGCGTGACGCCACTACTAAGACGTCATCGGGTAGACATGTGTCGACGTCATAGGGTACACGTTTGTCAACGTCATGCCATCCCGTTGACGTCTGTGTACGAAGAAAGAATCTATCTGAAACAAAACAAGTGTATGCAATAAACATATTTATTAATTTAAAAATTAATTTATAAAATCTCACAGAAAACACAAAATATAATCTACAACAAAAATCTACTACATTATGTATGTATGTATGTAAACACTTTATTGTACATAAAAACAAGAAAAACACATTACAAAAGAATAAACATGTACAAAGGCGAACTTATCCCTTTAAGGGATCTCTTCCAGTTAACCTTTGAGCAAATGTGTGCTAAACACAAATGTAAATGGTAGACAAACCAAGCAACATGTACAATACAAAGGAGTATAACTATACAATAATATACATGAAAATGCAAAAACCAACAGAGAAAGAGATAGGCAACAATCAATATAATACATATCACAATTCAATAATAATAAAAACTATCAAACTTAGCCAGATGGGTTAGTAATTAAATTATTCAACAGGCCTAACCTAACAAAATACAGCTAATTAGCAAAAGACAGGAGTCTTAATGTAAAAAAATAGTCTTCTTATCATATCTATCTTCGTTATCACTATCCCCCAGGTATGTTAGCTATTAATGTATCCACCTGCAAGTGAATACAGTACTGGGTATCAAATTTAACCAGAGGCGTTATTAATTAGGGTTCCGTAGCCAAATGGTAAAAAACGGAACCCTTATAGATTCGTCATGTCTGTCTGTCTGTCCGTCCGTATGTCACAGCCATTTTTATTCTACAGGCCTAACCTAACAGCTGCTAATAAGTAAGTGAAACTACATACCGAACAAGTACATACCAGATGGAACCAAGTCCCACGGAAGTTACTCTACTATACAGTAAAACACTAATTAAATATGAACAACTTACTAAAGTAAAGACTAAATCTAAAATCGCTTACTAAATCAAAACACGTGAGCTAATGGTAAAATAACATGTAAGAAACCCATATAATTATTAATTGTCTTTGTTAGAAGAACTATTTAGTTTTCATCGAAGTGTCACTTTCATATCCTTTTCAATTGATGTATCAGCAGGTAATTTGAAGTGATTCTTTACAGTTCCTGAAACAAAAAGAGCATTAAAAATAATTTGTAATAATATTTTATTAAAATGGGTAAATAGCACAGTATCTATTAAATTCAAATGTCATAAGATTAAAACACAAAGTCTAGAATGAAGAAGAAAAGTCTAAATGAATAAATGACCATAGTTATGCAGAAAGCGACCAAAGATTTTTTTCATAATGCAAAAAGTGACCAAACTCATTCGTTGGTTAAGTAAGACTTAAGTCACTTTGACAAAAAATCTACACTGGTCGCTTTCTGCATAAATATGGTCAAATGGTCGTTATCTATAATGTTGGAAATCGAAAGAATATAATCCCGAAGTCACAGAATCGATAAACATATTTACAAAAGCTAGTTCTGTTTCGTCTACCTTCGCTAGCAGTAGTATAAAGATAAATAGTTACCCTTTGTACCAGCAGCGTCGGGACCGCGTACGTAGCCCGTAGCCGCAGTCGGCGTTGCAGCCGGTCCACGCGCCCCACTCCTCCCAGCGAGGCCGCGCCGGCGGTCCTTCTGGCTTGTTCTCGTCGTTCCGGTGGCCGAACATAAGCTAGTTCTGTTTCGTCCATCTTCGCTAGCAGTAGTATAAAAATAAGTAGTTACCCTTTGTACCAGCAGCGTCGGGACCGCGTACGTAGCCCGTAGCCGCAGTCGGCGTTGCAGCCGGTTCACGCGCCCCACTCCTCCCAGCGAGGCCGCGCCGGCGGTTCTTCTGGCTTGTTCTCAATGGTCCCCTGCCCGGGCATCGGCTCACAGACTCGGTTTACGCACTACTAAAACAATTTAAATAGTAAATAATTAACCTTAAATTAAAGAGACTAAAAACGAACAGGAAGAGTGGCGATAACTCCACCAACAAGATCGAAGCTCTTAATGACTGAATGAAAGAAAGAAGATTAATTTGCACACACACAAATGAGCTTACTTACCTGTTTCATAAAATTTTCTCTTCAGGGTTATTAACTGCCATGTTGATTATCGGATCGGTTGCTTGAATCTTGGCCAAAATTCGTCTGTTTTTTTAGGTGTCAACCATTGTGCTGCTCACAATAACGATGTTCTGTTCTTCGCCACCTTCTCGTATAATGCACAAGCAGGACACACACACACAACCTAAAGGTTTACAAACAAATTTTACAACACAACAAGACAAAGACTTGCTCACTCGGTACTTAAGATTTGATTGCCCGTTAACAAATGAGTCAATTCAAAGACCAATACATTATAATACATTAATTTAGTCACCTGTCTTCCATACGTGATATCAAACGGGTCAAGCGAAAGTTAAATTCATTTTTAATTTCAATTAATGCGATACCCTGCTAATTCTAACCGAAACAGTGAAGTGAACTGAACAGAACAAGTATAGACTTGCGTAGCGTAGGTACGCGTGAGGGATGCGCCAGCCGCCAACGATAACTAATTCGATATCGATACATTAACGCTCGTAACAAATATTTCCAGCGCATCAAATAAGTATTGTATTTATCTCTTAAAATTTATAATAATTCCAGGACAGATAAACATGACACTGAGTAGGTATTTTATATAATGTCCACCTAACACAACACAAAGAAACGAAACTTGACAAACTATAGGATTAGGTTTTAAATTTAAATAATTTATTTCTAAAAATAAAAAAAAAAACAAAAACCGACACATTTAGAACCTCCTCCTTTTTTGAAGTCGGTTAAATGGGTGTGTAATGATTGTCATAAAAACAATTAGTGAATTTTCATTTTTCATAAAACGAATATCGTCATTTTAATGTATATAAATAATGATGTTACTTAAACAAAATGAATAAAAACAAATTGCATAAATTCCAAAGTAATATACCTATCAATCTGTATAGGGTCTTACTTTTTAACCGACTTAAAAAAAGGAGGAGGTTCTCAATTCTAACTAATTTTAACCGTGAACCGATTTTCAATTTTATTTTTTTTAATCGAAAGGGTATAACTCCGAGTTGGTCCCGTTGGCACTAAGTCGGGATCTGATGATGGGATCTTGGAGAAATCGAGGGAACTCTTCAAATGTTATA
The DNA here is from genome assembly GCA_947623375.1 of Apotomis capreana. Taxonomy (NCBI): domain Eukaryota; kingdom Metazoa; phylum Arthropoda; class Insecta; order Lepidoptera; family Tortricidae; genus Apotomis; species Apotomis capreana. The sequence goes on along the minus strand of OX392517.1, from coordinate 10,584,990 downwards.
GGGACATGTACGGCGCTTTCGGTAATTTATTGATAAAGTCAAGAATACCCGTATTTATAACGTTATTCACATAATACCGTTATTTAGCAAATTCCGTTTCTGTTTAACAAAATTAACCGTTTAATTTGAGTTTGACAGAGATAGAACGAGTCGTTCTGTGTTGCGATTTTACGTACGATTTTGTTTATATGTCACTCGCATTTGACTCGCGTCGCGGTAGTCGCAGCGCAGCAGAGTGATTTGATTTGATTTTCCGCAGTTCATGTGGTGTGGTGTGCGTTTTTGTCTTGTAAGTTAAAAAAGGAGGAATGTATGTATATATCTATGTATATAAGTATTTATGTTTGTCCGCGATTATCTCGCGTTTGGCTGAACCGATTTTGATGCGGTTTTCAGAAAAGAATTTGTTACACTTAGGAGAAGATTAACGTAAATCAACTTAAAAAAGAGGATCTCAGTTTGACCCATATGTTTGTCTGCATTCATGTGTATTAGATTACATTTGAATCACATTTTCGGATTACATTTGAATATCCCGTTAATGTACAGATTACATTTTGAAGTCGGTGCCAAACCTCACGTAAACTCTTTATCGAACAGAAATACTCGTAAATACCAAATATGTAAACAAAATACTCGTGAATATAAAATATACAGTAATCATTAAAGGCTTCATGGGCGGCATCTGTTTTCAAAGTTATAATTAAGTGGTTTGGCACCGGCATCAAAAGGTGATTCAAATGTAATCCGTACATGAACGGGTTATTTTTGGCTTTTCAGCTTTTTATTTGTCGATTCTTGTTTTGTTCAAAAAATTTGAGGCGATAGTTTCCGACGTTCCGGCCGAATCAAGGCGGAGAGGTGTGCGGCGAGACGCGCAGCGCCGCCCGCGCGCCTCCGCCCCGCTCACCGAGTGCGCTAACGCAATAGGCTAGTAGACCCAGTTTTGAAATATATTTGAAATAGTTAATAATGATCTTACTAGCTCTAAAATAATGTCTTGTATTTTTGTGAAAGCTAGTAAGCTAAATTTTATTAATTGAAAATTAGAAATTTTATGAACAGTTAAAAACGCTGTCCGCCATTTTTGGGTTCTGCTAATCTGTGGCGTAACTTAGAATTACGTGGGGCATACTGAAAGTTTCTGGAACTGGCCACTTATAAAACAAGTACAAATGAAATAATCATGAAATTTTTAAAAATAACTCTCTGGGAACTAGTAACTTTTTAAATTGCAAGGCTGTCATTTGTTTTTTCAATGAGGCGCCGTTTTGAAATTTGTCCGTTGCTACAAAAATGAATTTAAAGCGTGAAAATTTTCGGTTATGATTTATTACGATTTTCGTTGTGGCTCAAGTCAACAAGAGTGCTGTCAAAGGCTTCAACTAGTATTTGGTGATGAAGCCCCATGTCGTAGCTCTGTGTATTCGTGGTTTAATGAATTTAAACGTGGTCGTGATCACCTCCATGACGATGTACATGACGGTCTCGGCCAGCAACTGCGATTACCAAAACTAATATTGAAGTCGTACGACAATTGATCGAAACTGACAAAAAAATTACTTGTCAGCAAATTCATTCCTTACTAAGCATTGGAATGAGCCAAGTGCAAAAGATATTGCATGCACATTTGAAGGTGCGGAAACTATGCACTCGATGGATACCGCACGATCTAACGGAAGACCAGAAACGACAGCGTGTAGACTGGAGCCGTAAAAAAAATTACGGAGGACAATCGTTGGCTGTAAATATCGTGACAGGTGACGAAACATGGCTGTACTGCTTGGAGCCAGAAAGAAAGAGCCAGTCGGCGGAATGGGTCTTTCCTTTTGAAGATTTGCCTACCAAAGTTAAGAAAATTCAGAGCACTGGGGAAAAAATGGTTGCTTCGTTTTTTGGCGAAACAGGACATTACGCAACTGTAGCACTGGAAGAACAAAGGACAGTCACTGCAGATTGGTATGCAAATAGCTGTTTGCCAAGAATCTTCGATAAAGTTCGCGAAAAGCGGCCCCGTAGCAATATCGTGCTTCACCACGATAACGCGTCTGCACATACCGCTAAAAAAACAACTGCATATTTGAAGGCCTCAAATGTGGAACTAATGCCCCAGTTAAATACTACATTAATTAATTTGACAAGATACAAGTGCTAGTCTGGCTCGCGCATCGAGGGTTCCGTACAAACACTTATCCCATCTTGACTGGCCGGGTTAAGTTATGTTTGCATTGCTACTGGTACGTACGGCGCCGGATATTAATGAGGTGCAGAGTTAACGCAACCAATCACGTTTGTTGTAGGTATGGGAGCCCCACTTAAATATTTTTTTCTGTTTTTGTATTTGTTATTACAGCAGCAACATAAATACATCATCTTTGATAATTTCAACTGTCTAGCCATCACGGTTCATGAGATATAGCCTGGTGACAGATAGACAGACAGACTGACAGTGGAGTCTTAGTAATTAGGATCCCGTTTTTACACTTTGGTTACGGAACCCTAACAAATAAGGGCCGTGACTAAACATTTGTGTTTCGTCAGTACTTTTTTTTTAGTGATTACTTTTTGTGTACTGCTAACTAAAAACAAAAATAAATCTTTCGTCCGTAAATACAAATCGCAAATTCGGCTTTTTTTTTCAGGTCCAATTTAGAAAGTGCAAAGATTAATTTGTTGGTAATTGCGTGTGCCCTATATACGTACCTAATGACCCGCTCTTATTCGAAACCATTTTCGTCGTTCGTTCAGTTAACTAACTGGTACTACTAGAAATATTTAATTTTTATTATTTGACTACAAAACTAAGTAGCGGCTTCTACGAGACACCTATACTCCAAATTTCATCAATGTTCCTCTTGTCGTTTTTTTAGTAAAATGCCTGTGATATACGGACGGACAGACATGATGAAACTATAAGGGTTCCGTTTTTGCCAGGCCCTAAATAGGCCCCCGCGCCATGGTGCCCAAAAGGCTGGCAGCGTTCCCTCGTTGATTTTTTTTTGGGTTTGAAGCTGCCGAAAAATCTAACTTCTAGTTAACGAAAAAAAGATACGGCCATTTATGCCGCAAAAAAACGGATATGTGACACAAGGGAATCAAAATGTATAGGGTACTTTCCGTTTTGGCCTATAACCAAGAAATTTTCCAGGTGCAAACTTAACTTAACCCGGCCTGTTAAGATGGGATATGCGTTTTTATGGAACCCTCGGTGCGCGAGTCATACTCGCACTTGGCTGGTTTTTATTTATTTCATACGGACAGACTGACATTTGGTCAAACTAACACACACGTTTTTTTAGGAATTCGAAGGTAAAAGTGGGAGATATTAGCGTAATATCACTATAATATTTTACTGTGTTTATTACATTTTCAACGAAAAACTTAACACTATTGGCAGCGATCTTTCGTTTTAGTTACAAATGTGTACGAGTTTGGTTATTAAAATTTCCATTTTACTATCGAACATCGACCGACAGCTACCCCATCAAGTAAACGTGTGGGACATCCCTATATGCGACGCGCGCTCTTTGGCGCGAAAATAAAAACGGTTGTTGTGCATTTTATATTCAGCTTCTGTTTGCTAAAATGAGCGATAAAATAATAATAAAATATTTGTTCTCAGTTTTTCATACTAATTTTTATACACTTGAAGTAGGGGTTATAGTTTAACGCAAATTACAAAACACTTAAGTGACCCCGGAAACGACTACAATGTGGCTGGATGACGAGTGATTGGTCGGAACGGGAAAAATTGGTCGCGTGCGTTAATAACGCCGCACTTTCATTGGTTGAATTAAGGGAAGGGCAAAGTTTGTTTATACTTCTAAAAACAAATGTTTCAAAGGATTGTAAAAGAATGATGGTCGGTGGTCAGTTTTAGGACTTGGAAAAAATTTTTCGTTGGTTTGGGCTTAAATTAGATTGAATCTTGTAGATTACGCTAAATTAAGCATATTTTATTCTTTAAACTTTTTCTCTCAGATCGATATTTTTACCGAGACCGGGTTCAAATGCATAACATATTTTGATGTATGTAACCTATAGTAGACTATTTACGAGGATCCATGTAAGCAAGCATTTTGACGCTCCGCTATACATGGTCAAAAAACAAACCTAACCTAACCCACAGAATAGATAATAGTACAACCTAACCAGCAGTTTTCGGTTTTCGACCCATGTACCATATAATTATTTTCAGCAAGCATATTACCTTAAAAACCTCAATATCTCTGTAAATATTATTCTGAGCCAGAAAGTTTCAATAACAAAACATGCTTATTTTAACATGTTTTATAGGACACATTAATAAAAATGAGGTATTATATTGACATACATTTCACGCCTCCGAAATTTTTCCATGTCTCAGAGCCCAAAATGGCTGAATGTCACTTTTCGGCGTATGCCGACATACGAAAACTTTCGACGTGATTTTTGACGTCGTCTTTAAACCACTGACGAAACACGACAAATCACGACGTGTATTGCAAAGTCATTATCAGACCTATGACGGAACACAATCATTTATGACGTGATCAGCGAGTCACTTTTAGGCGTATGCCGACATACGAAAACTTTCGACGTGATTTTTGACGTCGTTTTTAAACCACTGACGAAACACGACAAATCACGACGTGATTTGCAAAGTCATTATCAGACCTATGACGGAACACAATAATTTATGACGTGATCAGCGAGACACTTTTAGGCGTATGCCGACATACGAAAACTTTCGACGTGATTTTTGACGTTGTTTTTAAACCACTGACGAAACACGACAAATCACGACGTGATTTGCAAAGTCATTATCAGACCTATGACGGAACACGACAAATCACGACGTGATTTGAAATGTCATTGTCAGACCTATGACGGAACACAATAATTTACGACGAGATCAGCGACGTCACTTTTAGGCGTATGCCGAGATACGAAAAGTTTCGACGTGATTTTTGACGTCGTCTTTAAACCACTGACTAAACACGCGAATCACGACGTGATTTGCAACGTCATTATCAGACCAATGACGAAACACAATAATTTATGACGTAATCAGTGACGTCACTTTTAGTCCTATGCCGACATACGACAATTTTCGACGGGATTTACAACGTCGTTTTTAAACCACTGTCAAAACACGACACATCACGACGTGATTTGCAAAGTCATTATCAGACCTATGACGGAACACGACAAATCACGACGTGATTTGCAATGTCATTGTCAGACCTATGACGGAACACAATAATTTATGACGTGATCAGCGACGTCACTTTTAAGCGTATGCCGACAGACGAAAACTTTCGACGTGATTTTTGACGTCGTTTTTAAACCACTGACGAAACACGACAAATCACGACGTGATTTGTAAAGTCATTATCAGACCTATGACGGAACACAATAATTTATGACGTGATCAGCGACGTCACTTTCAGGCGTATGCCGACCTACGAAAAATTTCGACTTGATTTTTGACGTCGTCTTTAAACCACTGACTAAACACGCGAAACACGACGTGATTTGCAACGTCATTATCAGACCAATGACGAAACACAATAATTTATGACGTAATCAGTGACGTCACTTTTAGTCGTATGCCGACATACGACAACTTTCGACGGGATTTACAACGTCGTTTTTAAACCACTGTCAAAACACGACAAATCACGACGTGATTTGCAAAGTCATTATCAGACCTATGATGGAACACGACAATTCACGACGTGATTTGCAATGTCGTTGTCAGACCTATGACGGAACACAATAATTTATGACGTGATCAGCGACGTCACTTTTAAGCGTATGCCGACAAACGAAAACTTTCGACGTGATTTTTGACGTCGTCTTTAAACCACTGACGAATCACGACAAATCACGACGTGAATTGCAATGTCATTGTCAGACCTATGACGGAACACATTAATTTATGACGTGATCAGCGACGTCACTTTTAGGCGTATGCCGACAGACGAATTCTTTCGACGTGATTTTTGACGTCGTCTTTAAACCACTGACGAAACACGACAAATCACGACGTGATTTGCAAAGTCATTATCAGGCCTATGACGGAACACGACAAATCACGACGTGATTTGCAATGTCATTGTCAGACCTATGACGGGACACAATAATTTACGACGTGATCAGCGACGTCACTTTTAGGCGTATGCCGACATACGAAAACTTTCGACGTGATTTTTGACGTCGTTTTTAAACCACTGACGAAACACGACAAATCACGACGTGATTTGCAAAGTCATTATCAGACCTATGACGGAACACAATAATGTATGACGTGATCAGCGACGTCACTTTTAGGCGTATGCCGACATATGAAAAATTTCGACTTGATTTTTGACGTCGTCTTTAAACCACTGACGAAACACGCGAATCACGACGTGATTTACAACGTCATTATCAGACCTATGACGGAACACAATAATTTACGATGTGATCAGCGACGTCATTTTTAGGCGTATGCCGACATACGAAAACTTTCGACGTGATTTACGACGTCGCTTTTAAACCACAGACGAAACACGACAAATCACGACGTGATTTGCAACGTCATTGTCAGACCTATGACGGAACACGACAAATCACGACGTGATTTGCAACGTCATTGTCAGACCTATGACGGAACACAATTATTTACGACGTGATCAGCGACGTCACTTTTAGGCGTATGCCGACATACGAAAACTTTCGACGTGATTTTTGACGTCGTTTATAAACCACTGACGTAACACGCGAATCACGACGTGATTTGCAACGTCATTATCAGACCTATGACGGAACACAATAATTTATGACGTGATCAGCGACGTCACTTTTAGGCGTATGCCGACATACGAAAACTTTTGACGTCATTTTTGACGTCATTTATTTCCATAAGACGTAAAATTGAAAAAAATCACCAAAAAATGACGTCATGATTTACGTCATAGGACAGAAATTGTTGACTGGGCAATGACTCGTTTCGAATCGCACACGGCGACAAGATTGAGGATTTATATCACGTTGTACGGTGAGGTGCGTTTTTGTAAATTGATAGCGATTTACGGGGCCTTGACCCAAGAAGGGCTATGTACGCTTCAAGTTGAATTCTTCATTAACCATTCACTCATACGTTAGTTCACTGCACAATAGGCTATCAATACTACACATTGAACAATCAAAATGAATAAATAACGAATAACTAAACTTAAAGGCATGCGGCCATCTTAAGTAACAAACCGGAAGCCCTGTCACTTTCTTGTTAATACCGTTCGAGCATGACAGGTGATGCGAGTTACGTGACAAGCGAGGGCAGGATATGCTAGCTCTGCTGTAGGGAAAATTCTATAAGTAAAGACATAAAATGTGAACTGTAAACATAGATTCAACAATAATCAATCGCCATAATGAATGGCGGTGTTTTGGTGCAAAAATGAGGCCATGTTTTTTTTTTAAGCACGTCTTGAACTGTGAGTCGGACTTTGTGTAAGAGTTCAAATCCACTAACGTCCTGTCTCTGCGCCACAGGGGGCGTTCTAAACGCATGGACTGCGCCGTGACATGAGTAGACTGAAGCGGGTCAGTCTAACTTATGGCGGGAGGAGAGAGGAAAGAGATCCGGACTGTGGGAGATTGGGAGGCGACGTGTGAGCGGTTTTACAAAAATCGTTCCCTGCTGCTCAGCAGACAGCAGCGGTGGGGCGCGTAGACAATGCCCATTGATCAGATGCGTGTGTAAAATTTGATAAAATCCGTTTGGCCTTTTTGCAGTAATGACACTGAAAAGAGTTTTGAAATTAGAATTCTATGACGTGTCGTCGTAATCAATGTTTCATACGGAAGAAAGAAAACGTATTACCAGCTGTTGAGATTTTTACTTCACTTTAGCGCCCGCTAGGCAAGATGTTTGTCTGGAAAATTTTGATTAATCCTGACATTAAAGAAAAGCTGTAATAGCCAGATAACTTCTGCCATTTCATCGTTATTTTTTTCTCTCAATTTGTAAACTGTTAATAATTCCTCAAAATACTATCTTATTGATTTAGTCAGGTTAGGTTTTTTTTTATGACAATCTCATGTAGCTTACAGTTTCAGAGAAAAATTGCTTTCTCCGGAATGACATTTCGGAGAAATGAAACATTCGTAGAAAAATATTTCGTTGAAAAGGCAAACCAAAGGTTGGCAGGAACCAAAAAAAAAAAGGCCAAGTTGGTGAAAAAGTCGGACTCGCGCACCGAGGGTTCCGTGCAAACACTTATCCCATCATAAGTGGCCGGGTTAAGTTAAGTTTGCATCTTGTATGTATGGCACCAGATACAAATTAGGTGCAAAGTTAACGCAACCGATCACGTTTGTTGTATTTAGTATTTTGTTGTTATAGTGGCAACAGAAATACATCATCTGTGAACATTTCAACCTTCGAACTATCACGGTTCATGAGATACAGCCTGGTAACAGACAGACATACGGACGGACGGACAGCGGAGCCTTAATAATAGGGTCCCGTTTTTACCCTTTAGATACGGAACCCAGAAAAAATATGATGGTTACTTTGCGGAACAATATTCCTATGAATTTCAGCCAGAAAGCCGAAACTAGTTAAGCAAAGACAGTCGGCTCATCACTATGCAGGCGGTGACATGCAGTGCAGTGAAGTCGACATGCGAATTGATACGCTGAATGTGGGTATACTCGTATGTGCTGACGTTACGTATAAAGAATTTCAATTGGTCTTCGCGTGTTGATGAACTTTGTAGTTGAATTGATGAGGGAACAACTATATTTTGTATAGTGCGAGCGTTTTAAAACATGTGTAGGTAAGGTAGGGTAAGACTGTCACCGGGTGAAAACTGTCACAGTCCAAGACCTGACTATCTTTTTTTTTAACATGGTATAAACTGAATCAGGGCTGGTTAGCCCTCACTACCAGTAGTCGGACTTTGTGTGGGAGTATAACCCGCTAATGGGATAATCGCCGCGCCACGGGGGTAATGTAGGTTGGAGTGATGCAGGCGCACTGGCGTCGTGAACATACCTAACTAACTGTTAGTCTTATCCCATTAGTTAGACAATAAACTATGTTACTCGTAGTCTTAACCCTCATTATAAGGTAAGGACCTTATATGAAGTTTTTTTTCCAATGCGTTACGTTCATATGGAAAAACATCTTGAGCCTCACCAATTATCTTTAAAAAATCATGTACATTTTGAAAACCGCGCGCGCGTTGAAAAACCACTAATGCACTTCTGCCCTTGTCGTTATTTGAATCCGGGACCGCCGGTTCGCATGCCAATGCCACTGTAAAACAAAAACCAAACGTGTAATCGATGATTTTCTTTATAGGTGGGGTAACAGCGGACACTGGATAGTTACTGACATTAATGAAGTTTTTTTATTTAGCCTAGTTATTTGAGTGTCCCACTGCTGGACAATGGCCTTTCCCATTGATTTCCACGAGTGCCGATCAGATGCCTCCTCCGGTTAGCCGTTGAGGAACGTGTCCAGGTCGTCCCACCATCTCCACCTAGGCCTGCCCCGCCTGCGCTGCCCATCTTATGGCACCCACTCAGTGACCTAGCTATATAGACCAACTTTCCTTGTACATGCGGCAGACGTGGCCGGCCCAGTCCCAGTTCAGCCTGGCGGTAGTTTCTCCAACATCAGAGATTCGTGTTATATAACGCAGCGTGGTGTTCCGGACGTGGTCGGTCCTTTTAAAACCTAGAATGCTGTTCTATGGCTCGTTGGCAAACCTACAATTTGGACTTCTGGCTCTCAGTAAGTGACCATGTTTGGGCACTGTAAAGTGTAAATAACATTTAAAAGAGAACTGATATTACTATAATATAAATACAGTACTAATTTATTGGCTTTTACTGGAGGTTTTCCTTTGGTGTTTGCGCAATATCCCCATTCTCCACTAAGCAAAATTTCCACAAAATTTTATTACGCTGCGTATAGGAGCGAAAACGTAACAAATAAATTAAATTTGACAGCTGTAATATTGGATTTCTGGTTAATTTCTCAAACCTAACGAAAATGCCACGACTTTCAGCAGCAAGGGGCATGGCGAGCGGTAGAGCAAAAATCCGAGCGCGGCGGCCATAAGAGTGAGCAATACACACATACCGCGCACTGCTGCCGCTCGCCGCTAATCCCGAGAGAGAAACGTTCCTTCGTAATATTGTAGACTATAATCAAGGCCGGGATAACTTCGCACAAGGCTGAAACAGATCTGAACTAGACTGAAACTGACTTAACTGTATTCGAATCTCAATGCTACATACGTCCTTCTTGTTATAGAGATAACAGATCTGTTCCAGACCAAAAAGGACTTAACTAGATTCACATTCCAATGCGACATACGTCATTCTCGTAATAGAGATAGAAGTCGGGCTTAATATCAATTTGTACTTCAAGGCTTTCGTTCATTAAGCACACGTTTTTACTCCATTAGAGTGTGCAGAGACTACGGAGTACCTAATTTCTGTCTGATAAAATGTAACTTCGCTTTGTGAGTTGGTGTTCGTTTACGTATATCACGTTCGAGTTTTTTTTTATGATGATGACAACAATTATAGGTTTTTAAAAATTACTGATAATAATAAAATAACCTAATAAGTTCCTAGTGGTCTTGATGTAATGAGAGCAATGGGTTAGTTTTATCACTAAACTAGCGACCCGCCCCGGCTTCGCACGGGTGCAATGCTGATAAAATTATCCATGTATTATACATATAAACCTTCTTCTTGAATCACTATATCTATTCAAATGCATCAAAATCCGTTGTGTAGTTATAAAGATCTAAGCATAAATAGGGACAGACAGACAGACAAAGAGACAGAGAGACCAGGAAGCGACTGTTTTATACTATTGTAGTCATAGTATTTTTTTTTTCTCGACCAGTACCAATCTTCGTATGTCCAACCATCCCTGAGCCAGAATTGGTATCCATCCAGCCATTTTACGTGATTACTCTGCTAATATATTCTGAACAATAGATGGCGTTGTAATCAATTCCCAATTGCCCATAAAAAATAAAAGAAAACATGCATCGAAACGTTAAGATTTTTCCATGACCTTTCCGTATAGAAAATTGTTTTTCAATGCGATTTTAGAATATCATAATACAATAGATGACTTATTCACTGGTATAAGCCACTTTGTCAGCCAGCTAGAATTTCATCAACTAGATGGATAAGGCATTGAGCAAACTCTGTAAAAAGCAAAGCAAACAAAGCAGTGTTTTAACGAGACTTGAATTGAAAAACCTCGCGAGCTAAGGTCCGCTCGAGAAGTTTCACGTGACATTTGAATAACAAGGGAAACCTTTTTCTTTGTGCCCCCATTTTCAACTACTGTTTAATCATTCCCGTGGTCGGGTGGGCTGTGAAATAACTTTGTTGTTTTGATATCACTACGTCTTATGGCCTGTTTATACGTTGATTATTCATCACTAATCAGTGCGAGTATAAACTCGCAATCTCGCACTGATTACTAATCAACGTGTAAACAATTAATTACGTACATAAGATGATGGTAATAAAAGGACCCTAAAATTTTATAGCTAGCCAGTAGTTAATCATACGAAATGAGAAAAAAACCAGTCAAGTGCGAGTCGGACTCGCGCACCGAAGGTTCCGTACAAACACTTTCCATCCTTAAGTGGTTAAGTTTGCACCTGGTATGTATAGCGCCCCATACAAATGAGGTGCAAAGTTAACGCAACCAATCCCGTTAGTTGTATGGGAGCCCCCCTTAAATATTTATTTTATTTTATTTTTAGTATTTGTTGTTATAGCGGCAATAGAAATACATCATCTGTGAAAATTTCAACTGTCTAGCTATCACCGTTCTTGAGATACAGCCTGGTGACAAACGGACGGACGGATGGATGGACGGACGGACGGACGGACGGACGGACGGACGGCGAAGTCTCAGTAATAGGGTCCCGTTTTTACCCTTTGGGTACGGAACCCTAAAAAAACAGTGATAACGTTCCGCTGTGCAACTAAAATTAAAGATACAAAGAACCTTAAAATATAACCAATAAGGTACTTCTTTCATTTGGTTAGTAGTCGGTTCACAAAGGAACTTTTCATATAATTAAGGCAGCATTTTTTTTTTCAATTTTCACCCGTATCCACGATAAGTGCCGTTTGTATTGCGACAATGGCAGCATGTTTTTAGTTTCACCAGAGAATAGATTCAGGAGGCCTTTGCTATGCTCACCTTTCAAAGTAAAGGGTACTCATTACTCGCCTTCTAGTCAAAAAGTCTGTTCGCATCTCGGTAAACAAGCCAGACAGATATAAGCAAATACAACGTCAAAGCGCCTGCTATGCCCATAGTCTATCTATCAAATCAAAGACACGGCCTGACGATAGCCTTTGAGGTTCAACATGAAACATGGCCGCTGTGAGATTTGTGGCGTGACGCGTGATGGCTGTGAGCATTTGGAGTCACGTGACGTACGCTGTGGTATGGATTAAACTATTTTGGCTTTTGTTGAACTCTGGCTATGCTGTAGCCAAATGCCATGATATGCCTGTGCGCGCTCAAATAGCTCATAACAGTCGTTATGGTGCGCATGCATCGGTTAGTCGCAACAACTAATAAAATACCTACCGACAGTTCTTAGGAGGCTTTTTCCAAGATCAAATCAAAAGATGTGGGAAGCGGGGCCTAATTCAATTGACATTAAAGTGTACCAATTTAAGGGATATACGTATATAGAAATAAAGATTCATAAACCCGATATACCGGCCATATCACAGACGTACAGAACATGGCTGCTCTGAGATTTGTGTCCCACACTCGATTGTTGCTCGCATTCGGAGTCGCGTCACGCCACGCCCTGTCACGGATTCACATTCGGGTTTTACAAATTCAGATTTGGATTATTTATTCAGTGAGTCGGCCCCGGCTCTTTGCATGTCGATTTGGAAATTGGTGGTTTGGAAGAGATGTGGTTCGGGTATTTTGAGGGACAAACCAACGTTTTTATGCAACCCTCGGATAGCTAACTTCAAAAAAGGAGTTCTAAGTCTGTCATGACTTTTGTTTTAAATATTAACTTTTCAGGGAGCCAATATTATAAAAAGCCAAGTTTCCTCGGAAACTTAATAATTAAGTATACGCTTTCAAGTCTTTATTATTTTTTCTTCCCTAATATCTAATGGTAATGTCTAAATTGACTACTTTTTTTGTTCGGACACCGAGAGTAAGTATAAATAGTAGCAAGGGCTGTGTACGGTTTTTTACCAACCTTCTCTACAGAGCGAGTCTAATCTTTAAGGCACAATAAGTACCTTCCAATATTTATTATTCAATACAACCATTAAATTCAAATCGGTCACTCTGAGGAGTGACCGCAGACTTAATGGCCAAGACCATATCCATCAAAGTCGAGCTTAAATGACTGTTGACCCACAGTTCTGTTGTTAGTAAAATGACTGTTTTCCTGTAGCTTAAGCTCTGCGAATATTACTTGTCATAACTACACTTCCGGCAGACAATAGAGTATATTATACTGTTAGAAGTGAAGCCAAATCCCTAATAAAATTGTGATACTTTAGACCTACTTATATATTATGTGTAGAGAACTTGATGCGAAGTTTTATTCATATTTTTACTTTTGTAATTAGTTATTGTTAGAAATGATTTTTTATTCATACAATAACGCATTCTTTAGGGTTCCGTAGACAACTAGGAACCCTTATAGTTTCGACATGTCCGTCTGTCCGTCCGTCTGTCTGTCCGTCTGCCTGTCTGTCTGTCTGTCTGTCCGTCCGCGGCTTAGCTCCGTGATAATTAGTATTAGAAAGCTGAAATATGGTATGAGTATGTGTATGTATCACGTCGGCAAAACAGTAAAAAAGAACATATTTTTGTTTGATGCAACACTAATGTGTAATGGTGTCGTTGAATAGGTATTTTAAAAATACTCTCTTCAAACACCATTTTTTGATAAAGTCAGCAGTTTTGTAAATATTCGCTCCAGAAATACAAAAAATAGCGTCCCCCGCTCTAACTTTTCAACTAAGGGTCAAAAAATTATGGAAAAGTTCATAAAATGAGGCCTTATAAGCACTTTCAACGAAAACTATATTGAATAAAATCAGTCGAGCCGTATTTCAGTTATCGCAAGAGTTCATAATTTTCTTTAAAATGACCTTATGTCCCTATACTTCGAACGTTACAAATATTAGTTAGGTGCCAAAATATTTCGCGCAATCTGGTGCGTATAATCGATAACTTCCAGAAGGTAATAAGTAATTACAGTTACTTTGGCGTTTACGACCTTTTTTATAGAGCTTGAAATTTGTTTTAAGCCCGTCTATAGTGAAGGATGGGCAACTACGGAACCCTACACTGAGCGTTGCCCAACATGCTCTTGGCCGATTTTTTTAAATTCAGGAGGTATCAATAAAAGTCCAAATGGCATCTATCGAGATTTATAACCCTTTGTTCACTGATAAGGGGAAAGTTTAAATTATGACTTCTATTGTAAGTCACAATTATTTTAGGTTATTGCTGTCCACAAATACCAGATGTGCCCAAATCCAACGAAAACATAGTCAAAGACGTATCAAGCGCTTCAAACACAAGTTTGGAATACTTCTATGTCTTACTACGTCTATATTGATCGGAGTGGCAATTAGTGTCGAAGTACCTCGTTGTCATAGAGATAATGTAATTTTCAAAGTTCCCTTGCGTAGCTTGTACTCATACAACACTAATTAGTGTAGAATCTAGTTACTACACGCTTTGTGCTGACATTATGACGGGCTGCACCCAATGCATTAAAGGGTGCATCGGTAAACTTTTCCATGAAAGGTTGCATATTTTAAATACTTACAGTGAAATTATCTTCCTGCGCACATTTTCTCTGAAAAATATTAACTTGGATCTCTTCAAGTCGAGAGTGAATAAGTTCTTCTAGGCAAGCGTGCTCCATCTTAAGCCTTATTGACACTTAACGTCAGACGCAATCAAGACCGAATGCTTGACTGTCGCAAAAAGCTTAATCACCATTACTGCTATTCATCAAATGAGTGAAAATGTGAAAACATATTCCTACTTGTACCAGACTAGTAAAGTCTAAGTATATTATTATCATTAAATAGTTGTATTAGGCCTGCTGGAGCTGACATATTCATTAAAATGATCGAAGCTCTTGAAATAAAAGAATAAAAAAAAAAATATCATTAGCAATAGGCTTAAATGAATCAGTTGGTGGATTGCCCGTGTTTGCTCGGAGATCTGAATCATCTCTGAAGCGTTTTATTTTCAGCTATTGGGGCTTCCCAAAGAGCTCAGTAAGCGCCTGAGGGAGGCAACAGAGGACCCACGCGCGGGCAGCTTTCTCGCGCAAAGGCAGCTTTCCATAGTCATATTGCGTGGGAATACTGCCTGCGTCACGGGCACCCTACCGAGGGGTATTAGTTTAAAAATATTTTGATTCTTTAGTTTTTTTTGTATTTTTTATGTTTTCATTATGCCCTCTAATAAATAATATATTTTTTAAAAGACTTGTTTTCATGATGCGATGATGCGAGAGGAGAACTAAAACCAAGTCGTAAACAATTTTAGAGCGCCTTCATTTTTACTGTGGCGAGTATTATAGACAAAAATATAGCTAATAGATACTACTAGATACCAGGTAATTGTCATAGAGGCGAGACATTAGTCGCCTAATGTCCCAACCACTTACAAAGCTAATAGGAAGTAGGTATGACAAAGTTCTTTATGTCCACGTCTACATAGAAATCGGCGCAATTTGCGCCCTTTGTGGAGTAAATGAAGGACGCTCTTCAGATTAAACTGAGATTACTCTTGCTTGATATACGCCAGTACAGTTAGCTGCAAAACGATATACAAGATTAAGCTTTTTATCTTCGGACGAAGATATTTTTGAATGTACCAATCATGCATTTCCTTTTTCAGTTAACTGTACTATACACTCAATCTCTTGTCGGTGTAGCTAATGAAGTTTTCTCCATCTAACTCTGTCCATAGCCACTTCCTTGACTTCTCTATACGACATGACACACATACTATACATTCACGATTTTATTTGTACTATACGTAAATATCAGCTTTTTTGACTTAGTCAAATCAGTCTTCAGAAATTGAGTAATTTTATCCGGTCTTCAATTTTTTGTCTAACTTCTGCCGGTGACCTTTCGTAAATTGTCGCTCCGCCGATATAATGGGTACTACTAACTAATCTACCATCACTAATAACTAAATACTACCATCAGCTAAATTGAATGTTTCTAATAGCGTTAGTCCGAAAAGCACCGTCTTATATACCCTACCGACTGCGCCATGTCGAGTGTGTTAATAAAACAACAGGTTGGGTTATGGCTGACATTTATTTGCTTACACACATTCCATTTTACATGCATACTATGTATAGCGATGTGCTACCTACCCTTAAATAACATCTCGTAATGCTACTCAAATAGCATAAAATCGATGTAATATTCTGATACAGCGCTCAAGTGACTTTTTGTCTTTGCTAACTAGTTGTGCTCCTGTTCTTTTCATAGACAGAAAGTGTATGGATAGGCAAGTAATTGTAGTAGGTGAGACCGTCAAAACCTCCCTAACAATTACAGAGCGAGTACGACAAAGTTGTCCACGTCTACATTGATCGGCGCCGCTATTTGCTGCCGGACCGCGCCCTTTGACGAGTAAATTGCGGACGCTCTTTAGATTAAAGTGGGATTACTCTTGCTTGATGTACGCCAGTGTGTCGGGACTAGAATCTTATGAAAGAAAAAAAGCCGTAACCGCCAAGATATCACATAACACTTAAGCCCTATTTGGAGATAGGCTGGTTATAGATAAAAGGTAGTAAGTGCTAAAGTATTGCATAACTCATAAGCTTTGTTGGAGATTGTATTATGATTGTGTTGACGCGGGGACTGTCTATATTGTATGAAGTTAATATTGTATCGTACTGGGCCTTTGAGCGAACGAAACAGTTTACTTATACGATCAATTCGCTTAAGATTATCTTGTTTGACAGGCGATCATATTGCAATTTTTTTAAACTAAAATTATGTAAATATAGCGCGTAGCGTTTTATATACATAAGTTCACACTATAATCATTATTTTGTATAAAATCTAATGCTGGTAACACAGACCGGGGCAGATGGTAGGATTAGACGGCTGCGAACAGAAATAAAATCTTTAAAAATGTCTTATCTTTTTGGAAATTTCGGGTCCTCTATTATTTTTTACCCATGTTTAAGAGACATTTACCGAACGATATATTTATTGCTAGTAAATCCTTTTGTCTTCGAGAAAACGACCCAAGCTCTTAAAAAAAATGTGTTAGTTCATGACTTTATGTCCTCTAGAGAGAGGGTCTCATATTGTAATTAATATTATAACGTCACATAGCCCATAACCAGTGGACAATCTAGATGTTTCCAAGGTTACCTCGTTTGTCATAATGATGATAAGTAGTTTAGAAGTTATGGGGAGAACGATTGATTGAGGATTATATAAACATACCAATCAAATTCATTACTTGTTTCGCCTTAACAAGATATAAACATTTTTATGTAAGTAAGCTTTTTTTGAAGATCCAATACACGTGTCTCTAA
This sequence comes from Apotomis capreana, assembly GCA_947623375.1. Lineage (NCBI taxonomy): Eukaryota > Metazoa > Arthropoda > Insecta > Lepidoptera > Tortricidae > Apotomis > Apotomis capreana. The sequence goes on along the minus strand of OX392517.1, from coordinate 10,567,372 downwards.
TATCCAATTGTCCCCATACTTGAAACACCGATAGTTTTTGCTGTTGATACCTTTTGACTCCAAAGTATCAACGTGAGAAAACTCGAACAAAAGACCTCGCTAACAGGGAAAGGGCAGATTCAATTGTTCCATATCGCACACCTTTTTAAGTTTCCCAATTAGGGAACTTGTGTAGATGTTTCGGAAGATTTAACTAGGGGCCCGGAGTAAAAATACTTGGTATTTTCATACTTGATTTCATGCTTTCTTTCTTTAGTTTCTGAAATATGTACGAGCAAACTTTTGCCACTGATAGTATGAAGTAGGTTATATTGAAGCGTTTTTTTTTTTTATAATTGAATGGTTCAGACCGGATACTCTTAAATTTCTTGCTTCAATTTTTTGGTTTACGCTACCTAATAAGTACGTAATAAAAAAATAAAAAAATATTTACTCACACAATAAATGAATTATTACTGATTATTCGCCGAAGTGAAATTTTGCTATACAGGGTGTATATTTGATATTACCGCAAACTTTACGGGGTCTTAGTATAGGCATTTATTAACGTATTGCGCCGTAAATTATTTAAGAAATCGTTTTTTTTTTTTCATATAAAATAATTTAGCACGCAATGTATTTGTGTGTTGTTGTTTGTTGTTGACACTAAACATATCGTGATGTGACAACTGTCACTAGTAATAACTACGCCATACATTGCTGCTCAGAAAATTTTCAAAAATTAATTACGCTATAGCAGTTGACGCTAAATTAATAATTGTTATAAATATCAGATTATAGCACTAAAATCTCCGTCTGGCTTAAATTTGCGGTTATATCAAATATACACGCTGTATATTTAGCTACAAATATCAACGCGCAAAGAAAAATTTAGCTCAATACGTGATCCACACCAGGACTCAAACCCGGTATCTTTGGAATACCAATCCAACGTCTTGTCTTAGCCTTTACACGCACTGCCACACATTGAGTTTCGAAATAAAATATAAAGTGAAGTTTTCATAACTTACTACTTACAATGTTTAGAAGTTTTGTTATTTAGTCTTGTCACACAAACTTTCTCTTGTAAAATTTTAACGAGATTGTGTTATATTCTTCTTCTTTCGTCGGTTCTCCATGTAAAGAAAGATTACTGATAGAACGCACGTCTCAAAGTATTAACCACCCTACACTCAGTAAATGTCCCCACATTTAACTTGTACTGCTCACATCTGCGACCCTACAAAAGACAACTTTGCTACAACATTATACGAGTTTTAGGGACGGAATTAGGCGGGATGTAATTGAATGGAGTTTGTTCTGATTGTGGTGTTGTTTTGATACCCGTGTCATGTGAGACACATTGGAACGCGTAAGAGATTTCAATATAATTTGTAGGTACACCACAATACTCCGACGTTTCATTTGTCCGAATTTTCATAATTCCGAAAACCATGTTCTGATAAAATATTTAGATTTTTACACACGTTTATATCACATAGCCCTAAACTAACCTAATTATAGTTTCGCGTTATTTCACTTTCTGAATTTTGATAATTCGGAATATTGATGGTTTCGGATAAATGAAACTTGAATTTTTTGAGTGATCCCATAATTTGTACTTAAATAATGATATATTTGGTTGAAATCAGATTAGATCAGACGGTAGTGGAGAACGCGTCTCGTTAAATGTAGTAATATTTAAAAAAACTAGAAGATGCCCGCAACATTGTCCGCGTAGTTCTTTTTTTTATTTATCAATCTTTATCTTTCTAGTCTTTCTATAATATATTTTTTTTAATTCAATAAGCTATATTTATTCAATAAGTTTCTTTAATATTTGAATGTCCAGCTATTCCTGTACCAAAATTGATTAAAAATCGTCCAGGCGTTTTTGCGTGATGCCAGGACAAAGAAAATATGAGCAACAGATGGCGCCAGACTGGCACGGCTCCGCGCTCCCATACGAAACTATTATGATTTTTCCTGAAATCATGACCTTCTCCATAGAAAACCGTTTTCAATACAAATCTAGGATATTATTTATTTATTTTTCTACTCCAGTACTTTTTCTGTCATTTATATAAAAAAAAAAAAAATATATGTTTATTTCAGACCTAGATCCATATTATATAGTTACTAACTCTAATATAAAGACATAAATTATGAAAGTCTGTAAAAGTCTATACTCTACTGCCAAAAAAATACTGCTAAACGATGTTATAATGTCGCCAAAAAAGCATCACTTAGTACCACAGATTACAAGATAAACAGCTGCATTCACACAATTTGCAATTTAAAAAAAAGCTTATTGTACTAAGGCATTGCTGCCAACTTAAAAAAAAGTTTTATCGTTAGTGCATGGATGTTTAGTATAGTGAACGTATATCTTTATGTATAAGTTCATAATTTTTTTGACAGAAGGACGTCAATAAAAAAAAAGTTTATCAGAGACTATTTATTTTTTTATTTTAGTTGATTCCGAGCGGGAACATGTAATTATTTTCTTTGTTGTTTATTTGCATTTTATTTATGAAATGTCGAGTCTTAGAAAAAGTATTGTATGCAACGTTGTATAAGTAGGTCAAAAAACGCTCGTGGCATCTTTCTTACGATGTTCGCTACGCTCACATCGTAACCGATGCCACTCGCGTTTTTTGCCCCCTCTTATACAACGGTTGCATAAAATACTATTATCGTATGGCGATGGCACACTGGTTACAAAATTTACTATTTACAATAAATTATCAAAAATCCAAAATTTACAATGCCGCAGGTATACACGCGCTTCCTCGGTCAATTTTTCGAAGTCCTCAGCTGGTCCGGGGTATCTGGTGGTGGGGCACTCGAACACTATGTGGCGTATGGTTTGTTTCGGGTCCCTACACTCGCACGACGCTGTAACAGAATATTATAAGAGATAGAACTACCTACTTTATAAGAAAAAAAACTTGTTATTTTTTTTGGAATATGTTAGTAGGTATGAAAGTGTTTTTATAGTTTTAATTTGTATTTTTTTATTATTAATAAATTACCATTTTATAGCAATGTTTAAGTTTTTCTCTCATAGTAGCTAACATTTTAAATAATATATCAGTCTGTTAGTACTAATTAATGTAATTTTGCTATATTGTAAATTATATTTCAAAATTGGGTTAAACTAATTAATGCTTCCGAGTTTCATTGTGGTTTTGTAATTTGTTTCAGATTTAACTGAGGACGGTGCACAGAATAAACTCAACATTAAATTAACATTAAAGGTAAGTTACCAAAGTCTATTCTAGCAAATAAAATAATTTTGTTCTTTAAGTACTTACATATTGTCTAAATCTAAACATATCTCAGTGTTTATATTTTACCAAAACCCGCCGAGATGCATCCTATTCACAACATTCATGCTCAAAATCAGTTTTCCCACAAACCCCTGAAAATAAACTTTAGCCAAAAAACCCTGATCTCTCCATAATCCTCACAAACACGAAACGTCGTACACGTTATCAAACCATCAATGCACTTACGCCATTCTAGATCTACGTGATATCATCCTCCTTACCAATACGAAACGTCGTATGTGCTTTCAAACCGTGAACACATTTACGTCATTCTGGATTTGTGTGATCCCTTTTCAGGGAACGTTCGGGTTACAAGTTCGTGCATAATTTTATTTTTCAACTCGTCACGCCACAGCAGCGGTCTGAACTTTTTGATTTCTTCTCCTCTCATCCCGTTTACTATTTTTTTGCAAGTTTTTTCCACTTTTTCCGGGCGCGATAAATAAGAGGTTGTTTTGAATGTGCCGAAAAAGATGGATGGGGGAATGGTGTTGTTAACTTTTGGATTGAGTTGCTACTTCGAATTTTTAGGGTTTGGGGGTTTTGACTTCTAGGTTAGCAATTGTGTTCATGTCGTATGTAATACTATGGTCGTATTATCCGCTAGATGTCGCTGTACCATTATGTCATTTGTACTGCATCGCGGCGTAGAGATGTTTTTATACTTGTATGTACGAGTATGTATAGTCTGGAACCAAAATTAAATTGTCATTTCATTTGAACACGGTACGAGTGGCTAGTTTGTAGGCTTTTTCGAGACGTGTGTCAAAATTGGGATAATAAAACGTTATTTTATTAAAATTGTTAAATATAGACTAATATCAATAGCGAACCATAATGGCAAATATGTAAATGACAGTGGCGTGGAGCAGAATTCAATTAATCCTTCTAAAAGAGCAATTGAAGGGTGTTCAATCGCTCTTAAATTATCAACCCCGTGCGAATCAAATTCTATGCACGCCTGGCGACGAGAAATAAACAAGAAAATCAAACAGCTCCAAACGAGAGCGTTTAGCCGTTCTTTTTGCGTTGCGGTTTAAAAAAAAGTGTGTGTGTCAGCTCCGACGCACGACTGGAGTTTACTCTTCAGGCCAGGCGCGCATTACGATTTTTTTTTAGTCGCGCGATAATTTTGTCGCAGAAATAAGCGTACTTCTGGGTTTATGAAAATCGTGGTGCGCGCACTCTCATATAAACCCATATCTTGCATTTATGCGACAAAATTATCGCGCGATTAAAATCGTGGTGCGCGCCTGGCCTTAAGAACGATTATAAAATATATACTCAATACTCAATACGTTTATTGCACATAATGATTAGTAAATAGTTTAAGTATCACATTATGTACCCTGTTGGGTGCTGCAAACAAGAACGAGAAGGTAGGCATTTACATAATATTAATATACGAGTATAATATACAGCAAAATTACAATATTTTACAAGGAAAATTTACTTCCGATTGATTTTTAAGAAATTGGAGAGATCATGATTAGTAACTAAATAAGGAAGCGTGATGTAAAGCGCCCTCGAGCGGCTAGTTTAGTTACTACAGTCTGCAGTGCTACGGAAAAAAACCGTATCTTACTATGAAATCCATACAAAGATACGACCTTTCTACCGTAGTATCGCAATACTTTTTTTTTTTTTTATCTATTAATAAAGGAGCTTTGATCATTTTTATGAACATGCCAGCTCCAGCAGGCCTAATACACAACATCATTCATCTAAAAGACATAGATAAATAAAAACATAAACCGTATAAACTTAAAAATAACATGTACACGAAAACAACTAAATTTGTATACACTATTTACATAAAAAAAACTGTATACAAATTTAGCCGATTCCGATAAGGGTTCCGCCAATATTGAATTGAACATTACATTCAAGAAAGATCTGGTATTAGACCTAGCCATTTACATTAGACAAAAACAAACGTACAAAATCACCTTCCTTAAAAAAATCCTTAAATAAATCCAAAATCTCCTTAACAACAACTCCAAACAGCGTTTTGAACTTCTCCTCCCAACTTTCGGTAGAAAACAAAATATCCTTCGTATTCGCAACCAGCCTTTCAAAAGTAATACGTCTCTTCTTCTTGTCCTTATTTTGTCTTTTATCTTCCATATCAGCCCCCCGCTCAATACGTAGTAGGCTGATTGACCAATAGACACTCGGACTTCTTCACATCTGTTACTCTTTTTGAATTCCGCGGCTTACGAACCTCTTGTTGTGGCTCGCTCTCTAATCTGTACTGACTTACTGATCGCTGGCCCTCAGCCTGACAGACAGAATCTTCAGACTCTTTAGATTGTAACGGCTTCGACAAAACAGCATCTCTATATGACTTTCCAAAACTTAAGTCATTCTCAAAAACAGATGGCGCATCCTGACTACAAACATCCGTATCCTTTTTTTCCTTATTTTGCATATACAACCAAAAAGCCCGTTTATATATACATCCCTCAGCAGACATAATCCTGCGAATTTCTTACTCCTTCACAAAAACCGGGCACGACTTATCTAAGGCCATATGGCTGCCTTTACAATTAATGCATCTAAAAATAGTCGTTTCGCAATTGGCATGCTCCCCGCCGCATTTCGGACAAGTAACTTTAGTAGTAGGACAAAACCTGCTCAGATGACCGAACTTCCAACATATTGAACATTGGGTAACCGGGAAAGTGTACTGATTTACCTTAAATCGGCAACCGTAGGCATAAACATATGGCGGTAAAGAAGTTCCCTTAAAACACAGACGAATAGCTTCAGCCTTAACCCAACGCCTATCATGATCCAAACGGTTTAGTCTACATATTGACAAAATGTCTTCAGACCCTTCAATATTCTTTAAAAATTCGTCTTCCTCAACCTCCAACTCAACCTGCCTTATAATTCCATAAGTGCAGCATGCCATATTAGACCAATAAGAACGTCTCGTCTCATTGTTAAACTCCTGAGAAGCCAGAAGCTTCTCCGCATCATCCTTAGAGTTAAACTGTATGCGAACTTTACGTGGACCCATAAACTTGACGGATAAAATTAATTTTATACCCTTAAATTGCAGCAACTTTGCCAAACCAATCTGTTTCGGTAAATCTTCTTTTGACACTATATAAACTTCAAATAGCTTGTCAGGCACAGGCACACCGTCCGGCTCCAGCTGCGTTTTGGCGGTTGCTAAAACCCGCAAGCGTTTAGGTTTCCTGCCTATTTTGATAAAACTATCACTACAACCACAGCTTTCGTCGCTCAGACCACAAGCACGCTTCACCGCTATATGCCGCACATCCGACATGGACTCAGCGTCCGATACAATATCCGATTGACTCGGCCCTGCCTTACTATCAAACTCCACTTCAGATAGCCACGACGGAGCTGCCCGCTGCCCACATTCTAAAAGTGACGTATCACTCACGACACCTCGACTTGACTCACTCATCGCAAAAACAGCGAAAAGGACTCTAAAACTGAATTAACTTATAAATAAAATAAAATTTGATAAAATTTTCAACCGTCGCCTTTGACAACCAAACGTCAATCCTCGCAATACTTATATTTTTGGAACGTATTTGCCGTGCTAATTTAAAAAGTCGTATCTCAGTATACGATCGGGGTAAAAATACGACTTCTTAATTTAGCAGGTCATGCGTTAAGCGTTATAGACTAAGCTCCCGATATAAAATGACCTTTACAGAGATGTTTATTTGATGAAATGTATTTTATATTTAGTTTAAAATGACAATAAATATATTGCATATGGGTTGCATAACAAATTTTAGTCCGGGGTATGTTTAGTTTAAAATTAAATTTTTTTTTTTTTACATTTCACCGATTTGATTATTAGATAAATTCATAATTAAATAATCTTTAATTTTATTTAATTTCAATTCAACAATCAGACATTTGCAAAATGCTAGTAGGTATAGATTTACCTGTTTATACCTGGCTACCCAATAGTTGTGACGGGAAAAGAATAGGCAACCTAACGTTTGCATATTCTATGGGCTTCATATTTTCGATTGGTATAGAATTTATCTAATATTAATCAAACCGGTGAAATGTTTAAAACATTTTTTTTTTAAATTATTAATTAAACATACCCTGGGTTAAAATTTCTTAGGCAACCCATATGAAATATATTTATTGACATATTAAATTAAATATAAAATACATTTCATCAAATAAACATCTCGGTGAAGGTTATTTTATATCGGGATCTTAGTCTATAACGCGTAACGCATAACCTGCTAAATTACGAAGTCGTATTTTTACCCCGATCGTATACTGAGATACGACTTTTTAAATTAGCACGGCAGATACGTTCGATTTTACACCCCATATTTTTCATACCCCGGGCTTATATATGAAAATCGATTCTTAAGGAGTAAACTCCAAAAAGACATCAACAATTCAACATACACTTTGATATCAGTTCACCCCGGACTTTTATACAAGTACATAAATAGTACTGAAAATAAGAGCTGGTAAAAGAGTCTTCGAGAGAAAGATTGATGTCCCTTTCCAAAAGGATCATTACCGATAGTGGATGGGCCCTGTGACGTAATCGTCTTTAAGTCTGCCGCAGCTTAGAACAGCTAAGACATGTAATAAATATGAATTTTATTATATTCACAAGGAACCATAAAAGTGGAGAACGTGTTATCCAAAAGCCCAAAATCGAACTAACATTATCATTAACAATAACAATGTAAACCAAATGTTTACATTGAAACGAAAAAATTTAAAGTCGTGTTGGCCCGAAAAGCCATTAAATATTTCGCTTCAATGTAAACAAAACAACGTTTTTAAAAAAAATAAGATAATAAAAGCTGAAATCAAAGCGTACAAATATTATTTAATTAAGTACCTTTCGCTGTTAACTAACCAACGTTTTCCTACAACCAAACCCGGTTAGAAGACTCAAGCGAGCTGACGTGCTGCCTTAATAAGGAGAGATAGAGCAGTGGCTCTACCTCGCCAAATCTCGAACACTTCCAACTCACCTGATTATAGTCTAGACGACTGATCGCAGGTTATCAAAGAGGAAAAGAAAAAAAAAAAAAAAAAAAAAAAATATATTAAAGTTTACGTGAGGTTTGGCACCGACTTCAAAGGGTGAGTCAAATGTAATCTGTACGTGAACGGGTTATTTTTCGATTTTTAGTTTTACTGAAGTCGGTTCTTTTTTTTGTTAAAATTTTTTTTTTTCGCTTTTTAGTGATTCATATAAAATACTTATGGCGGGGTGATCAGGGAGGTCTTGAAGGAATGCATCTCGTTTTAATTATCTCCTAACTCCTAACCGTTAAGGAGTTGTACCTTCCATCATCAGTTCAGCATTGGAAGATGATGACTACCATATGCAAATACTTAAATAGTTTTAGAAAATATATGAAAAATATTATGACTGCCTATAAAATTTCAGGAATTCCTTCGATTCCTCATACATCTCGTCATCCGATCTTCACCAAAATTTTATGGGACCAACCTTGAGATGTCTATTAATGAACCTAAAAAGAATTTTCCAAATCGACTCATAAATGACGGAGTTATGAGGTAACAAACATAAAAAAAAAAAAAAAAACATACAACCGAACTGAGAACCCCCTCCTTTTTTTGAAGTCGGTTAAAAAATAATGGAAATACGCACAAAACTGTGGTCAATTTTGGGTGGCGTTTATAAATATAATGTATTTCCATTAATTTTTATCTTAATTCTTGTTTTGAATCGATTAGTCCGAGCTATAGTTAACAGTAAAACCTACACAATAAAAAACCTACAAAACTTGTACTCCAGGACACCATAAAATCTACTGCTTTTTAACGTTTCAATTTTTATGTCCAATGAATAAAACAAAAGTGAAAATAGTAAGTTGAATAAGCAATTAATAGAATTAGGTGTTAAATGGCTTTGTTTAAATGCATACTAATCTTTCATTTTTCAATGAAAAAAAAAACAATACGCAAGTAAGTAAAACAGGTTAACCCTAATTTACTAGCACTAGCACGTTATTGTATCGCGGATTAGCAAAGCAATATTGTTTTTATTGAAATCGAAAGTGCCTTGGCTGTTAGTGAGAGGTACATTTTATTCAGTTTGATCGTCCATAATCGCTCGATCTAGATAGTTCAGTCTACTGTAAGACTATTGATAAGATAATAAAGTAATTGATCATTGTTCAAGTTGGACATTGAAGTAATGAATAAGCCAAAGCAACAGATTTAAGTTGAATTTTCAGATATGACAATGAAGCGAAAAAAAAATGATTTGGGTGGGGTTCGTACCCGCGTTTCCTACGGCTTTCTATACCAACAGCGTCTTACCTATTAGACCACTGAACCGATGCGAGAGCCTGAATTTTTACTAGTTTTTATTTAACTTGCAATAGTTATGTTTGTAACTATGTGACTATGTTTCTACGGGTGGAATATTGCAACTCAATTTTGAAGCAGATGTCTTCAAAAGATTGAGCTGAAATTTTGAATACCAACCTTAAGTAGGTACAATAATGTGGTACCATGGGAATTGGGATTGGTCTGATGATGGAGCCGGAAGGTGGCCCAAGAAACTCTGTAATAGATAAACCAAGCCTACCGAGTTTGGGGTCTTTAGAATCGTCTTAGTAAGCAATAGATGGATAAACAAAGAAAAGTACAGTCGGCTGTAAAAGCTTGTCACAAAAATGTTTTTTTTTTTACGGAAACTTATTCAACCAGTTGCTTTATTTATTGCCTTAAGATGGCATCGTAGCTCCATATGTAGTAAAGATACTGACTCTATGGTTGGCACTGTCGTCTCAAACTATGTTTAGAATTGACAGTAACGATGTGCTAGATCCAAACTAGTTTTTTTTTTATCTATAGCAAATAAACTTAGAAAATACCCTTGTACCGTAACATTCCTTCTGATTTTCGTAGAACCCACCTTAATGAATAATGACCGACCGATGTCACCTCTAGAAGTAACTGCGAATGCGCGCCAATTTTGCCTGAACAAACAAATTCGTGCTGGTGCTAATATAGCGTGCTCGTGGCGCGCAGTAAGCATAGGTATAGAATAATATTTTTAAGTTTTTATAAATAGTACAATTTACGTTACCTAGTGAACAATAAAATCCAACAGTTGACAAATGGAAGACAATTTATACAACTGTCCCATTTCCGATGTCATTTCAGTTGGAATAGTAAAAATTTTCGTAAACTTTGTATTTTTTACTGTCTTCTTTGATTACATTCAATTTGCGGAGTGTCGTTTACTCAAGTGATGATTTATTTAGGTAGGTAATTGAAATACGTTTCAGTTAACAATAGAAAAGGGGTCATGCATGTTAATGTTTTAATGTAAATAATTGTCAAATTAAAACTAATACGAAATTATAAAAATGAAATGTCCAAAAATCATTGAAAAGGCTATCTGGAGCTCACTGAATCGATTTTCTTTATGTTTGTATGTATGTACGAGTATGCTAAAATGGCGGGACGATTTTAATTATTTTTGGTATGCAATTAATCCCATTACGAAAATGCAAAAAAGTCATTACCCACTTTTTCTTCCGCGCGGACCATCGTTAGCATAAAAACAAGCAGGGGTGAACTTAAAGTTAGAATAATGATCTCTTCTAGATAACCTTTGATGGGTAGCTGAGTATAAATGAAATTCTTAGATTTGAGAAAGCTTTGCAAAACAGTAATGACGACACAATCATAAACCATTAGACTAAAGAATAAATAGCAATAAATATTACACAGAAACATCAACGTATGTTATACTTTAGTACAGTGCGTGAGCTGACAGAAAATTCGAGTTTTTGCCTATCTCGCTCGCTCTTACGCGATCCAGATAAGAACCTTTCAGTTTCCACCCAAACCCAAATCCCAATCCGAAAGCTCACGGATTGTATGTAGTAACTCTGGGACCTAATACGAAAATGCCTTTTGAGAGATCTCCAAACGTCAAATGTCTATTAGATAACAGCGATATTGCCTTTGAAGTGTCATTGATATGCGATGAGCTAAAGTGACATATCTCAGCTCAATTTTGGAAATACGAAGGCGATAATGTTTGTCAAAAATGCTATTTATGCATATAAATTGCTGTTCTTAACGAAACGTAACTGACTAATTTCACGCACTATACCCGGTCAAGTTAAGTATGCGCTCTGTTATCTATGCCGTCACATACAAAGGAGACGCAAATTAAGCGCGAACGGATTGGCGAAGTTGCGATGTTCTAGGGATATCGTCACTTGTCAAGTAGGGACACTTCAAAAGTGACGGATGGCGATGTAATAGAGAGATCTCCATCATCTCTATAAAATTTATCGAATCACCCACCTGCACCTCTAGCATAATTATCATACGCGACTATTTCTCGCGCGAGATAATTACCTGTCTCTTTCTGTGCAGTAATGTCAGAAAGTGACGGGTAGCGCTATGTCGCGCGACAAGAGTCGCGAAGCACTGTTGTGCTAGACGGACTGGTTTATGTATAAAACTATGTGACTTTACTTACAAGTTCTCTTTGCGATAGATGTTACTGCTTTAATAATAATAAAAAAAAGGAAATCTTCGATAGTTTCCAATATTATATATTTTAAAGTACCTACTCGCACCGACCGTCAGTATAGTAAGCTTAGTTTCATATTTAACTTTACTTTATCATATTGTTCTTTTACGTTAGTTACAAAGTCTATTTACATCGGAAATATTGGAAGTATCTTTGGTACATTATTTGCCGGGAAGTGTAAATATTTACTCGGAACTGTAAGCTCGGTAGATAATATTTGATTGGGTGTTTCCTTATACTTCTATTTGTGTTGTCAAATGTAAATTTTAGATAAAGGTTTAAAATTAACGTCATCAGATCATCATATCATATTATTCCTGGATATTACAATATAATTAAACTTTTTCATTTTGATGTTGTATTTATTATTTTTGTCTATGATCATACTGTATTATAATTTGTGAGAAGTTAATGGAGTGTTAAGTTGAAGCGATGGTATTTATGGTATTTTTATTGTGTTAGTTAAGAAGCCTAATTCCTTTTAAATTTTTTTTTAATTATGACAAACATATTGATAATTTCAACCTTTTTAGGGTTCCGTAGCCAAATGGCAAAAAATGGAACCCTTATAGATTCGTCATGTCTGTCTGTCTGTCTGTCTGTCTGTCCGTCTGTCCGTCCGTATGTCACAGCCATTTTTTTCCGAAACTATAAGAGCTATACTGTTGAAACTTGGTAGGTAGATGTATTCTGTGAACCGCATTAAGATTTTGATGCAAAAATAAAAAAATAATAATAAATATTGGGGGCTCCCCATACTTAGAACTGAAACTCAAAATTTTTTTTTTCATCAAACACATACGTGTGGGGTATCTATGGATAGGTCTTCAAAAATGATATCGAGGTTTCTAAAACATTTTTTTTCTAAACCGAATAGTTTGCGTGACAGACGCTTCCAAAGTGGAAAAAAGTTGGTCCCCCCCCCTCTAACTTCTAAAATAAGAAAATGAAAAATCTAAAAAAAACATATGATGTACATTACTATAAAAACTACCAACGAAAATTGTTTTGAACGAGATCTAGTTAGTAGTTTTTTTTTAATACCTAACTTTGCAAGTTTGCACCTAATTTATATGGGGCGCTATACATACCAGGTGCAAACTTAACTTAAACACTTAGGGATGGAAAGTGTTTGTACGGAACCCTCGGTGCGCGAGTCCGACTTGCACTTGGCCGGTTTTAAGTGAATACTTTTCCCAGAGTTCTAGATAGTAACATAGCTATTTCATGCTCTCATTGCATGCAGTCGAAAATAAGTTGAAAAAAAAAACAGTTTTCTGCGTGAATTTTGACAACTTCAAGTACCTAGTTTTTTAAACAAAGATTATCAATTAAAAATTCAAACTGTAGGTTTCAAATATATACCAATAAATCTCAATAGCCCTGTTCGAAGTAGTAACATTGATAAAATGTTACTAATAACATTATGGAAGGTCCAACTCCTTAATAGTTAGGAGTGAGGGGATAATTCTTGGGAAATACAATTTCTTGTCGTTGAAATTGGTTATTTTTTTGTGAAAAAGTGATTATCTGGCCATAGTACAAACACTGTTTTGTTTGGGTAGATCAATATGTGTAAGATCGTCCCCTAATTGGGTCGCCGTGACGTGGTACGTTGAGTCGACGTGACGTGAATATCGCCGGAAAATCTTTGTAAATTAAACTACCTTTAAGCTGCGTTTCCACTGACGGTGCGGAACGGATAGAGAGCAAAAATAGGTTTTTTGTCATAGTAAAATTTTCTATGACAAAAAAACGGTTTTGGATCCCCTAGACCATACTTGGTTAGCCCAGCTCCACATTAGTCGAAACGCACTTTATAGATTTAATAAAAATCGTAGAAGCATCTTGTATGACAAGCTGTATTTTGCAAATGTGCCGCAAGATTTGAGCAATTATGTTTAATATGAAAAAAATGGTCATAATTATTCGACCGAGCGAATTCAGCTTGGATTTTTTTTTCTTTTCTGTCTGGCTGTTCTCGCCTACAGGTCGCATTTCTCACCCGATTTTCGTGAAATTTTATGAGCAAGCAGGCAGGCAACGATAAGTACAGGTATATAGAATTTTCTTGTAGTACTTATTAAATTCAAAATGGGGTTGAAGATGTAGAAATATCATAAGTTATACCAGCCTTTAAAAAAAATGGTTGCGACCTCAACAGCTCTCGGAACCACGAATTTAATCTATAGTACTATGTAGGTACTTGAGTGACAATACAATATATTATTTTACTCGGTGTTATCTCAAGTGAATAAACGCGGTCTGGGGTGAAAATATGTGATAATAAATAAAATAAATATCATAGTACGCTTTTAGCTTTGTGTGGCTTTATTGACATGTGGCTAAATCCCTTGTTGTGCATTTTAAATCGTTTGTAATCCCTCGATTAATTTATTTAAACTTATGTTTATTGTTACCATTTCTGGTCGGATTTTCGCGTTATTAAAGAATAAAATTCGGTCCATGAAACTGCCTAATAGAAATCAAAATATTTTACTTTCGACGCTAAACCGCGAATTTACATTTAATTTTCATACAACACCGACACAGAATTTAAGAGGCCCCGTATTTTTTGGTTATTACTTTGTAATAGACTATTTTTGCATTAATTTATAGATTTTTTACATTTCTATTTTTATGAAGATAAGGTTATGTGAAGTTTCATTAACAGCGAAAAAAATTTATGGTCCCAAGATTACCTTCAAATTTGTACTCGCTTTTTGAAAGCAGAAGGCAGACCACATCCTTTCATCTTCCGCGAAGCCAACCTCCTCGCTAATCCTAGAAAATGTATTATATGAATATTATACAGTAGCATAAAAGCCTCCCAAAAGTAATTTATGTTATAACATCTGTCATGTACTTTATACTTTTACAACACAGAACTCCGTAGTAAAAGGGGAGTAACATTTTTTCCACGCAACAGCGCTTTTAATACAAATAAGCCGATAAAAAACGGGCAGAGTTGGTTGTTTCACACGAAAAATGCTTCTTTATTTCCCTCGTTGCTTGGATAAATCGTGTGCGGCCCCGTTTACATTATAAATAAAATCGGTATAAAAGAGTTTCGCGAAAGATTTAATAGACAGTTGTTGCTGGATGTGACAAGTTCATTTGGGTCATACTGGTAAACGGGAAGAAGGGTCTTGGCATAGTTTTTTTACTTGTGAAGCCCGCGTGATTGTAACAGAACTTAGTTATGCGAGGATTCAGCTATGCCGAGATTTTCCTAGTGAAATACAGCATAAGATTTTCAAAGAGGGTTTACTACCTAAAATTTACCCTTCAGGCAGGCCATATGCCTATTTTCGGCGGCAACACAGCATGCTTATTGATCCTATCTGTTTCTGGCAATCTTTAACAAATCAAACCGTCTTGTAAAATAAATTATCAACAGTTACTTCTCTTCATAGCGTGTTAATTACTGGCAGTCTCTAGGCACAATATGAATATTACTAAACATACTCTCACAAAAAGTCAAATAAATCAACGTCCTTGGAAAATAAACGGTAATATTGCTGAATGAATACGTTATACTTAATAACATAATATGGTCACCTGAGGCAATTGCGACTATAGAGGCAAATGCGACTTTTGATGGTATTATAAAAACCCCTACTTCCTAAAGTTGGGAATATTATAATGAAAATATACATATATTTGCTCGTCTAATCGATGGCCGTTATGTGGCAGAAAAGTTCTTGAGTGGCGACCGCGGACCGGAACACGCAGCTTAGAAGGCCCCCCCCCAACAAGGTGGACCGACGACCTGGTTAGGATCACGGGTAGAAATTGGATGAGGACGGCGCAAGATCGATCGTTGTGGAGAACTTTGGGGTAGGCCTTTGTCCAGCGGTGACGTACCTATCGGCTGACATGATGATAGTATGACGTAATCAAATGTCATATTTGCCTTTATAGTCGCAATTGCCTCAATACCTTACTAATTTTAATGACCGTAAAAGCTAAACTAGATAACCACCCCTAAATATACAGTCCGGAACGACTTCGACCCGCTCAAGGTCACGCGTGACCCAAATCTTCAGAAAGCCTGCTATTATTTCAGCCACTTCCAGCACACCTATACTAAGCCCCCAAGTAAATTACACAAGTATTATGCCTTATCCGCGAGTGTTCCGATAAGTACGCCCGAGAGTTCTACAGATATTAATCATCCCGCTCACATTGGATTTATTTTTAGGGCTACGGAAGGAATATTGAATTTAATGGAATCAGGGAAGATGAATACCTTTATCTGTTTGTTGTATGGTTTGTAGAGGATTGTCTTTAAGCCCCGTGAGTCTTTGTCTGTCGGATTTGTATGAATTAAACATGTTTGAATTTAACAGTTGAAGGAGTTTTAATGCTTCAAATGAAATTTTCAGCGATATGTTGTACTGATTGCTGTTTATATTTATATCTGATAGATTCAATAGTACTTATCAGTTGTATTTTACGCAATTTGGAATACCGCGTCTCCCGAATGAGCTTACCTACACTATGAATTCTACTCCAAACCTACTGATTGTTTATTTTTGTCGTATTATCTTTTAAACATATGTATTTTTTAATTCTTCTACGACACATTAAGTACCTATCTGGGCGGCTGTATAAATTGTTCCTTTGAAATAAACTTAAAAAAAAAGTAGTCGTGAATTTCACAGCTATTAATCCGAGTACTTATAGGTATGTAGAAAACCAAACAAATGTGTTTGCTGTACCTTAAATAATTATCTCAAAAATGACACCATACACAAATTAATCAATAATATCGTTAACCTTTTAAAGTATTATCTCATTGTGAATTCACCTTCTCGTAAATGACATTGAGTCTAAATGTTTTATAAATGTGGTTCCGCTCCCATTTCCTTTTTATTTTTCCGTAATCAAAAAAATCACTGATTCTTTTTCACATGACTCGTTTGTTCTAACAGCAAAATGAATTTGCTCGATTTCACCCGAACCGTTGTTTTACTGATTTTTAGGGTTCCGTGCCCAAAGGGTTCAAAGGGTGTTAACGGGACTATATTACAAACGTCCGCTATTTGTCTGTCCGTCGGTCACAATACTGTATCTTTTCAACCACAATAGGTACATTTAAACTTACACGAGTTAAACACATTATTATAACAAAACGGGACTTAATCGCATTTAAATTAGATTCGTCCCTTCAAGACCTTGAACATAACATCACGTTCGGAACATCGAGGTAATTATACAAACAATAAGTAATTCTACAAATGTATAAAAGGTAGAACTAACTAACCATTTTGGCTCAGTGACCCAAACAGTTACGGCTAAGATACTGTATCTTAGCCTCCGAAACGAGAGTTCGCCACTGTCCTGAGCCTGCGCAGTTTCTCGCCAGTTTTCGGCTTGAAGCTTACGCAGATCCACTTCCACTACGTTTCCCTGGCGGTACCTGGGACTACCGACCGTTTGTCGACTGGTTGGTTGCCCCAAGAATGCTCTTTTTGTCGCGCGATCCCCTTACATTCTTTGTAGGTGACCAAGTCTATGGGACTTTATCTCTCCTCCAATGTTCGGCTAGGCCGTCTGCTGCTCTATCTCGGCGTTGGTACGGATCCGCCACGTACCATCATTCCTCTTGGTAGATCCCAGGATCTTCTGAGGCACTTTGTGTACAATAGGTAGACTAAAATATACCGAAAATAAAATGTAATTAAAAATTAAAGGGTGTTCCCATACACAAATATATTTTATTTAGGATTTCCTTCGTTTTTTGCTCTAACCATTGAATTGTAATAGGTACTTGAAATTTTCATAGAAAATGTATCATTATGGCCAATTAACAAATACAAAAAAGTCAGTAAACAAAAAGATTTTTATTTAATGGTAGGGAACCCTTTGTGAGTGAGTCCGACTCGCACTTGGCCGGCTTTTTATCCGTATTCGTATTTGCCTCTGCATATTACATGTCCGTAATGAATGCGAAGCTTTGATTTGTTCGAGGGCACTTTTGGTAACAAAAAGTTGAGTTTTATTTACGATGTATATTTCAATTTTAGCGCCGTTCACTGAGTGAATTGTATCAGTTACCATATTAAATTATTCTTCAAATTTTCATCGAGTGTATAATTAAATTGTTTTTGCACAACAATGTTCATTTGTGTGTTAATTAGTAACACCACTACGTGGTATAAAACAAAGTCACTTCCTGCTGTATCTGGCCCTATGTATTCTAAGATCTTTAAAACTAATCAACAGATTTTGATGCAGCTTTTTTAATAGATAGAGTGATTCAAGGGATGCATAATTTATCAGCATTGCACCCGTGCGAAGCCGGGGCGGGTCGCTAGTTATTAATAAACACGATACTACACTAACACGTGCATGACTAAGATTATGAAGTTCAAACCCTTACAGTGACAATTAAATACTCGCTAGCAACTGCGTAAAGGACTTGAATGAATGAAATTTTCTTTATTGCACGATTATGGAAAATTCACATTGGTGAAGATGTTGCAATTTTCGTTGAGTCGCATAATCTACCCATTAGAGCATGCAATAGTGGGTTGAAATTGTAAATTAAATATTACACATATCATTTTAATTCTGACCAATCAATATAGACAATGGCTTAAATAATTATATTAATACGTTGTGACAGCACATTAACAATATATAAATTTGATTATTAAACTTGTCATGCATTTTATTCAGCTTAATGTTTAAGTCATAACTATTGTACAAAAATAATAATTAAGTATATATCTTCAATGTCAAAAGTGATTTTATCTACTAAAATAATGATTAACTAACAGTATTATTAAATTTCAGGTCACATTCAAAATATTCATTTAAATTATAAAAACAATTCTGGGCTAAAATTTGTTTTAATTGTTTTTTTTTTTTTTTTTATGTCATAGGGGGCAAACGAGCAAACGTATCGCCTGATGGAAAGCGATTACCGTCGCCCATAAACACCTGCAACACCGGCGGAGTCACGAGTGCTTGCCTACCCGGAGGACGAAGATAGAATGCCTCTATGCTAGTAATTTCACCGGCTATCTTACCGTTTAAATTTGTATGGAGAATAGTTGTACAAAGCCACCGCTAGGGACGCTGAACTATTCTCCATACAAATTGTTTACGCTGTTTACTAGTGAATACGGCTACGATAACGCATGATACTGTTCAAAAATTCTCTATAATATACATATTAACGTATGTGAGTCCTAGGAAAGTTAATAAAAATAATCCATATGAAGCCTTACATGAAAACTATTTACTTAAGAAAATAAGTAGTTTTATCGGCAGAAACAGGTATAAACTCGGCCTAGTGTGAGTCGGATTCGCGCACCGAGAGTTCCGTACAAAAACTTCTCATCTTAACTGGCCGGGTTAAGTTAAGTTTGCACCCGGTGTGTATGACGCCGCATAAAAATGAGGTTCAAAGTTAACGCAACCGATCACGGTTGTTGTATGGGAGCCCCACTCAAATATATATTACCCTTTGGGTACGGAACCCTAAAAATAGTTAAATCCTTAGTTCTGCGGTAAACGAAAAGGATTTGGCATACTACGCCGCTTACTGAGGCTCTGGGAAAATCCAATCCTAAGAAAATCTTTTCACGCGCGTTAACTTGGTAGTATTAGGTAGTAAGAAAGTGTTGTAGGAACAGTTCGTATTTCTTCTCAGCCGCATGGTCAGTATTACATTTTCTCAGTATCCAAAATCAACTCTGAAACATTGTTTCCCATCTCTAACGTTTCGCCAAATTATCATTCAAAGTCAAAAGTCAAAGTCAAAATATTCTTTATTCAAGTAGGTAAGCTACAAGCACTTTCGAATCGTCAGTTACAGAGAGCAGAGCAATTTATTGATAGAATTATTACTAAAAATAAAATAAAAAACGTAAAAAACAACATTATAGAAATAAAAGAAAAATCCCAAAAAGGATCGTCAACAAATAAAAACTTATACAAATAAAAAACGGAGGATAGAATGTTTCTAGAATAAAATTCTAAATGTCAAAAAGTATATAATAATAATAATTAAAATATCAGTACCTTGATAGGTACTCGTTAAAATAATTACACACAAAATTGCTTTGATTTTAACTAATCTCGCGACACGTTGTCATTCATGTAGTCTTGTGTGCTATAATAGGCTTTATAAATAAGTTTACGTTTTGCATAGTTTTTGTCCGAAAGTATTTTTTCCCTGAATCCCGTAATATTTTCAAGATTTTATACACATAGTTGTAAAGAACCCATTAGGTTAGGATAGATGTTTTATAATTATTCTGAAAAATTAACAGTTTTGGAAGAAAATGACTTTCGGACAAATGAAAATTTGGCGACACGTTACAGACGCAAAAGCTATATTTCGGAGATGAGTTAGTTAGGCAAAATTAGTTTTTCAGATAGGTAAATAATTTTCTCATTAGAGCGGCGTCAATAGAACGGCTTTTTTACTAGTTTCGAGGATTTGAATGAGATGGGATGAACGGATCACGTAAAAACTACAGTAAGTGGCTCATCATATCAAAGAAGGACGAGGACATGTTATGAAGCTTGCCACTAACATCTGAAATGTGGTCTCAGCCTCATATTCAGCCACCGTAATGTAAATATACAGATTGGTAGTGATTTATCGTAGATACTTGCGAGTTTGGTTCTCTTTTCGCTATTCATACATGTTATTTGTAGCCAAAAAAGTAACTTCAATTAAATGCATCGCTTTTCAATGCGAGTTTTTGTCATTTTCACTATGAATTTTGCTATTCTAAGTAAGATCGTAAATTTAATTGCAACAGAAAGTTTCAAATGCGTGCCAGTTAGCGTACATTTTATATTGAAAAATAGCGATATTTTATGAGGATAATAACTACCTATCTTTGTAGATAGGTAGTTATTATACAACAGTATCGTCATATTTCACTACTTTTTGCGTAGGCTTAAATAAAAAAGAAGAAATATGAGCCCGCTTCAGCTAGATGGATTTTCATTTAATTTATTACAGAATATTATACGATACTGAGCAGGCTATTGCATATTTATAGCTTTGACAATACATTTACTCAGCTATATTGAGCAATATTTGGCCCTTACTATTTTAGAAGGATTTATAAAATCTTACTCAAATAAATGCAATAGCGTATGATAAAATAATCTTATTAAAACTTTTGTGTGACATTTTCAAATATTGTATTATGCGGTTTACAATCACGTGAAAGTGTCAGAAACGTTTGAGTGGCCATCACTTCATAGATAGGTAACTGACTTTTCATCTCTCCTGTTCGGAAAGTGTCATTTTCATGAGTAGTTAGCCGGGTGGAAAATAGCGCTTCCATCCCTAGGGCGGAAAGTAACTTTTTTTTTAATTGCCACGGAGTCAAAGATAATTGCCATCTAGATGCACGTCGTGACCAACTCAATTAGGTACAATCTAGTCGGCCGTGACAAGTGGCCATTGAAAAATGGTCTCCAAAGGTTAGATATAGGCAAGCTTAACTTATTTATATTTAATAATTAAATGTAAATTTCATAATACATACATATAATTCCGTCCCACATTTACTGATAGATCGTACATTTATTTCAAAAATAAATTGAAACCATTGGATTTTTTTTTTTTACTTTTTAAATGTTGGCGGTACGTATATCTTAACTGTTTTACTCTATTAAAAATAATAATAATAATGAAAGTTTGCAATGGAAAAAGTGGGCACACGATATTAAATATAAATACCGTGTCTTTGATTGGTTATTAGTTTAAAATGACATGGACATTAATATAACTCACTCATGACCATGTGCGTGTAGTATTTTATTTTCCTCGCAGTCGAAGAGTGTTTAACTCGGGTGAAATTACCCATTTACCCTCTAACTACTGGCGCTCTCACTTCGTTCGAGCGCCAGATATATCTCGGGTGCAATGGGTCACTTTCTACCCTTGGTTAACAATCTACTATTACATACAATTTTTGATTATAATACTACCCAGCAATAGGTTTCTATGTCGCGTTGTCCCTACGTTCCATTCCAAGGCGACATAACGTAAAATTATGTTACTGCCCGTATGTTTCATAATAAAATATTTTTACGTCATCCTAGGCCGTAAGTGGGATTTTCTGCCCTCTACGCGGGAAGAAAATGTCACTTCCTGGCTAAAACAAGACTTAAAACTTTAGACAAACCACAAGCGGTAATCCGCAAAGCCCCAGATTGCATATTTATCTCCTCACCTTCGGTTTGGGTCACAAACATCTGCGATCTGAGACACTAACGAATTAAGCACCCGTTATGTAATGTACTAATGTGTATGAGTCAAACTGACCCCAAACATAGCGTAATATTCACTCCAAAAAGACATCGCATTAGTATAATTACGAAAAAATAGTATATAAATTTTAAATTAAGCTTAATTCGAACCCGTGCAATAAAACACCAGTTTGGAAGAAAAACGGCACTCCCCATCGATACGGGGCTTTACAAATGGCGCCATTAAAATGGGAATATTCGCCGAAATCAATTTGGACCTCGCTTTACAATCGTATATGTGGGAATTAGAAATGGGATATGGGTGTAACTATAACGGTCACGCTCGCTCGTAATACTTATGTGAGCGAAACTCATGCAAGTATTTCTTATCGTATCTTTTTTTTGTAGGCCAATTTTTATATTGTTGTTGATATCTTTTTTTTCTCAGATTTCAGTTCACGCTATGTCCTACAAAATTTTCCATTGTGTTACTAAATATATAGAAATTCTGCACTAAGGCTTAGTACAAAATGAGGAACTCCAAATTTAAAGTAAATAAATCGACAAAAAAAATTGGCGCATGGGCCAATTTATGTTAAATTTGGTGTTTTAACTCAATGGAGATAAAATTTAAGGACATAGTGTGAAATTGGGCTTACCATGGTCAGAAGAAGCAAATTTACCAACTTACCTAACTTTATTGAAATCTGAGAAAAAAAGAAAAAATCGACAGCAAAATAAGAATTGGCCCTTGTATGAGCATTACTTACAACGTCATCTCTTCTGATTTAAATTCTAGAATTTCATCACGCCAAAACGGCTAGACACATTTTAACTTTTAACGAATTTTGGTATGGAAACATCTAAAGACTAGATGTTCGATGATCAAAGATGCGGACAGGTTCCGGAAACCTTAAATTGTTTAAAAAGACTGAACCTAAAACATTTATTTTACTAGATTTATTAATATCGATAGTTAACTGATTTCACAGATTTTAGTATTTTTTTTGGTGGTTATTTTTATTTCCAGGAGAAAAATATCCTGTATATATTTCATTTTTATTGCATAAAAGTAAAGTTTAATGTACAGAAGTCGGAGGCATCCTCTATCATTACTGAGCTATTATTATCACTGATATATAACTTATAAATATTAACACTAGTAACTAATACCTATGTACATTAAATGATAATTAAGTTTAGTATTTGAACATGACAGCAAATGTTGTACACTACATTATATTGTCGTGTGCTTGTTGCACTGAGTGCATTTTGGTGTCGTGGTTAGTACAATTGATAATTATTGTTCAGGTGTAGGTAACCTAAATTTGCATGTGAATATTTCTATATAATCTTCAGGTAACAAACCGTGCGAGGCGACTTTGATTTGCTTGGTCCATAATTCTTTCATGTGTCCGGATGTTCGGATTTTTGGCTGTTCTCGCCTAGCGGTCGCATTTTTTTACCTACCGATTTTCATGAAGTTATGGTTCGTTGATTTCCTTGTATATTTATTGTTCCCTTTGATGTATCCAGTTTGGTGTCCATTAAGCGAAGCTATTTGAGGATTAAGCAATGTATCGATTGGGTCATTGTTAGATTTAGGTTCGAGTCTTTCCAGTGGATACATGCGAAATTGAGGATTTCGGGCCTAAATATCTGATAAGGCTACGCCTTTTCACAACAGAAACGGGACTTTACCACAAATAAATATACTACTGATCCGGCGGTCCCGGGTTCGAATCCCGGCCAGGGCAAATATTTGTGTGAAGAACTCGAATATTTGTGCTTGGGTCATGGTTGCTCTATGCATTTAAGTATATATTTATCTATATAAGTATGTATATCGTCGTTTAGTACCCATAACACAAGCCTTCTTGAGGTTAATTTGGGACTAGATCAATTTGTGTGAGGTTGTCTGATATTTATATATATATATATATATATATATATGACACTACTTGGATATGATGTTACAATCTGGGATATAATATATTGAGATTGAATATATTCAGCTCTTCTAAGAAATTTTCCACACAATCTTAACACAATCCATATATTAAATAACACTAGGTTGGCAGTTACCTGACCATTGTTTAAAGACCAAACGCGAAGCATTGTATTTCTGGAAACCACACTTTAATGAGCGGTAGCATTTTGAGGGGAGACTCCAGAGTTTGCTCCATTTGGGACTAAGGACAAGTTGCCTCGTCAAAAATACACCGTTTAACATTAATGACGTTGCCTGCTCATCTCATAGAGAGACGTCAAATGGACGAATCACACAACCCACACAAATGAACTTTTAAACTTAATGGTAAAATGTCCCCATTTAACAATAACATTTACTCAACCAGTACGTACGGTGTACGTTAAATATATCTTAAATCTAATAAGCAGATTTTTTTAATATATACATATTTACAACCTTTTTTTGTAATTCCAGATACATTTTGAGTAACGCCGGAGACAGTCAAAAGTGTCAGCCAATAAATTGATTTGCCCAAATATCACAGCCTGCAAACATTGTTTGTTAATTTGTCATTTTACCCGATAACAGAATGGCGATTTAATTTTTTACATACACATTAATAACATAGTAGCTGAAGATTGACACACATAGGCTACTTCTCAATTCTTCCCGGAAAATGCAGCGTTTCTAGTTACACCACGTGGATGACGCCGCAGGAAAATTCTAATATACGACGGACAAAATTATGCCAACGCAACTAACGTTTTTTTAGTATGTCTATGTTCATATTGTTTATCAAATCAACAAGTGCCATCTCCTGGGAATTTTGCAGAAGTTGCACAAGGCACCAATAGGAACACACCTACTCGAGACAAGTACGGCTATTGTGACTTACGTTAATGATTCTGTGAGACTCTTCATATTTCTCAAGTTTAATATTTACATGTATTAACCAAGTATAATGCCTTAACAGAGGGTCAACAAGTGAAAAAACTCGAGAGTACTTAATACTTTTGGCTCAACTGGACATAATACCTCTGATATATTTAAAGCCTGACCAAAAAGAGTACAAATTAAAAAGTGGCAATACTGTAATGTCGTCGCTTTCTAATCAATCTAAGAAAGAGGGGACGACACTACAATATTGCCACTTTTTAGGGTTCCGTAGTCAACTAGGAGCCCTTATAGTTTCGCCATGTCCGTCTGTCCGTCCGTCCGCGGCTTAGCTCCGTGCTCCGTGATCATTAATTAGTACTAGAAAGCTGAAACTTGGTATGAGTACGTTAGTACTCTTTATTATACTGTGGTGTGATTATGGGCTATGTATCACGCCGACAAAACGGTAAAATAAAAACTAAAAAAATTTTTTTTTTCGGGTACCTCTTGAACACCTAAAGTGGGGGTGAATTATTTGTTACGTTTCAACACCAGTGTGTGGGGTGTCGTTGAATAGGTCTTTTGAAAATAATAGGGGTCTCCAACATTATTTTTTGATAGTCTTGTAAATATTCGCTCCGAAAATAAAAAAGTAGCGTCCCCCCCCTCTAACTTTTCAACCACGGGTCAAAAATTTATGGAAAAATTCATGAACATGAAACCTTATAAGTACTTTCAATGAAAATTATATTAAACGAAATCGGTTGAGCCGTTTTTGAGTTATCGCAAAATTCATAAATTTTCTTAATAGGACGTTAGTTGACTTCCAGAAGGTAATAAGTACCTAATAACAGTTACTTTGGCGTTTACGACCTTTATATAGAGCTTGAAATCTTTCTCGTAACTTAAGTCTATGGTGAAGGATGAGCAACTACGGAACCCTACACTGAGCGTGGCCCGACATGCTCTTGGTCGGTTTTAATTTCTACTCTTTTTGGTCAGACTGTATAACTGGAAGGTGCCCGCAACTTCGTCCGCGTATTCTTTTCTTTACTGTAGTCGGGTAAAAGTATTCTATAAACATCTTTGCGTTCTATAAACATCTAAGCATTGGAAGACCGCAAGCCAGATGGTCGGACGACATTAGAAAGACGGCAGGGCCGACCTGGAGTAGGATCGCCGCATCAAGATCAGCTTGGAAATCCATGCAAGAGGCATATGTCCAGCAGTGGACGCATATATGCTGAGAAGAAGAAGAAGAAGATCTTTGCATGTCCAGCTATACTTGTACCACAATCATTTCGTGATGTCTTCCAGCAGATGGCACTGACGCCGCGCGCCCATTAACATTCTGCATCACAGTGTTAAGATATTTACTGAAATAATGACCATCCATAGAAAGCTGATTTTCAATCTGATTTTAGAATTTTATAATAGCATATAGACTATCCGACTAGCTACTACCGTAAAACGGGGTTACTTTGATAGATTTAAAATGGTTATAAAAACGCAAATATTCATAGTGCGATTGAGCAAATGAAGTAAAAGGTTAGGTCATTGTTGAAGGTAGGTATTGCATTGCCACAGAGAGTACAAAGAAATAAGGATATGATGTAAAAACACTTTTCCAAAGTAGCCCCTGCATTTTAATGTAACCCCGTTTTACGGTAATGTTGATATCGTTTTATTATGTATTTTTATGTATTTCAAATTTATGGTACTCCCCTACTTGACCTAATATCGCAAGTGCTAATATTATTACACCTATCAACGTTAGCTCTAATTTTCATTAGCCCTAATGTCATTTCACCTAATTTTTATACCCTAATTAGTTGTTAGACCTAATAATCCAATGCTCTAATAATGATTTGTACTAATTGTCAACAATACTAATATGAAATAATCTAATAATTACCACACCTAATGATTATTAGACCTAATCATTACTGACACTAAATGTCAAGAGTACTAAAGATTATTAAACCTATTTTTACGTTAAAACAGAAGATACGGATTTGGACAAATATCGAATTGGCTGAACCCCGAAAACTGTAGGTTAGGTTAGGTTTCTATTGTGACAATGTATAGCGGAGCGAGCGAAGCGAGCGGAGCGTCAAAAGATTCCCATGTACATCCTGAGTCTGGGTACCCCTTATCTTGCACAATCTCTATTGTCCGAAATACACTTCGCATAATCGTTTTCGCACAATCATTTTTAGCCGAATGATACTATCGCATAATTATATACTCACCACAATTGTTATGTCGCATAATATTCATTTGGCACAAATTTGTATAGCAGAATACTAATATCGCCAACTTTAATTTTATGTAGCACAATATAAGTCCCGCCGAATTTATTGCGGCATAATTGTACCATAGCATACCCACAGAACTGAATCGCTGCCAGAAAACAAAGTTAGGTTAGGTTGAAACTGTGTCCCTCACAGAAACGAAGGCAAGGCAGGTAAGTAAGGCAGGTCTGACTTGGCTTAGGTTAGGTACGACGACGAGCGAAGCGAGGAGGAGTGTTAGGTTGAACTGTGACCCTAACGAGCGAGCGAAGCGAGCGAGCCGCGCAGGTCCGACTTGGCTTACGATTCCTAACATTACCAATTTCACCTTAAGGCAGATCCGACTTGGCTTAGGTTAGGTACGACGACGAGCGAAGCGAGGAGGAGTGTTAGGTTGAACTGCGACCCTAACGAGCGAGCGAAGCGAGCGAGCCACGCAGGTCCGACTTGGCTTACGATTCCTAACATTACCAATTTCACCTTAAGGCAGATCCGACTTGGCTTAGGTTAGGTACGACGACGAGCGAAGCGAGGAGGAGTGTTAGGTTGAACTGCGACCCTAACGAGCGAGCGAAGCGAGCGAGCCACGCAGGTCCGACTTGGCTTACGATTCCTAACATTACCAATTTCACCTTAAGGCAGATCCGACTTGGCTTAGGTTAGGTACGACGACGAGCGAAGCGAGGAGGAGTGTTAGGTTGAACTGCGACCCTAACGAGCGAGCGAAGCGAGCGAGCCGCGCAGGTCCGACTTGGCTTACGATTCCTAACATTACCAAGTTCACTTTAAGGCAGATCCAACTTGGCTTAGGTTAGGTACGACGACGAGCGAAGCGAGGAGGAGTGTTAGGTTGAACTACGACCCTAACGAGCGAGCGAAGCGAGCGAGCTGCGCAGGTCCGACTTTGCTTAGATTAGGTAGGTATTTTGTTGTTTCGTATTAATATTGAGTCAGACTTTTCATTTTTCGGTGTATTCAAATAATCATGCGAACGGAATATTATGCCATATAAATTTCGGCGACACAATTATTCGACCATAGGAAAGGGTATTGTTCTAATCAACATTATGCCAATGTACTATTCTGCCAAAGAAACGTGTGCGTAATGATAGTAGGTATGCCAAGAAATTTAGGCAAAAAGCAATTGTGCGAAATGATGATTGTGCCAATGGTTGCTATGCGAAACGAAAATATGCCAATAAATTTTGTGCAACACATTAGTAACCCCCTGAGTCTATGGCAATTCTGACTCCACGTAGTCTTGCCTGTCCTTCTTCTACCCTAGTGTTATTCCAAAACCGGAGGCGTGGAGGTGGAGGTAGAGCAGCCCTCGCCTTAGGTTTATAGATAAATAGGTTTAATAAAATTTAGGTTTTAGCATTATTAGGTATTATAATATTAGTAGTCTAAAAAAATCGGCTAAGTGCAAATTAGGGCTAGTGAGAATTCGGTATGAAATAATTAGGTATTATGAAAATTCGGAATCCTGAAATTAGGTCTATTCATTAATTAGGATGAATGAAAATTCGGGTTAGTGATTTTAGGGTTACCAAAATTAGGGCCAATGAAATTAGGATGAAAGTTTTTCGGGCTAACGGAGGGGAACCAAGATTTGAGGATTAGCAAAGCAATATGCAAAATTATTTTTTTATTTTATTCTATTATAATTGTGGTATAACGGAAAGTTTATCAAGGAGCAGATTCGCATAAAATTCTTAAACTGTAATCAGACTTGGAACTCCCGGGTCAATTAAACCGTCCCCACAATAAAATTTGTATATTAAACAGGTACGATTTTATCCCTTTATAAATGAATTTAATGTCCGCCCCGATATTACCATAATTAACAATTTGCCAAAGACAAACTTGTAGGAAACAATCCATCAATTCTCGTTGGAAATTCCCCGAATTTCCAAAACCAATTATGCGACAAACGGGGATGAAAGAGGGGTCGGACTGCCGGGCACTGTCAACCCATGTTCCACCTTCAACCTAATACACTTTTAAATAGAGTTGAAAAGGGTATAACACTTTCTTACTGTACCAATAGGAATGTCCCAGCGAGAACAGACTTTCATCCGTGTGACATTAGGACTTCATTAATGTCTTACATGTATTGAAAGTACAAAGAGTTGTTTTATTGTCAAGCCATTACGTCATATTTATAATAGAAGACATACCTTGTATGATTATAGGAAATAAATGTAATCTAAAACAAGTTAACAATATTATTGATGGCTTGTTGACTAAAAATGCCTATACGTATTTTCTTAGGTATTTTCTATTTATTCAAATCGGTTTTGGCAGCAGACTTCTGAATTTGGAAATGATGAGCCAATTCGTTTTTGCAGAACATCGTAGTGGATGGACAAAGATGTTAGGTTTATAAATCGGGGAGTTTTTAAAACCAATTATGTGAGAAAGACTTTGGACTCCAACGAAATGAACAGTCAGCTAACGAACTGGTCTATCACTTTTGAACCTTAATAAACATAATCAGTGTCGAAACGTAGACCAATTTCTTGGCTTACTGTACCAGCAAGAACAGACCATTTATCCATCTGACATGATAGTTGTTTTTTATATAGCTTTTTGCATGTAACATCTGTCATCTGATTGCATTTTATGTATAACCCAAATTCGATATTAAAACGTACTAAGATGAAACGTACAAACCTATGTGAGATAGAGTATATAGGCCTTCATTACTGGTTTTCTTGTGCAAGCTTCCAAAACCCAGGGAATTTCAAATCTGAAGTTTCTGGAATTTGGAATTAAACCTATCCTTATAGAATGCGGTCTAAAATCAAATGAAAAATACAGATTTATACAATAAACTTCTTTGAACGCATCCCCTCTCAAATTTCAAATAGAAAGCCTATTACTTTCCTGCTCGCACAAATACAGGTTAACACGAGAGAGAGAGAAAGACACTCTAGGAACTTCGAATTTCAAACTTCAGAGTAACCTTTGTAGCCGTTAACTGGGTGAACGTTAAACGCGGCCGCGGTTTTTCTGTTTGTTCTAAATTTGAACGTTCAGTAAGTACCTTTTGTCAGTTATGGAGCATTCATTTGCCTGTTTTTACGAAAATCGAAGTCGATGTTCATTTGTTTCACGTTTATACGTCTTTATTTCGCAACTCGATTTTGTTTAAAAAGAAAATGGGGAACTTTAAGTGCCTTATCTACAGTGATCGTTATGAACGTGCAATTTTCGTGGCAAAGTGTATGGTTGACAGAAAAAGCGAATATTCACTTATTTATTTTCTAGTTTTACACAATCACTATAAAACAAATACTTGCCTACATAAGGATTACATCTCTAGATAATAAATAGTGGTTGACTGGTAGAGAATGCCTAAAGGCATTAAGTCCGCCATTTGTACTTTTTTTTTGTATTGTGCAATAAAGTTTAAATAAATAAATAAATCTACACTGTACAAAACCTTTTCCGCCCTAAATATTTTTAAAACAATATACGTCAAAATGACATCAATTTGTCATGCATAAACATATAACTGCACCTCTAGCACAACTTGACACGCGACTCTTTCTCGCGCGAGATTTGCTACCTATCCCTTTCTGTACAGTATCGTGTGAGAGTGACGGGTGATGCTATGTCGTGTGACATGAGTCACGAACCATAGTTGTGCTAGACGGGCTGCAGCTGAACATTCGATAACATTACGCAAAGTGTTTATTTTATTATTGTATTAAGCGGTTTACACTCACGTGAAATTGTCCGCAGTACGTGAATAAAGAGTTGGCGCATGTGCGACAAGTGTTGGAGAGCAATGGATACAAGTGGAGACATAGTCAGCGTGTAGCGAACCCGAGTGTAGCGCAACGACCGCAGACTGTGGAAAGAGCACCTGCGTACTTGCCTTATATTAAAGGGGTGACGGATACCATCGGACACATGTTACGCCGCCGATACAGTATTAGAACCTGGTTCCGTCCGTTGACTAAGGTAAGGCAGTTGTTGCGGTCACCTAAAGATAAAGATCCGTTCGGTAGCCCGGGCGTATATGAAATACCCTGTGAGTGTGGCAAGGCGTACATCGGGGAGACGGGTCGTAATGTGTCTGCAAGGTTGTCTGAGCACATACGCAGTGTACGGAAGCTGGACACGAATAATTCCGCGGTCGCTGAACATGTCGTCGAAGCCGGTGCGTCTCATTTTGTCCGTTTCGATAAAGCAAGAGTGTTGGTACGTGAGAAACGTTATATACAACGTAAGGTACACGAAGCTATCGAGATCGGACGGCGCCCGAATTTTAATAGAGACGGCGGTTGGGCTTTACCTCCAGCATGGAAGCCTGTGCTTCCGGCGGCGAAACATATTGTGCGTTTGGACAATCCCGTGGACACCATAAGTCAAGTGTGCGTAATGTCTATTGATGACAAAAGTGACGTTGGAGTGCTGGACGTACAAGTTGCGGGCTTGCAAGCACCCCCCGCCCCCGCGCCATCGGCGCGCGCGCTCAGAGCGGAACGTCGGTCAAAGTATCAGCAGTGACGAGTGTGCCGCGGCGGTGTACGGGCAACCGTCCCTGATGAAGGGCTCCATACGAGTTCGAAACATGTCGGGCCGTTCCTGACAATTTCACGTGAGTGTAAACCGCTTAATACAATAATAAAATATGTCTCACGAAAGTTTTAATAAAATTAGTGTTTATTTTAATCTAAATAAAGGCACGTCGTATCTCGAGTTGATGATAAATAACAACTAACTAACTAACTAACTGAGCGCAACGACCCAAAGTGGATCTTGGCCTCCGATACCAGATCACGCCACGCTCCACGATCCTGAGCCAGCTCTCGCCAGTTAAGGATGCCTAGGTCCCTGAGATCTTTTTGGACTTCATCACTCCAGCGATATCTAGGCCGTCCTACGGGTCTGCGACCACTCGGTCATCCCAAATAAGCGGTTTTTGCGGCGCGATCCTCTCCCATTCTCTCAACGTGCCCGAGCCAGCGGTCTCTCCTATAATATTAGGCTCCCGCACTAGATCTTCGATCTCTTTATTCTTTTTCAGTCTCCAGCTTCCATCTTCTCTTCGGGTCGGGCCCAGAATCTTCCGCAAGATCCTCCTTTCCGCCACTAATAGCTTACTTTCTTCCTTGATGATAAATAATAATCAAGTATTTCAAGTGGAGTCTTAGTAAAAGAGGTAAATATGCCGGAGGGCGTCAATAACTGACTTACTGTCCTTTTATGAAAAAATGGAATAGCATTCACGTTATTATGGCAGACTGAATGTTATAATTATTGTGAATTGTTGTTACTCATATAGTTTTTTAAGTTGATTGTAACTAACCATATATGGGTTTATACCCAAATATTTTTTCAATTCAATTCAATAAAAGTTACGTGCAATATTTTAATAGCTTAAATTACCTTCCCGTGACTTCTGTCAACGTCGAATGGTCATTTAGTTATTTAAAATGGATTTTTCCAATTGTAGTGAACGACTGACGTCAAAATCTGTTGAACAAATTTTAGTAGTTTATTCAGCATAATTGCAGAAGTGATAGTAAATATGTATATAAATGTTATAATTCGTGAAATATAATAATATTTAAAATACTTGAGTATTTATTTTTTTGTCAACCATACTTTGCCACCAATTCAGCACGTTGATACCCAACCAGCAAAATCAGGTCGTATAAACATCATGACAACGTATCTGCGTGACCTGTTAGTCGTGGCATATAGTCGTATAACAGTCGAGTCCTAGTTTATACGACGGGGTTTGGGCACAATTATAGTGCAATTAAGTCGAGTAAAAGTCAACCGAAACAGGGCTTATACAACAGGTATGTTATGTAGAAGTGATATAACAGTCGCGCTACTTCTGATTTTGCATCATAGTGGTCTCTTTCACGACGATTACTCGACTTAATAGCCCACTTACTGTTATTAGAATATATCACTAAGCGATTATTTGGTTCTATAGCGGAGTTGGGGCAGCCTTTATACGACTATTTCAATTTCTTGAACTCATAAAGAAGAAAGCTTAAAGAATTTATCAAAAAAATATAATGTCGAGGAAACTAAAGTGTAGTTTTCCTAAGACTTGTTAAATATTCGAAATTTGTGCCATGGTGTGTGTATAGAAATAGTACTGGGTAGTTCCCTGCAAATTTATTTTAGTGACAAATCATATACTAATTGGTATATAAATTTTGAATGCCCCTTCGTGATTTTGAGTTTTAAGTGATAATTTATGTATTTTTTTTCTTTTCCGAAGAAATTAATTGATCAGCAAGCGCCATTAAGCACCCTCGTTTCACTTACACAACCAGTATGCGACATACAGTCACATACAGCAACTTCTACATCATTATTTGTTCTATAGAGATCATTATAACATTCATTACTCGATATTCTAATAATCGTAAGATAAAGTGCATTTACACAACTTTTTGTAGTGTAAAAGTCATTTAACTCCCTTTTATACCAAAGTATTTTGTATAAAAATTGTAATTGCGCTGACAATATGACTAGTCGTATAATGGCATTATCAAAAACGTTTACACTACTTCTAGTTGCGAAGGAGACATATAATAAACAGCTACAGCATCAATTAGCTGTATAAAAGTAATCTCGTGATTGCTACAGTGCTGTATCATAATTATCGCATTACGAGGTCGTGTAAACGTTTATTTGACATGACTATTTGACTAAATTGCTGTATAAGCCATATTGTAATATAATCAGCTTCTATACGACATGTCGTCACGACGACTACTGTAACATTACCTTTTCCCGACTAAATAGATATATAAGGCCTAGCTTATATGACATTTTTGCTGGTTGGGTAACGATCACTACTTATCTGTCACTTGCGAGCTGCGAGCGAAATATCAGTCGCGGCGAACTCGCTGCGTGGTCGCATTCATACAAAATTCGCTCGCAAATAGCAAGTGTAATAAGGCCCTTAGGTTCATGATACTAGTCGCTTTGTGAGCTATGTTGACCTCGCGAGCTTATTTCGAAATGGCAAAAGGTGTAATTTTTTACGTTTTTTACCCCCGAATTGTATACAAGACTTTACAGCTTCAGCTACTTCTAATGCTGACTGTACATCAGTCAATTAATAATAACTATTGCTATTGAAGCAATAACTATCATTGACGATGATTCAATCATTTTGTCTTCATAAACTGTTGAGGACATTGGACTTAGTTGAAACTTGAAGAACATAATAAACACTCATGCACCATGAAACCTACCTATATTTAGGCACATTCCACAGCAAAAACAGAATAATACAAAATGCGATATTGGCCCAATATTACAGGGCTTTAAGCTACAATAACCATATTCAAATTTCAATTTGTCAAAAGTGGTATATTAGAACCATGCACCTCTAGCACAACTACAAGCGACTCTTTCGCGCGAAATGAACCACCTGTCACTTTCCATTTAATGCCGTGCGAGAAAGACAGGTGACGCTATGACGCGCGACAAGCGAAGTCGCAGCGAGATATGCTAGCCCTGCTGCATTGGACCAGCGACATACTTGGCCGGATACACCGTGTGTCAAGAGTCAAGACACACGGTCAAACCCCAGGTCGTTAATATTGCAATTTTCATTTCAGTCTGTCTTTCCCCGCGTCGTTCCACGTTTGTCGCTCGGCGACAGTTACAGAGTGCTGCGCCATTGTGATATGTAGTTGTTGGTGTTTGCGTAATCTTTGCAAACATTTCTTTATCAAAGTTACAAATGGTATTGCAGATGTTTACACTGAAACAAATAAATAGCTCTAGTTTCACTACTTGAGTAATAGCCAAATTATACTAAAATTATGCTACTTTTACATAACTTATTTTGTCAGTCCTCCGATTTATGTAACTAGCAGCTAACATTTGGGCTACTGTTAACAATTTTTTTTTTCAGTTTACATAGTGTGCTGCCTTAGATTCGAATCCCGGCAAGAGCAAATAATTAGCGACCAGCACGAATATTAATACGCCGACCTTGTATATTTGCTATCTAATAATACTAAAATGTTTTATTAAAAGACAAAGGCTTAGCACAGTTTCCACAGCACATGTGGTCTAATAACAAATAGATGTAACCACGTCTCGTCAATAAGCAGTGGTACAGATAATATTATCCGCAACATACATCGTAACAATGTACAAAGTAAGGGCCTTATTACATTACATTTGTGATTTGCGAGCGAGTTGTCTATACAAATAAGCGTCGCGGCGAACTCGCTGCGTGTTCGCCTTCATACAAAATTCGCTCGCAAATCGCAAGTGTGGGAAGGCTCTTAATAGTATTTTATGCAATCGTTGCACAATGAAGGT
This sequence comes from Apotomis capreana, assembly GCA_947623375.1. Classification (NCBI taxonomy): domain Eukaryota; kingdom Metazoa; phylum Arthropoda; class Insecta; order Lepidoptera; family Tortricidae; genus Apotomis; species Apotomis capreana. Next base: position 10,531,792 of record OX392517.1, on the reverse strand, counting down.
TATTAAAGTCTAGTGCCGCGTTTAGGTCACGAGGCTTGCCGACTGGCCTAAGTAAGGTACGAGATTTTAAGACCACAAATAAGTTGAGTTTACACAAGTAGGTCTTAAAATGTTTATGCTTTAGTTTACAAACTATTGCATACAATACTTTTTATACGAGCAAAACACAGGAAATCAATTTTTACTTTAATCGTCATTCCTAACTATGTTTACTTTTTATTTTTGATGTAACCTTTTTCGTTCAACTAAAACTAACCTGTTAAAATAAACATGATGGCGATGGTCATGGGTGCCTCGTGATTGGTTAATTTTTTTTACAAGTAATTTCAACCAATCAGTGAACAGTAGTAGCGTTCTTTTATTTTAAATTAAATATGCTGATGTTCTCTTTTTGAAATTATTTGAGTTGAGTAGAGAGATGTCTTATGAATATTAGTAAAGTTCTTTAGCGGGTACCATAGAGTATAGAATTTTGTACAGGATTAAAAAGTGCGTTATTGTGATTTTGTCAGTGAAATTATAATTGACAGATTAAAGTACGCGAGTACAAAAACTGTGTATATTAATGCACTGCCCGATTAGTATCTAGCTTGAACGTCCCAAAGATACCCGCAGTATTCCTGCGTTGAATTGCCAAATAGATACGTTGAACCAGGTACGAATCTGATCTTTGACCACAACTCCTACCCCTCATAGGTTTTTTAAGAGCTCGTACAAATTGCTTTGCCTCAGAATACCAAGGTCGCAGTCTCATAGGACAGAGGAATGAAGTCACTGGTTTCCAGTTAGAATGCTTGGCTTGGCTTGCTTGTCTATCTAATTATTTACATTTAAATAATGTATATCGTACTAGTACGAAGATTTTGTATGTTTATCCTAAATATTAAATACTGACACACTGTCACCAAATACCTTAATAGTACTGAAATCAGCTTCGATGAAAGTACGCAAAAAACTATCACGTTTCGTAGTTTGTATTTTCCGTACCTACAAATAACATTGTTTGTTTGTTTTGTTTTGTTTGCTGACTACCGCATGTCGAATCCTGCGCGGCAAGTCCGACTGTCCTGAGCTTGTAGGCCGCCTCGTGCGACTGTTTGTTCCTGACGTCCCTAGGATAGCTCTCAGACCGCGGCAGCGCGATCTCTTGATGGCGCCGGCGGCGCGTACTGTGTCTCGCAAAAATTCCCCACTTGTTCGTGCTCTTGTGCTACTCAATGCGTTCCTGACATCAGCACCGGAGTGTGATTTGTTTGCGTGGCGATGGGCGGTTGTGTGCACTGAATGTTTGAGATTTTGTGAGGAATTGGATGATCGATGATAATTGTTATTATTATTATTTGTTTGTGTTGCTGTTTTTTTTATGTTTATGTTGGTTTTTCTATGATAATGTTGTACTAATAATGTAAGTTTCATGGCGCATTAGTTAAGAAACTGTAATGTCATGTAAACGTGTTTTTAATAAAATAAAAATAAAAAATAAAAATAAAATAAGATAAATATATTGGTATGCAACACCATATGAAAAATGTAGCAGTCAACTAAAACCATTCACTCCATAAATAAATTCTAAACAACATGCGCGACATTGTGATAAAAGCAATAACGAATATTTTAAAATGCTATCGGAATAACACAGTGTGTTTGTACACTACAGAAAAAATATGAGCGATTTTTACACAATTCTCCTCACTTTATGGTTACAGCAACTGGATGTTGTAAACTAGTGTACAGCCGATCATGCGTTTATTTATTTATAATTTATTGCACATATGAAAGAAGTGAAAATGGCCGACTTAATGCCATGAGGCATCCTCTACCAGTCAACCACAAGGCTAAACAGAGACATTACTGATGCAGGATAGGTGTACAACAAAACGACTTTGCTTACGATGCAAATGTCGATAAATATATATTATATTGTATTATATGTTCAAATTATGTAGTAATATTTTCACATATTATATCATACGAATTGTACGAATTGAGTTTATAATTTAATGCGGAAAACCGGATTTAAATAGTTTTAAACGTACGAGCATAAACGCCTATGTAATTATGCGTATTGGGCGCTGATTCGAGTAATTGTAATGTAGGTATGTCTCAAGTACCTAATTTTCGTCTTTATCTGTAATTAAAATGCGATGTTTGCTTTTGAGCTGCATAAAGTGACATACAATTTCACGTTACAATCCGTTCACGTTAAGTTTGCGCCTGATATCTATGGTGGCTCATAAAAATGAGGCGCATACTTAACGCGAATATTGGTATATCGCCACTTCGGAGATTTCTTCGAGATATTTATCGATTTAAGTAGGGCCCCATTTGACACAGATATCTATCCAAAATATTTCCGCTATATTTCTAATATTTATCAAAATCTATTTGACTGTTAACAGAGTAACAATTTTCTTTATCATTGAGACGCATATTAATATAACAATTATAACTTTGTCAATTTTGGGGAGACATCGAAAGAAAAGATGAAGAATAAGATGTTTTACGCAACTACGGTAAATAAGAGTGGTTACGCGAACGACGTTCCGGGAATCTTCTAGTGCCGTAATTAGCCGAGAATCGAGATAAGATAAGATAAGCGTTTATAGTCAAAACTGTGTACAAAAGGTCTTACATACGAGGGTTGTTTGATAAATACCCGTGTTTAGAAAAAAAACAACAAAGGTTTGTATACGTGTATATTTATTTTTCTACATAGTCACCTTCCAACTCTATACACTTGTTCCAACGGTGTTCTAGCTTTAATAAGCCGTCTAAAAAATAAGATTTCGGAAAGTCGTGAAAATAGGCCTCCGTGGCGGCAATGACCTCTTCATTGGACGAAAATTTCTTTCCACCGAGCCATTTTTTTAAATTTGGGAATAGGAAGAAGTCACAGGGAGCCAGGTCTGGGGAATAGGGCGGATGAGGCAGCAATTCATAATGTAATTGCTTTAATTTGGAGTCTGCGATTCTTGAGGAGTGAGCTGGTGCATTATCATGATGAAAGAGAACTTTTTTCTTATTTAGATGTGGTCTCTTTTTTTTCAAAATGGTATCAAATTCTTGCAATAAATTAGCGTAATATTGCCCGGTTATCGTTCTTCCTTTTTGTAAATAATCAGTACCTATGGATGATTCCCTGCGAGTTCCAAAAAACAGTCGCCATGACCTTTCCGGCCGATGGAACGGTCTTCGCCTTCTTTGGAGCTGATTCCCCCGGCAAAATCCACTGTTTAGACTGTTCTTTACTTTCTGGGGTATAGTGGTGTATCCACGTTTCATCAACAGTCACAAAACGCCCAAGGAACTCACCCGGACTATTTTCGTACTTATCTAAACAGTGCCTTGAAATTTGCTTCCGGGTGAGGTTTTGTTCCTCGGTGAGCAAACGCGGCACCCACCTCGCCGAAACCTTCATGCCTAATTTGTGTTCTAAAATGTGCTGCACGCGTTCAATCGAAACATTTACAATGTCGACAATTTCTCTAAGTTTTATTCGGCGATCGCTTAATACAATATTCTCGATTTTTTTCACCATATCACCTGTGGTTACCTCAACAGGACGTCCTGGGCGATCTTCATCAAAGATGGACGTTCTGCCTCGTTTAAATTCATTGTACCAATATCTAATGGTTGTCATAGAAGGAGTATGATCATTGTAAACAGCTTGCATGCGTACTTTTATTTCATCACAAGAATTTTCTTCCAAAAACAGAAAACGAATTACAGAACGATACTGCTCTTTCTCCATTATTGCAATAACAACGCGAACTCCGTCGTAAAAAGCCGTTAAAAGAAAAAAAACAAAAGAACGCTGTATTTTTTATTTAATTTTCTAGTCCATAAAGGATGCCTAAAAAGTTTGTATACATAATTTCAGCCAGTAACAAGAATAACTTTTTAAAACGTGTATTTATCAAACAACCCTCGTATTATGGTTCAGTGTCAACAGTTTGCCCATTTCGGACGTACAATTAGTGATTTACATTATATTAATAGGAAAAATAAAATAAACATTGCTACATACACATTGTTACCATCTGACGAAACATTTCGACGAAAATTGAGAAACTTTTTATTGAAAAATCCATTTTATTCTGTTAGTGAGTACATGGACATGAAATTATAAAATGACATTTGTTTATTTAGTTACATAATGTTTTTCTGACGATTCCATGGGAGATATGTATATCTATTATAAGTTGTGTAAACTAGTTTTTTACTCATAGTGACATATATTTCTGTTCTATCTGACATTGCATTTTATGATTCTATTATTATTTGTAGTTGTAGTTATATTATGAGTGTATATTTAACTTAATTGAATGATTTTTATCTTATTATATGTTTTTATTGACGATCATAATATCAAGATTCATGTAAATTAACTTAGGATAATTTATAATGTAATTTGTTATTATGAAATAAATAAATCTAATCTAATCTAATCTACATAAAACATTCATTAAGATTATAAAAACATTTGGTAATTAACCATTATTTCAGTACTCTCTTGAATTGTGGACCATCTTTTGATTTGATGCATTCTGGCACATGATTGAATATTTTTATTGCAGTGACATACGTACTTTTTTTAAGTATGTTACTAGTAACTAGCCAACTGTTGGCCGAATAGTACAAAGGTTATATTTATGTTGTGGCCTCAATTTATTCTTAAAGTCAGTTTTTTTATTAAATATATATTGCCTAATAATAATAACCCACTAGCCAATCTCTCTCATGAGTCCTAATCCCGAAGTTGGGACTTTTCATTGTACAATAACAGTATAGTCTAATGACTATCATGTGCATTTAATTAAATGCAACAATATGCCAAACATTTGGCAACTGGAACGGTTTGATAAAGTTTAGGAGTTCAGACAGCGTTGTCAAACATCCACCGAGTTTCTGTACGATGTTCTCAATTCGGGTAATCTGTATTAAATTATAACTTTTACTTTGTGAAGCATGCAACTGAACAGCCTAACGCAAAATAATATTTAATCATTATTGCTTAAGAGGCCTTATTCCTTTTATATATATTTTTTTGATATATTGACAAATATATTTTCAACTAACAATCAATTGTAATACGAGTATGCGTCGCAATGAGAAAGAAAATGTTACTCCGTTAACAGTCAAATTTCAACCAACTTTTTAAAGTAGGTAAAAAAAACTTTTCCCTGAGGTCTAGAAAGTAACATAGCTATTACAAGCTTCATTGCGTGCAGTCGAAAATAAGTAAAAAAAAAAACACACACTTTTCTGCTTGTATTATGTCAATTTCGAGTAGGTAGTTTTTGAAACAAAAATTATGAATATAAATTCAAACAGTAGATTTCAAATCTATACCAATATAAATCGCAATGGCCCTGTTGTAAGTAGTACCTAACATTGATAAAATGTTTTAAAACATGTTTAATAATAAAAAAAATGTCTAAAACAATCAGTATTTTTGAACGGATAAGGAGCCTTAAATGCCGTATAGACTTATTCATATAAGTCAGGTCAAGTGCATCACACGGGATAATCAGTATCTCTGTCACTCCTATTGGAAATTTCGCCATATATTCATTGTACTTCAGAGGCCCATAAGGGGTCCTGAAAACGCCTGAAGCTCCTTTTCAGGTTACGACGTCATCCAGGGTGGCCTGAAACGGACTGAAAACGATGGCAACTCGGGTGAAATTTCGATCTTCTAACATGTGATAGCTACTACTGAAACGGCTTGGAATAACGTTTATGCCTCCTGCAATCGCTTCTAAAGCACTGAAATAGACGTCCGGAGTTTTACCTAACCTACCGGCGTAAAAACCGCAGACATGTTTTTCTGGCATTCGCGCCCTTTATTAAAAACAGTATTGAGTTACAAAGCAAAATCTCCTACATTCTGACCATGTGTCACAAAGAAAGTCGCAAGTATTGTTCAGCGAAGTTGTGTCTTCGTTCAAAAACTTCTTTCGCTTTGTTATAGTTTAGTTTCTTACGTTTTTTTGCTACCACGATACTTGAGGCGAAAGTTTCGAAACAGTTTCAAGGCTTTTTAGGTAAATAACGATATTGAGATTATATTAAAACTGTTTTTGCTGTTTTATTAAAGAAGAAAGTTTCTAAATGAAGGTGGACAGAAATTGTAAAGTCGTTAATAAGTTTCGAATATTGGATATTTCTTCGAAAGTATTGGACTGAAAATAATGCCAGTACTTATATATATGTTGATATTTTTATGTTGGTTATTAAGTTAGAGTCTGTAAGTATATCACCAAAATTACTGAGTTAAATGTATTAAATTCTGGAAAATTTGTCACGTCTACATACATATGTGTTTGACGACGCGTTTGGCTCGGTTTATAGACACCTGCCTACTGAGCCGGCGGTCCCGGGTTCGAATCCCGGCCAGGGCAAATATTTGAGTGAACTCGTATATTTGTGCTTGGGTCATGGTTGTTTTATGTATTTAAGTATATATTTATCTATATAAGTACGTTTATCGTCGTCTAGTACCCATAACACAAGCCTTCTTGAGCTTAATTTGGGAATAGACCGATTTGTGTGAGGTTGTCCGATATTTATTTATTTATTATTTATTTATATGTGAATGTGAACACTTATGCCAAACTATGTTGCATTTTGTTGATGCCGCCAAGGATATCAAAACCTAAAAGGAATTTCCGTTACCCTAGAATCACGAAATTTGACAATAAGAAGCAAGAGCACGTAACACAAGTAAAAAAAGGGTCCGAAAACAGTAAATTATTGTAAGTAATATATATTTTTGTGATAACTTACTTTTGTTTATAAACTTACCACGACCTATGTCGGTGTATGGGGATAACAGTTTTTCAACGGAAAAAATAAGTTTGCCATATTTTTGTTAGAGGGCCACATTCATGTTCAGTGCTTTCGGAGTTTGTCCGGAACCCTCAGTCCGTGAATCAGACTAGCACTACTTGACCGGCTTTTTTATTACATCAAATTTGATGTAGACGGAGAAAAAATAAATCGAGATGTTCAGTATTGTAATTAAAGCCAATTCGCCAACAAGTTACAAATCTCCAAGCCTAACAAAAAAATCTTTTCGTATTTTCTGATACAAAACCCTTGAATACACCATTATTTTTCTTGCATTTCCCGCGCTGTGAGTGACTATTTATTCAATATCCACGTAATATCGGAGATAGAACAGGGAAGGAAGTCAATTTTACTTTGGAACCTAATCGCCTACTAGGTAAGGAAAAAGCTATTGACAAGTAGGTTTACCTATGGCTACCCTGTGGCAAACGTATGTATACATCAGTGTGGTGTGAAATTATATCTCTAGGCTGGCCGGATTGATTAACTTACGTTTTCCAAAAACAATAGGTAACCTAATATTTTTTCCGCGACTGTCACACATTTAAACAAAACAATAAAACGGATTATATCGCGTATATTAATAATTTGAGCTTCCCTGAAAATTGTGTTTTTCTGTCAACCTTTGACAACATTCTGAGCCGGCGGTCCTGGGTTGGAATTTCGGCAAGGGCAAATATTTGTATGATGAATTCGAATATTTGTGCCTGGGACATGGAATTAAGTAATGTTTATCGTTGTCTAGTGCCCTTAACACAAGCCAGCTAGAGCTTACTGTGGGACTAGATCGATTTGTGTCCATGTTTTCCGATATTCATTATTATCTCCTTCTTAGGCTAGGTTTTTTACAACTTTTTAATTTTTTTTTACAATTTATTATTATTATATTAATTCATTCACTGTGCCATACATATGTATAATTTTATACTCGAAATAAACGGGACTACCATAAAATGCCATGAATTTTTAAAGCTAAAAATAGGATACTCGTACTTAGCGAAAACTTACTCTTACATAATGAATATAATGCTTTCCAAAATGAAGCCCACTCATTCAATCTCCGTGCCCTCACAACTATGCAGGAATACTTATCTTAAAACCAACTTAACATTTCACACGGCCAACCCAGTAACTAGTGTATCTCCATACAAATATCCAGCTGTTGTATGTGGACTGCATCTAAGTCAACCGCAGATTTAAATTGGTGTTTGTGCGGATTCTACAAAAGAATTTTCTCGAAGGCTAACTCTATTTTCCTGGTCATTAGTCTTTGTAACTGTTACATAAAGGCTTACATAAAGGTTAGGTCTCGGAGAAACATTGTTTTAAAGCGAGGCTAATCCTTACAACTGTGTTTAGTACGTATAACATTGGGTTAATTTTCTCGAATTGGTGATTGCAAAAAGAACATTGAATCGCGCGTCGACCGAGCTTTTTGGGCAAACAGGAGGCTAAAGGTTATCGCCCATCTAACCGCACGGCGAATACATAACTTGAAATAATAAAACAATGAACTTTTTTCTGCAAGTAGGCCGCAAGGGCACTTTTACATGTCTGAGTCTACCGGCATTTCACAAGAGGAGACCACTGTTGAGAAGAAACGCCGAAAGAAACTCAACAGTCAGTTGTTTTTTTCAGAATGCATACTTAACTATTGCAGTAATGTGAATATAACCTAATATGTAAATAACTATGTAATCCTGCCTATCTTAAGAATTTAGGCTTACACGTAGTCCTAAAAGAAAACGGGGAATTTATATGATGATAATGATGATGAATGCACAATTTACGTAATTCAAGTTATATAAATTTACATTTATTTATACAAAATAACAATATTTGTTCTTGCAGTGTTTTTTTTACTCTTTGGAAACGTTGCAATTTTCAGTACAGAAATAATATACTCGTAATATGGCAGTCATATTCTACTGCCCATATTTTTGATAGCTCAGTTATTGCATTACGGCACTACAAAAACAAAAAACTACACACTTTGGCATTTGGGCCTCACAAGAAGGCTCAAAGTTACTCAACGGGGAATGGAGCGAGCAATGCTCGGAGTTTCCTTGCGAGATCGAATCCGGAATGATGAGGTACGCAAGAACCAAGCGTATAGCTCAGACAGTCGTCAAACTTAAGTGGCTGTGGGCGGGGCACTTTGCTCGTAGAACCCATGGCCGTTGGGGCAGAAAGGTTCTTGAGTGGCAAACGCGGGCAGGAAGATGCAGCGTGGTAAGGCCCCCAACAAGGTGGACCGACGACCTGGTTAGGATCGAAGCAGAAATTGGATGAGGACAGCGCAAGAATATAATGATGACACTTTGGCATTTATGTAAGTAAGGACATAAAATATGGCCTCAAAGAAAACCTTTTTAAGACCATCCTTGTTAATCCTTAAAGTTGTTAAGTGTGAAGTGGCGAACGGTATACACGTCCCGCCTGAAAGTTAGGTCGTGAAAATAATGCCCTGAAAGCGGTATTCCTGCCGGTTTTATTTTAGGCTTCATAAAACCGGATTTTGAAATGTAAACCAGATTTTTACACACCCACAAAACTGGTTTATTTTTATTTCTGCTTCGTAATTGAATATTTACTTTATGATTTCTTTAGTTAATATAAGGAGCGGTATTTTATGTTAGTATTATTTTATTGTGTCAAGTATGCGGCCGAGGCTGTCGTCTGTCGTTCTCGAATCGGCCTATTACGAGTAAATATCTAAAAAACAATAAAGAATTTGAGTATTATTGTATAGAAAATAAAAGTCAAGTAGACAAAGTATTTAGAATCGCAGTATTGTTAAAAACAAGTGAGTCATTTTCAAAAAACATGTACAAAGTTAAAGGCTTTAATTGAAACAAAACGTAAAGATTATTTTGTGTAACGATAGTTACCCATATCTTTTGTACGAGTAACTTTCGTAACAAAAAAGACGCGATCGTAATTTTGTTTTTATTAAGCCTTTAACTATGTACATGTTTTTTGAAAATAACTCAAGTAGGAAAGAAATATATCGGTGTTTGTAGCGAAGGTGAGGCGATGCGATCTGGAGCTTTACGAATTACCGCCCGTGGTTTGTCTTAAGTTTTACGACTTGCCCAGGCCAGGAAGTGAGAGACGGCCTAGGGTGGCGTAAAAATAATAACTACCATGTTGAAATCCAAAATGACGTAGCGAATGCGAAATAAAAAAAAAAACGGAATACGTGGTGGAGTGGTTTAGTGAGAAATAATGCTGGTTCAGGCTGAATAAACTATGGTTCTAAGTATCCACTCACGATTATTGAACTGGACCTTTCTTATGTTATTCATTATCAAAGTAACAAAACAAACAAACTCATTGACCCCAATATAAACAGGGGTGAAAAAATGGCCGTCTCTTGTCGCGAAATATTTTGAAAGTTCGGCACAAAACAATTATTTCGAATGCGTTCGCTTGTTAAGAATTTGGGATGGAGTCAACTGATGGGAAACTTTTAGTTTTTTGTTATTTACAGGCTTCATGGAAATATGGAAATTATATGGCCAGTAAAATTTAAAGCATTATAACATTTTTTTTTTTGCTATAGGTACGGATTAGTTTAGGCATTATAAAAAAAAGGTACCTACTAAATCCGTCTTAGTAAATAGTCCGACTGTAAGTTTTTCTGCGCTGTGACTAATTACTTGTCACCTAAGCTCTTTTAGAATGAAGAACTTTTGGAATTGATTTTTTAATGTACCCCGCAAAGTAATAAGTATATGTACTATCTAAGGTATATTTACTTCGTATCATACAAACGTGACTAATATGTCAAACATTCAGCTCCCCGAATTTTTGTAAAATTAGCACAATTTTGGTTACTACAGCAAAATTTGCCTATTTCTCATAATAAGCCTTTAATACAAAGATCAAAGCTTAAAGAAAAATTGAAAAATTGGGTTGAAATTGGGTTCGATTCCCGGTCTCAACCCCCAGGTAGCTCCTTTTTAAATTTTTCTTTAAGCTTTGATCTTTGTATTAAAGGCTTAAATAAAAAATTGTGGTGTACCCACATTAAAAATAAATGAGACATTACATGTTTCATAAATCTATATTTCTCAAATAGTTAAACTAGTTGAGTTATTTATTATTTTTTTCAGTGTAAGCTATGTTAAAGAATATCCTGTCTACTTAATTATCTATCTAAGTGATTATCTTGTTATACGATATTTGGAATAGGATTACAACATATCGTTCAGCAGACTTGGCCCGGCGCCTCGGTAAACAAGATGGTGGATAGCTAAAATATATCACCAACATCGAGATATCTTTCCCAGCCGATATTTAAGGCTCCTGATCCGTTCAAAAATGCGGAGTGTTAGGCATTTTTTTCTATGATCAAACCTTTTCTTTAACATATAATATTATTGTTACTACTTAGGACTTTGATAATTTTTGTCTCAAAAAATACTCGAAATTGACAAAATTCACTCAGAAAATTTTGGTTTTCTCAACTTATTTTCGATTGCACGCAATGAAAGCATGAAGTAGCTATGTCATTTTCTAGAACTCAGGGAAAACTATCTTTCACTGTAGAAAGATTTGAGATTATCAATATATTTGTCATAATATGAAAAATAAAATTAAAGGAGTAAGGCCTCTTAAGTGGGAGGGATGAAGGTCGTATGATATAAGGGTAAGGTCGTAAGTTTTACGCACCTTGATAACTTGAAAATATTATTCTGCCTATGTAAGCAAATTACGTTTGTAAGCAAAGTTAAGAATGCTGATGATATGTAAAATTTATTAACATATAAATGTACTTTTTTAAGAATACTTAGTTTGTCCTTCACAAAAAAATGTTTGACTAAATTACGTAATTGTTGTTTATATTAAAGCGAAACCTTGAAAATGTTATGCTTTGAACGGGATTTTTGGCGTGGAAAAGTTAGAAACGGTGTTTAGACCAATAGGTGGCGTTTAGATTGCGACTTCTATTACTATTAATTTCGACACATTCATTGGTTAAATCGCATTAATGAATATAGTTCAAGTGGTGGACTTGATTTCTCAAAGCATTATCTGCTATTCACCGTTTAACGTAACCCGTAAATGGTTTTTCTTAAAGGCGTTTGGCCGAAAAAGTTCGTTTCGTTCGTTCGCTTTTTCTATAAATTAAGATAAAAAATTACGATAAAAAAGTTAAGATGGAAATATAAAAACGAGCTTGTCCTAAAAAGTACGATGACAAAATTATAATGCACTATCATCTGTATAGGTAAGTTAAAATTATATTATGTATGTTATTTGTCATTGTTCGAGCTCTATTTTCTAGCTTAGCCCTTCAGAAAATGACCGGGTTGTTTTGTAAATTATTCCCAACGCTCAAACTTTGCCTTAGTGTGACATTCATTAATTAATTCTAAACACAGAGCTACGTTAATAAAAACATAGCATTTGCATACGGTTGCGCAAACCTAATGTTATTCAAGTGCATAATTGCATGATACCTCCGTATAGCCTAGCCATGCATAAGTGCATATTATTATCAGACTGAGCCACAATTTTAACTCTCTTTTTAACCTCTGACGAAAAAAGAGGGATGTTATAAGTTTAACAGTGTCTGTGTGTCTGTCGGTAGTGTTGTAGCTCCCAAACGGATGGACCAATTTGAGTGAGGTTTTTTTTATCGAAAGTCGTGTCCGTCGAGATGGTTCTTAGCTATGTTTGGGGGAAATAGGACCATATAAATTTTTCGTGAACCTAAATAAAACTTTAAGACACCTCCGACACAAGTAGCTTGTCTCCATTAGACCCTTATTCAATGAGGATATAGAAAATGCTACTAAAATTGAACACAACTTCAAAATTTGGAGTTCTTAGTTTCAACATTGGCTGAGATCTTGTCACTTGTTGCAATCAAAGCTATATATCTTGGAAACTTGTGGTCCTATTTCCACCAAACATAGCTTAGAACCATCTCGACAAATAAGTCTTTCTATTAAAAAAAAACTGCATCCGTTTGGGAGCTACAAAGCCACAGACAGGCACACAGATACACAGAATAGACATGTTAAACTTATAATTCTCCTCTTTTTTCGTTCGGGCTTAAATATACTAGTTTTCAGAACGCTTTTGAGGAGACAGGTCATTGTATAATGTTTTATTGTGCGTAAAGTGAGAAAATGTACCTAAACAGTGATATATTTCGAGCGTCGCATCAAAAAAGTTAGGCATTTGTCGCGTTTTCCCGTGAAAGGACGACATACTTAAACGCAACTTTCACCCACAGAGCGGCAAGTCATTTGTAAGGCGAGCCCCACAATAGTTCTCTTCTGTATGAGTGACTGCCGCGTCGCGAAAATGGTAGAAATTGTGTTATAGTTGGGCTGTATCCTTTTATACAGACAATGAGGCCATTGTACTCCGGACAGATACTAATTTCAAATGTTTCTTTGTATATTCAACGCCTGAGGAAACAAAACTTATGAGGGGACGAAATAAATATTCCCTTTTTTCGGTCGAATATCCACAGAGTTTCGGGGAGATATATTGCCTTGTTCAATGTGTTTTATTTTTCTGGAAACTGTATTATGGCTGCCGCTGTTGTTTTTATTGCAATCTTAACACATTTTTTGTTGAATGGAAATTGTAATTGATATATGAGGCGTCTGCTTTTTGTATTCGGGAAGTTTGGAAATAAATTAGCTTGGTGGAGAAAAAACAGAGTTGGTAAAATTACTGTGGTAAAATTACTGTGGTAAATGGAGCATTCTTAGACTATTTAGGTTGTGGTTTTGTTTTACATCTTTATGACCAATTTTGCTCGGAATATTTTCCGCGGTATAATTGTTTAATTTGTCTTACAGTAAATAGGTATAAAATCAAGTAAGTAAGTCTTAAATAAGTAATGATAAGTACATATTATTGCTTGAGAAACTACACATCATAAAATAAAGTTCTCCCGCAAAATAATTTTATGAGACAATTGCGTTTATCACGTGATAAATTAGTCACAAAAAATCTATCACTCATGCTCGCATTTTGTCAAAACGTGACGGATACTTAGTCACTTTGTTGCTGCATCGTTATTATTAGGTAACTTGTGATACAATTTCGTTTAGATTTTAAATATTTCCTTTTACTCTTACGGTCTCCAGAAATATTAAAAGTATACCTACCGTCAATTTACCGTTTTTTTTTATTAATATCCTTTGCGCTATCAACGCATAGCAGTATGCTTAACGACTTTCAACTGTCCGTAGCCCAGGCGACAAAGTTACCGTACAACCCGTCACCCGAATGAAATCGTAAAAGGGGTGTTGAAAAATAAAAAATATAATTAAATGAACATGAAACAGGGAATGTGCGTGGGCGATTTTCACAATTATGGAACAAAGAACGAACGAAAATATAATAAATTGCTCAGTAAATCATGGATGCTGCGGGAGAAATGTTTGTCTTGTTGTCGAGTAAATACCGCGGACAGTGTAGTATAACGTGTACCTACTGATATTAATTAATTAATGATGGAGTGTACCCTTTTGTTTATGTGATGTTTTTAGATTGTTGGTGATAAATAACTTTACGACTAGTCATAGAATTGGAATGAAGACTGGCGTTGAAGTCTACAACATATTGTAAAAGAAGCTCAATAACTCAAATATGTCATGAAATAAACATAAAAAAAACTTATTTTTTTTTCAATCCAAATGCAATTTACAAATTAATTTTAGAGACCTTATAATTCATCTAAACAATAATTGCAAAGCAACCATGTATTTAATTGCACTTTTTCAATGCAAAAATGGTAAATAAGTCTCGTTTCGTTACCTTTGTTCAAAGATGACGTTACGAGTTTCTGGCTATTTTTATGGAGCATTTTCAGCACTGCGTCAGAATGTCGAACTTTAACGGCAATTTCTGACCAGTTTAAGTGTAGTTATTTACGAGAGACGAATTATTTGGCTTAAATTATTCTTCGCGTCTGTCTCTTGCTAAAATGGCCTCCATTTTTCTCGTTGTTGAAAATCGGGTGGGAATCTTAAATAAAAAAATAGGATAATTATTTATTGCACTCCTTTATTTATTAATAAAATATAATGAGGTGCATTTTGTAGCGACAAAGTTAATAATTCTAATCTAAAATAAGCTATGATTTTACATAGGATTCGATATTAAATACTTATTCAATAGAACTTACATAAAAAAGAATATTCCGTCCTTTTTCTATATTTTATAGCAGTTATTTTTGCAATTTTTCACTGAACATTTTAGTCATTTTTGAGACCCGTCACGTGCTCACGTGTCAAGGTCTAAACAAGACTGTTCGCCCAAGTAAGGCGACTTGTGATTTTGCATTACTTGGGAGGGTGCCATTTTTTCCGTCTGATTGTGTGTCCATTTAATTATTACGTCAATGCTAAAACTGAACATAACTTTATGAATTCTTGGCTTTAATTATCAAAGAACCATCTCGACGAACAAATCTTTCGATTTAAAAAACCGCACTCAAATTGGTCTATCCGTTTGCTACGAGGTCACAGACAGACAGACAGATACACAGAAAGACCCCTCTTTTTCGTCGGGGCTTAAAAGTCATCACTTATCATTACAAAATCCAGTTCGGACTAGTTCTCCATGTTTTCGTGTACAGTTTTAGTAAAGATTAAGACAGTTTCTTATACAAGATACCGTCTACGGCTGGTCTGGGAGTAAACAAAACATTTATTTTTCACAGGGGATTATCTTACGTTACTTAATGTTATGAAAGCTATTTGCTTCTTGCTCTAGGGAGAAAACTGGACGTGCTAATAATAAGCTGGTGAGATCACCACTTTCAGTAACAAAGTAACCTAAGTAAAAATTCGTACATTAGGGAAGAACCTGACATCTTTAGGTAATTAATTCTGTTTTAACTCCGGGCGGAAAAAAATCTTAGTACTTTCGTTACAAAAGAATCTGTATTGTTGTCAAATGAAATAACAACATTTTACTAAACAACTTTGTTTAGTAAATCGGCGTATGTAACGTATTCCTGTATATATTTAGTGTCTGTACAATCTGTTAGACTGTCTCGATGACAGGGATGATCACATTTTATTTTTTTGTCCGCTCATCACACCGAAATGGCTGGACGGATTTTAACCAATTCTGGTGGCCTATGATGGTTGCGTGATAAGTAAGTGACAAAGCATCTGTTACTCACACTCGCATTTTGTCAAAACGTGACGGATGCTTTGTCACTTATTTATCGCATGATAAAAGCAACCATCATATGCCCCCTGGTACAGGTATGGCTGGATATCCAAAGATGGTTATAAAATACTTTTTACCCCACTACGGTAAAAAATAAATACGCGGACGAAGTTGCTAGAAGGTATGTAGTAAATCTACGAGTATGTATAAGGTGTAGTAGAAAAAACCTTTAGGTATAAAGATCTCACTGGACTTCTATACCAAAGCTTAATAAGTATGTCGTCTGACAAAAAACATTTCAATATCATCTAGACCCGTGCAACATTTTTCTCTCAGAAATCCAACACAAATGATGTACTCAGTCTATATCGTCACTTGTAATATGAATTAAGGTAACCGCCAAATGACGATTTTTCAGGAGAGGCCAAAAACAAAATTGCAAATTAAAAAAAGTGCAGTAACATTTTATTTCCTAATCCGATTAAAATGATGTAAAGTAGTTATAGCTTAATTTTGTAAGATCTTTCAGTTGATAATGGTCTCAAATAGGCTGCTATTATAGTTTAGAAAATAGCGTGGCGCTTACGTTAATTTTTTTCCAAAAATGAGGAGTTACGTTAACACAACACAACATTGATTTCAAAAAATGAGCCCTAATTTAAAGTAAGTCACAAAAACGTACAAAAAATTTAACGTAAGGGACACACATTTTCAAAACGTGGACTTACATTAGCGGAATTCAGCTATGGAATTTTTAAACTTATCCAATTGTAATAAGGTTTAACATAGTTATTTCTTGTTTTTCAGTTAATTAGTGGCAGGATAGTAAGTCATGATAAAAACCGGTTTATATGCGGGAAACAGTTTCTTTTTTGTTTATAAAAACCAAAATTGGTAAATGCATCTAGATTTAAAGAGTAAAACAAAACACTTCATTTTCTTTCCAATCTGATACTTTTCCTTACTGTTTTTCCTCACTTTGCTTTTCTTTCTCCCTTTCCTACAATATTTATGTACCTTTTTTACCTACGACTTTTACTGCACATTCTGCTTTCCCTTTTTCTCTTTCTTTTTTATTTCTTTCTATATGTATAGCTTTCTTCGTATTTATTACCTTCTTTCTGTTCCATTCAACAACTTCCTCCTTTTGATTTTAGTGACTTAAGTTTAAACTTCAGCTTAACGTTGTACAATTTCGTTTAAATAATCAATTTTGTCTTTACAAACCCTAAGTCCTATTTTCAGTGTAAGGCTTGTCCCTGTCTGAAACTAGCCGAATCATCTTTATTTGATTCTTCATTAGTAATTGGACCATTTCCTGGCAAACTGGTGACTAAATGTTTGTACAACTGAAATGCTTTGAATACCTTCGCTATTGGGCTTCGACATCTTTCTTATAGAGCTGAAACGGATTTAGAGATTTTCTTATATCTTGTAAGTTGTTGTTTTCTCGCGAACTACTTATTTGAAGCATCATTGGTGTCCCGTTATTAGTAGAAAGTATGGCCCAGCTCAACGCCTTTCTCTGGCTGAATAAAATAATGGTCAAGGGGCAAGCAAATAGTTAACGTATTTTATTGAATCATCGCATCAATACAATGACATTACGTTGGATACGTAGGCTTCTGAAAAAAATGATTGGGAGTATCTCAATGTCACTAACCTCCACCATATCACTATTACTACCATCATTCATTCCTGTCTTGTTTTCTAAAAATAATATACAAGTATATACATTTTATTATGCCTACATGGTAGTGGTAGTGACTGATTTTCACAGAAAAAGTTTTAACAGTCCGTTTAACCAGACATTGAAGAGATTCCCTAAAAACAAAATGCATTAAGACAGATTGTTTCAATTAAAAGTCCCTAATTCAAGAATTAGAGATATAAATAGGCTTAATAGCTAATTAATAAATAACTTAACTTTAAAAAGTTTAAAACATCAATTTCTTTTTGATACTGGAAATCCCGACAAACTTCAGTCCGCCTTAGAACTCCCTTTTGAGGTGATAACAATTTCTATAATACTTACTTAGTACTTATCCTTTTCAAATTTCCCTTAATTTTTGAAAGTTTTTTTTGTGTAATATTATTATTTATTTATTTTTTATGTCGTTGAGGGCAAACGAGCAAACGGGTAGCCTGATGTAAAGCGATTAATGTACTTAACTCTTATTTTTAACTGTACTTATTGATATATAACAACGCAATCGCACAATACTGTCCTTATCACGAATTGTTGGAACCAGGGATCGTTACCGGTATTCATAAAAATTACAAAAAATATTACAGATTTTATTTGAAATGCCATTACCAAGGTCCGGAATTTTTCATAGCAAATGTCAGTCTTTGAGAGGGTTCGACCAAAGTGTTTTATCGACTATCGATAAATAATTTTCACTTAACGAAACATCGTTAAAGTAATGAAATCATGCTTTTGGATATATACAGTGGCGTTCAGCTAATTAGCGACATCATTATTTTATTCCATACAACTGTATATTAAATATGACTTTAGAAATTCTATGAACGACGTAAGATGCAGTTGACCAATTTTATTATTAACTAGGACGTGCCGGCAACTTTGTCCGTGTATTTTTTTTATTAACTGACGACGGATAAAAAGTATCCTATAACCATCTTTGGATGTCTAGCTATCCCTGTACCAAAATTGGTTAAAATCTGTCCAGCCGTTTCGGCGTGATCAGAGGACATAGGAAATTATGATCAACAGATGGCGCCAGACAGGCATGGCGCCGCGAGTCTATACAAAACAAATGACGATCGTGCATCACGCTATTAAGATTTTTCCTGAAATGGTGACCCCTCTCCATAGAAAATATATTTTCAATAGAAATCTAGAATTTTATAATAGTATAGACACAGACCAATAAACCTAGGTTATATATAGGTTTATTGGTCTGTGAGTATAGATAACATAGATAGTGGACGCGCGTTTAAACAAGTTTCAGCAGAGTGCAAATGAAATTTCTGTAAAACCTATATTTTTTAAATAGGCATATGTATATTCCGTTTCTAATTAAAATTAAAATATGGAGTTGTAAAAAATGTTAATTTGAACATGTCTTGTTTCTAAAGTACAACTTTTACAAAAACTTTATTTTTCCTTTTTTAAACACCTATACTCCCGTTTAAACACCCATACTTCATGTTATTAATAATAAAAATTCTCAACCGCATCTTACATTTTTCAACAAATTTCCAAAGTTATATTTTATATGCAGTTGTATGGAATAAAATAATGATGTCCCTAATTAGCTGAACGCCACTGTATATATCCAAAAGTTCATTTCATTGCTTTAACGATGTTTCGTTAAGTGAAAGCTATTTATCGATAGTCGATAAAACACTTTGGTCGAACCCTCTCACAGTTTGATTTTTGCTATGAAAAATTCCGGACCTTGGCCATTACATATAATTAAAGTATTGGTATAGAACCTTGAAATTAGCTCAGTAAAATAAAGAAATGTGTAATAATAAGCGAAATACCGAAATTGAATACCAGTATTTGTATGGAGTCGAAAACCGGCATCCGATCGCTGGTCGTTACAAACTAAAGTGGCTATCATATCCATCACAACACCAAATCGTAAACAGACGCACGTGGTAGTGTTTGTAATTGCTTCCTACAGGCAAATGTGTGGTCGTCTCACCGGTATCTACTCATTAACACTGCAAAGGAAAGAGATGGTCGCAAAGTTCCTGGTAACCAAAATAACGTAAGCTCCAGATCCGTCTAAATGAAGTACATAATTTTAATGTAACCGTCATCACTCGAGCCTTGGGAAGACAATTAATAATGTAAGAGGCATTAATTGCTTTTCAAACTACGAAAACTTTAATGTTACTGACTAAATTATATATTCACCCAGCTTGCAGTAAGCACAATTTGTGACAAGATTAGACTATAATTGACTTTAAACGGTTGCTGTCTTATAATCTCGTTTAATTTATTTTTTACCTATCTAATCGGAGCATTAAATCATTTATGTACCTTATTATTTACATGATTTGATTCAAAAACTAAAAGTAAAACCCATTTAATGTAAGAACCATTTTATATTTTTTATCTAGCTTTGAAGCTAACGTAACAGTCAATCGGTAATAAAGTGCTATAAATTGAGTAATGTAAGAGTCATTTATTTACCGATGGTCTTACATTAATGACTTTTGTTCAACTTTGGCCAATACTTGTGGTTACGTTAATCTGATATTAAGTAATTTACAAATAATGTTCCATACACCAAAATAAATACAGTAAACTAAAAAAAACGGTCAATTTTTGTTTAATGTAACCAACATTTTTTTCAAGATATCGTAATTTTCATAACAGCAATGGATAGATCGTCAAATTTACAGACGAACTGTATACTTAACTCAATTTCGTCATTTTGGCGGTTACATTAATTCATATTACAGGTGACGATATGAGCATGTGAAAAGTCGTCTCAGAACCTCCATTCCGTAACAATTTCAACTCGCTACCGTCAACAGCGAGATATTGAAAGCGATATTTTTGGAAGCTGGTAAAAGTCCGCCACGACACCGCATTATATTGCAATTTTCTGAGCACTACAAGCATAGCCAGATAAAACGAAGCTGGGACAAGGAGTAAAGAAACTGGTAAAGAGACCACGAATAAAACCAGACATTTTCCTTTCAAGTTTCTTACATTGTGGCAGGCACACATACAGGCACCACTTGTCTATCAGTTAATAATAAAGCATAGCCACATAAAACGAAGCTGAAACAGGGAGCAAAGAAATTGGTAGAGTAGCCGTGAACAGCAAAGAGGTGTTTTCTTTCAGAGGTGTTAAGACACAGCCACTATGTTGCGTTAATGTAGGACCCATTGTATCCCGTTTCTTCATACCAAATTATACTGATATGTTCATTGAAAATAATTGGCAAGTGCATCAAGTGTCTGAACTTTTACCATCGCCAAGCAGATAATAAGTAATTTATATCATAGGTAGCATTCTGTTGCGTTAATGGCCTTTTTATATCATTGTTTTATTCAATTCCAATTGGTATACTTTACTCCCGGTTAATAAGATACAGGCTGTGCCTAGTTTGGGGCGTTTGGATACTTTATATGTGTAAATTCCAGTGTGTACGTGAAATATTTGTAAAATGTCCAATTGTAATGAGATTTTGCTAAAATAAATATTTGTATATGCATTTCTAAACAACATTAAGCAGTTATCTCTCCTAATTTCCCTACTGCCTGCACTAACCTAGCTCCCTGCATCCAGACACGTGGTGCTCGGATTACTTGGTATCTCCCGCCGCAGTCTCAATAATCTCCATAACGGCGGCATTGCCATGCATAAGTGCTGGTATTCCATTTTATTTTTATTAGAATATGCTTGAGCCAAGTGGTAAAACTAAAACATATGAATTTAAATTTACCATATGGTCTCAGAATGAAATGAATTTTGTATTTTGGTTGACTTTTATGTTTTTCCAGCGCTTCAAGTGCTTTAGGTTTCACAAGAAATGTGCTCCTTTTAAAAGCTATTGGAAGTACATTTCTAACAAAAAATACTCGTTAAAGTAACTCAAATACTTATTTTATTGCACTTTTTAACCAAACTTTAAGATTATAGATTAGGATTTTATGAAACATGTAATGTCAAATTATTTTTAATGTGGGTACAAACCACATTTTTTTATATTAAACCATTGATACAAAGCACAAAGAGGAATTGAAATGTGTAACCTGGCGGAAAAGTCCGGGAATCGAACCCGGTACCTACCTCTGGATTGCCGGTCCAGCGAGTTAACTGGTAACCTTTCCACCATATTATTACAACTAGATAGAGATAATAGATTAGGATGTTATTTGTTTGGAATCCATAAATATTTGTTCGCTTGCTATCATGATTTCAGCAGACGAATATCCAAGCCAGAAGTGTTGTACCTATTTAAAAAAATGGTTTCTTATCAAGCTAATACTTTAAAATTATAAAAAGTTAAAACACTATTTGACTGGACTAAAGAGCGCCTTCATCATACCTATTTTCCTGAAATTAGACTTAACATTCACAATTTAAGTAAAGCCACGCGTTTTAATAAAGTGACACCAGCTAGGGTTGCATCTCAAGTGTTAAAACAACATTACACTTCCATTCTACGACTCAATCGTAAATCTTCATGTTGCATCCCTGGATCAACCTCGCAAATCTAAAAAGGAGTAAGTACGCTTGTATTGCACTGAACATGTGACATTTTGGATTAGGGATGTTCTTTACGAGTAGTAAAATATACTAGATTATGACACGGAGCACGGAAATAGTTACGGGCGAGTAGTAAAATCATGCTAGGGTACGTTTTATCTGCAGCTTGTTATACTATAGTAATAGACTGTGTGCTTGTCTGCATATAATATTGTTAACTTCCAACAAAAAAAGGGTGTTATTAGGGCTGCCAATGTCGGGATTGAAAGCCTTAGGTGTTATACATTTAACATGAGTGTATCTGTGTGTCTGTCTGTGGCATCGTAGCTCCTAAAAGGATGATCCGATTTGAATGCGGTATTTTTATTTTTATTTTTTTTATCTATTTTAAATAACTTATCGGTATACTAGTTGCATTTAAGAATGGATACGTTCTACCAACTACAGAAAAGCAAAAATTTCGTTATGACTTTACTTTCACATTAAAAGAAGTTCTGCTAACCAATTAAAAAGTAGGTAAGTAAATAATTCAACGTTTAATGAAAAACAAGTTGACATAAAAAAAATTATTCAATGTTATTTCTGAGATCAAATGCTTTGCAAAACGTATAAAACCTCCTCTTTATGAAGTTGGTTGAAAAACGCACTACGCGAATTTCTCTAATTCACTTAAGAGGCTATGTCGTAAACATTTATACTTATTCATAGCTCTCAAAATCCTCAAACATTAACATACGACTCGATAAAAATAAACAAGCTTAACATCTTAGTTTAGAAACGAGATGCCATATCCAGTGCATTATGCCAAACCGCGGTTACTTCTCTCCACTCACTTTGGGCACAGCCACAACGAGACAGCTGCACCAATTTAATGTTGCGGTATTGCGTCTGAAACTGGAAACTTGAGTCTGAATATATAATAGAAACCCAAGTATCAAACAAGCTGCAGAAGCGCTTATACAGCTCTTATACTGCTAATTTATGCTAAATAAAGGCTGTTGGTACTTGGGAAGCCACACAACAGTCACAGGCGATGAAGCAGGCTTACTAGAAGCACCAGCGCGGCTTGCTCCGTCTTCCAGCTTTATTTATTTTATCTTTGTTGCACAACTAAACTAATCGTACAAAAGGCAGACTTAATGACATTAGCCTAATATCTATTTAGGCTTCTTTACCAGTCAAACTTTGCTATGTGAAAAGCTTTGTTCGACGCGTATTTTAGACATTCTTAGTTGTAACTAGCAGCGCACACGTCGGTCGGTCCTGGCTTGGTGAACTGCTTCGTATTATACACAGATAAAAATAATAAGTTTCTGTCAAAAATTTCATGTTAGTGACAAGCTTTTATAGCCTACTGTACTTTTCTTTAGATATCAATCAAATGCTCACTGAGACGATTCTAAAGAGCCGAAGTTCGGTAGGATTGCTTTTTCTATTATAGAGTTCCTATGGCCACCTTCCGGCTCCATCATCAGATCAGCCCCATGGTACCATATTATTGTATAGTCATCAAAGTTAAGTAAGTATGCAAAATTTCAGCTCAATCGGTTGACGATATCTGCTTCAAAATTGAGTTGCAAGATTCCACCCGAAGAAACATACTTACATACATACATACATACATACATACATACAATGCAAGTTAAATAAAAGCTTGTAAAATACAGTTTTTTTTACATTCTGTAGTCTCGTATTATTTGACAACGGTTATAGATTACAAGGAGCAGACAAAGATGGTTTACCTATACTGTGACTTACCTAAATGCTTTCATCAACGATTGGCCGATTGGATTAGTACCTAGGTATAGAGATGAGGTGGAAATTTAGGGTGGAGTCCTGTGTTGAGAAGATGTACACTAAACCTTAGGCTGTGTTTCCATTCACGCAGAGTTCGGCGTTGAGAGTTTTTTTTTACACCAGTCCAAAAGTCGTAAGAACTTTTCCTTTTAGGTAGGTACAATAAGTTAGATAAATATCGAAGCGAATAATTTAAAAATGTATTGAGCGGGATTCGATCACGCACCTTCAACGGCTTTCCGGGTCAGCATAGATCGAGTCCTATGCTCTTGCCGTGGAGTTTTTCAACCATATGCTTCATTTTTTATAAGTCTGTAGCATCCTAGCGCCATTTGCTGTAAAAATTCTGACTTTATGGTCGGCACCATCGACGTTCTTCCATTTTTCGCAAATATTAACATTTGGCTTACGCTAGCCTATTGGCTAGCGTATAATATATACTGCTTTAATAAAAATTCATTTCAAAAGGAAATAAAAACAGACTGATGAAACTGAACTATTAAATCTGTGATTCATATTTATGTTCTTGGCTAAATGAATTAGGAGCGCTGAGTGCACATGTTTGGAGCGGATGTTTCAAGCAAATATTTACCTTACTTTACTTTGTAAAATGAAGAAAGGTACAGAGAATTTCCAACATGCTTTAGTAGTAAAGACACCAGATATCTGAAGAGCTGGACATATGAGTCAGTGCTTGGTGGAGAACAATCAACGGAACGTAACCGAGGGAACTATTTGATGGAATCAGAAGGAGTTACGATCCTCAGCAGTGAAGGAACGATTAAAAAGAGAGAGTAAATACTAATAAAGCGCTTGCACTTTAAAGAATCGTATACTTAGGCATGCCAATGTAAAAGGGTTTTGAAAAGCATAAATATCGTTGTAAATTATAAACTCACAAAACGCATTGAATTAATATAATAATGTACCTAATAATTATTAATGTATTAAATCATTCAAACTAAATTTAGATTGAAATGGGAAGCATTTGTGCAACTGTTATTGTAATTAATTATAGGTCATTTTGAAATCAAAATAGGAAGATCGTGTGAGATTTTGTTAGGGCGATTTGGCGCGAGTTCACAGTTGCAGTCGTCATCAACCAACTGTTTTAAGGTTGACACACATTTTAGCAATGAAGAGCACGACTTTAAATTAAAGTTTAATCTTTAATTTCGTAGTCAACTAGTGAACACAAAGTGAAAACACACGCAAACCGACAGAACTGGTAACTAAAGAAAGAAATTTAAATTTCGTGTCGACAGCAAAAGTAACCCACCAAAAGGAAAGAAACAAGTCACAATGAAAAATCCAACCCACAAAGTATGGCGCAAACGATATAGCCTTCACTAAGTGCACAATACTCTCACAATGTTGCCAACATTGTAAAGCAAGCAAATTCATTTTTCACAATCGCAGGTTATCGTAGCGAGTTTAGTAGTAATAAAAGCAACATGCAGCTTGGATGCGATTTATGGCCCTAACTGTGTGCACCTTTATAAATTTGACGTAAGATGCGGTAGGCGAAAGTATATTGAAGCATGGGATGAAACGGATTATTGAGCACACAATAGTCCCGTCGTATTAGAGTCGAATTGAACCTCAACCTTTGGCAGTTTAACAGCCTGAGAACGGGAGTTGGTAATTGCTACCAACTACGGAAAAGATGGGGCTGGACCGAGGACGAAAGCTGCGAATGCGGGTGCCCGGAGCAGAGCAGCCATATTGTCTTGGAATGCTAGAGATGTGGCGTTCTTGTTTCCCGATTTTTATGGGGAAAGAACGTTCTCGAACATTTCCTATACAAATTGGGAAACGTTCTCGAGAAGACACATCTTTATGTAATGCCCTTTAACTAGATTCAAGAAGAAGATCTCAAAGACCTAACAAGGGAAGACTTTCTCACAAATTGTAAATTTAGATTATAAGTAAGCACGTAGCGTATATTATTTTCGCCATACGCTAAATAAATAAAAGTCTTTTATTTCTTGTGTGTGGATAAATGATGCCATGATAGACAGACAACCGCCAGGGACTGCTTGGCTTTCTGGTCGAGTTTGGTAGTCAAGAGTAGTGCCATCAACCTCTCACGCAAAATTCCATGCTTAAGCATTGGGTACAATTTAAAACTTCTAATATTTCCGCGATTTCTTTTAGAAAAAAAGAACAAAATTGAATATATATAACTTGATAGGTACTCAGTTAAGTAAAAATATGAACAGATTCAAAAACAAATTACCCTGTCGCTGGTAGTAAGTACAATGCATCTTGTCAATATTTTTCTTGGTCCAATTTATCCCCATTTTCCTCCTAAAGTTTCAATGTAGTAATCAATAAACTCTAAACGGTTAGTGTGATCCCGCAGCCGCGGCAAATGCATCATGTCATAATATCAGGCTCGTAAAGTCCCGGCCGCCGTAAACATGCCTTTATTGCTTGTAAGCAAATCATGATTAAGTTGACGCACTATTTTGTAGCTACGGCTTGAGGCTAGTTATAGGCGGCGTAACACAAAATTGTGTTTGTAACACAAAATTGTGTTACACACTTTCGTGTGTTTTTACAAAGTTTTGTGTTTTTATTTAAATTGTAGATATTAGACTATACCACAATCGATACAAAACTAAATTTGGGTTACTCTCATCTGGCAAAATGATATTGGTCAGAAATACACTTCGCATAACACGTTTCGCAGAAACACTTTCGGTCGAATGGTAAGATGGCATGAAGGTAGGTATAGTTGGCATTACTACTACCTCGCATACGACACATTTAGCCGCACATTGTTTTGTAGAATATCTCTTTGGCCGACTTTGGTTTAGCATAATTTTATGTACCATAATAACCTTATAGCATACGATTACAATAGCATAATTATTTTCTACTAGCAGAAAAGTGGATAAGGTCAATTTTACGTAGTATGTAAGTCCCACCAAATTTTCTATGGCATAATCTTACGTCTCCAACACACCCGACTCGCTATCTAAAATGAAATATAGTCCTAGAGTCACCGTTAGGTACGAAGACGAGCGAATTGAGGAGCAGTGTTAGGTATCTTGCCACCGCGGGGCAACAGCCACTAAATTTTTTATCACAACAATTGTAATGCATAAATTAGGTCCTGATGCCACCTCAGGGCAGGTCCGACTTGGACAAGTATCATTATGCAAAACTGTTGGACGGTTGCTACGCTACCTAGTTGTTGTTATCGTAAGACTGTACAATCAACCGTCAACCATCTGAATAAAATATCATAAAATACTACTGCGACTCTGATTTAACCATCAAGTCATGGCCCAGAGCGCCAAATTTTCTGTTCCTAAATTGAACGGGCTTGAGAATTACTCGTCATGGAAATTCGCAATAAAAATGTTACTAATTCGAGAAAAATGTTTCAAATTTACGTCAACGCTACCTAAAACAGATGATTCTGGAGAACATGAGAAGGATCAAGAGGCATTTACTATTATTTGTCTGCACTTGGAGTCCCATCTCTACCCGTAGGTACAGAATTTGACATTTGCTAAGGAAGTGTGGGACGCGCTAGCAGGAATTTTCGAGGATAAAGGGATCAATAGACGAATAA
This sequence comes from Apotomis capreana, assembly GCA_947623375.1. Lineage (NCBI taxonomy): Eukaryota > Metazoa > Arthropoda > Insecta > Lepidoptera > Tortricidae > Apotomis > Apotomis capreana. Next base: position 10,504,198 of record OX392517.1, on the reverse strand, counting down.
GTCTTATGAATTCGCTTTTAGATGAGCACTTGGAAAAGCATAATTCGATGCATGATTATGTAGCGGCTGTCATGAGTCACGCTCAGAAACTGACGGAGATTAACCAGAGTTTCGACGATGATTTGATTGCTGTGGTACTTTTACGGGGCTTGCCTGATGAATACAGACCGTTACGTATGGCTTTAGAGCACTCAGGAATGAAACTCACCCCGGAAAACGTTCGGCAGAAGCTTCTACAAGAAGACTCCAGTCAGAGCTCTTCTAATGATTCCTCGAATGGTAATTCTGCGTTAGTGAAACAATCTCAGCGTTCAGTACAAAACTTCAAATGTTTTAAATGTGGCAAGAAAGGTTACAAGAAATATGACTGCCCGAAGTTGATTAAGAATTTAGACGGAGAAAGCATAGGCATATCAACGGTTTCTACGAAGTCGAAGAAAGTTGCTTTATGCAGTTCACGATCGGCACACTAGTCTTTCAACTCCTCGGCGTGATATTTGGATACTTAGAGAAGCCTCGCATCACATAAGTTTTAAAAAACATTAGTTTAGAGACTGTACTGTTACTGATGAGAATGTTGTGACATGTGCGAATGATGACAAGATGACAAGCATAGGTAAGGGCAATATTCTAGTAAATTTAAAAGGAGTTTTGTTGCCAATACAAGACTGTTCCTTTGTACCGAAATTCAAAGTTACTCTATTGTCCATATCTAAGTTGGTTCAGAATGGTTGGAAAGTGATATTTGATTCTAATGGTTGTAAGATGTTTCACCAGTCGATAGGCTGTTGTGAGTAAGCTTGTGGTTACTGCTAGTGAAGTCTCTGGTATATCTATGAGTTGGATGACTGTTTTTCTATTGTAGAAGGGGCTTCGGCTACGGTTCAAGCTGAGGACTCATTGTCACTTTAGCCAGGACAGCTTGGGCATGTAAATCAGACTGATTTATGCAAGCTTCCGGACATCGAAGTTGGAGGTATGAGGGTAATGGAGCCGTGTGTCACTTGTTTGTCAAGAGGAAAGGCACATGGATTACCTTTTTCCAAAGGGTGAAGCAGGACGAGACGTTGTCTTTACTGAAGATTCTGCCATAAAGGGCGGAATCAGGTTCAGTGGGAAAAGACACATCTGTGAAAAATGCAGGTCTATGGGAGTTGGATCATTATTCTAAGACAGTTTCATCGACGTCTGTGACCGAAGATTCTTATGAAGTTGCCATAGGATGCGGAGAGCTCGAAGGCAGCTGGTGCATTAGCATGTTTGGAAGCTGAGTTCGTTCCTCCGGAATTTTATTAAGCTTCTAGGACTGAATCTGGTAGTCAAGTACAGGATGAGAAAGCAAGGAAATCTGTTGTGCAAAACGAGGCAGAACCTAGATATTCCTTAAGGAATTGGTTACGTGGCGCACGGAGCGGATTAAACTGCTATGATAGTCTGCAAAATAAGAGAAGATCCAAGATCCCACCAGAAAGTTTTGCGGAGACCGTTTATGAAAACATTGGAGACGGTCAAAAGCAAAAACTTTGTTGAGCGGAAGAATAAATGATGTTTTATTGTCAATGTCATTTAAACGTTCAAAGATTGATAGATGTTTATATTTTAAAGAATATATATTTTTATATGTCTTTATATTGGTCTGTTTTATCGTATTTTGTAAAGGATATTCGTGCAAAGATGGAATTGCAGAACGGCTTAAGGAAATACTTCCAAATGAAGAATTTAGAGGAAGCTCGGCGATGTCTCTGCATGAGTGTGAACGGAGTACAGAAGGAACGTTTTTCTAGCTTCAGAGGAAGTTTATTGATGCTTTGCTTAATGGACCATGGTATGGATCAGTGTAAACCAGCAGAAAACCCACCTTGAACTGGATCTACGTAATGTTTTGGCAGAGGGGGTGGTGATGGTAATGAACTGAACCGCCAAGAACAACTGCGATACCAGTCTTTGTTAGATGATTTGTATTTCGAAAGTCGAATCGAGATTTTAATCATTAATTAATTACAGGTTGACAGTGACTGGGGCGCCGACTAATAGAAAATCATATTCAGGATACATGTTTAAACTTGGACCAAATTTTATATCCTGGGAAGTGGGAGTGCAGAAAGCAATATTGTGTGGCTTTATATCTGACAGAAGCCGAATACGTTGCGCTATCTGGAGCATCCAAGGAAGCTGTATACCTACAGAGGTTAGTCAGCTATATTTCAAAAATATGGGCACTACGAGCGTCAAGCTGTTTGTGGACAATCAGAGTGCCGCGTAACGTTGGCTAATAATCCTGTTTCTCACCGATGGACGAAAGATATTGGCAATTGGTATAACTTCGTTCGTCAATGCATCAATGATTATTTGATTCAGCTACAGTATGTCTCGACTGAAGATAACATAGCTGATATCTTGACTAAGCCATTGCCCCGTGTTAAGTTTGAAAGGTGTGTGTCTGGTTTAGGTTTAGTTTGGACTGCTTGATGCTGTTGGGATTAGGATATTTAATGGTTGCTTGAGGGGAAGTGTTGGACGGTTGCTACGCTACCTAGTTGTTGTTATCGTAAGACTGTACAATCAACCGTCAACCATCTGAATAAAATATCATAAAATACTACTGCGACTCTGATTTAACCATCAAAAACAAATATATGTCAAACAAAGTTTCTGCAAGACAATAGTGAACCCTAAATTTTGTGTTACGTCAACACAAAATTGTGTTTTAGCACTAATTTTGTGGTATGTGTTACGTCGTAGAGTCGTGAAAATGTTGATCGCTATCTTTACTTTTACAAAACTAGAAAATCGTATCGAATGTATTATCTTTTTTTTTACTAAAGAAATTCAGCTCGATTATACGGCTATATATTTTATACGGTCAAGGTGCTAGGCAAATAGCTATAATGCCAATCAATAAGACCCCACTTTTTAAATAAATACAGGCATCTGAACTGCATATCATTAGTTGCTGTTTACGATCATAAAACTCGTCAGCCGGCCGCGTCGCTTTACAATTAAAACGTTCATTGTTACAAACACAAAAACCATCATTAACGTCACCCAGACGTTATCGTCTTGAAAAATTGCTGACACTCTAATGAAATTCGGAGCGGGCAGCTACGCTTACAGTGCCTCTGACTTTGTTGGAGCAAATAATTGAATGGCAGATATAAGGGCGCATATAATTAAATCTATATGGCAGGCTACTAATTTAGATTTTTATTGAAAATGAAAATTAAAATATATTTATTAAAACGATAAGCAATTACAATGACTAACAAATATGTACTTAACCTAACTTAACTATTCTAGTTTAATAAATTGGTTAATCTCTAGCATGCAGTTAACATAATGCAGGTTAGTACCAGCATTGCATTACCTTTGACCCCCGCACTAGGCGAATCAGCAAGTGTTAATATTTCCAAATAATTTGATTATGCCGGCTGACAGCTATTATATTATGTATTTTTATATTTTTTATTGTTTTATATTATATTATAAGTACTTATGAATTTCACAGTGCAGATCGAATAGCAAAAAAACATACGAGTGGAAATGTGTAAAATTAACCAATCAGATGCCTCAGATTTAAATGCACTTCTTTCTTTTAGCATAAAGACGCAACCTGGTATATATTTTTTCGCTCCGCTTTTGGAGACGCAGCCTTACTATTTTTGCGCACGTAATACCTTGATAAGGACAAAATATATATTCGAGATATCGCAAGCCACCGTGGAATTGAAACCAAAGAAGTGACTGCTGTGTACCGTTGATTACTCAGATGAGATGAAATTATATTGACATTTTTAAATTGTAGGTATCATCAGGAACGGCCCGACTTTTTTCGAATTCATAAGGAGCTCTTCTTCATGGACATAAATGCTGCTACGCGAGTCGTGGCCAGCACGGATTCCTGTCCCTAATCAAGAGCTCCATATATGTTCGAAAGATGACGGTCCGTTCCTGACAGTTTTTACGAGAGTTTAAGCCGTTTTTATAATGATTAAAAATGTTTCACGATAGTTTTAATAATATTAATGTAGTTATCATTGCAGCCAGCTAAACTTAACTCAATTTATTGCCTTTCTGACCTGTATATTTAAATAAAACCACAAAATTATTTTCATCGTGAAATGTTTTCCTTTTCATCAATATCGTTCAATTTTAATCAATCGTTGTGCGTGGCTCTTTATTGCATGCGGTCAGCCACGCCACGAACGACTGTTTGTGCCATTTGCGTCGAACATTATTATTTTTGATGGATTCCATTGTATAGTTTGGTGCTCGTTTAGCGCATTGAGTTATTGCTACGGACACTGGATTTATGAAAGTTTATCGTTTGGATCTCTGCTATGGGATTTGTTTATTAACTCCAGTTTTTTTTTTTTTTTTTTAAGTAAATGATACTTATAACAAATCCCAAACAAAATGTTTAATCTTTAATCTTTATGTGAATGGGTTAATCGAGAGGCTCAGCAATACCAGGGTCGGATGCCATGTCGATGGTGTTTGTGTAAACAATATCAGTTACGCTGACGACATGGTGCTGCTGAGCCCTTCGATTGGGGCCCTAAAGCGCCTTCTGGCAATTTGTGAGAGTTATGCGGCGACCCACGGACTCAAATATAACGGCAACAAAAGTGAGCTCATGGTCTTCAAGGCAGGAACCAAAACCTACCCCCTGCCATCTATCACTCTGTCATGCGTTCCTTTGAAGCAAGTTAGCCAGTTCAAATATGTGGGTCACTGGGTTACCGATAATTTGAGTGATAACCCACGTTGTCACTCAAATTATCGGTAACCCGACATCGAGCGGGAACGAAGGTCGTTGGCCGTTAGATGCAATATGTTGGCCCGCAGGTTTGCGCGATGCACAAAAGAAGTGAAGATCACACTGTTTAAAGCTTTCTGTGTATCATTTTATACATGCAGTCTGTGCAGTGGGTCAATTATACGCAGAAAGCGTACAGCGAACTTCGCGTCCAGTACAACAACGCGTTCCGGGTGATGTTGGGGCTGCCACGCTGGTGTAGTGCGTCCGGTATGTTTGCTGAGGCGCGGACTGACGGCTTCGCGGCCGTCATGAGAAAGAGATGCGCGTCGCTACTGTCCCGTCTGCGCGGCAGTCCCAATCGCATCCTGAGCGTGTTTGCCAACCGCTGGGACAGCCCCATGTTAGCCCGGTGGACGAAGATGCACGTTGTCAAGTGTTGATGATGCGGTATGCTAATTTATTTATTGTTTTTTTTTTTTAATTAGTAGGTTTTAATTAATTGTAAGTACTAACATTAACTCTTAAGATACTGTATTCATTATTATTAACACACTTGTGTATGGACTCAGTCTGAAATAAAGATATATTATTATTATTATTCCCTTTATTCATTTTTGTACTTAGGCTAGGTTTTTTATTATTATTATTATTAATGCGAAACCTGGCGGAGCAGACTGGGAATCGAAACCGTTGCCTCTGGATTACCGGTCTTAACCTCTCCACCACCCTAACGCCCACCCTAACCTTCGAATTTTTTGCGCTGTTAAGTTTTTTTTCTACGATAATGTACCGATACAATAAAGGTATAGGAAATTATTTCTAATGACTTTAATAAAACCATGATAAGCAAGCCCACGGGCAACGTAAGCCCTCCGTTAGGTGAAATGATCCGAATAATTTACTTAATTAGAGAAAATATGAGAGGTGTGCACTTTTGATAAACGTGGAACATTTGTTCACCCGTCACACGGCGTACCTAACTTCATTTGCGGCATAAATTCCTTTGTACTAGATATAGTGAGTAGAATATTTGTTCCTGGGTCGTGGATGTTATCTATATACCTATGTATTAATATATTATACATATATATCGTCATCTAGTGCCCATAGTACAAGCTTTGCTTAGTTTGGGATTAGGTCGATATGTGTATGATTGTCCCTTAATATATTTTATTTATTTATATATTTATCTACCTTGAAAATATTTGGGTCATGTCCCGCAACGTAAAAATTCAGAGCCCGATAACTAGTTGGAAAATCGCGACATATCGTATCATAATGCATTGATGTGAGGTAAAACGGTATAAACTACTAAAATTGTATTTTAATATTGTTAAACAAAATACTAACGTATTACATTTATTTATTTCTACGTCTCGATGACGGAATTCCACAAGTCATCGCAATATAAAATAAAACTAGATATAAGTTGTTTTTTAATGTATAATTTTGTAGTTCACAGTGCCTTGGTTTAATTTAATTACTGTAATGCTGTGTAACTAATTTGAATAAATAAATATAAAATAAGGTAAGGTGGAGTTAGACTATCAGTAAGAGAAGACTGCCTGTAACTATTTTGGCTCAGTGACCCAAACAGGATCTTAGCCTCCGAAACGAGACACGCCACTTGTCCCAATCCTGCGCAGTTTCTCACCAGTTTTCGACTGTAGAAAACTGCCACAGTCCAATAAATAACTAACTGTTCGTCTTAATCTAAAAATAAGCTTCAAACAGTCTAACTTCCCCGTATCTTGTTAAAATGTATACTGAAAGGTTCAGGTGGTAAGATAGGTGTTACATCGTATATTATACACTGCCCTGTCGGCGCTGAAAAGGGTCCGATGTTACTTATTGACAAGAGATGCTTAGCCATTGAAGGAGAGTTCGGACACAAACAAAAAATAATAAAAACCGGCAAAGTGCGAGTCTGTCTCGCGCACCGAGGGTTTCGTACAAATACTTATCCCATCTTAATGGCCGGGTTAAGTTAAGTTTGCAACTGGTATGTATGGCGGATACAAATGAGGTGCCAAGATAACGCAATCGATCACGTTTGTTGTATAGGAGCCCCCCTAAATGTTTATTTTAATCTGTTTTTAGTAGTTGTTATAGCGGCAAGAGAAATACATCATTTCAACTGTCTAACTATCGCGGTTCATGAGATACAGCCTGGTGACAGACGGACAGCGGAGGCTTAGTAATAGGGTCTCGTTTTTACCTTTTAGGTACGGAACCCTAAAAACAAACCTCAAACAGTCTAACTTCCTCGTATCTTTATAAAATTTATACTGAAAGGTTCAGGTGGTAAGATAGGTTTCATCGTATTATACACCTATTATACACTGCCCTGTCGGCGCTGAAAAGGGTCCGATGTTACCTATTGACAAGAGACGCTCAGACGAAACAAAAAGGCTGATTCCGATACTAAATATAGAATTTTAAGGGTTCGTGAGAAGAATACGTGACATCCTCAAAAGGCATTTTTCCACTGGCCTGGCGAGACGAGAACAATTTTTTTTATGGCATATTATTGGAGCTTTTGTAGTCTCAAATTATAGCAATAAGCGTTTTTTTGAGAATTTCAATGGATTCTAGTAGATAGGGATCATATAGTGTAGGAAAAGCTAAGACGCTGTCTAAGAAGATAGCAAAAGACTAACTACACTTAGACTGTTCTAGAAGTCAGAAATTATCGTTACAATTCGACATTCCTACGGAGCGAGCGCTGAAAACGCTCTATACAAATGGTTACAACACTGTGATTAACATCTTGTATTTAGAGGTTAGGTTTGGTTCGTGAAAAAGTGCGTTTGAGAAGGTACATCCGAAAATGGTTTCAAAATTTGATTTCGGACTAAAAATATAATTAAATTTGCGTAACTTTGATATAGCTCAGTCCTTTTATTTTTTCTTTGTTACCTACTTGGCAATTTGATCTAATTAAATTAAGTATATAACTACAGTATATAGTAGAATTCAACATCAGTCAAAATTCCTATTGACACTACGCTGTACGAAACTAGTTTTCAAACATGTTCGAAATTAAAATTCAGCACCGTGAAACTGTCAGCGTTGCAGCCATAGCGTCGGCTGTCTCAAAGCATTTTCCACTGCATAATGCCAGTTCAGTATTTTGGTCGAATTTCATTTCACAAGCCGCAAAACGTCAAATTGTCAAAGCTGAAGTATGATTTATTGACTTTTATGACATTTGCGGTTTGTTAGGCCTGTAATTATTTATTATTATTTGTTGTTATTTTACCTTAATAGTTCTTGCATCTAGCGGGTGCTGTCCCTGTGTGCGTCCCATGACACCTGTGAAAGGGAACAGTCGCATGATGTATTCCTTAAATTTAATTACATAAATAGTAGGGTGTAGACTGATGATGAATCAACATGCTCTAGTTACTTAATATGAATAAAATTAGCTCAGTTTGTTATGAAACAAAGAAAAACAATCAAAAAAATATGTCTTCAAAGGTACGCAAAATTCATATATTTTTTTTTAATCTAAAAGAAATTTTGAAATTGTTTTATGAATCCTCACAATTTAACAAAACAATAATTGTATTACAATCACGAACCTAAACGCACTTTTTCACTGTGAAAATGGCAAATTACTTATTGTCTCCATACAAATAATATGTATTATACATGGGTTGGGTATTTGTATGACGTCACAAGTAGGTAGCCATTTTTATGGAGCGTTTTTAGCGCTCCGCAGGAATGTTGAACTTTGACGGTCATTTCTGACTTTTAGAGCAGTCTTAGTGTATTAGTCCCATGTAGACATTTGATCCCAATAAAAAATAGAATCAACTGACATCCTCAAAAAAAAGGTCTATACGCCTATTGTCAAAAGGGCCTTTACATACAGTTCGGCTTTGGCTCTGTGCACGCCTCTCAAAGGCCCGGGACACCATTTGGCCCTTAAGCGGGTGCGTCATTATTGTTATTAATATAAAGCGAAATAAAACAATGCCACATATAATCAGTTTAAATGACAGTTCTTTAAATTTTTTCATTTAGGAAAATATTTCTTACTGTTGAGTTTCTTTCGGCTTTCTTCTCAACTTCGGTCTCCTCTTGGGAAATGCCGGTAGATTCACAATCTGAATTTTTAAAGTGCCCTCATTTCATTTCTTGAGTAGTGACCCAGAAAATACGGTGTGAATATTCAATTTTCATCCTACTTTACATACTTACACACAAAACAGCTGAAATCGTGAATTGGTTCTAACTTGCAAGATTTGATTATTGACACATAGACAAAACAGGTGAAACTACATATAAGGGTCTATATTTTCAACAAACGTTTCAACCGAAGTTTTTTAACCTAACCTACTTTAATAGATTTCATTTGATTTATTTCTGATCTCCGAAAACCCACGTCCATAGCTCATAAAAGCCGTATATCAACTCACACGTATCAATTTACCCGAGATCGCTTCAGTAGTAGGGATTCGCCGATACTACGATACGGGGCGGACGGGCCTGATGGGCGGCATCCAGGGCGGATTTGGCGGACCACCAAACCTAAAAAAAAAAAAAAAAAAAAAAAAAAAAAAAAAAAAAAAAAAACAAATAGCCCCCTACTTAGAGCGTTTGGAATAGGTCCCAGGACGCTCAGACAGCTCTGTCAAGACTTACAGAACGCCCTACGCTAACAATGCAACACCTTCCCCGACCCATCGACCCTTTTCTATTGTCTATCCGAGCTCGGGTTTTATTGCCCTCTCGGACGCCGAGCTCACTTTTATTACGGTCTACTATTGTTTCCCTCTTTTATATTTCTCTTTGGCTACAACTGTCTACAACTTCCTTTGCAAACGGTATACATCTTTTAAGAACATTCTTTAGGTAAAGCTGGACAAATACCTAAACATCTCATACCTAAACTATCAGACTAGGTCCGTCACCTTGGTTCTTATTGGAATCGCTGTTTCAACGCAGCCTGTCTCACATCGTGTCTTTACTCCAGGTTTCTTACTACGTGATATGTGCTACGGTGTACGTATCACTAATCTAAGCTAACCTATGCTAGATCACAATTCTAACCTAACCTAACCTAAGCTACAGGACTACGCCCAGCTAACGCAGGATACGTTACTTGACTACTTAACTTCAGGTAGCCTTACTTCAAAGTATGTCTCTTGTTACTCACTACATATGCTGCATTTGGAACGTTGTTCTATTTATATATTTTATCTTGTTCAACTTAACATTACTTCTAACTTAACTATCACTTAACTTCAAAAACTAATTTTGAAGAACTGCTTTATATACTTACCTACTTAAAACCAGCTACGAGCACAGCACAGTTGTTTTGGTCTTAAGAACGCTGTTCTAACCTAACCTAACCTTGCATAAATTTGACTACGTACTCAATGTTACTTTCATTTCTTTTTTGTAATAACCGACTTCAAAAAGGAGAAAGTTCTATGTAAAAATATTGCATGTAGCATAAGGATAATACGAATCTAATCTTACAATAGTAATGCGGTATTTTATACAGTAATAACTGCTTCAAAACTATACTAACTTATTTAAGCTGTAAGTTAAAAATACGAGTTCTATTTTTGCATATTTATTTATTTCGCCAAATATTATGTTCTTGAATAGATGCTTAAGAAAATACCTGAATAAACTTTGTAACTTGTACTAACGTGTATTTGTAGTGGGCTGAACTAAACTCGTTGATTTTTTAATTTGTTTGTTGGGTCCATATTGTTTGTAAAGATTTATGACAGGTTTCTTCTCCGAATCATCAAAAGATTCGAAAGTCTATTATAAATTTTATTACTGTTTGTTGGTGGCTGTTGGGCGCGGTACAAACTAGTCGAAACGTGATTTTAACGGTAATCTATTGTCACATCCTTATAAAAGCCGATGGACAGTGACGATCTATAAGTATTCAGAACCGAGTCGTGCTTGTTACCAGAGCTCTCTCAGTGTACAGTGACATAGTGTTGAATCGTGCTACAGTGCTTATAAAAAATGGCAAATGTAAGTATGTACTATTTTTTATAAAATATGTATGTAGTATTTTTATGTACTATTTGTTTAACAGTGTTTTTTTTTTCTGTAACTTGTGTTCATCGTGTTACTTGTTAAGTGTGTTAATCGGATGTATAACTTATTGTTGAATATTGTTACAGTTCACGGAAAACACTTTCAAGAATTTTTATTACCCTGAACCTGAACATGATGATTCAGGGAGTGATGAAGAAGGCACACTCGGTTTTAAAGTGAAACAAGCCATAGCGAAGAAACGTCCTGCAAATAGTATCGAGAGTTTCTTTGAAAAACCGCAGAAAAAAGTGAAACCAGTGAAGAGATCTTCCAGTGTGTCGCAAAGTTCCCATACCGGTGTTGCTTACCTATCTTCGGGTAAAGACGATGCTGCGTATGCATCACACCTTATTAAGATAGAAATATACGATCTTGAAAAAGTTAGGAACATCGCACCAGAAGAGCACTGGAAGCACGCCGATGTGAGATTAAAATCTTACATCTCAACTGAGCAAGATCCACAGCTTGAGACTGTCCGTGATGTGATATACAACATAACGAAAGACATAGCTTCAAAGGACACTTGCGTGAAATATTTTATAAACAATACGAAAAAGTAAACTAAGTGTTTGTGTAGTTTTAATACTAGGTTAAAACTGTATTTATTATATAAGACATAAGATAATATTTTATAACATACCCTTGTGTACTACTAGTATTATATATTTCTTACTGCTTAAACAACAACTTTTTGTTATTCAAAATTGTTAAGACTCGTTTTATAACCACATGTTGTAATTTGTTTTGTAGCCTAATCATATTGATCTATTTCCCTTTGCAAATGTATAAAAGTCTCCACCCTTTAATATAAAATCACTAAGCTACGTTTGTTATTTTAAGGAAAAAATTTGTTGTAATGTAATCACTATTTTCTTAGACACATCTCACGATGGACTGTTTAAGCTGTGATGTTTACGATTCCGAGCTCGTCAGGCTATGCGAAGAAATTGAAAGTGATCAAGAAATGTATGAGATCGGGGAATTACTAAGCCAGCTGCATAGTCAAGGGTGAGTACTCTTGTTCCAACCTGTTATATTGTTTATTGATATTGTACTTGTATATTTAGACATGCAATTTAAACAGTTTATTCTTGTTCAAACTTGTACAAAACCATTGACCAGTGTCATTGAGTTGTTGCCTTTTTATGGCTCAGTTTCATTGTTCTCTGTTGGGTGGGGATCCTGGAAGGTTCTTTATAAGCGACGTCTCTGGTGTAGAAATCATTCATTATTCCAGTTACTGTGTTTGTGCTAGTACTGTGTCTGTGTATTGTACAAAATACTGTTTTAAAAATGGTGCTTGGATACTTTCATATGGGAACTAGTTTAACCCACGACAAAATTGCAGTTTTAAGCAAAGGATTCATTTTAAAAGTATTTCATAGAAACATAAGATTGTGGTATATTGACAATCAATTACCTCAGGCGCTTTTGGAAGATGAAGATATTATACCCTATTACACACCATGTGATGGGCATATCAATAAGTCGATGCATAACTTGTCATCAGATGTCATTGATGGTGTTTTAACAATGCAGGCATATTGCCAGCAATGTCGAAAAAACTTAAGTTAGTATAATGATAATAATTTAATCATTGTTTTGAAGTTTTAAATCTTGTATTAAATACTAACGTTTCACTTTTTCTATTACAGATCTAACCAAGTAGGACGGGGGAGAAAAAGGACAGCTACAAGTACGGGTGCAGAAGTACCAGTGAAGAGAAACTACCCTTCCAACAGTCGTGATATGTCTACATCCTCAAGCGAAGAACCATTATCCGATGTCAATGTAAGTACAAAAAATAATTCTGAAATTGAATGTTCGGTGTGTAAAAAGTTCGTGTCAAAAAGATATTTTGGTAACCATTTAAATAGTAATATTCACAAAAATAATGTGTTGAGATCCGATAGTGAATATGTTAATGTCCAATTAATTGAAAATGCATTCAAAAACAGAGTCGCTACTTACAGAATATTATTTAATGAAATGGATCACCAACCTCTTGATCCCGAAACTATTTTACAAAAACACAAGGATAAGATCTTTACATTATTAGATCGTTCACTTAACAAACATCACGCTTTAAAAGTAAATTTTATTCTTAATGCAAATTTTACACAAGATACCAAACAATTAAATAATACATTTGATTTCCAATTAAGTAATAGTATTGTTGATATCAGCACTGATAAAGCTGCTGTTTTTACGTCCCTAGTAAATGAAATTGTGATAAGGTTGTCAAACTTTGAAAGAAAAGATAGTGGGTGGAGTTTAGTAACATTTAATCATATCGATCTCAATATTAACAAATATAATCCATTACGCGGCTCTTCTTTTATCGAATTACCTAGTGATATAAAAAAATAAAAAAGCGGTTATTAATGTAAAAAACAATGACCATGAGTGTTTTCGATGGGCTGTATTGTCTGGTTTATACGAACCCAAAAGTCATTCAAATATGGTCAGTTCATACATATTACATAAGAATAAATTGAACTTTGAAAATTTAACTTTTCCATTTAAATTGGGAGATATCCATAAATTTGAAAAAAATAATGATATTAGCATTAATGTATTTGGTCTCGAGTACAACTCTCAAAACAAGAAACACGATGTTATAGGCCCACTACATTTAACTAAATTAAAAAAGTCTAATCACTTAAACTTGTTGTACATAACTAAAGATAACCAAGGACATTATTGTTTTATCAAAAATTTATCGAGGTTAGTGTCTAAGCAATTGTCAAATGCACAACATGCTGTTCATATTTGCGATGGTTGCTTAATTAAATTTACATCACACGAGAGACTAAACCAACATCAAAAAAACGACTGCTTCCACGTATGCACAAACTTACCATCCGAAAAAGAAGACACAAGAAATTGGTTTAACGAATATGTTCCATCGAATCAAGTTACTTTTAATAATTATGAACGACAATTAAGAGTACCTTTTGTTGTATACGCTGATTTTGAGGCATTTTTAAATCCAATTCAATCCTGTTCTAACAACCCCAGTACATCTTCTACTACCAATATTCAAAAACATGAAGTTTATAGCTTCGGTTACTATATTAAGTGTTCTTATAATGACAAGTTATCTGTGTACAGAACATATACAGGTGAAGACTGTGCAAAAACATTTATGAAAGTCATAAAAGAAGATTTAGAAACTATTTGTAAAAGTAATGCGTTTGCTAAAACTTCTTTCCCTCTAACAGATGCTAATAAGGTAGACATTATGCAAAGCCATGCTTGTTATATTTGTGATAGAAATTTGAATGATGACTCAACCGTTTCTTATAATTATCATACTGGACTTTACGAAGGCGTTGCACATAAATTTTGTTCTGAAAAATACAAACCACCCAATTTTGTACCTGTATTTTTCCATAATTTGAGCAATTACGATAGTCATTTTATTGTACATGGACTTGGTCTTGAAGATGGTGACATAGAACTAATCCCACAAAATAAAGAAAAGTATATTTCGTTTTCTAAGTCTTTACAAGTGAATAATCGTGTTGTAAAATTGAGATTTGTCGATTCTCTTAAATTTATGTCGAGTAGCTTGGATAAATTAGCTAAAAACTTGACTACTGACCAATTTTACGAATTGAAATTGAACTTTCCTCGTGAAGAAGACTTTAAACGTCTAATACGGAAGGGTGTCTATCCATATGAGTACATGACTTCGTATGATTCACTGAAATTAACTTCGCTTCCTACACAGGATCAATTCTATAGTTCTCTTACTGACAGTCACATTTCCGAAAACGATTTCCTACATGCTCAAGATATTTGGTCTCATTTCCAATGCAAAAATATGGGGGATTATTCCAATCTTTATCTGAAAACAGATGTTTTATTACTAACTGACATATTTGAAAATTTTAGAAATGTGTGTCTTAAGACATATGGTTTAGATCCCGCCCATTATTATACCGCGCCTGGAATTTCCTTTGATTCGATGTTGAGGACTACCAAAATAAGTTTAGAACTTTTAACAGATGTCGACAAAATAGCTTTTATAGCGAAAAACATTCGAGGAGGGATTTCCCAATGTAGCAACAGACATGCAAAAGCAAATAATACATTTATGGAAGACTATGATCCAAATATTCCTTCATCTTTTCTCATGTACTTAGACGCAAATAATCTCTATGGGTGGGCTATGTCACAATGTCTTCCGTCTGGCAAATTTGAATGGGTAAATAAAGATACCGATTTCAATGTTTCAGACGATGCTGAATATGGGTTTATATTAGAAGTTGATCTAGAGTACCCCAAGGAATTACATGACTCTCATTCAGATTTGCCGTTCTGTCCAGAAAATGTATGTCTAGGTGATTCTAAAGAAAAAAAATTGATTCCCAATTTAAACAATAAATATAATTATGTATTACATTACAGAAATCTTAAACAATGTTTAAAAAATGGGTTGCGTTTAGTGAAAATCCATCGTGTGTTGAAGTTCAAACAATCTACTTGGTTAAAAAGTTACATAGATTTGAATACCCGAATGCGTTCGCTGGCGACATCTGATTTTGAAAAAGATTTCTTTAAACTTATGAATAATTCTGTTTTTGGTAAAACAATGGAAAATGTCACGAAACGTGTGAATGTTAAATTATTAAGTCACTGGGAAAATCGCGGAAAATCCCAAGGGGTACAGTCCTTAATATCTAAACCTGAATTTCATAGTTTATCAATATTTTCTGAGAATTTAGCTGCTGTGCAATTGAAAAAAACAAAAATCTTTTATAACAAACCAATTTACCTTGGATTCTGCATTTTAGATCTATCGAAAACTTTAATGTACGAATTCCACTACAATTATATGAAATACAAATATACGGAAAATCTCAAGCTCCTTTACACGGATACTGATAGCTTAATATATGAAATAAACACTGCTAACTTTTATGAGGACATTAAATCTGACCTGAACTTGTATTATGATACATCTGATTACCCACCCAACAATGCATATGGTTTACCATTACTAAATAAAAAGAGGTTAGGTTTTTTTAAAGACGAAAATAATGGCAAAATTTTGAAAGAGTTTGTTGGTCTTAGATCAAAAATGTATGCCTTAGATGTTCAAAATAGTGGTATTATATCCAAAGCTAAAGGAATAAACAAGTGTGTTACCAAAAAATTAACCCTTAACGACTATAAAAGTTGTTTATTTGATAGAAATATACAACATGCTCAAATGTTACGATTCCGATCAATAAAGCATGTTTTATTTACGCAAAATGTCAATAAAATATCATTATCTTACAACGACACAAAACGATATTTATTGAAAAACACTTCGGATACTCTTGCGTGGGGTCATTATAGAATACCTCATAATTCTTAAAAAAAAAAAAAAAAAAATACACGGAACATTCAATTTTCATATTTATTTTTTGTACATAATATTGTATTTTAGGATGTTTTTTTTTTAATTTTTAAGTTTTGGCAATAAAATTATTGGCGAAAAATATGTTTTTGTAAATTTTTATGTGATTTATCTAGAATAATATAAATATTAAAAAATATTTAGCAAAATTTTTGTTTTTTTTTTTATTTGTTACCCCATTTTTTTTTTATTTAAAATTTATTTAAAAAGCTATGGTCTAGAAATTTTCTCATTTGAAGTCAATCCGTTAACATATGAACACACATATTTAAAAATTTATAATGATTCATTTTAACCACCCTTTCACTACAATAGTAGCGGGTCCAAGTGGGTGTGGTAAAACTCAGTTTGTTACCAATTTTTTAAACAATGCAAAAGAAGTATGTAATGTTGAATTTGATGAAATTATTTGGTGTTATGATGAAATGCAACCTTTGTACAATCTGGAAAATGTAAATTATAGCCAAGGAATACCAGATTTTTCTTTATTTGATGGAAAAAAGCCCAAGCTTCTCATAATTGATGACTTGATGAGAGAATCGGATGGACGAATCGTTGATATTTTTACAAAAGGAAGTCACCATAGAAACTTAAGTGTTTTTTATATTACTCAAAACATATTTCATCAAGGCAAAGGACAACGTGATATTTCATTGAATACCAGCTATATTGTATACTTCAAAAACCCGAGGGATAAAACACAAATTCGCTACTTGTCACGACAAGTTTATCCGGAGAACCCAAAATTTGTAGATGAAGCCTACAAAGATGCCACTAAAGATGCTCATGGTTACCTTATGATTGATCTGAAGCAAAATACCGATGACATATGTCGTTTTAAAACTAAAATATTTCCTTTTGATGGGCATTGTACCGTATATGTTCCCAAGAAAGGGTTTAAATACGACAAGAATCAACACGTTTTAATCAGTTCCAAATAATGCATCCAAGAGTACACACATATAAACATTTACTTGAAGCACTGCAGTTACTTAAACCAAAGTATCGCACAGCGTTGCTAAAATCTTGTGAAGATGAAGAAATTAATATTATTTGTGAGTGTATTTATAACGTTTTAAAAGGGAAAATACCACTGGAATCAAAAGATAAATCAAAACTAAACAAATATAAAGACACATTACGAAAACTAGTTTCGAAAGGGAAACACAAATTGAGGAAAACTGTTATTATTCAAAAAGGAGGTGCATTTCTACCTATTATATTAGGTGCAGTTTTAAGTGCCTTAGTAAGCTCCGTAACATAAAATAAAATGGAAAACACAAAAAAAATGTTGTTAGTTGAACCAGACTTTATTGAAAGACTCAAACGAAATGATAGCCAACCCGAAAATGTATCATCTCGCCTAGACGGAGAGATGCAAAAAATCCTGAAGAGTAAAATTAATGATCGTGAAAAGTGGGCATTATATTCTCAAGCACTACAACGATTTTTGCACTTTATTGAATCAGATCGAAAACCATTTAAAATACCAATAGTGATGGAGGGGTTTGATCAACTCAACGATGAAAGTAAGGATTTAAACTTAAAAGTAAACAAAAAGGAGGAGGATGAAAATTATGAATCAGTTGCAAATAAAACACTACCAGATGGTGATGTTTCTGCAGTTACTGCAGCTACACCGTCTGGTACAAAAAATCCAGAAACTGTACTATTCAGTCCATCTCGTATTATAGATAATTTACCAAAATCATATGAGAAAAAAACCAGAACATTATTGACTTGTATTGTGTCAAGCAGACCAAAAATATGGTGGAAAACAAATGGTGAAGTTGTAATAAACAATCGAACTATTCCAAACAGCAATATTCTCGATCTGGTAAGCGATACGGTTAGATCTCTTAAACGCCCTAAGCCAACAGGATGGGAAGAGTTTGCTTTATTTTTAAGAGATATAAAAGTTCCTACGTCTTGTATAGGTAATCCTACTAATCTAGAATTTATAAATAAACCTCAATCGAGTGAACCTCACGCATCATCTGCTCCATCAAGTGCTCGATCGTCATCGTCATTTAAAGACACAAGCGCCAGTACACCTCTTTCAAGTGTACTGCTCAAGGCAAACAAAAAGAAACTAGATTGGGAAAGATGGAGCCCTTATTAGACATTCATGCAATATACTACGATGTATCTAATCCAGCAGGCTACAGTAGTTTAAATAAATTAAGTAAACAAATGAAAGGACGAATGAACAAAGACGAAGTAAAGAACTGGTTACAATCTCAAGAAACGTACACACTGCATAAACCGGTTCAAAGGCGATTCACAAGAAATAGATACGTCTTATCTAACTTTAATGAACTCTGGCAAGCTGATCTGAGTGATATGGGTACTTACAGTCAATATAATGATGGATACAAATATATTCTGTGTGTTATTGATGTGTTCAGTAAATATGCTTTTGCGAGAGCTATGAAAAAGAAAGATGCCACAACCGTTATAAATTGTTTTGAAAGCATATTTACTGAAGCCAATTCTACTCCTCGTCACATCCAATCTGATAAAGGCACCGAATTTGTTTCAAAGGCAGCAAGGGATTACTTTAGGAGCAAAAACATTAACTACTATACTACTAACAATCCTGACATTAAAGCAAGTATAGTAGAAAGGTTTCAAAGAACTCTTAAAATGAAAATGTGGCGTTACTTTACTCATAAGAATACATACAAATATATAGATATTTTGCAAGAACTTCTTTATTCTTATAATCACAGTTATCATTCTAGTATTAACACGTTCACGGACAGTGCGTCGAGAGACGTAAACTAAAACCCTCGTAATATGGCACTACGGCTGTAGACGGGAATTTAATTTTCCTTAAAAGTGGCATTTCGTCCACAGCCGAATATTTGTCATAGTATTTATAGGAAGGTTATGTCTCTGTGCCGTTTTTGGATGTAACACAAACCCGCCAGTGCCACAGCAAGCACTCATATTGTTGCACACAAGTTACCTCCATCACGCACACATTGACAGACCGCGTGTTGCGACGCTTCGTCTGTGGCCGGACGATTCGCATACATATTCCGCTGCTCAGTCGCCGTGTGCCGCAGCGGGAGACGTTTCGTTGCGACAAGGTGCGGTATGGGAATTCTCGGTGAACGGTACGTATCATTTTATTGATAATTTAACAAAATATTTACTTGTAGTTGTATTTGCTAGTTACTTAAGTGTGCTGGGAAAAATTTAGTTAAATTTTAGTCCTGATAAGTGCATCTGAATGAGAAATAGGTACTTATAAAAACTGACGAAATCCTACTAATATTTATAATAAATTGTGAATGTTTGGATTTTTGCTACTCGATAACACAAAAACCGCTGAACGGATTTAAATGACATTTGGCATACGCTTAGTTTACAACTTGGATTAACACATAACATACTTTTTGATACGCTTCTTAAGGTGGTTTTTTTCCTCGCACGTCTCGCGCGTTTTATGAGATTTCTATGCTTGTCTCGTCTCGCCCTCCCGGTGGAAAACCACCTTTAAGACCAAGGCAAGGTGACCGAGCGTCACGGGCAGAACATTATGTAGATGTAGGTAAGTACTAAGATGGTAAGTTGTAATATGTTTTTTTCCTATTGTTGCTACAATTATGAATTACGATCGTATTTCAAGCATGTAAACTTGTTGCAGATGGCGTCTCGTAAAAGAACAATATTTACTGTCAGCAATCGGCCTAGTGTGTTTGACGACTCGGACTCTGACAACTGAAATAAGGATCCATATTGTGACGGAGACGGTGAATATGGTTCTGATGGAAATTACGAACCTGAAAATGGTGATGCCTTGAGTAGTGACTCCGATGATTACCAGATATTTAGCCGGCCTAGACCTTCCACAAGACAGGTTACCGTTTCTGAATCCGAAGAGAGTGACAATAAATCAAACGGGGAAAACGATATCTTGACGATGACCAATCTGAAGGTAATATTGACACTCAAAATTTAGAGCGGCTGGAGGCGGTCGAACCGGAGGCTGACGAGTACCATAGAAAATCGCCGGTTCTCGATTTCCCGGTGAATTTGGTAGACCAGTTCTTCGATGATCCCTTACCTGACTCTCAAGACATTCCATCTCGTAAAGTAATAGGTTTCTTATAATATTAGATATCATCAAAACCATTATATTGTTTATGTAAGAAGATTATTATGTTTGATTTCAAGAATAAATAAATATCATGTTGATTAATACACTAATTTTATATTTTACCCCGACCCACCTGTGGCCGTTATTAGTTTACTTATAACATGTCATAGCACGCTTGGTGTGGCGGTCCGTCTGTAGACAGTCACGTCTATAGTCGTACTGCCACAAGAAGCGTCACGCAACTCACATGATACGGCTATCGTCTGTAGCCGATTTCGTCTGTGGCCGTTAGTGCCGTAACACAGGTCATAGTAGTCGCTTGACATGAATACCCGTCTACAGGCGGTTACGCCTCTGGTCGTTAATGCCGCAACACAAACATTCAAACCTGAGCAATACGACAATCCGTCCCCAGATGTTATGCCATTTTGTATGGAGAATTTCTGTGTCGTATCTCAAAAAATCAAGATCGTCCTGTGTCCGTGAACGTGTTAAAATGCGCCCTATCGATGTAAATTTTGATAATATCATGACTGTTTGGTGTAATTTGTATAACAGAAAAAAGGATAGACAACTTACTTTGGAAATCACAAAACTAAATGTTGGTGATCATGTTAGAATTACTAAATATAAACATATATTTCAAAAGGGTTACGAAACTAATTGGAGTGACGAAATATTTAGAATTGATTCAATAATAAACCGCTTTCCACGAGTTGTGTATACGTTAAGAGATTTAGAAGGTGAGCCTATCGTTGGTACATTTTATTCTAAGGAATTACAAAAAGTGACTTATCTCCCCTCCATTGATTATAAAATTGATAAAATAATACGCTCACGTGGGGTTGGTGCCAGAAAAGAAGTACTAGTGAAGTGGCGAGGTTATCCTAACAAATTTAATTCTTGGATACTCGCTTCAAGCTTAAAAAAAATATGAGTGAAAACAGCTTTTATATTACATTGTTAAGTAACAGTTCCTCGGACTACTATACCGATAATACGACTGCACACTTCTTAACCAAATTACCCAGGAGTATAAAGTTGGAAGGAGAATGGGTAGTTGGCTTAGTAGAATTTCAATACCCTTGTTCAATGTACAATGTTCAAGATCATGAAAATATGATTTATTTAAAAAAGAAAGTAGTGTCACCCACTGACAAGATAGCCAAAATTGTAGATATAAAAACTCATATACCAGCAACTACATATGACAACGTTGACCATTTTATTCAAGCTTTTAATGACAACCCACAACTGAAAAATAATGTAAAGTTTAGATATGATAATCTAACCAAAATGGTTGGGGTAGCAACAATTAATAACGATATAACTTCTCTTATAACAACCCCAATACTAAGTCTACAGTTAGGTTTTAAACCGAAAACAAATTTACGGCAAGTTTCATTTGGTAAAAATCCTGTTAATTTGTATTTGGGCTTACCATCACAATTATTTGTTTATACAGACATCATACAACCACAGGTAGTTGGTGATGTTATAACTACGTTGCTTAGAATAATACCATTAGATCCAACAGAATTCCATTATGGAGCATATAAAACACACATTTTCTCACCCGCTCATTATGTACCTGTTTTACGTAGAGAATTTGATACTATGGAAATAGATATAAGAACAACTACCGGTGCAAGAGTGCCATTTCAATTCGGAATTTCCTGCGTGAAACTACACTTTCAACGGCTAAGATGAATTATAAAAGATCATCTCACTCTTGTCCCTACGATCATTATTATACCCATCAAGCTGGTTCTGGTATAGGAATTGTCTATAAAGGTGTTCCGTTTCAGCGAGGGCATGGGATTGGAAGTTTTTTGGGGGGACTGTTTAGGTCAGTAATTCCTTTGTTGTCTAGTGGTTTTAAAACTGTTGGAAAAGAAGCGTTAGATGCGGGGGTTGGTTTGTTATCTGATATGGTAAATTCACGCCCTATAGATAGTTCAGTTAGGTCTCGATTTAAAGAAGCTAGTGCTAACTTAAAAAGAAAAGCTGATGAAAAGATCGATTCTCTGATGTCGGGATCTGGGTATAAAATGTCAACTAAGAGACGGGAACCTCTCATTACCTTGAAAGCATCGCGCCGAAGAGGAGCTAAGAGAAATAAATATAGTGACGATATATTTTCAAAGTAAATCATGTCATTCCTACACAATCATTCGTGTGAATGTGCAAAATCTGAGTTAGATATATTTGCCCTGCCTTCGACACAGACAAGTATTGAGAGTGGACAGTGGGTTCATTATAAACCAATCTCATCTTTAAGTGATGATGGTCCTATTGAGTTTCAAGTCCCCGGTTCAGGTGATGACTACATTGACTTATCACATACATTATTACATATAAACGCCAAAATATTAAACCAGGATGGTACAAAGTTAAAGCCTGATACTCAAGTTGCCCCCGTTAATAATTGGTTGCACTCCCTTTTTAATCAACTTGACGTATATTTAAATCAAAAACTAATCTCGCCACCAAACAACACATATGCTTACCGTGCTTACATGGAAAATCTACTTAACTATGGACCAGCCGCTAAAAAAACTCACCTTACTTGTGGGTTATGGTATGAAGATACAGCACATTATATGGACACCGTTGACGCAAATAACAAAGGATTTCACAAAAGGATGGAATTTGTTACAGATAGTAAACAAGTTGAAATGATTGGACATTTACATGGTGATATGTTTAACCAAGAGAAGTTTCTAGTGAATGGTGTAGAAATGCGTGTTAAGTTAGTGCGATCAAAAGAATCGTTTAATCTTATTTGTCACCAAGATAAGAAATTTAAGGTACAAATAATGGACGCTAGTCTCATAATAAGAAGAGCTAGAATCAGTCCAAGTGTTTTGTTAGCTCATCAGAAAGTGCTAGCATCAACAACTGCAAAATACCCTATCACAAGAGCAGAAGTAAAGGTACTTACAATACCGTCAGGAATACAGGGTAAAACTTTAGATAACATATTTCTTGGACAAGTACCTAAAAGATGTATAATTGGTTTTGTATCAAATTCATCGTTTAATGGTAATTTTGCATTGAACCCTTTCAATTTTCAAAATTATAATATGAACTCTTTTAGTTTATTTGTAGATGGTCATGAAATTCCTTCTAGAACATTACAACCATCATTTAGTTCTGGTTTAATAGCATCAACATATCATACTCTATTTTCTGGGACTGGTATTCACTTCCACAATGAAGGTAATGCAATAAGCAGAACCGATTACGGGGAAGGTTACTGTTTGTTATGTTTCGATTTGACGCCTGACCTGTCAGCCAGTTCTACCTCACACTGGAACCTTGTAA
Organism: Apotomis capreana; assembly: GCA_947623375.1. Taxonomy (NCBI): domain Eukaryota; kingdom Metazoa; phylum Arthropoda; class Insecta; order Lepidoptera; family Tortricidae; genus Apotomis; species Apotomis capreana. The sequence continues at coordinate 10,480,519 of OX392517.1, read as the reverse complement.
GACACGGAAGTGTTCGGATAGAAGTTCGTTTTGATAATGCCTTGAGCACTACTATTAACTGTATTGTGTACGCTGAATTTGATAATGTTATTGAAATAAACAAAAATCGTGATGTATCTGTAGATTACAACAGTTAAAATAAATATAAATACAGTGAAATTAACAATTAATCTCATTTCTTCTTAATCTGTGTTTGTAACATCATCGATTAATGTATACATATTTTATTTATTATGGATACTAATGAAATTCAATATTGTATGAAAAAAAAATTAACCCTAGATTTAAATCAAATGTTTTTGCTGCTAACCGAATCCCTATTTGGGTTGCTCGTCCAGTTTTTATTGTAAGCAATTTGGACCCTGATTCGAAACCAGGTTCCCATTGGGTTGCAATGCATATTGATGCTAAAGGTGTAGGGGAATACTTTGACTCATTTGGTCGGAAACCTACTGGTTATCATAAGTTATTTTTGAATAGAAATGCAAAACGGTGGTTTTATAACCAAAGACCACTTCAAAATCATTTTACTTCAGTTTGTGGCGAATATTGTTTAGTTTATTTATATTTTAAGTATCAAGGAAAAACTATGAGCGATTTATTGAGTTTGTTTTCTGAGAATTCTCTTTGTAACGATTTAATTTTAAGAAATATGTTTAAGTCAATTTTTGTGAAATAAAACAATATATATATACTAAACTGATTTTTTTTATTTATAAATAATACCTTAATTATACCTTATTTACCTAAAAATAGTGTTTACATTACAACAAATTTTTTCCTTAAAATAACAAACGTAGCTTAGTGATTTTATATTAAAGGGTGGAGACTTTTATACATTTGCAAAGGGAAATAGATCAATATGATTAGGCTACAAAACAAATTACAACATGTGGTTATAAAACGAGTCTTAACAATTTTGAATAACAAAAAGTTGTTGTTTAAGCAGTAAGAAATATATAATACTAGTAGTACACAAGGGTATGTTATAAAATATTATCTTATGTCTTATATAATAAATACAGTTTTAACCTAGTATTAAAGCTACACAAACACTTAGTTTACTTTTTCGTATTGTTTATAAAATATTTCACGCAAGTGTCCTTTGAAGCTATGTCTTTCGTTATGTTGTATATCACATCACGGACAGTCTCAAGCTGTGGATCTTGCTCAGTTGAGATGTAAGATTTTAATCTCACATCGGCGTGCTTCCAGTGCTCTTCTGGTGCGATGTTCCTAACTTTTTCAAGATCGTATATTTCTATCTTAATAAGGTGTGATGCATACGCAGCATCGTCTTTACCCGAAGATAGGTAAGCAACACCGGTATGGGAACTTTGCGACACACTGGAAGATCTCTTCACTGGTTTCACTTTTTTCTGCGGTTTTTCAAAGAAACTCTCGATACTATTTGCAGGACGTTTCTTCGCTATGGCTTGTTTCACTTTAAAACCGAGTGTGCCTTCTTCATCACTCCCTGAATCATCATGTTCAGGTTCAGGGTAATAAAAATTCTTGAAAGTGTTTTCCGTGAACTGTAACAATATTCAACAATAAGTTATACATCCGATTAACACACTTAACAAGTAACACGATGAACACAAGTTACAGAAAAAAAAAACACTGTTAAACAAATAGTACATAAAAATACTACATACATATTTTATAAAAAATAGTACATACTTACATTTGCCATTTTTTATAAGCACTGTAGCACGATTCAACACTATGTCACTGTACACTGAGAGAGCTCTGGTAACAAGCACGACTCGGTTCTGAATACTTATAGATCGTCACTGTCCATCGGCTTTTATAAGGATGTGACAATAGATTACCGTTAAAATCACGTTTCGACTAGTTTGTACCGCGCCCAACAGCCACCAACAAACAGTAATAAAATTTATAATAGACTTTCGAATCTTTTGATGATTCGGAGAAGAAACCTGTCATAAATCTTTACAAACAATATGGACCCAACAAACAAATTAAAAAATCAACGAGTTTAGTTCAGCCCACTACAAATACACGTTAGTACAAGTTACAAAGTTTATTCAGGTATTTTCTTAAGCATCTATTCAAGAACATAATATTTGGCGAAATAAATAAATATGCAAAAATAGAACTCGTATTTTTAACTTACAGCTTAAATAAGTTAGTATAGTTTTGAAGCAGTTATTACTGTATAAAATACCGCATTACTATTGTAAGATTAGATTCGTATTATCCTTATGCTACATGCAATATTTTTACATAGAACTTTCTCCTTTTTGAAGTCGGTTATTACAAAAAAGAAATGAAAGTAACATTGAGTACGTAGTCAAATTTATGCAAGGTTAGGTTAGGTTAGAACAGCGTTCTTAAGACCAAAACAACTGTGCTGTGCTCGTAGCTGGTTTTAAGTAGGTAAGTATATAAAGCAGTTCTTCAAAATTAGTTTTTGAAGTTAAGTGATAGTTAAGTTAGAAGTAATGTTAAGTTGAACAAGATAAAATATATAAATAGAACAACGTTCCAAATGCAGCATATGTAGTGAGTAACAAGAGACATACTTTGAAGTAAGGCTACCTGAAGTTAAGTAGTCAAGTAACGTATCCTGCGTTAGCTGGGCGTAGTCCTGTAGCTTAGGTTAGGTTAGGTTAGAATTGTGATCTAGCATAGGTTAGCTTAGATTAGTGATACGTACACCGTAGCACATATCACGTAGTAAGAAACCTGGAGTAAAGACACGATGTGAGACAGGCTGCGTTGAAACAGCGATTCCAATAAGAACCAAGGTGACGGACCTAGTCTGATAGTTTAGGTATGAGATGTTTAGGTATTTGTCCAGCTTTACCTAAAGAATGTTCTTAAAAGATGTATACCGTTTGCAAAGGAAGTTGTAGACAGTTGTAGCCAAAGAGAAATATAAAAGAGGGAAACAATAGTAGACCGTAATAAAAGTGAGCTCGGCGTCCGAGAGGGCAATAAAACCCGAGCTCGGATAGACAATAGAAAAGGGTCGATGGGTCGGGGAAGGTGTTGCATTGTTAGCGTAGGGCGTTCTGTAAGTCTTGACAGAGCTGTCTGAGCGTCCTGGGACCTATTCCAAACGCTCTAAGTAGGGGGCTATTTGTTTTTTTTTTTTTTTTTTTTTTTTTTTTTTTTTTTTTTTTTTTTTTTTTAGGTTTGGTGGTCCGCCAAATCCGCCCTGGATGCCGCCCATCAGGCCCGTCCGCCCCGTATCGTAGTATCGGCGAATCCCTACTACTCGCTTATAACACATGAAAGTGAGGTAGCGAATGAAAAAATATTTTTTTTATTCATGACACGTTACTCTCCTCGCGTGCAAAAAATCGAACTTGCCGTACGTGTGCGGAAAGCGAATAAACAAAAATTTCAAGTTGCAAAGATTCTCTTGAAAGTTTTGATTGTGGTTGGATATTTTCGATTGTCGGTGTCTATGTTAAGTTTATGGCTTCCGTTTGGATTTGTTAAACTCGTGATTTTAGAGCAACTTACTTAGACCTGCAGGGCTAGCATAACTTGACGCGAGTTTGGTTGTCTGTCTTACTCGCACAGTATTGAAAGTGATACGCGACTTTTTCTGGCGCGAGATATAAGGTAATATATCTCGCGCCAGAAAAGTCGCGTGTCATAGTTATGTTTGACGTGCTGAATACGAAAGACGACGTTTGACATCGCGGTTGGCGCAGTTTTCAGTACACCTGCCTATTGAGCCGGCGGTCCTGGGTTCAAATCCCGGCCAGGGTAAATATTTGTGTTATCAACTCGAATATGTGTTCCTGTGTCATGGATGTTTTCTATACCTATATGTATTTATTTATTACTAGCTGACCTGGCGAACTTTGCACCGCCTGAAAGTCGATAAATGTAGAGAAAAAAAAAGATAAAAGTATCCTATGTCCTTCTCCTGGTTCTAAGCTACCTCATCCCCACCAATTTTCAGCCAGATCAGTTCAGCCGTTCTTGAGTTATAAATAGTGTAACTAAGACGACTTTCTTTTATATTATATAGATAGATAGATAGAAGATAGATAGATGTATAATTGTATATCGTCGTCCATAGTACAAGCTTTGCTTAGTTTGGGAATAGGTCAATTTGTGTAAGGTCAATTTGTGTGTTATTTATTTATTTATAAAGTATTCGAACAGTCCATTGATGACCTACGGAACTGAGACCAGGGCGCCTATGCTGCGTTTATCACGTGATAAATAAGTGACAAAGCTTCTGTCACTCACACTCGCATCTTGTCAAAACGAGACGGATGCTTTGTCAATTATTTATCGCTTGATAAAAGCAACGACAAAGCGATTGGACTGCTCTCAATATTATTTGCATAATAATTTAATGATATTTTTTATTCATCGACGTAAAATAAGCAAAAAATACAGGTTCATATTTACAGACACTTATTAGGTAGTTTACAATTTGTATTGAACATTATTGTTACCTATATATATAGAGATCGCTCTTTAGCGATAAGTCCGCCTATTGTTACCCTATTTAACGTTGCTTTATTTCTTTATTTTAGCCTTTTTCATGTGGTGCGCAATAAAGAATATTATTATTGTTATTATATAACTGTGTACCTACATTATAAGATACATAATCTATAACTTTCAATTATACATTTCCATCCATACGCGTCAGAAACATTTTTTATCGTAGGTATCGAACGGAGACGGCCACTTTGAATTATTCATAGTATTTCACGGTGTATTTTTATATGGATCCCTTTTCTGGTACGAATAAGTCGAGTTGAAGCTACGTAAGTCTTTGAGCCTTCGAACTTGGTAAAAAGTTGATATATAGAATAAAATTGAAGGTGTCGATTGTTGAAGTAGCTTCTTTATGCTGAATGTTTTTTTTTTTTACCAAATATCACGGTCAATCTATCGAATCAGCTACTCAATGATATGGCTAGCCCATTGATTGACTACCGGCATTAAATGTACATACCTCACTATAATTACGCGTAAAATCGTGAACTGTCGCGATTTGAAGGCAATCGATAAAAATGCTTCCTCCAATGGTTTCCAATATACTATTTGACTTTTTTTCAATATTTTTTTTCTCCCTATAAGATGAGTCATACTTACATAATATATTTCCATTGCTTTTAATATTAAAGATGAAAATAAATATATTATACAAAAAATAACATTACCTATATGATTAAAGTACAATAATACATAATTAATTTTAACTAATCAATTAATTTTCAATCATGAATATTCAAAACTAATGCTTACATTAACTTAAAGAAAATAATGGCCTCGGATAGTTTTTTATAATACAAAAGGGACGTTCTTTGTTTATAACGTTAATCAATTCTTTTTTTGGGGGATCATTTTCAACAATGAAAGTGTAATGTGTGAGGAATTAATTTACGTAATCTATTTGCGTTAAATATTTTGTTCAAATTTTTCTACGTTTTTTCTCTAGATTTTATCGGTGTTGCCAAAATTAATATGTAATACTTATTATGAAACAAATATTACGTTTAGATAGTTTTTTTTTATTTTATGTGAGAACCACGGCAGCACCCCAGCCAAGTCGAAAAAGTCACCCCGGTGAGGTTATCGTGCGAGATCGTACAAGGCGGGAAAATCATTTTAATTTTTTTTAGTATGACTAACCAAAAAAATGCGTACTGTTATGTTTCTTTCGGCTTTCCTCTAAACTAAACAGCGGTCTCATCTTCTGAAACTCCGGTAGATTCAGATTGAGACTTAAAATATAAGATAAGAGCCGCACAGCGTGTATACGCTGACTGTATAGTCAGTGTCAAAATTTGCTGATAATTTTAGTACGCGTCAAATTGCGTATAAGCAAAGTAAAATTGACAGCTACTTTTAGAAAGAAAGAAATAAAAACATTTATTCGGGAACAGGACATAATTACATAAGCATTTTAGTGCTGACTGTACCTACTACACCTACACTTTCAATTCCCCCATCATCCGCTTATCTTTTTATGTGCGTACTTATATTTGTACCTTTATATTTACGTGCTTATATTTGTAATATTGATATGTGTCAAGCATGAGTGGAAATGGAAAAGGAACGAAATAGGAAAATGCGTGACTGATTTGGTTATAATATTTGATTTTCGAGAGATGAGATTCCTTACCATGTTATGAGATACAGAATACTGAGAATCCGGGACGATTGATTTGCAATAATAGCACGACAGAACAGTTGCATGGCATCTAACAGTAGCTAAGTATTGGCAAGTCGGGACGTTTTTAGGGTTACGTGATAGTTACGGTTGAATTTTTCACAGATTATGTATTTCTGTTGCCGCTATAACAACCAATACTAAAAACAGAATAAAATAAATATTTTTGACGCGTTTGGCTCGGTTGGTAGACACCTGCCTACTGAGTCGGCGGTCCTGGGTTCGAATCCCGGCCGGGGCAAATATTTGTGCAAAATATTTGTTCTTGGGTCATGGATGTTATCTATATATGTATTTATATATTATGTATATCGTCGTCTAGTACCTACCCATAGTACAAGCTTTGCTTAGTTTGGGACTAGGTCGATTTGTGTAAGATTGTCCCTTAATATTTATTTTTTTATTTTAGTGGAGCTCCGAAACGTGATCGGTTGCAGTAACTTTGCACCTCATTTGTATGAGGCGCCATGCATACCAGGTGCAAACATAACTTAACCCGGCCTGTTAAGATGGTATAAGTATTTTTACGGAACCCTCGGTGCGCGAGTCAGAGTCGTACTTGGCTGGTTTATTTTTATAAAAGTTCGGACAACCTCCCTCGATGTCTACAGTTGAATTTTTCATTGATAATTTTCGTTTCAAAAACTACTTGAAATTAACAAAACTCACTCAGAAAACTGGTTTTTGTAACTTATTTTCGACTCAACACATTATTAAAGTATGAAATTACTATGTTACCTACATATAAAACTCAAGGAAAAAATGCACCATTCACTTTAAAAAGTTGATTGAAATAATCAATATATTTGTCATAATATAAAAAAATTAAACATTATCCCAGAAAAGTGATGGAGTTTTTATTCAGACTATTTAACGCATATGAAGTCGCGGGCAGAGGACTGAAAATGGATACGCGAAAAATCTTTTTGTAGCATACTTAAATTTGAGTTCCGAGTGTTGAATCACTCAAGCAACTAAGTATGTAGATGTACCTACTCGTACGGCGCAAAATTACATGTTAGTAGTATTTTATTGTAGAATTCCTGTTATTGATAAGGTAAATGCGGGAAATTTTTCGTCGCGAAAATATGAGAGTCATTATATTCATCAAAAGCGTGACACGAATATATATCAATACGGTATTTATCACCAAATCAAATAAATTCGTTTCCGGAAATGTTACCTATAAATAACTTATGATCCATTAGTAATATTAGTATGAAGCATGTCCATCTACGTATATTTTTGCAAAAGATACCATTCCTTAGAGACAAAATCGTTTCAAATGTAACTGTTTAATAGAATATTTATATAAATTCTGATTTTATTGAAATACCCCAATTAAGATATTGTTTTTTTTTTTGCTTTTCAGATTACCTTTATATCAATATATAAACTACTTTTTAAATGTATTCACCTATATCCTTTTACTTACTTCATCATCATATATTTAAGAGCTAAGCTCTTGTCGGAGGAGTAATTTCCAGCTTATTCTACATTCCGCCTTCTCTTTTACATCTTTATACAATGAAACATTTATTTTTTCCTTTTATACATAGTTACCTTCAAAAGTAACAAATTTTAGTTTTCAATTTAAAAGATTTACATGAATACATTTAAAAAGTAACATTTAAATAACAAAGGTTAACTGTAAAAAAAACAATAATAACAATTTTTTAAGGTAAATAAGTAAGTTGATAGGCTATTACCAAAAAGACTATCAACTTACTTAGTGACCTTTAAAGGTTTTATTATTTAGCTATAAATAAGGAAAATAAGTATAATCTGTACTAAATTGAATGTTGCATTCCTTGCAAGACATTTCCCATCATTAATCATACTCGCATAGGCCATCCATTCGTCATCTATTCCGTTACACCTAAAAGCACTTTGAAAAATGACTCCTCACTTAGCAAGGTGCCAAGAAAAATATTATCATTATACTAACGAACGATTTTTCATTGTTTCAGATATAACGGGCTAAGCAGTAATGACGTCACTAAGTGAAGGTAAAAGATAATGACGAAAATGGATATAGATCATATAGTTTTGGATAAAGAAGCAATCAACCGGTTTGAGCAATATACTCTGGCGAAACCTTCGCTCAACGGAGGGATACCTTTGGACCGATGCCAGGATGCCGACTCGATGGTGTCCAATAGCAGAAAAAGAGTCCAAAGTTCCCGTCAAAAAGTCGTATGTTGTTTCTGTTTCAAAACTACGAAGTACAGGAGAAAACAATTCTTCATAGGCTCCCTTACAAATATTGTTATATTCGCAGTTCTGCTAGCGTACATATTTTTGGGATCGTTCATTTTCTTAGCTATAGAAGGCGGAGCAGAAATGCCAGTCAGACCTCGGATATTACCGGATAGACAAAAACTAAATCATAAGGAGCATAATAATACGAATAAGAAGGATTCTGAGGAGGAAAATAATTACGGCAATTTGACCGTTTCTGCTAATTATTTTTGGGAGGCGAGGAGCAGGGCTGTTGAGAATATTTGGGAGATAACAGTGTCCCTGAATATATTGTACAGAGAGAACTGGACAAGATTGGCGGCGCAGGAGATTTTGAAGTTTCAAAACGAGTTGGTGCAACGAGTTACGACAGAAATGGCGTCGCAGTACGGTGTCAGTTACCGAGAGATGGCGCTGGGAGAGTTTGGAGGTGGCGAGCTTGCGAATCATTATGAAGAACACGAATGGAATTTGGCGTTGGCGTTTTTCTACTCATTGACCGTTTTAACAACTATTGGTGCGTAAAATTCATTATTATTATTAAAATAATATTATCTTCAGTTTTTTTTCTATGAGTTATACAGTTACTAACTCTTATATAAATACATACATTTCGTGAGCCTTGTAAGTCTCTAGTCTGCTGCCCAAAAAAGCTATGAATGATTTTGGCGACATTATAACATCGTTAGCACAGTTAACTGATGCGTGTCACATGTAATCGTTTTTACTTTTACTTATCACTTTTTACTTTTTACCTTCAAATTTCTACTTTGTACCTACTTTTTAATCTTTGCATTTACTTTCTACACTTTCCTTTTTACTCGACTGTGCTATCGTAGATGAAGTATTGTATGCAACGTTGTATAAGGAGGTCAAAAAATGCTTACGATGTTCGATATTTGCTTTTTTTGACCCCCCTTATACAACTATTGCATAATGCAGCATGGTTGCATAGTGCAGTCAGCATCGAAACTAGCTGAAAAATTTATGCAGTTTGACAATGATTGTCAGCTGCTTTTGATACTAACCTTATTTACTAGTACGTAATAGTTTCTAAAAGAGGTTTCAAATATCTCCGATATCATAATTCTTCAAGATCTGGATATAATAGAAAATTATGTTGCGTTAAAATTTTGTTTGCTTATAATGCTTTTTTTATTCTGTTGTTGTTTACCTTTAGTTGTTGTACGGAATTCTTTAGTATATGATTATAAAGGGGAACATACTTTATTTTTCACATCTCATTTTGAGTTATATAATTATAACGAAGTAAAAGATTCTTAATAGTTTTGCTAAAGACAAAATATAAGTATTAGAAGAAGAAGGTGCTAGTTTACAGAAACGAGTTAGAGTTGGTCGGTAGTTTTATTTGTTCATCTGTCTTCAGAAACTCTAGATACATTCTATTAGTTATAAAATTAGTTTCACTATTCATAATTAATTTTCACTAATGGTGCCTTGCATTTACGTTATTTGTTTCCTGTAAATGCTTGGCAAGAAAATAATGCAACTTTGGTTATATTGTAACGGGCCAAATCTGAAACGGTCGAAAATGTAATTTTTGGGGGTTTAATACGACCACTATACTTTTGTCAATTGAAACAATAAAAATGTCCTCTTAGAAGACTATATTGCATAGTAAGTAATATTATTTGAATGGTTTGTTTCTTTCGTTACAGGATATGGTAACATCGCCCCAAGAACAATACTAGGAAAAGGTGTCACGGTTATCTACGCCTTGATTGGTATACCACTCACACTGGTATATCTCTCCAACGTTGGTTCATTGCTGTCGAAAATGGCCAGAAGTGTGTTCAGCAGAGCACTGTGCTGCTGTCTCTGCTCCAACTGCGGCTACTGCTGCTACGACGAGAGAAGAATGGCTGAAAAGGAGAGAAGAATGAAACTGAAAAGACAGCAAGAAGAACTCAACAGTCAAAACACAAGCAAGACTCCTACTGAAGAATGCTACGTTCTCAAAGCAGACAGCCAAAAAGATTCTTCTGTCTCAGAAAGACCAACAACAAGCACTGCCAAAGATGATGTCATAAGTTGGCCTGACACCGATTCAAAACTGTCCATGCATGGTTTGAGCATATTAGCTCCAGTTTTACTTTGTCTTACAGCAATTTTCATTTATATATCCGTTGGAGCTATAGTTCTTTTTAAATTAGATTCCATGGGGATTATTGATGGGTTTTATTTCTGCTTTATGGCATTGAGCACTATCGGATTCGGAAATATTTTCCCTGGTATGACATACACCACCATTCACGGTGTTAGATACTACACTATCAATTCTACAACTTTATGGTTTTGCTCAGCTTATACGTTGACCGGTCTTGCTTTGACTGCAATGTGCTTTGGTGTAATACACGATGAGATCATATACAGGATAAAGCACCAACAGAAACAGTGGTCTCAGAAAAGCAACACAGTTAACGATGAAGTTAATCTGAACGATCCGTTTTACATGAGCTCCTGACATATGTATAGTAAGGGGAAATCAGAGAATTTGTATAGCATAATGGAAGATAATTCAGTAGTAGAACGTAATAGAATCGAAATTGACAATAGGGAAGTAGTACTTAGTGTAGATGATATACCCGCGGCTATGGATGAAAATATTGAACTACCGCCGCCGCCTCCTGAAGAGGAAATCATAGCAATTGTAACTAAGAAAGAACCAAAAGGTGGTTTTGGTAATATGGTAGCGTATAATGTATTACCAGAAATGTTAGATCATGTGAATGATACATAATCGTAAAGAAATAGTATTTAAAACGTTCTCTTCTTCATCTTTGAAATTGTTAAAAACATTACGTAGTTAACATTTTTCTTTTCGATATGTTTTATGGACTGTGATTATCTATATTTCATCTTGTAAAAATAATATGTAAGAATTAGTGTCATCGTGAAGGGATTTTTTTTATACTATCGCAATACTAAATAATTTAAGTTGTACAAATAAGATGTATAAAGTTAAAATAATGTAAATAGTTGTACATACTGTAACTATTGGTGGAAACTAAGCGATGAGTAACATCTTTTATCTCTAAACCCTTGTCAAATATTAATATCAAAACTATATCTGTATCGATTTTCATGTGAATAATTTCTTTGTAAGACAATGATTTAATAAAAAAATATTACAAATATAGACTATTTTTATTTTAGAGTGGGAAGGTAGTCAATAATTTAATACAAATACAGATATACTTACATGAAATAGACCTTTGTGTTGTGCTTCCTGGCCGAACCAAATGGGCTTTAATAAATAAGGATACTTCGATAAGAAAAATTATATCCAACATGTATAATTATAATTCTAGTAAGTGTCAATGACAAAATGTAGCTTCTTCGTAATCCTTACTGCAACGTAACTTTACTGAACATATCATATTTTCCAGCTGAACGAATTTGATATTACTTTAATTAATACAAGCAAATATCTGACAAAAAATATTTTCTCCGAAATCGTCGGAAATATTGACTTTATTGATAAAAATCAGAATGCAAAGTTCATAGTTTATGGTCAGTCAAAAAAAAGCCTTGCTTGCTCGGTTTGCTCAACAATAACGTCGTATGAAATTAATTTATTTGCCGAGGTATTAAAAACTTTAAAAAAATTTTAACAGCCAAATAAAAAAGGCATAAAACATAAAACTCTTAAAGAGTTAAAACGGCTATATAAAAAAGTCATAGCATCATCGGGGATAGTGCAATACCGCGTAAATAACAGCTGTCGACAAAGTTCTCATTTCAATAAAATACTAAGCATTTGTTTGAATACTGATTCGTATCTACACTTGTTACTTACGCAGTATTGCACTATCCCCGACGATAGGTCCTAAACAGCCAAATGGAAGATTGTAGCTACGACTTGACGACTTCAGGTGGTACTGCCGAAAACTATGGCATGGAGAAAGATGAATACCCTGCATAGTAACAGGAAGCATGGGTCTAGTCCAAGCCAACAGCAACCAGCTAAGCAGTTTCGGCGTCAGTCAGAGATGAACCAGAAATGAAATCGAGCTCATAAGTACACCCCAGGCCAAAAGTATGGAAACAAAGTTTATTCCTTGAATATTTAAAGTTTCCAATAATTATTCCTTGTGTAAATGTTAGTAGCCGTTAGGCCACCCCCAAAAGATAAAAAAAATAGAACAACCACTATTAAAACATCTGCATATTGTAAAAATATATATATATAAGTACTTACCTAACTCCGGGACAAAGTGCATGTCGTCGTTTTTTTACTACCTTTCCACAAAATGTTGTACTGGCAATTTTCATAAGCAGAATATATGCGTTATTTTATGTTTCTAATCATTTTTATATTGTGATTTTGTAATTTATTCCGTAAGGAAATCACAGGTTTGTATAGTAGGTAATATAAGCTTGTAATACTTTTGGCCTGGGCTATCTTATATCAGGAAAATATAGGGCGTTCCACCAGAACGTATTCTTGGTCCGGCATGTGAATTGGATTTCTTTTCCCATGTTGGAGCCAGCTACCAAAGGCGAACGACGCGAATGCGAAACGCGTATACACGAACGCGTATACGAAATGGGACTGAATCCCGTTTCGTCGCCAGTTTCGAATTGGGAATATATTTCCGCATTTGGAGCTAGTTACCAAATCTGGCTACAAAATGGGACTAAAGGTATTCGATCACCATGGTGGGAGCTGGCGCTTCGGCTGATCGAGCGGCTCACAGCGAGTCTTGGTTGACTGAAAGTACGGTAAGAAGGTAAACTTAGAACTACAAGTTAAGTAAAAATCATATTGTAACTTAAAAATATCCAAGTCAGTAATCAAAAACCACAAAATCTCACAGACCCTGTTAACCAATTTTCTTACGAAAAAGCAATAAAAACAAAAAACGCACATGGGCCGTAATGTAATCCTTGCAGAAAAAGGGTTGAAGGCTCCCTGGGAAGACAAATAGTGATTTATATTGAAATGGAGCGTTTTCTGATTTTGTGCGCATTCATTCGTTTTATTACTTTTCTTTGTTAATACTTTCTGAGGCTGGAAATGGTGTGAAGGGTAGGTTTATTTTTACTAGATTGTTTAATCTGAGGATTTGTATAGTAGGTGTGGGTATACCTACATAGACTTATGTATTTTATATGTAGTTTACTGGGGTTCACTTCAATGACGAAGGTTTTGAATGTTCATGAATAGTTTAACTTATTACCTCTTTGTCCAAAAATCATATCGAATATAGCTAGAAAAAAAAAACAAGTTTTAAGAAACGATAAATTATCATTTACCCGTTATCTATAGTTAAAATTCTTGAATCATTTTATTCTTTGTTTTACACCTCACTTTTTTTATTTTTCGGATATTTTAGGTATTTTTTACTCAGAATCACGAGCTCTTTTGATCTAGTTTCGAGAAAAAAGTGACTTAATATTTTTTTCGTACCATTCCTTTACAATTTCAAGCAATAACAAAAAACATATGAACATTTTGGGACACTTATTTTCAACTTAGATCGAAAGACCTCGTGACTCTGAGTAGAAAAGCCCTAAAACATCCAAAATCATAAAAAAGGAGGCTGTGTGCTCTTAATATTTAATTATAGTTTAAGAATATAATATTATACTGTTTTTTTGTTGATTCACCTATCCGATTTTTTTCAAAATGCGGCGATATGGGGGTTGACAGCGTAAGACATTACACATTTTAACAATTTTTAAACACATGAGGCCATGTTACCTGTAGGTAACATGGCAATAAAAAAAGTCATGTTCTTAGTGTTCGCGCATAGAAAGCCGGTCTTAGTTTGGTAATGCAGACATGTAACACACCATTCTCTAAGTTATAAATACCTTCCTAAAGTCAAAGTGTTTTATTTGTTAAACATAGAGATGTTATACTACAAATCATGAGGAAGCGGCATACATATGCATTAAAGCGCTTACATGAGAGTTCCAACAGCATCCTTCATGTGTTCTGAGACCGGTGGGTCTCTACACTTCTACACTCACCAAACTTTTCATTGACAAATTTTCAGCTGGTACTGTTAGTTCACAGATATTTAAATTTCGCTTTATAGCTCTATCGTTTTAATAAATAAAACTACAGTTCCAATAAAAAAAACAACTTAAAACTTAAACCATTAATACAAACGTAAAAACTTGTTATAAAATATCTGAATGAATAAATATATTCCAGTCCCGCCATCAAACAAAATTTCAAATGAAACAGAAATTGAAACAATAAATATTTCAGAGCTCAAACATTACTTTTGAAATACGTTTTCAATCAACGTTATATTTGTTTGAAATGTCAATGGGACAAACGAGAAACGGAATTTTAAGTTCGATTCCAAATCTAACTTGTGAGATTTGTCCGTTTAATATGAATCACGAAATAACAGTACCCTTAGCATGAGTTTACAATGACCGTAAAAGTCGTAGTATGAAGAATTGTAGCTCTACAAAGTAACCACTAGGGGCGCCTGTACTATTCTATTCTCCATACGTTTACGCTGTAGGTACAATACCCTACCATGAGTTTACAGTGACAGTACTCGCTAGCGATTGCACCGTAAACGATTTGTATGGACAATTAGTAGTTCTACAATGTAATCGTTTACGCTGTCGCTAGCGAATACGGCCACGTTAACTCATGGCATGGGTACAGTTTAGTGTAGGTACCAACGGTCACCTAAAGAAATACTTGCGAGTACTGTTTCGGTAGAAAAAACAATTCAAACTTGGTGTGTCTTGACGTGACGGAGTACGCGAATCAGCAGGCCCAGGATAATAAATATATATCGAACACCTCACACAAATTGACCTAGTCCCAAATTAAAGGCTTGTGTAGCCTTTGAGATGTGGTGCGGGAGAAAGATGCTCCATATACCCTGGACAGCATTTCGGACTAACGTCTCCATATTGCGGGAACTCAAAATCTCCTCGCGGCTTTCATCCGAGTGTCTCCGCAGAGTCTTGGAATTCTTCGGACACATCGCAAGAAAAGGCGGAGGCAACCTTGAGCGGCTTATCGTGACCGGCAAAGTAGATGGGAAAAGGCCTTGTGGACGCAGCCCAATACGTTGGTCCGACCAGATCCGCTCTGCTCTTGGCTCCACAGTTCACAGCGCCCTTCACACCGCCGCAGACAGGAAAATATGGAGGAAGGTCGTACGAGAGAAAGTATTGCAAAGGGTAGGTCACGACCCTCAGCTATGAGGAAAACGACGCAAGGAGGAGGCTTGTCTCATGGGGACTAGGCGACTATGACTATAATGAAAATAAATTGTATCATTGAAATCACTAAACACACAACCAAATAAATTACTAGTGACTTTTGACGATTATACTAATTTTAATTGGGAAGGAACCAACAAAAGATGTGTTTTGACTACTGATTTTTATGACGTCACAAGCCAGTATCTTCATTCGTCTTCGTTTTTGACAGTTCATAAAAAGTAGCTGATTTCAGCTGTCATCAAATACATAAAGTCCGACTAAAAAGAGTAGAAATTAAAAAGTGGCAATACTGTAGTGTCGTCCCCGTTTTCTCATATTGATTAGAAAGGGAGGACACTATAGTATTGCCCCTTTTTAATTTCTACTCTTTGTGGTTCTCGGCGCTTTGTCCAGGGACGAGGCGTGTCAGCGGCAAATCATGCAAAGGGCCCCGAAGGGCCCGCAGATTCAACCATTGCCAAAAAAAAAACTCTTTTTGGACGGTACAGTCCGACCAAAAAGTATAGATATTGATGATAATAAGTATAAATAAATATATATTTAAATACAAAGAAAACATCACCGTTTCAGTTTGAATAAAATTGCTTTAGGTTTAAAGGTTCCTTTATTTAGTATTTCGTATATAAACTAAAAAAAAACTACTACAGTAGTACCTAAGCATCTTAATAAATTATAGGTTAATCTTTCGAGCAAATTCATCTTTCAATAATAAAAGTTAAACCTTAAACCATTGATATAAAGATCAAAGCTTAACAATTGAAATGAGTTACCTGGTGGGAGAGACCGGGAATCGAACCCGGGACCTCTTGGTCCAGCGCGTTAACCTTTCCGCCACCCTAACTCGCAAGCAACCTATCGAATTTTTCCTTATGCTTTGTGTGCTTTGCATTGTTTATATGAAATTTTACACCTTTATAAACGTTATTCATTTTTAAATTGATTTATACTGAAAATTTATCACGTTCTTATTCTTTATCTAACCTAACCGACTGTGCCAATCGGTGCCAACTCTAACTTACTCAAACAGTCGTTTATTACCAGATATCTATTGTTAGCGGGATGTTTAGTAAACCGAACACAAACCTGGAATAATGAAACCCGAACGACCTTTGTTTAACTACAAGTTGACTCGTAAATCGTCCGAGATGTAACAACTGCCTACAGACCATAAACCGCTACTACCTCATACCAAACCTTCAACCAGTTTTAGGAAATACGGCACGTTTTGAAAACACAAATGATAATATCCTTGCGATATTGCTAAAGTTATTTCTAGTTATTATTTCATAACTGCTCATAGGACTGTTAACTTTAAGAACGTCGTATCAACTGCAATTGTTAATTCTAACTTGAACTCAAATAATAAGAGGATAAGTTGATTTTGTAATATCATAAATACTTTTTGAGCGGATTGGGAAGATTATTTTAATATATTATTTCTGCCCACAGTTCAAAGGAGGCAGTAAAGTGAATGAAAGCGGATGGATTTTCATAAAAGGGCTATTTACCTTAGTAAATGACTGCGGTCATGATTTTTATGTCAATGCGAAAATCTTTCTAGGGTATAAAGTGTATATTAAGGGGAAGAATAGCATTGACAAGCGATTATCAATACCATTATGGCATGGTTAAACTGTTTTTTAAACATTAATACTTAACTGTCTTTTTTACCGCATACTTGGCTATTAAGGCTATGCCATCTACCTTTGTTCGTGCATAAGCACGCGTTCGTAGCCAGCTGCATCGGTAAACACACTTCAGTCGGTCGTGCTGCCTATTATATTAAAAATAGCTTCGCATTTAACACAAACAACCAGTAAAATACAGTTTTCAGGCGGCTGTAGCAAAGATAAAAAAGAAAACCCATATAAAGCTAACCCTTTATAAAGTTAAAGGCGTTTAGGCGTATTTTCAAAACCAAAGTATCATGGTAGGGTTGTACCTTTGGTGACAACCGTGGTTCTAAAACTCAAGGAGTACCCAAGTGTAAACATTTTCAATGTCAAAGTCAAAGTCTAAAAATATTATGACTATGTATTAAAAAAAAATTGTTATTTTTTTAATGTCATAAATAACTAAACGGCAAACGAGCAAACGGATCGCCTGATGGAAAGCGATTACCGTCGCCCATTTATAAACACTTGCAACACCAGAGGAGTCACAAATGCGTAGCCGGCCTTTAACTTTTTTTTTAATGCTTAACCATTGATACGAAGACCAAAGCTTAGTGAAAAATTGAAATGAGTTACCTGGTGGAAGAGACCAGGAATCATACCCGGTACCTCTGGATTTTGGAGAACCTTTCCGCCATCCTAACTCCCAAGCAAACAATCGAATTTTTCCGTACCTTTTTTATGCTGTTAAATTGTTTTTGAAGTGAAACTTCTTATGCGACTTCCAACAAGGTTGAGTTAAACGTTTAACGCTACCGTGGAGGGGGTAGGAAAGCAATGTTGCGTTAAACGTTCAACGCTCCTGGGGAGGGGGAATAGAAAGAGACAGAGCGAGAGTGAAGAAGTTTGTCTTAAAGAAACAATATGAGTTCACTAAAAATCAATTTCTACCCCTTCCTATTTTCAATTCCACATTACGAAGGTTCACTTCTTCCGCGCGGAGGGACTGCACGCACTATTTTTTATTTGTTTTATTATTTTGACTCCGTAGATTTTAGAATCACGGTTTTCACACCAAAAGTCCCAATCCTACTCATGTGTAAGACTATTTATATACCATGTGATAAAACGTGAAGGAAGAATCTCGTTAACAACGTGGTTTCAATCTCCGGATCTAATCTAAATAAATTATAAACCATATCTAATATACAGTTACAGTTAACAAGGATGAGTATCCATATCCTAGGGCGCTGGGTAAATTAGTTTTTGCTCGGCTCCGGGAGAAGCATAATCCCTCTGAAACGTAGGCATCCTTGATTAACCTAGTACCAACGACCTAGCCCTCTTGTCTAATACTGCTTGCCTGTAGTGTAAATAAATTATCTCATTATAACCGCAAATTCAAAAATGCTCGGAATACTTATCTCAGAGATAGGTAAGCCTCAGTACATGTAGTATTTTGTTATCATTGTATTAATAACCTGTTTCTGTGTTCAATAAAGTGTTTACATACATACTTCTACTATTTTTAATAAAAGGATAGGTACAAAAAAGATGGCGAAACTTCATACGTGATCGGATTCGGTTATTCGGCTCCATACAAAATACCGTTATTCAATTTCGGTATTTTTCATATTATAGTGCGCTACTTTCAAAGATATCTATAACGAAATTCTATTATAAAACATTCAACGCGAAATTAGTTAATTTTAGGAAATACCAGTATCAGTCCCTGCGTGCTTCACACTACGTAACTTATGCTTTTTATTATCAAAATACGGTATTTCAAGAGCATCTATGGTAGGTAAACTTGTTACTATTTCTATGAATTTTCTATATCCACTTTGAAATATGATGATGGCGCATTAAGATAGCAGTATTATAATTTGTGATGAGTTTGAACCTTTCTCAACATGATGCTATCGACCGAAACAGGTCCAATAATCTATAGAAACGCTTCTCCCAAGAGTCCAAAGGATCGCCACAACAAGACTCATATATGCTCTGCTGCACTCTAACCATTTTGACCACATCATCAGTCCGTTTGGGAAAACCTTTAATAGTTTTATTTTTTTCGATTGTCCCTTGCTGTACAGGTCTACCAACTGCAGTTCTTTTATTTTTTTAGGTACTATGGTTTTTCAATTTTTTTAATGACAATTTGATTATTCGCAATATTCTTGGATCAAGGGACATTTGCCTTCAATTCAATTTTTGTTGGTTATGGCTCCATCGATATCTATTCTATTCTATTTTTTTTTAAATGGCAACCGGTCACAGTTAAGCGACCATTACTGCCAATGTCTCGTTGCCAATCGCACTCGGCGACTAGATAGAGGATTGATACCACGTTGTACGGTGAGTTGATAAAATCGTGCTTTTTGTAAAGTGATAGCGATTTACAAAAAACCACACGGACTATCGGGCCTTGACCCAGGAAGGGCTATGTACGCTTCAAGTTGAATTCTTCATTAGCTATTCACACATTCGTTTGATCACTGCACAATACGCTATCAATACTACACATTGAACGACAAAAATGAATAAATAACGAACAACAAAACCTAAACGCATGCGGCCATCTTAAGTCACGGACCGGAAGTCCCTCCATCGATATCGTCGATGATTCCGCCAATGTCAAAGTTAAAGAAGACACGTGTTAACTATGAAACTAAGCGACGGCTGACACTTGTCAATTTCAACAGTTTGACATTGACAAGTGCCGACCATCGACAGTATTTTTTTTTATTGGGTTTCGAAGGCCAAAATCCCTTCAGCCATTATCCAGGCCTTACTTGTTACCTACCTACATGCACAGAAACGCTTCACGTATGTTTTATCTTAATATACTAGTCAGTTCTCATTTTCCCTCCTCTTCAGTGTACAAGCCTTAACGAGTTGTCCCGAGGGAAATTACTAGAAGGTTCTGCTGCTCTGTTACGCACTTTATCCCGCGTCGATTCATTTTGCATCGGTGTTTTTATTATGGTATTGATTGTGGTATTGTATTGGTTCTTAGCTGAGTGATACTTTATTTATTGGTTGGGGGCTTGTTTCATTTTATATTGAAGGTAATGCTGAAAGGTTTTAGATTAGTTTAGCTCAGTTAGAGTTGATTTATAGATGTGAAGACACTAGACCTTTTGTTCGCCTTTGTTCATCTTGTATGTGTTATGAATTATATTTATATACATACATACAAGAACGTGTAGTGGGCAAAATAATTTAGGAGATCTTAATACTGAGTCTCAGAATAAAATGACATACTTAGATGGTCCTCTTATGACCTTAACAAAAACCTGCAAACTGTAGGTCATTCGTTGTTTGTTTTTGTTAAATGTCAAAATGGGGTACCCCTTATCTTGCACAATCTCTATTGTCCGAAATACACTTCGCATAATCGTTTTCGCACAATCATTTTTAGCCGAATGATTAAATAGCATAATTATATACTTACCACAATTGTTATGTCGCATAATATTCATTTGGCACAAATTTGAATAGCAGAATACTAATATCGCCAACTGTTATTTCGCAGAATTTCATGTAGCACAATATAAGTTCCGCCGAATTTATTGCGGCATAATTGTACCCACAGAACCGAATCGCTGCCAGAAAACTAGGTTAGGTTAGGTTGAAACTGCGTCCCTCACAGAAACGAAGGCAATGCAGGTAAGTAAGGCAGGTCCGACTTGGCATGGGTTAGGTACGACGCGGAGCGAAGCGAGGAGGAGTGTTAGGTTGAACTGCGACCCTAACGAGCGAGCGAAGCGAGCGAGCCCCGCAGGTCCGACTTGGCTTACGATTCCTAACATTACCAATTTTACCTTAAGGCAGATCCGACTTGGCTTAGGTTAGGTACGACGACGAGCGAAGCGAGGAGGAGTGTTAGGTTGAACTGCGACCCTAACGAGCGAGCGAAGCGAGCGAGCCGCGCAGGTCCGACTTTGTGAATTAATATTGGGTCCGACTTTTCATTTTTGGGTGTATTAAAATAATCATGCAAAAGGAATATTAGATGCCATATAAATTTCGGCGACACAATTATTCGACCATAGGAGTATTGTTCTAATCAGCATTATGCCAATGTACTATTCTGCCAAAGAAACGTCTGCGAAATGATAGTATGCCAAGAAATTTTGGCAAAAAGCAATTGTGCGAAATGATGATTGTGCCAATGGTTGCTATGCGAAACGAAAATATGCCAATCAATTTTGTGCAACACATTAGTAAGTAACCCGTCAAAATGTGTTGGGTGAAAAAAATACTTGCCACTTCAACTTTTTCTTTAACTTAGTGCATTAAAAAGAATCCTATAACTATTTTTGGATGTCCCAAGCTAGACGGATTTTAACCAATTTTGATACCGGCATATAGCTTACCTTGTATCAAATTAGTAGAATTGCAAAACCTGTCCAGCCGTTTCGACGTGATGAGAGGACAAAGATATTTTTATCAATAGATGGCGCTGTATAGCTGACGCCGCGCGCCCGTACAAATCTTACATGTCGGTGTGAATAAAATCCAAAAATAATGACTAGCTCCTCCATAGAAAACTGATTTTCAAAACAATTTTAGAATTTTATAATGGTGTAGAAGTGGTAGACCATATTTTTAGGTAACTGTACCATTCAGCAAAATCCAAAGTCGACCACTTTTAAACAGTTTCACTAACAACCAATGACATTACCTAGCCGAAAGTTATTGTCATTGCCAAGATGTTAGCCGCTGCGAGAAGCGCCTTTAATTTTAAGGTGGTCAATCGACCTGTCAAGGCTAAAACACGGGTCACTAAGCCTAGAATTACTTAAAGCTAGGGTTTACTAATGTTTTACAGAAAATTGTTTTACCGAACATAATGTTTCGCAAAATGCTCATTTCGCATAATTGTTATTCTACGGAAAAACAGTGGCGGTAGGTAAGCGTGCAAGCCTTCGAAGAGAAAAGAAGGAGTGAGCTCGACGCTAAGCGCGAGGAGCTTAAGGCCCGACCATCAGCGGCCATCCAGTATAATTTTGTCGGTGGGGTGTTGACATGCAGCGAATGTGGTCGCACATTTGCTGCGAAAATTGGCTACGTCAGCCACCTGAGATATATACCTATTATAAACCTATTATAATCTATCAGGAGACAAAAAAAAAACATTTAAAAAGAAATCCCGTTTAAGTGGCAGACAATTTCTGCAAAATGAGCATTATGCGAAACATTACTTTCGGTAAAACAATTTTCTGCCAGATGAGGATAACCCAACGACGCGACGTGAAATTGAAAACTGTATTTTAATTTTGAATATTTTTACAAATGTAAATAAAGTTGATTTATATTATGTATTTCCACGACTCGAGGTCGCATCGATGCGATGTGGTTTCTTGTAATTAAATACTTAGGGTACCTATTGCCTAGACAAAACAAATATTTCAGATTTACCGAAAAAGTCTCGATATTTTCGAAACAAAATTCCCCTTACTCCAAAAACGTCTACGGAAAAAGTAGAATTCTGATAGCAATAAAAAGAATAAAGAAGTCAATAAGCCCTTTAAAAGGTTGCAGCGGAAAACCCTATTAGCGAAGTGTCGGTCCATCCATCGCTTCTAATTTTATTTATTAGTCCTCTGAACGCACGATTTCTCCTTTTACGATGGATGCTTCGGATGTCACGTGCTCCATTTAAAAAGGGGTTGGGTTTATTATAGCAACTAGTGTGTTGGCAACTCCAACAGAGAATGAGTATATAATTATACCGTTCAGTTTAATGTCTATGCTACCTAAGTACATTCGTTCACTCGCTCTTCTTGCAACCGCGTCTCTATAAAGATGTAATGTCTCATAAAATGTGTTCGTATTAAAGCCTCAAATTGAACAGCTGGCATTTTCAATCATCTCTTCCAAACAAGAAGCCGAGCCCTTCCACACGCTCCCCAACAAATGGTCCTTCGAACCGGATACTTTAGCTATCTATCTTATTATAAAATTCTACACAAATGTCGTCATAACGTGCGTTATAACAGGCTTCGAAGTATCACGTTTCGGGCAGAACAACTCGAGAGAACTGTAAAGGAATTTCATACAAAATTGAAGGTCTAAGCCGGGAAGTAAGAGAAGCAAATAATTGGAATACTTTCCATCTATACACACATGCATACATGGCATCTTCAAGCGTATTACAAGGTACAGAGGAAAGTGAATTCCCACCTGGCACTTTGCATTGTAATATTCGTCCACAGACGTGTGGGAACTAGCTAAAACTACTTCTATTCAATTTCAAGAGATGAAACAGCACATATCTTAACTAATGCTAACACGTGAGTTGTATTGCCTAACGAGTTGCGGTTTAGCCCTGGGACAGTGGCGCTCAAAACAGCTTTCATATGGATATAATACGAGTATGTGTATGTGCATACGTCATATAAAGTAGCGGCAAAGAATTTATAAATACACATTATATTAATTTGAAGATTAATGGAATCCAAGGATAGGATCCAAATGAAAATACCCAAAATCTGAATAGAAAACAAACATAAAAATATATATTTTAGAATAGTTACAATTATTACTTGTAACAATGAATTATTTCAATTATTGGAACTTCAAAACACGTATTTTTTTATAAGACGCACAATGTCGACTACATTGATTAATTTACAATTTTTATATATTATATTTTAATTATACGTTTTACTAGCTAACAGAGAAATGGCAGGTAAGTATTAGGTCTGTAAACCTTTTGAAAAGTCTAGCATCTTTCATACAACATACACAGCCGCCTTTGCACATAGGTACATTATAAAATGTCAGTATCGGTTTGTCAACAACCAATTTCAAAACATTGTTTACCGTAATGCTGCTCAATCTTTTATTCTTCTTATGAAATCAATATTAAATCGTATTGAAAAATTGTCTTGCATTGCTTTGGATAATTTTGACTTAATTATGCAAAAATTACTTAAATTCGCGGAATAAAGGCTAAAGCCAGGGTTTCCTCTTTCGTGATATTCGATGACTTTAACGTCAGTTGCCAAAAATAGTCATTGCCAGTAAAATGAGTAAAGCCACTAAACTGAACAGCGAAAACAACGGAACGGAATTGAATTATTTGATTAATTAATTATACCAATCTATATTGCGTGTCGTGACACCTAGAGAGCTTCTACATCTCTGAAAAAAAAAACACTTTATTTTATATAAATTTTAGTGTAAACATTGATTTGGAGAAACTTGTACATCTCCTTTAACATATATGTATCAATTACCTAGTTATAATATAATTGTATTAGTTTTTAAGTATAATTTACGAAAAAATTACTTACTGTTGAGTTTCTTTCGGATTTCTTCTCAACAGCGGTCGCCTCTTGCGAAATGCCGGTAGACTCACAATCTTACTTGTAAAAGTGCCCTTGTGGCCTACTTACTGAATAAATTATTTCATTTCATATTTCATTTCATATTTCATTTCATATTACATTTCATATTACATTTCATATTTCATTTCATATTTCATTTCATATTTCATTTCATATTTCATTTCATATTTCATTTCATATTTCATTTCATATTTCATTTCATATTTCATTTCATATTTCATTTCATTTCATATTTCATTTCATATTTCATTTCATATTTCATTTCATATTTCAGTTCATATTTCATTTCACATTTCATTTCATATTTCATTTCATATTTCATTTCATATTTCAGTTCATATTTCATTTCATATTCCATTTATTTATTTATTTAAACTATTGCATAAAAGAAAAACTTAACGTACAAAAGGCGAACTTAATGCCATGCGGCATTCTCTACCAGTCAACCTTAGGGCAAAGCAGAGAAATTGTAGGCGGTGTATCAAACAACATAATTACACATAATTAAAATACTCATACTATTATAGCTACATACATATAAATAATAAACATACATCGTATATAAATAGATACATACATAAATATATACGACGATGAAACAAACCAAGCAGATATACTATGAGACTTCAGTTCTGCCAGCAAAGAAACTTCGCACGGCCCTTTTAAATGCCAACTTACTCGGAGCCTGTTTGATTGTGAGAGGAGAGGAAGACCGTTCCAGAGGCGAGCCACTTGCAAGGAGAAAGAATTAGACATGAAACCAGTACGGTGAAGAGGAATAGAAAGGGCAAGATTGCCGGAAGAGCGAAAATTACGGTTACGAGTAGATTCAACATAGCAGAAAAAGGTTTTCAGGTATTCAGGAGCTTGTGGATCATTGAGTATTGAAAAAAAAGTGCAGAGCATACGAATATAGCGTCGTTGACGGATGGGAAACCAGCCAAGCTGAGAGCGGTAAGAAGAAACGTGATCATATTTACGAAGACAGAAAATAAAGCGAATACAATTATTAAGAAGTCGATCCAACTTATCAAGAAGATCCTCATTTAAGTCCGGATAACAAACATCACCATAATCAATTATGGGTAGTAATAGTGTATTTACAAGCAATACCTTAGTTTTGATAGGCAAGAAATTTTTCAGTTTGTTGAGAGCATGAAGCGAGCCAATGACTTTCCGGCTAATTTCACCTACTCGCACCCTCCAGCTCAGTGTGCTATCTAAATCCTTAACACTAGAACTAAAAGGAATAGGCGTTCCGTTGAAATTTACAGGAGTTACAGAATCCCGGTCAAGTTTAGCAAGCTGACGAGAGCTGCCAATGATAATAGCCTGACACTGAGGGGTATACAAACAGACCAAATTTCTCAGACCATTGTTGGATGTGTTAGAGATCCAGGTTTAATTTGTTAATTGTATCAGTAATATCAGCCACTTTACATTGGTCGTAAAGTTGCAAATCGTCAGCATACAGATGGTAAGAACAGCGAAGACCAGGGGTGATAAAGTTTACAAAAAGAGAAAATAATAAAGGAGAGAGAATTCCTCCTTGAGGTACACCAGTGGCAAGGTCGCACCAATCAGACAAAGCCCGATCTACACGGACTGCCTGCTGGCGTCCACAAAGATATGAAGCAAACCAGCCAAGAGCAGAAGAAGGCACATTAAGATGGCTGAGCAAGGCAAGAAGGATCTCATGGTCAACAGTATTGAAAGCGTTAGAAAAGTCAATGAGAACAAGTACTGTGACCAATTGATCCTCCATGCCCCGCCTAACATTTTCAGTCACTTTGAGAAGTGCAGTACAAGTACTATGGCTGGGACGAAAACCAGACTGAAAGGGGCTCAACAGTTTGAAAGAGTGTATAAAGTTAGAAAGTTGCTTGTGAGCCACCGCTTCAGCAATTTTTGATAAAAAAGGAAGAATAGAAATTAGCCTAAAGTTACTAAGTGATGTGGGATTGCTAATTTTAGGTAAAGGAATAACGAACGCGCGACGCCAGAGAGAAGGAAAGTCACCATTAAGCAGCGAGGAGTTGACGATATTGGTTATTATGGGAAGCACACAGTCCAGGACTAATACCATCATATAACGCCCAATATCATCACAACCAACAGCTTTCGATTTAATTTTATTTATAATTTTATTAACATTAGCGTCAGAAGTAGGATAGAAAGAGAAGATATCAGAGACAGCAGCAGGCATAGATGTAATATCAGAAAGAGTACTACTCTTAACACTATAATCAATAGAGGCGGAAGTAGAAAAATGTCTGTTTAAATCGTTGAGCGAAAAGGAAGTGCCATCGAAACCGTTACTAGGTTTACCTAGGCCAAGCGACTTAAGAAACTTCCAGACATCGGCCATCGAAGAAGAGGATACGTTCTGGTGAATGAATCGGCGCTTCGCTGTTCGCACCATCTGGTTAAATCGGTTACGAGCTGCCTTAAAAATAGTCCAATCGTCGTTACGGTCACGTTTATAAATTCTGAAAGCACGGTCCCTCCTTCTCATAGCCATGCGTACGCCCTCAGTGATCCAAGGAGCAGGGGGACGCCGAACTTTAACGGGGTGCAGAGGGGCATGGGTGTCAAATAATTCTAAAATAGCAGTGTTAAACAAAGCAACTTTGGATTCAACTGTAGGTGCGGATAGCACAGGGGTCCAGTCAATGCTTCTTGCATCACTCATGAGAATGTCAGTATCAACTTTATTAAAGTTGCGCATCAAAACCAAGGCAGGCTTGCATTTAGGTGGTTTAATTTTGTACGAAGCAAACAACAAGTCATGATGGGAGAAGCAGGGAGCTAACAGCTGACCATGCTTTATTACATCATCAGGCGAAGAAGTAATTATAAGATCCAACCACGTGTCAGAGGTCGCGGTGTGATGGGTAGGATCAAGAGGTAAGATAGAGAATTTGACAGACCGAACAATTGTTTCAAATTTATCGCGCTGTGCGGTGTTAGTGCAAAGGTCGGTATTAAAATCTCCCATAATTATGTGATGTGTGTAATCCGAACTTATGTACTCAAATACTTGCTCAAGTTTAGAAAAGTAATCAATGGTTGGGGGACAGTAAACTACACCAAGAACGGCCTTGACTCCTTTAACATTCAGTTCGAGAAATACGTATCCATTCCGCGGAGCTAGAATAAAGGGACGGAGAGGTATTTAAAATTTTGTACGGAATGGAACTTTTCAAATAAATGGCCACACCACCGCCACCCTTACCTGTTCGATCGTTCCTAATCAGAACATACCCAGGCAAAGCATAAGATGTCGAGTCTAGCGTGGGCTTCAACCAACTCCATTTCATATTTCATTTCATATTACATTTCATATTTCATTTCATATTTCATTTCATATTTCATTTCATATTTCATTTCATATTTCATTTCATATTTCATTTCATATTTCATTTCATATTTCATTTCATATTTCATTTCATATTTCATTTCATATTTCATTTCATATTTCATTTCATATTTCATTTCATATTTCATTTCATATTTCATTTCATATTTCATTTCATATTTCATTTCATATTTCATTTCATATTTCATTTCATATTTCATTTCATATTTCATTTCATATTTCATTTCATATTTCATTTCATATTTCATTTCATATTTCATTTCATATTTCATTTCATATTTCATTTCATATTTCATTTCATATTTCATTTCATATTTCATTTCATATTTCATTTCATATTTCATTTCATATTTCATTTCATATTTCATTTCATATTTCATTTCATATTTCATTTCATATTTCATTTCATATTTCATTTCATATTTCATTTCATATTTCATTTCATATTTCATTTCATATTTCATTTCATATTTCATTTCATTTCATTTCACTCAGTGGCGTGGGCTGAAAAACGACTTGTCAGGCTATACCTACTTGTGAACACTACTACTGGTACCTAGCAGGTCGATGTTGTTTCTAGGTCTTAGCTCTTCTTATTTTTCGTGTGTATTTTTAGCATCTAAGTAGTTGTAAGCAGGTCCCCTCGGAAAACCATGCAGCGCCGCGGCTTGCTGTGGCATCATACTGAGTGGGGTCCTATATTCAACGATAATTGTTTATGTAGTGTTCACTAGGGTTTCCTTGCTTGCTAGGATACTTCAATAAACCCATTAATCGGGCTTTCAGTAAACCTGCAGTGCGTCCGCCACCGGTGTCGTCTGTCAATGTAATGACCGGTAACTGGCGGATCGAGGGTACTTTTAGTATCTATAAATGTCTATATACTACAGTTTGTTAGTTTTTTCCATGTGACTGTGTTTTGCGTTGAATAAATGTATCGCCGATGAAAAACAGAAGGCGGAGCGGTGTTGCATGCTGGTGGTGGCTATTAGCGCTGTAAATTCGTAGACAGTCAACCGATTCACTAAAACGGCAAAAACTTTCAATAAAGAAAAACTTCTCTCGTAAAAACCCCCAATGCTCGTAGCCGCGTAAAATTGTTGATAACACATGCAATACTGAAACAGACCCTAATAATACACAACGGAATGTGTCAGCATATCCCTCAGATACCGTACTGGTTACGCAAAGAAACTTCAACCTGAAAATATACGCCATAAGTCCGAGAATGGAAAGAATTTGAAGGCGTAGACGAGGCACACTAAGCCTGATAATGCTGGAATTTCGATCACACGCTGGAAAAATGAGCTTAGATTTTTTTTCATTTGAAAGAATACGAACTATTGTGAGGTGATAAAACTGGATGACAGTGGGTTAAGTAAATTGTTGAGCGTTAAATAAGTTGCGTTATTGTGTTTATGTTTTGTACTAGCTGCGGCGCGTGGTTTTACCCGCTTATCCCATGGGAACACTAAAACTATCGGGATAAAAAGGAGCCTATGTGTTAATCTAGGGTGTCAGCTACCTTCATACCAAAATTTATTAAAATTGCTTCAGCCATTTGAGAGTGAAGAAGTAACAAACATACACATAAACACACTCCAAAATTTTGCCTTTTTAATATTAGCGTGATATCAGGGGTTCTATGATGGGTGCATTTATCACTTGATAAATGAGTGACAAAGCCTCTGTCACTCACACTCGCATTTTGTCAAAACGCGACGGATGCTTTTGCACTTATTTGTCGCTTGATAAAAGCAACCATCACAGGGCCCGCAGGTGTTACATTATAGATTTTGAATGATATTTTTCCGAGATCTCGATACTACATATTCGCATTAATACTTTCACGTTTATCTTCACAAAACTCATATTCAGAATCATCGGGGGCTATATTGACTGCTACAATTATTTTTCATCGAATGTTTCATTTAGCCAAAAAATCTTTCCGTAGAAAGCATTTTTCTTTGCAACAGTAAATTATTTGTTGAGATTGTTATCAAACAAACCTAACCAAAACCAATCAATAGGATAATATTTGCAAGAATTATGTAAAATGTATGACTAAAGAACTTACTAACTATAAACTAACTATTTTGGCTCAGTGACCCAAACAGGATCTTCGCCTCCGAATCGGTTTGTTCGCTAATTTTCACAAAATATTTTTTTCATAGTAGCGAATTTTCACATCGCGTTTTTTCATGATCGCCAATTTTATTATTCGTCTTTCTTCATGTAGCGATTTTTGATGAAGCGTTTTATAATGTTCGCGTTTATTTTTTTCGCTTATTTTACCAGTAGATAATTTTATTATTCGCAAATATTATCAGTATAATAATTATAGTGCGGATTAATAGATATTTTACTCGAAAACATAATTCTTTCAAATCGTTACCTCCTGTCGTGACCACATTATTACACATTAATTAGGTACTATAGGTAGGTTAGGTTCGTTAGGTATCTTCAGAGGCTCGAAGGGCAGACCGCCCAGAAATAGGAGCCCCACGAAGTGGGGCTCCGTAATCATAAGGCGTATGTTACCTAATGCTGCTGAAAATATATGCGACTGAAAAAAAAATAAACGCGAATATAATAAAACGCTTCATAAAAAATCACTACATGAAGAAAGACGAATAATAAAATTGGCGATTATGAAAAAACGCGATGTGAAAATTCGCTACTAGGAAAAACGATTTTGTGAAAATTATCGAACAAATCCCTGAGACGACCAACCGATTGGTTGCCCCAAGTAGGCTCTTTCTGTTCCATTCTTTGCAGTTGACCAAGCCAACGAAGTCTATGGGACTTTGTCTCTCGATAATGTTCGGTTCGGCCACCAGCTCCTCAATCTCGGCTAAAGAAGAGGAATACAAATTCTGTAAAAGGAATTTTTGGCGAAATGAAACATTCGAGGAAATAAGTTTCTAGGAAACAAATAGCTCCCAGTATCATCTTCTTCTCATAGTCTTTATAAAAGGGCAAATTCCTTATGCCGTTTTTGTCTAGAACTGTATGAGGTTTGTCTGTGCCGCAGCAATTTTCAGAATAGTCATGTGTCCATTATCATCAGATGCCTTTACATCTTTACAAAATCATGGATGCACAATTGCATGGACTACTCATGAATTCATTAATATATAGGTCATACAATTTTGCAGCTTATGTACGAAGAGACATCTTGATAAAATGTTGTCGTTAACACGGAGGGAAACTTCGATTGTACAAGTCCATATGTAGACCCAAGAGACCTTGAATCAATTTAAGTTTGTTTGTTTAGACTTTTTTCGTAAACATGTTCTGTGTTTGTTTATTTTAACTTTTTGCTTTATAAGGTTTGTGGGATTTCGGTTAAACAAAACTATAATAATGCTAATAAGGTAATCCGACTATAGAGGCAATTGCGTCTTTTGATGATATCATAGACACGCAACACTTTATAACTACTACCGCCGCTCTCAATTTTTTATTTAATGGTGCCAAACTAAAGTTAGTACTTACCCGTTAACATTTTTCCTTGTACGTTGAATAAATAAATATAAATATAAATAAATATAGGTATCAGACAACCTCACACAAAATCGATCTAGTCCCACCCAAATTAAGCCCAAGAAGGCTTAATTGTGTTATGGGTACTAGACGACGATATACATAAATATATACTTACATACATAGACCATGACCCAAACACAAATATTCGAGTTCACACAAATATTTGCCCTGGCCGGAATTCGAACCCGGGGTCGCTGGCTCAGTAGGCACGTGTCTCCAAACTGCGCCAACGGCGTCGTCATGAAACTTTGAACTTTATACAATGGTTCAATAAGAGATTCACTTGTTAACCCAGCTTAGCATTATAAACGCACACTAAGCTACTCCGGTGATGTCTCTTTTGACCTCAATTTGGACTAAGATGACGAAGCACCTTAAATTTAGCGATAGGGTGGCTTCCTTGCCCAGCTTAAGAAGATCCCTGGCGAGTTGAAGCCCGTCTCGCTACTCGAGGCTTTTGTTGCATTAGCCTCGTATCCAGGGGTCTGTTTTAATTGGTTGTCGGTCACAAAGTTAGGCCGGTTTCTCGCAAACTCTCGGTGCATTTAACGAGATAACTTCCTCAGTTTCTGAGCTGGATATAAAAAGGTTAAAACTACAGCCGAGAGGTAAAAGGAATATCAACTCATTTTCGTAATTTTAAGACTTAGATTACGTTTATCAGATGATTTGACGTGTAATTATTTCCTTGCTGTGAGTAGATGGCCAAAAGTCAACGTTTGGTATTGTACTTAGCAAACTTAAAGCAAATAACGTAAACGCTGGCTTTGAGCACGGGCAAAGTGCGAAAAAAGGAGCCCATAACTATAACCATGCTTGGAGTAATCAAAAGGAAACCTCGATTCAATTTGATGTAAATTAAATAATGTTAATTCGCTATCGACTTCCAGATCATATTAAGGGGTTTCTGAACGGGCTATGGTTTCCTGAAAGTGGCTGGCAACTATGGCCGTTCTTCTCTGACACCTTACGCTAGAATAAGATGCAAATAATGGGCGGGCCACAATTTGCAGCAAAACATGGTATGGTTATGTGAGGAGTTTCGGATTATACAGTCGAAGGTATGATGACGTTTACGCAAGAAAGCAAGACTTAATTTACCCCATTATTTAATTACAAATCGTAGTTATAAGTGCACATTATGTGTAGTATGTACTATGAACGTAGTACAGTACAGTCGAGTTCATTTACATCTACACACTTACGAGAACAAAAATATCTGAACACGACTTTATGCTCCTGACAATAGGGTCGTGTTCAGATATTTTTGTTCTCGTAAGCGTGTAGATGTAAATTAACTCGACTGTACGTAGTATGTTCTTATTTTGAGTGTAAGAGTGTAAGCTATCGTTCTCTAATGATGTTTATCTACACCCATCTTGTTAAATTCCTATAACAAGTTCAGATATTATAGGTAAAGGACCTACATTACTTGGCAGCGAACAAAATCAGAGATGTAATTTCATATCCCATCAAAAACATAAATGTCAAATGAGAGCCAAGTTCAATATCGCGTGCACTTCGCCGACAAAAGAATTGAGATCTGCAAGGGCGCCAAGTTCTTTGCCCTAAAATTTTTAGATACAAGGACATGCGACATACTCAATGCATTTATTTTACTTGGGGAGTAATTCTAATATCAAGATTTGACTTGGCTAGTTTTCATAAACTAACTAAATTTTATAAAAGTAACATAGTCATATTTCATTATCAAGCTAACAGTATAAGTAACAAGACGTACACTAACTTGCGTACTTACCTTTACGAAAATAGGTTAATGATTTGATTGATTTTGATTTATAATATAAATTAATTTTTTAAAACTAGCCAAGTCAAGTCTTGATATTGAATTACACCCCAAGTAAAATAAATGCATTGAGTATGTCGCATGTCCTTGTATCTAAAAATTATAGGGCAAAGAACTTGGCGCCCTTGCAGATCTCAATTCTTTTGTCGGCGAAGTGCACGCGATATTGAACTTGGCTCTCATTTGACATTTATGTTTTTGATGGGATATAATTACTTTTTGTACAGAAATTATTATGATGTGTAAATTACTTAATTATTATTTGTTAATTAGTTCTGTGTGCTATTCTAGTACATCTTTTGAAAGTTCTGAACAAACAAAGAATTTTCCAAAACGGTTAGTACGTATTGGATTTTTATGTGCATGTATGTGTAAGTGTGTGCGTGTGAGTGTATATGCTATTCTAGTATATCTTTCAAACAAAAAAAGAATTTTCCAAATCGGTTTATAAATGACAGAGTTCTGAGGCAACAACCATCAATAATAATAATAATAATAAAAAAACATAAAAAAATCACTGTTTTCGATTTTTATATGTATACACACACAATTACTAAGCTGGATGCCAAATTACACCTTTCTAGGTCACCTGTAAGTGGGTTAGGTTTTTGATTACTAGTCAGTCAGTCAGTCAGTCAGTCAGTGATAAAAATACCGTTTTTTGGACTTTAATATCTCAATAACTATTTAACCTATATTAATGAAATTTGGGGTTCTACTTGTTCTAAAGGATCTTAATACATAAGCCAAATTTCATTTTAATATGTTAAATAGATTTGGAGTTATTGGGGGGTCAAAAGTGGCTCCAAACGGTTCGTGTAATATAACACACGGCTGCTGCTCGCCAGTTCCTGCGGTGAACTTGGCTGGACACGCTGCCGCTTGTCTAGAACAGTACCGAAGCCACCGCGAGGTCACACGATTACAGTATAAATATTGATCAAAATTGATACTGTAATGGTGCCCTCCCCCCACCGCGCGAGTCACCCCATTGTTCTCTGTTTCGTGGACTGACTGGCAGGACAGAGTGTTTCATATTTTCATAAAAGAAAATCTATGATAATGATTGTGAATATGTGTGTAGATAAAGTTGTGTAGTGTACTCGTGTGATCCTATTATGAAACTTGCCAACGGCTCGTTTCATAAAACCACACTCGTATTAAGACCTCTCATTATGTAGCAGTTGCATAAACTACTAGTATAAGAAGACACGTTATACACTAACATGACAGCTGCAATATTTACTTCCCAGGGGACCCATGATGGTTACGATTCTCTAATTCTAATTTTAAAATATGGCTTCCATCAGGTTAATGATGATTTCGCCAATTTCAAGTTTGCTCGTAGAGCATGCCGTTGTTCGGTGAGGTTTTGCTTTTTGTAAATTGATAGCGATTTACAAAAAACCACGCGGTCTACCGGGCCTTGACCCAAGAAGGGCTATGTACGCTTCAAGTTGAATTCTTCATTAACCATTCACTCATACGTTAGTTCACTGCACAATAGGCTATCAATACTACACATTGAACAACCAACATGAATAAATAACGAACAACTAAACTTAAAGGCATGCGGCCATCTTAAGTCACAAACCGGAAGCCTTGGTTACGATTATCAAGTGATAAATAAGTGACAAAGCATCTGTCACTTACACTCGCATCTTGTCAAAACGTGACGGATGCTTTGACAATTATTTATCGCGTGATAAAAGCAACCATCATATGCCCGCAGATCGCGGTCAATGACATACGCTTTCATCTCTCTCTAAGGCGGCGGTATGATGAAGTCAAAATGGCGTTATATTTGAAAAACTAAACTTTAAAACTGAGAAAATCTAACGATGTTAGCTTGCTTACTTCTGCTGTAAGATTCCGTTTTCTTTATATATTTTTTCGTAAATTGTGCACTTATGCAATACGCAAGACGGAATTTTAGGGCTGAATTACTGAGAACTTGATACATAATACGCATCTGTCACTTTCCGAAGATCAACAAAAGCGTTGCAACCGCATAAATACCATTTGGTGCCATTTGGCTCATGTTAAGTGCTTCATTTTTGGAGCGCTAGTATCTAACCTATCTGTTTAGAAAATATCTTTGTCATTCTCCAGAAGCTTCTACATAGTCTTGTTTACATATTTTTAGTAAGTACCCTTTTTTACATTAATTCAGCTATATAATCACAGCGTGAGTGTGTGAGCTTCAATGAGGTTGATCCTTAATAGTAGGTAGTTTATGTGACTGTACATAATGAAGGGTATTAAACGAAGGCAAGTTTCATAACAACATCACACGAGTGTTTTAATGCCTAATTATGTACAACATTCACTTCTTTATCTACCCACATATCATTAAGCCTCCATGATGCATTCAGGAGCCGCACATTATGACAAATTTTACCCGGTAATGGCGGTAATGAAATTTTCTGGTAGGTAGCTGTCATAGTTTTCTTTTTAATTCAGAGACAAACTAGAGTCGCTCCAACTATCATATCGTTCGATATCTTACTTACGTGCGACATTTGTCAAATTTGGTTGCAAATTGACAATTCATTTCATTAACGTCATCTCGACTGATATTAGAATACAGGTCAAATCAAATTTCTTTGTTTATCAGAGATGTTCGAAATTTGAATGAATATATTCTCGATGTTATTATTCAGCAATAATAAAAAAAATACAGATAAGAAAATTTTGATAGTAAAACAGTCTATTTTTATGTTGGTCATAACGTGAGGTTCTTGAACGCATCATGGATGGTTTATGATATTTGGATAGATAAAATTAATAGTAATACACCAAATAATTCAGTCACTGCAACCTTATATCCCAAAGCAATACCTCCCAGTATCGACATGGGAATACTATCTAATATTACCGATTTGTTTCTGACCAAAAGGGCGATTTTCCGCTTCTTTTGAAGGCTTAAGCCCAAGGGAAGAGATAGGAACAATATTTTTGGAGCGAAAATTGGACATCAGAAGGGTTAATGTCAATGTCAACGTATGTTCGGGATATCAAAGTATTTCTACTATCTTTTTGTATTAAAAGCGGTGGAATATTAATATAGGTACCCACGTTTATTTGACGAATTCATCCATGTAAATGTTTTAAAGAATGTTCAATAGTGGATTTCATAAGACGTGTGCTAATATTAAGTATAAAGTAGTTCACTAAGTAATGCAGCTTTTTAGGGTTCCGTAGCCAAATGGCAAAAAACGGAACCCTTATAGATCTGTCCGTCTGTCCGTCCGTACGTCACAGCCATTTTTTTCCGAAACTATAAGAGCTATTCTGTTGAAACTTGGGAGGTAGATGTATTCTGTGAACCGCATTAAGATTTTGATGCAAAAATAAAAAAATAATAATAAATATTGGGGGCTCCCCATACTTAGAACTGAAACTCAAAAATTTAGGATAGGTCTTTAAAAATGATATCGAGGTTTCTAAAATATTTTCTTTCTAAACCGAATAGTTTGCGTGACAGACGCTTCCAAAGTGGATAAAGTTGGTCCCCCCCCCCCCCTCTAACTTCTAAAATAAGAAAATGAAAAATCTAAAAAAAACATATGATGTACATTACTATAAAAATAACAACGAAACTTGTTTTGAACGAGATCTAGTAAGTAGTTTTTTTTTTAATACCTATTAATACCTAACTTTGCACCTAATTAATATGGGGCGCTATACATACCAGGTGCAAACTTAACTTAACCACTTAGGGATGGAAAGTGTTTGTACGGAACCCTCGGTGCGCGAGTCCGACTCGCACTTTTTAGTTTTCTTGCATTAGGCACAAATAATAAATCAATGAAAGCGTTTTAAATAGTGTTATTTTTGGGGTTCCGTACCCAAAGGGTAAAAACGGGATCATATTACTGAGACTTCGCTCTGTCCGTCCGTCTGTCACCAGGCTGTATCTCAAGAACGGTGATAGCTAGACAGTTGAAATTTTGACAGTGATGTGATGTATTTCTATTGCGGCTATAGCAACAAATACTAAACATAAAATAAAATAAATATTTAAGGGGGCTCCCATACAACAAATTTATTCGGTATAGATTATGGTACGGAACCATTCATGCACGAGTCGGACTCGCACTTGCCCAATTTTTTTATTACGTGACTACTCGTTTTTTTACAAATTACAATCAGTTTTACCTTATTGATTAATCCTTGGACATTAATCTAAGGTCAACCGGGATAATTGCGTCCATCGAGGCAAATGCGTCTTTTGATAATATCATGAAAACGAAACACTGTATAAACTTCCAACGCAATTTTTTTAATTCATTTTGTTGTGCCAAACTTTAGGCAAGAAGGGTATGATGGTCTTCAAATATTCCGCTTCTATTATATCACCAAAATACGCATTTGCCTCGATTGACGCAATTATCCCGGTTGACCTTATTGTATTTTCAAAAGAGAAAACACCATAGACGGATAAAAAGTATCCTTTTACCACTTTTGATTTCCATTTATCTGTACTAAAATTGGTTATAATCCCTCCAACCGTTTCGGGGTGATGAAAGGACAAAGAAAATTTTACCAACAAATGACATTGTACTGCTGGTGCCATGCTGTTAAGATTTTTTCTGAAATAACTAGCGGCCGCCCGCGACTTCGTCCGCGTAGATTTTTGATGACGACAAAAATATTAAAATAGGTATGTGAATTTGATTCTTAGTTATGGTCTAGACATATTACATTTCAAACAGTGGCAGACACTGATATGCAATTGTTAAAGAATTTTAGAAGATTTTCCAATTAGATTAGGTACGGGAATTGTTTGCAGGATGCTTAATACTTATTCCGTCAGTTACCTGATGCTTTTAATCTTTGAAGAAAATGGCGATCTTAGTTATTTGAGTGAGATTAAAAAAAAAAGTTAAATATCGTAAGGCTGTTAAAACAATCATAAACTCAGCACTGGTAATCGAGAGATGGAAGCAGTTTAATGAAGAGTATCATACAAACTTTGCACCCCTATTTCACCCCCTTAGGGGCAGAATTTTTAAAACGCTGAAATCACTTTTTTGTATTTGATTAAGTAAGCTTTCTACAAAGTTTCAAGTCTCTAGTTAAAAAAATTTAGTTTCTCCCATATAAACATTGCAACCCTATTTAACCCCCCTAGCTGTGTTGCCCGTGACTTCGTCCGCGTGGAATCTTAATCTTGAACATTTTACATCTTTATTAATTTCAGATCTAAGCAATGTTGAAATTACTTTTCAATTTTTGCAAGTTGTATGAGATTTAAGTCAAGTGGATTTTGATGTTGGTTGCTGTTGTGATGTAGGCTGATTCAACAAATAATAAATATTGAAGTGCGGCTCTCATACAATAAACGTGACTTTTTTGCCATTTTTACGTAACGGTACCATTCCCTTCAACCCTTCGTACGCGAGTCCAACTCGCTCTTGGCCGCTTTTTAGTATGTTTTCGGCTAAATTGCTCTAATTACGCGAATCATTGTGAGATCAAGTACAGCTAGTGCCATCTAGGAACGAATAGCTTTACTAAATTCGATGAGTTTGATAACAATACGCATAATAATAATAATGCATATAACCGCATATGTATGTATATAAACACGATAGTAAAATATTTAATATAATTCAAATGGTTGTATACTCAATTGCCTTAAACGTGGAATTATTATGGAACTCAAGTACGTCTACGAACGAACAGCCTTACTAAATTCGATGAGTTTAATAATAATACGTTTATAAATTCTTGGATTCGAATAATATGCGTTTATATACAAAGTTTCAGGTCTCAATAAAATGTTTCATCTTCATACAAATTTTCAACCCTTTTTTCACCACCTTCAGCGCTGAGTTTTCAAAAACGGTAAAATAATTTTTCTTATATTCTACTAAAATGCCTTTATATAAAGTTTCAAGCCCGCACTCAAAAAACTGTTTGATCTTCATACAAACTTTCAACCCCTTTTTAACCCTTTTAGGGGACGAATTTTTGAAAACGCTGAAATTACTTTTCTTGTATTCTGATAGTGTACCTTTAAACAAAAATTCAAGTCCCGCGCCCAAAAAAATACTTGATCTCCATACAAACTTTCAACCCCTTTTTTACCATCTTAGGGGATGAATTTTCAAAAACGCTGAAATAAGTTTTCTTTTATTTTATTTTAATATCTTTTAACAAAGTTTCAAGTTCCTAGCTTTAAAAAAAACTTGTATCCCATACAAACTTTGCACCCCTTTTTAACACCCTTAGGGATTGAATTTTTCAAAATCGCTTCTTATCTCTAGCCCACGTTATAAAAGTAACCTACTGTGCAAAAATCAACTCTCTAACATTGGTAGTTTCGGCTGTGCGTTGATGAGTCAGTCAGGACTTCTTCTTTTATATATATAGATGACTCCTCTCCATAGAAGATAAATCGCATTGAAAGCAATTGTACAATTAAATAACATAGATAACGGTTGGTCTTTGTTGAAACAGATTATTGAGCAAACAATTAAAATAATAATAATAGATTGTGGTGTGGGTACATTAAAAAAATGAGACATTACATGTTTCATAAATTAAATTAAAATAATGTTCCGTTTTACTGAATAAATACAAATTTAATTATTTTATTATAATTAAAACAATAGGTACTCATATGATGTAGACAGGATGTAGTTTACAGAAGTCGCTGGCCAAAGCCCGGTTCTCTATCGATCGAATTTATTTAATAAACAAACCCTTCTTTGAAAGTTTGTCAGATGTCACACCCGTCGTGTTGAGCTGTCTTAAAACAAAGGCTATTGGATATTATATTAAAAACTTGACAGATCAGGTAAGATAATCTAAATCAATTTGACAATTTTGCCCAAACTTAGAATAAAATACGCCAAGAACGATAGTCTTCTTACTTAAAACAGATTTTCGAAGGTTGAAGCCGGTTTTGGTTCTACTTGTCTACCACTCCATGATCATTTTTGAATGTATAATGATATTGGCATCATCAAAGTCATCTTTAATGTTTACCAGACTACCGCGAAGCAAAAAGGAAGATCATAGGTTAATTTAATTTTAGTTGTAGTAACGTGACACAAAGTTACACTATTACAAGTGTGTCAAAGGTGCACTTTGCTTTAAATTCAAAGTTTCTTCCTACATATATGAAACTTCCTCTCATGTTTTACTCCACCAAGCAAAATGTCGCATCTTAACATCGTTGTTAATTTAAACTACGCAAACTTCAGCCTCCGAATAAAAGGACTTATGTGTAAAGCAGTACTATATAACATACGTCCTTCTTTAACAAGTAATGTGCACAACACAACGCGATGTAGCGTGCTTGCAAAACCTGTAATAGAAAGTTATTGTTACACTGCTTGAATAGGGTACAG
The DNA here is from genome assembly GCA_947623375.1 of Apotomis capreana. Classification (NCBI taxonomy): domain Eukaryota; kingdom Metazoa; phylum Arthropoda; class Insecta; order Lepidoptera; family Tortricidae; genus Apotomis; species Apotomis capreana. The sequence continues at coordinate 10,439,794 of OX392517.1, read as the reverse complement.
GAGTTATTGTTATAATAAAACAAGGTTAGTATAAAATGGCGCTTGTAAATTATTTTAAAAACGGCAACGCCGATATTTTCTTCCGAAAAAATCAGCACATAAGTAACGGAAAGCTAAAAGCAACTAAACTAAATACCCAAAAAAAAATTGTATACGCTTTTACTGCCGACTGTACTTTCTTACACAAGCGTTAGACCAATCAAATGAATCCAAAGGCGATTATTATCTTGCTTAAGGAATTTCCATGGTCACCTTCAGTCTTCATCACCAGATCACACTAGTGGAAAGAAAGACTAGACTCGTAGGGTGCTTCCGCAAGACTGAGTGGCACTGCTGAGCCGGTTGGTTCTGGTCTTCGGAATGCGACACCGAGTAAGGCGCTCTATGTTTCGCGCTTGGATTACTCCGTCGTGTCCAACGACGTGGTCGAGTCACCGAGTACGTCCACCGGAAGACAAGGTTCTCGTTGAGGGTGCACCAGCTGCAGTCCTCGTTTGTGGTGCGCGTGCAGCGGCCCCTGCAGAACACCATCGCCAGTGCAGACTTCAGACCGAAGGGTGTCGTGTTTCGGCAGTTCCGGGGCAATCTGCCGACTACACCAGATCTGACGACGCAACGGAGCCACGCCGTTATGTCACCTAATTCTAGCTAGTTGTTTTTGTAGGTTACAGTATCTTGGTTTTATTACTGTAATGCTGTGTAACTATTTGAATAATAAATAAGTAAATAAATCAGCCCCAAGATACGAAATATTGTATTGTCACCTGAACTGACGTCCTAAAATACTATATAATAGTATATGTTTCAAAACGTGCTTCTTCAGAATCTATATAGCTCACCAAACTGCAGTAATAAACCGGCTAACAGAGAACAGCCTGCAGTAATCTGTGGCGCGGGCAGCAACAGCAATATGCTGACATAGTTGCAAGTTTCCGGCAGTCTTATTAATTTCACACCCTGTGACTTACTAGCCTGTCTAGGCGAAGTTAGATTAGAATTACAATACAAGTTAGGGTCAACTGGAAGCTGAGAGTGTCTTGAATTAAACTAGATTGTATCTGCTATCTACTTCTATTGGTAAGTGTATCAGATAGTGTAGTCTTTATATTTCGAGACTTGTTTAATTATCTGCGGCCAGTTGCCATTAACGCAGAGATGATAGTGATGTATTCGCCATAATATATCTATACGTCTATACTATTAAAAAATTCTTAAATTGAATTGAAAATCACTTTTCTATTGAGATAGGTCATTATTTCAGGAAAAATCTTACACTGAAAAGAAAAAGGTTTGTTAACAGTAGCCCAAATGTTAGCTGTTAGTTACATATAAATCGGAGGACTGACGAACTGAGGGCTACTAGATAGTAGCCAAAATAAGTTATGTAAAATTTGTATGATATTGGTTCCTACTAAGCAACTCTGTTAGTAAAATTTTCACGCCGAAAGGGCTGGACGGATTTTAACCAATTTTAGTATTTCTCTTGAAAATAAACTAGACTAGACCCCCGGTCTCTTTCAGTACAGTACTCGCCGCTTTTCACAGAACACAGCACCAACAACAAAAATAAATTATATAACCAGCGGTGCATGTGAAGCACCGGTGGTCGTATATGGGAAGTTCGTATGCAAAATGTGCACTCTGTGACCGCGTTCTCGATTCACAGTTGAGACAATACGAGGACGAGGATTCTGGCTTTACCTCGGTCTGTATTACTAATGTAGTTCCATGAGACATAACTTAGGTACTTATTACACATTCGTAGATAGTCAAACTTTGGTTCTTATCTTATGAGTTTACAGATATACTATATAACCCCTAAATGCTTTCTGTAGATTTGCCAAGTTTCAGTATCTCTGTTGGCACCTAAGGTTGACTGGTAGAGAATGCCATGGCAAAATTTGAAGGGAAGTTGGAAGGAAATCGTGGAATCAATAGTTTTGGAAGACATTTTTGTCTAACAGAATTCTGATACAATATAAGTATGAAGTATACAGTGTGTATATTTGATATAACCGCATACTTTACGGGGGCTTCGTATAGGCACTTATTAATATATTTATCCATAAATTATTAAAAAAATCCAACATTTTTTTTTCCATCCATACTATAATATTATAAATGCGAAAGTGTGTCTGTCTGTCTGTCTGTTACCTTTTCACGCTTAAACCGCTGAACCGATTTTGATGAAATTTGGCATGGAGATAGTTTAAGATCCGAGGAAGGACATAGGATAGTCTTCATCCTGGAAATTATCCCTAAAAAGATTGAAAAGTGAGTAAGTAATTCATGATGACATTGATGACCCTGTAGAAAATGTAATAATTAGACCAAAAGCACAATTGCTCTTACATTTGCTTAGGCGCTTTTAACAATCCCTTTTATTAATTAAGGTGGATATCTATCGTGTTGTACGAGGTTGCTTCCATACTTCCAAGTTCCAAGCGGACGTAGTCGCGGGCAAAAGCAAGTATAAAATAAATCAGCAAGCAATGTACTTGTTTATTGTTGTTTGTTGACACATAACATCGTGATGTCACAACTGTCACTAGTAATAACTACGCCATAGATTGCTGCTCAGAAAATTTTCAAAAATTAATTACGCTATTGCAGTTAACGCTAAGGTAATAATTGTTATAAATATCAGATTATAGCACTAAAATCTTCGTCTGGCAACAATATGCGGTTGTATGAAATATACACTGTATTAAAGACATACAAGACGGGCGTAATCACGTCGTAGAAGTCGAATATTGCTCGACATATTTCGAGTCGGTGTTCGATTGGTCGGTACAACTAAGGTGCATTTGGTTCGAGCTCTGGTGTTTTCAATTTAACGTACGGTGCAGAAACTTGGAGTTTGAGACCCCGCGATAGCAGTAAGATCAATGCTTTCGAGATGTGGTGTTGGCGCAGGTTGCTACGTAGATCTTGGACTGCGATGCGTACTAACGAGTCGATATTAAAATAACACACACTGCCGTCACACTGCGTCGCGTCGGTGGCTGATCGAAACCTATAGGGCGTGACGGCACGAGGCAGTTTTCGACTGGAACTGCAACGACCGCTGACCACCGCCATCCGAGTCCGTAAGGAGCCGGCCAGGACAGAGCGATGTTTTCATTCAAATGAGATGATATCAACCAAGATGATGATCCAAGGTCTGACATAGCTCAAAGGGTTGCTCGGTTGATGTGGCAATGGGGAGCCCGGAGAATGGACGGCGGTTGGGTAAGCAAAGTCCTAGAGTGGTGACCAAGAATAGGAAGCGCAGCGTGGGTCGGCCCCCGACTAGGATGGACGGACCTGGTGAGGGTAGCGGGGAATCAATGGTTGCGGTCTGCACAGGGTCGTACATTGTGGCGAGAATGGAGAAGCCTATGTTCAGCAGTCCGTGTATCCGTGGCTGATAGATAGATAGATGAGATGATACTACATGCTCAGATGCACTAAGCTCCTTAGGAAACTAGAAAATTCCGCTAAACCGCGCTCCGAGTCGACCCGTTCAGTGGCAACTTTCCCTAACGTGATGACTTCTGAATTTACATCGAAGGCAGCTATCATTTTGTTATTCTGTTCGTTCATTAAGACTAAGTCACGTCACAGCATCGTTAGCAGGCCCCGGCCAGTGAGTAATTAAAGTCAATGTTTATTAGGAAATATAATTTCTTCCATCCTCTCGCGACATTCTACGCACGTAATACAATTATACTACAATAGACTTTAAATTACTTGGAGCTTCTTGACGCAGAATGTGTCTCGCAGTATGAATATTAAAAATAATGGCGTGTTTAGGGATCGTGCGTCTTAACGATGTTGGGGAGGGTTTAGTTTTGTGAATATAGGAGCGAAACTTTCCGTGCGAGCAAGATTTGTTGGTAGTCATGGGTGCTAGGCGAAGGTTTGTAGGCGTTTTTCGTTTTTAAGGTGGTTGCAGAGGAAACAAAACTAGACATTCCACGCTAGATGGCGCTGGGAAGCAAGCTTTGTAGTTTTTGTGGATTATTTCGTATGTTACTTGAGTTTGAAGTAAAATTTGTGTATTGGCGAGTCCGCGTATTTGTCTTTTATTCATGTAGTATTAGTAGCACGTCATACATTGTATTATTCTCCCGTGTATTAGCAATTTGTGAAAAATCAGCAAGTACTCACACTAATAGACACTAATTGTGAGTGTGTGCGGGTGATTCATTCATTAAAGGGTCGCGTATCATCTGTCAGTTTGATAGTAAGCGCAGAATAAATAAGCAGGCATGATATTTGATTTTGATGATGAAGTAAAGATTGCACCTCTAGCACAACTGTGACACGCAACTCTTTCTCGCGCGAGAAAAATATATATCTCTTTCTTTGCGGTACTGTAGGAGACTGACGGGCGTTGCTATGTCTCGCGACAAGAACCGTGAAGCCTAGTTGTATTAGACGGGCTGGATTGTCAAAATAAATAATACGAAGAAATTACAAATCTTTAGCAGTTCTATATTTTTAAAGTAGGTATGTGGTGAAATTAAATAAGTATTTTTGTTGGGTTTCTTTTCTGAAATATTGTGATTCTGATTTGTGATGTTATTGAGTTTGTCCTAAGTGTTTCTAAATCAATGAAGGAAATTATCTTGCAGGTAATCCCTTTTGATGAAGGTCTAAGCTGGCCTTGAATCTGTAAATAAATTATTTATTACGTCACAAGAATGCCAGCAATGGACACCGCTGTATGCAGTACCTATTATGTGATTATCTTATAGGGTGTTAGGGTAATTAGTGTTATTACAGTTAACCTTCAAGGAGGAAACTTAGTCACTGAACCGATAATTCCAAAACAATTTGGTTTCCCACACCTATTGAAAAACATGGGTATATAGGTCTTGGTATCAATTCAGTCAGAGAGAAGAACTATATGAACCTACTATGAACAGCTTTGTTTTTTTTTCATCACCCAAAGCGAGCGATTGCGTTCAGTTTTTGTGGTTGGTTACACGGTTGTCATCACACGTCATGCTTGTCTTCGCCTAAAAAGAAAATAGCACGAGACACCTCTTTCACGGAAGGACGCTTCGATTTGTAATATTTACAAACACAATACTTTCCCCGCTATTTCTGACCCATGATATCGCAATATCATTTAGGGATCACTATGTCCTGAGTACCTACACATGTTTATTATATGCACGTTTCATTAATCACACTACATAAAGTAAAAACTCACGAAACGAAAAAAATGCAAACCAAACATGATTCATTTTTATACGAATTTCCACAATTGACAGTCGTGTATGTATGCATAGGTAGATATAAGTTACAGGCGGTGGTTGCGCCCACCGAATAAAACTAGTTCGTTGACAGCTACCCGGCGTATTACTTGTGTGCTTGCCCGCTCCCGTATCTATCAGTGGCGACGACCCGTTAATCTCACGCGAATTTATTGTAAATTATGGCTTCCTCCAACTCGGTCGGCTTATTTTCTAACTTTAACCACCAACTACAAGACTGGTGCACCTACAGAAATAGGCTCAATCAGTGGTTTATAGCAAATAATATAAGTGAAGAAAACGACAAAGCGGGCATAAAACGTCGCGCCACTCGCGCCATCTTGCTAAGCGCATTTAGTGAGAGCACGTATCAATTAGCAAGTAATCTTGCTTTGCCTAGTGCGCTTGAAGAAAAAAGTTATAGCGAAGTGGTGACGTTACTGGATGCACATTTTACACCGAAGCGCTGCGTTTTTGCGGAGCGTTATCATTTTTATTCCGCGGCGCAGCAGGTAGGAGAAAGTCCTGCGCAGTGGGCCGCGCGGTTGCGCGGGCTCGCGGCGCATTGCCGGTTCAAAAACATCGAGGAGGCGCTTCTGGATAGATTCATCATGGGCATGTGCCCCGGTCCAGAACGCGAGAAGCTGTTTGCGCAGAATGTCGACGAGCTCACTCTGGCGAAGGCGGTAGACACAGCGGAAAGTGTGCGATGCGCACCGTCCAGGGGGGCGGCGGCGCTCGGCGCTGAGAATGTGTTCAAGATCGGCGGGACTACGGCGGATCGCGGGAATAAGTGTTCTGTGTGCGGTTTAGCTAGTCATAAAGCTGAGAAGTGTCGTTTCGTAAATTATAAGTGTAAAAAGTGTAATAAGAAAGGTCACTTGCGTAAAATGTGTAATCTGAAATACTTGGAGTCGGGGGAGGTGAGCGAGGACGATGATGGTAAGTTTTTTAATATTCGTTCAGTGAAGGGTGCGCCGATGACTGAAACCGTTCTTGTTAATGGAATTCCGTTACAATTTGAGATAGACAGCGGCTCGGCCGTGTCGGCGGTTTCGAAAAAAACTTACGAGTATTATTTTAAAGCGGTGCCACTATCCCCGAGCAATAAGCGGTTAATCGGTTATACTGGGAGTGCCATACAAACCATAGGTATGGCGAAATTAACGGTTTCGTATCAAGGTCGGACTGTTGTCTTGAATATCCATGTTATTCCTAATGGTGGTCCAGCGATCCTTGGAAGAGACTTTATTTCGTTGTTCAACTTGGAACTAGCTCCTATCCTGTATTGCACTAAATCAGAGTCAGAGAACGATGACGTAAATAATATAATGGCCCAATACCCGGAATTGTTTACGGACAAATTAGGTCGGTTCAATAAATATAAAATAAAACTATCGCTTAAAGATAACGCTAAACCAGTTTTTTTTAAAGCCCGACCGGTGGCATTCGCGTTAAAAGATAAAGTTGATAGGGAAATTAGTCGATTAGTGGACTTAGGTATTTTAGAACAGATCTAGTATTCCGATTATGCGTCGCCGATCGTGGCCGTCCTTAAACGGGACGGGTCGGTCAGGATTTGTGCCGACTATTCTCAAACGATAAATAAACAACTATTGATTGAGAAATACCCCCTACCGACGATTGACGAGCTTTTTTCTAAATTGCACGGAGGCGTGCAGTTCTCGAAACTGGACATGTCAATGGCTTATAATCAGTTTGAAATTGAGGACCCGGAGAATATAACCTGCATTAACACTAGTCGCGGCCTTTTCAAATATCGACGGCAAATTTTTGGCTTGTCTAGTTCACCGGCTGCCTTTCAAAGAGCTCTCAACAATATTCTAGGTGACTTAGAAGGCGTCCTGTGCTTCCTAGATGACGTACTCATCACAGGTCGTAACCGGCAGGAGCACGTGGCGCGATTGCACCAAGTGTTGCAGCGGTTCAGGGACGCAGGTCTCACACTGCAGAGGGACAAGTGCTCGTTTTTCCAGAATGAAATAACGTACCTGGGCCACGTTATTAACAAAGATGGTATAAGCAAGTCGGAATCGAAAGTAAGAGCAATAATAAATGCCCCGATTCCAAAAAATGTAAATCAGTTACAATCATTTCTCGGGTTGATCAATTATTACAGAAACTTTGTGCCGCGTGCTTCTACCATCTTGAGTCCCCTTTACGAATTACTGAAAAAAGGCGTAAAATGGGAGTGGAAAACGGAGCATGACAAGGCGTTCATAGAAATTAAAGAACAGCTGGCGTCAGATCAGGTTCTGGCTCACTATAACCCCAAAGCTAGGCTAGTACTCACGGTAGACGCCTCACCTCGTGGCCTCGGGGCTATATTATCACAGATAGGGGAGGATGGTTTAGAACGTCCTATTTCTTTTGCTTCTCGAACGCTAAATTCGGCGGAGATTAAATATGCACAAATCCAAAAGGAAGCAACAGCAATAATTTTCGGCGTAAAAAAATATCATCAATATTTGTACGCACGTTCAGAACCATTCATTTTGCGCACCGATCACCGTCCCTTATTGTCGATATTGGGACCACACCGCGGCGTCCCAGAGGTAACAGCAAATAGACTGCAAAGGTATGCAATATTTTTATCTGCATACAATTACATAATAGAATATGTACGAAGTGCGAATAACAGCGCCGACTTTTTGTCGCGCGCTTCACTGCCAGAGGAGACACGCACGTGCGCGGAGGGTTCCGCGGGCGCGGAGCCTAGCGACAATGCAGCTTATGTTTATTTTGTTTTGGAAGGCAGTAGTTTACCGGTGACGCTTGAACGGTTGCAAGAAGAAACGCATAAGGATGCGATTTTAAGCAAAGTCGTGCAGTACGTCTTAAATGGATGGCCTCGCAAAACAAATGATAACGACATTAGACCGTATCACCAATGTCGACTTCAACTATCGGTAGAAAATGGGTGCGTAATGCGAGGTCATAAGGTTGTCATTCCCTTGGCATTACAAAGCCCGGTGCTAGCAGAGCTACATAGTTCACATTTCGGCATTGTGAAAAGTAAGGCAGAAGCACGGTCGCGAGTTTGGTTTCCGGGTATAGATATAGCCATCGAGAACCTGGTAGGAGCTTGTGAGGTGTGCGTGCGCATGCGGCCCACGCCCCCTCGCGTGCCGCTGTCGCCATGGAAACGGCCGGCGCACGTATTTCAGAGGATACACATTGATTTTTTAGGTCCTATAAACGAACACTGGTATCTGGTTATAGTGGACGCCTTTAGTAAACGGGTCGAATGCTATGATATGAAAACAAATACATCTTCTATTATTGTTGTTGATAAATTGTACGAGTTTATGTCTAGGTACGGCATTCCCAGTACGATAGTAAGCGATAATGGCACTTCGTTTGTTAGTCAATATTTTGAACAATTTTGTACTGTAAATGGCATACAGCATTTAACTTCACCGGTGTACCATCCATCTAGCAATGGCATGGCCGAGTCGTATGTTAAAATTATAAAAAAAGGTCTCAAAACAGCACTTTTAACAAATAGGAATAGTAGACATATATTATTAATAATCATTTACTTAAATATTTGTTTGACTACCGGAATTCTCAGCACACTACTACCGGGAAGTCACCGGCACAATTGGTGTTCGGCAGACAATTGCGCTCACGATTAGATTTATTACGGGTTCAGTCAGCGACCTCATCGCCCTCGCCCACCGCTCTTGAATCGCGTATTAAAAACAAACAGTTCTCGCAGATTAAAAACTCCGACGGAGTGAAGCGATCCCATTTAATTCCGGACAACTTAATATTATATAAAAAATTCACTAATACTTGGACACTAGGCACTATAGTGAAACGTGTAGGGAAAGTTTTATACGTAATCAGAGACAATAAAACGGACCATAAGTATAGTGAAAAGACACATCAACCAAATTGTTAAGTACAAAGGGCAAACGGGCACAATGACCACACGTAAACCGGTCCACGGAGATAAGGCGGCTAACTCCTGTGAGTCTTCTTTGAATACCCCGCCAGTATTTAACTTTGAGACGCGCCCCACACTTTCATTCACAACCGCGGCGATACCTAACGAGGTAATCGAGCCGGAAGCGCTGTCAGTTCAAAACTCGACACATGAGCAAATGGATCAGCGGGACGCAGAAGAACTGGAGGGGATGGAGAGAGATGGGAGACCTTCAGAGGCATCTACTGCACCAGCACCGAGCTCAATGTCGCCAACGCCGCCCGTCGAAAGTGTGCCACTGGCCGGCGTCGCGCCCGAGTGCGCGCCGCCGCCGCCGCCGCCAGCGGAGTCGGACGGCGCGCTTGTTGACGCCACGAACGCCGCCGCAGCAACCGCACCCGCGAGGTTGAAACGGCCGCGTCCGCACGTTAATTATAAACAATATTTCTAGATTTAAGTTAGACTACTTAGTATAAGAAGCTAAGGGGGAGGGATTGTCGTGTATGTATGCATAGGTAGATATAAGTTACAGGCGGTGGTTGCGCCCACCGAATAAAACTAGTTCGTTGACAGCTACCCGGCGTATTACTTGTGTGCTTGCCCGCTCCCGTATCTATCAAGTATTGACACAATTCATTATTTCATTCACAAGATTTAGTGCGTTCGAAATCTATTCCACTTTATTGTTATGAGCAAATAAACACAATAGGTAATAGGTATCTTTAAAACCAAATGTTTCCAATTATTTGTTACATGTTTAATGAAAGCTGTAACCATTAAAAAAAAAACTGTTATGCATTCATATCGAAACATCAATTAAAACGTATTATCCTAAATCATAAGTTAAGTAGTATTATATTTCAGAACGCACTGTTCATGAATAGCTTTACGTGCGCTTACGTTTGTATGTTGTGTAAAAGCAACGCACACATACATATATGGACAATATTTCAACGGGTTTTAAAGCTTTAATAACTTTGTAATTGTATGATTTATGGCAAAACTGATTTCATTGGCGAATATAAGATAGCTTAAAGATTTTTTTAAGAATGTTTAATAACCTAAAGCCATAACCGCCTAAGTGTGTAGTGATCAAACAATTTGTATGAAAGTGACATCTCTGCAACCACCTTAAGTGTATTTAGCTGTTTAATAATTAGAAACTGTCCTCAGAACGAAATTGTAATAATGGGAAGAGATTCAACATGGTACATGCTCACTGCACAGGTTTTCCTTATACCAGGGTGATTCAGGATTTATGAGCAAAAGTGACAAGGGTGTTTGTGCGGGTTACACCTTTGCTATCGGGTTAACCACGTAATAAATAAATACTGCTAAATCACAGAATATGTACAGGGTATTTAGTTTTTAAGGATAAAATATACCTTGACTTGGATGTTATTAAATAAATATTTTCATATTATGTTTTAATAATAGTGTCAAATAAATTGATAATGTTCAAAGTTTCAATATAGTAACGGTATTTTATTCCTATTGTTCTCGAAAACCACAGTGCATCCGTAGGACACAGCTTTAGCTTTGTAGCTTGAAGCTACGCATTAAGCTTTGTGAAAAACGAATAAAAAGCTTGGCTTTTATCTGTGCTCGCTGTAGTTGAATGTCAGATCAAAGAACTGACAAAGTAAAAATCTGTTCATACATGCACTGCAGAGCTAGGGGTATACCGCAAAAAAGCGGCAGGAATGAAAAATCTACCTACGCTTTAAACTATTTAATACTTACCAACAGCAATATCCGTCTGCTAGATTTCTAAAAAAACCAGATTGGGTGTTCGTTAACAAGAAACAAATGACATTTTTATACATTATTTTTACGCTCGCGGTAAGGTACGAGTTAAAGTTCCGTAAACAGCACTATTAGGTAAGGAAGTTTTTTTTGCAACATGCAATGAATTGTCGTCATAACGGACTTTGAACTCGAGAGAACTGTAATGGAATTTCATACAAAATTGACGGCCTAAGATAGGCAGGCCGGGAGATAATTTTTTTTTAAACATGGGGCTAAACAGCCACTGGAGCGGAGCGGAGTGGAGAAGTGTAAAATATGTACCAATAACATTCCTCAAAGTGCATAACATCTTTTCGATTTCACAAATGAAACAGCCTGATTGGTTAATTTATCTCCGGTCCGCTTGCGTGGATGGGTAGCCTAATTCACTTTTATGACATTCTTACTTCATTTATCAATGAACAAACAATGTCTAATTGAAGGTTTTCATTGACAAAAACGGGCTTAAACACAAAATTGTCAGGTAAACAAATCAAAATGGAGTATAACAATACGATATGAAATGATACCCCGAACGCGCACATGGTAATAAATCTCCATCATATCCACAGTAAAAGATCGTATGTGTTCGTTTTCCAACGAATACATAGGCTGTTTTTGAATCAAGCTATCGCTGGGGCTGGGAGCCAATCCGTAGAAAAACAAATTCACAGGACAAGTTTGTGATGAATATCATGTTTCCATTCAATACGCGATCTACATACATTTTGGTCTGCGTGTATGAGTATTCGATTTATACGAAGCCATATTGTGATATTACTTGCGTAAAACTGAAGAAAGGTATCTAGGAGTTTTTTCTCAGATTATTTTCTTTTTGAGGTTTATGTTTGATGACGCGTTTGGCACAGTTTCTAGACACTGCCTACTGAGCCGACGGTCCAGGGTTCGAATCCCGGCCAGGGCAAATATTTGTGTGATGAACTCGAATATTTGTGCTTGGGTCATGGTTGTTCTATGTATTTAAGTAGGTATATATTTATCTATACATATAATTAAGTACGTAGGTATATCATCGTCTAGTACCCATAACACATGCCTTGTTGAGCTTAATTTGGGACTAGATCGATTTTGTGTGAGGTTGTCCGATATTTATTTAATTATTATTTTCATTTATAAAAATAATTTTTACTTACTGAATTTATCTTCGTTCCCGTATTATTTTTCTTTACCATAGTCGGGTAAAAAGTATCCTGTAACCATCTTTGGATGTCCATACTCCATACCTACAGGTACCTACAGAATTGGTTAAAATCCGACGAGCCGTTTCGGCGCGGTGAGAGTACAAAGAAAATTTTACTAACAGATGGCGCTTCACAGCTGTTGCCACGCTGCTGCATCGTGCTGTTATTTTCCTGAAATATTGACCCCCGTTCATAGAAAACAGATTTTGATAATTTCAGAACTACAATTTTAGACTTGAAGATGCCTGCAAATTTGCTCCCGTAAAACTGTTTCCTTTACCGTATCAATTAAAAGCCTTTCAGTCTTTCACAGACCATACAAAACGCTGTCATGTAGAAAACGACGCTTTTCATGGCTATTCGAGCCAATACGGGAACGGCACACGCGACCACAGGCTTGGCAGATGTAAGACGGGCCTGCGCGCGGTGAGCAAGGGCCGAGCTCGCTTGGTTGAGAGAGTTACAATCCATGCCTCATCTAAGATCTTACGCCCATCCAACACCTGCTTCCGCGGCACACGCGATCACAGGCTTGGCAGATGCAAGAGTGGCCTGCGCGCGGTGAGCAACGGCCGAGCTCGCTTGGTTGAGAGAGTCACAAACCATGCCTCATCTAAGATCTTACGCCCATCCAACACCAGCTTCCGCGGCACACGCGACCACAAGCTTGGCAGATGCAAGACTGGCCTGCGCGCGGTGAGCAAGGGCCGAGCTCGCTTGGTTGAGAGAGTCACAAACCATGCCTCATCTAAGATCTTACGCCCATCCAACACCAGCTTCCGCCATTTGTAATCGTAATAAAAAATGTATCCTATAACCATCTTCGGATGTCCAGCTATCCCTGTACCACAATTAACCAAGAACCCAATAGCCACAGAATAATTAAAAAAAAACTGAAAAGTCAAAAATAACTTGATCATGTACAGATTACATTTGAATCACCTTTTGAAATCGGTGCCAAACCACTCAATTATTACTATGAAATCAGATGCCGCGCAAGTTTACGTGAGGTTTGCCACCGACTTCAAAAGGTGATTCAAATGTAATCCGTACATGATCGGGTTATTTTTGGCTTAAATGCTTTTTTTTTTAAGTCAGTAATTTTTTTGTTAATAATGTATCTTTTTATTTTTTGCTTTTTAGTGATTCAAATATAATCACTTTTTCACAAAAAATAACCGACTTCAATGAGCGAAATGGAACATACAATAGCACTTATATGATTATCTCATGGCTGTCTTTGTCAGAACTGGACCAAATTTGAATGGGACCATAAGGAAAGCACCAGCTTTCAAAAAAAAAAACATCAAAATCGGTTCACACAGACGAAAGTTCTGAGGTACAAACATTAAAAAAAATACAGTCGAATTGAGAACCCTCCTCCTTTTTTGAAGTGGGTTAAAAATACTACAGGAGGTTCTTTTTGATCTTTGCCAGAACTGTTTGTTAACGTAGGCAGCATACATTAATGTTAAACCACTCAGCACACTAAGCTCTAGTCTAAAAAAGTTTAAAAGAACTCCGAAGTTGTTATTCAAATTGCAAACAAAGTGCATGTCGGGCACGTGGGGTAAAATAACGCGGATCGGTCAAGTGCGAGCTGTTTTTTATCTTGGGAGGGATTCCATTATGTAAGACTGGAAGATTGAGGGATAACATAAAATAAGAGATGTTTTTGTCCAAAATACAATGAAATATCGGTATAGCGTGCGGGCTTCGATGTATCACGTTTCGGGCCGAACAACTCGAGAGAACTGTAAGGGAATAACATACAAAACTGCAGGCCTAAGCCGTGAAGTAATTTTTTTTAACATACACGGCGTCTGTGTTCATGACCAGGCTAAACAGCCGAATTAAATTTTTATGCCATGCCTAGCCGTGAATGGCTTGCCGGCTTCGTATCACTACCCTCTATCAATCTATACCTACCTACTCACCTGTCAAGCCCTTCATTCCCGGAGTCTGCGGTAATGTACTATTTACCTAGACGGCCTGCGCTGCGAGTCACGTTAATAGCCAACCAACCAAGGTGCATCATCTGCATAACGGATGGACCGATTTGAGTGTGTTTATTTTTAATCGAAAGACTTGTCCGTCGAGAAGGTATGTTTGGTGGAAATAGGACCAGTATTTTCCAAAATATTCAACTTTAATTGAAACAAGTGACAAGTTGTCAACCAATATATAGAAGCTAAGAATTCCAAATTGTGTAGTTATGTTCAGCTTTAGTAGCATTTTCTATATCACGATGATCTCTTGTGTCGGGGGTTTTAAATTTTTAAAGTTAGATGTGCGATATATGTAGGACTAAATGTTAAAATAATATATATAGTTTTATTCTTATCACTTACCAATTTTAGCGTCACTTAAACAAACTCAATCCGCATTTAAATCGCCACTCGCTTCCGTGTCAGCTACGGAACTCCGAAGCCGTTACTGCAATCTCTAATTAATATTAAAATCCAATTCCATCTACACTGTTTGCTACCGCTGAAAAGTTCAATCTGGTTAGCTTTTGGCCTTGCTTTTAGCGGATACCAAAATAAAGCATCAATTCGAATTACTGGCTTGAGTACAGTCTATATATTATAAGTAGAGTGCAGTAGAGTGAGAGGGGTGAGTGACAAGGACCGCTTCCGACTTCCGATGTAATCACTAACGACGTTGAAATTGAAACACATTATAAGAACAAAACGGGACGGGTGATCAAACATGTTTCTTAACATATTATCAATGTTACTACTTAGAACAGGGCCATTGCGATTTATTGGAATATATTTTGATAGAAGCAACAAGCTAAAATTAATGATCTTTTCCGAAAAATAAACGACAAACATACTTTTTGGTTGTACACATTGATTTAATTACACCTGTAGGTATTGTACAATGAATGAACTAGAAAATAATTTACGACTAAGTGTACCTACTTATTAAGAGGCCTGTATCTTCTTTTGTATGTGCGTTGAAAAATCACATGTAGGTACACTACTTATTTGCACTTATCAGTGATTTTACGTTAACTTTTACATAAAAAAAACTATAGAACAAGGACTGAACCTAGGGTCAGTGCTACACTGCCATGCTACGGTAAAAGGACGTATCTTACTATGACATCCGTACAAAGATACGACCTTTTACCGTAACACGGCAGTACAATGTCACTTATGAGAAACTCTTGGGGATGAAGCTTTAAAGAACTGTTACTGGAGAATCAACAGAATGTCTTTTCCTCCTGGCCCAAATCAGCTTATAGACACCACTTTCACTTAAGCTGTTCTGTTATGTTCCTCCAAGATCGAATCGGCTCAGACTATGATCGCACATTCGCGAACATTTGCTCGATATCGCGTGGAAATTCGCGGCTGGGAAACTTGGGGATGAAGTTTTATAGAACTGTTACTGGAGCATCTACAGGATGACTTGCAGCGGGTGGTAGTGCGAATACATTCGTCGTCCTCACTTATTGAGCCATCGTGACATTTCTTTTCCACCTGGCCCAAATCGGCTCATAGACAACGCTCTCTTATTAAGTATACGTTTTAGTTTAAGTGTTATGCTTTGTGTTGCCTTCCTTCAGGCCCAAATCGGCTCAGACTATGATTGCACATTCGCCAACAGTTGCTCGATGTCACGATCAAACTCGCGGCTTATTCGTTCGCAAGTTATCGCCCTGGTGAGTCGGCCATGAAGAGATTGAGCTGTTGCTAAATTACTTTACATTGTATAACCGGCATACAACGATGTATAACAGCACCAGAATGATAAGAGAGCCAACTACCATCAATAGTTGGTTTATACTGACTTTGATGTCGCATGTATCGGCGCCGGAGACGCGCGCCATATTTCATCGTTTTATTTTTCTTTTATATTGAACTCATGACTTCGGAAGATTTTGGTTTGTATTCAATGGTCCATGTTTTATTTTTTTTATTTTATTTTAAGATGTGAATAACATATTGACACATGTGATAAGTTTGAAGTTTGACGTACCTACACGTTGAAAAAAATAGTCACGTAAAATTTTGTGTAACGAGGTTCTGTTGGTAGTTAAGACCGTGAACACACGCGTACATTTTTATTTACGACACTAATATTATAAAGAGGAAAGATTTGTTTGTTTGTATTGAATCTTTGTATTGAATAGGCTCCGAAACTACTGGACCGATTTGAAAAATTCTTTTACCATTAGAAGCCGACATTATCCATGATGAACATAGGCTATTTTTACAACCGTGTGAAGCCGGGCCGGGCAGCTGTTTGATAATAATTTGTAAGTAACAATATTCGAACCTCATAGGTACAAGATGCGTCAAATTGTTTGCGGATAATTTTGTACCTAGGAATAAAAAAATGTAAATTTAAATAGCACCGCATGATTTTTTTTAAAGGTAAAACAATTAAGGTTCCCTTTGAGGTCCCAGAAACTCTAAACCATTGTCATTATGTTTTTTTTGTATATAATTTCCGATCAGTACCCGAAGTCTAAAATTCAGTAAATTTCATACTTGTAAAAGATACTGTGATTGTGACAAGAGCGGAAAAGGCACGTGTTTCAATTACCTTGACTGTACATACCTGGCTGTGTTTTTACTTAGAACAGTTATTGAAATCATTAAGAAACATATATCGGATAAATTTACGACATAAAAGAGTAGAAATTAAAAACCGGCAATGTGGTGTTGTCCATTCAAATCGGTCTAAATAAACGGGACGACACTACAGTGTTGTTACTTTTTATTAGGGTTCCGTAGCCAAATGGCAAAAAACGGAACCCTTATAGATTCGTCATGTCTGTCTGTCCGTCTGTCCGTCTGTCTGTCCGTCCGTATGTCACAGCCATTTTTTTCCGAAACTATAAGAGCTATACTGTTGAAACTTGGTAAGTAGATGTATTCTGTGAACCGCATTAAGATTTTGATGCAAAAATAGAAAAATAATAATAAATATTGGGGGCTCCCCATACTTAGAACTGAAACTCAAATTTTTTTTTTCATCTAACACATACGTGTGGGGTATCTATGGATAGGTCTTCAAAAATGATATCGAGGTTTCTAAAATATTTTTTTTCTAAACCGTATAGTTTGCGTGACAGACGCTGCCAAAGTGGAAAAAAGTTGGTCCCCCCCCCTCTAACTTCTAAAATAAGAAAATGAAAAATCTAAAAAAAACATATGATGTACATTACTATAAAAACTACCAACGAAAATTGTTTTGAACGAGATCTAGTAAGTAGTTTTTTTAATACCTAACTTTGCACCTAATTTATATGGGGCGCTATACATACCAGGTGCAAACTTAACTTAACCACTTAGGTTTGTACGGAACCCTCGGTGCGCGAGTCCGACTCGCACTTGGCCGGTTTTAATGTCTACACTTTCTAGTAGAACTGTAGCGAGGATATGTGTATTTCAGACTGCGGATACCTACACTACATATGTAGGTATAACAAAAAAACATGACAATAGTTAATTTCTCGGCCGACAAACATATTCCTCAATTATCTACCAAAATTCTTGCAACTTATGGAATGACAATGACTCACAAGGACCTAGCATATTTTTTTGTCATAATTATGACAACACCCGCCTACTGCGCACCCACACTACGCGCACACTCGGTGCGGTACCTATTCACCATGGCGTTGATTTTAGATTTGATAAAAATGCGTTTATCAAATCTAAAATCGACGCCATGGTGCCTGAGAACAGATTTGCCTATCTCTTACAGTTGTGACTTCTCCCTACTGACCCATTTGGATTGATCACCCGGTATAAAGATTTACCCGCCCGTTTACCCTCCAAAAGAGGTAGTGTGGATGCAGGTAATTAAAACGCAATCCTTAATGTAATTTGTGTCATCCATTGAGGTAATTAGGTAATAATATAATTTAGACTGAACATAATTTAATTCATTTATGTAATCGTATGGCGGACAGTCTGTAGGTATCTGTACAAAATTATAAATGTATATCTAGGGCATGAAACCAATCCGTAGCCTCAGGTCATACATGAGCATTTCTCCAAAATTTTGTACAAAATCAAGGCTCAAAATTAAATTTCAATATAATTTTCCTATTTTGTTACCAAGTACTGTAATAATTTTATATCTACGTTATGGCTATGTTCGTTTAGTGAGGTTCTGTTATAAATATAATCTGAAATAAATGCATTGTAAATCACAAAGATTTTTTTTTGATAAACTAGGAAATTTAATATTATTTACGTCTTAATTTTGTACAATTTTTTTGTTAAATGCTCACTTAATTATAGATATTTTAATTATTGCCCACGTACGAAATGGAAATTGGATCATTTTTTTGGTTTTGTTACACGAGTATTGTGATTTTTAATAAAATATGTATGCCGTCACTACAATATATTTACTTGTAAGATCTAATTGTTTTGTTATACAAAAATAAATATATAACAGTCAGTTCCTTTAGCCAAAAAAAAACTTATCTTAGGCACTTTGTTAATAATTATCAAAAATATATATCATACCTAACGGTAAAAAATATAAGTACAAAACAATATTAAAAATGTGGTATTTCTATAAAATAACTTATCAACAATTCTGTTCAATATTTGTAATAAAAAAACAACTTAAAACTAGATAATGTCTAACATGAGTGATCTTAATTGATTAAACTTAATGAACACGCGAAAATCAGGCCTCCAGTTTCCCTTTCCTGGAAATAAAAATTGATAAGTTGTTAGTTATGTTATGATATGAGAATTATGATGACTAATTTAAATATTTATGATCACTGTTATATATCCCATTACGTTTTAGTAATTTTAGTCAAGTTATAGGTATACAGGGTGTCGCAATTAGTTGGACAAACGAAAATGGTAGAGGTATATCTCAGCCGCAAAATTGTCCCAGCACTCCGATCTAGAGCACTAAGATCGGAATCTTGCCGCGAATTCGCTCTTTATTCTAGTGCTATGGCGAAAGATATTTTTCAATCGATGAGGACAAGGCGAAAATGGAATTTGTGTGCCATGGTAATATTTGTTAGAAATGAGCTGGCGATTTCATTACCGTTTTCCTTCGCTTAGTGTACAAGTTTTTCACCGTTGATCTCTAGAATGGTCTTCCTTTCAGCTTAAGAGAAGGCATTTTTTCGAGCGCGAGTTGCAGCATCAATAGACAAACTATTTATTTTAAAATGATTATCACGTGAATTTGAGTCGATTTACAAAAAAAAAATAGATAATAACCCACTTGAATTGTTCAGCCTGTATTTGGGCATTTCATTCATGTATAATTTAATATTTTATACCATGTTTGGCTTTCAAATAATCACAAATAGATATGAAAAAAATAGCGATAAATATGAATTTTATTAGGTATAGAAATAACGCATAATTTATTTTATTGTCACTTGGGTAACTCAGAAACTTTGCAAGTCTCGAAGAGAAGATTCAGAAATACGTAGATCTGGTTAATAACATTATTGATTGATACCTCGGGACACAATATCTAAGTTATCCCAATTACAATTCTATTAATTATGCACTAACACGAGACAGGCAGACGGAACAATTTTTAGAAGACTATTTTTTTCTATAGCTGTAGTTCTTAGAACAAGGACTTGCTCTAAGGACTACAGCTTCCAAAATCATGGTAAATAAATAAAGAAACTGCAGTTTGTGGACCCTTACAGCAAGAACTATGGAAAAAAAACTTCTAAATAAATATTTAAAAAAAATTGAAAAAAGCCACCTAATGGAAATCCACCAGGGGGCTTTTTTCAATTTTTTTTCTTTAAGTTTTGATATTTTTATCAATGGTTTATCCTAGCTCTGTTTTTATACTAAATAAAATAGTGTCAAAGGTATCCTTTATAGTAGTACTTACTACCATAATAATAGTAATGTAGCAGTAGTATTTTACTGCCGAAGATAGGAAGTTTAAGGCAGAGGCCGAGGGATGTGTTACGTTTCTATGATATCTTTAAAACACGTTAGCCTTCAATAAGACTATAATATTAATATTTAGCATGTACTCAATGTATTTACAATTGTATCGTCCCATTTGGTCCACCACCCAGTTAATAAAACTAAAGTTGTTATCAAGCAATTTATTAGTACACCAAACTGTGATACATCGCTTAAATGTATTACAATCCCCTTAAATTTAAAATAAACGTTCTTGGGTGATTATTTGAGCATTTTAACCGCTTTATTAAATTGGCCGCTTTTTTGGGCTAAAAATAAAAACAGCATCGTTTTGAGAATTTGAACTACGTCATCTACAAAACCGAAATAATATCACAGAATCATGGAATTTGGCAGTATTGCAGCCAGAGATATTGGTCGGTTAAAACGCTCATATAATCTTATAACAGCTAAATCATTTCACATTTCTGACACACTACTTACATTCGCCTGACAACCAAAACTCACTAAGCAACAAATACCTACTTAGAAACAAAGCTCGTATATAAATATCAATTTACTAAATAGATAAGTAGGTAAATAAAAATACTAAGTATAAGAGGTTTTGAAGAGCAGTGATAGAAATTTTAGTGAGATTTTGTTGTCATCAGGCGATTTATTTTATAACATTGAACACATTCACTGTTCACTATATATCAGATACCAGAATTTATATTACAGTACTGCCATAATTATATACAGAAAATATCATATAGAAGAGTCAAGATAAACTTTCATTAAAATTAACACTGTTCCCAATACTTAAATGATATTATGTTATACTCAATTATTTTTAGTAAATTAAAGTAAAATCAATTTTTATTTATAATTATGTAAATGTAATAATGTAAAGTTAAGTTTTAAATTGGTTTATCTCTATCTCTGTCAAATAAAAGTGCATTGTTTTATAGTGCCTTAATAGTTAAAATTATACACTAGTAAATACGTCGGCGAATGTTATAAATGTTTGTTAGTATGCAGTGTAATATTATCACATTATATGTGAATAGAAATTGTACTAGTTTTCAGTATCTGTTTTTCAACCTTAATCCATACTATACTAATATTATAAATGCGGAAGTGTGTCTGTCTGTTACCTCTTCACGCTTAAATCGCTGAACCGATTTAGATGAAATTTGGCATGGAGATAGTTATAGACCCGGGAACGGACATATGATACTTTTCATCCCGAATAAATTTAGTGTTCCCGTGGGATGAGCGGGTAACACCGCGGGGCACAGCTAGTAATTAATAAGTAAGTTTTTGGATGTAATGACGTTACTTAGCAAAGTTACATAATTATACTTGAGAACTATAACGCCACCAAAAACTATGTACTGATTTTGAGTGAATATATATTAAAGTATGTAAATTAGAAATAATTTATTGCTCGGATTTTTTTACTTGGGTGGCAGAGATTTTGCTGAGGGGTTAGTTTTCATTGGAGAGTATGGGATTAATAGAGACGATAATATATTATTATTGCATGAAAAACATATGTGTAGTTGTAAAAATTACCAACAAATAGCGTTGGTCACTTTTCATAAGATAGTAAGTAACTATCTGATGGAGCTTTTCCAATAGATACCGATATTTCTGAGACGGTACGTTATTCTATTAGCCTCATACCCTCTTATTTTATGATTATGAACAGTGAATGTGTTATGATTATCATGGGTTTCAACTTGGGCCCTAAAATAAAAGCAAATCCTAAATGCATATAGTTACAGAAGGTCAGGTAACGCATTTGTACCTATACTATCACTAAATCACATGTTTTAGGTTCAAAATTGACTAATGCGATTGCAATGTCTTTGGAGTGAAGCATAAAAATAAACATGGCATGCAATGTGATGCAACGAGGAAAAATAGGAAAGGTACTGTAAGTTTTCTACAAATTACAAATTCTTTTGGATCTTTATATGTCCAACCTAGAATCGACGTGCATAAAAATTATCAGCATACCCCGGGGATATCGTTGCGCGAATGATTTGATGCCTACTCAACAATAGGTGCATCGAAAACCACGGAATATGATTAGCGGGAAGTCCCGAATTGTCCCGACGCGGCACACACTCGGCGAACGGTCTTATAGGAAAGAATGTCGATTCACCTTAAGAGACTCACGCTAGATGGCCAGATCAAGGGTCAGATTCAGAAGGCAGTAGGTACTCCTAGACACGGCAAGCATCGTCAGGAGGTTACCGTCTCTGTAGCCCTAACCATCGGTATCTTGGACTTTGCACCGCTGCCATATTTTGTATTTGTATTTTCATTTTTTATTCATATAAATATGTAAAAAACCTACCATGGAGAAAATAAATAAACAAGTGAAATAATAGTAAGTATTAAAACTAAAATAGATTAATAGAACGTACTTTGGTTGTTGTTCTGTGTGAAAAATAAAATATTCACTCATTGTTCTCCGCGGAGCTCTCCCTGAGGATGTATAACACCCGAATCCGAAACACGTCTGACCGTAACTGATACATAACTGTGAGTAAAACGGTCATCTTCAAAACTATTTAGTAAGAATCCTATCATTTTTAATGAATTAAGGATACAGATTAACCTATGAAAGAGAAGCGAGAGATTAGAACATTTAGGTAATGAAAAGTCGTTGCATCACAGAAGGGTTAGAGGAAGATAGCTCCCAAAGAAAAGCGGAGAAGTGAAAAATTATTGCTTTTTGTACTTTTTCAACGCCCGACTGCGGCTGTTCTCCATGGACCTCGTGACGAGCCAGACGCTGAAGTTGCCGCTGACTCCATTGATGAAGTTGATGATGTTGGTGAAGATTGCGTGAGGGAGGTACCCGGTTGTCCTGGACGCGGTACCGACCAAGCTCATGGCCGATTTGACGAACGTCTTGGCGGTGGGCGCGAAGAAGGTGCTACGGCGAATGCCAGACATGTTGGTGCAGACGAAACCGGGCATAACGCATTGGGAGATGATTCCCTTCTTTCTGTATTCCATGTCGAGACCTTCGGTGAATTTGTCCACGTAAGCCTGAAAGATTTTTTTATAATTAGTGCTGAATGTAATTGTTATGTCTACCTTCATGTGCGGCTGAGTCAAATCGCGCAATCTAGCCATTATTGGTAACGAAAATGTGCCCTAGAGTAAACATAACCTTTTTGTCATTTCCGTAGTCGGATAAAACGTATAACCGTCTGTGTGTCTATAAGCTATCGGTCTAGCCCTTTGGGCGTGTTTAAAGAGCAAAGATATGCACCTACTTAAAAATATAATGAAATCGATTCAGTGATTTCCAAAAAGTTCAACTACTTTATAGAAAAATAAGAAATATAAGCTGTTAACAATACTTCTCTGACAGAAAATAAACTGTTCAGAAATCCGTGTGACAAATTAGCAAATTCGTTGCAATCTGTAAGCACTAAGCAGCGAATAGAAGACCTTAATGGGAAATATTCGGCTCCGTCGCGACGTCAATGCTTGATATGCGTATAAATTTAAATAAACGGCCAGACCATCTTACATTATCAGATCCAAAGTATACGATATGCGTATTCATGAATCTAGTAGACATCTAATTTGCGTTGCGAACGACTTTTATACAAGCGATATCTATCTTATGTTACGTAACGAGTCCTATCAAAATCATCAAGCACAACAACTACACACGACACGTCTTTTTATATTTTTGTCTATTCCTTTCCAATCCGTACCTAAGCGAGAAAAATGGACAACGCTATGTCACACGACAAATAAGGTCTCAAATGAAAAGACCTTTCCCTTTGACCTAATTGACTAGGACTTGTGTTTTGTATAGTCCTCAGGCGAGGTATAAGCTCCGAACGACAGTAGCACAAGGCTCATCTACCGCCACTAAAACCACTTGGTTTTATAATGAGTCCAACACAAATTTACCTTAGACGCAGCGTAGACGCTCAGCAAGGGGCTAGGTATGATCGAAGATGCGGAGCCGATATTGATGACTACCCCCTTGCCACGCTTCACCATCCCGGGCAGGACAAGTCCGGTTACTCTGGTAACCGACGTCACGTTGGCTTTGATGAGGTTGGACATCATCTTCTCCCTGAAATGAAGTTCAAGATTAGTTATGTTTATGTAAAAGGGCTCATAAGAGGGCTCAAAGTTAGGCAAAGGAGCGTTTGAGCGAGTTATGTTCTGATCGAATTAGAAATAAGAGATCCGAAAGAGAACCAAGGCCTTTCAGTTGATATGATGAAGTTTGAGAAATGAATTTAACAATAGAATCAATAGACGCCATAAAGTGATGATGTGCTACCGGAATCTATTTTTGTGTGTCGCTTATTATTGGGGAATGAATGAAATAAATAAAAAATCTTTAGTTTATAGGTAGGAATAACTCCCCTAATGCTTAAAAAAAGTTGCCGATTTTTCTGTAGCTTAAAAAAAATGTTTTTCCCGCCTTGTAAGTACGGGCATCGCAACGACATCCTAGGAAACCTAGCCCGGGTGCTATTATTTTCCAAATTTAGTACAGTGAAGCTGGACATTCAAAGATGGTTATAGGATGCTTTTTACCGACTATGGTAAAGAAAAAAATTACGCCGACGAATTTCCGCCTTCTAGCACTTTATATTTTAATGGATTAAATCTATCCAATAAATGCCTTCAATTAGGTCCCTATCCAACCATATTGAGTACTAGAATTAAAACAATTCTTTTTCATCACAATTACAATGAAACGGGGTAGTTCACTAAACAAATGTCTGTGTATTCAGATACGCAATTGATGTGGAATAATTAAGAGATACGTGATTGATGCTGTGTGCGTCAGAATGTTTGGTTGACTGTTGAATTCAGCATTGATTGCTTACCTAAAAATTGCTACCTATTTGCTAGTATTTGCTACCATTTACCAAATAATTGCTACCTCAGTATAATAAAAGATATCACATTTTTTTTTTGACCAGTCATTCTGACGTCAGGATGTTTGGACAAAGTTCATATTTCGCGAAGGACGCACAATTTTCATGTTATTTACTAACCAAAATTTGCTACCTAATTGCTACCTACATTTTACTTAAAATCAACTCTGCAGCGTTACAGATCAAAAAGTTTCGCGTATAATTATTTTTTGCACTACTTACAACATGAACGCCTGTGCGTATCAGCAGAGCAATCAAAATCTGTGGTGTATAAAATAATAAATAATTCAAACAATACAACATCACTACTAACTCTTAAATAGATAACCAACCAAAAAAACCGGTCAAGTGCGAGTCGGACTCGCGCACCGAGGATTCCGTACAAACACTCCATCCTTAAGTGGTTAAGTTTGCACCTGGTATGTATAGCGCTCCATACAATATTTATTTTATGTTATTTTTAGTATTTGTTGTTATAGCGGCAACAGAATTACATCATCTGTGAATATTTCATCTGTCTAGCTATCACCGTTCTTGAGATACAGCCTGGTGACAGACGGACGGACGGACGGACGGACGGACGGACAGCGAAGTCTCAGTAATAGGGTCCCGTTTTTACCCTTTGGGTACGGAACCCTAAAAATCTTAGCAAGGAGCATAATGTATTAGGTACATGTGTGGCTATAGCCATAATAGTGCTACCATAGTCGGTGTGAGTTTGACCTAGGGGTTTAATTCCACTAAAAATGAAATCAATTATGAATTTGAAGAAAACGAATTTATTTATTAAGCAAGTAAACTTCAGTGAGATTTTTTTGCATACATATTTTTTGTCCTAAAACATGTTTGACCTAAAATTATTAAGTATATTTTTTTTATGACTAAAAGTATAATATTGTAAGCTATAATTATTCTTTAGCCTAACATAAAACCTCCTAAAACCCATATGCTAAAGCGAGGTTAGGTTAGGTTAGAACTGCGTCCCCAACAAAAATAAGGCGCTCCCAGAACAGTAGGTTAGGTTAGAACTGCGTCCTCAACAAAAATAAGGCTCATCCATAACAGTAGGTTAGGTTAGGTTAGAACTGCGTCCCTAATAAAAATAAGGCGCTCCCAGAGCAGTAGGTTAGGTTAGAACTGCGTTCCTGACAAACATAGGGATTATTAGTGACACCAATATTCGGAATACCAATTTTATGCCTAAAATACATTCGACCAAACAATGTTATTCCATACAAATGTTATACTAAACAATTTTCGGCCAAAACAATATATACATAACAATTTCGACCAAACAATTTTCGACATAGAAAACAATAGATTATAAGGCCAAAAAATATGTGCCCAAAAAAATATCGGGCAAAAATTTTTAGACCAACAGATATAGACCCATGATCAGCACATTTTTTTTTTTTTCATTTTTGAAGGGTGCTCACTCAATCCACACGCACACAAGTATTTTGCCGTGTGAAGTTGTGAACTTGTGTTATTTTTTTTGACCCGCGTTGTAAATAATGGCGTCAAGTTCGATTGCTATTGATGTTTACAAAACGAAAATAAAAGCTGAATAAAAGGCATTTACATAATGCCAATGAAAAATCTTTCCACGAAACACCACTCATAATTATTTTACCGAACAAATGATTTCTAACTGCTTATAAATTTAACTGGCAAAGTGCAATTAATGCAATTGGGGTGTACCGTTTTTTTTCAAAACCGTTATTTCGATTATGACTGACGAGCTGGGTTCTTTCTGAACCATTTCTAGTTATTGAAAAAAAATACAAAAATTTCTTAAAAAAGATACTACCCAATTTTTCACTTGACCTTCAGTAACCGGGGTTTTACTACGTCACCGTAGTTTGGAAAGGTACAGGTGGTGTTATCTGTGGCTACCCCAATACTCGGTCCAAATTATACTAACGGTTCATTATAATTATTATCTTACTGCTATTATACTGCCCTTTCCTTCAATAATTATGATAATTCTTTAATATTATAATGTTGAAGTTGTGAATCAAACATTCAAGAATATTTTAAATACTTGATTGCGCTGGCAATTGAAACTAAATTGAACACAAATTATCACAGATTTTATGTTTGGACCGGTAAATATTTCGTCTGACAGTAACAATGACAACTATTTATTTACATTTTCAATATTTACATCGGGATTTTCTAGAAATGGTATTGAACATATACAAGCACGGTTTATTATTCTTTATAAGTAAAGTGAATCAGATTATTTATTAAAAACTGACATTTGCAAAAACCAGGAGCTGCCATTCCAGGATTAATATATATGTATATATATTTACATCGTCTCTTACGTTCAACAAGAATTTAAAAAGAGTTTTATTAAACACTTACGAGACGATGAGTGGAAATAAAAATAATATCGGTTATAAAAAATTAGGATGCAGACTAATATCTCGAGAAATAGTTCAAGCGATTTTACCTATATTTTTTATATTTCTTGTCAATTAACTGCGATTAACAAAGACTGCGTGAATGCACCAAACCGAGCTTTGAAGGAGAAATGCATCGGTGGTTATTAAAAATGCTGATTTAATAAGAAGGTAATCATCTCAAAACATTTGAGGTTTGTTTTATATTTGTATTTAAAAGTTAGACACTTACGTGTGTTTTACTTTTAGGCGTATGACCAAAACCAAAACTTTGATGGTATGTTGGATCCCAAGAAAATCTTAAACGTGCCCTTCGACACCTTCGATACTTTCAGAGACATGAATCTCGATCAGATCCACTACAAGTACACTACAAGAATATTTTCATTGATTCAACAGTCAACACCCACCCAAAAGGGCAACCGCAACTCTCACCACCTTGCAGACAGTTTAAAGCCAGCATGAACATAAAAGAGGACAGGAATGTTCGATCGAGGATTTTTTTCTTTTAAAATGTCACAAAGATTATTTACTTTCAATAAAAAAACTGTTATAATAACATGAGTTTAATTTTTTCAGCTACATTATACATTCATTAAAGTTACGACACAGCATATACATCATCCAAAAACTTTACTTCATATATAGGAATGAAATAGAACTATGATGTAATTCACACTTAGCAGTTTGTACATTTTTGACAATTTAATCTTCCGGATCCATTTACTAGCAAGTTTTCTATCTTTAATGTTGTTAGACGTGATGAGATTTTCCTAGGAATCTTGACAGCAATATTTTCGTCCTTAAACATAATTCTGCATAGTGAATCCTTTGACTGTTTTAAAGTATTAACAATAATCTGCTCCATGAAGCTTGCTGGGATGTTGAATTTTTAGGTTTTAGGACTGTTATTTCCATTTTATCTAGTATCACACAAATACTTTTATCGTATTCCAAGTCAAATATTTGTTAGTACGGTCAAAGCATAGCCATGGAGACTAGCCTGGCGTGAAAAAATAGTCCAAAATTAAGACAGAGCTATCGAAAAGCAGCACATATAACTTGTAGTAAAGTAATGAAAACAAACTGGAAAACAATTACATTTTTTTTGGTTATTTACAAACTGACAGTTCTTTGACAAGATATTGAATATATTTTTTTTGGGAATTTCATGGCCAGTTTCACAACTTCAGAAATGCGTAGGTTTACCAGTGAAATTGTAAAAAATACAAATAAGAGTACGCTGAATAGCGTTTTTTTACTATCCTCAAACACACGGGGGAATCATGACGTCATCTTGTGAGCTTCTTAAAATAATTAATAAAAAAATAACTACTTATTCTAATGAAGAGTTAATGAAATTGGAATTGTAAAATGGCCTATTTCATCGAATAAAAATATAAAAAGGGGGGGTAATTTTTTTTGGGATACCCCAATTATTATTTCTTAAATATTATACGTTGCCGACTTATTAACTTAAATTATTAATAAAAAAACATTTGTTATTTATATTATTTTAGGATAGGTAAGTAAAGAGGCATGAAATTTAAACCATATACTAAAGTCTACGGTCCCTTGAAGCTGCGCAAAAATCAAACTTCTACGTTAACGTGAAAAAAAGATACTCACGGTCACGCCGCTGTGACGCCGCCGCCGCTGCGCAATTTTGCCCATCACGCCGCCGCCGCCGCGGAATTAACCATCGGCGCTCATATCTACTGGAGACTAGCTCATATTTTACCTATATTAATAAAAGCCCGTACTCATTCTATAAATCATTAATATATTGATTCCGTTTTATATTTTTATTAATTAACTACGACACGGATCCACAAAACTCTATAGAAAAAGGAGCGCCTGACATAAACAAAAATACAATACACCACAGATTTGGATTGCTCTGCTGATACGCACAGGCGTTCATGTTGTAAGTAGTCCAAAAAATAATTATACGCGAAACTTTTTGATCTGTAACGCTACAGAATTGATTTTAAGCTAAATGTAGGTAGCAATTAGGTAGCAAATTTTGGTTAGTAAATAACATGAAAATTGTGCGTCCTTCGCGAAATATGAACTATGTCCAAACATCCTGACGTCAGAATGACTGGTCAAAAAAAATATGTGATATCTTTTATTATACTGAGGTAGCAATTATTTGGTAAATGGTAGCAAATACTAGCAAATAGGTAGCAATTTTTACGTAAGCAATCAATGCTGAATTCAATAGTCAACCAAACATTCTGACGCACACATTGATGCTATCAATCCAAATAACCATTTGTCTCTGGCGATAGAATAATTTGTAACCGATGTCATAGTAAAAGTTGTTTGAACAGTATCCTGACTTTATCAAGCAACCAGAATAAATTAGAAGTTACAAAAAATACAATAGAAGTATACGACATATCCGTCTGTTTATCGGTGGTTTTCATTCTTTGGAGTAAAACGGTGCAAAACAATATTGTACTCGATACGTTACTACCTAGTTTCAACATTATACAGTAAGCTTTAAGTACTATATTGAGCGATTCGTTGAAACCCTTGACATTGCGCTTTTATTTATTTATTGTAACATAATCAGTGATCGGCGAGCGGTATTATTTTAAGCCAATGACATCCAAGGGAATAGTAATATGGATATCTGTGTTGTTAAAATTAAAATAATACTAATTATATTAAAATTAAAATGGTTAAAATTAATATGTGGATATTAATAAAAAATAACTGAATTTAGTTTGTCAATAGTAAATTAATACATTCGATATTGTCAATACATTCCTTATACTGATTATTTTACCTGAGTCTCACAAATATTACCTATATTAGAAAGCAGATTCGTTAGAATTTCCCACTGGATATGAACTCAGACAAAAGGTACCTATTTAGATAGGCATTAATCGTATTTATTAATCTAAATTAATTTTCCACACTTAATTACTAATTGTGAATGTCCAATTGGATTTGGATACTCAATAGAATTCAGTAATACATTTAGGTTTAAATTATTACATCTGAATCATTCATTAATGAGAGGCATGATATAATTCTTCAAGTATTTTTAGTAGGTACATAATTATTGTTTTTTTTTACTATCTTACGGAAGGAAGTTAATAAAACATAACATGGTACATATTACGTACATATTACTTCAGTTAATGTATTACTTCGCAAATTTTAAATTATGACTTAAATATTCTATGTATTTACCAAATGAACCAATTTTTTAACTTACTTTACAAAACTATATCGCGAGAGCTCCTATTTTTTTCTGAAGGATGGATATTGGTAAAATAAGAAGCTTTTGATTGTCTCTTATCTCAGTACATTTAATGACTTTTGAGTCATTGCGTGAGCTATCAGAAAGCGATTCGTGTTTTATATCTGTCTCGCTCGCTCTTACGCGTTTTAGATAAGAACCTTTCAGTTTTCACGCAATCTCAGAGCTATCGGACTGAAAACACAAATGACAGCTGGCAAGATTTGCTTCGTGTTTGCCGAACGCGGTTAACTTCGGATGTAAGTTGACGCGGTTGGCACAGTTTGTAGGGCACCCTGCTTATTGAGCTAGTGGTCGTGGGTTCGTCCCGATGTTATCTATAAATGTATTTGGGTCAATCAACTTTTTTCAGTTGCTTGTTGCCATGGTGATGTCCCCTGGGTTACTCTTTAAAACTACGATTTTCGGCGGCAATATTCAACAAAAATGTTGTAATTGCAGCATTTATAAGCCCATTATTATTTAGAATATCTCTTGAAAACACCAATACAATAAATTATCAACACTTTTCTAGGAAGTTTAATCGCCATTGTCTCCTGGGTGACGGGACAGAATAACAACAAGAAAAAGTTGACCCTCCCGTTATATATAATGTATATTGTCGTCTAGTACCCATAGTACAAGCGTTGCTTAGTTAACTTAGTTTGGGACTATAGCTCGATTTGTGTAAGATTGTCCCTTAAGATTTATTTATTTATTATTAATTATTTAAATTATAAATTTACTTAAAAAATATGTGAGCACGCCTCTATTGTTACCAGCAGAGATGCGTGTTCAAATATTTTGTATGACTTTTTTTTCATAAATTAAAGAAGTCGAATGTACATCATTACATCAAAGACAATATGCACACTATTTTTTTGTTAAATACGACTTCGTTAAGTGTTTACCATACAATGCCTTATGTGATACGTTCAAGAATAAGTTATTTACCGTATTTTTTCTGTCGTCAAGAATCGGACAGGTAAGTACAGTATTTTAATGAAGTCGTCAGAATTATTCGATAATCTATTCTCATATTATAGGCTACTGTGAATCTCAGACACATTAAAATATATTATAAAACGGGTTTACTCAAGTCGTTGAAATCGAATATCGCTCGACATGTTTCGAATCGGTACGCTATTCATCATCAGGATCGCCGATTCGACTTTTACGACGTGAGTAAATCCGTTTTATACACAATTCTTAATCAGTGATCAGGAGTACAAAAATAATAATATCCAGCTAAAATTAAACTTAATAGGCGAGGTCTCACGCAATTACCTCACTGTTTAATTAATTATAAGTTAAAACATAATAAAAACGAATAAACACTAGATACATGGTCATCCTACATAAATTATTGAAGTACGATACCTGAGTCAAGTGCCATCGCTTTGGCCGGAAAATTAACGCATTTTCTAAGACTTATGTAATGACAATGACAAGTTATTGACTCATAAATTGTCATTGCCATTAAATTATTAATGAGGTTGTAAGCTCACAGATACAGATTAGTAGGGTGTCAAGGAATTTAGGACAAAATTGGTTTAAAAAAAAAAAACATGGTAAAATAAAAGTTTGTTTTCATGTAATTAGTACGACTTCATCGTGACTGCCATCAATTATCGAGTTAGAAAAGTTGTTACCTGATCACCAGGCATCGGATATTTAGATGCTTTTATACCTAAACTTTGGTTGGCGCCGAAGTTGATGGAGCTGTATGGAGACGGACTCGAATTAATTGAATGAATCCCTGGATTTCCACATTAACTAATTAGGCTAACATTCAAACATACTATATTAGTTATAAAATTGACTCATTGAAGGTGCTTTAAAGGTATAGATCTACTAAATGTTATTTAATTAACGTACAATTAATTCAATTACTACGAAATATTTTTACCCTTAATATAAAATAAAATGATAACTAATTTCCGAGCGCCAAGCGGCAAAGCAATTCACCGTGCCACTGACGCCAAACTAAAAAAAAAAAGTTGCTCCAAAATCAACAGAGATTGAAAAACACAGATAGTGGTTTGAATTAGCATGTTTTTGACCATTGAAATTTTTGACGTCAATAGGCGTCGTTGGCGTCAGTGGCACGAATTCCCGATGACGTGATTTGCCATCTTTGGCGGTCAAAGGGTTAACCAATCTGTTAAATCGGATACTTCAAAAAGATACAGTAACACTAAAATGAATGGGTAGTTACGATAATAAAATTAAATAAATAGGGCCTGCCTCCATACAACTCAACATCAACGC
The DNA here is from genome assembly GCA_947623375.1 of Apotomis capreana. Classification (NCBI taxonomy): domain Eukaryota; kingdom Metazoa; phylum Arthropoda; class Insecta; order Lepidoptera; family Tortricidae; genus Apotomis; species Apotomis capreana. Next base: position 10,406,848 of record OX392517.1, on the reverse strand, counting down.
TGACAGCGAAATGTAGGTATAAAAGCATCAAAATATCCGATGCCCGCTGATCACCGATTAAAAATCATCGTGTATATGTCTGAGATTCACGGGGGTTTACTGTCAAATACGACATATTTAAAGTCCGCACTTTACTAATATACGAGCACAATCGTGCAACTCATCACTTTCAGCCGTGTTGCCGCTAGTGTGCAGTCGGTAGAACAGTTTACAGTTACAAATATTGACAAAAAGCTAAATTATGAGAGGAAAATGTGATCTAGGAGAATGTAAACAGGACTCGAACCTGCGACCTCACGTTCCCGGCGTAGTGCGCTCCCAACTGAGCTATTAGATCGTTACGTCGATCACACCAAATCTTTGATTCCGTAATTCTACGCTACTAGAGCGCCATCTGCATCAATAGTTCTTTTAATATGCTTAAGCGCATTACGTGTATTAAGCGTATTGCGTTGCGCGCACCGGCTTACAATGCTCTCCGGGTCCAATACAATAACACATTTAGGGTGCTGTTGCGGAGACCGAGGTTTTGTAGTGCATCGAAAATGTACGTGGAGGCGCGCACAGACAGTTTCAATGCTGTCTGGCGCAAGAAAACTGCCTCGCTTCTGGAGAGGGTACGGAGAAGTAGTAACAGCATCCTAAATATGATAGCGACTAAGATTAACTTTCCTATAATGTGGAATCTCAGCCATAGGACTAAATCCTTGCTAATTATTAAGTACTAACATAGTTTTCCTAAGTTTACTAACACAAAATGGACCATTATAGTTGTCTGAATTAGATAAGTAAAAAATATCCCATCAAAAACATAAATGTAAAATGAGAGCCAAGTTCAATATCGCGTGCACTTCGCCGACAAAAGAATTGAGATCTGCAAGGGCGCCAAGTTCTTTGCCCTAAAATTTTTAGATACAAGGACATGCGACATACTCAATGCATTTATTTTACTTGGGGAGTAATTCAATATCAAGATTTGACTTGGCTAGTTTTCACAAACTAACTAAATTTTATAAAAGTAACATAGTCATAGTCATAGTTCATTATCAAGCTAACAGTATAAGTAACAAGACGTACACTAACTTGCGTACTTACCTTTACGAAAATAGGTTAATGATTTGATTGATTTTGATTTATAATATAAATTTATATTTTAAAACTAGCCAAGTCACGTCTTGATATTGAATTACACCCCAAGTAAAATAAATGCATTGAGTATGTCGCATGTCCTTGTATCTAAAAATTTTAGGGCAAAGAACTTGGCGCCCTTGCAGATCTCAATTCTTTTGTCGGCGAAGTGCACGCGATATTGAACTTGGCTCTCATTTTACATTTATGTTTTTGATGGGATATCATTACTTTTTGTACAGAAATTATTATGATGTGTAAATTACTTAATTATTATTTGTTAATTAGTTCTGTGTGCTATTCTAGTACATCTTTTGAAAGTTTTGAACAAACAAAGAATTTTCCAAAACGGTTAGTACGTATTGGATTTTTATGTGCATGTATGTGTAAGTGTGTGCGTGTGAGTGTATATGCTATTCTAGTATATCTTTCAAACAAAAAAAGAATTTTCCAAATCGGTTTATAAATGACAGAGTTCTGAGGCAACAACCATCAATAATAATAATAATAAAAAAACATAAAAAAATCACTGTTTTAGATTTTTATATGTATACACACACAATTACTAAGCTGGATGCCAAATTTCACCTTTCTAGGTCACCTGGAAGTGGGTTAGGTTTTTGATTACTAGTCAGTCAGTCAGTCAGTCAGTCAGTCAGTGATAAAAATACCGTTTTTTGGACTTTAATATCTCAATAACTATTTAACCTATATTAATGAAATTTGGGGTTCTACTTGTTCTAAAGGATCTTAATACATAAGCCAAATTTCATTTTTTTTATGTTAAATAGATTTGGAGTTATTGGGGGATCAAAAGTGGCTCCAAACGGTTCGTGTAATATAACACACGGCTGCTGCTCGCCAGTTCCTGCGGTGAACTTGGCTGGACACGCTGCCGCGTGTCTAGAAATTAGCCATTACCCTAGGATGTGCGCAATACAAACACTGAGTAAGCAAGTTTGCAGCTTTACAGCAAGTGTGAGGCTGCGAGAGAGATGGCGCTATTCTAAATGAGACAGTAAATTTTTCTTTGTGTATACATATTTATAAAAATACGAATGTGGTATTTCCACATAAAAAATAGAATCGATATAAAGACTGTAAAAACAGTGTGCAGTTATGTCAACTACAATAGAATTGCATTCACATTGTGCTTTTGCGGCCAGAAATGCCTGAATACAGCTCAAATCCAGTCCGTACGTACAGTGGTTTCATTCAATTCATTTTATACCACCAGCTTTTTGGAATTTAACTATTACACAATACAATTTGCAATATATTGCGATGATATCCTACGAAACATTTAGTCTTCCACAGTTAGTTCTTGCTATAATAATATCTCTGGGGCTTCGGTTCTCATTTAACTTCCTGCTTTCCAATATTTCGTCTCGCTCTCACATATATGTTTAGCTATATCATCTCTCTCTAGGATTTAACATAATAGTCGAGCTGTTAGTGTGAAAGCCTTGCAGTGCCTTAATAGTAATAGGCGTATGTATATTGATATTGCTATGGGACTTAAGACGTTTTAGTAGTAGGGGCGTCTAGTGGTGGATCATTAGGCAAGACGAGTCAATATATTTGCGACTAATGAGTGGTAATGTCACAGTAATTATATTAATTTGGGGAAGTGGAAGGTAAGGGACTGATTGAGTGAGTTTGTCGAATACTATGAAGGGACATTTGTTTAAGCGACAGTGAGTTAGATCTTGTTTGGATAGGATGTTGTTGTGGCGCAAGAGAGGGGAGGTCTTTGCCCAGTATTGGGGCACATCTACAAGCTAAGGAAATAAAATTAATAAATGAAATGATATTAATAAATATAGTCTGGCTAATGAAATATTACTCAAAGTTTTAGCGGGAACAACCGGCCAAGTGCGAATCGTACGCGCGCACCGAGGGTTCCGTACAAACACTTATCCCATCTTAACTAACCGGGTTAAGTTAAGTTTGCACCTGGTATATTTCAACGATATATGGCAACGTTCTGAATTATGGTTCAACTCAACAATCAATAATGATTGTATACCATCAGTGAATGTTTGAGTTTGACACATTTTTCATTAAAATTATGTATGGTCTTGTAAACGCCATCCAAACTAACGCCATCTTCTTCCTTATATTTTTTATTCAATTATCGCGTGTGAAATCCAAGCAACAAACAAAAGGGCGCAAACACTACCGAATAAACACTTTAGTCAAATTTAAACTGTGAATTCACGTTCGGAAATCAAATATCGAGAGGCACACCGAGCGTCACAATAATCCCTCGATAAAGCGACGATAGTTGGAATAATATTTCAATTGAACGGCACTTATTTCATACGGTGGCAATACCTGAACACCTGCTCCCTTTGAAAATGGTTTCTGAACGAAAGGTGTGGTTTGCTGCGTTCAATTTCAACAGACGCGAAGATATTAACGGACGATTTGAAAGCATGAGCTATTCGAATGGTTTCTGAACGGGAATCCGGGGACTATTTTATATGGTTGTTTGGAGAAGTATTTTATGATTAGAAAGCGTACATTTCATTCTATGTGGTGATCAATATTCCCGAACATATACTAATAATAATTTTAATGAAGTTATTACAGATTGTATGTACCTATACAGGTTTCTGACTATGGCTCTCATAATAGATCAACACAATATTCAATTTGATCTGCTATGCGGATATTTATTATGTGAATGAAAGAGTAAGCATATATGTTTTAGGGGAAACGAGCTGGACATATTTTTAGCCTGATCTATACCAATCGTTGATAGGTAGTGTCCTTACCCTAGATAGTCTGCTCGACTTTAACTTTGGTAGCAAAAGCAATATTAAAATTGCTGCAAACTGGATAACGAAAAATTACAAAGTTCAATGTAGAAGCGCTTGATAAAGGAACATAGTAGGTCATGATGATATACTTATTGATAATGTATCAAGACAAGAAGCATGGCAATTCCTTTATCTATCGAACTATTAAAAAATGGAACTCTTTGCCCGCTCAAGTGTTTCCTCCTTCTTATAACATGGGACCCTTCAAACGAAGCGTGAAGAAGCATCTCTCGGGCCAGCATGGCAGCGTCCTGACATGGCACGGTTGGTTTCTTGTCAGTTGCCATTGCGACTTGGGCTCCCCTTTTTGCTTACCATCAAGCGAAGTGAAGCCACTATGTTGTGCTGTTATAAAAAGAAAAGTTTTATGTGTACCTATAATGTGAGTAACTTACCAATCAGGCACGTCCAGGAAGTATTCAGGGTACGAGTAGGAAATGCCGACATTGTTAACCAGCGTGCCGATCTCCAGGTCTTGAATCTCTGTGGCGATTTTCGCATAGATTTCTTCGCCCTCGCAGAAATCTGCTTGGACGATCTTTGTTGACACCTTGTAGTCTTTCTCTGAGTAAATAAACAACAAATAAATATAAGCACCTGGACGTGTTAATTAAAATAAATTAATTTTATTTGTATTGCATTAATAATAACTAGAGACCGCGCTCTTGTCGCGATCACGTGACAATAGGGTAGTTTGGGCAATAAAAAAGGGAGTGGACGTTCATTCATCGAATCAAATTCAAGATTTATAAGACTAGATAGGTACTTTGTTTCGGTACGGTACGCTGCAAAAACAACATTACTAACATTTTTGATAAACTCATTTCAATTTTTCTTTGAGATTTTGATCTGTGTATTAACACACACTAAAAAAATTGACATTACAATATATAAAATTTATAGGTACTAACTAATTTATTTTTATTTCATGAGGTTGAAATACTTTGTTTTGGTTTTCGAATATAATTCGATGAATCAACAGCATTCTATTTACTTCCAAAACTCCCCTATTGGCACATGATCGCGACTAGAATGCGGACTCTATAATAAGGTACTATAATAACATTAATAACTATTAGTCTATTCAAATACAGTGTAACAAGAGAGGACATGATTCTAAGACACAGACAGAGGACATGATTTCTATTGTTTGCCTCAATTGTAATGTTAAGTGTCATCTATACTTGTATTTCTTTCTTCTTAAGGTGTGCAATAAAGAGTATTCTATCTTCTATCTATCTAAGTTCGAATTACGAACTACAGAGCAACCCTTCTGGAAGATCTACTCCTCCGCCCCTAGCTAGTTACTTCTAGAACTAATTCTCCATACAAATCGTTACGCAGTCACTAGTGAGTAGGGGGAAGTCCCCTAACGCCGGACGGCACCTAACGCCAGACACTCGAACTATCTCGGCAACTAGCAACGCGAGCGAATCAAGGACAAGTTGAAGGGGCGCGGGGGTCCCCCGCGCCCCTTCCACTTGCCGAGTTGCCGTTGCCGAGATAGTTCGAGTGTCCGGCGTTAGGTGCCGTCCGGCGTTAGGGGACTTCCCCCTACCTACGCTCACTGTAAACTCATCAGAGTAAAGGTGAAGCCAGATGAACGTAATTTGAGTCGCGTCATTTCGGTCTCGACAAACACGTGATCACGTCACTCTAAGCACGGCGCGACCGAAATGACGCCACTCAAATTATGCTAGTCTGGCTTCACCCTAAGGGTACAGGTTAAATTCTATTCCATTGTTTCGGAAATTGGTAATGAACTCAAATGACTACGATTTATCTTTCCATTAAATTAAACAAAGGCCTATGAGTTGAAACCAACAACGCTCCAATGGAGATGGGCATGAAAAATGTACGGCAGCTGCCAGAACGCCGCGTAAAAATGACTTATGGCGGGAACGCCCGCTCGTGCCGGCCGAATTCGGAATTATTTACGAGTATAAACAACTAAATACGGTTTCAAACGCTTAAGTGGCTATTTGTTAAACAGATATCGCGTGATTTCTATACGTATATTTTATTGCAAATGATATTTATACAGTTTAAGCTTATAGACAATACGCTTAAAAACCTAACGCATCGGCTTGTATGGGCGCCACGGTACTACAACAGTTAAATGTAACTCGTTTGTTTTGTTTTTCATCTTAGTACGGCGTAATACTATCCTTTGTGAGTTTCCCCATTCAATAGATTTAGATTTAGATAGATTTATTTATTTCATAATAACAAATTAAGTACATTATAAATTATCCTAAGTTAAATTACATTATCTTGATATTATGATCGTCAATAGCAACATAAAATTTGATATTAATCATTCAATTAAGTCAAATACACCATCATAATATAACTACCACAATAATAATAGAATCATAAAATGCAATGTCAGATAAAACAGAAATATTTGTCACTATGAGTAAAAAACTAGCTTAGGTAGGTACACAACTTATAAAAGATATAGATATCTCCCATGGGATCGTCAGAAAAACATTAAATAACTAAATAAACAAATGTCATTTTATAATCACTCAAACAGAATAAAATGGATTTTTCACTAAAAAGTTTCTCAATTTTCGTCAGATGGTTCAGTTCGTATTTCGGCGGGTAGACGCTCGTAGTTAGGTCGGGCCGATGACGCGCGGGTTTAATAGACGATAATATAATGTAACTTACCTATTTCCTCAGCAGTGGCCCTCAGCTTGTCGATAGATCGACTGACTAGAACAATGTCACACCCACGGGCAGCCAGCTGAAAAGAAAACGTAGCGTTTAACAAAAATATAGAGGGCGCTGAACCAGGCCCGGATTTACAGGCCAGGGCACCTAGGCATTTGGCATTTGGGGCCCCTCCCCTATCTCGATAAGTGATAAATAAAGAGAACACAAGTACAAGGGTCAATCAACTTTTCACTGTTGCTTGTTGCCATGGTGATGTCCCCTGGGTTACTCATTAAAACTAAGATTTTCGGCGGCAATATTCAACAAAAATTTTGTAATTGCAGCAGTTGTAAGCCCATTCTTATTTAGAATGTCTTGAAAATACCAATATTATAAAATATCAACACTTTTCTTAGAAGTTTAATCACCATTGTCTCCTGGGTGACGGGACAGAATAACAACAAGAAAAAGTTGTACCACCCACAAGACCTGGGTTCTGGGAGTCTGGGACTGGGTCCCTAAGACTGGCTGGGCCCCTAGGCCCGGGCTTCGTGGGCCTGAGGATAAATACGGCTCTGCTCGGCTGCCCTACGCAGAAAACAAGCAACTCAATTTTTTCCTAAAATATTTTTTTTTTATTTTTCGGTCCAGAATCTCAAAATACATCCATCAATCTGACATTTATAAAAAAATTATGTATACCTTTCAAAATACAGATGTTTTCAAAATCCAAGTATCTTTTTTTGAAGGGGTATTCTAAGCTAAAGTCAAGTAAGTATCCTAAATTTAACGTGAAAACGAGTATCTCGCAATGAGATACTTGTAATTCATATAGATTTCTGAGATACTTGATTTTAGCGTCGAGATTGACATAGGAAACAAAAAAATGTGCAACCATGTCAAAACAAGTATCTCCATAATAAATTTTCTATCGGGTAGATAATTAATGTGTTTAGAATTTGTTAACTACCTTTTTAAATCAAATAATGGACAACTTTAAACCATAGATACGAAGATCAAAGCTCAATATAAAAATTAAATGCGTAACCCGGTGGAAGAACTTTTTTGTGGTGTGAAGGAGACATTACATGTTTCATTTTAATGAACAACTTTGCCTGTTTTACCTAATATTTGCCAGTCAAGGATTGCATACAAGAGTTGAGTGTATCTCATAAGTGAAGTGTACGAGTAGTATTTATGATGAAGAGACGCAAAGAACATATAAAGAACTCAAATTCTAGTCATAGGATAAAACAATTTATAACGGGTCTATCGCGAGATTCTTTATTTTACCTTCATAATCTCACAAAAAAGGCAGTTTATGTGCAGTTTTTTTTTTCATTTATTTAGCCTAGATGTTTTAACGACCTCGCTATGCCACCCCCGTAATTAAAATTTACAAAATAAATACAGACTTACGGACTACCTACCGTCTCCTATAGCGGAGAAGTTGTGAGTGTTGTGAGTGTTGTGTGTCCGACTGGTGGCAATAATTAGTAAACAAATGGATGGTAGTCGAACATTTATCCCCTACCCATCAATTTTATTAGACAATTTCGTCGTGTAGTGCTACATTTGGTCGTCAGCTCCAGTAACAACAGGCTGATTCACCAGTACATCTAAGACCACGGCGTGTGCAACCCCGCCAAAATGTTAGATTATGAAGGTAAATAAAGAATATCGCGATAGAGCCGTTATAATTTGTGTTAATTATGTGTACAAACCGCGAGACCATAAAGTTTCAATAAGTCGCATTCTAAATTCAAAGTAAAAGATTTCGTTCGAAATTCTTAATTAATTTTTTGTCTGCTTAATTTTACTGTGTGAAGAGAATGTACAAATTCGATTTTTGCCCGGTGTTGATCCAAGTATTCTTTTTTTTACTATATGTTAAACAATATTAAATTATACATAAAATAACTCAATTTGGTAACAGTCTCACATAAATTGTTATGTTTTTGTCAAAAGATAAATCAATCATTTTTTTTTCATAGAATGACCTTAATTATATGTACAACATATCCAAATTTTCCTTCTTATGCGATTTTCTCAAAACCACAATCCAAATGGGGTTAAAACATTTTTTAACTGCCACATGTATGTATTTATATGGATTAATTTCAATAAACAAAACTAACCTGTTAAATTACTTTACTTTTATGATTATGTAAGTATTATATTGTATTATATCTTGAAAAATGTTATTTATAATGCTATTTATATAGCTTGTATTTAACAAGATACCAAAACTAAATCCAAGTATCTCGAGATACTTGTTTTTATATGGAAGTCCTTTTAAATTATCTTTCCTCGTTCTAAGCAGAAAACAATTTTTGCATTTTAAAATAAGTGTACCCGCAATAGTGAAGAAATAATTAATATACGGTGTTAATCTTATGTCATATAATGAAAATACACTACTTTAAATGCTTCCATTAAATTTTTGAGCCTGTAATGAGGAATAGTTTAGTAAAATCGTTTTTTCGCTCTGCTGTAAAATTTGTCCCAACTGAGTTACTTGAATTCTGTTTAGGGCAGCCGTGCTGTTAAAATTGTGGTGGCTAATTTAATGTGATTAACGTATCACTGTGATAGCTCAGTTCGTAGAGATTAATGTCGTAAAAGCAGGGTTCGAGTACCGCTTACATTGTAATGGATCCCAACACTGTTGCTTTCATCTCATTAATTTAGTATGAATCCTTCTTTGAGGTCGAATTCACTTCGCTTTATTCTAACAAACAATTAGACCTAATGGGTATTGTAGTATATAGACATTTATAGATATCAAATGTACCCTCGATCCGCCAGCTACCGGTCATTACATTGACAGACGTCACCGGTGGCGGACGCACTGCAGGTTTACTGAAAGCCCGATTAATGTGTTTATTGAAGTATCCCAGGAAACCCTAGTGAACACTACAGGTATTGTGTGCGTTATGAACCGTGGCCACAAACTGCTTGTTTGAAATGAAAGGTGTCATAAGTGCCACGGTTCATAACGGACACAATTCCCATTGGGTCCTATTATTATATTATTTGTTTCTTATAACAAAGCGAAGTGAATTCGGACTCAATAAAGGATTCCTACTATATCTACTTATATACTATTATCCAATTAACATACCTAATCTATAACTACTTTTGTAATATAATAATATAATAACGCATTTAGGGTGCTGTTGCGGAGACCGAGGTTTTGTAGTGCATCGAAAATGTTCGTGGAGGCGCGCACAGACAGTTTCGATGCTGTCTGGCGCAAGAAAACTGCCTCGCTTCTGGAGAGGGTACGGAGAAATAGTAACAGCATCCTAAATATGATAGCGACTAATATTAACTGTCCTATAATGCGGAATCTCAGCCAGAGGACTAAATGCTTGTTAATTAGTAAGTACTAACATAGTTTTCTTAAGTTTACTAACACAAAATGGACCATTATAGTTGTCTGAATTAAATAAATAAGTACCTAAAAATAAATAGTAATGATTTTGGATAGACAACTGATCAGACTATGGATAGACTCTTCCAAGCAAATGAACTCAAACCAAGTCAAACCATAGTAAGTCAGTTTGTATAGTTTGGCTGTCCATTTGCTTAGAAGAGTTAGCGTGGTCGACCCTACGGTGGTGTCTAAATCCTAAGACATTGAAGTTTAATAATAAGCAATATTCAGCACACTAACAGTATACAATGAAATCGCAAATTGGCGAAAGTAACGAACTATACACAAACATAATTCAAAATATAGCTCGCGTCTCGTTTGCAATCTAAATTTCTCATTAGTATTATGTAAATACAACAGATTATTATACCACAGGAAATAATGATGACATCAATGGAGACATGTTTACTGGCAAATAATACGGTATAGTGAAAATTTATTATGTCATTGAAACCACTGAACATACATTAAGAAATACACGGAACCAAAGAAACAAATTTTTTTGGACATTTTACTATTTTTAATTGCAGAAAAATTAAAAGGAAAACGTGTTTTGACTTCTGATTTTATGAAGTCACAAGCCCGTATCTTCATAGGAACCAGAAATAGCTAGTTTTGGACATTTCATAAAGAGTAGCTGATGTGAGCTGTCATCAAATACTGTATTGAGATATAGGATCATTTGTGATTTTATGACGACACGATACACATTTTGTCGTCTGAGTTAGTGCCACGGCTGGCTCACTACGCGCTGCAAGCGACGCTAATAGCCTGCTACACACCAGCAGACAAATGCATTAGCTCTGTCTTCCGATTTTTTCGGGCATGTTAGGCGCCAGTCGTGGCGATTTGCACGCATCAATCGGTCGTGTCGCCACGCTCAGATTTTACACTACCAACCAATTAAATACAGTTCTCAGGTGGTGTTTGCGAAGACCAATTGTGACCCTTCTGACGCTCGAGCTCGTGCGGCGAAATACGCAAAACTTTCTTCTATTTAAATTAAAAAGAAAAGTATTCCATGAAAAAGCAATTAAAACGTATCTTAAGATTAAAATTTGAAAAAATAAGTATAACCTCATTATGAGAATCAAAATACCTACCCATTTTTAATACACGATAAAAAATAATTTTATTGGAGCAATATGCTGGTAGCTGTACCCGTCCCAGGTTTTCGAAGCATAAATTCTAAACTAAAATGTTTGGTAGCAAAATGTTTCAAATATCAAATGCTTCCGAGTAATATAACAAAATCTAGCGAATTCCATTATTTCGTACCGGATAAAATATTTCAATAGAATACTTCCCCAGCGTTTAGATTTGCATACATCTTTATTGTATGTTACGAGCGATAGAGTTTTACTGCATGTTGCTGCATAAAATACTATGAGATGTGTTGTGTCACATTCGTAGACTGAAACTATGTTAGACAAGGCATTAATAATCAGAAAGGCTACTCCGATGTTCGAAATTCGACCGTCGAATAGTGCCGTCCCTCTCGATCTCCTGTCAAAGTATATTTGAGTGAGCATCAAACATCAGGGAAGCCATTATGGGATCGTCAAATGCGAGCAAAATTGATTGAAATGACGTCCACCAGTGACGGCCCTACTTCAATGATTTTTCCTAGCATAAATACGCAAATGCAGACGAGCTTCGCTAATGCTCCAAGATTTGAGCACAGCAAGCCTTCAAGTTAGACTAAGAATGGATCGTGCAAAGACTCAAGTAATGACCAGCACGAAACGTAGGGTCGAGGTAAGGCAGGTCATACAATATGTCGATGAGTATGTTTACTTCGGTCAGTTAGTCTCTTTCAGCAACAGACAAGACAAAGAAGTCGAACGCCGCGTCTAAAATGCCTGGATGAGCTACTGGTCCATGATAGAGCTTATGAAGGGAAACCTTCCACTGTCACTTACGCAGGAACTCATCGACATGTGTATTCTGCCTGTCCTAATCTACAATGCACAAACATCGTCTCTTACTTTTACTGATTACCAAAAGTCCAAATTGAAGGATTGCCAACGGGCCCTGGAGCGCAGCATTTGAGGGGTGAAAATGACGGAGTGTATCCTAAACACCACGCTACGCTCCAAAACACGCATAGTAGGCAACAAAACAGCCAGCCTCAAGTGGGATTGGGCAGGGCACGTTTGCCATATGAATCCGGAAAGATTCGGCCAACTATTCAGCAATTTGATTACCGATTAGTCGGCAAACTCCATAGTCGGCCATCTTTAGATGCTACATAGTGCCTTATCTATGAGAAACCTTGTCTGTTTATTTCAATTTGATCCGGGTATGAAATGCAGGAATGAGACGTTAGGATCAGCATAAAATTTAACGTTACGTTCAGATGCATTGATCGACATAAAATACTCGTATTTCTTCATATTCTATCTCCAGGTAAAAATCGTGCGGTTTGAAATGCGTGGAAATACGAGTAGGCATTGAGTATTGTGACGGTCAGAATATCGCATTTGAAGTGACTTTTATTATACTTTGGACTTTGGATGACAGACATTGACGCCAGACCAATGGCGGGATGGGTTCGAAACATTCTACAATTACAAAACTCTACAATTGTATTGAAAACCATTTCTCTATGGAGATGCTCTTTTTATAGGAAGGAAAAAGTTTTATGAAAGTGATGAAAGATTTGTAAGGGCGCACGGCGCCAGTCTTACACCGCATGCTACTCGTATATAGTAACTTGTATATAATCTGTGCTTTTGGTAAAAATCTCTTGGTCTGCTCATTGAGACAGGAACAGATGGACATCCCAAAAAGATTTTCACGGACTAACTTTGTACCTTTCTACTCTTTCTAGTCACGTGTAAAATAAAATAACGAAGTGATTTCCCTCTCTTTACTTACTACCCTTATGCCTTTGTTATTTATGGTATTATAATAAATATTTTTTTTTGTTTCATTTTAAATTCCCAGACAATTCGCTGTTATAATAGTATTTTATGCAACAGTTACATAATGAGTAGTCTTAAAACACGAGTGTCATTCGTTTCATTATAGGCTCACACGAGTTTTCGAGGTCTAATTATTTACAGTTGCATAAACTACTTTATCGGCACACATTTCCATAATCATTATCATAGATTTTCTTTTATATAGATGCGAGGATTATGAGGTACTGATAGTAATATCAGTAACTCCCGTGAAGAAATTAATGAGGCGGCGGCGGCGCGCGCTTGGTCACCAAAACATTATCATATATCGTAATATTCTTCATATTATAAAATAACATCACTGATTTTGCTTTCCCATGCCCCGCCGCCGCTGTTACTGCGTAGTAATGTAGGTCTTTAACAATAGCATCTTAACTTGCAACGTAACAATATGGGTATAGATAAAAAACTAAGTAAGTACATATTTTTGAGATTTTCTCCGCCGCTCCGCTCATATCACGTACATTCTGCATAATTCAACAATGATATTTCACCAACCAGCGACGAAAAAGGGCAGTCACATTATTCCAATTTGATACGCTCATTAAGACGGGTCTAGACTAGACATTTCAGCTCCCACGGGTGAATCTTTAATATTCATCTCTTGAAACTTCATTATGATTAAGAAAGATGGTCATTAAGAGGTGGATTAAGAATTCAAACTTTGAAGTTAAAGTCATACGTACATTAGACTAAAATATCTACAGATATAGTGCCCACTGAAATGCTACCTATCGGGAATACTCGGAGACTCGACAAGTTGCGAAGTTTCAATTACTAATCGTATTAAATGGTGAGACGATATGTAATTTTACTTACGTTAGGGAGGTCACACACGGTGACTTTTTGCAGCGATTCAGTCGCGCGTTTCGCGAACGCGCGACTGCATCGCGGCATGTGGCCCGTCGTCGTATTTGCAACGCCCGACAGAAGCGATGCAGTAGCGACATAAACGCGTAACTGTCGCTCTCGCTTCTGCATCGATGCAAACATGCGATTGTATTGATTCAGAATTGCTACTAACGCGCGGAAATTTCGCGCGACATCCGATTTAGGAGGTGTGGAAGGGAGGTGTCGTCTCTGAATGAATTTTGCATACCGACTGTCTCGATGCTAAATCACGGCCGTTGGTAGCGATGCTGTATCGCGATATTAGCGATGCAGAATCGTGTTTACGTGTGTGCATGGTATAATAAAATAATGTATTACACTCCGGCTAGTGAGACTTTCAACGTCACTGGTTACTTGCACGCTTTATGGTAAAAAAACTAAGATAAAAAAAATGTTTGCCGCCAGTCGTACAAAAATTCACTGAATATTAATTTTATTTTGTCGTAAAAATTGATGTAAAACACGATTTGATTACATTCATACAGGTAACAAGGGAATCGGGGAGTATTATTTATGATACACCACTGGCAACACAGAAACGGATTGACAGAACCAACCAACCAATCATAGCGTGATGACGTCAAAAGTCTCGTCTGTCATTCCGGAGTGGCATACCTTATCTTCTTATAACATGCGTGTGCGAATATGACCAACGACAGAATCGCGACTATCGCGAACGTTTGGCTGCAAAAAGTCGCTGTGTTCGATCTCCCTAACACTGCCAGTGTCACTCTACACAAAATACATGAATAAATATTGACAGTTGAGTGACACATGCAAATGTGATATTTATTGATTAATTAATAAACATGATTAATTACCTCTCTCGCGTACTGTTTGCCAATGCCGTCTGTGCAGCCGGTGACCACTGAAACAATTATTAATTAATATTAATTATAATCATAATTACTTTCGCGTATATTACGCTCGCGGTTTTTATTAAAGGAGTGTTTTGGGCATTTGCTTGGTTATTAATTTATTTCGGTAATTACCTATAATACAAATATCGAGTACCTTCAGTCAATCGTCCTTGTCCAATTTACTTAGAAAACAAGCTTATGCCCTCAATGCGTGACAGCTTTCTTTCTAAATATCTCACTTTATGGTTACTAATGATGAAATTCAGTATTACCCAACAAACAAATACGTCGTATAAGTCTTGACTTGTACGACCTAAAGTTGGATAGCAGTCTTACAATGGTAATGAGATGACTACCAGGTCCTATAGATGTCTTTAATGTAACTAATTAGTCGTGCGACGAATATGACATAGTAAACTGGTCTTAGCAACGTTGGGGAGACTAAACGATACAACGTTATATTACAGTCTTAGCTAAAACGTTTGTACGACAACGCAATAGTCATACTAACGTTATAGTCCAATAAACGTTTTGAACACACCAAATCATGTTTTTGGAAAACCTTTATACGACATTTATACAACGTGGATGTTATATAGACGTTTTCACAGTGACGTTTATATAACAATCAGTATCTTGTTTTACAGCGGTCAATTAAATACTCTTAAATGACTTGGTTGTTTATGGACGACTCAAATATAACCTTAATATTACATGATGTCCGTTTAATGTCGTGTCCTGACTTTAATCAAACTTGCAGTCGCATTTAAGTCAGGTTTTGACTTTATAATGATTAGGCGGCCACATTTACGGAAATAGCTAGCTGTCATGGCGACCATCATCATCATCATCAGGTCGTACAGAGGTAAGTGTGCGACCAAAGCAACATGTCAGACATTTTTAGAAAAAAAACTATTTTTGTTAATGAAAATATAATGATTACAGCACAAAATTACGAGGGGGCATGAAAATCTGAATAGTATTCACATAGGTATATTATCATAAAACTTCAGTTCCCAGTCAAACTAAATAGCATGAGAGACAGATAAAGTAAGCAAGATATGAAAATTAAATAACACTCAGCTTTTTATTTCCTTGTACTTAGTATTTATTTTACACTGAAATCTTTGAACCACAAACACGTTGCCACGAACAATATGAATAAGTCTTACAGGTGTTGTCACTTGACTTAAATAAAACGTTTTAGTCATTCAATAACACCTGTATGGCCACAATACAACAAACGAGTCGTTGTTAAGTTAGGATGCGACTACTGCGCGACGAAAGTGGTTATCCCATAACATTTGTACGACTGTTGAATGACGTTAATGAAGTTGGCTCGAGAATTCTGTATGACCATTATACGACCATTTAGGTCGTATAACTGGGGCCATTTTCGCGTTTAGTAAACGTTATTATAACGTTAGTATGACTTTATTATAGCGATGTATGGTATTCAGATAACGTTTACTTAACCTTTATACGACGTTAAACTGTTACTTGGGTACCCAATAGAGGTAGCAATGATGTTAGATCGTAGAACTATACCAATTTGAGTACGGTATTTGATGATAGCTCCATTCAGCTACTCTTATGCAGTGTCAACAACGATCTGTTAGTATGAAGTTTCTATGAAGGTACTGGCTTGTGAAGTCATAGAAATCACAAGTCAAAACACATAGATTTTTTTGTTTTTGTTCGATCAAAAATTGTATAGGTATTCGAGTTGGGATAAGATCAAACCTAAAAGTTTCGACTATTGTAATCGAATATCGAATATAAATTATATTCCAACCATCTGCAGAAATCCCCGTTTATACCGTCTAAATTATATTCCTCCCAATGTCAATACTAAATTATGCAGATTCAGACTTAGCACTGCAGATATAAATTCGTTGACTTAGCATCTCCGATCTGATATTATGTTAGTTCGCCGCCGGCTGCCGTCCTAATCTATATTTACTGGGAGGGTATATTAGTGAGATCAAGTGTCTGCCAATCGCTTAAAACACAGTTAAATTCTAACAGTAACCTAAATTAAAAATTTGATACGCCTCCGACACAAGTAGCTGGTCATCATGAGACCTTAAATCAATGAGTGATATACCATGTGGGTCCTGTAACAGGAGCAATATATTAAAACATAGATTTTACCCCTCAAACTGAATAACATTTATTTTATCAAACAACTTTTAAAAATAACTCATTTATAATGTAAACCTGTAAAATAAAGTTTATTCAAAGAAGCAATGTATTGCGAAACATTCGATATTTTAGTAAAGTGACAGCTATGACAATGCTAAGGCGATGTCGATGTTGGACGGCGTACATTGAAATGCTATTTACTTTTTTTGAAATAATGAACATATGAAATCAGTTATTTTAAAACGTTTCTGAACAGTTGTTGTTCAGGACCCATCTGGCAGAAAATGCTACTAAAACTGAACATCACTACAACATTTTAAATCTTAGCTGTAATATTGGCTGAGATCCTGTCACTCGTTCGAATTAAAGCTGAATATCTTGAAAACGAATGGTCCTCTTTCCACTAAACATAGCTAAGAACCACCTAGACGGACAAGTCTTTCGATTTAAAAAACTTGGGCATTCGAACTTTTTTCGTTCCCACTAGCTCGTAAAATTTTACGGTTTTTACGGCGACAAGTATTCAGCGCCATCTTGGTGTCACCGCTCGTACTACGTGAAAGTGATTAGCGACATCTTATGCATCTTTGCCGCACTATCGCAATTCTAGTGGCCAAGATCCCGGCCCAAAAAATTATGCACTAATTCGAGTAACATCTTTTTCTCAAAAAGTATAAAACCTATTGAGAAACCGGCAGACATGATTAAAGTAAACAGCATTACACACTTATTGGTATAAGTGTCATGTCTAAGCGTCGCGTAACGAGGGAGAATTTACCGACATAACGTAGAAAAAGGACTTTACGGGTGTTCAGTTTTCTTCTATTATATGAGGTATTGAGACATTTTATTAGACTGAAATAAAGACCAAATACTAAGCTACATTGCGTTTAATTTTCAAGGTAATTGTACGAAGAGGAACCACTTGAAAACACTTTGAAAATAGTGAAATTTGCTGGGTAGTCCCTTCATATGATTTACTTGTTGTGGTTCAAAACTAGAAACGAATGTTGTTTGCTTTTGATGCTAAAGGAAGTTTCGGTGTCTGGAACATCTTGTGAGAATACAAAGAGAAATTAAACTGCGGTTCACTCAGGGAATATAACAGAGGTGGCCAACTTGATTTGACGCAAGATCTACGGTTTATTAACCAAACCTTACGCGATCTACCAAAGACACAAACTATTACCTACGCACGCACTTTAAATTTGGGGGTGAAAACTGGCTTAGTTTTTTTTTCTAATTGTTTGTTTTTGTTTATGGCCACAATTTTTTTCAGTTCATCATAGACTATCTAAAACGGGAGCTAGCTGGATCCATAAAGCCAAAAAGGGTGTTGACAACTTAATTTTATAGTACAGATAATTGTAAAATTTTGGAAAGGTTTCTTCACCATTTCGTTCTCTTAGCCCTTCATTTATTTTATTTACCTCGTCACGATCGGCTGGTCTAATAGCCGACCAGTAAGCTGCCCTTGAAATATGCCTCTCTACCTGGAGAGCGTTTCATCCATTCGATCAGCAAAAGTAACTTTATGATGGCTTAGAAAGATCCAGCAAACCAAAAAGAAACTAGTTAAAACTTTTATTTGTGACTCATGACGCAAAGGGGCAGGGAGGTACTGAAAGCCTTCGAGATGTGGTATTGGCGTAGGATAGAGAAAATTGACCATTGATACAAAGATACAAATTGTGGTGTATGTGTATACCCATATTAAAAAAAGGAGACATAACATGTTTCATAAATCTATAAAGAAAATTCGTTGCACAGAATGAGTCACGAATGAAGAAGTACTTAAAAGAGTGACAGAAAGAGCGCGTATCCAATCATTTCATAAAAAAGATTAACAAACAATAATTTTGCAAAGACCGTTTAACATTTTAATTAACAAATACGTTTCATAAAAAAACGTCGACAAAACTTCATTATGTATACAAATTGTCTATTACACTAAACCTCGATAACAACACACTTTACTAAAAAATATACTTTTTGCATCATTATATTTTACAGACATGTCGCATGTGTAATTCTCCCTGTGACTGATAACTCAGTCACTAGTTCCCATCACATGAGCTGCATGCTTTTTAATCACATGTTGGTATGGTATGTATCAATATAAAAATGGACTTATGTGGATCTGATTCAGTCGATAGCAGCTTAAAGTGTTTCAACGCTTTCTCCATTACCTTATTAATGTATTAATAATGGAACAAAAATAAAATCATATACTCATTCTAACATATGACTTTTAATAACTTCAAAACAGCCTGCCAAGTCAGCTTTCTCAATGGAACCTGTCATCGAGCACGAGGCGTAGTAAAGACGGCCTTGCATCGAGGAGTTACGAGGCAGTTTGCCTTGAACTTGCGCGGGAAGTGAAAGCCGCGTGTGAATCAGTTAGCATTGTCAAAGTATGTTGACTAACAGAATCGTCAACTAGAGGATATCAATAGATAAATTGTGCTTATAGATGGCGTGGCGTTCATAGAACCCGATTGCGGACCCGATTCACCGGCTAGCCTATTTAAGATTATCTGATCACCTTTCTCTATCTGTTCTTGGAAAAAAGTAAGCTGCTTTTGACGATCGGTTTGATTTCCGCACCAATATTTGTCATCCCCGAGGTTTGTGGCCAAGTAACTCAATTAGGTATTATTATAAAATTTGAATAGTAGACGTCTGCTTTTGGCCGAAATTCCGCCGCAAACGGACGCCTAGCGCAAAAATTCTAGAATAATTTGCTTAAAAATCCAAACGGCCCGAACCAGTAGGTAACGTATGTACCTAACGATTGGTTGAGTCTTGGAAGAGGAAACAATCGAGAACGAAACCTCGATTTGTCTAATTCGGTTACGTTTGGACCTCATTTGTATCCGACGCCAAAGTCGCCAAGCCCGCCAAGCATAACTATGCGACATTAGCTTCACCCGTCACTCTCTCACAGTACTGTACAGAAAGAGATAGGTAGTAGGTATATCTCGCGCGAGAGAGTCGCGTGTCACAGTTATGCTAGAGGTGCTGGTTGTAGTGGTACTACATAACATATGTATAAACTCGCGACTAACTTGGTCGATTCCGCACGTATCTGCTTCAGTGGAGACGCACCCTTAGAATAATAGTTCTGAAGGTGTGGGACCTTCTGAACACAGAGTTTTTATAATCATACCTGTGCTAACTCGGGGCACGTTCTGGGGATAGGATATCGATAAAAAAGATGTCGATATAATTAAATTAATATATGTGCTATTGAACATTCTCGATTGCTATAAAGAGGTTCGATGTCATATCTGATCTGATATCGAGCCTCTTAAATTAAGATAATAAAAGTATGAGGATGTCATTTCAATCAAAATGACAATTTACGTATATTATGAAAATTATTTTAAAATAAACATGTAAATACACGTTTTATTATGATTATTTTTTTATTTGAAAATGTGGAGAAATACGAGTAAGTAATATTTATTTAAGTCGATGACATTTAGATGTTGACAGTAACATCGATGTATTTTTTGTCGATAAAATATTTTGCTACGTCACTTTCGTATAGGTGCCCCGAGTTATCCCAGGTATGTTTATAATGATTCAACCAATCTATTGCTTCTTCATACTCTTTGATATCAGTGAACTGCTCGTGGCATTGCAATTTGAAATTTAATAAGTTGGCACGAAAGTTCAGTTTTATTATTTGTATTTCTAGATTAGAGGTGGTTGTAGAGGTAGTACGTTGTAGTAATAGTGATTAATGTAGACGCCGGGAAAGAAAGCTTGCCGGGTGAGTGTATAAACGACCGACCGTAGGGAGGCCGGATAGTGATACGAAGCCGGCAAGCCCTTTGCACGGCTAAGCATGTCAGTATAGTGCTTTTCTCAAACATATGCAATGAAATAAAAAAAATATAGCACTCAAAAAAATATAATTCAGCTGTTTAGCCTGTTCATAAACACAGAATTAGTGTTAATTTTTTTTTACTAAAGGCCTTCAATTTTGTATGAAATTCCTTTACAGTGCTCTCGAGTTGTCCCGCCCGTAATCTGATACTTCTAAGCCTGTTATAACACACGTTATGACGACATTTCTTTGCATGTTGAAGAAAATTATATTAAATCCGGTTTTTATCTACATACAAGTTCTATGCAAAAAAGCTTATACGGTATTGATGATAATAATATGGCCCATTTATCTTAAAATTAAGCGAAATTTACAAAAAATATTGATTACAAACTTGAGTTTCTTTCAGCTTTCTTATTAACAACGGTTTCCTCTAGGAAATGCCGGTAGACAAGATTGTAAACGCACCCTAACTATTAGTGGCTTACTTACCAAGTAAATATAATAATTTCATGAAATTAGGATATTGAAATAGAAATAAAAGAGTATATAAATAATATACATACATCACGAAGATCAGGAAGTGCTTACAACACCAATATTAGCCCTCGCCGATAGTCGGAGCCTTAATAGTCTTATAATAGTCATAAAAATCCTACCATCTATACACATTAGTACCTAGATAAATCCACTTTAAAATATATTTCAAATATATCGAAACATATCAAAAAATACTGATGAGATAAGACTCACAAAAATAACAATACGCGCTCACGAGACAAAAACTTGTTTATTATAAGAGAAAAATATCATCCGTGTTGAGATAATAAAAAGTGGAGGTGCTCAGTTCCTCGGTTCGGTATTTTACAGTTTAATAATTTAGTATGGCTTACCGGGATTCCAATCACAAAGGTACAACAAGAAAAATATTTTTTGTTTGAACAACGAGTGTACCGCTTTAAGTCAAGTTAATTTGTCTACTGAACATGTCAATATTGTCAATATAGTTTTAAGTCGAATATAGTTATGCTTATGATTATGGCTAACCGTAGTTTAGTGGTTAAAACTGCAAAATAACCAACCACAAATTAACTTGACTTTAAGAGGTAGTCGCAGCACACTCGTTATTCAAACAAAAATTAAACATCCCAAGATAATGAAATTTCTAAAATTCCAACCCCGTATTTTAAGAGCCTCCCTTGTAATTTGAAACTAAGGGAATTTTAATGGACCGTCTCTGTGACACTGATAAGGAACAAAAATGTTGCAATTAAAATATTGTATTAACTCGGGGCCCTTAGCTGTTAGGTATTCGGGATATTAAAAAAACAAGATTGTTTTTGAAAATTATACGAATTTTAGGATTTTTTTTTTCTATTAAAATTTCGACTTTAACACATAATACTAATAGTACTACGTATACAGAATGGACACGCACACCCCCGCACCGAATTACCTCACCCCGCAAGGGCACCGAGTTGGAATCGAGTTGGCTGCGTAGAAAATTTTGAAAGGGTTGTTTTTGTATCTACTGTGTAACTACATAATTTATGTATATGGGCATTGACTCGTGAAAAAGTGATGGTGTTGGTGACGATGGTGGTGACTGGTGGTGATGATTATGATGGTGGTGATAATCATCATCAGTGATAGTCATTAAACAAATCATTACTTAGCTCTAGTGCGTAAACGTAAACAAAAAATCTGCTTACCGGCATAGCAGCAGATCTGCGCGTGACACACGGCTGATGGATCCTGATGAATATGTATTTACAAAATCAAAATCAAAAAATCAAAAATACTTTATTGGTTTCTAGTGTTTTACAATTAAATAAAGGTTGGAACCTCCTAGTAAGCATAAAGTCATACTTGTGGCAGGAGATCCCGCTCTTCCATCTGCATAATTTACGTATAACCAAAAGTAACATCAAAGTTTACAATTTAATACTATTTTTACTTCTTAATACCTATTTTAATGTTTATGTTTACAATTTTAACTTATGTATATATTATAGCTAAGAACGAGAAAAATAGAATACTTTATTAAATATTATAATTAAAACTGGGAGTGAGTGTGTGTGTGTTTATGATTGCGTGTGTGCGTGAATATGCGTGTAGGTGGTTAGATAGAATTAGTATATTTCGTAGCAAAACTGACGTGTATATAAACTTATCTGTATCCAAATCTAATAGTAAAGCAATAAGTAGATGTTAAACAATCCAATTACATTTAAATTTAAATTTAACCTAATGTACGAGTACCTATGACTTATTGACTGTGAGAGTCTTACCTTATTAGTGTGTGTAAGATAAAAGAACTTCGATTTCTGCATGCTCAAGTGTGTTTAGCCATTCCATTATAACTTTTTTACATTTGAATAACTGTAGAGGGAAAATTGAAATTTTGGCATCAATGATATTATAAAGATGAGCGGCTTGAGCAGCGTACTGTCTTTTAGCAAATAATGATTTTGTGATGGGTTGATGGGCAGCGACAACCTTTCTTCTACGTGTTGAATCAGGTGGTTTGTAATTGAGCGTCTTGTGTAGTTTCATGGCTGTGTGAAGGATATATAACTTTCTCATAGAGAGCAAGTTACAGGTTTGATATAGCTCAGCTGTTGGGAACATGTAGGGTTTCGAATACATCACCTTGAGAAGGCATCTCTGCGCTCTTTCTACATCTATGAATTTAGATTTACAGGCTCCTCCCCAGATAGGAATGCAATAGGTCATAATGGATTCAGCTAGTGCAGTATATACTTGTTTCAACAACGTATAAGACGCAACATGTTTCAGTTTTTTGAATATCCAAATGAGTTTTCTGATTCTGCCATTAAGATATTCAACATGGCCATACCAGGAAAGACGCTGATCCAGGATGATACCAAGATACTTTATCGAGTTTACCTTCTCAAGTTGCGTACAATTGCAACGTTTAGCGTCAATTAACTTACATGAATGTACCTTTAAGCTTAAGTCATTAGGAGGTTGGGTAGAGTTGTATTTAGTGAAGCATATATATTTGGTTTTAGATTCATTTAAGGTAAGTAAGTTAGTCTTTAGCCAACATGATATTAAACGTAAACCTGTTTCTGCTTTCTCATAGACTGCATCCCATGAATTGCCAGTGAAGACAATAGCAGTGTCATCTGCATAGGAAAATATGCTACCACCATTTATTTCAAGATTCGTCAAATCATTTATATACGCTAAGAATAGCGTAGGGCCAAGGACACTTCCCTGGGGGACGCCAAATTCAATTGGTTTCTCACTACTAAAGTAACTTCCAATTTTAACTTTCTGAGTGCGGCCATACAAGTAGTTACGAAATAGTTCGAGCGGTGTGCCCCGTATTCCCATACATTCTAATTTGTGCAAGAGAGTGGGGAGAGAGACGGTGTCAAAAGCCTTTTTGAGGTCCAGGAATATTGTTAGACACTTACAGCCTTTATCTACTTTTTGAGTAATTAATGCTGTAAGCGCTAGAACCGCGTCCTCCGTACACTTACCATGCCTGAAACCAAATTGTGCATCAGATAAAATTTTGAATTTGTTAAAGTAGTTCATAAGTCGCGAATTTATTAGTTTTTCGAGAATTTTTGAAATTGACGATAGTACAGATATAGGACGATAGTTGTTAACGTCGTCTCTCTCACCACTCTTATGAACTGGTGTAATGATAGCTTGTTTAAGCACGGAAGGAAATGCACCTTTCAAGAAGCATAAGTTGGCGAGTCTACATATAACAGGAACAATGTTTAATCTAACAAGTTTTAAAAAGTAGGTTGGTATGCCATCCCATCCTGCAGCACTATTGGATTTTAAATTCATAATTATGTTATCCACCTCCACTGGATCCGTGTCAAGCAAGACCAAAGAAGAGGGGTTGGTTAAGAGTGTTGGGATATCAGTATGACTATGAGTTTGGGACATTGAATTTGTTAAAATATCTTCAGCAAGGCATTTTCCAATATTAGCAAACTTTTCATTAACAAGATTGACAGTATCATGAGGAGAATCATTAGCATTGAGTAGATCTAGGTTAGCACTATTAGTGGACTTGTAGTGAGTAATATTTTTAATTGTTTTCCACATGGCCTTCGGGTTGGTTGCTGTTTGAGCAAGTTGATCCCTGTCATATTTTATTTTTAGCTTTTTAATCAGACTGGTACAATAATTTCGATACCGCTTGTATGTGATTTTCAGGGTTTCATTATCTGGGTTAGAGCGCAGCTTTAATTGCATCCTATTTCTGTTCTGTATACACCTCAGAATTCCTGGAGTAATCCAGGGTTTGATAGGACGTAGTTTTTTAGGAACGGGTTTTACTATTTTGCTCTCCGTTATTGATTTTTGAAGTTTATTTATAAGTTGTCGTATAATATCCTCAGGATCATCGCTAAGAAGCAAAGCTTCAACGTTCTCTCCCTGCAATTTTGTTTGAGCTTTATTATAATCTATACTTATTATGGATTTTGGACATTTATCTACGGAACTATGGCTGGATAGCGCTAAGAAAATCATTAGATGATCAGTCACAGAAGTATTTAATACTGCGACGTGTGCGATCAACCGACTGATTTCCAGTTTGATCATGACATGATCTAGGCAGTTTTTAGCTCTAGTCGGTAAAGTATGCCCAGCTAGAAAGCCAAGTGAAGAAAGCATGTTGAGATACCCAAGTCGGTTCGATCTATCATGTGAGAGTTCCTGCGGTTGAGCTATTAGATTAATATTGATATCTCCGGTAATTATTATATTATTGCAGGATTTAATAGTTTGTAAGTGACTGTTTAACGAATCTATGAAGATGGAGGCATTTGTATTAGAAGGCGAGCGGTAAATACCCAAAATTATTATATTATTAACGTTGATTTGCAAACAAGAGGCCTGTTCCAGTTTGACCTCCTTAACAATACTATTCAGCTGACTACTTATATAGCACACGACTCCGTCATTCTGGTTTAGATTATTTATGGTCGCTAAAGTATTATAGTTAGAGAGGCATGGGACAGGTTTATGAGGGCTGAGCCAGCATTCCGTTAGTAACATAATATCAACGTTACAATTCAGGTGTCCCAGGGTCACCTGAAGGTCATTTAGATTGCTGTGGATGCTTCTTATATTTTGTGATATTAGCGTTAAGTTTTTATTTTGATGTATAGGTATAAATTTATGTAACTCTTGGATATCACAGCTAAAGGAACTCGCGGTCTCTATAGAGTCTAGGTCATTTATTGTCGTTAATTGACTATTCATTATAAAGTGTAAATAGAACTGTGGAGGTATAGATAGTAGTGTTGTTTATGATTGAAGTATTCGGTAAATACCCGTAGATAGTGGGATATAGACAGGTCAGCACCCATTGTGTATTTATACGTGTAAGTTTTGGATTTTTATTGTGTATGTATATTGAGTTTTGCATTTGTGTATGTGTGTACATAGAATAGATTAAATTTAGGTTAATTATACAAATAACAGCGTGACAGGAGGCCGGTAGATAACAACCGACCCAACAAAAATAGCACTTGAGAACGGTTATATTCAATAACAAATAATAGCGTAGTCATATTTCTCCGGTATTTGTCAAGAACTCGTCAGCACTAACTTGTAGTTCATAGCTGGTGGAAGCAACAGGAGGCCCATTTGTTGAAGGTGCTCGCTTGTGTGTTGAGGGCATATTATTCTGTATATAAGGTGAAGTTTGCTTGCCCAGCCTCTCTATCTGTGCTTCACTATGAACTTGTATGATTTCGGAGTTATCGTCTCTTCGCACGTATACTCTACCGTAGCTAGTCCAACAGTGTTTAAGTATTTTTCTCTTTTTAAGCTCACGCCCCAGGAAATGAAGTCTAGACGCTTTGGGAGTTAGCTGTTCAGCTACAAAAATGGGGGTTTCCTCCGAGATACGCAAGCCTAAGTCTTTGGCACATAGGTTAGTTTTCCTTCTAATATTATGCGCTTTACACATTCTTAAGATGTCATTCTTTACTAAAACAGAGGCTGTTTCGATTATTATTGGGGTATTATTAACTCCGTCTCGTTTTGGGCGCACCCTGTATATATCTTTTATTTGTGTTTTACTTACGGGGCACTTGATACAGTTAGATAATGTGATAACCATGTTCAAAAGGTCTTCCTTCGTCTCATTTTGTGTTTTGGGAACATTTTTTATTTCTAGGTTAGCCTTGCGGCTTTCACGTTGCAGATCTTCAATTTTATTTTCTAAATTTTGTATGTAAGTCCTATCTTCAGCAATTTGATTTTCGAGGCAGTTTATTTTATGTTTAAATTCCTCATGCTGCGCAGACAGGAACGCAACAGAGTCCTCAATATTCCTGTTACTCTGTTGAATTTCTTGTAACGTGGTAGAGTTTTTCATAATTTCGCTTAATTGCGTGGCCATCATTGAGGCGATCATACTCCTTATTTCCTCTTTAAATAGGGAGAAATCAGCAGTAATCTCATCTTCCCGTTTTCTTTTGTACCTATTCGTGACATAAATATTTGTAGGCGTAGTCTCCCGCGCACGGTCTCCTATACTCTGTAAGTCGCTTTCCGACAGCGAGCGGTCGATCGGACTGTTCATACTAGGAGATTAGATGTTCGCAGAGTAGTTGCCGAAACCGGTTAGGTGCGCGGCTGCGCTGCTTGGATGCAACTGCTTAGCCAATCGCGTCGCGAAGTAGCGGGCACTGATAACGGCGCTACCGTGGTTGGTCGATGCGCGCGCAACAATTATGTGAATCAGAGAATTGAAAGACTCACGCTTGCGGTGTACCAGGCGCACAGGAAATCGAAATGATGTGGTCTTCAACGAAGTGAACTTCTTGGGTTTATGCACTCCTAATTTTTTAAACGGATTAATTTTCGTTTTAAATGTGATTTAGACAAAATAAATAAATTAAATACGGTTAGTGGACACGTTTACACCTTGCGGTGGTCCGGGGGGAAGAGGGTTTGCAAGGGATTTACAAGTTCAATTCATATGTCATGTCACTGTAACTTTGTCCACAAACAATGCAAAATGCCTTCGTCACAATCACAATGTAGCTGAAAGGCAGTAAGCAATAACCGACCCGGAAGCAATAACTGTAACCATGAAACAATCTTAGAAGGAAATTGTTATTCATGTGGACAAACGCAATCATATCTAATGCCTTATGCGCTTAAATGCATGGGGTTCCCTTTTGAGAAACTAAGTAACTACCTGAGTAAGCGCTTATACAGTTAAAGCCTGACCAGAAATATATGAGGATGCGCCATATTGCAGAATTTCACTGGAACTAATTTCTTACACTGGCAATGATTTTATGATGGTTTGTCAATGATGTCAATGTCATTCGTGGTAATTTCTTTAAAAGAAACATATTATTTAAAACTATCCAAAGAGAATGCCGAAAACCATTCACAATTTGTGAACGTAAGAATATAAATAATGTGTACATGTGTTTACTACACGAAAAACAATCAGGACAAGAGTGCATTCCATTAAATGATATTACAAGGTTAACATAGTGGAACTGTCAGGCATTTAAAACTAATGTCATTATAGTGGGTTGCGATTGGTTCCGAAATTTTTGCCGTGTAAATCTTATAAATTGCGCCCTCTTGACAATCCTCATATATTTCTGGTCAGGCTTTACAGCTAATTTAAGTCGTATAAGGGATGTATAAGCTCTGTGCTGCTTGGTTAGTGGATATGTCAGCTGTAGACGTGTAATTTTTTACGTCTTCAACCCCCGCTATTTTTTCCATGATTTTTCATGAGACGGACGACAACCCAAATGCAAAATGGCATGCCACGCCCTCAAACTGCCATTTTGTAGCACTGCCAGTTTAAATGCTGTCGTCTGTATGGGACCTAACGCAAGTTTCTAAATCACAATTCGATATGATAAGAGATGTGCCGTTCTCGAGAACGTTTCCCGATTCGTATGGGGAAAGAACAATCTCGAGAATATTTCCCGATTCGTATGGGGAAAGAACGTTCTCGACAACATTTCCCGATTCGTATGGGGAAAGAACAATCTCGACAAAATTTCCCGATTCGTATGGGGAACGAACGTTCTCGACAACATTTCCCGATTAATAATAATAATAATAATGAACGGCGCGCATTGTCAGGAGGTTCCTCTCTCTGCAGCCCTAACCACCGGTAGCCTGGGCCCTGCCCCGCTGCCGGCGGCACCCTAGGTTAGGTTTTTTATAATGTGTTTATATATTTTGTAATTTCTTTATTGTATTTTACTTTTGATATAACTTTATTGTAAAAAACCTAACTTAAGATTTTAAATGAATAAAGGAGATAATAATAAAAAAAAAAAAAAAAAAACCGCTGACGTTGACACATGCCTTTTTGTAATCTTGCTCCTTTTTAATTTTGTAAAAGTGTTTTCATTCCGTTTACGCCGCAATTTTAATACGTCCATTTATAACCTTTTATCTTATTTACCGTTTTCGGCAATGTGTACATACTGCGAATATAATTTATTTACTAACTCTGAAAACGAAGACAATTCTGACAGCGGACGTATGTCACTTAAAGGCGAAATAATGAAAATAATATTAAAGGAATAAGTAATGATTACGAGATCAAGGCGCAAAAAAGCGGAACAAACAAACGCACGACCACCACCCCCGCCCGCCTCGTCCAGCTCCTCGCCATCATCGTCTGGCGACGAATTCGCTACTGCTGCGGACACCAGCGAGTCGAGCGACGAGCGCGGGCCGCCGCCCCCGCCGCCACAACCACCAGCACGACGAGGACGGCCACCGCTGCCGGCACGCTTGGGGCCTACGGGGCAACCTGCCCCGACCACGGCTCCCGCTACCGGTGGTATAGTGCGTCGCATGCGATGGACTCGAGTAATGAACGAGAACTGCATGCGCGCCTACTACGGGGCTACAGAGGGAGGAACCAACCTGTCCGCGTACCGGGACAGGATGCTGCCTCTGTTTCAGGCGTTTGATCCGACCATCGCCGTATCTGCGCAACGGCTATCCGATCAAGTGCGTTTCATTCAGCGGCGCAAGCTGCTGAACGACGCGACACTTGATCGACTGCGCCTGGAAGTACTGGCCGCTCGCGCGGCTTCCGTGCCGGCTCGGGATCCGCCTGCTATGTCACCGGTTCCGGCGCCAGCGCCCAACCTGGTGCCGGGGGTGCCGCTGACGGATCCTGAGGCCGATGTGGAAGACTACGCGAGTAGCGTAAGTACCCAGGCCAATGAGCAACTGAGGAGGGCTTTGGAGGAGGCGATTAGGCGCTATCGATACGCACCTGACTCTAGGCCGCGATTACCACGCTTACCGATGCATAAGCATAACTTAGCGTTAATGGGAGCCCTGGATGCTTTGCTAGAACCGTACCTTCGGGCTAGCAAAGATTTAGCTGATACCCACTCGATCATGCACTGTGGGGCCATCGCGGCGTGCCGCGTTGCTCGTGTCAGATTCCCGGACACTGACCGAGCACCGCGGACCGCCAGGGGTGTTCCTGCCTGGCAAGTACGGATCGAGCGGCGTATCAGCTCGTTTAGGACTCTCATTGCCAAGCTAATCTGTTTTAGGGGGAGCAATAACCGCCCCCGTGTGATGCGCTACGTGACACAAGCCTTCGCGGGGACTGGCACCAGGCCCTGCGATTACATGGCATGTGTCACGGAGCGCATCGACTACCTAAAGCAGAAAGTTTATGCATGGGCAAGCCGTATTCGTCGCTACAGAGAGCGTGTGGATCGATTCCAGCAGAATCGTCTTTTCCAAAGTGACCAAAGGAAGGTATACCGAAAGTGGGAGGGAGCCGACCAATGTGTGAGCGACGGGCAACTGCCGGATCCTACTGCCATGATTAATTTCTGGCGTAGTATCTGGTCGGTTCCAGTCGAGCACACCGAGGGCGAATGGATGAATGTTGTCAGACGTGAGTGTGAGCCGATCGAAGCCATGGGGGCTGTGATTATCAGCCCCGATGATGTAAGCTGTGCGACCCGTACGACCCAGAACTGGAAAAGTCCTGGGCCGGACGGGTTGCACAACTTATGGATCAAGTGGTTTCGATCCTCACACGAACGTCTGGCAACACAATTTCAAGACGCCCTCGAGCTTGGTTCCCTGCCATCTTTCATGACTACTGGTGTTACCTACCTGCTCCATAAGTCCGGTAGTACCACGGAAGCCAAAAACTATAGACCCATCACGTGCTTGCCCACTTTATACAAGCTCCTTACGTCCATTCTGAGAACTAAAATTAACACGCACATTGTTGCGAACAATGTTTTGGCCTTTTCTCAGAATGGGTGTAGGGTTGGGTCCCGTGGTACTAAGGAGCTCCTCCTCATTGACACGACCATTTGTCAACAAGTCCGGCGGAACAGGGGGTCTCTCTCGACCGCTTGGATTGACTATAAGAAGGCCTATGATTCGGTGCCTCATTCATGGCTGGAGAGGATCTTAGAGCTGTATAAAATTGATACAGCTCTGAGATCCCTCTTAGGTGCGTGCATGAGGCAGTGGACCACAGTCCTTCGTCAACCAGGTGGCGGGGATGGCCCCCCTGGCCCGCAGGACTGGATAAGGATTGAGAGAGGTATTTTCCAGGGTGACAGTTTGAGTCCTCTGTGGTTCTGCCTAGCCCTGAATCCGCTCAGCACTCTGCTGAAGGATTCAGGACTAGGTTGCCGGCTTCGAAGAGGAGGTGAGGTCATTTCTCATCTTCTGTACATGGATGATCTTAAGCTGTATGCACCAAAACGCCAGGATCTGGTGGAACTACTGGAAGTAACTGAAGCCTTCAGTAGCGCCATCAAAATGGAGTTTGGTGTAGACAAGTGTGCGGTCATGCATGTACAGCGGGGGAAAGTCGTAAATTCCGCGAACTTACAGCTTTCTGAGACAATGTCCCTCAGGTCTATCTCCGAAGTTGAAACCTACAAGTACCTTGGTATGTCACAGTCATTGGGTATTGCGGACGGAGACATTAGACAGGCGTTGAAGGAGCGTTTCTTTTGTCGTTTGACAAAAGTACTTAACAGTCTTTTGTCCGGTGGCAATAAGGCGCGCGCCTTCAACGCTTGGGTGATGCCTCTGCTCACTTACTCCTTTGGCATACTAAAGTGGACTCAGACTGAGCTGGACGCCCTGGATACGAGGGTCCGTCAGCTACTCACTACACACCGCATGAGGCACCCACGCTCGTCAGTTATGAGACTGTACATCCCGCGTAAGTGTGGAGGCCGTGGCTATTTAAACGCCAAGGACCTCCATAACCGCGAGGTGTACAGTCTTAGGGAGTATTTCCTAAACAACGAGTGTGGGATTCATCGCGATGTAGTAGCAGTTGACAAAGGCCTCACCTCTCTCTCCTTAGCAAACGAGAACTGGCGCAGACCAAAGGTGCTTAGCACTGATGACCGCAGGGCTGTATGGAAGAGCAAGGAGCTACACGGGCGGTTCTACAAGGCCCTTACGGGGCCCGATGTAGATCTGCTCGCGTCGGTGAACTGGCTGCGCTTCGGGGATCTCTTCGGGGAAACCGAAGGTTTTGTCTGTGCAATTGCGGACGAAGTAATGATGACGAACAATTACCGGAGATATATCCTGAAGGACGGTACGGTCGACATTTGTCGGGCATGCCGCCGTCCCGGCGAGTCACTCAGGCATATAATCTCCGGTTGTTCTCATCTTGCTAACGGCGAGTACTTGCATAGACATAACCAAGTAGCCAGGATCATTCACCAGCAACTTGCTCTTCGATACGGTCTTGTGGGGTCTGAGGTGCCGTACTATAAGTACGCACCGATGCCAGTTCTCGAGAATGGTCGTGCCACGCTCTATTGGGATCGATCTATCATCACGGACAGGACTATTGTAGCCAATAAGCCTGATATCGTGTTGGTAGATCGATCCAAGCGCCAGGCAGTGCTCGTCGACATCACCATCCCACATGACGAGAACCTCGTGAAAGCCGAGAAGGACAAACTCAGCAAGTGCCTTGACTTGGCTCACGAGGTGACCGCCATGTGGGATGTTGACTCGACGATCATTGTCCCGATAGTCGTTTCGGCGAACGGTCTTATAGCGAAGAGTCTCGACAAACATCTTAAGAGACTCTCGCTAGATGGCTGGATCAAGGGTCAGATACAGAAGGCGGTACTCCTGGACACGGCGCGCATTGTCAGGAGGTTCCTCTCTCTGCAGCCCTAACCGCCGGTAGCCTGGGCCCTGCCCCGTTGCCGGCGGCACCCTAGGTTAGGTTTTTTTTATAATGTGTTTATATTTGTAATGTATTTTTTATATTTTACTTTTTATATAAATTTATTGTAAAAAATACCTATCCTAAGAAACAAGATTAAATGAGTGAATAATAATAATAATGATGACGGCTGACACATGATGTCACAAATGTAGGCTCCCGTGAATTTTTAATATTTTTTACATTTTTGGAATTGTTTATTGCGGATTTTGAGTTGTTTACAATGAAAACCTATTAAACACCATGGAAAACCATAAGGGAAGTGAAAAATGTGTAGTTTTCAATAGAAATCGTCCGCGATACAAGTTGACAACTATGTGTCAAGCAAAATAAACAAGACTTCCAAGAAAAAATACTGATGATCACAAGGAGCCAGGCAAGAAGAAACACAGCCGCGCACACACAGAACGCACGTCCAACACCCCCGCCCGTCTCGTCGTCCTCCTCGCCATCGTCGTCGGGTGATGAGTTCGCCACAGCGCCCGACACCAGCGAGTCGAGCGACGACGTGCGCGGGCCGCCGCCCCCGCCGCCGCGACCACCTGCGCGACGTGGACGGCCACCGCTGCCGGCATGCTTGGGGCCTACGGGGCAACCTGCTCCGACCACGGCTCCCGCTACCGGTGGTGTAGTGCGTCGCATGCGATGGGCGCAAGTAATGAACGAAAACTGCATGCGCGCCTACTACGGGGCTACAGAGGGGGGAATCAACCTGTCCGCGTACCGAGACAGGATGCTGCCTCTGTTTCTTGCATTTGATCCGACCATCGCCGTATCTGCGCAGCGGCTATCCGATCAAGTGCGTTTCATCCAGCGGCGCAAGCTGCTGGACGACGCGACACTTGATCGATTGCGCCTGGAAGTACTGGCCACTCGCGCGGCTTCCACGCCGGCTCGGGATACGTCTGCTACGTCACCGGTTCCGGCGCCAGCGCCCAACCTGGTGCCGGGGGTGCCGCTGACGGATCCCGAAGCCGATGGGGAAGACGGTGCGAGCAGCGTAAGTACCCAGGCCACTGAGCAGCTGAGGAGGGCTTTGGAGGAGGCGATTGTGCGATATCGATCCACACCTGAGTCTAGGCCGCGATTACCACGCTTGCCAATGCACAAACGTAACCTAGCGCTGATGGGAGCCCTGGACGCTTTGCTAGACCCGTACCTTCGGGCTAGCGAAGATTTAGCTGATACCCACTCGATCATGTACTGTGGGGCCATCGCGGCGTGCCGCGTTGCTCGTGTCAGATTCCCGGACACTAACCGAGCACCGCGGACCGCCGGGGGTGTTCCTGCCTGGCAAGTACGGATCGAGCGGCGTATCAGCTCGTTTAGGACTCTCATTGCCAAGCTAATCTGTTTTAGGGGGGGCAACAACCGCCCCCGTGTGATGCGCTACGTGACACAAGCCTTCGCGGGGACTGGCACCAGGCCCTGCGATTACATGGCATGTGTCACGGAGCGCATCGACTACCTAAAGCAGAAAGTTTATGCATGGGCAAGCCGTATTCGTCGCTACAGAGAGCGTGTGGATCGATTCCAGCAAAATCGCCTCTTCCAAAGTGACCAAAGGAAGGTATACCGAAAGTGGGAGGGAACCGATCAATGTGTGACCGACGGGCAACTGCCGGATCCTACTGCCATGATTAATTTCTGGCGTAGTATCTGGTCGGTTCCAGTCGAGCACACCGAGGGCGAATGGATGAATGTTGTCAGACGTGAGTGTGAGCCGATCGAAGACATGGGGGCTGTGATCATCAGCCCCGATGATGTGAGTTGTGCGGTCCGTACGGCCCAGAACTGGAAAAGTCCCGGGCCGGACGGATTGCACAACTTTTGGATCAAGTGGTTTCGATCCTCACACGCACGCCTGGCTACACAATTTCAAGACGCCCTCGAGCTTGGTTCCCTGCCATCTTTCATGACTACTGGTGCTACCTTCCTGCTCTATAAGTCCGGTAGTACCACGGAAGCGAAAAACTATAGACCCATCACGTGCTTGCCCACTTTATACAAGCTCCTTACGTCCATTCTGAGAACAAAAATTAACACGCACATTGTTGCGAATAACGTTTTGGCCTTTTCTCAGAATGGATGTAGGGTTGGGTCCCGTGGTACTAAGGAGCTCCTCCTCATTGACACGACCATTTGCCAACAAGTCCGGCGGAACAGGGGGTCTCTCTCAGCCGCCTGGATTGACTATAAGAAGGCCTATGATTCGGTGCCTCATTCATGGCTGGAGAGGATCTTAGAGCTGTATAAAATCGATACAGCGCTAAGATCCCTCTTAAGCGCGTGTATGAGGCAGTGGACCACAGTCCTTCGTCAACCAGGTGGCGGGGATGGCCCCCCTGGCCCGCAGGACTTGATAAGGATTGAGAGAGGTATTTTCCAGGGTGACAGTTTGAGTCCTCTGTGGTTCTGCCTAGCTCTGAATCCGCTCAGCACGCTGCTGAAGGATTCAGGACTAGGTTGCCGGCTTCGAAGAGGAGGTGAGGTCATTTCTCATCTGCTGTACATGGATGATCTTAAGCTGTATGCACCAAAACGCCAGGATCTGGTGGAACTACTGGAAGTAACAGAAACCTTCAGTAGTGCCATCAAAATGGAGTTTGGTGTAGACAAGTGTGCGGTCATGCATGTACAGCGGGGGAAAGTCGTAAATTCTGCGAACTTACAGCTTTCTGAGACAATGTCCCTCAGGTCTATCTCCGAAGTTGAAACCTACAAGTACCTTGGTATGTCACAGTCATTGGGTATTGCGGACGGAGACATTAGACAGGCGTTGAAGGAGCGTTTCTTTTGTCGTTTGACAAAAGCACTTAACAGTCTTTTGTCCGGTGGCAATAAGGCGCGCGCCTTCAACGCTTGGGTGATGCCTCTACTCACTTACTCCTTTGGCATACTAAGGTGGACTCAGACTGAGCTGGACGCCCTGGATACGAGGGTCCGTCAGCTGCTCACTACACATCGCATGAGGCACCCACGCTCGTCAGTTATGAGAATATACATCCCGCGTAAGTGTGGGGGCCGTGGCTTTTTAAACGCCAAGGACCTCCATAACCGCGAGGTGTGCAGTCTTAGGGAGTATTTCCTAAACAACGAGTGTGGGATTCATCGCGATGTAGTAGCAGTTGACAAAGGCCTCACCTCTCTCTCCTTAGCGAACGAGAACTGGCGCAGACCAAAGGTGCTTAGCACCGATGACCGCAGGGCTGTATGGAAGAGCAAGGAGCTACACGGGCGGTTCTACAAGGCCCTTACGGGGCCCGATGTAGATCTGCTCGCGTCGGTGAACTGGCTACGCTTCGGGGATCTCTTCGGGGAAACCGAAGGTTTTGTCTGTGCAATTGCGGACGAAGTAATGATGACGAACAATTACCGGAGATATATCCTGAAGGACGGTACGGTCGACATTTCAGTGCCTCCAGTGAAGAACGGAATAAGACGAGTTATTCCCTTTGGATTTTATTGCACCATTGGAATCAGCTTGTCAAACTACATAACATATCAAAAGGACGTATCTCTAGCTGTCTCCTAACCTAGTTTTTTCGATGAGCTAAAGGGTATAAGTCGAGGTTCAAAAAGGTATAAGTTACTCTTATTTTGCATTGCAGACGTTAACAAGGGAATAAATGATGTCGAGCCAAAATTACGCATGAACCCAAGGAAATATTTACACTTATATTTTTGAATTTGGACATAAACACATCTATGCCATGATTCTAACATGAGCATAAAGGAATAACTCGTTTAGTGCCACCGGACCAAGTAGCGCCATTTTGACATAAACACATTTATGTAATTTTTCTAACATGCTCATAAAGGAATAACTCGTTTAGTGCCACCGGACCAAGTAACGCCATAGGACAGTTTCGCTACCAATACCGTCTTGCTATTGGTCTATTTGCGTACCGCAGTTATTTCATTAATTAACCTTTGTAGTTTTAATAAAACCCCCCTCTCGATTTTAATTTTTTTTAAGTTATAAAAGCCTTAAACTCAATGGATGAAAGAAAGTGGCAACAGTTTTACCAGTGAGAAGAAATTGTAGTGGAAAAAAGTTTTCCACTACAATTTCCACATAGC
This sequence comes from Apotomis capreana, assembly GCA_947623375.1. NCBI lineage: Eukaryota > Metazoa > Arthropoda > Insecta > Lepidoptera > Tortricidae > Apotomis > Apotomis capreana. The sequence goes on along the minus strand of OX392517.1, from coordinate 10,369,756 downwards.
ATAATTATGTATATTTTGTACTATAGCTTTCACTTCTAGCTGTTTTTACATAGCACCTTTATGCATGTCACAGTCGCAAATGTGTATTATTTTAATTTTTTTGAGAAGAAAGAAAGTGTTATGTTGAAATTAAATCACATTATCATTTTTATAACGTTTATTTATGCGGGTACTTGCGTTAACTGGGTGTTAGTTTTTGATGAAAATGTGACTAATTCATTGAAACTGGGCTAAGTTTTACTTATTTACATGCAAACTTTAACCATGAATGAAGTTATTCAAATTAATTATCTTTAAAATATACTTATATTGCGTTGTATTTCTCCTGTATGTTTTAGTTATGAGGTGCCCAATAAAGAGAATGTACTCATGTATGGTATTGTATTGTACCTATATAATTATGCATTCAACATATTATTACTGACATTGTCATGTATATTTCAATATCCTATCGAATCAGTTACAGTTTCTACTTAACTTTAGTTTTCTGACATGACTCTTTCATCCACTATTGAATTGTGAATAAATATTTAACAAACTTTTAAATCTCACTGCATTATCTGAGTAACGTGAACAGGACAGGATGATACTTATGTTGTATTTTTAAACTCAAAAATATACAAGTGGTAAGAAAGTTGAAAATTTTGTAAATTAATCCATCGAGAAAAGTATGGTGTCTATTTACTTTATTATAATTAATTCATCAGTCTGGACTTTGTCAACGACTCGTTATTTTCATTCTATTCGTGAAGTGTTTTATTAAGAGGATAGTTTATAAAAGTGGGCTAAGCTTGACGAAAAAAACAATAACAAACGGAATAATAATGGAGGAGGTATTAACACGTTCTTTATTAAAAGTTTCTATTAATATTTACATATTGTATGTTAAAAAATATTTCAAGGAAGATTTAATTCACTTTCCGAGGACTTGAGCTGAAATTAGGTTTACATATACTTACATAACATACATAGTTTCAACTCAAGTCCTCGAAAATTTTAATACAATAAGCATGGACCTGATCTGATGATGGGGCCAGAGATGGTGGGCATAGGCAAAACTCTATAATAAAATAACGCAATCCTACTGAGTTTGGGCTTCTTAAATTCGTCTCGGTACTTGATGAATTCCAAAGAAAAATGTACGCTTTTAATTAAAAGGCATGGAAGATATGAAAATCTTCTTAGTATAACTTTAACAGACATTATCCGAAATTCCGTTACTGATATGTGTTGAGAAATCGGAGGATCTAAATAGAGCTGTTGCCATTCATTGACAGTGAGTGCAATGATATTTATGTTGATATTGATATATTTGATAATAGTAATAAACGAGAATTATTTATTTCATCAATGTTTTCTTATGATCATTCTATAACACAGCCACATTTGACTCCTTAGGTAGCCAATTTCAAACTTGATAAGTCGTGTAATATCTAAAGTACCATATTAAAAATTGGTATGAGTCGTTTCGTTTCGTTTATGCACGTCTTTCACATAGGTATAAGTCGTACTTTTTAGGGTTCCGTAGCCAAATGGCAAAAAACGGAACCCTTATAGATTCGTCATGTCTGTCTGTCTGTCTGTCTGTCTGTCCGTCTGTCCGTCCGTATGTCACAGCCATTTTTTTCCGAAACTATAAGAGCTATACTGTTGAAACTTGGTAGGTAGATGTATTCTGTGAACCGTATTAAGATTTTGATGCAAAAATAAAAAAATAATAATAAATATTGGGGGCTCCCCATACTTAGAACTGAAACTCAAAATTTTTTTTTTCATCAAACACATACGTGTGGGGTATCTATGGATAGGTCTTCAAAAATGATATCGAGGTTTCTAAAACATTTTTTTTCTAAACCGAATAGTTTGCGTGACAGACGCTTCCAAAGTAGAAAAAAGTTGGTCCCCCCCCCTCTAACTTCTAAAATAAGAAAATGAAAAATCTAAAAAAAACATATTATGTACATTACTATAAAAACTACCAACGAAAATTGTTTTGAACGAGATCTAGTAAGTAGTTTTTTTTTAATACCTAACTTTGCAAGTTTGCACCTAATTTATATGGGGCGCTATACATACCAGGTGCAAACTTAACTTAAACACTTAGGGATGGAAAGTGTTTGTACGGAACCCTCGGTGCGCGAGTCCGACTCGCACTTGGCCGGTTTTTTTCGTTTATGCACGTCGTTCACAATGGTATAAGTCGTGTTCATCTTTTATGCACGTCGTTCATAAGGGCATAAGTCGTTTAATTGCTAAAAAATCGCTAAAATTGGTCCATATAAATTGAGTTATGTCCTTAAATATTCGTGAACAAAAGGCATAACTACAAAAAAACCTGAAAAAAACATATTTACAGGGCCAAATTATTAGTTCTTTATTCATAAAACGAATGCCCAACACCATAGCTTGTATGAAAATGCTTAAAAAGTGAAAGTTCTAAATATCTTCTATTAAAAAATCGTTTTTTGTCTCTCCTGAAAAGTGCCGTTTTTGAGTTATTCCCTTATTCACTGGAGGCACTGATTTGTCGGGCATGCCGCCGTCCCGGCGAGTCACTCAGGCATATAATCTCCGGTTGTTCTCATCTTGCTAACGGCGAGTACTTGCACAGACATAACCAAGTAGCCAGGATCATTCACCAGCAACTTGCTCTTCGATACGGTCTTGTGGGGTCTGAGGTGCCGTACTATAAGTACGCACCGATGCCAGTTCTCGAAAATGGTCGTGCCACGCTCTATTGGGATCGATCTATCATCACGGACAGGACTATTGTAGCCAATAAGCCTGATATCGTGTTGGTAGATCGATCTAAGCGCCAGGCAGTGCTCGTCGACTACACCATCCCGCATGACGAGAACCTCGTGAAGGCCGAGAAGGACAAACTCAGCAAGTACCTTGACTTGGCTCACGAGGTGACCGTCATGTGGGATGTTGACTCGACGATCATTGTCCCGATAGTCGTTTCGGCGAACGGTCTTATAGCGAAGAGTCTCGACAAACATCTTAAGAGACTCTCGCTAGATGGCTGGATCAAGGGCCAGATACAGAAGGCGGTACTCCTGGACACGGCGCGCATTGTCAGGAGGTTCCTCTCTCTGCAGCCCTAACCACCGGTAGCCTGGGCCCTGCCCCGCTGCCGGCGGCACCCTAGGTTAGGTTTTTTATAATGTGTTTATATATTTTGTAATTTCTTTATTGTATTTTACTTTTGATATAACTTTATTGTAAAAAACCTAACTTAAGATTTTAAATGAATAAAGGAGATAATAATAATAAAAACATTTATTCGTAGTAACAGTACTCCTACACATTACACAACTTCTGCCAAACTGTAAAACAGTTTGTTGGCAGAAATAAGCTCCCTTTCTTTACATTACTGTTTTCAGCTTACAAACTATTTAGGTAAGTATTCCATACCTATAGGTATTTAAAGGTAATTAACTACATTTGTAAACACAACATATATTTATATATGTAAGTATACAAACACACATACATCCTATGCTTACAAATGTAGTTACAGCAAGCATTTTATATCTAAATATTCTAATTTTTAGCTTAAATTTACATTTAAATTTATTTTGTTTTCATATTGCTTCAACATATGCTTTTTTAGCTTTGATTTAAATACATTTTTGCTCGTACTTTTTCTGATAGTTAGTGGTATATTGTTGTATATTTTAGGGACAAGATAAGGTCTGGATCTCTTTCCATAATAATTGACCATTCTAGGTAAAATCAATATTTCCTTAGCCACCTTTCTACGCAAACGTGGGTTAGTCACAGGGACTTTAAACTCACACGTGTCAAACTGTTCCAACGCTATCTGAAACGATACCCTCTCATCGACCGGCAGTATATTACACTTAAGGAATAACTTGCTATAATCCCCCCTACAAAGTTGCTTTGCTTTTCCATCTACGAGAGCTTTCATAAACCTAATCTGCAGGTGTTTAATTTTATCAAGATAGGTTTTAAACGTTCTGCCGTACGTGCTCAGTCCATAAGAGAGTATTGAATCAGTGAGTGCATAGTAAACTGTATATAAGAGCGCTCTATTTGCGAAAAACTTAATGTGGTGAAACTTTACAAGCACCGCGCGGAGCTTTTCACACACTAAATCCACATGGGCACTCCACTTGAAGCGAGAGTCTATCATTAGTCCCAGGTACTTGTATCTTTCCACCACCTCAAGTTCTTCACAGTGACAGGAGGACTGGATACCGCTATGTAGACAGTCATAGTTGTGGCCTACAATCTTTGGTGCTGTTGTTATACACTTATTGTAGGGCGAGTAAATGTGCATACATTTGGTTTTCACAATATTAATTATGATACCATTATCATGTGCCCACATAATGATATTGTTAAGGTCCTCCTGAATACAGCATTCTATATTATTTATGTCTCTGCCAGAATAAACTAGACAGGTGTCGTCTGCGTACATATAAGTCCTACAGTGCTTAACTACATTACTCATACTATTTACATGCATGATGTATCCCACGGGTCCGTACACGGAGCCAGTGGGCACCCCGCAGGTCACCTGCGCGGCACCACCCGTAACGCCGCAAACAGCAGTCCTCAGCGTCCGGTCAGATAAATAGGCACGCAGCCACTTGTTGACCGGGCCGCTGACACCACACTCGTCCATGGCACACAGCAGCTGGTGGTGGTCCAGCGTATCAAAAGCTTTTTTGAAATCTATGAAGACCACCACCACCTGCTGCTTGTCGTTAAGACTGCCGCATACGTCATCTGTAAACCGCGCAAGTGCAAAACGAACAAAGGCAAACGAACGAACGAAGTCTTTCGTATGGGGAAAGAACAATCTCGAGAATATTTCCCGATTCGTATGGGGAAGGAACGTTCTCGAGAATATTTCCCGATTCGTATGGGGAAGGAACGTTCTCGAGAATATTTCCCGATTCGTATGGGGAAGGAACGTTCTCGAGAATATTTCCCGATTCGTATGGGGAACGAACGTTCTCGACAACTTTTCCCGATTCGTATGGGGAACGAACGTTCTCGACAACATTTCCCGATTCGTATGGGGAAAGAACAATCTCGAGAATATTTCCTGATTCGTATGGGGAATAACGTTCTCGACAACATTTCCCGATTCGTATGGGGAAAGAACAATCTCGAGAATATTTCACGATTCGTATGGGGAAAGAACGTTCTCGACAACATTTCCCGATTCGTATGGCGAAAGAACGTTATCGGGAACGGCACATTTCTAGACTAGCGATGCGATCGAAATAGTTGTAAGCCGTGTTGTCGGGTAAAACCCGGGAACGAGTTCGAGACCGAAGTTATTGATTTTTTACTTAGTGGTCGGCCTTGGCATCAGGTAATATATTTCTAAAGTAGATAGATAAAAAAAATACATAAAAAAACATGTTCTTCGTTTCGCTGTTGGCAGAGCGGTTGAAATTATCGGAAGGCTGCATATGCATAACCGCTTAATATACGGCTCGTCTACTACTTTATAGTTATAACGGCTGGGTCTTAGGGTGCGTCTCCACTCTAGCGGAGCGGAGACGTGCGGAATCGATCAAATATTATATATAATACATACATACTTTCAGTGCAGATAAAAGTGCAAGCCTTCAAAGAAAAACCGGCCAAGAGCATGTCGGGCCACGCTCAGTGTAGGGTTCCGTATTTGCTCATCCTTCACAAGAGATGGTCAGACGGAAAGACGGAAAAAGGTCGTAAACGACAAAGTAACTGTAATTACTTATTACCTTCTGGAAGTCCACTTACGTCCTTTTAAAGAACATTATGAACTTTTGCAATAACTCAAAAACGGATGGACCGATTTTGCTCAATATAGTTTATTTATTTATTTATTTATTGATACAAAATCCACAGCACAAGTTACAATATTTTTTTTAACAGATACATATTTGTTTAACATTGGCCAATTACGGATTTACATTATACAGACTTATCACTGAAAAAAAAGTTATCATTGAAAGTACTTATAACGCCTAATTTTCATGAATTTTCCCATATTTTTTTGACCCGTGGTTGAAAAGTTAGAGGGGGGGGGGGAGACACTATTTTTTTTTATTTTCGGATCGAATATTTACAAAACTACTGACTTTATCAAAAAGTAATGTTTAAAGATCCCTATTATTTTTAAAAGAACTATTTAACGACACCCCACACACTAGGGTTGAAACGCAAAAAAAAATTCACACCCCCCTTTAGGTGTACGAGAGGTACCCGAATAAAATATATTTTTTTGTTTTTATTTTACCGTTTTGTCGGCGTGATACATACACATACTCATACCAAATTTCAGCTTTCTAGTACTAATGATCACGAAGCTAAGCCGCGGACGGACGGACAGACGGACATGGCGAAACTACCCTAAAAAGACAAAAAGAACTCGACGCTAAGCGCGACGAGTTGAAGACCCGACCACCTGTGCATATCAATTATAATTCCGTCGGAGGGGTGCTGACTTGCAGCATTTGTGGCCGTACATTTGCAGCAAAAATTGGCTATGTCAGTCACCTGAGTGCACACGAACGACGCTCCGACTAGCTAGTGTGTCTAGTCGCCGTGGCCGAAATCGGCTAGGATTGGATGATGACATGCATAATTTATCAACATTGCACCCGTGCGAATCCGGGGCGGGTCGATAGCAATATTATAAAGTATTAAAAGTTAAATGTAATTGAAGAATGGAAGATACTTTTACTAAGACTCAGTGAAATTCTACATTTGGGAAGTCCTTAAATCAAAAAGAAAACCATTCAAATGCGTAAAGGTGACTTATGATACACTTCTTTGGCATGGACGAAGTTGCCAGTATTTTATAATGATCAAGTGTTGAATTATTTGCCTATAGTTAGGAGATGGGAATCAAATTGGTCTGTATTCTCCTGAGCGTCAACTAATAGGTGTGTAATTCTGATATCCAATTTAGATAACAAACCTAACTTTAATCGAAAAACAAATTTGACTTTAATCTTGTGACCGCCACACGCGTCGTACCAAGTGTCAAGGGCAAACATTAAAGTTTGATTCGACCAACTTCGATTAAGGTTTATTCTTAGGATTAATGCTAATTTTAAATGGTTTTTAGGGTTCCGTACCCAAAGGGTAAAAACGGGACCCTATTACTGAGACTTCGCTGTCCGTCCGTCCGTCCGTCTGTCACCAGGCTGTATCTCAAGAACGGTGATAGTTAGACAGTTGAAATTTTAACAGATGATGTATTGCTATTGCCGCTATAACAACAAATACTAAAAATAAAATAAAATAAAAATTTAAGGGGGGCTCCCATACAACAAACTTGTTATAGATTATGGTACGAAACCCTTCATGCGCGAGTCGGACTCGCACTAGCCCATTTTTTTGCCTTAGCCTCTAAGTAAGTTTAATTTTACTTCAGTTAAATCTAGCCTAAGTCAGTTACGATTTACGTACTTACAAAATTTCATGAAAATCGGTTGAGAAATGCGACTGGTAGGTGAGAACAACCGGAAATCTGGACAACTAGACATCCAAACATGTTAACATATGGCCAAGCTGAAATGGAGACGCTTCGCTAGCTCGGTCAATAAGTATAATACTTATGTAAATACATAGAATACATTCTAAACCCAGGGACAAAATGATCCTTGCTTCTCACACAAATACTTGCCCTGGTGGGAATTAATACCCACGGTCACAAAGCATCGCTTTAGCGACCACTCATATGTGAATTTCATTAAAACAACAAAATTTTAATTTAGTAGGTACTTTACCGCATTCACCTTTGGCTGAACCCATTGCACTAAAAGAAGACTAATTAGTCAGATAAAATTAAACTTTGCATACATTTCAGGTTCAAAGAACTGCTAGTAAACCACGCAAGTCATATAACAGCACTCCGCGGTATAGGTATAGGTCCTAGTACTCTCTTGGTGTTCATTTAACTAAACATAACGTACCCTGAAGTCTAGTTTATAAACGAGTTCTCTCCACACCTCTACCAAGCTAGAAAACTTTAAATACCTGGAGTGGAAATACAGTAGCCAAGTTAAACAGAACGCATAGCATTTACGTTTCATACCCAAAGATCGCGAACTATTTACTCAGAAAAAACGGCGCGTTTTGTGAAGCATCACCCGTCATTCTCTCACAGCACTGTACAGAAAGAGATAGATAAATATCTCGCGCGAGAAAGAGTCACGTGTCACAGTTGTGCTAGAGGTGCTCGTGATGATGAAATAATGAAATAGGTTTATGTGTTGCATTATCTATTATTAAATGTCCGTTTGAGTAAAAAAATAAAATTTAATAATGAACTTTATTCTGCAAGTAGGCCACAAGGGCAGTTTAACATCTCTGAGTCTACCGGCATTTCATAAGAGGAGACCACTGTTGAGAAGAAACGCCGAAAGAAACTTAACAGTCACTCATTTTCTCAGAAAAAATACTTAACTATCACAGTAATATGAACTTAATGTAATTTGAACCTATCTTAAGAATTTTGACGTATATACGTAGTCCTCAAAGAAACGTTTTGTAAAGCTGTCCGTTTAGCACAACAGCTATGCTTTGCAGCATAGCGTCACCCGTCACTCTTTCACAGTACTGTACAGAAAGAGATAGATAAATATCTCGCGCGAGAGTCACGTGTCACAGTTGTGCTAGAGGTGCTCGTGATGATGTCCTCCTTGACGTATCTGTCAACGGCGACGCCCTGTCAACTGTCTCTGTCGTGTACGCGCACGTGGCTCTAGAATCCCAGCTTGTTCACGAAACAAAGCGTGTCAGTCCCAAATCACGCCAAGGGCCCCCAAGGACCCGCAGATTGAAATAACACCAAAAAAAAAAAATCACAAGTGGGACACTATCAGGGTTTTTGACATCATGACCTGTGACGATTGGACACTCCTCAATCCTATAGTGATTTTACGTTTAAGAATAGACTACTACGTCCGTTTTATTTTATTTTATTGCAGTCTTGAAAATGTATATTATAACCATATTTCTATTGAGCTAACTATTCCTGTATCAAAATTAGTTAAAATCGGAGCAAATACAGCTCCTGTACCGTGCTGTTAATTTTTTTCCTGAAATAATGACTTCCCTCTTAATATACTACCGTCTTACGTAAACGGACGTAAAAGGTCGTATCTGTATACGGATGTCATAGTAAGATACGTCCTTTTGCCGTAGCATAGCAATATAAGTCTATAGTACACACACATTTATATGCCTAGACAGACATCCATATGTTATACAACAGATTGTCTGCCTTTGGCATTTCACCAATTAAGTTTTAATATTTTATTATTGGTCGATTCACTTATCCAAAACAGATTAGGCGAGGTTAATGTCAAGGCTGTTGATATTCTGCTCGAGAATATTAGCATAACATACATATTTGCCTACTCAACCTACTGTTCTGGGAGCGCCTTATTTTTGTTAGGGACGCAGTTCTAACCCAACCTAACCAACTGTTGTGGGAGCGCCTTATTTTTGTTAGGGACGCAGTTCTAACCTAACCTAACCTACTGTTCTGGGAGCGCCTTATTTTTGGGGACGCAGTTCTAACCTAACCTAACCTACTGTTCTGGGAGCGCCTTATTTTTGGGGACGCAGTTCTAACCTAACCTAACCTAGTGTTCCGGGAGCGACTTATTTTTGTAAGGGACGCAGTTCTAACCTAACCTAACCTACTGTTCTGGGAGCGACTTATTTTTGTTAGGGACGCAGTTCTAACCTAACCTACTGTTCTGGGAGCGCCTTATTTTTGTCTGGGACGCAGTTCTAACCTAACCTAACCTACTGTTCTGGGAGCGCCTTATTTTTGTCAGGGACGCAGTTCTAACCTAACCTAACCTACTGTTCTGGGAGCGCCTTATTTTTGTTAGGGACGCAGTTCTAACCTAACCTACTGTTCTGGGAGCGCCTTATTTTTGTTAGGGACGCAGTTCTAACCTAACCTAACCTACTGTTCTGGGAGCGCCTTATTTTTGTTAGGGACGCAGTTCTAACCTAACCTAACCTACTGTTCTGGGAGCGACTTATTTTTGTTAGGGACGCAGTTCTAACCTAACCTACTGTTCTGGGAGCGCCTTATTTTTGTCTGGGACGCAGTTCTAACCTAACCTAACCTACTGTTCTGGGAGCGCCTTATTTTTGTCAGGGACGCAGTTCTAACCTAACCTAACCTACTGTTCTGGGAGCGCCTTATTTTTGTTAGGGACGCAGTTCTAACCTAACCTACTGTTCTGGGAGCGCCTTATTTTTGTTAGGGACGCAGTTCTAACCTAACCTAACCTACTGTTCTGGGAGCGCCTTATTTTTGTTAGGGACGCAGTTCTAACCTAACCTAACCTACTGTTCTGGGAGCGCCTTATTTTTGTTGGGGACGTAGTTCTAACCTAACCTAAACTATTGTTCTGGGAGCGACTTATACTTTCTCTTGCTCGCTTCAGCGTATGGGTTTTTAGGAGGTTTTATGTTAGGCTAAAGAATAATTATACCTAACAATATTATACTTTTAGCCTTTTAGTCATAAAAAAAATATACTAAACAATTTTAGGTCAAACATGTTTTAGGACAAAAAATGTGTATGCAAAAAAATCTTTATGCTTAAGAATAAGTATACCATTAAATGTTAGACCAAACATTTTCGGCCAAACAATTTTAGAACATAAAATTTTAGACCAAGCGAAGGGCACCCCATAGTAAGATACGTCCTTTTGCCGTAGCATAGCAATATAAGTCTATAGTACACACACATTTATATGCCTAGACAGACATCCATATGTTATACAACAGATTGTCTGCCTTTGGCATTTCACCAATTAAGTTTTAATATTTTATTATTGGTCGATTCACTTATCCAAAACAGATTAGGCGAGGTTAATGTCAAGGCTGTTGATATTCTGCTCGAGAATATTAGCATAACATACATATTTGCCTACTTATGCTTATACCACAGGGTTTATGACCGGTTTAATATGTATCTTTGATTTGATAATAAAATTTTAATTTAAGCGGATACATTAGAACACTAAATAAGTAAACAAAATCTGAGTGTTTTTTTTTAGTTTACTTCACGTGTATTGTAAAATCTAGCGCCATAGATTATACATAAATTAGTACCGTAAGAAATGTTTCACGCAGATGTAGAATTCATGAACAACAATCATATTAGTATTACCTTAATGTAATTATGTATTATGGTCACGTCACTAATAAATGTATTTCTTTCTTTTATTATAAAATGTGAAAACGGTTTTCGATGAGTAAGGTTATATGAGCAAGGATACATACGCATTGCCCAGTACTTTAGCAGTTCTAACCTAACCTAACCTACTGTTCTGGGAGCGCCTTATTTTTGTTGGGGACGTAGTTCTAACCTAACCTAAACTATTGTTCTGGGAGCGACTTATACTTTCTCTTGCTCGCTTCAGCATATGGGTTTTTAGGAGGTTTTATGTTAGGCTAAAGAATAATTATACCTAACAATATTATACTTTTAGCCTTTTAGTCATAAAAAAAATATACTAAACAATTTTAGGTCAAACATGTTTTAGGACAAAAAATGTGTATGCAAAAAAATCTTTATGCTAAAGAATAAGTATACCATTAAATGTTAGACCAAACATTTTCGGCCAAACAATTTTAGAACATAAAATTTTAGACCAAGCGAAGGGCACCCCATAGTAAGATACGTCCTTTTGCCGTAGCATAGCAATATAAGTCTATAGTACACACACATTTATATGCCTAGACAGACATCCATATGTTATACAACAGATTGTCTGCCTTTGGCATTTCACCAATTAAGTTTTAATATTTTATTATTGGTCGATTCACTTATCCAAAACAGATTAGGCGAGGTTAATGTCAAGGCTGTTGATATTCTGCTCGAGAATATTAGCATAACATACATATTTGCCTACTTATGCTTATACCACAGGGTTTATGACCGGTTTAATATGTATCTTTGATTTGATAATAAAATTTTAATTTAAGCGGATACATTAGAACACTAAATAAGTAAACAAAATCTGAGTGTTTTTTTTAGTTTACTTCACGTGTATTGTAAAATCTAGTGCCATAGATTATACGTAAATTAGTACCGTAAGAAATGTTTCACGCAGATGTAGAATTCATGAACAACAATCATATTAGTATTACCTTAATGTAATTATGTATTATGGTCACGTCACTAATAAATGTATTTCTTTCTTTTATTATAAAATGTGAAAACGGTTTTCGATGAGTAAGGTTATATGAGCAAGGATACATACGCATTGCCCAGTACTTTAGCATAAATTTATTTGATTAAAATGGCTGTCATCTCTGGATATTAAGAGAAAAGTTACACGTCAAATGGTAACAAGTCTTCATCTCTCACTAAAAGTGAACAAGTAAAGTGCCCTCTCACCTCATTTTGGATTCCTTTTTTGAGGCTAAATTCACTTCGTTATGTTCTAGAATAAACAATGGGACCCAATGGGTAGAACCAAGTGAAGAAAGAAATCATTTGTGAATTCATTTCTGCTCAAATAGTTAGTACGTCATTTTAGCTCCACGAACCGTGGCTCCGACATATCTTTTTTATTTTCTCGCAGTCGAAGTGAGAAGCAGAGCGTTTACACATGGCTAAAAAGGCATTATGACACTCAGATATATTTATCCTTGCTCATTTCATTCGCTTGTCCAAATAATCACTTCGTCTCGTAATGGCTTATCTCCTTTTTGCCCCTTGTTTAGCCCCTTGTCAAACAATATACTTAAATACTACTAATATTATTAAAAGCGCGTGGCGTGTAGGCTTTTTAATGTCCAGTAGAAATTCCTTGCTTTGTGGATTCTAGACATTCGAGAGAGAGAGTATGCGACATACGATTCTCATGAAAATCTGATTTGAAGATATTATTGCTCTTAAACATGCGAATAATATTTATGTACTAACTAGCGACCCGCCCCGGCTTCGCACGGGTGCAATGCTGATAAATTATGCATGTATTATACATGTAAACCTTCCTCTTGAATCAATCTATCTTTTAAAAAAACTGCATCAAAATCCGTTGCTTAGTTTTAAAGATATACAAAGGGACATAGGGACAGAGAAAGCGACTTTGTTTTATACTATGTAGTGAAGTCAACTTCTAGTCATTAATCTTAGCACATTTCAAACATCTTTATAATGCGAGCTCTTTACGTAGGTATTACACGAACACACTCACCTCTAAATGACATCTGAGATATATAATTATGGGGTTATCTAACTCGATATGTGCCTAGTTATTAAGTATATTTGAAAGATATTGTCATAACAATAACAGTTATAAATAACCCTCCTCAAACATTACATATTTTTCGAACTGTTTCATTTCACATATGAGACAAACCCAAAACATTGAACCCTAACAACCTCACGCAGTTTATTGTTCGCCAGTTCGTGAAATAGACCTGCCATTTTAGTATTTAACAAGTGAAGATTTATTTTTAAACGAAACCGAGAAAAATATTTTCTCATATGATAGATTTTTTTCTTAGTTCGTTCACTGTAGAAAAATACACGTGAGGTATTCCCTCGCCCAACGTGATAATATGTCGTGATTTTTTCGTGACCCCCTATTGAACCTCGCGTGAACTGTGCACAATTCGTAGCCGACCGCAGACAGACAATGAAGTACAACAAATGAAGTAGTTTAGAAAACATAATTATTAATAGGTATTCGGCATTAAACCTTCAATACCTCTCACCTTTCTGAAGTTTAACCTCTGATTTAAATTAGTTTTCTTTCTATAGAAGTTTAAAGATTTCCCGATACTCATAAGAAGTGGAACCGAACGAGCAAATTGAAAATGACCGCAGAGCTTTTCAGAATCCCGTAGCTTTGTCAAAGTTTCCGTTAAGCTATCAAAGAGTCCCGCTATACTTTGCTTTAACCTAGTAATTACAACCGCCTGGGAAAACTTCGGACGTCTTAACTTTAAAATTAAAAAGTGCATCTAGATTGAGATATATGTGTGTAGGTATTAAAGGATTACCCTTGTTTTATAGATAAACGTTTCGTCGAATTTTCATTTCATCGAAAGCGTTTTTTGAAACCATTAAATATTTTGGGATGTTTTAATACAAGCCTAACCTAACCGAATCTTTGATTTGATACTTTAAAAATTTCAAAAATTGGGCTAGTGCGAGTCCGACTCGCGCATGAAGGGTTCCGTACCATAATCTATAACAAGTTTGTTGTATGGGAGCGCGCCTTAAATGTTTATTTTATTTTATTTTTAGTATTTGTTGTTATAGCGGCAATAGAAATACATCATCTGTGAAAATTTCAACTGTCTAGCTATCACCGTCCCTGAGATACAGCAGACGGACGGACGGTCTATAACAAGTTTGTTGTATGGGAGTGGGAGCCCCCCTTAAATATTTATTTTATTTTATTTTTAACCGACTTCAAAAAAAGGAGGGGGTTCTCAGTTCGGTTGTATGTTTTTTTTTTTTTTTTAATGTATGTTACCTCAACTCCGTCATTTATGAGTCGATTTGGAAAATTCTTTTTAGGTTCATGAACAGACATCTCAAGGTTGGTCCCATAAAATTTTGGTGAAGATCGGATGACGAGATCCATGACGAATCGAAGGAATTCCTGAAATTTTATAGGCACTTATAATATTTTTCATATATTTTATAAAACTATTTAAGTATTTGCATATGGTAGTCATCATCTACCAATGCTGAGCTGATGATGGAAGGTACAACTCCTCAACGGTTAGGAGTTAGGAGATAATTCAAACGAGATGCATGCCTTCAAGACCTCCCTGATCACCCTGCCATAAGTGTTTTTATGAATCACTAAAAAGCAAAAAAGAAACCGACTTCAGTAAAACTAAAAAGCCAAAAATAACCCGTTCAAGTACAGATTACATTTGACTCACCCTTTGAAGTCGGGGCCAAACCTCACGTAAACTATAAAATATAAATATAATAACTGAGTGGTTTGGGATCGATTTCAAAGGGTGAGTCAAATGTAATCTGTACTTGAACGGGTTATTTTTGGCTTTTTAGTTTTACTGAAGTCGGTTCTATTTTTTGTTAAATTTTTTTTTAGTATTTGTTGTTATAGCGGCAATAGAAATACATCATCTGTGAAAATTTCAACTGTCTAGCTATCACCGTTCTTGAGATACAGCCAGGTGACAGACGGACGGACGGATGGACGGACAGCGAAGTCTCAGTAATAGGGTCCCGTTTTTAGGGTTCCGTAGTCAACTAGGAACCCTTATAGTTTCGCCATGTCCGTCTGTCCGTCCGTCCGTCCGTCCGTCCGCGGCTTAGCTCCGTGATCATTAGTACTAGAAAGCTGAAATTTGGTATGAGTATGTGTATGTATAACGCCGACAGAACGGTAAAATAAAATTAATGAAAAAATATTTTTTCGGGTACCTCTCGAACACCTAAAGTGGGGGTGAATTTTTTTTTTCTTTTCAACACTGGTGTTTGGGGTGTCGTTGAATAGGTCTTGTAAAAATAATAGGGGTCTTCAAACATTATTTTTTGATAAAGTCAGCAGTTTTGGAAATATTCGCTCCAAAAACAAAAAAAAATAGTGTCCCCCCCCTCTAACTTTTCAACCACGGGTCAAAAAAAATCTGAAAAATTCATGTTAATGAGGCTTTATAAGTACTTTCAATGAAAACTATATTGAACAAAATCGGTCGAGCCGTTTTTGAGTTATCGCCAAATTTCATATTTTTTCTAAGGTCGTAAGTTGACTTCCAGAAGGTATTAAGTGATTACAGTTTCTAGGGCGTTTACGACTTTTTTATAGAGCTTAAAATCTTTCTTAGCGTAAACCTCGGGCTTAAAACAGCAGTTTATTGTGAAGGATGAGCAACTACGGAACCCTACACTGAGCGTGGCCCGACATGCTCTTGGCCGGTTTTTACGCTTTGGGTACGGAACCTTAAAAAATGTAGGTAATGGTTTCAGAGGAAAAATTTGTCTATGAAAATGAAAGTTCTATTAAATGAAGCATTCGGTAGTTTTTCTATAAGTAAAAGAAGAAGTACATTGGACAGTAATTTGCAATGTTATCCCATTTAGCTATAAATTGAGTTAAGTAGAGTACGCCCGACAATTAGGATGTTCCAAAAAAAAAATGACATAAAAAAATCCGTGGGCCTAAGATTTTTTTTAGGGACCGTAGGAGGTAGCTTATGAGCCCTCCTATCCCCCATTTTAATTTGGCAAACAATGTACCAAACATCCTGTATTTTTATGCTACTATATTCTCATCTGCGGGGCGAGCATTGTTAGCTTATCGCGCGACTCAGCGGCACCTGTCTTGCTCGCACGGTATTGAAAAGATAGTGCCACAGTTATGCTAGACGTCCTGATGTCTACATTTGAAATAAGTTTCTGTCAAAAATGACATTTTAGTGGCAAGCTTGTATAGCCGACTGTACTTTTCTTTGGATATCCATCAAATGCTCACTGAGACGATTCTAAAGAGCCCAAGCTCGGTAGGATTGCTTTTTCTATTATAGAGTTCCTATGTCCACCTTCCGGCTCCATCATCAGATCAGCCCCATGGTACCATATTATTGTATTGTCATCAAAGTTAAGTAAGTATGCAAAATTTCAGCTCAATCGGTTGACGATATCTGCTTCAAAATTGAGTTGCAAGATTTCACCCGAACAAACATACCTACTTTAAACATACAATGCAAGTTAAATAAAAGCTTTAAAATATAAAAATAATTAAATATGCTATTAAGAGTCTTGCTATTACCTATTTGGTAGATTAGGATATGATATGGCGTAGAAACTGTATGACAGCAGCAAATACCGGTATGAATGAATGATTGAAAGAATCCGAATCAAGTTTCGTATGTACATCTAATTAAATTCAATTCCGTCATATGCGGTCAAATGGCGTCAAAGGTACACAGCAAACTTGTTATCCACGTGTAAATAAATGGATTGGTTAGAGTATTAAGAATGGGTTTGTTGGTCAAGCAATTTGGCCTTCAGAAGTCAACCGGTAAGAATTTGCGTCAGCACATATTTTTATTATTTATATACAAGTAAGTTTTTATTGAGACAAAAAAACGGTATCCAAAGTTGAGTTCAGGAGAAAAATATTTCGTGACGTCCAAAACCAAATACTTATCCTATTGGTATTAGAGTATCTATCTGTGCGTAGTCATCCTCAAGGTTGCCTATTTCTAATTCAGTCTTACATGTAGGCCTCTTCCCCCTTTCTCGAGTCCCTGTTTGGACTTCTCTTGACAGGCCGAATCCCGATTTTCTTGTAGTTTATCGGCAATACCTTCAAATACTACAGGAATGTTTTCATTTCCTATAGTCAGTCCTGGACTGCAAACATTCATCTAAACATCTGCATGCATTTCGGCTAGCTGCTAAATTACTGATCATTATGGAATCTGCTCATGCATACCGGGTGGCATCGACAAGGTAAACACTTTCATCTACTTGAGAGCTCAAATTAACAGTGATGGTAGCAGTGTTCAAGAGATCAAAGCGCCGCATTTCCAAGGCTAAAGACGCAATTACACGCCTTAAACTCGCCTGAAAGAATCGCACCATAGGTTTCCAGACTTGAACTCGTTTAGTGAGAGCCCTGATCTTTCCCATTTTCACGTATGGATTGGAAAGATGGATAGATAGCCCGAGAGCGACAAAGTTAAGATGCATTCGAGATGTGGTGCTGGAGGCAATTGCTCAGGATACCCTGGACGGCCAAACGCACTAATGTGTCTATTCTTTCACAACTAAACAATGAAACACGGCTGTCCGCCATCTGTTTGCACCGCGTACATGTGTGTCATACTTTGGCCACATAATGCGAAGAAGACAAGAGCTGTGAGCCTTGAAAAACTGGTCGTGGTTGAAGGCAAGAGAGCCCGAAGCCGTTCACCAACCAGATGGTCTGACCAATTCAAAGAAGCCAGGCGGTGAGGGCAACGATGAACCGGGACCGATGGAGACAGATCATTAAGACAAAGCTAGCCCACTGGCGATTTGTTTGATTAAAATGCTCACGTAGCTAAGCCAGCTAAATAGCTCACGATCCTCAGTAACGAGGGACCAATTGAAAAGAGAGAGATTGAGTCTGTGGCTACTTCTTACTACTTGGCCACTTTCTATCCAGAGGCTAACACGCTCAGCATCAGTACAGTCTGGTCAGATTGACGAGAATGTTTGTGCAACCCTCTTCGACTGACGATCAGGACTGGTGAAAATGAATGAATGACAGTAAACCGAATGAATGACTGAACTGACGCCAGAATGACCGTGTAAAGCTCTGGTTTCCTAGGATAGCGATGCCATGCATTCCTTAGCGCCATATTGACTATCTGGGTGGATCAACTTTTTCTTGCTGTTATTATGTCCGTGACCCAGGGGATAGTAGTGATTAAATGTCTAAGAGAAGTGTTGATAATTCATATTACTGGTATTGCCAGGAGATAGTCTACATAAGAAGGGGCTTATTACTGCTTTAATTATAAAGCTTTTGCTAAATATAATCACGGAAAATCGTAGTTTTAAAAAGTGACCCAGGGGCATCACCATGGTAACAAGTGGCAGAAAATAGTTGATTGACCCATCTAGGCACATTGCGTACGCTGACAGAATGTGATTCGAGTTTCATACCTGTCTCGCTCGTTCTTACGCGATCCAGATAAAAACCTCTCGATTTCACCCAACCCCGAATCCCAATCTGGGAGCTCACGGACCGTACACAGATATTTTGACAGAGTCATCATCATCATCATCACCATATCAGCCGATAGACGTCCCCTGCTGGACAAAGGCCTCTCCCAAAGTTCTCCACAACGGTCGATCTTGCGCCGCCCTCATCCAATTTCTACCCGCGATCTTAACCAGGTCATCGGTCCACCTTGTTGGAGGTCTCTCAACGCTGCGTCTTCCGGTCCGCGGTCGCCACTCAAGAACCTTTCTGCCCCAACGGCCATCGATTCTACGAGCAATGTGCCCCGCCCACTGCCACTTAAGTTTGGCGACTGTCTGAGCTATATCTACAACCTTGGTTCTCTTGCGTATCTCATCATTTCGGATTCGATCCTGCAAGGAAAGTCCGAGCATAGCTCCCTCCATTGCCCTTTGAGTAACTTTGAGCCTTCGTATGAGGCCCATTGTAAGCGACAGAGTAAGAAACAAACATTACAAACGAAAGATACGGGACTTTGTCAACGTCGTAAGATGTTGAAAGTAATGTCTTTGACTGTTTTTACAAGAGTGAGCAAGTGTGTATGTGAAAACGAAAGTTGATAAACGGGTACGGTGGACACATTTTGACGGAAAGCGAAAAGATATATGTTTAGGTTATTCACCAAACCATTACACCATGTAGTATAATGAGACTCGTTATGCAAATAGGTACTCGTACGTCTAGAAATCGAAATTGCTTTTGTCATTGGGTGAGAGTTCAGACGGTCTCTTTTTTGATCTTCCCATGTACCGGAGAGAACTTTAATTTACTGGTTATTTATTTATTATTATACATATACTTATAAACTTGTATTGAACATCAGTTTTCTACGGAGAGGTTATTATTTCAGAGAAAATAATTCTGCTCATCACGCCGAAATGGTTGGAAGGATTTTTGGTACAGGGTAAGCTGGATTCCAAAGATGGTTATACGATATTTTTTACCTACGTTTTTAGGGTTCCGTAGCCAAATGGCAAAAAACGGAACCCTTATAGATTCGTCATGTCTGTCTGTCCGTCCGTCTGTCCGTCCGTATGTCACAGCCATTTTTTTCCGAAACTATAAGAGCTATACTGTTGAAACTTGGTAGGTAGATGTATTCTGTGAACCGCATTAAGATTTTGATGCAAAAATAAAAAAATAATAATAAATATTGGGGGCTCCCCATACTTAGAACTGAAACTCAAAATATTTTTTTTCATCAAACACATACGTGTGGTGTATCTATGGATAGGGCTTCAAAAATGATATCGAAGTTTCTAAAATATTTTTTTTCTAAACCGAATAGTTTGCGTGACAGACGCTTCCAAAGTGGAAAAAAGTTGGTCCCCCCCCCCTCTAACTTCTAAAATAAGAAAATGAAAAATCTAAAAAAAACATATGATGTCCATTACTATAAAAACTACCAACGAAAATTGTTTTGAACGAGATCTAGTAAGTAGTTTTTTATTAATATTTTAATACCTAACTTTGCACCTAATTTATATGGGGCTATATACATACCAGGTGCAAACTTAACTTAAACCACTTAGGGATGGAAAGTGTTTGTACGGAACCCTCAGTGCGCGAGTCCGACTCGCACTTGGCCGGTTTTTTTTTAAGACATGACTTGAACTATGTATCTTGGCTGGTTAGCCCTGCCTGACTACCAGTAGACTATTATCTCCGCGCGGACGAAGTTGCAAGCAACTAGGTTATGTATTTCGCGCGAGAAAGACTCGCGTGTAACATTTGTGCTAGGGGTGCAGGTCTACATTGGTGATCGCTGGCGAGTAGGCTATTAGAGCGGTTTGCGGCGCGCAGTGATCTCGTCTGAATCTTAATAAAAGCTCATAGTCCAGTTAACTAAAACTTATAGCCTAATTTCATTTTAATTTGACGAAACTGTGTATCATATTAACCTCAATTACAGTAATTACTGTAATTAATTGCCTAATAGATCGTTATTTAGTAAATGGAAACTATAACACGAAATTTCTTCTTAAAGGGATAGACTTAAAACTGTGGAATATACATGCACAGGTAACAGAGAATAAGACATTTTTTCTAATATTATTAATATGATAAGTATATACCTACCCAAAACGAATTTCGTAAATCCATAAACATTACACATAGAACATCTCTAAAGAAACCGGTAACGTGTGAGTGTTGTGCATATCACATACGTCTATTATTATTATTACTAAGTACGAAATAAATATTTTCACACGACCTTATCTTGACCGATAAAATGCAGTGTGTCAGAACCAAATACAGATAGTTATATAACTCGAACCTTGTACATGACCCCAAAGATTACTTGTGCAAGTTGTGCATCAAGTTAAAATGCTACCCTACTTGCCAAGGCTCTTCATATACCTATATAAGTATAATCAAAAAAGAAAATAGGTAATTAAATCCAAGTTAAAGGTGCGATCACACCGCTGTTCAAAAAACGGTGACGATGCGTTTATTCATTGACGTCTCGAATCCGTACCGTCCTAACGCTACTCTAAAAACGGCGAGACACCGTAAACTTAATCCAATGTATGAGAAATAATAGACATATTAAGTTTTTCATACGTTTGACGTGCGTTAGCGTATTTTCCGCAGCGTCGTGGAGAGCTTGCGTTGCAGTAAAGACGGTACGGAGACACCCCACTGCGAAAACGCACCGTCACCGTCAGCAGCGGTGTGGTCGCACCTTTAATTGGGAGTTATATACCTAACCTATTTTGATTATACTTATTCATATGCCTATAACTCTAAAGTTTAGAGGTAGGGTAGCACAACCTACGTCGTCCTTTTGAAGTCTTAAATCTACACATATTGCTTTATAAATTTGAATAATTAATTAGCAACAGATTATTCAGTCAGCATTTCGCAGTTTCACTTCCACTTTCTCTTTACATTTTAATTTCGTGAACGCACCCTAACCAACCTCAATGGCAGAGCATAACAAAATATTAATCCAACTTAGATGACTTCGCAGTAAAATTGGAACAAACATGCAAATTTCACAATAGCTACTTAAAATGCAGTATAAATTGACTTACGTGCCCATTTCCCTTTGGATTTAAAGTCCACTTTGTTCACGGCCGGTCCAATAACATACGTAAATATCACATCAAACAGAAATTTCACCAACCAAATGCCTAACAACACTATGCCAATAATGCCGATTTTGCTTAAAGCGTCCATTTGAGCCATTTTTAACGGATTTACACGAAATATCAATTGATATTTTTCCTTTAATTGAGGTTAGAATACGCAAAGCTAGCCAACACCGGTTGACACTGATCGCGCGTGCGCACTGACGGTCGAAGAAAGTGGGCATGCGCGGAGTGGTTGACGATACTACCGCGCTACGACAAAAAGTCGTATCTTACTGTGAAGTTCATATAAACATACGCCTTTATGCTGTAGCGCGGTGATAAGCCGAAATGAGCGAACGGTGACGAGTATGCCCGAAGCGGCGGGAACTTCCGAAATAAAGCGAGAGGGAGATATTGTAATGTGCGTATACCGCGTAGCGCGTGAGACAAGGATGGTGAGATGTAAATAGAGCATTATCAAAATTATTAATTTACATTACAGTATTTTTAGGGTTCCGTACCCAAAGGGTAAAAACGGGCCCCTATTACTGAGACTTCGCTGTCCGTCCGTCCGTCTGTCACCAGGCTGTATCTCAAGAACGGTGATAGCTAGACAGTTGAAATTTTCACAGATGATGTATTTCTATTGCCGCTATAATACTAAAAATAAAATAAAATAAATATTTCAGGGGGGCTCCCATACAACAAACGGGATTGGTTGCGTTAACTTTGCACCTCATTTGTATGGAGCGCTATGCATACCAGGTGCAAACTTAACTTAACCACTTAACCCTTTATTTGGCAAAGACATAAAAAGTGTAAATTTTCTATTTTTTTGGTATTTTAGTTCTAAAATGTGATTAGAAAAAATAGTTAAAAAAATCTAGCTTTTCCAGTTTTCCTGAAAACGAATGTATACCACAGTATACAATGCCAATAGAATGAAGTATTACAATCATATACTAATGTATACTGTGATATACAATGTCAAATATGTAACAAAAGGTAATTTTACATAAAAAAACAATTTATTTAGAAATTATTATTTTATTTTGTGCGAAAGCTCAGGAACAGGGACCGGAACCGGTTACCTTAACAAGGGTTTTTGATGAGGTTATTTTAGAAGTTGTTTTTAAAAACCCTTACATATTGTTAACCCTATGATGTGGTTGTTTCAATGATACGGTTACTGTTTTGTTGCAGTTAACGCGGTTAATAACTACCTTAACTAACCTACCCCGTCCCACTAACCGAGTCTTTAGGGTATTGAACTGAGTTCAAACGAATGTGATCCTTAAGTAATGTGTTATTAGTTCCGTTTTTTAATAGCAGTTGTAATAACTACTAACCCTAACTTAATAACCTTAACGTAAGGGTTTTTGAACGAGTTCGAACGAATATGATCCCAAAATTATGTCTTATTAGGTCAGTTTTTGAATAACAGTAACTCAGTAAATTTCTTATCTCTTGCAAGTCATAAACGTGTTTAGCTTGCGAGTTTTGTAACAATATGCTATAAAGCGTCAAATCAGTCAATATTCAACTTTAAGTCTTTGGTGTAGAAACTTCTTATGTTACCAAAAAGATATGCTGGCAACTCTCGCCAAGTAAACAACTAACTAATCTGCTCTAGGCTTTTTTAATCTCTAAACTCATATAAACAAGTTAAAAGTTGCGAAAAGTGAACGGATTTTAAGGTTACAAACCTGTGTAAGGTTATCCTCCGCAATCAACACGAATATAAGTGCAGGAAAACAATCTCGTATCTCGGTAAGATATGCATTTTATCCGTTAATCACTGTACACTGTTTGAAAGTTACAAAATAACGGGATAGTAACTACATTTCGGAAGAACTTTACCGTTTCGCCATCAGCTGATTGGATGCATGGATTTGACAACTGACACTTGACAGGTACACAACTACACATGCTACCAACAGAAAAGCAAAATAGTGTTGTCATACTAAATTATATAAACTACAACGTCAAACTGACCCGATAACAACTATCTACGTTCCAATTTACGCACATATAAACAGAAAGAGTTGCGTTCCGAAACCTCTAAAATAAATAAAATGGCATCAAATACAAAAACAAGTTGCAAAACCTGCTCCAAAGAAATAAGAGAAAAACATTTTCTTTATTGTAAACAATGTGCATCTTCATTCCATATTTTGTGCACAATTGTGACCGACAAGCGCTATGATTTAATGTCAACCGAAGAACGTAAATCATGGAAATGCTCAAAATGTTTGAAAAGCGCTAACACACAGACAAATCTTTTTCCAAGTATTGTTCCTGTGAGCACATTAACGAAGCCATTTAACCTACAAAGTCATTCCAAAGACACGGAAAAAAAGAAAACTGAAGCTAAAACTAATGTAGCTCTACGTAAATACCAATTGACCCCCGTCATTTCAGTGTCCCCCTCTAGCGTTAGCACTGTCGATACGTCCAAAATACAGACTTGGAAACAGGACAATGTAACCCTGAGAAAGCCGAAACAAATAATACGCGTTACGCAGGAAATACTTTCAGATCCTGAGTCGGACTATGATTGTTTGGGAAATACTGACTTAGATATCAGCTCACATAGTCTTCCTAACATAACGTCGTCTGAAAGCTTGCAAGTTCACGAGCTAAAATCAGAAGTTAGTTCTCTATCAATCCAACTAGCAAGCGCCAATGAGGAAATAGACTGCCTCAATACGGAAATAGTTAAGCTACACAAAATACTAGAAGATCACCAGAAAAAGGCAGAGATCTACAAAAAATTACTAACAGATAAAGGGCCTCTAAGAAAACTGACCCCCATAAAAAAAGATCTACTGGTTCTTAAAACCAAAAGAACAGAGGCGCTAGATAGCGATGATGATACGCCCCTTCTCTCTCCAGCTCCAAGTTCTGGACAAGATGAGCATGTACTCCCCTCCAAACAGCAGCCACCTGCTGCTTTAAGTACTCCAACTCGACCCACAACTCCAACGAAAGACGAACGAGACAAAATACATTCAGAACCTCGATCGCCATCGCCAGTAACTTCCCTACCTGAAGATCCAATCGTGCCTCTACTGCAACTACACTCTGCCTCAAGCACTTCGACTGTGCCCTCATCTCCAATAAAAGCCACAATAGGAAAGGAGGACAAAGAAGACGGCTCTTGTACCTCTGAAAAAAGGAAAATATGCATTATCAGCAACAACAGCAGAAACAAGATTCTACAAACAGCAAGAAATACCTTTGGTTCAAATGACATCTGCCACTATATCAAGACTGACGCCGGACTTTGCCACTTGTTGGATGGTATCGATTCAAAAATTAAGAATTTTACATTTAACGATTACTGTGTAATATTTGTTGGAGCGATCGATTTTAAGGATACCATAAATTACCATGAAATTGTTAGTTTCATAAGAGGTAAATTAGAGAAAATCAAGCACACTAACATAATTATCTGCTTACCAAACTTTAAAGTGCATAAATATGGCGGTCTTTTTAATAGACGGGTTGAATATTTTAACAATTTATTGTATTCTGACGTTTGCACATATCAATATGCTTACGTGCTAGATAGTAACAAAAACATTGAATATTCAAATAGAATGTTTAATAAAGTGTCAGGCCTCATAAACAACACAGCTGTGCGCCAAATTTTTATAGATTTAAGGGACTATATCAGTGATTTAGATTTATTTAACTTAAATATCTCTGCTGATGATAAAAACAATCTTGATTTGGACTCCCTATCAAAAACAGTTTTGCGCGAAAACCGCATTTCTACGAGCACTCAAACCGAAGACTGTTTTTTTCGAGAGCACTGAAACTTTGTTAATCCTTCATCAAAATATAGCAGGGTTATTAATGAAAAAAGACCTGCTCCAAGTTACATTAAAGGATCTAGATGTTAGAGAAAAAAAATACATAGACCTGATTTGTATATCAGAAACATTTGTGAAAATAGGTGACGAACCAAATATTAATATTAATGGTTTCAAATTAGCAGCCTGGTTTTCAAGACCAAAAAAACGAGGAGGAACTTGTATACTGTGTAGAGATTATCTAGAAACTAAGCCTTTAATCTTCCTAGATGAACTGAAGAGTGAATTTAATTTTGAAATCTGTGGTGTAGTCTTTCCAGAACTAAAATGTATTCTTATTTGTATATACAGAACTCCTGATTCAAGCACTAAAATATTTTTATCTAAACTGGAGAGTCTGTTAAAAATTGTTACTAATAGGACAAAAAGAAACAAAATAATTATAGTGGGTGATTTTAACATCGACCTAGAGAAGTCAACTACAACACTCAATGAATTTTATAGAATTACTCAAAATTACCACTTCCAAATTCACATTAAAACTCCAACAAGGCTAAATGCATGTATTGACCAAATGCTATCCAATCTTCCACTCGCGAAAGGACAAGTCCTTCCGCTAGGTCTCTCGGACCATACTGCTCAATTGCTAAATGTACCGATAGAAGAAAAATACATTCCTCCCACATTTAAGATTCTTAAGAGAAGGGATTTTAACCAAGATAATATTAGGAAATTTAGATGCAGTTTGATGAGCTTATCATGGAATGAAGTGTACTCCGAAACAGATGCTAATATAGCATTTAGCAAATTTCATGAAATGTATGCATTATTTTTCAATTTATGCTTTCCGATTAGTAAAATTAAAATTAGGACTAAGCGCAATGATACGAAATGGATAACCAAGGGAATAAGGAACGCCTTAAAAACTAAACGTAGTCTAAGATACAGATATTATCGGAACAGAACAAAAGAAAATAAACTTAACTATAATAAATACAATAAATTACTCAAAAAATGCATAATTACGTCTAGGAAAAGAGAAAACAAAAGATCAATACAAAAAGCCAAAAATATTTCAAAAGCCAGCTGGGACGTAATAAAAAAAGACATGGGTAAACCAAACATAAAAAGGAAAATCATAGATAAACTAATTCATGATGAAATGGTAATCCATGACCCTCATGCTATAGCCAA
This sequence comes from Apotomis capreana, assembly GCA_947623375.1. Classification (NCBI taxonomy): domain Eukaryota; kingdom Metazoa; phylum Arthropoda; class Insecta; order Lepidoptera; family Tortricidae; genus Apotomis; species Apotomis capreana. The sequence goes on along the minus strand of OX392517.1, from coordinate 10,342,918 downwards.
TGCTTTCAATGAATACTACATTAAACTTGCTAATACTGACAATATTTTGAACATTAGATATAACTACTCTGTAAATTCTAATAATATCAACATGTTTCTCTCGCCTTCAAATCCCAATGAAGTACTAAATATAATAAAGACACTTAATAATACAACTTCTGTAGGTTACGACAATATCACAGCAAATATTATTAAAATAACTAGTGACATCATTGCACCCGTACTATCGCATTTGATAAACCTGACTTTTCTACAAGGCACTTTTCCCGATAAATTGAAAGTTTCTATTATCAAGCCCATTTTTAAAACGGGTGACATGCTGCAGCCTAGTAACTATAGACCGATTGCGCTTATACCAATCCTAGCTAAAGTCTTCGAGAAGGCCATGCACACCAGGTTAATGAAATTTATTAATAAATTTGCAATACTATGCATGCAGCAACATGGATTTCAAAAAAGGAAATCCACCACTTTAGCTGCCTTCAATCTTATTAATAAAATTATTAATAACGTAGATACGGGGACTAAAACAATGGCTATTTTCTTCGATATGAGCAAAGCATTTGACCATGTCTCTCATGAACTACTATTAAAAAAATGTGAAGCTTACGGTTTGAGAGGCGTGGTTAATGACTGGCTTAAGAGTTATCTCAGCAATCGACACCAAATAGTAGAAATTACAGGTACCAGCACTGATAAAGTAGAAGGCGTTTACAGATCGGACACACAAGTTAATCAAGTAGGTGTACCTCAAGGGACTATTCTTGGTCCCATACTGTTTTTAATTTACATTAATGATTTGCCATCAATTACTGAGCACGACTGCACATTATTTGCGGATGACATATCAATAGTAATTTCCGAAACAGAAGGACAAAACTACAATGATGAAATTAACAACACTGTCAATAAAATTATAAAATGGTTAAAGAATAATAATTTAAATGTAAATTTAGGAAAAACAAAATATATTCAATTCATCAATCATAGAGGAAGAAAGGAAACACTGTCAGTAACATATAACGACCACACTCTGACAGAATGTGATAACACTACATTTCTTGGGTTTGTACTCGATGACCATTGTAATTGGAAACTGCATGTCAATAAAGTCTGCTCAAAAATTAATAGATTTGCATATGTTTTGCGCCGACTCTCACGAATAACCGATAGAAAAACTGCTTTAAAAGCTTATCATGGTTTTGTGGCTTCTAATCTTCGTTATGGAATACTAATTTGGGGAAACTCTGTCCATATTAATCGTGCCTTTATAGCGCAAAAACAATGCGTTAGGGCTATTACAAATATTAGTTCACGCACGTCGTGTAAGAGCTCGTTTATTGAACTCGGCTTGCTTACTGTGTGCTCAATATATATTTTGGAGGTCTGTATGTTCGTAAAATTACACACTGAATTATTCAAGAAGAAAAGTGATATTGTGAATTTTAATACTAGATACCCGGACAGACTGGTAGTTCCCAAAATGCACACGACAATGAAGGGTAGAAATTGCTATGCCATGTGTATTAAAATTTTTAATCACCTACCAAATCACCTCAAGCAACTACCTTCTAATAAATTTAAAAACAAACTGTTTACTTGGCTTGTTGAAAAATGTTTTTACGATATTAAAGAATACTTTGATGTAGCACATAAGTAGAATAAAATTGTTAAATAGTAGGATATAATGTCAATATTGACAATTAAAGATTTGCATGACTTACTCACGTCTAGATATATGATACGATTTTTTTTATATTTTAAGACCAATATGTTAACTATATCTATTGCAAATAAATATATTTCATTTCATTTCATTTCATTTCATTTCATTTCATTTCATTTCATTTCATTTCATTTCATTTCATTACCATGGTAGCGTTGCTTAACTCGAGCGGCGAAAACAGTGTGTTGTTTGTTTTTTTTTTCATATTTCATCTTTGCCTTTGGGCCTTGGGGCTTGACAAATAACTAAGACGGAAAAAATAAAAGTAAGTCATTCATTTATTTTTGCCGTCACCATTGATATCACATATTGGTTTATCCCAAACACAATTAACTATCATTTCCTTCATTCCCCGTAATACAGATAAGTATTGTTTCGATAAAAAAAATATAACAATTAATGCGGCATTCAGTTAAGGCACAACTGCATTTTGATTATTCTTAAAACAATAATAAATACCGCGTCTCATTACGGTTTGCATCTTAGTGTGCAGTAAATGCCATTACCCCGATAACAATAAAATAAAAATAATCCTTAGCATTTCACTCATCCCTTTTCATCTAAGTATATATTTAGGTTGATGTATGCGTCAATAACAAACTTCAAATTATTTTAATAAAATAACACCCTTAAATTGTAAAGATTAGCAATATTAATGATGGTTCTGTGGATATTCTTATTATTCAAATTGATTTGAACAAGAATATTACTTGTACTCTGTGTCTTGATTAAATCATGATGCTTTTTTTTATTAATAGTTAAAAACGTAATAATTATAATAACATTAAAAATAATGTTTTAAGTAATTAATTAAAATGTTATTTGAAACAAAGTTAATTTTGTTATATTATGTAATCTATAACTTTTTTTTTAACTATAAAAAGAAAATTATTTACACAGACAGATGTCATTTTGTCCGGATTTCCGGCTGGTCTCGCTTAGGGGTCACATTTCTCAACCGATTAATGAAGTCTAGGTTAATCAATTATATGAAATATTTGTGTCGATAAAATTATTTGAAACTTTTGAAATGGCAGAGGTATGAGGTTTGAAAACTAAAAAAAAAACAATTTTCATCCATTTGGAAGAAAAAATAAAACAATTTAAATTAATTATCAATTAAATTAGTTAATTGTTATGTTAATTAGTTTAGGTATGAAACTATATTTGATAAGTTGACTAACCTAGTATCATGGACCATCGTTTCATTTAATATATTTTAAATTTGAATTTGAATTAAGTAACAAAGGTTCTTTGTTACCTGCCATGACTAACCCTTTCGCTTTCCGCTGATATTAAAGGGATAGCATACGTTGTTAGGAATAGTAAAAAAAGATCTGAAATTCAGTTGCCTATTGTTAATACTCTTACTAGTATCTTGTCGGTACTTATAATGTATGTACGCGGTAAATCTGTTTTTTCAGTAGACAGTTAGTTATAATGAAGCAGTTTCAATTGTACACTTAAAAACAAACCATCAGACCCTACAGCTACACTCGAAAAGTATACAAGCAACCGTTAAGGAATTCCACTATCCAACTCCTGACTACACCATACGACATTAGTCTCCATATTACCAATTCATTAAAACAACTAAACAAGTGGCTATGTAAGCGGTAAACCTCGCGACTTTACTTCAAAATGGTTGTTAATTGTTATTTTTTACATCAGCAAACCCCATATTGAAAAATTACGAATAACTGAATCAACAATTCATATGAATCGGACCTCTAGTCGACAACAGCCGGAAATCCGAACATCTGGACATATGAAAGCATTTTAGGACAAGCTGATACGGAGATGCGTTGCTTGTTTGGTAAATTACCTTGGTATGCAAAGGATATATATATATATATATATATATTTAACCATCAAAAAGTAGCGCCATTCACTTTCTAGTTTCATCATCTGATCTTTATCACCGTTTTGAAGATACCAAAAAAATACTCATCACAATACCTACTTAGGTAACAAAATCTAACCGACTGTACAATAAAATTAATCCAAGTAACTTTATAATTGAACGTTATTTGAAATGTATTAGTACCTATAATAATTATTTTGTCTTTTTTTTTCTTTAATTAATAAAATAAGAATTCAATTTTTGTGTTTATCCTAATCTGAGCGCTAATAGCGTCTTGCCAGCATCAACGCGATTTCTATTATGATACCTTTAAAAGTATTTACCATATTATAATCATGCTATGTTCATAAAATAAAAATACATTTTAGGTGTGTAAGTAATTTACTAGAATATATATTTTTTAATCAGATAACAAAAATAGTAAGTTTAACCATAACTAACTAAAACCATAAAAATATCATCATAACAGTTTAACATGCATAATCAGTCTTAATAACTACCTATTCTTAACAATTAATACTTATAACACCTATACATTAAAAACACCATAGTAAAAAAAAACAATGACATAAATCACAGCAATTAAAAAATCTAATCAGTTTAAAATTAGACCATATCAAATATAATACTAAATTATGGATTACTTATAATTTACGTAATTTTAGAACAGCCGTATGATACAATTCTGTCATAAATTTTACACGTGCCCACATGTCCTTCAATTTATCGTCCGGTACGTCTTCTAACAATTCCTTGAATTCAGCCAAAATTTCTTTACGTTTTTCATAACCTTCCTTCCTCTCTTGATTTCCCTTTGAGTCTGAAATAAAAAAAATGTATACTTAATTTGGTATTTAATTTTAAGTTTAGTAAGAAATACGTCACTAATATTAGAAATGTAAGCGTCGTCCAATAAAGTACAACGTTCATGCATGGCCTATTTTTTGTTAGGAATGCTAAACTGGCAGCTCTAAGGATACCCGAACATTATAAGTAAATTGGAATAATGCAAGATATACTACTGAGATTTTTAGCTAAATGTGCCAACATATTCTGAATAAAATGTACAATAAATGAAAATGCACGAACACACATTTACGAAATGTCATTGTTAGTAGTAGGTATTCCGAATTTGTATGGTAATTAAATATTATATATTTGTATATGTAAATATATAATATTTAATTACCATACATTCATTTAAACAAGTTGTCTGGCAGAAAACGCCTCATTTCATCGCAAAAAGCCGCCATTATTATCTACGTTTTTGTGGAATGCAATGTGCAATCAAGTTGAAATAAATAGATATAGGTACGTATAGGTATATATACAATATACTTATAATTAGAATATGGTTGAAAAAAAAAACAAACATATTGCAGATACTAGTAAGGAAAAAATATCAGTTCGAGTACCTTTAAGGTCGATAGTATTTACAACGATTTAATGGTAAACAAAATTGAAATATAATCATAATAAGAATGCATAACTTACCAGTTTCTTCTGTCTTTTAAGTTTATTTACAAAGTCACTATATTCCTCGGGAAAATTGCATGGCAGTGGCAGCAAGGGCTTTTTGTAGTACATTTTAAAGTTTTTTTTTTTATATTTTTTTATTTTATGGCACCCGTTTGTAACTGACCAGTTGGACGATTTGGAGGATACTGAGTAACTAACGCTTAGCATCCAGGATGCTTCAAAACAATACTAATCCCATCTCTTTCTTACATTTTTTATCTAATCTGTCATTTTAAAACAGCACGTTGCACACTTAAAAATACCATGCTGCAAGTCGAACTCTCTTTTGTTCTTATACGATGGTTTTTACTGTTATCAGGTATAACGTTACCAGCAAAGCTGCTGATCGTTCCTCGATAAGAAAAAAAACCGGCCAAGAGCATGTCGGGCCACGCTCAGTGTAGGGTTCCGTAGTTGCTCATCCTTCACAATAAACTGCTGTTTTAAGCCCGAGTTTTAAGTTAAGAAAGATTTCAAGCTCTATAAAAAGGTCGTAAACGCCCTAGAAACTGTAATCACTTATTACCTTCTAGAAGTCAACTTACGTCCTTTAAAAGAAAAAATATGAAATTTGGCGATAACTCAAAAACAGCTGAACCGATTTTGTTCAATATAGTTTTCATTGAAATTAATTATAAAGTCTTATTTACAAGAATTTTTCAGAATTTTTTTGACCCGTGGTTGAAAAGTTAGAGGAGGGGGGGGCACTATTTTTTTGTTTTCGGAGCGAATATTTACAAAACTGCTGACTTTATCAAGAATAATGTTAGGAGACCCCTATTATTTTTACAAGACCTATTAAACGACACCCCACACACTAGTGTTGAAAAGAAAAAAAAAATCACCCCCACTTTAGGTGTTCGAGAGGTACCCGAAAAAAATTTTTTTTTTTAATGTTTATTTTACCGTTCTGTCGGCGTTATACATACACATACTCATACCAAATTTCAGCTTTCTAGTTCTAATGATCACGGAGCTAAGCCGCGGACGGACGGACGGACGGACAGACGGACATGGCGAAACTATAAGGGTTCCTAGTTGACTACGGAACCCTAAAAACAGTATGAAAATTATAGTTATTTATTATTAGATATTATTACTTTTTTATTAGCAGAACAATCACATCAAATTATCAACTAATTAACAACATCAGTGTAGGAGAAACATAAAAAGCAAAGATAAAGTACTTATTATCTAAGAACAACAACAAAAAACAAAAAGTCAAAACAAAACTAGTGTAAAAAAAACACGGCAATACGTAAACATTCTGCCAACTCCGCTCATCTATAACGATCCTTCAACGTTCAGTTCCAAACCCTAACGCGATAGGGTTTAGAGTTAACTGCTATAAATAACCCTTACGCGTTAGGGTTTTAACCGTAACTGTGTAACTGTGTTGAGGTTGTAGTTAACTGTTATGATAGGGTAACCTTAACATAGGGTTACCAAATGAAAAGGTTACCTTATGTTATGGTTACCAAATTGTTAGGGTTACCTTATATTAGGCTTAACTTTAAAGAGGGGTTTTCCGGTCCCTGCTCAGGAAACATTTTCCCTGTCACGAAACAAAAGTCTACATTGCATTTCAGGCAATATACCGTTGTCAACTTCTGGCATATCAACTATGCCCATTATAATTTGTATGGCAATAAAATCCACAAGTTCATGGTCGGTTAATTGAATCGATTTTCCAGTTTTTTCAACTGAGTAAATGTTAGTCTGTTCTGTTATGAAGGATATTATATCAGGAGAAAATAATTTGTTAAAATAATCAAGGGATGAACCACAACCACAGGAGCGATTCGTTTTTTAGCCGGAGTTTTTCTTGTGGTTGATGGTGTGGCTCGAGGTTTAGCATTGGTTACAGATGGAGGGGACGGTAATGAAGACATTAATGGCATTTTTAAAAAGTCCGGTTCCTGTGTCGATAAACAGCAATTTTTTGAGAATTGTTGGGGTCAAAGGAACATTTTCTTCGGCACCAGAAGGTCCATTTTTGTGTGTTAAGTCTTTCTGTGACGTCTTCATCAGAGCTACATAGTAGACTTAAGCGTTCAAGCAAAAAAATCCAAGGCTGGCGGCGTTGAAGACGATCATTTAGGGGAAGAAAGCTCCCTAAAGACTTGAACCTCTTTTTCATCATCGCATTCGGTATGAGGGCCAATATTTCGCAAATCTAGTCTGTACCACATGCTGTTAAGACGCAAAGAAGGAAAAAAAAAACTAAAACACCCCAAAACCAAACTGCGTTCATATTTGGCAAAGTATATCCCGGTATACATACAAATTAAGTCCGTTCTTGGCAAAGTATATCACGGTATACATACAAGTTTAGTTGCCTTAGTGCCCGTTCTGGCAATGTATACTGTGAGATACAAACAACTTTAGGCGATTGCAGTTAGTGGCAATTAGTGCAAATCGAAATTAAAATCTGACACAATCCAAAGGTAAACATTTACAATTGTACCTAAACCGCATTCCACCCCAAAACATTGCTATAAATATTTTAAAAAGTAATAAATACTTTGCGAAGCGTGTGTGCTCTCCGCAGGTCCACCAATGTGACCTTCGACTGACGGCTAAAAATTTTACCAGTACCTACTCAGAACAATTTTTGCCTAAATTAGGACAAATTTTGTGACCAGATTAAATATTAAATTTTCACTTAGAAGTTTCAGAAGACTGTGTAGATTTTTTTTTAACGAATGTATCTCACAGTATACGACGTCAAATAAAGGGTTAAGGATGGAGTGTTTGTACGGAACCGTCGGTGCGCGAGTCCGACTCGCACCTGACCGGTTTTTTAGGGTTCCGTACCCAAAGGGTAAAAACGGGACCCTATTACTGAGACTTCGCTGTCCATCCGTCCGTCTGTCACCAGGCTGTATCTCAAGAACGGGGCTCCATATTGGGTTGCATAAATTTTAATTTTTATTTCGATTTACCCTATATAGATAACATCCATGTCCCAGGAACAAATATTCGAGTTCGTCACACAAATATTTGCCCTGGCCGGGATTCGAACCCGGGATCGCCGGCTCAGTAGGCAAGTGCTTACTAACTGCGCCAAACGTGTCGTCAAGTGTAGAGAGCCACTTCGCTCCGGAAACCCATACTTCGTCCAACTTCGCCTCGCTCGGCCAACTTCGGTCAACTTTGCGCGTATTGTGCAGAAGTAATAACTACGTACAGTCAACCAATTTGATTTCTAGGCCACTATAGAACCTTTTCACAATGACAATGATATGAGATTTCAAGCGGCTTTCATATTGACGTTCACTGTGACAAGGTACGAAATGGCCTAGGAATCAAATGGTTGACTGTACCTAGCAGTTAACAATACTTTCATATTACAATTTAATATATTTTTTTAACTACATTTTGTCTTAGTTTTTATTACTTCCATTATTGGCAAGTTTTGTAGCTACATACCTATAGGTTTGGCACTGAAATAGATGTAAAACGTAGCAATGAGAAGTAAGTATCATTTACAGTTACCGAAAAACTTGATAGTATAAAGCACCACAACATTCTGATCGAGTGAGCGGAGTTGTGTATGTCCTACAAAATTTTCCATTGAGTTACAAGATGTATGGATTTTTATTAACTAAATTTTGTATTTTGTACTAAATTTTAGTACAAAATGAGGAGCTCGAAATGAAAAATTAATAATTCGACAACAAAATAAAAATTGGCCCATAGGCCAATTTCTGTAATACATTTTCTGTAACTCAATGGAGAAAAAATTGTAGGACATATCGTGAAATTGGGCTTATCATGGTCAAAAGAAGCAACTTTACCAACTCACCAAATTTTATTGAAATCTGAGCAAAAAAAAGAATCTATAACAAAATACAAATATGCCCATCAATATCATGTTAGATAATAAATGCGTACTTAAATGCTATGAATTACCTTATGCGTGTCTAAGTACGTGACCAAGCGTTTGTTTAACATTACGTACTTTATGTTTATTACTAAAGTGCAAACTTGAAACTCCTAGCATTAGCGTAACTGTGCTAATTTCTTATATAAAGTGAACTTTGCACCAGGAAATTTATGAAACTTCCTACTACATACAATCTGACTGCATTATCATGTGTATTTTTATGTGTATTTTTGTTTCTTCTTTATTCTCAAACGGCTGGACAAATTTTGGTAAATTTTGGTATGGAAGTAGCTGACACCCTGGATTAACACATAGGCTACTTTTCATCCCGAAAAAATTTAGTGTTTCTCGTGGGATGAGCGGGTAACAAGTACTTAAAACATTTTGAACCAACTTAGAAAAGAGGCAATTTTATTGTGCTACTTAAAAGAAGTGTGTTACAATGACTATCATTTTGAGCAACTTAGTATACTATATATTCTAGAGGGTAAGGCTAAATTAGCCTCCAAGAAGCTTGGCGTGCTCAACAGGTCGAAACAGTACTTCACTCCGGCCCATCGCCTACAGCTTTATAAGGCGCAGGTTCGCCCACATATGGAGTACTGTTCTCATCTGTGGGCTGGGGCGCCCAAGTACCAGCTTCTCCCTTTAGATCGTATCCAACGGAGAGCGACTCGTATCGTCGACTGCCAGCGAACTTCAGATCGGCTTGACTCCTTGGCGCTACGTAGAGATGTAGCCTCTCTCTGCATCTTTTATCGCTTGTATAACGGGGAGTGCTCCGAGGAGTTGTTCGGATTGATTCCTGCCGCTTCTTTCCGCCATCGTTCTACGCGACAATCCTTTCATCCTCACCACTTAGGTAGTTGGCAGTCCACAACTGTGCGCTTTTCTAGAAATTTCCTGCCTCGCACGACTGCATTGTGGAATGAATTGTCGCTTGCGGTATTTCCGGACCGATACGACCTTCAAACCTTCAAGAAAAGAGCGTATTCCCACCTGAAAGGCCGGCAACGCACTTGTGACTCCTCTGGTGTTGCAGGTGTCTATGGGCGACGGTAATCGCTTTCCATCAGGCGATTCGTTTGCTCGTTTGCCCCCTATGACATAAAAAAAAAAAAAAAATACTTACGTTGATCAACATTGTGAAATAATGCGTCAAAGAACCCTTTTTCATTAAGATTGCGCCTCTTTTGTGCATCACACATTAGGTAGGTACAAACTTAGTTCAATCGGCTAGCATGCGAGGTTTTGTAAATCAGGGCGCTGATTCGAGTGTAGGTACTTTGAGATATCACCAGATAAGCGATGTCTCAGGTTCAGGTATATCGTTGTTTGCGACTTGAGCTCCATAAAGTGACATTTCGCGTTAATTTCGGCTAGGGTTGCTATTCGTCCGGATTTGACTGGATTTTTATCAGGATATTTCATTTTTCCGTATGACGACGCGGTTGACTCAGTTTGTAAGCACCTGCCTACTGAGCCGGCGGTCCCGGGTTCGAATCCCGGCCAGGGCAATTATTTGTGGTTATGGTTGTTCTATGAATTTAAGTATTTATTTATTTATCAATATAATTATGTATATCGTCGTCTAGTACCCATAACACAAGGCTTCTTAAGCTTAATTTGGGACTAGATCGATTTGTGTGAGGTTGTCTGATATTTATTTATTTATTTATATGGCAATCCTACTTTCGGCTGACCATGACCGGGTCCTCAAGTATAATTTGCGGCTGATATCTATAGCGTGGCATATTAGTAAATGAAGCGCAAACTTAACGCGGGTTAGCGTTGTGGTTAAATTATCTTTGCATCCATTGCATTGCAACTCAACCGGTTAATGTACCTACTTATGGTTTTGTTAATAACGCTTTAATATGTACAAATATAACTCGCGTCAAATAACTTAGCACCCGTTTTGTAGGTGTCATTCTAATCTGAACTCAACCGGGTTATATACGATATGCGAGGTTTTGTAAGTAACGATTCCAATTTAAATCGAGCGGTTCTAACAAGGTGGAAGTTTAAGAGCTAATTAAAATTTCCGTGCAAGAAACTCGTTATCGGTCCAGACGAGTCGTTAATTACTTTGAAAATTTCGTGGGATTTTGGAAATTTCCTGAAGGTTTGTGTCATCAAATTCTGGTCGTGAAGCTATTCGCGTAGTCCATGAGGTTCTTAGAAATAGCCTTCGGGTTCGGCTAATTCAGAGATCATATATATCCCTATAGCAGAAGTACGAGTGAGACGGGTATAAAACCAGAGGTTATTTTTATTTTCCCTCCATTGTCCCTGATTCGTTATTTTAGTTTTTGCTTGTATATCAAAATTATGAATAATATCCCTATAATCACTTTATGTTGCTCTAATCTTATCGCAATCATTTCATTTGAATGTCCGTTAAAGGCGAAATACCTGAGATATACTATAGATTTAGCACCCTGGTTTCTTTAAGTTTTGAGACTACTCGTAATATTAAATGACAAAAGCACATCAATCATTGAATTCGACTGTTGGCTATTTTCAGACCCGACACATTAAACCTTTGGCCTGCAGTTCACGTTCAACTTAGATGATTGAACTGAGGTGAAATGGTGAAAGTTCGAATAATGTTTAATGTTCAATATTTTTACTTATAAAGATAATCTCACCAAAAACATTCTGTAAAAACTAGCCAAGTCTCGATGGAGCTGCTTGTTTATCTCTAAAAAGTAATGAAATCTAGACAAAGTCGTGCCAAGTCTAAGGGTTCCTTACTGCGATTTCTTTATTATTATAGTTAATGTTGTGTGATTTGGCCGTTGAAGGGTACACAAGGGTACAGAACCAAGTGCTCCATGACACCATTGCACCAATCTGTCGCCAGAACCGCCACCCATTGACGATGAAAAATTGCCACTTGGAAAACGTTGATCCAATAACCAGTCAATTGTAGGCACCTGGTTTTGTACCCTTGTGTACCCTTCAACGGCCAAGTCACACAACATTAACTATAATAATAAAGATATCGCAGTAAGGAACCCTTAGACTTGGCACGACTTTGTGTAGATTTCATAACTTTTTAGAGATATACCTACAAAGCAGCTCCATCGAGACTTGGCTAGTTTTTTACAGAATGTTTTTGGTGAGATTTCACTTCTTTTTGTAGGGGCATGGGCATATTGATTTATTTTATTAGATTTTCTTATTTGACACATTCCTGCGTTCTGGTCTTATCCAGAGGTTCTCAAATAGGGACCTGAAAATGCGGCGAAATGGTTCCAGTAAAGGATGGTACGGCAGTGTTTGCTTTGCGCTTGACTTGGAGGGGGCACTACCGTGCCCCCCGATTAATTATCAATAAACACTTGGCCCACCAAGTCGAATATTTTTTGTAAAGGCGGTATGTCGATCTCTAATAGTTTGGTTGGGCTCTTGTGTTTTCTAATCAGGGTCACCAGGTACTCCAGATCTTTGATTATCCTAGTTTTTATAGTTTTCTCTTTATGTGGCCATTATACGAGTACCCTAACTCCGTACCAAATTTCAGCTCTCTGAGTTTATGGGAAGTACTAGTTCTTTTCTGATGATCATGAGTGAGTGAGTGTCATAAATGCGAAACTTTGCTTTCACTTAACTTCGGAACTAAATGACCTACAGACTTGAAATTTTAAATTTTAAGTGTGATTATAGCTTATTCGATGACGAAAATTTCTGCGTTCTGGTCTTATCCAGAGTTTCTCAAATAGGGGCCTGAAAATGCGGCGAAATGGTTCCAGTAAAGATACTCTCATTTGCCAGTTTATCCCTGAAACCATACAAACATTTTTATGACTTTTTTAAAAAAGTTGTTAAACATACATAATAAAAGACTAATCGACATGTTGCGTCTTATTTGTGTTAAGTGAATTCCTCAATTTTTCACCACTCATAACCAATATTGACCCGAAGAATCAACGAATCGTAAGAAACGGTTACTATTCAGTGAAGCGTGTCCGCTTCGGACGTAACAAGGGTACAAACTGTGGCAGATAAAGGGCCTGTCCGTCCTAACAACCCTATAAAAGGGACAAGGTAATTTGGGATGGACGGAGTCCGCTTTATAACTAATAAGATGTAAGGTCACCTGCTTGGGTGTTAAATTGTAAGAACCGCGTTTAGTACGCCTAGGGTTTCGTATCTTTGATAATATTAAGAGGCCTTATTCCTTTTAAAATGCTGATGTTTTTAGACATTTTTCTCTATGATCAAACATGTTTCTTAACATATTATTGATGTTACTACCTAAAACGAGGCTTTTGAGATTTATTGGTATATATTTGCAACCTACTGTTTGAATTTTGACAGCACGCAATGAAAGCATGAAATAGCTATGTTACTACCTAAAACTCGAGAAAAGTATTATTCACTTAAAAAAGTTGGTTGAAATTATCAGTAGGTCTAGGTATAGTATATATGAGAATTTTTTTCTTTAGTTCTAAAATGTGTATTCGAATAGGAGCGTGGATATTAAATTCCTTTAGATAATGATATTTCCATTGAAGTGACAATATGTGGGGGCACGGTAGTGCCCCCGCCAAGACGAGCAAAAAAGAAGCGGCCCGGGGCACTACCACCATTTCTCGAACCGTTTCGTCTCATTTTCAAACCCTCATAACTTCGTCCCAGTTAACACCAGAGCGCCCAAATTTACAGGTTAAGATGCAGTTAGGAAACATATAAAATGAACTTAATTTATTTGTTCTAGCTTTTATACTTTAGGTTTTATTGGTACCTAAAATACGCCGATTTCGCCACTCACTTATTTACGTTACTCTATGAAACGGCCAAGCCATAATTTTGAAGCCAATCTGTAGGATTAGTAAACTCAGGGCTGGGGGGCTGGCTTTTCCAGGGATCTGATAACTTTATTACAGCGAAAGCGTTATGAGCATGTGAGTCTTGGCCGCCAATTTTACATGAAATATTTTTAGTCGGATTCTATATAATTTTGCATGAGTGTTGTGCTTCAATACGGTGTTTGACTATACCGTGAAAATATAATTGAAACCATTAAACACACATTAAAAAATACGTGGAACCAAATAAACTACTGCTAATTTTTGGACAATATACTATTTTTTATTTAAGTAACAATAACTAACTATTAATAAGATGTGTTTTGACTATCGATTTTTATGACACTTCATACAAACAGATCGTTTTTAGGGTTCCGTTCCCAAAGGTTAAAAACGGGACCCTATTACTCAGACTTCGCTGTCGATCCGTCCGTCCGTCCGTTCGTCTGTCACCAGGCTGTATCTCAAGAACGGTGATAGCTAGGTAGCTATATAGTTGACATTTTCGCAGATGAATTTCTATTGCCACTATAACAACAAATATTAAAAATAAAATAAAATAAATATTTAAGGGGGGCTCCCATACAACAAACTTGTTATAGATTATGGTACGGAACCCTTATTGCGCGAGTCGGACCCGCACTTGCCCAATTTTTGTTATTTCATAAGGGGTAGCTTATTTGAGCTATCATCAAATACCGTATTCAAGTTCTACGATATAACATCTTTGCTACCTCTTTTAGGTAAATACCAATTTCATCCTTATGATATCAACATAAGTGAGATATTTAGAAACCAAGCGCCTAACACTTTAAAGCTGCAATTTGTTTTATCACGTTAACTGCAACTACAACCTTAATAAGGCGTTTCTGAAATTAAATGACAATTGCAAACATTAAGTTTTCCAGAGGGGTGCATCCTATTTTTTTTTAACACATTCACGGAGCCATTTTGTAAATTATATTCAGCGAGGCTTTCAAACTACAAATAAACAATAAATACAATAAAATAAACGTACTAGAACATTTGGTAACAAAAAAAATCAGTGTTTAAACAATATATTGAGCATTTCTTAAGGGATAAATAATGCTTATAATATGCTACGACACATACAAAACTCATACAAAAAGTTCGAGCCAAACCGGCACAAAGGCATTTTCCTTTATATATAAAAACCGGCCAAGAGCAAGTCGGGCCACGCTCAGTGTAGGGTTCCGTAGTTACCCATCCTTCACAATAGACAGGCTTAAAACAGCGGTTTTTAGCCCGAGGTTTAAATTACGAGAAAGATTTCCAGCTCTATAAAATGGTCGTAAACGCCAAAGTAACTGTAATTAATTGTAATCTTCTGGAAGTTATCGATTATACGCGCTAGATTGAGCGGAATGTTTTAATGCAGTATTGAACTTAACAATTATGTGTAACTGTCGAAGTATAAGGACACCGCGCGGCACTTGCGTCATTTTAAAGAAAATTATGAAATTTTTCGATACTTACCTCTAAAACGGCTCAACCGATTTTATTATATAGTTTTCATTGAATTAACTTTTAAAGCTTCATATTCATGAATTTTTAAATAATTTCTTGACCCGTGGTTGATAATTTGGAGGGGGGGACACAATTTTTTGGATTTCCGGACTTTATCAAAAAATCATGTATTCATTTTAAAAGACCTATTCAACAACACACGCACACTACTGTTGGAACGAAAAAAATAATCTCCCCGCCTTTAGGTGTAGGTACGAGAGGTACCCGAAAAAGTTTTTATTTTACCGTTTTGTTGGCGTGATACATATACACATACTCATACCAAATTTCAGCTTTCTAGTACTAATGATCACGGAGCTAAGCCGCGGATGGACAGACAGACGGACGGACGGACATGGCGAAACTATAAGGGTTCCCAGTTGACTACGGAACCCTAAAAACTATGAGAAATGTTCGTCTCTAGACGAAGTGGGAGTAAGATAAAAGTCGCATTCACAGTAGTACTGTATCACGAGGATCCTACCTACTACCTACCTACTGACCTACTGTCAAGTAAAGCTGGAGCAGGAGAGTTGAGGAATTGTATTTAGTTAATGCTTGTTTTTAACCCCCGACGAAAAAAAGAGGGGCCTTATAAGTTTAACATGTGTATCTGTGTATCTGTGTGTCTGTCTGTGGCATCGTAGCGCCCAAGCGGATGGACCAATTTAAGTGCGGTTTTTTTTAATCGAAAGACTTTTCCGTCGAAATGGTTCATAGCTATGTTTGGTGAAAGTAGGACCAGTAGTTTCCAAGATATTCAGCTTTAATTGGAACAAGTGACAAGATCTCAGCCAATATTGAAGCCAAGGATTTCAAATTTTGGTTAAATGTTAAGTCTTATTAGCATTTTCTATATCACTCACTAAATTAAGGACTCATGATGATCAGCTAGTTGTTAATGGATCTCAGCCAATATTGAAGCCAAGAATTCCCAATTTTGGTTAAATGTTAAGTATTATTAGCATTTTCTATATCACTTACTAAATGAAGGTCTCATGATGATCAGCTAGTTGTTAATGGATCTCAGCCAATATTGAAGCTAAGGATTCCAAATTTTGGTTAAATGTTAAGTATTATTAGCATTTTCTATATCACTTACTAAATGAAGGTCTCATGTTGACCAGGTAGTTGTTAATGGATCTCAGCCAACATTGAAGCCAAAGATTCCAAATTTTGGTTAAATGTTAAGTATGATTAGCATTTTCTATATCACTTTACGAGAACAAAAATATCTGAACACGACCCTATTGTCAGGAGCATAAAGTCGTGTTCAGATATTTATGTTCTCGTAAGTGTGTAGATGTAAATGAACGCGACTGTACAAGTCCTGCGTCTGGGACTGGGTCCCTAGACTAGCTGGGCCCCTAGGCCCGGGCTTTGTGGGCCTAGGGGTAAATACTGCCCTGCCATCTAGTTGTGAAAGGATCTAAGCCAAGAATTTCAAATGTTGGTTAAATGTTAAGTTTTATTAGCTTAATCAACAATTTAATAAAATCTTGACAGTACAATAATTTGGTACCATGCAGCTGAAGATGGTCGTAGGAACTCCTTAACAGCACAGAATAAACCCATGGTGTTTGGGCTCGTCTGATTTGTTATTGACGAGCAATTAACGTTTTCACCTCACCAGCTCAAACATGGCGATTTTGCTGTCAGATAACAGTGAACAAAATGCGATTTTGTTTCGAGCGTGAGTAGAAAGTAGCTTTTTAATTTTTTCAATATCTGACCACGAATTGTCATGCTTCAGCCTAAGGTTAATTATAAAATTCTAATCATTTGAATCTCAACGCACTTTGTTTCTTTCATATGTATATAAAAGAGAGGGATAGAAACTTATCAATTTGAAATTCGATTTTCGAATCCGACCTCGATTGAGAACAGTTCGGATACGCGATATACCAAAACATTCATTAAAAACACCCGAAAAAGTTTTAATTGCAACGTATTTTTTTTTCTTTATTATATTTTTATTTAACGACCGAATATTACAATTATTGTATACCTTTCATATAAAACAATAGATCATTGCTCAAATAAAATAAGATTTTTCAACTTATTACTTAATGTAAATATAATAATAATTTATAATTTCACCATTTATCAAGTTGCATATTCGAAACGTACCTTAAAAATATCGAGTTCTGTTATTTTCTTTTGCATTTATTTTGTTTGGTGTTTTAGGAGTAAAAATATTAATCAATTTATAAATAAAATCTCGTAATATAATATGTATTTATAAATAAACACGTCATGTATCTGCTAAATCTTCCAATTTGATCAAATAATGACAATAACCATGTTGGTTGGTTGATTATAATTTCAATTAAATTATATTGTTATTCCTTTTTAAGCAGCACTTATCTATTTTCTGATTAATAATATTATTGAATGATGATGATGTCCAGTTAGCAGGTCCTAACTGGATATGGAAGGCTCAGGACAGAAATGGATGGAGATCTCTGGAGGAGGCCTTTACCTTATAGAGGGTTCTAGTGTGGTGTTATAGTGAATTATTAAAAAACTAACATTTAATTGTATTTTATTAATTTAGTCATTTAAGAAAAGTTTCTGATCACTTTAGCATTTATTGTCTAAATTTGTAGCATTGTTTATCACCTTACTAGAAATAAAAGGCTTTTTTATTATTTATTTATTAATATTATTGAAATCAGCAACAAAGACTATAAACATACGTTGGAAGAAAAAGCACAAAATGTCGAATATGTTCTCGCTGATGAGGTGAAAAGTTGTGTGTGCTACACGAGAGCAAAGTTTTTTGCATCTCGTGCTGTTGAGTCCCTCGCTACACTCAGGATTCTAACAGAGAATCACTCGCTACGCTCGTGATTCAAACGTAGAATCCTTCGCTTGCTCGGGACTCAAAATCAGCACTCGTAACAAAAAACAACTTTGCTCTCTTGTTGCACAAATAACTATTGTGTAAGAAAGTACAGTCGATATTAAACCGAGTCTCAGAAAACTTTTTTAATTTATGTCACAATACTGGGTCACTGTTTCTAAGTTTTGCAATTCTGCTAAAGCTGAATTGTCATTAGGACTATTGAACAGGTCCCTTTGATTGAGATCACAAATAGTAACACCTTGCAATATTTTAACGCAACTAAAGGACACGTAAGCTTTAGCAAAAGTACTCGCCTAAGTAAATAACAGCTTTTTAGGAGTCTGTAGTCAACAAGGAACCCTTATAGTTTCACCATGTCCGTCCGTCCATCTGTCTACGGCTTAGCTCAGAGACATAGTGGTAGAATACAATTTTAAAAACTTTTTTTGTGTACCTGCCCTACACGTAAAAAAGTGGAGATGTAATTTTTTTTTACGGTTTATCCCATGGTAAGGGGTTATCGATGATTAGGTCTTTCAAAACTAAGTCAAGTTACCTAACATCAACTGCAATTTTTATGGAGCTAAGTAAGCCACCCGTACTATTTGGATCCTGTAGAATGGAAACTTGGTTCTGTTTTAGGCCATAAGTAGCAGGTTCTTTCAACGCATCCAGTGTATTTAAAGTATATATTTTGATTGTCTTGGCTAATAACGTAGCCATTTTGTCATTATAAGCATTAACTAATTTGACTTTAACGATTTTTTCCCAGAATGTTGCTTAAGGCTATTTAAATCAAAATATTATCCTAACTTCAATCTTAGAGAAGACGGCTTTCGTTGCCACTGGCTTGGGATCCTGTTGTCGTACACATAGTCAAGGATCAAGCTCGAGGAAAGACTGGAAACTATGGACCTTAAACGGTGTAAAACCAAAAAGTGTTAAATGTAGAAAACTCCGGGGGAAAACTTCTGTTTGTTTAAAAAATATGAAATAAAATTAAATTTAAAATTTAAAAAACCCCTGACATGACAACCTGTAAAAAGAAAGAAATAAAATCTACGAAATGTGCCTTTACAATGAACAGTAGAAAAAGAATCCAAGCTTCGTTGCGTCGGGGGACCGCTAAGTAGGTAAATGAAATGCAATGTAGGTACTTAAAATCGTAAATTGGGAAGCCGCAAATAAATGCATACTTAAAGAAAACGTTGCAACTTGCGTTGAAAAATATATTTCATTTCACTTAGCTTAGGTACTTAGCGGTCCCCCGAACGCAACGACGCTTGGGTTCTTTTTCGACTGTTCATTGTAAAGGCACATTTCGTAGATTTTATTTCTTTCTTTTTACAGGTTGTCATGTCGGGGGTTTTTTAAATTTTAAATTTAATTTTATTATAATTTAAATGAATATTGTAACCATGTTAGTATGTGCGTATGAATATATACATGTTATGCTTAGTAATAAGTAAATAACATGAATAATCAGAATTGAAAGTAATGCGTAGTAATAATTTATGAATTTAGTGTAATATTTAAAGAATAGAATATAATAATTGTAATTAAATTAACTACTTCTAGCCCTCTGACATTGCTGTGCCCTTTGCAGGGCGTCACATGTAGACCTATTTATTTTTAATTCCAACTATATTTGTAATGTGACATGCAATAAAGAATTTTGAATTTTGAACTAACTGCGACATATGTCAATGTATGGAGACAACAATTTTCCAACGGCAAAGTTATTTTTTGCACCAATCCGTGTCTTGTACGGACCCTCGGTGCGCTAGTCCGATTCGCCCTCAACCTTTTTAATAGGACCTCGACATTTTAAATTCAGTGTCATTCACGTTTACGGTACCTTTGCAATTCTGCCGTGCTAAGGTAAAAGCGACCTTTTTGTGTGGAGCTCCATACTAAAAGGTCGCGATTAACCTTAGCACGGCAAAATTATGAAGCACCCAAAATAACTCAGCATTTGACGTCCCAGCCTAACAAATCGTTGATTGTTAAACAAAACAAATGCCGCTGGGCCGAATTGCTACCAAATTAATGATACTGCTTATTTGCGGGTTTAATAAGATGGACCGAGACCACCGTTCGTTGAAAATTCCCTTCATTATTTTGTTGGAATTAGGTCCTTAATTTATTTGTTTTCCAATTCGAAAGGATAATGACAAGTTTGATTGCAATATGCAGAGGACTGGAACGATTCTCGGCGCATTTGAAAAACATAGTAGGTACCTAATTATCAACATAGTAATAATATAATATGGAGGCAGGTTTTGATTGCGGAAAAATCATAACTGCGCGATGCATATTTTCATTTGCTTCCTATGAACATTTTAGTAGAAATGCTATTCGTCGGAATATCTTGGCGGCCTCGTTACACCGAAACGACCGATTGATTTTTAATTAAATTTTGATACAGCGACAGGTGGACATCCAAAATTACTTAATTACATAGTAAATAAATAAATAAGTAATAAATACTTACACAATACTTACAGAACAAATGTTCGAGTTCTTCACAAAAATATTTGCCCTTACCGGGACTCGAACCCAGGACGTTGGTTCAGTAGGCTGCTGCACAACCACTGCGTCCAACCGAATCGTCAATTGGATACTTTTTATCCGGAAACAGAAATAGAGGTTTATTACGCGGATAAAGAATGTGAGAATCTTCTAGTACTTACCTATGTTATAATCCGCCGCTCCACCGCCCGCGCGCCCCCCGCCGGTGCGGCTGCCTCTAGTTTCGGAATTGCGTCAGCGTGCTTATGTTGACGTCGCCGGTCAGTCTGTCGCAGCTAACCGGGCCTCAGTACGGGTTCCTGATAAGAAAAAGTCCTCCCGCACCAATGTGGATAAGAAGGGTTTCACACTGGTCGAAAGCAAGAGCAAGGCGCGTAGGGTGCCCCGCAAGACTCTGAGTGGCACTGCCGAGCCGGTTGGTTTTGGTCTTCGGATTGCAACACCGAGTAAGGCCCTCTATGTGTCGCGCTTGCATCACTCCGCCGTGTGAAGATGTGGTGGAGTACGTTCGCCGGAAGACTGGCTTCTCGCTGAGGGTGCACCAGTTGCAGTCCCGGCACTACGTGCACTTCAGCTTGTTTGTGGTGCGCGTGCCGCGGGTGATGCAGGTCATCGCAAGTGCAGACTTCTGGCCGAAGGGTGTCGTGTTTCGGCAGTTCCGGGGCAATCTGCCGTATTCTACACCAGATCAGACGACGCAACGGAGCCACGCCATTGTGTTGCCTAAATCTAACTAGTTTTAAGTCTTTGTTTATATGTATTTCTGTAGTTCACAGTGCCTTGGTTTTAACGGTAATGCTGTGAAACTTATTTGAATAATAAATAAACAGTAAATAAATAATCAGGAATCGTAAAATAGGAGCTAATTCGATTGAAATTACTTCTGCCAACCATCAGTGACAGCCCTTGCACTTCAATGAATTTTCCTCGCATTGTTTCGAACCCTGCGGGCCTATGATAGATACTTTTGTCACGTGATAAATAAGTGACAAAGCATCCGTCACGTTTTGACAAAATGCGAGTGTGAGTGACATATGCTTTGTCCCTATTTATCACGTGATAAACGCAATCATAGGTCCCCTGGTTATGATATAATTACGTGAAAATTATTCAAATAATTAACACATGAGATACAATATCACAAAGGCAAGCTTAACCTAAATATTAATCTAACAAATCTACGTTACACTTTCAGTCTGAGTCTGACTGAAATTAATTGAATCCAGTATTTAATAGGAAAAACCGCAGACCGCGGGAAGTTAGGCAAAGTTACGCTATTGTAGACGCGACGCTAATCACTGCGGTGGAGCGTTTAACGCTTAGGCGTTGTTTATGAAACGCTTTGTTTGTATGTAGGCAAATAATAATTAATATTACAATGTATTCACAATTTGGAAAAGCAACTGTGTACTCGTAAATACCTTGGTGTTTGTGGCTAAAGAATAGTAAGTTACTATTGTAGACGCGACGCTAATCGCTGCGGTTGAGCGTTCAACGCTTAGGCGTTGTTTATGAAACGCTTCGTTTGTATATGTTATGTAGGGAAAAAATAATGAATATTACAACGTGTTCACAATTTGGAAAAGCAAGTGCGTACTCGTAAATACCTTGGTGTTTGTGGCTAAAGAATAGTAAGTTACTATTGTAGATGCAAAGCTAATCGCTGCGGTTGATCGTTTAACGCTTAGGCATTGTTTATGAAACGCTTTGTTTGTATGTAAGCAAATAATAATGAATATTACAACGTAATTTTTTAAATAAAGCAATTTAAACGGATAATATCGCGTATATTAATTATTTGAGCCTCCCTGACGTTTCGGTACCTTTACAGATATTGGTGTCAAAGGTTAACTTAGAAAAACACATTTTTTTTTGTCAAAGTTACATTTGTGCAAACTACCCATTTTATAAATATGAATTTAAAATAATGGTGTAGGTACATACATGCCAGATGGGCCTTATGTGTAAAGACAGTTACACATGTGCCAGAAGGGCATTAATTATTTTATTTAAAATATCTACTAGCGGTTCACTATAAGGCTTACTGAGGAGAAAGAACCGCCGAAAGAAAACTCCTAGATTGCCTCATTAGAGAAAAGAAAATGTGTTTTTCTCAGTCAACATTTGACAGCGGTATCTGTAAAGGTACCGAAACGTCAGGGAAGCTCAAATGTGTCAGTGCATCTGGAAAGGTACCTTGTTTCAGGTATTGAGTTATGCATAGTTCCAAAAGTAGATCAAATTTGCTATCAATACAAAAAAGAATAATGACTGTAGGTGGAACCACTATTTTTATATAATTTTTTGAATTCTCGACTTCCGAATTGCACAAGTTGAGAAAATTGCATTTAAAGTTTATAGTGGCAAAAAACACACTTCTACTTCGAAGTTACATAGTGAAGGGTATAATCATAATCTTTGAATGTTAAAGAATTATAATAAAGGCGAATTGTCTAAAAATACATGTTAATTATTCTGATTTCTTAGGTTGAACATGCCAGGGAGGAAGAAACACGAAAGTGTTAATTATACCCAATTCATAAAATAACGAGATTAAAACTGTTAGTTTCTCATCATAGTTACATATTCTATGGCACTTTGGGACAATTGAATGACAGAAAACTCCATAATCATAAAGAAATTTAATAATTACCGCATTTTTAACAGTTACAAAAAAGATCACTTATTATTATTTATAAAAACTTCCGTTTTAGTCGTGTAAGACATCAAGTTTAGCATTTTACTAAACTGGGTACCTTGTCACGCTAAGTAATTATCTTACATAAATGGAGTAACTAGAAAAAATAACTCAATTGTGTACATAACTGCACCTAATTTATGATTTATCAGTCTTTCAATCAATATTACTAATTGTATACGTCAAACAACTAAAATCACAGCTCAATTTTTCATTGACTAAATTCGCGATCAACATTCCCCGCCCCATCCCCCGGCCCCTGGGCACGTTCACCTTCAGCAACTTTCCAGCCTCTGATCTAAGTAATGGCAAACGTATTAAATTAAAATAAATAGTTATTTCATACAAGAGTCATGCAAGTTGAATGTTTTCTTATAAAAAACATTAAGTATTTTTTTTGTACAAAAAATTATTTTGCTATAGACCGATCCTATACCTTATCTTAGAAAGAGGTAGGTAGTTGACTACCCGCGATGGAAATATTGTCAAAATTATTCAAAATTTAAAGGCTTTTAAGACATGGCGTGACAAGGTACCCTGACTACTAAACTTTATAGTCGGAGAAATATACTAAAAAACATAATTTTACTGATATTCTTGTGTGTGTACAAGAATATCAGTAAAATTACCTGTGTACCTTAGCATGTAAATAACCCAATTATAACACAAACCCATTTTGGCACTTTTTCACCAGCTTCCACAAAAACTCATGTAACTCGGTAACTAGATGTCGTGACTAGGTACCTTTCCAGATGCACTGACACATTAAATTAAATATTAAATATTGAAATATATAAATTCACTAAGTACATTATTTATTTTTTTAGTGGCGTTGAATATTGGCCAGTGTAGGTGAAGTGTGTAGGTACGGATAGTTATGTATTTGTGTGTTGTGTGTGTTTAGTGGAGACTTTAGTGGAGTCGCACCCTTAAACTGACCAAGATCATTACCCGTACCGAATTCAGAAAATACATTCAAACTGTAAAGCATCCAAAGGATATTAAATATGAATTGAATCCACCAAAGAAATGAATTCAAGAATACTCGTGTTTATTATTCATTTATAAAATTTGTTACTACACACAATGGAAATAGGAATCCCTCTGGACATTAAGTTTCTTGTCAAGTTTCTTGGAAATTCTCAACACGCTACAGAATGTTACAGTTCTTTCTTTTTAGAGACTGAGCTGCAAATACAATTTTCATAGCGTGTGTTAAGTTGAAAATCCTTCTCTCTTTGTCCTCTGTATGTTGTCCTATGGCAATCCGGTAGAGTTATCAACGTTACAAATATTGAATCTGTCTCTTGTCTAACAATTTCTGGACCTTACCATTCCTTTATTATTTTGCGCAATGAGTACGGACCAATTTGCAATTTCTTTGCGCAAAAAAAAAGTCTTTAGAATACTTATACATTGAACCTGCTCACAAACTTTCATAAGAATCGGTTCTGGAATGCGGCCTGTATGCGACATCAGGAAATCTTTCCGCACAAACGAACATCCAAATATCAGGACATACGAAACAATTTTCGGCCAAGCTTCGGAGACGCTTTGCTCGTTCAACGAGTATTGTTTTGCAAAATACCTACGATATAATCTTTTGTGCTCCGTTATGCTCGTACAAAAAAACGCGAGCGTAATCTGCATTGCAAATGAAATGGGATTTTTAATGGGCTAAGAACTTCTGAAGTTCAGTAGTTTTTATAATTATCTTTCTTTGGCTCCTAAGGGTATATTTTTTCTTCCCACTTTTTTTAAGGTTACGTATATTTAGGCAATAACGTGACCCTATTTCTAAGCCTTCTCTGACCGTTCCGTTCACCCGTCCGCTTATCTGTCACAGGGTTGGTTAGTGAGTGCTCTCAGAAGGACTTTTTTCAAGTTTTAGATATGGTGACATCAAACATAACTTACCTAGGCGAAGCCTTGTCTGAGGACAAGCTCTATACTACAATAACATGTGGACTGTGTATTAAGAAAGAGTGCTAAAACAACAATCAATAATAAAAACGGTACAAATTTCATTGGATGAACCACATAACATTTATTATTCGTAGCAAACGAGGCCTTTGTCGCGAGTCAGACTAGTATTTAGTAGTTTTTTAGGGTTCCGTACCCAAAGGGTAAAAACGGGACCCTATTACTGAGACTTCGCTGTCCGTCCGTCCGTCCGTCCGTCCGTCCGTCCGTCCGTCCGTCCGTCCGTCCGTCTGTCACCAGGCTGTATCTCAAGAACGGTGATAGCTAGACAGTTGAAATTTTCACAGATGATGTATTTCTATTGCCGCTATAACAACAAATACTAAAAATAAAATAAAATAAATATTTAACGGGGGCTCCCATACAACAAACTTGTTATAGATTATAATATATGTATAGGTACGGAACCCTTCATGCGCGAGTCGGGCTCGCACTTGCCCAATTTTTATCATAAATTCATCCCTTCTTCTTATTTTTTTGTAGTCACTTAAATTGCAGTAAGGTAAAGACGCAAACAAGATGGCTTTCAACGTGAAATTTTGAAATGCAAAACAAATCGTCGACAACAAAATTCAATGGTTTGAAATAAGCATAAAGTTCTTTCTACTAAGTTTACGTATATCGTAGGTAGTTGGCTAGTTTTAAAGACATTTAGTCACCCTGCATATGGAGATATCGGGATCCTGCCGTCTTATCAAAATTATTTTCGTCAAATTTCATTACCCAAACAAATTTTAGCAAGTGTTTTTATTGCCAATTCAATCTGACATAATTTCAATACGCACATTTTCATTTTGTCAAATTTTCATTGAACAAAATATTACTCCGAAAAATATAATTTAAGCATTTGGTATTTTAGCAAATGCTTTATTAAAGCAAAACAACATTGGAAAACAAACATTTAGTCAAATGAATTGTTATGACAAAAACTAAAAAAGACAAAAATCGGATTCGTTTGGGTAATAAAACATGACCAGAATAATATTGGTAAAAAGGCATGATCCCACAAATAAAAAATGCACTGCTATTTTAACCAATATAACTTAGAATTTTAAGTTTCTCTCAATGCTCAATAGCAGTATTTATGGAGGAGGAGGAGATATCGTTCCCGTACTTTCATGTAAAATAAAGTATTATAAGCAATTTTTATCTTTGCTGTAATTATATTTAAGAAATACGCAGAGTAAAAATTATGTAAAACTTTATGGTATTTACTGTGTTTTGGTTTTTCATCATCAGACGAGGGCCCTATATACTTTGATAGGAGATCGAGATCACTTTTTCCATTTCTAAGCCTTGATTTAACCGATTGTTAGAATTAATGTCAAGTTTATATGTGACTTTTTGTCTCTTAATTTCTGAGGAAGTCTTATTCCACTTTGGTCGAATCTAGCCTTCGGCTGCATTCAAATGCAAAGTTTTGTTCCGAGAATAACGCTTATTACTCTCCGATTGTAGTGTCAAAGTAATATAGGATTTTGACATTTCCATCATAGAATAGCGTTGTTTATAAAATAAAAGTTGGTTAAATCCAGCCTAAGCAACGCTACCCCTAGACTAGGTAATTTACCGGTAATTCATCCAAAATCTACCGGTTTGCATTCCCTACCCGAGACGCGAGAAATCTGATTCTCGCGAGGCACTTGACCTCGCCAACAGGTGAGCTGACAAGGAACGAAAATTCCCTTTTAAAATTCATGAGATGAAATTGTCGATGGCAACCCTCAGCGATATTATCAGCGATAGCGATACCGTCTTTATTTACAATTTTAAGGCAGCACACAATTTTCGTTGAATATTTTGGTGATAAATCTAAATGTTTTGATGAGGATGTTGTGGTTTAAAAAAATAATAATATAACTGGGATTCATTTATATTACAGATACAAAATAGAAACAGAAAAGATTTTGAACCCTGACCAGATTTGAACTGATATCTTATGCCATGCCGGAGTGATACGCTCTGATCAATTAAGCTACAGAGTCTGGTAAAGGTATCTTTCAATTGATTGTTGATGTGGTTTTAAGATCTTTGTATTTTCTAGTTTGGGTAGAAGAATTGATTTTGCTTACTGCGTGTGTTTTGTTTTCTTACTTTATTTATTCAAATTTTGTTTATTATTCAAATATTTATCAGGTAGGTAGTTACAGAGTCCGGTATGTATAGAGACGGCATACTTAGCATTAATGCAGGTGCGTCTAAAAGTGCATAGTTTGCGTCTGGCGTAGATAAGCTTTAGAACCTAAGAACATTTTAATTAAATAAAGACAGTCTAATATCGACCACCGTACGAATAACTTGTATTTTAATTATAAGTTTAGTTTTTAAAAAGTAGTTTTCCCTCCGGCGCGATTTGACTGGCGCTGCGGACAGGATACCGGTACGAAATCCTGCGCCTGTGAGGATCACGAATTGATCCGAGTGCATGACTTTCGTTAACGTATTTACGTGATAACTGGTATCTTCGAACCAAATAAATTTGTCTCAGTGCCTGGAGGACAACACGAAAACGCCTGCGGCTATAATTGGAGGAAATGGGGAAAAGCGTACTGTGAGTAGACCTCTTCACTGTCCCGTCTATCCCTGTTCTTATTCCATTGGCTGTGTAATTTAGTGTAGACTTTATAATAAGCTCTCTATACAAACTCTATAGTTGTGAATTATATCGTCCTAATATTAAGCTAGTTAAGTGTGTTTAAAAACGATTATTAAAATACTAAATGGAAGAAATAGGAGTAGTTCCCAGAGATAATAATAATATTGAAGAAAATATAGTAAATCAAAGAGAAAACATGGATCAAATTAAAGTAATTCCTAGAGAAATGATGGATTTAATTCCAAAATTTGATGGCGATGAAAAATTGTTAAATTTATTTTTAAGTAAAAGCGAGTATGTAATTCAAGCTTTTAGAAACCCCGAAAATCTTGCTCAGGATTTGTATATATTTCATGCAATTACTGGCCGGCTTACTGGCAAAGCCGCCCACTTGATAAGTGAACGCCAAGATATAGATACTTGGATGCAATTAAAAAAGCTGTTAACTCAACATTTCGGCGACCCGAGGTCAGAAGAGTGTATTGCGATAGAGTTAGATAATTTAAAGATTAGGCACAGTGAATCATACGCTAGCTTCTGTAATCGTATCCAAAATGTCAGAAGTACATTATTTGCCAAAATAAATTTAATTGAAGATCCTCGTGAAAAAGAAACGAAAAAGACAATTTATAATCACTTGTCTCTAAACGTCTTTCTTTATAATTTGCCGGAAGACATGTTACGCGTAGTGAGACTCAATAGCCCCAAGCAGCTGGAAGATGCTTTAACAATAGTGATGGAAGAAGTCAATTTCTTAAACCAGTATAACGCAAAAAATAGGAACAATAATAAGCCTTCACAGCAAAGGCCCATTTTCCCACAAAATAATAATTTTGGACAGAATATGAGATTTTCTCAACCACAAAATGCAGGATACAATTTTAATACCGCACAAAATAAATTCCCACAAACTCAAGGTTTTAGATTTGGCATTCCCAACCAGTCAGCTCCACAAGGTTTTAGATTTGGAAACCCTCAAAATCAAGGATACAAACCTTTGATGCCCAATCAACACACACCAAACTTCAAATTTGGGATTCCCCAACAAGCAGGTTATAGACCATTTGTTTCTAATAACAATCAATTTAGACCTAATAATTTCCAGCCAGCACACCAACCGCAATTTAAATTCGGTATTCGACCTCCATATCAACAACCACAAGGTCAAGGCCAATCTTCGCACCAATATAATAACGATGTCTCTATGCGAACAGCACCCCAACCAAAACCAAACTACATACCCCCGCGAACAACTAACAATTTGTTTTACGCAAATGAACTTCAAGAAATCGAACCTGCCCCTGAAAATTTCAATGAACCGAACGCCCTTGACTCAAACTACCAACAGTATTACACGCAAACTGAAAACGAAGAATACTTCTTAGACGATCAATATGAGACTGAAATGTTACAAGACTTGCCTGAAAATGAAAATTTTCCCATAAAAGCCTCTACGACAGATCCCCAGAAATAGTACACCTTAACCATCATAATGCCTTAAAACTGCCACACATTGAAATTCCCGAAATAAACTCCAAATTCATGATAGACACTGGAAGCACACGATCATTCGTAAGCCCTGATATTGCAAACAAATACTTTTCCGAATTCAAATATAATGAACCATTCGAAGTAGTAAGTACCCATGCTCGAAGCTCTCACGCTGAAGTAATTGAAATCCCATTGCTGAAAACTTTTAAGAGTTGTGACACTCATAAGTTTTATGTATACGAAGTCGATAATAGTTACGGAGGACTAATTGGCTCAGATTTACTGAAACAACTTGACGCTAACATTGACATGAAAAACCAAGTACTGATAACACGAGACACACAAATACCTATAATTTACCGTCCACCTTACACAATTCGCATTGAACCCCGATCTGAAACACGCACGAAAATTCCCGTAAATCTTTATAGTGGAAATGCAATTATAAACCATATAGATTTCGGCGAAGGTGTGCGAACACCAACAGCACTTGTAGAATGTACAGAAGGTTTTGCAACCACGGTTATCCAAAATACATCCGAAAATCACTTTGATATAAAATTCAGTAAACCTCTCAATGTCACACCATATGAACCAAAAGAAATTGAAATTAACGGTTTACATTCAGTAGATAGCTGTGAAAAGGATGAAATTTTAACACAAAATTTAAGTAAATTACGATTAGATCACATGAACTCGGAAGAACGAAATCAAATTTACAATTTGTGTTTAGAATACAAAGATATTTTTACCACTGAACATTTACCATTAACCTTCACAAATCAGGTAAAACACAAAATCCGAACCACTAACGAAGACCCTATCTATATAAAACCATATCGTCAGGCCCCAGTAGAAGCAGCTGAAATAAAAAAGCAAGTACAAACATTATTAAAGGATAATGTCATTCAAGAATCTCACTCACCTTGGAGTGCCCCGGTACATTTAGTCCCAAAAAAAATGGATGCTAGTGGAGAAAGAAAATTTCGCATGGTTATTGATTATAGACGGCTTAACGACATTACCATTGACGACAAATATCCACTCCCGAATATTACAGACCTTTTTGACAAGCTAGGTAAAAGTAGTTATTTCTCGGTACTCGATTTAGCGAGCGGGTATCATCAGATTGAAATCGAAAAAGAAGATCAGCCAAAAACAGCGTTTTCTACACAATACGGCCACTACGAATTCCTGCGCATGCCCTTTGGGCTCAAGACGGCTCCAGCAACGTTTCAAAGAGCAGTAGATAACGTTTTAAGAGGACTGCAAGGTATTCACTGCCTAATTTACCTCGATGACATTATAATTTTCTCATCTAGCCTGGAAGAACATATGACAAAACTTAAAGCAGTTTTCGAACGACTCCGACAAACGAATCTAAAAGTACAACTCGATAAAACTGAATTTCTATGTAAAGAAGCTAATTACTTAGGACATACCATTACACCCGACGGACTAAAACCTAACACAGACAAAATAGATGCTATACTGAAATATCCATTACCGAAAACAGTTACCGAAATAAAGAGCTTTCTTGGACTCATTGGATACTACCGAAAATTTATTAAAGACTTTTCAAAAATTACTCGCCCGATGACGTCTTGTTTGAAAAAGAATAGTAAAATTACTATTGACGAAAATTACCTAAAAGCTTTCGAAAAATGTAAAGAACTGTTAGTAAGTGCACCTCTATTACAATATCCTGATTTTACGAAGCCGTTCATATTGACAACAGATGCATCTGACTTCGCCCTGGGCGCAGTACTTTCTCAAGGTATCATAGGTAGCGACAAACCCATCGCTTATGCCAGCAGAACCCTAAATGATTCTGAAAAACGATACAGCACTATCGAGAAAGAGCTATTGGCCATCGTATGGGCTGTAAAACACTTTCGTCCCTACTTGTACGGCAATAAATTTACCATTTTCACTGATCACAGACCCCTGGCTTGGTTAGACTCGCTAAAAGAGCCCAATAGCAAGTTAACTCGTTACAAACTCAGATTAAGCGAATATACATTTAAAGTCATACATAAAAACGGAAAACAGAACACAAATGCCGACGCTCTCTCACGCATACGATTAAACGCATTAGGAAATGACGGCGATAACGACCAATTATCAACAGCAGTTAACGTAGGAGATACTGACCAACTAGATGACTACATACAACGACTAACTGATGACATAGTTAGGTTAGGGCAACAAACACATGACCCTCAGAACCCTACTAATAACGAAAACCAGCCCGATATTAATTCTAACACCTCTGAAAGAACTTTAAGTGCAAACGAAAGTACCTTATCAGCACCGACTGACACACAAACAAATTCTAGTACAGATACTGTCCATTCCGCTGTAGATATGGATACAAATGGCATACCCATTCTGCATGAAGCTATTGACACCAAACCGAACCAAATTCTAGTAAACGCCTGGCTTAAAAATGAACTTTTAGTTAAAATAGAATCACACCCAAAACAGAAAATCCTTAAGGTTTTCCTACCCTTAGACAACACTGAATTAATAAAGAAATTCCTCAAAGATTATATTAGACCCAAAATTAAATATTTTATACACTTTAACAATACCGAACACAGACGCCAATTTTCAGATATAGTCATTGCATTATTCCGAAAGGATACCATACAACTTTACGAATGTACTGAAAGAGTAGTAAACGTAACTGACGAAAAAGAACAAGAAGAAATTGTACTTCGATACCATGACGGCAAAACATGTCACCGTGGAATCAAAGAAACAATTTCTCATTTAAAGCGA
The DNA here is from genome assembly GCA_947623375.1 of Apotomis capreana. Classification (NCBI taxonomy): domain Eukaryota; kingdom Metazoa; phylum Arthropoda; class Insecta; order Lepidoptera; family Tortricidae; genus Apotomis; species Apotomis capreana. The sequence goes on along the minus strand of OX392517.1, from coordinate 10,310,645 downwards.
ACTTATTTTTGGAATAATATGGAACAAACAGTTACTAGTATAATTAACGCATGCGAAACCTGTAAAAGGCTGAAATATGACCGACGTCCTTTCAAACCACAAATACAGCTTACACAGACCCAGACTAAACCGTTTCAAGAATTATTCATAGACCTATATACAATAGAAGGCAAATACTATTTAACTATCATAGATGCTTTTAGCAAATTAGCGCAAGCTTTTGAAATTCCCGATAGGTCTACCCCCGAAGTTGTTCGTGCCCTAATAAAGTATTTCTCATTTTATGGTATTCCCACTAAAATCAGTTCAGACCCTGGCTCCGAATTCAATAACAGACTTATGAGCGAAATGCTTTCATTTTATAAAATAAACATTCACATTGGAACCCCTAATAACCCGAACTCTATGGGAATGATAGAACGCTTCCATTCCACAATCGCAGAAATATATAGACTTGCAAAGTATGAAAGGAAACATACAGATGCCGCTTCCGTAATGACGTATTCAATATTGGCCTATAATCAAACTATTCATTCAGTAACAGGACTCACGCCGTTCGAAGTTGTCTTTGGACATACCGAAAGTAAAACCCAGTTTAACGCAGATTTTGATAAGGAATATACCCAGCAGTTAGTTAAAGACCATTGTAAAAGAACAAAATACCTATATAAATATTTGACAGATAAAATGTTAGCTAGAAAAGAAAGGGTTCAACAAGATAGGCAAGGAGAAACCAATTTCGACTTAGATGACAATGATGATATTTTCATTAGAGGCGTAAATAGACGACGTGCCAAGGACAAACCTAGGTATCAAAAGGCCAAGGCCAAGGGCAAGGTCCACAGACATATAATCCCAGTTGAAACAAACGCGAGAGAAACCAGAGTCCCAATTAAAGATGTGCGACGTCCTCCACAGGTTCGTCCTGCTGCTGACCCAGGCAGTACTGACCCGGGCCCTTCAACTTCATAAAATCGAGAAGAACCCCGGCGTTTTTCCAATAAGAGAGGGTACCGCTCTTGTTAGTTATAATAAGTGGCTAGTTATTAAGATATTAGATATTAAACTTATTAAGCAAGACCTAGATTTAAATATACATAGATATAAGGAACTGGATAGGTTGGTTGGTTCATTTTCTAATATTAATGCCTCATACTTAATATACTGGGATGACGTAAAGCGACAAGTAAATCACATGTTAGATATCACTGTGGAAAAATACACTCAATTAGTTCCCAATAGCAGGCAAAAGAGAGGACTCATCAATCCTCTAGGATCTTTAATTAAACTTATCACTGGAAATTTGGATCACGACGATGCTATTAAATATAATAATCTGATAAATGAAGTCAAAACCCGACAGCATTCTGTAGAAAAGAAAACAACACTCATATCCGAAATGGTGAGACTTTTTACAAATACTACTGTAAATATAACTGACAATCTCATACAATTGAATACAGCCATAAATAAAGTTAATAACGACATAACCGAAATTTCAATAATATCTCATGTCAATCAGATAATACAGGCTTATAACTTGTTCTTTCATAATTTCCAACTGATATATTCTAAATTGAATGAGATTGAAACTGTACTCGCATTTAGTAAAATAGGTATATTGCATCAATCTATTGTTAACACTAATGAACTTGTAAAAACATTTAAGCTCATAGAAAGAACAGATAAACTTATTTTTCCATCAAATCCTGAAAACATTGTAAAAATTGAACAGTCAATTACATTGAAATCATACTTTAAGAATTCTGAAATAATGTTCATTATGGAAATACCATTAGTTAAGAGAGAAACTTACTTTTACTATAAAATTGTTCCCTTACCTATTACCGAACCTGAAACAAACCTCACCCTAATTATTTTACCTAAATATCCTTACCTTATTGTGAAGGGGTTGAATGCTAGCTCGCTCTCCACCCCATGCAAGCTCATCGAAGACGAAACATTCCTGTGTGATGAAATGCAATTAACAGTACCCATCAAAGACACCTGCATTCTCGAACTCATGCGATACTCAAGTAATGCTCCGTGTATGCAAATCCCGATAGAAGTGGAAAATGTGAAGATAGAGTTTTTACAGAAAAACAGATGGATTCTATATACCAAGGCAACTACGGATCTTGAGAGAACGTGTGCTAACGAAATCCTTCATTACACACTTTTGGGCACATACCTGCTTACAATTGACGATAATTGCGAATATAAAATTGGACAACATTATCTGAGAGAACAAACCATAAATGGAGAGAAAATCATATACCAAAAACTACCTTTGGTAAAGTTTCCTGAAAATCTGAAAACCGACATAAAACGGAGCGCTGATCCAGTACAACTGAAAGGAGTTGAGCTGACCGACCTGAAAGTGTTATCGTACGCACTGAAAAATAGTGAAGTGGAAAGTGGAAGTGTAGTGAATACGGAAAGCGTTAGCATAGGAACCATTGTTTTATATGTAATCTTAATTATAGGTTTTCTTTCATTCTTTTCGTATAAATATACACTTTTGGTATGCAAGTCTTGCAAAAATCAAAATAATCCTCCGAATAACGGTTCTTCGGATAATTTCGAACTAAAGGAGGGAGGAGTTACAGAGTCCGGTATGTATAGAGACGGCATACTTAGCATTAATGCAGGTGCGTCTAAAAGTGCATAGTTTGCGTCTGGCGTAGATAAGCTTTAGAACCTAAGAACATTTTAATTAAATAAAGACAGTCTAATATCGACCACCGTACGAATAACTTGTATTTTAATTATAAGTTTAGTTTTTAAAAAGTAGTTTTCCCTCCGGCGCGATTTGACTAGGTAATAATTGATTTGTTTAGAAAAGGAATAATAACAATGTGACATACAATTAGTCGATATTATAACGGCGCTACTACCCTCAATTTGTGGTTTGAGTGCACATTTAAATTCTTAAAAGTATTGTTGCTGACTGTTTTGATATGATCTTTTTACATTTATTTATTTATTTATTTATTTTAGGAGAACCAACAGCTAATACACTAAACATAGAAACTTAAATAGAAATACAGAGCCAATTACAGGAACTCACAAATAGTTGCTGTACATAAAACATAAACTTAAGTAAACAGCGCACATCGATGTACCGACGCACACTTGCAGCAAATATATGTAAAAACTATGAACATTCGTTAATCTACAAACTTAAACTTATAAACCTTAACTTTAAGAGCCTTGATGGGCTGACAACCTAAGTACCTACCTAATACACAATAACAATACTGCACAATATATTATACTTCCTTTCAATTGTCATTTTATTTTAAAAGTTAGTTTATTATTAGTTTTGTTAGTTGTCATTGTATTTTTCCTTGTCGTGGTTGTCAACATATTTTGTGATCCTAAAAATAGTGAATTAAACGAATTTATTACAGGTAATTACAGTCATTTATTCATTCTCATCAACGCATCCCACAACGCGTCGTTTTCATTGGTCCTTCTCCCATCGTATTCAGTGCCTATTTCATAAACAAATATTTTCATTTTCCATACTTAGATACATTGTTTACATTCACATATTTTTCCATAGTTCATCCGCACATGATCACCCGTAGTAAAAATAAAATAATGTCGGCCGACTCGGGCCCCACCGCGGAAGTTCCCTGCAGCTCCTGTCTGCCAGCCAGCGCTGCACCGAGTGAGCGCACTTCACATAGCAGATCGTCGCGTTCGTCCGCAACTGTGAAAGCGCAAAAAGCAGCCGCCGAAGCGCTCGCTCTACGTCGTCGCCTCGAGCGCGAGCAGGAGCTAGCCGCTCGCGAGCGCGAACGTGAACGGCAACTTGCAGCGCTACAGCAGCAGATGGAGGAGTGCGAACTGCAAGCCGAGCTCGCTGCCATCGATGCAGACGCAGAGTGTAGCTGCGCTGGGAGTCGCGCAAGCCATCGAAGTTCTACAAGGGTGAGCGTAGATAGAACCGAAAAATGGGTAGAAAATCACCAAATTGACAACAATATTGCAATAAGACGCGAGCAACAGGTTACTGTTCCGTCACCCGGTTGTATGGTACCACCACCAACAGCCACTCGGGCAACTGCACCCCCTGTCAACCTTACCATTCGACAAGCGCAACTACCAAAGGTCTCTAAAGCATTCGGGGCGGTTGGCCATGCGCCGCCGCTCGCCTTCACGGAGTTTGACCAACCAGCCACTCTCTTGCAGGCGGTAGCTGACACTGCCGCAGCAGCAAAGGCTCTTGCTTCCGCCTCCGGCACCAGGAAGCTAGAACTGCCATTATTTTTTGGCAATACACTTCAATGGTTACAATTCAAGCGTACATACAGCATAACAAAAGATAATTTTTCTCCGCTAGATAACATAAACCGACTAGACGGTGCACTCCGAGGGCCCGCGCGTGAGGCCGTGGCGGCGCTGCTGATGTCGACGGAGGACCCGGAGGAGGTCATGCGCGCTCTTGAAGATAACTTCGCGCGCCCCGAGCTCATCGTTTACAAGGAGGTTACTTCATTGAAAAATCTCCCACGACTAGGTAACGATCTTAAAGAACTCGGAATCCTCTCAAATCGGGTACGTAACTCTATTTCCACAATTAAATTATTAAATCACATAGAGTATCTGTTTTCGCCAGAATTGTTTCATGCGGTTCTAGCAAAATTTAATCCTACCATGAAAATGAGATGGACGGATTTCGCAATGCGGGATACCACGGGACGTCCTAAACTTGAAATTTTGTCCGATTTTTTGAAGCGCGAACTAGACCAACACATACGTTTTGGTTTGGCACCTGAGGCTAGCGCGACCCAACACCTCCAGCATAACGTTCCTTACGATAAACCATTCAAACGCGAAATCGTTCATAATACTATCGTTCGTTCAAAATTAGATAAGAAGGGCAATTTTGGAGGAGGTGCTGGGATTAAAAAAGAGTGCCCATTTTGTAAGAATGACCACAATATTAGAGAGTGTTTTAAATTTAAATCCTTAAGTGTTGATGAGAGATGGCAGTGGCTGCGTGAAGCAAAGTTTTGTTACCGATGCCTAAAGTGTAGTTCACACCAGTGGAAGACATGTAAAGTTAACCCATGCGGTGTTGACGGCTGTTCTTTACGCCACAACCCACTTCTTCACCGTCAACCACCTCCTCCGCTTGTCAACACACTCGAAGTACCCGTGATCGATGGCAACACTGGCGCAACAACTATTAGTGACAACGCACATTCCATATCAAATGTTTCTGAGCAGACCGAAGATAAGTTGGTGGTATCTGCCACTTCCACCGGCGTGGAAAAACCAAGCACTATTGTAGCTCTTCGACCCTGCGCCTTCCTAAAGATCATTCCTGTCACTGTCTCCGGTCCTACTGGAAGTTGTGACGTTTATGCTCTCTTAGATGACGGTAGTACTGCTACATTGATCGATTCCAGTATTGCCACACTTATAGGAGCGACAGGGCCAAAACAGGCCATAACAGTAAATGGCGTTGGTGGACTTGTGCGAAACACTACAGTGTCATATGTCAATTTTCATATTAAGGGCAGATACACGCAAGAAACATATTTCGTGAAAAATGCTAGAGCAATGGATTCATTATCTTTGCGTCCGCAAACAATTAACCGCGAATCAATTGAATCTTTTTCACACTTAACCGAATTAGTTGATGTACTATCGTACGAGGATGCTACTCCGACCATTTTAATCGGAGCTGAACACTGGCATTTGTCACTCAACCGCGACGTTCGTGTTGGTGGAAGGAACGAACCCGTAGCCTGCTTGACAGCCCTGGGCTGGACTTTGTATGGTGTCGCTTCCAGCAAAACGAAGTTAGTTGAATTCGTCAATCATACACGCATAGTCACATCTGAGGATGACAATCTGGAATCGTTGATTAAACAACAGTATAAACTCGATTCCATGGGCATTTCTAAATCAGAATCGATAAATTGCAAACAGGACCAGCGGGCAGTTGATATTTTAGAAGCCACCGCGAGGCGTCTACCCACTGGTCGATTCGAGGTAGGAATGCCATGGCGCGACGATATACAGCATGTTCCAGAAAGTTACCCTCAGGCCATGTCACGTTTTTTAAGCCTAGAAAGACGTATGTACAAAGAACTCGATTTTGCAAAGGCTTATCATGCATTCATTGAGAACATGATTACTAAGGGTTATGCAGAAGAGTGCCTTCCAAATACGTACCACGGGAACAGTGATGTTAAGTCTGATAAGTTACGTCTTTATCTCCCACATTTTGGGGTGTACCACCCTCAGAAGAGAAAAGTCAGAGTGGTCCACGATGCCGCAGCCAGAAATGAAGGAGTCAGTCTGAACTCCTTACTACTTTCGGGCCCTGATCTGCTGCAGCCACTCCTGAAAATTCTTTTTCGTTTCCGGGAAGGTCGCGTCGGCATTACAGCTGATATTAAGGAAATGTTCCCTCAGATCCGGGTTAGAGAGGAGGACAGGGACGCCTTTAGATATCTGTGGAGATCTGACAAAACACAGAAAATAAAGGAGTTCAGAATGACATCTGTCATCTTTGGCGCGTGCTGTAGCCCTTTCATAGCACAATTCATTAAAAATAAAAATGCACAGGAGCATGCACACGTATACCCAAAAGCTGCAGACGCAATTTTGTATAGCCATTACATGGACGACTATATTGACTCCCAAGATTGCGTCGACGACGCAGCCCAGTTAGCTGCCGATATTATTACTGTGCATGCTGCTGCCTGTTTTGAAATGAGAGACTGGATCTCTAATGAGCCTAAAGCACTAAACCTGGTGCCAACCGATCTTAAAGCCACTCAGCCATCAGAAGTTGATCTCGGTGAACCCACCAACAGTATTAGAGCTTTAGGTATCGCATGGAATCCCATCTCAGACAATTTAGGATTTCGAACGGGTTCTATCGAACCTCTTATTGGTCCTCTAACAAAACGCAAAGTGCTGTCACATCTCATGCGCGTGTACGATCCTTTGGGATTGTTAGGGCCTCTAGTCGTCAAAGGACGAATTTTATTCCAACAATCCTGGAGATCATGTACCGATTGGGATACAGAACTCCCACAAACCGAGGTATCAAAGTGGCATGACTGGTTCCAGGAGCTTTCAAAGGTAGCTTCGCTGAAAATTCCTCGTTGGTATGCAAAGGCCAAAGACTCAGAGCCTCTATATAGAGAACTACATGTCCTTGCAGATGCGAGTGAGCTAGCATATGCGTGCGTGGCCTATTGGAGTCTTGTTTTCCCCGACGGCAGCATCAAGCTTACTCTCATCGCAAGTAAAGCAAGGGTTTCACCTTTGAAACCAATTTCGATCCCACGCCTGGAACTCCAAGCCGCCTTGATCGCCTCTCGACTCGCTGTTGTCATTAAGGATAGCCATCGAAAAAAATCAGCACGTACCTTTTTTTGGACTGATTCGATGACTGTCCTCCAATGGCCATTGGAGGACATGGCTGCGAAGTGACGCCCGTTCATTCAAGCCCTTCGTTGCTCATCGTTTGGGTGAAATTTTGGAAAATTCTTCTGTTAAAGACTGGCAATGGGTACCGACAGACTTGAATGTGGCCGACGATGCAACCAGAATGAGACCAGTCGATTTGAGTCAAACACACCGATGGTTTTCTGGCCCTTCTTTTCTTTTAAAGTCCCCTGAAGACTGGCCTTTGGAGCCGATTAGCGTCGCACCAGTTCGCGAAGAGCTCAAATGTCATCTGAACGAATTGGTGGGACCTACTTTGGTCGACACAGTTCCGTGTATCCCAGTCACAGCTGATTTAACTCACTTCAGTGATTGGTTGCGTTTATTACGTGCCACAGCCCGGGTGCATCAAGCTGTGGCAATCTTTGGAAACATTTTGGCAATGATTCGAAATTCTAAAGCAAATAGCGGGATTATACATGCTCCTGCCCGTTGCTCGTCAGCGTCAACTACTCTGTCACCCTTAAATGCCGACCTAATGAAAGCCGCTGAAAGGCATGTTTTACAACAAATACAGCTTGATAGCTTTGCTGAAGAAATCTCCTGCATTTGCAATCAGAAACCTATTCCCTCAAGTAGCCGCCTCATCAAACTATCGCCCACTCTGGGAGAAGATAAATTATTACGTCTGGCTGGAAGAATTAAAGCTGCAGAAGACATTGACCCTGACTCACGTTACCCGATCTTGCTCGACGGTCGCCACCCAGTTGTACGTTTATTGGTGCAGTATTACCATCGACGAGCAGGCCACGCAAACCATGATACTGTAATTAATGAGATCAGAAAAAGATTTTGGTTATTGAGACTCCGCGACACCGTCAGAACTGTCGCAAACCAATGTTTATTCTGCAAAATTCGGAAGTCGAAACCCATGAATCCCATGACTGGAGATCTGCCACCTCAAAGACTCTCTCACCATCAAATCTGTAGATTATTTCGGCCCGATTACTGTGACTATCGGGCGTCGCCACGAAAAGCGGTGGGTGGCACTATATTTACATGCCTCACAACGCGAGCCCTCCACCTAGAATTGGTGTACAACCTCTCTGCGGACTCCGCAATAATGGCTCTCAGGCGTTTCATAGCAAGGAGAGGGATCCCTGACACCATCTATTCTGATAATGGGACCGCTTTTGTTGGCGCAAATCGTATATTACGCGAATTCTACACAAATGAAATAGAGGAGTTTACGGCGTTAAAGAAAATAAAATGGAGTTTATTCCAGCAGCAGCACCGACCTTTGGAGGATGCTGGGAACGCTTGGTCAGGTCGGTGAAGGTGGCCTTAAAAGCTACACTTAATGAGAGGCACCCAAAAGAAGAAACCCTCGTAACGCTCCTGGCTGAAGCAGAAGCCATTGTTAATTCTCGCCCACTTACACATGTCTCTACAGACCCTGAAGACCCTACTACTCTAACGCCCTTTCATTTCCTCATCGGATCATCATCTCATCAAAGCCTTCCAACCAGTTTTGTTACCAACGATCTAGATCTCATTAGCCGAACCGAATGGAAGAAGGCCTTAAGATTAGCTGACCATTTTTGGAACCGCTGGGTGCGCGAGGTCCTCCCCACTATGCAACCACGGGATCAAAAAGGACACTACAGTTACCCGACATTACGAATTGGGGACGTGGTAATCATCGTGGATGAATCGCACCCAAGAGGGTTGTGGCCACGAGGTCGAATAGCGAAGTTATATCCAGGGAAAGACGGGGTGACCAGGGTAGTAGACGTTGCAACCTCAGGTGGTACGCTTCGCCGGCCCCTGAAAAAGCTCATAAAACTCGTAACAGAAGGCTCCTCAAGTAGCTGCACTTGAATTTAATAAATATACCGGGTGAGCAATCCAAATGGGTCAGTATGGCGGTTTTGGAAACCATAACAGATAGCGAAATCTTGGCTTAGGAACCATGACGTTGATTTTAGTAAAAAGAAAAACTGCATTCATATACTTACAAAAATACGTGTACTCGGCCCAGGAATCGAACCTGGACTTTTTGAAAAATTAAATTTCGTTATTTTCCTTTGAATATCGGTTATGTAGCTCTTAAATAGTAAATGTTACTAAGAAACATGATATCTAAAACTAATAAAATGCATTGTTTTTAAACAACGAAGTTTGTTTTTGTTAGAACCTGTGAAACAGGCCCTTAATATGATGGTTGTAGATAAGATATGCATAAGTGGTCTATTCAGATAAACGATTTATAATGATAACCGGAATGACGATATTTTGCAAAATATTTAAATTGTGGGCATTTCAGTCTAATATTTACATAAGATTTCGTTCGATTACTTAAACAATATTAAAACTTCCCCATACAAAGTCAAAGGGCCGGCGGCGGCACTGAAGTATTGAAAAATAAAACTTCGTTGTTTAAAAACAATGCATTTTATTAGTTTTAGATATCATGTTTCTTAGTAACATTTACTATTTAAGAGCTACATAACCGATATTCAAAGGAAAATAACGAAATTTAATTTTTCAAAAAGTCCAGGTTCGATTCCTGGGCCGAGTTCACGTATTTTTGTAAGTATATGAATGCAGTTTTTCTTTTTACTAAAATCAACGTCATGGTTCCTAAGCCAAGATTTCGCTATCTGTTATGGTTTCCAAAACCTCCATACTGACCCATTTGGATTGCTCACCCTGTATAGCCTATTTGAGTTGGTGCATTGCTGCACGAGGGGCAGGATGTTGCTGACTCTTTTGATATGATCTTTTTACATTTATACTTCCTTTCAATTGTCATTTTATTTTAAAAGTTAGTTGTCATTGTATTTTTCCTTGTCGTGGTTGTCAACATATTTTGTGATCCTAAAAATAGTGAATTAAACGAATTTATTACAGGTAATTACAGTCATTTATTCATTCTCATCAACGCATCCCACAACGCGTCATTTTCAAGTATAATAATAAGAATGCCCTGCGGTGCAGTGCTGCCCTCCATAAGGTGTTGGTGTCCAAGCTTCTCAGCAAAAGTACAAAGTTAAGGATTTATAAAACGGTAATTAGACCAATCCTTATGTATGGCTGTGAAGCTTGGACACTAACACTAAAAGAAGAAAGTCAGCTCCTGGTAGCGGAGAGAAAGGTTTTGCGGAAGATCTTGGGGCCTATCAAAAGTGATGACGGCACTTGGAGGATTCGGAAGAACGCTGAGATCGAGGAGTTAGTGGCCGAACCAAATATCATCGGTGAGATTAAATAACTTCGCTGGTTTGGTCACGTTCTGAGGATGGATGAGGATCGGGCGGTCAAGAGGGCATATTTGGGACGACCGACTGGTCGTCGTCCTGTGGGCCGACCCAGATATCGCTGGGGTGACAGTGTGGAGGCGGATCTGTGTCAGCTTCAAGCCGATGACTGGCAAGAAGTAGCACAGGATCGGGACCGGTGGCGTTCTCTTGTTTCGGAGGCCAAGATCCTCTTTGGGTCACTGCGCCACAATAGTTAGTATAATAATAAGAATGAAACTGGCAACTCGCGATCTCCAAAACATCATCAACAAGATGGGAATCAAACTTGAAATCGCAATTTCCTCCATTTTACAGTTTACGTTACCTCAGAAATCACTACCACAAATCCCAATACAGTCTGTATCTTGATCCACCAGTAAATCTGCAAAGATCAAGCGAGCATTAGCTTCCATTGACATTTGCATAACGGCTGCCCGAGGAGACAGCCAGTAATCAGGACGCATGAGCAACAATCTCCTGCAACAGCAGCGCAAGGCTACAGTAGGTTTCCTACTAATATATGTTTTGTTATGCCAGTAACGTCCAGTCTGTGGGTGCTTTTATGGAAAAAACATTTTTCTTTCTTTCTTTAAATAATTAAGTAAAGTCATAACCATCAGTTTGACATCATCCTTGGATTTTAACCGTGCAAAGACCTGTGACTGTTTCTCTTTATTTATTTCTTTCACTTCATCTTTCTCTCTCTGACTTACTATCTTTATTTATGTATGAATGTCTGTGTGTCTGTCTGTGTCCCAGCCAGTGTAGCCGGCGTTCTCGATGATTTCCCCAAAACCGTTAATTTTGGCGCATCTAATTCATGTTTTCCCCGTTTCATATTATTTTATGGTTATTCTTCATCCTTCAAATTGGTTCCATACAATGTTGGTGAAGATCAGATGACGTGACCTATGAAGAATCGGAGGGAGCTCCTGAAATGGTAATAGGCACAGCTCTGTCGATTTCGGTGTTTTTTATACTAATTCGATCAGTTTGTTCTTGGAAATACAATTTATTTTCGTTGAAAACGGTCATTTTCTTTTTAAGGTATCACACTAAGTACCTATCATAAAGGCGAAAGTTTGGGAGTGTGTTTATGTGTCTGTTTGTTACTTCTTCACGCTCAAATGGCTGGACTAATTTTGATAAATTTTGGTATGAAGGTAGCTGACCTAGATTAACACATAGACTAGGTACTTTTTATCCCGAAAAACTGTAGTGTTCCTACGGTATGAGAGGGTAACACCGCGCGGCGCAGCTAGTGTTGAATAACGAAGGGTTAACCTACTGGTATTGTATCTACCCTATACTATTACACTTTACGTCGGGCAGGAATTCAAATCATGGCTAAATTGCCCCGACTCTATACATTGATGATTATTTCATAGCACTCAAACTGCCATTAGACGATACCTGGTTTCCTGAAGTCGTTTGAGTGTTTTGAATGAATATTCCAAATGGGTATTTCAAATTTAACTTGTGACCTCCATTATTAATGAACCTTAATGTTTATGTGATTTATAAAAATAAATAATATATGTCAAATTATAGTTTTTTTTTTAATATGTAGTAAACTCTTGAGGTAGAATCCAGATTGACACGAATAAATGAACTGCAGTTGTGTGGAATCCATTTTGTGTAGAATCACGAATAGGAAGAATCGCGTTTGTGTAGACGATCGCATAATAGGTACGAAAAGCGGTGCCTCTTAGCCTTAGCACTGGTACCAAACATAAAGAGCCCGTGTCAGTTGCACCAACACTGTGTAAGTTTATTGTATTACTGTGTTAGTGAATAATTAATTTATAAGTATTTTTCTTATATGCATACATGCTCAGTACATACTCTTAATCATGCTAAAACACCTATTCAATGTCTCAACCTTTCCTCCGCAGTATTTAAGTGAAAATTGGTCCGTTAATTAGTAAGTCAGCGCTAAGAGGTTTAACTCCATAAGTTAGAAACACCCTACACTGGCGTATTCCGCGCGTCGGTGTCCTGCCAGCGCCCGAGCACCCGACGCAACACTCACACTGCGTTGATGGTACGTCTCTAATTGCGGCTCCACTCGACACGCTAAGTTGGCCGAGGTTGGCCGAGGCGAAGTTGGCCGAAATATGGGTTCGGGAGCGAAGTGACCCCTCCACACTATCATATTCGCTCAACCTCGGCCAACTTCGCGAGTAGTACACTTCTAGGTAAGGTAACGTTCTCTTGAACGATGGCGGCCGGTTGACGTCTTGACAGTGCCCACATAGCGTCCTTGACCTATGCTAATGGGTAGCGGGGCTAGAGAATTGCGTTGTGTACTATCCGCCGCAGTAAAGTGAAACTGTACGGGCGCAGACAAGACGCCGACGCTGGCAAAACGTCGACGCTCAAAGCACGCTAATGTGGGGTTTCTCTTAAAGTTAAAAGTTTAACACTAACAACTTTGTTCGTGATGATGAGGGTGCTTTATCAATTTTTTGTTTCAGTTGTAAAACTAACTAGTTTATTTTGTTGGAGCTAGTATTCAGTTGCATTAGAGTTATGGCGGCTTTTAAAATGTTAAAGATTAAAGTTACAAAGCCGAGCAAAGGAAAATATGGGTTTAACTTTGGTATTAGGGTAGACAACTAGTATAAAATTATAAAATAAATTCTCCTCTCCCCTTTTTTTATTGTAATCGGCTAAAACTAACAAGTATTTATAATAACTTTATCAAGATGTCCATCTTTCACATCAAGATATTACATTCACTGTTCTTATTGCAAAAGAAATGGCTGCACAAAATTTTTTGTTTGCACAAATGTAACTTTGACAGAGAAATATTGTGTTTTTCTCAGTCAACCTTTGACAATGGTAACGGAAATGTTACCTTGACAACGGTAACGGAAATGTTACCTTGACAACGGTAACGGAAATGTTACCTTTGACAACGGTAACTGAAATGTTACCGTTGTGCGAGTGGGAAGCTCAAGTAAATAATATACCTACTATTTTCTGATTAATTTTGTTTTCTCCGCTACCCAAAGGTTGTCTGGAAGAGATCGCTCTTTAGCGATAAGACCGCCTATTGTCTACCATTGTTTAATTTAAGATTTCTCATGTAATATTTTTCTTGTTGGTGTGCAATAAAGTATTGTTGTATTGTATTGTATTGTATTGTATACGCATATATATACATAGTATATACATAAATATGTATTTATCAATAAAACTAGTGTATTTTGTTTCGACATTTGCATCGTGTGCATTGTTGTTCCTTCACCCTTCCCGCACCAATAATGTCTCTGTTTGGCCTTGTGGTTGACTGGTAGAGAATGCCTCATGGCATTAAGTCCGCCATTTGTACTTTAACTTTTGTATTTTGTGCAATGAAGTTTAAATAAATACGCGATAAAATCCGTTTGAATAGTTTTATTTAAACGTGTCACAGTCACTGAAACCGAAGAAAATATGTATTATTAAATTGGATTTTTATTGAACTTATCTTACTTGAAACTTACTTCAGTTAACTTAAGTTATAAGCTGCTAAATCCTCTAAGCCAAGTCGCTGCGTCATGCGAGTAGATCAGTCAGGAGCCGGGAAGTGTCTTACACTTTTAATTAAACGGGCCCCGCCTGCACGTTGCCAAGTTATTTTGACGACAACGATGTTGCCACAGTCAAACTGTTAAGCAGTACGACCGTCATACTAAACCAACAAAAATATATGTTAGAATCGTCACACATAAACATAGGAAAAAACCGTTTAAGTGCGGTCGCCGTTACGCACGTTAAACACTACAGAAGATTCTCTTTTTTGAGAAATATATTTTACTAGCTTTTGCCCGCGACTACGTCCGCGTGGAACTTGGAAGTATGGAAGCAACCTCGTACAACACGATGGATATCCACCTAATCACCTTAATTAATAAAAGGGGTTATTAAAAGCGCCTAAGTAAATGTAAGAGCAATTGTGCTTTTGGTCTAATAATTACATTTCCTACAGGGTCATCTATGTCATCATGAATTACTTACTCACTTTCAATCTTTTTAGGGATAATTTCCAGGATGAAAACTATCCTATGTCCTTCCACGAATCTTAAACTATCTCCATGCCAAATTTCATCAAAATCGATTCAGCGGTTTAAGCGTGAAGAGGTAACAGACAGACAGACAGACACACTTTCGCATTTATAACATTAGTATGGAAGTATGGATTGGTTCCTTCGTGTAAAGTGTGACGCAATTGGTCGTAATCTAGAATGATATATGATTGGTTAATGCATATATGCCGCCACGGCCCTCGAGAGACTATACATTGTCCTAATCAACTTAAATCAAAACAAAACGTTTATTCTGTTAGTAGGCCACAAGGGCACTTTCACATGTCTGAATCTGAATCTACCGGCATTTGACAAGAAAAGATCGCTTTTGAGAAGAAAGCCGAGTACCCCAGTTCCTGCGCGCAATAAGTTTCGCGTGGATTATTATTAGCAGCAAATTTTATTTTCACTTAATGTACCGGGTTCCTGATTTACCCAAGTTAAGGGCAATTTACTTTAAAGTGATTAATCCATATAAGTAATTTTATCTGGAGCATGTGCTTGAAGCCAAAATACAGTGTCAGGTAGTTAAGCAATCAGCGAGGAAGATAAGTTGAATTTTTACGTTCAAAAAGTGTATAAATTTCAAATATTCTTGATTGGAACACACAATAGGATAAACAAGTTTCTTCTACGAGAATAATATAAGTTCCCAAGTAGCAAAACACTCCTGTAAGACCCGCTATATAAGATTTAACATCTTATAGCCGTTCTATAGCCGTCTTGTCTATGACCATTATCTCGAATTGTCTTGTAGGAGTCTTATAAAGGTTATAAATTTGACCAACTATCTTATAACAACATTGTACATGACTATTTGAGGTGCAAGAGCCATCAATCCTATAACTTAGTCTCTCTAACTTCTATAGGATAACTTTATAAGTGTCTTATAAGCCATACAGGCTTATAAGCACACTTTATAAAACTGTTACCAATGTGTCTAGAATAGTCTTATAAACGCATTTAGTAAAATGTTTACTCCTTTTACCGTTTTACTTCTTTCTTTCATAGGATGTATAATCCTATAAGTGCCATAGAAAATGTTGGTATACGGTATAGGCAGGCTTATAAGCGCGTTTTATAAAACTGTTACCAGTGTGTATAGTTTGGTCCTATAAACACATTTAGTAAAATGTTCACTTCTATTACCGTCTTACTTCTTTCTTTTATAGGATGTATAATCCTATAACTGTTATAGAAAAAGTCACTATAGGATAACAATTTATAGGACTGATTTAACCCGGTCGCTGCTTTTAAAAGATTATTGGCACTAAACTAGCATATTATATGATTGCTATAAGTAAGTTTTA
Organism: Apotomis capreana; assembly: GCA_947623375.1. NCBI lineage: Eukaryota > Metazoa > Arthropoda > Insecta > Lepidoptera > Tortricidae > Apotomis > Apotomis capreana. The sequence goes on along the minus strand of OX392517.1, from coordinate 10,294,538 downwards.
CTTATAAGCGTCTTGAACTTGCTGTTAATAGTCGAATGTCAGCCATCCACGAAGACGAAGAGTGGTACGGGTGAAATCCGTGATGGTTCCGTACCATAAAAATGCCTGTGAAGATGATAGTTTTAATAATGAAGATAATTTAGAAATGTATGGTGCTAGTCTTACCTTTTGACCTAAATTCAATAAAGTCACTATATGTATAATTTAATTTCCGTGCAAATCTCCATTTACAATTAGCTGGAAAGAATATACTTGTTGGTGGTACGGTTGACATTTTGTTTACGTATATTTATTTGTACGTTATACAACGCACATCTTTAGTACCAGTTATAAAAAAAAATACAACCAAATAGAGAACCTCCTCTATTTTGAAGTCGCTTGAAATATTACCCTGAATATTCAATAGTGTATAATTCAAATTGATATCCTATCAATTTCATCACGGTTCACTTTAGTCAAAAAGAACCCTAAAGATAAAAATGGCGATGTTAATTATTTTCTATAATAGCATGACATAGAACAAATGGTTTTATAAAGGTCCTGGCGCGTGCAATTAAAGTGCATCCGATCCGCCATAAGCGCAATGGCTACTTTGTTCATATAATTATCGAAAAAATAAACAATTGTATAATATTTAATATTAAACTGTTCACGAGGGGCATGAAAACAAGCTTTCTAGCGTAATGTAAATTATCAATAAAATTAATTTCGCCAGCAAAGTATCTGGGCATACTTCTCTAAATAACATTTTAAGTTTAACACTTAATCACATTTTGGAAACATGATATGGTCAATACTTACACTTTTCCATGTTTTACTTCATTTTTATTATGACACATCACTTGGCACGAAGTAAAAACAAACGAATTCATCATGCCCTATAGCGCTATTCCCGCTGGCCACAAAAGGATCAATTACTCCAGTAATGGCATGCGCCAGATCGTTATAGGACTAATTGTGCTTATTAAGTGCGTTTTCCGGAGACTTATAGGAGCATTTTATCTTGTAAGTGCACGTAACAAGATGTTTTAAAAATTGAATTGCACTCTACTGGACTATTATAAAACTACTATAAGACGGAATTGCACTATAAAATGGGCCTAAACACGGTTTTGTAGTAGTTTATTGGAGCTCTATAGGACTAATAAAAACATGGTCCTAGAACGTTTACACGACGAAATTTTGCTACTTGGGTTTTTTCTTGTCAGTATATTCATGCAATTCTTTGCCGTTACTGTATCACTAATTTTGAGACAATTGTGCGAACTCGTAACTGGGTTTGTTGTTATGACTTTCGGTGAGTGACTGTTAATTACGTGTTTATGTTAATTTTATATTATTGTTTTATTTGATATCTATGTTAGTTTAAAGGTATTTGGCTAAAGATTACAGTTGCCTGAAAATAAATGATATTGATTGATTGATTACTCCTTGCACTTAAAATAAATGAAGATAACTAAATCCGCAATTAGATTAGAGTCAATTATTATGTACGAGTAAGTTATAGCTGTATAAACATATAGGTATATAATAAACTTTAAACATGACACTAGGCAATTCTCAACCATTTACTTACACAATGGTGATCCCTACTGTTATGTATTTACTGCGGCGAATGAAGTTTATAGGAAATTAATTTACTAAGGGTTTTCGCTCGCGCTAGATGGAATTTTGAATGGCTAGTTAAATGCGTCTCTAGAGCGCGCTCTGTGTGAATTACTCAGTAACCTAATACCGCACCTGAATGAATACACTCAAGTTTGGTTAAAACTACATTTTAAAATGTTTAAGAATGTAATTTTGTTGTAAATGAAAGTAGTCCTATCGGGGATAGGATTTCAAAAATATCAATAACTATAGCTGCGTCCCGCGGTTGTTACCCCCTCATACCACGGACATAGAAAGAAAGAAAGAAAGAGAAATGTTTATTCCATAAAAGCACACACAGACAGGACAATATTGGCATATCAGTGTTCTATTAATGATCGTATGCGGAGTAAAAGATGTTTCCAATGAGTCCAGCAATGTGTGCATTAAAGAAAAGGCTCTGACTCAGCATGGTGCTGCAATTCGCAAACAAAGCAAACTGCAACGCAAATACTTAAGTTTTGAAGGCAAAGATAATAGTGGCTGGAGGGATCCAGCCACTATTATTGAGAACTATCAATTTGACAATTAAAAAAAATATTTCGGGAAGCTAGTTCAGGTAAAATAAAAAACCTGGAGCTTTTATATCCTTGCAGCAATGCAGCTAAAAATATAATATCAGTCATCCAAAAATTTTACCATCATCATCATCATCATCATTTCAGCCATAGGACGTCCACTGCTGGACACAGGCCTCCTCAATTGACTTCCACATGGGCCGGATGGAAGCGACCCGCATCCAGCTAGTCCCCGCAACCCTGACCAGGTCGTCCGACCACCTTGCGGGTGGCCGTCCTACGCTGCGCTTGCCGGTACGTGGTCTCCACTCGAGAACCTTTCTGCCCCAACGGCCATCGGTTATTCGAGCTATGTGCCCTGCCCATTGCCACTTCAGTTTGCTAACGCTATGTCGGTGACGTTAGTTCGTCTACGAAGCTCATCATTTCTGATTCGATCACGTAGAGAGATCCCGAGTATAGCCCTTTCCATAGCTCGCTGAGTGACTCTGAGCTTCCTTAAGAGGCCCATAGTTAAGGCTTGTTCGGACTAGGCTAGTATTTTAGTCTAGTAGCGAGTAATTTAGTAGCAAAACCATTCGCTACTGCCTAAAAATCGTTCGCATTACAGTCGAGTAAAGTTCACAAGTCAGTGGTATTCTGCAAGATGAACAGCCTGCAGCGTAATAAAGTGAATAAACTGATAAAGCTAATCGTAACGGCTATTTTAGAAGAGGTGGATGAGGAAATTTGCGTGATTAATAAAAAGAAGCTTTGGATACGAAAATGGATCAATAGAAGAGATGACCTAGGAGGTACTAATCGTCTTCTAAAGGAATTAGCATTGGAAGATCCCAAAGAATACTTGAATAGCTTGAGGATGTCCGAAAGTTGTGTGAATTTTCTTTTAATGAAAATACAGTCTCAGATTCAGCGGAAAGATACCCATTTAAGAAGTGCGATACCTGCAATTACAAAATTACAAGCAGTTCTATACTTTCTTGCTACTGGATGTAGTTTAAGGACACTCACACATATATTTAGACTCGGAAAATCAACAATATCTGAATTCATCATCGAAGTTTGCGAAGCTATCTATGAATTATTAAAAGGATTTATCAAGGTAAGATTAAATAACTATATCAGATATATTATGAAACATTTATTAATTAAAAAATAAATTTCAACCTTTTTACGTACCTTTTTATAACAAATAGTCATTTATTTACAACATCAAAACGTATAACAAATATAACAGTTATTTATTAAATAATAATTTTCAACATTGTTACGTTTAACAAATATAACAGTTTTTTTGATTAAAGATATAAATAACAGATTAAAGAATTACTTTAATTATAAGTGTTTTGTTTGCTCCCATCAATTTTCATTATGAACATTAGCGCTCTGCATTGCTGATAAAATTAAATCATTTGATAGAATTCTAACGTTACTCAGCGTTTTATTATTGTTTATATGGCCCGATGGAAATGTATTTGATGAAAACTGATAATCAGTGGGTACAGAGTGTCTAGGTAAAATGGACGGCGAAAGAGATTCGAAATTAAAGTTACTGGTGTCATTATTATTTATTGAAGAATCGCTATATAGTGATTCTGTACCATACGACGACTGTGGCGTTATGGTATTTCTGTTTTGTTCAGGTGCTGGTTGAAGATGCTGACGTCGAATTCTATTTAAATAAATTTGAATGTGCTCTTGTGCTTCTAATGCCAATAGTAAGGGTAAAGCTTTCAGTTGAAGACCAACGTGTTTACCGAATACCTCAAACTCATTTTCTTCGACTCTAGAATTAGTAGTATCAGCTATCTCCTTTAATTGGCTAACCATGCTCGAGAGCTGAGCGATTTTCTTCTTTTTTGCTGCAGGTTGGGGTGTAGGTTCACGAAAAGCATCCACAGCAGTACTATTTTGCTCAGTATGTAATTGACTAGCTGTATTCGAGAGCTGGATGATTGAGCTGGGTGATGGGAGAGGTGTAGGTTCATTTTGTTCAATATATGTAATATCTGTATCATCAGTGTGTGAAGTAGGGGAAGCCTGAAACAAACGATGTTATTAGTAGGTATCCAAGGTATTCATGTTTTTTTTTTCAGGTTCCTACTACTGCAGACTGGAACGCAATTGAAAATGGTTTTCGAAATCAGTGGAACTTTCCAGGCTGCTGTGGAGCAGTCGATGGCAAACATTTTGTCATGAAGGCACCACCTGACTCAGGAAGTTTATACTATAATTACAAAGGCACAAACAGCATTGTCTTAATGGCCGTTGTAGATCATAATTATTGCTTTAGTTATATAGACGTTGGGTGTAATGGAAGGGTTTCTGATGGGGGCGTATTTCGAAACTGTAGCTTGTACCAAGAATTAGAAAACGGCCTTCTACCTGAGGGTTATGTCCTAGTTGGCGACAATGCATTTCCCTTGAAAGAATATTTATTGAAACCTTATCCAGGAAATCGATTAACCTTACAGCAAAAAATCTTTAATTATCGCTTGTCTCGGGCTAGAAGAATAGTAGAAAATGCTTTCGGTATACTAGCTGCTAGATTCAGAGTGTTTGAGAAACCGATGCCTTTCAGTCCTGAGAAAGTTGTTAAGATAGTAAAGACATGTTGCGCTTTGCATAATTGGCTCCGACGAACAAAATTACAGAACAAACAGTATGAATACACAGTAGACACAGAAGATTTTGAAGCAGGAACTATCGTTCCTGGTAATTGGAGAAATGAACCACAGACTCTCGGAATGCAACCGCTACCCGCTTCTTTAAGTAACCGATCATCGCAAAGGTCTACAGATCGCCGGGACAGATATGCGCAATATTTTGTCGGAAGCGGGTCTGTCCCATGGCAGACAAGAATGATACATTAAAAACTACCAGCCCACTAACACCAGAGTAAACATAATAGACAGACAGACATATGCATTATCTTATAATTATTGTATTGTAATAAATGTTATAAGCAGAGAGTAGTAACATTAGAGTGGTAATAAGGAGGTCCAGCCTATAGTCACTACATGGCGCTTATTAAATAAGATGTCTAAAAAATTTGATTATAAGGCATAAAAGACCAATAAAAACTGAATAAACAATCAGACATATTCTTATTTAGTAAGCGTCATCTAGTGCCTATTGGCTGAACCTCGTTATTACCACTGTAGTGTTACCACCCTCTGGTATAAGTAGATAAGTAGGTACTTACCAAATTACTTTCACTTATTGTCAGTATTGAATTTAAATTTCGCAGGGATGCATCTATTATACTGAACCATTTTACTGATGGAGTATAAACTGCGTCCGTTCCCGCACCTGAATTTTTAGATTCCTTAATTTTTTTTAACTCCTGCGAATAGGTAGATCTATAAAAGAACGTATCACGTTAGGTTAGGTAACTTCTAAAAACAATGGTATTAATAATAATTAAGAGCTAATTGTATCTTTAAATATGTTTAATTGTTAAATAAATATGCCTTTCAAATAAAATAATACCAGTATTCACTAACCTAATGTTTTTAATTTTCAATTTTATTTCCTTTTCACCAAATCCGGCTATATTCATATTATTCTGTATATCTAAGTATGCGGATTGTTTTTTCTGTTTGTTTTTATACCACGGGGACTTAACATTCCATAAGCATTCGTGTTCGACATAAGTGGAAACAAATTTTAAAGTGGTTTCCTCGCTCCAGCGAAACGTCATTTTCACGCCAACTAATGAACTCGACTAAATCGACAGGTTCGGACTTGTTTAGCCGGCGGCCGAGTAAGCAGGGACCCCTGGTGGGGGGCGCTACTCACTACTAAACTACTAAAAAAAATAGAATAAAATGGATTGACTCGACTAAATTACTGACTAATCTACTCGACTAATTTTTTGGTGTTCAGACACGTTTAGCTACTAAATTACTCGCTACTAGACTAAAATACTAGCCTAGTCCGAACAAGCCTTTAGAGACCACGTCTCGGCTCCGTACGTCATCACCGGTAGTACGCACTGGTTAAAGACTTTTGTCTTCAAGCACTGAGGTATCTTAGACGAGAAGACGTTTCCCAAACGCTGCCCATCCGAGTTGAAATTTTACCAAGTTTATTCTAATTTTCCGTGTCAAAATAAATAAATATCGGACAACCTCACACAAATTGATCTAGTCCTCTCAAGTCAAGCTCTAGTAGGCTTGTGTTATAGTCACTAAACGACGATAAACATACTTATACATTACATCTTTAAACATACTTGTACACCCTCTCCGCACCAATAATGTCTCTGTTTGACCTTGTGGTTGACTGGTAGAGAATGCCTCATGGCATTAAGTCCGCCATTTGTACTTTTACTTTTGTATTTTGTGCAATAAAGTTTAAATAAATAAATAAATACATATCATCCATGACCCGGGCACAAATATTCATCACACAAATTTTGCCCTTGCCGGTATTCGAACTCAAGACCGTCGGCTCAGTAGGCTGCTTTACACTGTGCCAACCTTGTCGTGTAAATGAACAAAGACAAAATACCTACAGCATTATATTTTTTTAATTTTATTAAACTACTAAGGGTTCTAATTGTTAAAAAGTATTTTGAATGAAATCAAAGAGATATTCTCTTACAAGTTATTTCCAGTTTAACAAATATAATAACAAACACGATTTCATATATAATACCTTGAGCTTAAAGACAGGAAACTAAAATAAATACAGTTATAATAAACTTTGTAAATTGTGTCAGAATAAATTTCGATAGCTAGGCACTTTTTAACAGGTGTATTCCGTAGCTGAATGCAGAAACTACTCAGATGTCTGCTCTCATTTTTTTACCTACTTGTGTTCTGACTCCACCGTACTTATTCAGAAACACTGAGAAAACGTAGAATGGTTTATTTTTGAAAATTATAGTAGTTTATGCAGCTGTTACATAATTTATTTATTTATTTATTTAGGATTACCAACAGATAATACATCTTACATGCTCTTATATCTAGGTGTAACAATCATGGCTGATGCTTATCTAATTATAGGTAACCACAGCTTATCTAACCACAGCTGCATAATGGAACGAGAGGTCTTAAAACACGAGTGGGAGTTTACGAAACGAGCCCAAAGCGAGTTTCATAGGAGGATCATTGGGTTTTAAGGCCTAATTATGTACAGAGGTATTCACTATTTTATATTCCCACATACCATAAATGTTATTTTATGTTGATCGAAATGTTATGAAATAACATCACTGATTTTGCTCCTCCATGCACGCGAAGACGAAACGTATGACGGAGCCAAGCACCAAGGTGCGCGCCGTAGCGTAGGCTACTAGCAAGCTTCGTGATGCGTAGTGAGCCTTCTTCTTTCTTCTTCTTCTTTTAATCGTACTTGTCAGAGTGGTCGTGGCTGTTTGGATACATAGATGATCTTTGCTCTCATTTCCCATTTTTTCTTCGTTTGAGGACTTTATGTGTCGTTTTGCAATAGGTCTTCACTTCTGGCGATTGAGAGTATTCGACCACTTTATGGTTCAGGCAGGGTTCGAACCTGCGCCTCCAACGGCTTTCCGGGCCAACGCGGGCGTCCTACCTATTGGACCAATGAACCTGATACGAGAGTCATTGAATATTTCAACCAGTTACTTCTGCATGCCTTAGGGTGGCAATTGGCATCGTAGTGCCATCTACCGCAAAGATTCAGACTTTATGATCGGCTCCATCGCGCGATGTGATACACCCATATTAATTATTTTTATTAAAGCAGTAACGTCTGTTAACGTAAACCAACATAAAGCGAAAAAAAATCCCTTCATTGTAAAGATTTGGTTTACGTTAGCAGATGTTACTGCTTAATAAGAATAATCAAGATATAATATTTATTTTCTCCAGAATAAGCCTTCGCTAGGACTGTAGGGCCCTTGACATCTCGCCGTTTTGCTTGAGCTCTTTCTCCCTTCTCTTTCACTCGCGAAATGACGTTAGTTGCTGCACACCTTTCATTTATTTCTTGTCTGCTCCGAGAAACTAAAGAGATGTCATTGTGCTGTGTTCTTATTTTCACACTGGTTTTAAGAGGGCGCCGAGCGTTTGCGACTGAACCATAGAGCGCGGGGGATGCGTATTTAGATCGGCGCGCGGCCGCCATAGTAAAAATGTATGGAGAGCACGAAGCACTAAAAGCACTTTTTGCTAAATCTGTACCTTTACTACCAAACAATAATTGAAATATTTGATGCAGACAAATTGTAATCCAAACATTCATCTTTTTTTTGAACTGAAAATGAGAATAGATTTCCATTGTTAAAGTATAAAAAAACACTTAACGCCTGGTTAAGATTTGACAGTTTTCGTCCAACTTTACTTAGTTTTCTAGGGTAAAATATTAATAATCTTATATTTTTCAACGGAGAAGTTGTTAACACATTCTTCGAAAAGCTAAATATATAATTAAGAAAAAGAAATGGATTAGACAACTAGTGTTGACGTTGTCTACTTAACTTAACGGCCACTGCCTATTTTTTAACATTTCGCTCGGTGCAGTCTTAAATGAGAATAAATTAGAACACTCTCTGAGATTTACACCTCATCATGCCACATTCGTTGAAAAGTAAATAAACTGTGGAATAGGTTTCTCAAAATGTATTTTTAGTGTATTGTTGCTGTGCATCGAATAATCGGATGATCTTATACCTAAACTTTGGCGGCGGCTTTGTTGTTCAGTTGTAGGTATAGGCGGCTTTGTTTGAGGTATGAGTGAGATAGCAATAGGATTTTGTCAACTTTAGGTAAATATCCACCTGAATTTCTGATCCCTAATTGTTACTCAAAAAGCTATCACGCAAAGAAGTCACATATTGGAAGAAATAAAATTTAAAAAAACGTATTTTATTTTCAGTGTAGGTACTCCAATGATAACTAAATTAATTAACCAATTTATCTGATAATTTGACACAATTACTAACATCACTCCATTACTCGTAAATCAACAGTTAATTTATAGTTAATTGACAGCAAATTAACAATAGTGTTAATTAACACGAATTAGGAACATAACTGTATGTTCAATCAGTGTTTATTATCGTGTTAGAATTAGACTATATAAGTAAGTCATTACATTAGTCATTGCTAAATGGGGAAAATGAAAGTGCACGGCAGGACACCTGCCAAGTCGAAAAAAAATATCACCTCTGTTAGGTTTCCGTACGATGCCCGTGAAAGGCGGAAAAAAAACGGGACACTTCATTAATTGACGTTTCAAATATTCGCCTTATAAAGGCGTTGATGTTCAAACATTTTTTGTGAGTGATAAAAACATTTTAATACTCGTGTACTTTAATCTGTCAATTATAATTTCACAGACAAGATCACAATAACGCACTTTTTAATCCTGTACCAAAATTCTATATTCTATGGTACCCGCTACAGAACTTTAATATTCATAAGACATCTCTCTACTTAACTCTGATAATTTCAAAAAGAGAACACCAGCATATTAAAAAGTACGCAAAGAATCACTTCACAGAGCAACCGTATGTCAAGACGAGTCTTTGACCAATCAGGATTATGAAATGAATTATGATTATTATTGTCGAGATAATGGTGAAGATATCGCACGCGTTCTCAATAAAACTCTCAAAATTACTTTACACATCCGTGTGTGTAGTGGCCGCTGTCTCCAAGACAAGTCTTCGTCTAATCAGGATTATAAAATTAATTATGATAATAATTTCCGAGATAATGGTGGAGATATCTCACGCGTTCATAATATAAAACCCTAAGAATCACTTCACACAACCGTGTGTGTAGTCCCTGCTGTCTCCAAGACGAGTCTTCGACTAATCAGGCTTATGAAATTAATTGCGGAGATAATGGTGAAGATATGGCACGCGTTCACAATATAAAACCCTAAGAATCACTTCACACAACCGTGAGTGTATAGTCCTTGCTGTCTCCGACGAGTCTTTGACAAATCAGTAGCGCGGATTTCCTGAGCCGTCGACACTCTGAATATCAGCTTTGACTCGAGATTCCGGGGATCCGAGCTGATATGTGGACATTAAATATTTATGGCCGGGAGGAGGAAAACAAGGAAGTAAGTAAATAGGGATTGTATGGTTTTTAACGTTTTCTCTTTTTCAGGGGAATTTGAAAAAGGTAGTTCTCAACGCGTACCAGAGTTTTGATTACACGATCTTATAAGTCGGTTTAATTCTGGAAGCATAATAAGAACAACTTTTTATCATTCAATCGGGCTTAAAGGTCGTAACTTGTGTATTTTGCTTGCTGATGCCATAATGTGGTATGAGTAAAAAAATATTATATACAATATAATATGTACAACAATACTTTATTGCACACCAATAAATTTTACAAAAGGAAACAAGATAAATACAATTTATAAATAACGATAGACAACAGGCGGTCTTATCGCTAAAGAGCGATCTCTTCCAGACAACCTTTGGGTAGTGAAATTGATGAAAAATTTAGCTTAACACAGAGCGGATAAGTAAAAATCTTTACCCTCCATCTAACCCTAGTCCGGATATCCATCTAGCCCCCCAAGTAGCACAACTGGGTCTAAATAGCTCGTATATCATATCTAATTAGATGCTTAAGTGAAATTTACCACCATGACTAAGTGCTATATAGGTGGCAAGAACCCTTATGCCACCAGTATAGAACCAAAAGGAGAAAAATTGCAGCCTATTTTTGGTGCTAAATAGAATCCATAAGAGATCTCACAATTACCTTAAGTGGTAATTAGAACTATGGGTGAAAGTTATGCGCAGTGAACGAATGAAAACATTTCAGTTCGGTCAATGAGTGATAAATGAGTCGCCAAAATTATCTTGAGTGGCGAGGCAACTGTCAAATTGTGTTTTATTAAAAGTAATACGTGATCTGCCATATTCATTTTGGATTTATATGTCTGTTTGATTGTGATTAAAACTTTACGTTATACAAGCATTGAAATAAGCACGAAATTCTTGCGATTTTTTTTTTACTGTGAAACTATAGTATGTTTTCTTTGTAAATTTCGACGCGCCCTTCATTTGATCAGGAATATTAAAAAAGAGAGTGCTAAATTAAATAAGGAATAGATACTGATAAGAAATAAAACTGTTAAAAACCTGACCTAATGATTGTAGGTTACGTACAATGTTAAAGTAACATCGTCACAACTATCAAAAGTATGTGATTATGCGTGAGTGTGATAAAATTCTGGTTAAAATAATCAATTTTCATAGGCTTCCATTTGTAAACATGGCGAAACAAAAAAGATCCTACAGTGTTTATTTTCACTTATTTGTTCCTTATTTGGAACTATCAAGTCTAATAATCACTTATTTGTATCTTGCGAGTGGCAAAGCAGTGAATGATATTACCAATAGTAATTATTTGCTCTTTTGTAGACTATTAAACAAGCAAGACTATTATAGTATTTTATGCAATCGTTGCACAATGGAGGTTCTTAAAGTCGAGTACCGCGTTTAGGTCACGAGGCTTGCCGAGTGGCCTATGTAAGGTACGTGACTTTAAGACCTAATTGTGTAACTATTGCATACAATACTTTTTATACGAGCAAAACTCAGAAAAACATTTTTTTACTTTAATCGTCAAATGTCCAATATGATTTTTTATCTTTGATGTCTCTTTCGTTCAACTAAAACGGACCTATTAAAAAAAACATGATCGCGATGGCCATGGCGGGTTCCTCGTGATTGGTGAATTTATTTGACAAGTAATTTCAACCAATCAGTGAGCATCAAATAAGCTTATGTTCTCTTTTTGAAATTATTAGAGTTGTGTAGAGAGATGTCTTATGAATATTAAAGTTATGTAGCGGGTACCATAGAGTATAGAATTTTGTTACAGGATTAAAAAGTGCGTTATTGTGATTTTGTCTGTGAACTTATAATTGACAGATTAAAGTCTGCGAGTATAAAAAATATATTTTGTCAAGGCGCAAATAGGAACAATAATAGAACTTTTAGTTCGTTAGTGGTTTGAAATAAGTGAAAATAACTGATTTTGGTTCCAAGAACCTCCTACTGAGACCTATTTATGCGTTGGAGTGGCAATAAGGTACTTCTTAGGCCTTAAAGTTGCAATATTTTTTGGTTCCAAAAGAGCCGTAAAATGATCCCTTTAGCCACTATTGGTGATATAATTCGCTATTGTACTAGTCATTTGGAACTTTTAGTTCCAAATAAGGGTATGTTCCCACTTATATGTAAAAGTTGCTTATAAGTGATTTTAAGGCCTTATATAGCACTATTGCTTCTTATTGAGTGACAATTTGAACCTGCATGCAACATTAAGTAGCAAAATCGACTTTATCCCACCATAAGTAATAAAGTAGAAACAAAAAACGTTCCTATGCAACTACAAGTGATAGGATGAACTCATATACAGTTTTGAGTTGTGTTTAAAGCTATAAGTTGTATCAAACACTGTTAAACCACTCATTTAGAACTTAAAGCTATAAGATAAGCTGCAAAATTCACTAATGTGCTGCTTGGGCCGTACCAAAAAATTACGAATTGACAAAATTAAAATTTAATAGCCTATTAAATAGGCTATTTAATAGCCAATTCCACGTATATGTTTATTTTTAAAGTATCTTCGATAAAAGTATCTACAGACATTAAATTTTTACAATTTCATATTACATTATCAAATAAACAAATAAAATTAATATTAAGGGGCGATCTTGCGCAAATCGACCTAGTCCCAAATTAAACAAAGCTTGTATTATGGGTACTAGATGACTATATAAATACATATATAGATAACATCCATGACCCAGCCACAAATATTCAAATTCAATATATTATTGTTTTATAGAAAATAACTAATACAAAACTATGACAGTGAAAATTAAAAAAAAATTGATTTCGTCATTCGTTAAAGGTCCATTTTATATTACATTTGTTTAATATGTTTAATTTAAATTATTATAATTACTATTTATCAAGGGAGCCCTTTGTTTCCTAGAAACTTACTTCGTCGAATAATTAATTTCGCCGAAAAATAACTGCGCAGAACTTTTATTCCTCTGTAGTCATATGATTTTCATAATTCTTGCAAATATCATCTTATTCGACAACGCGGTTGGCGCAGTGGTTAAGCAACTGCCTACTGAGCCGACGGTCTTGGGCTCGAATCCCGGCGAGGGCAAATATTTGTGTGATGAATATTTGTGCCTGGGTCATGGATGTTATGTAAGTATGTATTTATTTATATTAGTATGTTTATCGTCGTCTAGTGTCCATAACACAAGCCTACTAGAACTTACTGTGGGACTAGATTGATTTGTGTGAGGTTGTCAGATATTTATTTATATTATTTATTATTGATCAGGTTAGTTTAGGTAAGGTTTGTTTTATAACGATCTCAAATAGTTTACGATTGCGGTTGCAAAGAAAAAAATTGGTTGTCTGTTGTTTACGGACGATAGTTTAACGTGACAACGTCATAATAAAACATTGATGAAATGATTGCATACTTTAATGAATTAAACTGAATCATTTTTATTGAATTATCACTATTTTGTATGGATACAAAGAAGGAGTGGAATGTAATCTGCAATAATAATAATCTTAAATATTTTTCAACGTTGGTTAAAATTCTCCCACATTTTAAAGTTTGAGAATCTGTGAACAGCATGATGACGTAGGCTTGTGTCAGTCACGTGGTTCCCCTTCCCTTCCACGGCGCTAACAAAGTCAACATTGCTACAATGAGTCATGTTTTTTCGTATGCGCGGCCGGCGTTCATCAATTTATTAGACGTTGTCACGTCAAAATGCTTTCTACAAAATGAGTTTTGTAGAAATGAAACATTCGACAAAAATTATTCCAGGACTCAATATAGACTCTTTTTTTCCCTAAGACCATGGGGACCGGAAGCAGCTAAGCTTTTCAAAAAGCTGAGTTATTTGCTTATCCGGTCTTCCGGTGACCGTAGAGCTGGCTCGTTCCTCGCCCAACGCATTGGCATTGTCATCCAGCGAGGTAACGCGGCCGGCCTTATGGGCATCCTACCCAATGGTAGTGACCTAGGGGATATATGTACATATAGTTTAGTTCCCAATAGTTTAAGTTAGGTTTAATTATATCATAAGTTTCTTAAGGATTAGTTATATACTTTTTATTTCGTGTTGAGTTTTCTCTAATAAAACCAATATATACCACCTAATAATTATCATTTATTAATAACTTTTCTTGTTACCTAGAGTCCTCGTCACATCACTAGCAACCAGTGCGGTTTCTCATTGAAATTCATGAGCAGAAATTGTCGAGAAGCGAGCCTGCATAAAGGCTGAGCGCTCCTGTGTTGACAATAATGAAAAATTAATAATGGTAGTCTTTGTTACTTGTTTTTTCCACGTAGTCAACTTAATAGATAATACGAGTAAGTGCGTCTGTTTTTAAATGATTTAACTGGACAAGAGATGGTCGGTTATTACGTAGCAGTACATCAAAAATCGAAATTTCATTTACGCCATATGATGATAAAAATGCATCTTGTTAACTGAATGCTAAATATATACCAAGAATTCCATCAATTAAACACAGTGACACAATACATTAAACAATAGAAAAAAAAAGTAAATGAAAAAGAAACAATATTTATTTAAACAATAACCAATTTAAATGACTAACAATAGTATTTATGCAACATTTGTAGGTATAAGAGGGAGCAAAAAATGCAAGTGGCATGGGGTTACGATGTGAGCGTAGCACGTAATACTTTTTCTACGACTCGACATTTCAATAAATAAAATACAAATAATCAACAAAGAAAATAATTACATGTTCCCGCTCGGAAATAAAAATAATAAAGGAATAAATAGTCTGATAAACTTTTTTTTTATTGTCGTCCATCTGTCAAAAATATATGAACGTATACCTAAAGGTATACGTTCTATACTATACATCTATGCACAGAGGATAAAACAATTTTTTTAAGAAGGCAGCAATGCATTAGTACAATAAGTTTTTTTTTTAATTGCAAATTGTGTGAATGCAGCTGTTTATTTTGTAATCTGTGGTACTAAGTAATGCTTTTTGGCGACATTATAACATCATTTAGCAGTGGTTTTTTGAGCAGTAGAGTATAGACTTTTACAGACTTTCATAATTTATGTCTTTATATTAGAGTTAGTAATTATATACAGTTAATAACTAATGACAGAAAAAAGTACTGGAGTAGAAAAATATGTAAATAATATAACACATTCCAGATAACCTGTTTGAGAACCAATATAGCATCAGCATTCAAATTAATTTAGGGCATATTAACATAGGTATATATTGTCTTATCATCATTTTGTGATAGAGATCTCTACGGATACACTTCGACCCAGTGGGATCTTTTGTAGAGTTACCCCGTTTTGCAACTAATTAAAGCCTTTGTGGAACAATCCGCAACCTCTATACAGGGTGATCAATCCAAATGGGTCAGTAGGGAGAAAACGAAAACTATAAGAGATAGGGAAGTAAGAAATGGGGAACCATGGCATTGATTTTAGATTTTATAGAAACTGCATTCAATTATTTTTTAATCAAGTTAAAAAAATTGGGCAAGTGCGAGTCCGACTCGCGCATGAAGGGTTCCGTCCCTATATATACAGGCTGTTTGGTGGCTAGATGCAAAGGTTTAAGGAGGTGATAGAGGAGGTATTTTTAAACATTTCTAGCCATATATGTCGTAGACGAAATTTAATAATTTTTTTTTAAATTGAAATTTTAAGAATTTTAGAAAAATACCCAGAATTTGGTAGAAACGAGTTTATAGTGTCCGAATACGCGTTATTTTGTAAACAATTTCTTTTGTTTCTGATAGTTTAATGTATGTCGGACGAAATAAAGCTACTTTTAAGTGTATTTATGGCCTCTAAAACCGAATGGAGGCATACGAAACTTTAAAAAAAATTGTAGGTTGACACGAGAATAATTTTGATATGCCGTAAAAAAAATTAAAAAATTTTTTTGGAATGGTTCAAACACTTTTAAAAACATGCCTATTTATTGTTCTTTCTTTAGAGGTATCAGTCATACAAATCGCTTGCCAAATCTCTGAGTTAAGGGCTAAATACCAAAGTTAGGGAGCACTTCCTAAGAATTCCAAATCCCCGTACTAGTCTTGAAATTTCACTTTAAGTAGGTACCTAGCTAATAAATAACGTGTAAAAAATAAAACAAAAAAGTTTGTAGTAATTAATTCATTCTCAGTTAATTTAGCAACGAAGATTATGCTAACATTATCTTCATGTATGGAAGGGCAGACGGTAATGGAGCATTGGCACGGCGAATGTATCAGGAGCATTATCCAAATCGCAGATTACCCAATGTCAGGATGTTTTTGAACACGTTTCGTCGTCTTAGCGAAAATGGGATCCATCGTCCGGCTACTAGAGTGAATCCTGAAAGATACGATGTGGATACCGAGGAAGAAATTATTCACGCATTTGGAGCTGATCCTACGACAAGCATCCGATCAGTAGCTCAAAACCTTAACATATCGACATGGAAGGTTTGGAACACGATGCATAAGGAGAAAAAATATCCTTTTCGAGGGATGGGGGTGCAGGGTTTAGAAGAAGGAGATCCCGTGCGACGAATACATTTCTGGAGATTCTTATTAAACAGCGACATTGACGACGCGTCATTTTTAAAATCTATCATTTGGACAGATGAGTCAAAGTTTTCAAGAGAGGGGATCACAAACTTTCATAACCTTCATGAATGGGCTGACAAGGACGCAAATCCTCATTGGATGAAGCAGGTCTCCTTTCAAAAGAAGTTTTCAGTTAACATGTGGGCTGGAGTTATTGGCAGAACTTTGATCGGGCCACATTTTCTGCCCGATATTTTGACCGGACCCAATTATCTCCAGTTTTTACAAAACGATTTTCCTATCCTCCTAGAGGAAGCCGAAGTACCATTAGAAGCGGAAAGAGAAATCATCTTTCAGCAAGACGGCTGCCCGGGACACTGGACTTTGGCTGTGAGAGAATACCTTAACAACTGTTTTCCGGAGTGCTGAATCGGTAGAGATGGACCCATTCCTTGGCCCGCTCGATCCCCTGACTTAACTCCTTTGGACTTTTTTGTTTGGGGACGGGCCAAAGGACTTGTGTACACCTCAGCAATCGCAACAAAAGAGGAGTTAATTACAAGGATTCGCGAAGCTTTTGTTATCATGAGGGAGGAGATGCAACCAAAAATAACTACCACAGAAGTGCGGAAAAGGGCCCGTTCCTGTAATAAAAAATCGTGGTTTACATTTTGAACATGTGATTTAAGTTTTTACTTTGATTTTGTTACTAAAGTTTTAAAATTAAAGTTCACGTAGTTTTATTAAAGGTGCTCCCTAACTTTAGTATTTAGCCCTTAACTCAGAGATTTGGCAAGCGATGTGAATGACTGATACCTCTAAAGAAAGAACAATAAATAGGCATGTTTTTAAAAGTGTTTGAACAATTCAAAAGATTTTTTTTTATTTTTTTTACGGCACTTCAAAATTATTCTCGTGTCAACCTACAATTTTTTTTAAAGTTTCGTATGCCTCCATTTGGTTTTAGAGAACATAAATACACCTAAAAGTAGCTTTATTTCGTCCGACATACATTAAACTATCAGAAACAAAAGAAATTGTTTACAAAATAACGCGTATTCGGACACTATAAACTCGTTTCTACCAAATTCTGGGTATTTTTCTAAAATTCTTAAAATTTCAATTTAAAAAAAAATTATCAAATTTCGTCTACGACATATATGGCTAGAAATGTTTAAAAATACCTCCTCTATCACCTCCTTAAACCTTTGCATCTAGCCACCAAACACCCTGTATATATAATTTATAACAAGTTTGTTGTATGGGAGCCCCCCTTGCATATTTATTTTATTTTATTTTTAGTATTTGTTGTTATAGCAGCGATAAAAATACATCATGTGTAAAAATTTCAACTGTCTAGCTATCAACATTCTTGAGATACAGCCTGGTGACAGACGGACGGACGGACGGACAGCGAAGTCTCAGTAATAGGGTGCCGTTTTTACCCTTTGGATACGGAGCCCTAAAAAAGGAGGTTCTCATGCAGTTTGACCTGTAAGTATGTATGTATGTATGTATGTTTGTCCGCGAATATCTCGTGTTTGGCTGAACCCATTTTAATGCGGTTTATATAGTTGTTCATGAACAACTTTATAATCTTGCACAACCTAATCTTGAACAACTTTTTAATTTGCGTTTGATAGTCATCATCTTCCTATGCTGAGCTGATGATGGAAGGTGTAACTCTTTAACGGTTAGGAGTTAGGGGATAATTCAAACGAGATGCATGCAAACAAGCATTTATTTGAATCACTAAAAAGCAAAATAAAAACTTTTTAACAAAAAAATAGCCGACTTCAAAAAAAATTAAACGAGAAAATAACCAAATGTTTACAAATGAAGCGAAAATTGAAAAATTTAATGATTCGGACAGGATTCGAACCTGCGAGAAAATAATCCGTTCATGTACGTATTACATTAGAATCACCTTTTGAAGTCGGTGTCAAACCTCACGTAAACTTCTTTATCGAACAAAAATACTCGTAAATACCAAATAGTAATCATTAAAGGTTTGTAATGGTAATCATTAAGGTACCGGCTAAGGCTTCAGTTCCAGAATTATTTTAATAATGAAGAATCTCAGCATTGAAAGCTCTAGTACAAGCCATCAATACTGCCTAATAATTCAGTGAATATATAATTTTGTTACTCGTCCCTCTACGTAGAAACTATAGACTTTTGCCAACAAGGACCCCTTTATTTACAAAAAGGTCAAACGCCCAAGGAATCTCGTTAAAAGTTAAAACGCCACTCTTACTTAACTGAAAATCCACCAAATTTACATTCCTTGTATTTCCATTCTCCAACTATCTCCTTTGAAAATAGCTGAACGCAGGAAGCTGCCGACATAGTACACAGAAGAATAACAGTTCGCAAATAATTAATAATGTGATTAAATTATTCTACAATATATTTTTTACTGGATGTGGCATGCGTAGTGCTGACTGGAAGAAATAACTTTTTGGTGATAAAATCGTCATCTTCTTGTTTTGCTTCTTTGTAATCTGTTTATTTGAGAGGTACCTGTGATGAAGAGGATTTCTATTTTATTAATGATTCGAATATTTCAATGTGTAAATTTCATCTTAATAATCACCAAACAATATCGATTAAAACTTTCGGGGACATATTTTCGACACACACGACAACTTGATCTAAAGCGAAATTATTACCATTCCAGTGTACTTTTACAGCTTTATAGCCCTAAATTCCCGTGATTAACTCCAGCGACAGCACTCTTGATTTCCCAATATTAAGAAATAAACATCAAACAATAAAATAAAATAAAACCGTCGACACCTGAGAACTCTTCCTCGGGTGTTTGAGATCTGATATTCAATACACTAGAGTAACCAATAAAGCTAAAGACTGGGACTATGGCACCTTCGTCCACATACATTGATATTGTCACTATCAATTTAAATTAAAGCTAACAGATAAAGTTTAATTCTTATCTACACTAAAAACAAAAACTACAACGAAAGTAGATAATTAAAATAAAGATAATTTAAATAAAACGTAAATATCATGTGGACATGCATAATTATGAAGGTGACGCCTCCAGTGTAGTGGGGTCCATGCCACAGGTTGAGCTTCTGGAAGGCGTCTTCTTTATATAATCCTTTAATTTTTCCTATAGTATTAATAGTTTATTTAGTATTTATATTACCTTTATTTAATTAAATACTGTAAATACATATTTCAATTGTTTTCCTTTATTTGAAATAAACTGTTGATACGGGGGTTTAGTAAAAAAAATAAGGAAGGTGACAATATACGAATATTAACGAATTTGAATAATGGATCATAATTAAATCTTCTACTCGGAGTTTTTTATTCTCCTTCACTTAATGTTGATTACTTCACTTCTTTTGAAAAAACTCTGGAAAATCTCATGCCGTCTTATGTCCATCACATTATCATGGGTGATTTCAATACATGCCTACTTAAAGATGACCACCGTTCTAAATCATTATTCTCCACAGCAGAGGCTTGCAACTTGAAAATTCTCCCTTCTGGCCCAACGCATAAATTTCCCAATTGTACTCCGTCTTTATTAGACCTTACCCTTACTTCGTCTATTCCTCATGTTGCTAAGCACGGTCAACACTCTGCGGACGCTTTCTCTTACCATGACTTATTGTATCTGTCTCACAAAATCAAACCGCCTAAGCCCAAAACTAAAACACTCCTTCAGCGCAATTTTTCTCGGATGGATGTCGACAAACTTCGTGCGGATGCTGCAGAAATTGACTGGGGTGTTGTTTCTAGAGCTGACACTCTGGACGAACAGGTGTCGCTTTTTAATTCCCTCCTCGTGCAGCTCTATGATATTCATGCCCCAGTCCGTTCTGTGCGGATCAAACATCTTCCTGCTCCTTGGCTTACTCGAGAAATTAAGGATCTTCTTGATAAAAAGAATTCTGCCAAGTCGAAGTATAAAACTGACTCCACAGAAGGTAATAAGGCTCGTTATCTTACCCTACGTAATCGCTGTAATAAGATTTGTCGAGATGCTCAGAGGCGTCATATCCATCAGTCTGTGGAGAATGGTGACCCTGCTAAGGTCTGGAAATTTCTTAAGTCACTGGGAGTTGGGAAATCACAGCAGGAACCCCATACTAGTGATATCGACTTCGATCAGCTCAATCAGCATTTTTCTACTTCTGCTACTTTCAGTGGCTCAACTAAAGTCAAAACCCTTGAGTATCTTTCAGCTCTCCCAACTCCTGACTCATCTTCATTTCTTCTTGCGCAATTTACCGACAGTGATGTTAAGAAGAACATAATGGCGATAACCTCAAATGCCGTCGGCATTGATTGCATTAGCCGTAATATGATCCTCCCTCTCATTGACCTCCTTGTTCCTATTATTTCCAATATCCTTAATTTTTCTATTTCCACCAATACTTTCCCCACGTTATGGAAGGATGCCAATATCATCCCAATTCCCAAGAAGCCCAAACCTTCTACTTATTCTGACTACCGTCCTATTTCCATTCTCCCTTTTCTATCTAAAGTTCTTGAGCGTCTAGTACATAAGCAGCTGGCATCTTTTCTTAATCGAAATGAGCTACACAATGTTTTCCAGTCTGGTTTTCGTCCAGGTCATAGTACGGCTACTGCGCTGGTGAAAATTACTGATGATATCCGCGAAGGCATGGATAATCGGAAATTAACGGTATTGACGCTGCTGGATTTCAGCAACGCGTTTAATACCGTTGATTTTGATATTTTATTAGGTATTCTACGTTCTCTTAACATATCTCCTGCGGTAATTGATTGGTTTCGTAGTTATTTAGGTGGTCGTCGGCAGAGAATAAAGGTAGATGATTCCCGATCTTCTTGGAGCAGCATTCTAGCCGGTGTTCCGCAGGGTGGAGTGCTGTCTCCTTTGTTATTTTCTATATTCATTAATTCCATTACGCATAATCTCTCTTCACGATATCACCTTTATGCTGACGATCTTCAAATTTACTTGCAGGGTGGAGTTGGAGAACTCCCGTCTATTATTAGTTCAATAAATGACGACTTAGAGCACATTTTAGACTGGAGCAACAGATTTGGTCTTAAAGTTAATCCTGTAAAGACTCAAGCGATTATAATTGGTAGTTCTAAACTAATATCTAGGGTTGATTTTACTAATTTGCTACCGATCTATTTCGATGGTGTTTTAATACCTTTTTCACACCAAGTTAAGAACCTTGGTATTATCATGGATCGGACCTTATCTTGGGTGCCTCAGATAAATCAAGTTAGCAGGAAGATGTTTGCAGCAGTGAGTTCTCTGAGAAGACTCCGTAATTTCCTTCCAATCGCCACCAAAATTGCGCTTACTCAAACTCTACTTCTTCCCATCATGGATTATGCTGATATCGCTTACCCTGATCTCACAGAGGAACAGCTAAATAAACTTGAGCGTATTCAGAATATTTGTATCAGGTTCATATTCGGGTTACGCAAATATGACCATGTATCCAGTTTCCGTTCGCAGCTCAAGTGGCTTCCTATCCGTTTTCGTCGTAACTCTCACATCCTTTCTCTTCTTTACAATATACTTTTCAACCCTGCAACTCCCCGTTACCTCAAGGAGCGTTTCAGTTATCTTCGGTCTGTTAGATCCTCTCAAAATTTGCTTCTGGCTGTTCCCTCTTCCTCCTCTAAATTCTACAACAGATCTTTTACTTTCCAGGCTACCTTGTTGTGGAACTCTCTGCCTGTAGACTTAAAACGTAGCCAATCCGTTGCCAATTTTAAAACACTCCTTAAAGAACATTATTTGTCCCTTCTTTAATTTTTTGGTATTGTGACCGACATGAAGTGTGGTTCGTTACTAATATTATTTTATATGTATATGCCTATGTTATGTATGTTTAAGTAGGTTTATTTGTGCATATATATTTATTTATTTGGTATTTTATGTACGTTTATTTATGTATTATTTTAGTAGTTTTTTTTTTTTTTTCCCCAGATTCCATGATTACTTTTGCATCGCCTACTCATTTCTGACATTGTTATTTAATTTCGCTACCCAAAGGTTGTCTGGAAGAGATCGCTCTTTAGCGATAAGACCGCCTGTTGTTTACCTCTACTGAATGTTACTTGTAATCTGAATTTGTTTGTATTTATTTCCTGTTGAGGTGTGCAATAAAGAATATTCTATTCTATTCTATTCTATTCTAAACATGAGAAAAAATTCAAATAGTAACCCCCCCCATTTCACATTTTGCTGCACAACTATTTCAAAACTGCCTCCTGTGCCGCAGCGGTCGCCGCTGTATCTTCCGAGTCGGCGGCTTGACATCTGTAATTACTTTATTTCATTTTGTTTCTGTGTTGAAATAATATTCGGCCAAAGCTGGTGTTTCAGCATGTTAATGAACTCGGAGTTCCGACGGTTGTGATGCAATTCGGAAGAAATAACAAGATTATACAGAAAGTTTGTTAGCCGCTCCACTGTGTTCCTTGTTTTTCTGAAATCCTAGTACTTTTGCTCAACAAACGAATGTATTTTATATAAATTAGTTTTTTTTATTTTTCAGTGTATTTTTTGTGGATTCATTTCGTTTGTTTTGTTTATAAATTCAATTTCTGAATAGAAAGTGTTAGTTTTATTTTTCGAAGAGGACTGGTTCGATTCCTGAGCTGAGTACATTTTTTAGGGTTCCGTACCCAAAGGGTAAAAACGGGACCCTATTACTGAGACTTCGCTGTCCGTCCGTCTGTCACCAGGCTGTATCTTAAGAACGGTGATAGCTAGACAGTTGAAATTTTCACAGATGATGTATTTCTATTGCCGCTATAACAACAAATACCAAAAATAAAATAAAATAAATATTTAAGGGGGCTCCCATACAACAAACTTGTTATAGATTATGGTACGGAACCCTTCATGCGCGAGTCGGACTCGCACTTGCCAATTTTTTTTAATATATGAATATAATTTACCTTGTTATCAAAAACGATTGACATGGTTCCTAAGATGGTTCGTATGTCTCATAGTTTCAGACTTTTTTTTCTGTATGTGTTCTGTATGGATGTACACGAAGTCACAAACACGTACTTTACACGTAAAATGAGTTTCTTTGAACGCATAATGGTTGTATCCCTTGATAATATAGAACAACTAAAGTATCATGTATAAAGAACAACATAGAAATGAACCAATCAATATGAAGTTTTTATAACACTTAAACGTCACTTCGTGTTGAGAACATTCATTTTTACCGAGTCAGCGAAACATCTCCGTTTCAAATCTGTCCCTAAATTCTTCCTTGTGTCCGGATGTTTGGATATCCAGATGAGATCCGGCTGTTCTCGCCCAAAGGTCGCATTTCTCACCCGATTCTCAAGAAATTTTGTGACTTAGTTCAATAAGTGCCTATCTGTTTTTTTTCAAAATGGCGGATGGTATTTGAAAACGTAAAGGTATTCAAATTTCAGCAATTTCAAAACAAACAGTTGAAACTGCGTAATAGCATCAAATTAAAAAAAACCTTCCTAAATCCAATTCTATAAAGTTAAATCTACCCCATAATCCCAAGCGTCCATCTTAACCTTTCCAAATTAATCCCAAGTTCCGTAAAAACCATTTTTCCTTGGAGCAGAAACAATTTAAAGCGGTAATCCGGTTTAAACCGGCGAGACACCTATATTTAGGTAAGTATCGTTTATGTGAGGGCTGTTTGCCGCCTCCTGTGTGAAGTGCTTTACCGACGCCGCTACTACGTAACAACCCTACTTTTTTTATTAAACTTTTATGGTTAGGTGGGGTAAGATAAACAGTTAGTTTTTTTTTTATAACGGTACAACATAGTGGCTCCACTTCGCCTGATGGTAAGCAAAAAGGGGAGCCCAAGTCGCAATGGCCTATGTTATGTGTATAATAAGTTCTTTGACTATGACAGTCTTCCCCCCGGTGATTGTTTTACCTCATCATAGGCCCTTCAGTCTATTACAGACGATTTATGGTCTTCAGTCTGCGAAGCACCGTCTTTGGTGGCTGAAAAGACCGATACGCGATCGGCATACCCGACCGCAAACTTGACAAGAGACACTGACCGTTGTTGAGTTAGTATGGTCGCCTAGATGTCATTTCTGCCTCTTGTCAGTCAATGCGCTAAACCATGCATCGTCGCACCACTTGCGGCCGTCCGCCACACACTTGCGCCAGTCTGTGCGCCTTACCGCGAGTTCTTCCCAGGTTTGGTGGTCTATCTTAAAGGCAATCATGTCACGCTTCGCGCAGTCCTTAAAGCGAAGCAAGGGCCTTCCGACATTACGTTTTGCATTCGCTATTGCGCCTAGCAGAACACGACGTGTTTTACCTCACCTCACTTTATAATACTTACTACTTAGTGGCTATGTGAGTTGTGTAGACCCCGTGAGTTTGTTTTGGATTAGCTGAAATTTTTAGTTTTTAGCGGTGAAACCCCACATGTCCGCCATTTTGAAAATTTTTGAAAAACTGAACCGACATAAGATGGAAGTGACCGTCGCACTCGAACACTCGCTTATAGCCCAGCAACAAAACTATCGGAAGTACACACTCGCTTCTCATTGTTATTTAACTCATACCGTAAGTTTAGGTTACTTTGGCCCTGGGGGATAAGATAACATTGCCCATCCATTAGAACCAACTTTATTCAATAAGTCAATTCTGAAGAACTATTATCTTATGACATATCCACTTTTTAGTGATCGCTGGTGCAGTTTTTATAAGTTTTCTAAGTAATTGAAATGGATTGAATTGTGTGGACAATGTAAACCCCAGGCCTAAAGTGACCCGACCTTACGGTATCTAGTTTCTATCTCTAACCGCTTTTCGCTCATCGTCGGCGGTGGATCGACACAAGCAGCAAGCAAGCTGTGTGAGCACTTGTACAGCCCTTATATAGCTTAAAATTTTATAATAGCTGCAGAGGCCCTTATATGAGCCGGTCTGCTATTTGGGAAGTGCCTTAATCAGTGTTCATTATGAAATACTCCTTTAACAATCCAAATACATTGATTTAAGAAGAAGATACAGATACAGTGAAATGAGGAACGTAAGTCCTTGACTCAACTATGGTCAGTTGGAATTATTGCGACATAGGAGGCAAGTGGTGCGTCTTTTGTTTAATCACAGAATACTTTAAAAGTACTTGTACCCGAAATGTTTTAAAATTCTTTATTTAAGAAGGTAGTTTTAAAACGTTATATTGCTGTGATAATTATTTACGACTCCTGGGATCTACACGCGGATTTATTGTGAAACTTAAAGTACTTACTTATTTCCAAAGAACAGCCTTTATCTACGAAGAAGCTTTACAACGATGATCCAAAATCATTCCAAAATGATTGGTCCAATACGATTAGGTAAATACAGCTAGAAAATGATTGGTCAAATATGATTTCCACTCAAAAATTATTGGGCGAATACAATTTTCGCTTTACGTGAGAACCAGAGGTAAGTGCGGTGAATATGAAATCTGTTGACAGGTGCCCCAGGCGGAGTGGATTCAATTTGTGCATAATATTCAATTTGGCCCATGTCAACTTGTCTGCCGAGTGCTGCCCAAACATATTGAACTATCAGCATTTGATTATTACTTTTTATCGGCGATTTATTGCGCGGTGATATTAATGTTGCGTTCGGTTTAAAATTGGATGTTTTTGTTCTGGTATTGTGTACGAATGCTTCAATAATTTCTGGACTAATATTACGAAGAGGCATTGTGATGTTTGTTATAATATGTTCAATAATGAAAATTATCAATTAGCTTAAATTAATACACAGAAAAGAAGAACCCCTAGTAAAATGTTACAGATTTTTCTCTAGGTAGCCAATTTGTAGCTTTAACAAATAAAACCACAATAGCTTGCGGAGCCTTTATATAAATTGTGTCCAAATTTTTGTCTTTTTTATTTTTTAAAGGAAAAACTTTCCTTTTTTTCATGTACCTAGAAAATATGGAAAGTTTTTCAAGGAATGAGGCGTTGTTTTCTGTGTCATAATAGGCTTTTATTAAAACTTAATAATTGCTTCCTTTGTGTTACGAATTACCTACCCATATGTGGCTATATGGGTAATTTACAATAAGCACATAAAGGAATTAATTAAATTCAAATTGTTTTTGAAAATAACGCTACATCACACCACACCATGTTTATCATTCAAATGCAATGTATATTATTTTATAGGATACAATATTTTACTAGTATGAAAGGGACACCGAGGCGTTTTGAAAAAGAAATTATTTGTCTCGGATCTGCATCCATAAGCGAAGCAAAGATGCACACTGTGCCCGCGGGCGGTGGGGGTTCATCTGAACAGCGTTATTGCCGGCTCGCTAACGGGCTTAGATACAGATACAGAGCAACTGACGTTGCTTCAATTTAACTCACCTCCGTTTCAAAACGCCTCGGTCTTATTCTCTGCGATATTATTCCACTAACCTAAATGTGTATAACTCCATAGGGTAGCCCTCTCGGACGGCCTCAGCAAGAGCTCACAGTGTGGTGAGGGGAGGAAACTGGTTTTTAAAGAGCTGGCAGCACGCGCGTCGCCTCTACACGTCTAGCACAACTAAGATATGCGACTCTCTCGATATAGACTGTCTATCTCTTGGTTTACAGTACTGTGAGTAAGTGACGGGTGATGCAATGTCGGGCGACAAGAATCGCGAACCATATTTGCGGTAGATGGTTTGGTCTTACAGCGCTTGCTATGAAGTAGGCGTATTAATAGGCCATTTTGTATGGAGATCCATAGCAAAAGGTCGCCTTTTACCTTAACACGGCAGCATACCATTTAGTACTAGTGGCTCTGGATAGAAATTGTTTTGAAATGGCAGCCATTTTTATTTTTTTTCCTTTTCAACCCCCATATATCCGTCATTTGGAAAATCGAAGAACTGATAAAAGAAGGGTTGAAACGGATGTTCCGATTTGAATGAGGTTTTTTAAACCTCGTCTGTCGAGATTGTTCTTAGCTATATTTGGATGGGTCGGGGGTTTTTGAATTTTGAATCTAGGTTATTCTGTTGCTCATTGCCATGGTGATGGCCCTTTAAAACTGCGATTAAAATTACGATTTCGGTGGTTATATTTGTAATTGCAACAGTTATAATCCCACTTTTATGTAGGCTATTTCCTGGCGATACCGGTAATATTGATTGAATCTTTTTTTTATCGATTCTATTTTTTTATGTGGAAATATTTTACAGGTTCAAATCCTGCTAAGATCGCCTTCAATTTTTCTTTCTTAATTTACCTTTGCGTCATAATTTATAAATATACCAGTAATATCAACACTTTTCTAAGATGTTTAATCAGTTAATCACTGTTGTCCCCTGGACCACGATACAGAATAACAGCAAGGAAAAAGTTGATCCTAAAATACGGTATTTGATGACATCTCAAATCAGCTACTTACTTCTTATGAAATGTCAAAAACGATCTGTTGGTATTAAGTTTCTATGAAGATAGCTTGACTGGCTTTCTTCACGTCATAAAATTCAGAAGTCAGAACACGTTTTCTTTTTAGTTTTAGTACAATTAAAAATAATATAATATCTAAAACTTAGTGAAAGTTTATTTCGTTCCACGTATTTTTGAATGTGTCTTAGTGGTTTCAAAGGTACAATTTATTTTCACTATGTATACTATATTATTATTATAGGATATTCCGATATAAAAAATCGTTTCGTTTCGTTTCGTTTCGGTGACTACACCCAGCCAGCAGTTCTGCTGCAAGGACGCGGAGGCGTTGAGCATGCAAGAGAGGGAAAGACAAAGAAGCTCAGCGAAATGACTCAGAAGCGCATACTGGCACAATACCGAAAGTCGTTCAGGGTAGTATAGAAACCTTAACATTCCCTGGCCGGAGCTTTCGGTTCTGAGACAGGGCACGTATCCGGGTCCTCTCGTGTTCCCCTCCATCTTTTGCCGCTCCGGTAAGATCAACTGGCCCTCCTATCCGAGGCACCGGGGAGCCAGAAGTTTACAGGTTGGGAGTGTAGGTTATTTTGCAGTCAGGATGAGGACCGACGGGAGAGATCCGACAAGAATACTAGCATCGAGCCAGAAAGGAAATAGACAGATAGTTGTGTAAATATATACAGGGAAGGATAGTGGACTGCGTCTCGTCGTCCAAAGTTTCCAGTTATCACGTAGGATAAGTTCTTGTGTTGTAGGTTGATGTCGCTGAGACGTCGCTATTTGTATGTAATTATCCTCCAGTTTTGATTCCGTGTCTGTTTCTATCTATTTTAGATTTTTCATCCAAGTGACCGTGTCGGGTCCATGTTCTGGGGATAATATTACTTCGTTCTGGCTGATTACTCTAGTGAATTAAGTTTGCTTTTGCTTTCCTTCAACGGTATAATCCAGATTAAAGTTAGGGTTCAGATAATATTGCGTGTGTGTGGACGTATTTGTAGGTAACTTCTTGAAGTTTCTTTAGTGAGGTCGCGAGCCAAATCAAGTTCTATGGCGGGGTCTTATTTGATGCCTGTATGAGTTCTCGTTGGATTCGCCCCATATTGGGTTCTTATTAGACACATTCTTCTTCACCGTGTGTCATCGTGGTTATGGCCGTTTCATGACGGTTCACTTCCTTTTTTTTTTTTTTTTTTTTTTTTTTTTATTATTTATTTGGGGCAATTTATTTTTGATATTTCTTTACCATAGCTGTTATTGTGAGGTAGCGTGATAGCATGCGTTTTTAGTTTATTTTAGGTTGTGCGTCAATTAATCGGTAGCTGCGCATTACATCGGTCGTGGTTTGGTCAGACCTGGATTGTTGAATCAATGATGCTTCAGTGTCAGGACTGTTGAAGTGGACGGAGCTCCGCGAAGTCGTAGAAGACACGAAGATTTGGCATTGGGTGTATATATTGTAGTGGTCGCTGATGATTCATATGCACATAGATATTTACCGTAGACCCACGGCGGCAAATATAATCATATTTTCTCCACCCTGAAATCCGTTTCTAAAGTGGTTCCGAATGTGTTATCAATTTGTTCCGCGAAGGCAGGAGCATTGTTACCGGGAGACATTAAGTCTGAAACACTGCCATTAATCTCTAATTGGATTTGACTGTTATTTTTCTCGTCGGACAAGACGTGATTAGCGAGCAATCCTCGAACCTCCATCGATGGTCGAAATTGGTATCAGCACGATTTTCAACTGGTTTGCTATCGCCCTTGTAGGTACAGACAATGGAGGCATCCCTTGGGAATTGTTAAATTTTCCGTGGTAAATGAAGACAGTTGAGTTTAATGTTATGGATGAGCCGGCGATGCACTTATGTTTATGTTGGGTCCCTTTTTTTTGACAATGGCTAATTGTTGCTAGCTGGCGGTGTCCGCACGTGTAAGGGACAAAGTGACCTGGCCTTTAAGAGCCATGAAAAAAGGGACCTCTTTGTTCTAGGATGTTATTGCTTGCAAGCTATTGCATTTCTTCATTACGTAGCCTCTAACGAAATTATTACAGTTGAACGGTTAATATATATTTGTAAGTTACCCAAACTATGCTATTTAAGTCCTACGGCAAAAATTCAAGATGAGTATCATACACTACACTTGGTTAATATTCGATTTAAGGCAGGACTTTTAGTATAGTTTTGGTATTACATAATGTAACGAGCATAATTATAGTGTAATATACAAAAAAATACACTGGAACAAAAATATAAACGAATAATTATTTAGCTGGCCGTTCAGCTCTTCGTCCCTTACAGAGAGCTTTCTTACTTAAACAAGATTACCAGGCATTAATTACACCTTCGAACCGAAGTAGGTCATATCAGCAAGAAGCACGTCGGAATCTTTCGATTATAGTCGTAAAACATGAAAGGATTAAACACCACAGTAATCATGACTATATAAACTAACCAGTGACATTGTAAACTGACGGATAGGTTAGGTTAGTTTGTTATTTCACTAAGTGAATTATAAACTGTCCACAATCACCTACTAGCCCTAATATAATTTAATTACGGTTAGAAATATAAGTTTTATGGGAAAGTAGTACAAATACTAAAGTAAAGGAACGTCCCTCGGGTAGGAAAAGTACCTAAGTAATGGAAATTACAGTGATTAAGACCTAAAACTACATTAATACTAACGATTCCAAAAAATGACAGTTGTTGTATATATTTTACAACAACTCCCGGTGTTGTTCTGACGAATACCATGAGACGGCTGGGTCGTATTATATTACGCTGGTCCACAGGTAGAGGTTGATGAAGTGTGGCCTGATTTCCAAGAAAAGGTGCATAATTGACGTTAGTTAAAGATTGTTACTATACGGGCCGTGCTTGGCCCTATGTCCATCTAAACTTGGTACTGGTTTTAGCTTAAACTCAAACCGTTGGGCTCGCCTAGCTTTCCTTGTGGCGGCATAGACAAGGAGTATAATAATATTGCAATTGGCATTAGAAAATGGAACGGTCTCACCAAATTAAGCTGCTGTGGTGTGGCCGGCGCGGCGGAGGGGTACTGCAGATTTGGAACCGCACACACTTGATCAACACTCACAGATAGGCCGAGTAATATAGACGCACCAGACTCTAGGCTATCTACTTAGTAACTAAATATTTGAAAGAAAGACAAGAATAGATATTACGCGGAGAATTCGTTTACACGCGGTAAAAAGTTAACAGGCGGCCATGCAAACATCTGGTCGAGCCTTGTTTTGTCTCGTGACTCTATTGTTTTGGCCGGGTTTTTACGATGCCAATACAGATCGGCAGAGGCTAAGAAAACGCGTCCGCTCCGTATGGCGTCCCAAACGGTTCTCAGGATATTCCGATATAAAAAATAAACATATATTGTCTGGCATGTGACGGCCTGATTTAAAACTAGGTTTTTTTAACCTCAACGAAAAACGAGGGGTGGCATAGTTTAACATGTGTATCTGTGTGTCTGTCTGTGGCATCGTAGCGCCCATGCGGGTGAACCGATTTGAGCGCAGTTTTGTTTCATCGAAAGCCTGGTTTTTTGGGGTGGTTCTTAGCTTTGTTTAATCAAAATCGGAGCTCTCGTCTTCAAGATATTCAGCTTTTATCATGTTCACACACACTCATGTTCCACACATGCGATTGGCTCTCAGCCTAGATTGAAGCTAGGAATTTCAAATTTCGTTTTTATTTAGTATCAGTAGCATCTTCTATAAACAAGGATTTACGCATCACACTTTAAAACAAGGTCTCATGATGACTTGTGTCGGGGAGTTTTAAATTTTTAATTTTGGTTATTTACACACATCTTATACACATTTTTCTTAAGGTTTTTTTTTATTGAAACATAATTTTACTATTTGAAGCTGAATTTTAATTTGATATTGGATGTATACCTGTAAATAAAGAACATTTTTTATTATTCTTATATTCTTGTTAAGTTATTAAAGTAAAATACCGCATGCAATAAATCTTTAAATTACACGAAACTGTTATTCCTCTAAAGAAACATTCCCAAATTCAGTTCAGGTTAGACTGAACTTTGGCAATAACTCGGGACATTCCTGTAATGTGAGAACTTAGCATAGTTCCAATCTCTGCTAGGAATTTGCAATTCAGTTTAATATTTCATTAGGTACGATCGGGATTTGAGGGTTCGGGAAATCTTTTAGGACTTCGGGAATCCGAGCGAATGAGGCGAAGACTTTGGAATTTGGGAATTCAGTGATTATAGCTTATGGAGATGCAGAGTGAGAGAATACTGTAGTCAATCGTTAAGTATATGAAGCTGATACCCTCATATATAGGTATGTAAATAATAAAAGAGATGATATTGAAGAAAAAAAAATTGGACGGGATTTACCAATTTGTTCTATTAAATTAAACACACGGCGAACTACCAAATGTTCTATTAAAGTCTTATTTGAAAGCATCTAATTGTTCAACCAGTCGCTTCATTTTTTTTATGCTTTAGGGCGGAAAGATGTGGGGACGTGGCATGGGTTCAAATCCAGCTAAAGGCACTTTTTTGTCGCTTCAATATAAGCATTTTACGCTAGCAGACGTTACTGCCTAAATAAAGAAATCACAATCAAAACCACCACGGTTGTCATTAATTGGTTTAATTGAAAAATCTACAAAATACATCACGGTTTGTAATGCTTGAACTATATTTTATGATTTACTTGTAAATTACTAAACAAAATAAATATAATGTAAGAAAATCAATTCCACTCCATGTTTTTAAAAGATGGTTCCTCCGTTTCAAAACCATGCACATAATAAGTAAATTGGTGAAGAGTGAAATTATTATTTACAATATGAAATGGAATTAAAGGAATATATTTCGTCAGGTGTAAAAGATATGAAATTACAATGATTAAAACCTGAACTAATGTACATTAAAATAAACCTTAAGCCTAATCCCTTAAGCCGTAATCGTAACCCGAGGGAAATAAATAATATAAAATTGAAACAACTTTATTTGAATTCAACAGCTTTATATTTCAGTCGTAATAAAATAATAATTCGGAATTAAAAAAAAAATCAGTTGTTTTTAAATTTGACGTTATTGCGCGTATCGGAACGTTTTTTGTTTTTTCGAAGTCGGATCCGAAAATCGAATTTTGCGCTTGTGATTTTGTCGCTTTTTGATCAATCAATGTTACCTCGCAGCAAAAGCGGCTAGTGAGGTGAAAAGTACATTGCGCAAAACGCCAAATCTGCGGACAAAAATCTATTTTATTCGCTGGCGAAGTCATTCGAATTTCGAACACTGATTGTATTTCTCCGTGATGCATGTAACTTTATTTTTATTTTTAATATGTGTGCTTTTTTCTTGTTTATTTGGTTTGCATTTGAGTGGTTAGGTCTTTTTGATATGTTCAAAAGATGGAAAATTAAGTTTAAATTGTTCGCATTTTCCCCGCCGTAGTGAGGTGTCAAGTGGTGTGTTCCACACGGCTGCATAATTATTTGACTTCGCATGTCTTGAAAGCCTCGCTACGCTCAGTATTATCTTCGAACCTTAGATCCCTTCACTCAATCAGCTTTCAATTCCAACACTCGCACCAAATAACAACTTTGCAGCCTTCCATAACAAATAACTATTTCTATAATCTCCCCTCCAAAATACTTGGAAGGAATTCCCAGGGGTCGCGTTTGCGGCTGTTTTTAAACTATTATGTAGATGCCAGATACTGGCATTCCGGGCAAATTTGCGATCCCACAGGATTCAAAACTGGCTTATTTACTTGTAATTAATGAATGTATCTAAATTAATTTTAAAACAATGCTTTTATTAACTCTTCTGATTTATAGCATTATTTATAGCATTATTTTAGCAGAAAACAATTTGTTGATAAGCCTCAATAATTCAATTCAATATCCCGTATAAAAATAGCATCAAAGAAATTTTTAACACGGTTTTAGAAAATAAAACCGCAAATTCAAAAAGGTCTTATTGATTAACCGAGCGAGCGGAGCGTTTCTGCTTCAGCTTTGCCAAAATTTCTTTCGTATGTCCGGACGTTCGGATTTCCGACTATTCTCGCCTACAGGCCACATTTCTCTAATTTTCATGAAATTTTGGGAGTGGGTTCAATAAATGTATAACAGCTGTTTAAGTCAATTAAGTTTTTCTAAATTTTGACTAACTGTGACTCACTAAACTAGGAGATTCCCAAACTCCAGCAATATTCCAATTTATTATACGTCAGTAACGAGCAAGCAATGCAGGTAAGTGGAAATGGATTACTCCCTGCGGACCACAAAGCAAACTTAATTCCCCTTGGGCGTTTTAGCTGGAAATGTGACAACAAATGACCGATTCGAATGACTAGCTATGTTCCCCGCCCGGGTTTCATCGTGCTGTCACAGTAATATCAGAAATTTACATAATTTATATATACATTTCAATTATGGTTGAATGGTAGGGAATAACTTCGGCATTAAGTCTGCCATTTGTACTTTTTTATAAGTAGTGCAATAGGTACATAAATAAATAAAATAAAATGTAAATAATAACAGGTAGGATAGTGTTTAAAGGGTAGGAACATAATATTTATCAAAAAATATGCTTTTACAGAGGTTCAACTTTTGATCCAGTTACACTTATTTTGCCAAGCAACAAATTTTATATTTAGTAAGTCAAGATACACAGAAAATGTATTATGAACTAAACTAAAAGAGGTATAATAAAATGCTAAAAATAAATGCAGCGATGAAATAATACGATAATTTCCTGAAGTCAATATAAATAAATAAATACATAGATAGATGGGGTATTCTTTTTATGATCCCTTCTTTTTATATAATTGTATTATACTTAGGTTATTTAGAGTAAAGTTTTATACATACGTATTTCTTATGCGTTGCTATTTAGTTTAAGTTGTCTCTGTTTACTTTGCTTTAAATAATTAATAAATGTAATAAAGCCCAAATACTAAAAACAGAATAAAAATAATGGGGCTCCCATCCAACAAAAAAAAAATACATAAATAAATATTGGACAACCTCACACAAATCGAACTAGTCCCAAATTAAGCTCAAGAAGGTTTGTGTTATGGGATGGGTACTAGACGACGATATACGTACTTATGTAGATAAATATATACTTAAATACATAGAACGACCATGACCCAAGCACAAATATTCGAGTTCATCACACATATTTGCCCTGGCCGGGATTCGAACCCAGGACCGTCGGCTCAGTAGGCAGGTGTCTACAAACCGAGCCAAACGTGTCGTCAATTAGTTGACACCAGATTCCTGTCCGGGCTATCGTAATATATTAGTACTGCAGTAAAATTACAATTTTTTTTCGCTGACTTGGACCGAGAATTTCCCAATAACTTTTTTCTGAGCTCGTTATTTAACAAACGGAAAATAATTAATCTCGGGATTGAATAAAGCTACAGTTTGAGCCATCTTAGGAGGCGGGCGGACAAAAAAAGGTAGGCGGTAGCTGAACCCCTTAGACGCGAGGTCAGAAAACAAATGTGTAAAATTTTATCATGTACTTTATTTCTAAATTACATTTTGAATGCCTTTGATAGTTGCCGATAAGCTGCAGAAGTGGAGGCTGCGGTATGGTTACGTAGAACGGCGACCATACCATCGCGAACTTGGCACTTCAACTTTCCATCCCCGAATATTTGTATATAATCTTTGTATCGATTCGTATTTTTATGTGGAAATACCACATTTTTATTTTTATAAATAATGACACAAAGGTAAATTAAGAAAGAAAAATTGAATGCGATCTACTACAATCTAAGCAGGATCCTGCTTTCCATCCCCGGTCGAAGTTCCAGAGGCAGACTCAAAACGAGGTGGAAAGATGTAGTGCAAAAGGATATGAGTGAGTGCCAAGACTCCGAAGAAGATGTCAAGGACAGGGCGAAGTGGAGAAGCAAAATAAGGAAAGCTGACCACTGACACCACCTTGTGGGATAATACCCAGGCAGAGAGAGAGTGTTGCGCGTAGTGCAATGTGTGAGTGCTTCCAATGTATTCATTTTTATAACAAGTTACCTAATCATATTTTAAAATTAGCCTTTCCATCTCTCATAAATTATTTAAAAAAATCTCTAATGTCAAAAGCATATTATACAGTAGAGGACTATCTGACAGACAAAAATGCATGGCCTGAACCAGAAACCGAGTACCTAACTGACTCCTTAGATTGTACCTGACTAGTTTAAGGGACAGTTCTAATAAGAAAGCATATCAAACGTACATAAATTGTGTTAAACCGTCATACTTTCTTGTAGTTTCTATATTTTATTCTTACACTAGTCCTCATTTATATGTTAGAATACACTTTTAATATGTTTCAAAAGTCAAAATATTCTTTATTCAAGTAGGCCTACAGAGAGCAGAGCAATTTATTGATAAACTTATACTAAAAATAAAATAAAAAAAAAAACATAAAAAACAACATTATAGAAATAAAAGAAAAATCCTAAAAAGGATCGTCAACACATAAAAAAATTATATAAATAAAAAACTAGAGGCTAGAATATTTCTAGAATAAAATTCTAAATGTCAAAAATTGTAATAAAAATTATTAAAATTAATACACCCTGATAGGTAGGTACTCGTTACAATAATTACACATAACATTGCTTGATTTTCACTAATCCCATGACACGTTATCATTCATGTAGTCTTGAGTGCTATAATAAGCTTTAGAAATAAGTTTACGTTTTACATAGTTCTTGAATTTACCAACAGACAAGTCAGTTACGCTTCTAGGAAGTTTATTATAAAATCTTACACAGTTACCCATGAATGATTTTCTTATTTTATGGAGCCTAGTGGCAGGCACTGCGAGCTTATGCTTATTTCTAGTATTAATAGGTATTATGTATATCACAGTTCTTCTTAAAATTGGCAATGTTCTTATGTACATACATAAGATTCTCATAAATGTATTGACAATGCACTGTCATTATATTAATGTCCTTAAACTTATCTCTAAGCGAGTCTCTATGGTGTATTTTATATATCGCACGAATAGCCCGTTTCTGGAGAACAAAAATTATATTAATATCTGACGCACTGCCCCAAAGTAATATGCAATACGACATAATGCTATGGAAATAACTAAAATATACTAATCGAGCTGTTTTCACGTCTGTTAATTGACGGATCTTACTAACTGCAAAAGCTGCAGAACTTTTTCTTCGAGAACTACGTATAGTTAAGTTCATATTACTGTAATAGTTAAGTAAGTACTTATATTTATATCCTTTATGAAAAAATGACTGACTGTTGAGTTTCTTTCGGCGTTTCTTCTCAACAGTGGTCTCTTGTGAAATGCCGGTAGACTCAGACATGTAAAAGTGCCCTTGTGGCCTACTTGCAGAATAAAGTTCATTATTTCATTATAGTGTAAGATCTCTAGATTTTTACGCCTGCCCCTCGGTCTCTTCTGTTGCGGCGTCCATCTTGTCATTATCTTTGCGGCTCTTGTGTCCGGCATCTTTTCAAGGTGACCCGACATCTCAGTCGCTGTGACTTACAGAACCTGACGATGTTCTCATGCTCAACGAGTCTAGCTCATGGTTCATGCCTTGACGATATAATTAAAATTTCTGTCACTGCTCTTCAAAACCTCGTACCTAATAAATAGACTTACACTGAGATACGACCTTTAAAGAAGGTATGTGTTACTTAGTACGTTTTGGTAAATCCGAAAATTGGAAAGATTACCTTCTAAGATTCGGTGATGCGAGTCTAAGGAAATCCATTGCGGCGAAATGCGCCACGCCACCTTCACCCCACTAGTAACGTCAGTTGATGGCGTCTTTGCCCCACAAATGTCTTCTTTTATGAAACACATGGCAGAAGCCATTTCAGACCGCTGGCACCGATCTCTAAGTACCGTGCTGGGCTGGCTTAGAGCACGGGTAAGCGTTGCGATCATACGTGCAACTAGCATGTGCATTCGTGGCACACGTTACAGGTTCAAGCCATTAGTGAAATGGCTGGGATTCGACGACGGTGCTGCCCTCCCACACATCGACTGAATTTTATTTTTTTACGATAATTTTTGTACCTAGGTAGGTATTTGTATTGTATCCACTTTATTGAATAAATTAACTATCCTTAGTGAGTATTGGTTATCAACTGACGTATGTACCATCAGCATCACCACACACTTTGTATTGTTTTCATTACTGTTCATAAAATGGAAAGATAGACATTTAAAAAAAAATGGGCAAGTGCGAGTCCGACTCGCATATGAAGGGTTCCGTACCATAATCTATAACAAGTTTGTTGTATGGGAGTCCCCCTTAAATATTTATTTTATTTTATTTTTAGTATTTGTTGTTATAGCGGCAATAAAAATACATGATCTGTGAAAATTTCAACTGTCTAGCTATCACCGTTCTTGAGATACAGCCTGGTGACAGACGGACAGACGGACGGACGGACGGACGGACGGACGCACGGACTGACGGACTGACGGACTGACGGACTGACGGACTGACGGACTGACGGACAGCGAAGTCTCAGTAATAGGGTCCTGTTTTTACCCTTTGGGTACGGAACCCTAAAAACGACACGAAACCATTGCGAACATCGCTAATAAAAAAATCGTATAAAAGCAAAATATACCTTCAGTCTCCATCGTTCCAATATTTATTCATTCACCGTTTTTACCAATAACACTTCATATCGAGGGGCACTTCGACTGTCAAATTATTAAATTACGTTCAAAAAGACTGACACGGCCCCCGAGGACATTGCAACGTCAGTGCAGTGCAGTCGGGACACGTGTCATTTTCACTTCAAGTGAAACTGGTCAAAGTGAAATTGAGGTTGATCTAGTTTTAGTTCAGTTACGTGCAGAGAATGAGGATAGCTATTTCATGATATTATCTAAGGTTTCTCCGACTGAGATTTAAATGAAACGCTGCGATGTTTTTGGAATTTTCGTGGTTGTGAGGATTTGAAATAAAATAATATGAGTGACATTATCTTATCTGTATAAATTGACTTATTTAAGCCAACTCCATACATTTATTTATATAAAAAATTTTAACAAAAAAAAGAACCGACTTCAGTAAAACTAAAAAAACCGGCCAAGTGCGAGTCGGACTCGCGCACAGAGGGTTCCGTACAAAAATTTTCCATCCCTAAGTGTTTAAGTTAAGTTTGCACCTGGTATGTATAGCGCCCCATATAAATTAGGTGCAAAGTTAGGTATTTGGTATTAAAAAAAAACTACCTACTAGATCTCGTTCAAAACAATTTTCGTTGGTAGTTTTTATAGTAATGTACATCATATGTTTTTTTTAGATTTTTCATTTTCTTATTTTAGAAGTTAGAGGGGGGGGGACCAACTTTTTTCCACTTTGGAAGCGTCTGTCACGCAAACTATTCGGTTTAGAAAAAAAATGTTTTATAAACCTCGATATCATTTTTGAAGACCTATCCATAGATACCCCACACGTATGTGTTTGATGAAAAAAAAAATTTTGAGTTTCAGTTCTAAGTATGGGGAGCCCCCAATATTTATTATTATTTATTTATTTTTGAATCAAAATCTTAATGCGGTTTACAGAATACATCTACCTACCAAGTTTCAACAGTATAGCTCTTATAGTTTCGGAAAAAAATGGCTGTGACATACGGACGGACAGACGGACAGACGGACAGACAGACAGACAGACAGACAGACATGACGAATCTATAAGGGTTCCATTTTTTGCCATTTGGCTACGGAACCCTAAAAAGCCAACAATAACCCGTTCAAGTACAGATTACATTTGACTCACCCTTCGGAGTCGATCCCAAACCACTCAGTTCTTATATTTATATTTTATAGTTTACGCGAGGTTTGGCACCGACTTCGAAGGGTGAGTCAAATGTAATCTGTACTTGAACGGGTTATTGTTGGCTTTTTAGTTTTACTGAAGTCGGTTCTTTTTTTTGTTAATTTTTTTTTTTTTTGCTTTTTAGTGATTCGTATGTGTGTTCATCAGTTTCCTTAACCCAAATCCTATTTACTGAATGTAAATTCTTGACTTTATCAATAAATTACCGAAAGCGCCGTACATGTCCCTATAACATTTGAAGAGTTCCCTCGATTTCTCCAAGATTCCATCATCAGATCCCGACTTAGTGCCAACGAGACCAACTCGGAGTTATACCCTCTCGATTAAAAAAAAAAATTGAAAATCGGTTCACGATTCTCGGAGATATCGAGTAACATACATAGAAAAAAAAAAAAAAAATTAGTTCTAATTGAGAACCTCCTCCTTTTTTGAAGTCGGTTAAAGAGTGTACCTATATAAAAAAGGTAGGCCACTTCTTCCGCGTAAATATTCTTCTTTATGCTAGTTGGGTAAATATAAATCTATAAGCATCTTTGAATGTCTAGATCAAAATTGGTTAAAATGTTTAACGCATTTTTTAGAAACAGATGACCCTGTACGGCTGTCTTTGCGCGCCAATATGTACAAATAGACGGATTCACTATTTTTCCTGAAATAATGACCCCTCTTCAAAGAAAACGAATTCTCAATTCAATTTTAGAATTTTATAATAATACTAGCTGTGCCCGCGGCTCCGCACGCGTGGAAATCGGTCTGCGTCAGTGAAAAGTTTGCACCTCCTTCCTAAGTACCTTAGTGCCATAAGATTCAGACGCAAACTTAACTCAATCGTGTAATGGCTTCCTCCCCTTTATTGGTAATTTTTTTATCTTCCATGTACAGACTTACGACCCTCTTCAGCTTTATTATAATATGTATAGATAGATAGATAATAGTGCTTGCATCTTATATTGAATCATGTTATACAACATCAAGGTTTAATTTTTTTGTGTGGATTGGTGCCCGTTTGCATAAATACGTCCAACGTAGATATCGTACGATTTCTTTCTGCATCACGATAACGTGGCATTGTCTTCGGTTTTCGCTAAACTTGTTTGCGATTATTTCAAATGTTTCGAACTATCGACAGAATTGAACTAAAAGAATGGGCATTTCGACTGAATGTTAATAAGTTCCTATTAAACATATGTTTTTTGGGTAAAGCCTTTAATAGTCGACTGGACTTTCTTGAACATCCGTCAATCACACACTGAGAAGTTCCATACTAAACACCTCAAACATTGGCACTACTTTGGTTATTCGTAGATATTGTAGGTTTTCTATTAACTTTCTGCCTCACGATAACGTGGCATTGTTTTCGGTTTTCACCCTACGAGTCTGCATCACAATCGACAATTCTGTTGTACCGGTAATGAAGCAGCACTAATGCCAGCAGCACGCTGATTGGGCGCAGCAAATGAACACTCGTAAACAACAATCAAGCCGTGCTTCCGTGCAGCTCACACGTTCCATTTTCTTGATTTCTTACTCCTAATCGCAATTATTTCAAATGTTTTAAACTATCGGTCGAGTTGGACTGACTTAGAATAAGCATTTGAACTGCTGAAATATGAACAAGTGTGATGAAAGTGACCATTTCATTGCGAGTTTTATTATAAATGGTGCAAATAAGTGTCAATATTTAGAAGCTATCTTTGGATGTTTTTTTTTTTCTTATGTCAGGGGCAAACGAGCAAACGTATCGCCTAATGGAAAGCGATTACCGTCGCCCATAAACACCTGCAACACCAGATGCACTGTGTGGATGTCGACTTGTCCAGCTATCCCTGTACAGAAATTGGTTACAAATTGTCCAGCCGTTTTGGCGTGATGTGTGAATAATGACTGCTCAGAGATGGCGTGGCGGTCACGGCGGTAGAATGACGTCATTTTCTCAATCGTCAAATGGTTTTCACTATCACCGTGACCGCAAGAGGGCGTTCTACTGAAGCGAAGATGGCGCGGTCGTTCCCGCCAAAACCGGCCAATCAGGGTCGTTCGCTCGTCTTAGTTGGATCATGATTTGTCGAGCGTCGGTCAACCGTTTTTGGATGATGGCGGTTGATCGAGGCCTGGGGTGAGGAGCACGAGGCGCCGTGTTCATTGCGTGTTTAGCTGCCTTAGGAGTAACTCAGTGAATAGTGCGAAGTGATTGTGCGGGTTAAAAAAAGATAAGTACTTATAATCGTATAAGAGTTAGCTATCCCTTTGTTCTGAGGCTTTTAGTTTTCTTGCTTATTCTTGTGGCATTAAAGTTTGCTTTAGTGTTCTTTGTAATAAATAATGTTAGATAAGTAAATTAACAGTTCAAATCATTTGATTCTAGTTATATATACGCTTAAAGTTATAAGTAAATTGGTATTATAGTTTTTGCTTTTGAACAGCCATCTTGGAGTGATAATTTCTTCTCAACTAAATAATTAACGATTTCCTTAAATATAATACTTCCGCTATTCTTGTGTTACAATAATAGTATGCACAATTTTATAGTTATAATTTTATGGCTGTTGTAGTTGCTTTTTTAATTTAACGGTTACTTTTGAGATTTATGTAACAAATAATAGTAAGTACACTCATGTTCACGTTATGCTGTAACGGTTTTATTTTTATTATCATTAAAAATTTACAGGATTATTAGTTTCTATTTCCTTGTGTGAAAGTAAACGTGATTTTGCATTCTGGGTCATTGGTTCACTTATTAAATAAATATTTTAATTGTTCATAGTGTTTTAAAATTAATTTTATCTTACATTATAATAAATTATCCAGCATTACTACCGATTTTTATTTATAGGAGGTTTCAAGACAATGTTCAATTGTAATAGTAACTTTAACTATTTAAGTAATAATTCATAATCATTGAACTTCACTCTAAATAAAAATCAGTAATGCCTAGTTCCCCTTAATTCATTTTGAAGGTTAAAATAAGAAGTCGAACCAGTTTATTAATTTGGCTTATTCATTTAGTAATTATAGATCTATAGTAGGGTTGTCCCGTAACGCCTAGCTTTATATATGGGTAGGTGTTGGGGTGTACGAATAAAATAATAACACAGTTGTAACAAATTTTCAGAAGTGGGATGAGCTCCCGAAGCCGTAGTAGGTAGGACAAAAGGCACACTGAGAGACGAGAATGCAGCAGCAGGAGCAGAAGCAGACGCAGCCAAGATGCAACACCGAGACGCTGGGCACCTTGGCGACCACGAGACTCCATGGATCGAGAGACTCCTGCTTCGCTGGATGAGCCGGGTAGGGTCAATCCAAATTATTATGGCGTTATGGTGAAACCCGATATTATCCCGGAGTTTGATCCTGAAAAATCAGAGTTACCGGCTTTGCAGTGGCTTAACAAAATATAACAGTTGGGCGCAATACATGGTTGGTCGGACAGTGTAAAAAGCTATTATTTGCAGGCGCGACTATCGGGTTTGGCCAAAATGTGGCTTAATGCTTTGCGTAGTTATGAAATGTCATGGAATGAATGGAAAGAGCGAATCTTGGAGGCGTTTCCCCAAAATAGGGATTTCGCTGAGGCTCTTAAGGAAATGCTTAATAGAAAGAATTTTTTTTCCGAAACAATGACTCACTATTTCTACTCTAAATGCAATATGTTGACGAAATGTGAAATTGTTGGGGAAAAAGCGGTCTCATGTATAATTGAAGGATTACCATTTCACTTAAAAACCTCGGCAAGGGCAGGTAATTACAGGACTCCGGGGGAATTGTATTCACAGTTCTTGTGTATGAATGACGAAAGAAAACCTCTTTCAAATCAGCGATATCCTGTGACACGAGGGCGAGATCTGGGCGCCCCTAGCACCCTTAAGGATACTACCGAAGATCAGAAAGCAGCGTCAACATCTCGGTCGTCGGTTTCATGTTTCTTGTGTAAGGAACCTGGTCACATCGTGCGATCCTGTCCGAAGAACCCCAATGCTGTGAAATGTGACGTCTGCGGGAAAACTAATCACAAAACTGAGCAGTGTTTCCGGAAAACCGTGAACTTCGTAAATTCTCAGGTAAATGAATGTTATTTTAAAAAAATACTGTTAAATGGCACTGAACGTACGGCGTATTTGGATACCGGAGCTCAAGTTAATTTGATGTCCTTGGAGTGTTCTCAAAAACTCGGTCTGTCTCTACAGCCTTGTAACCTTTTCATTAGCGGGTTTAGCGGTTCAGCAATTAAATCTTGTGGTCAGGCATTAATTGAGATAATCATCGATGGGATTCAAGTTCGGTCAATTGTGGTGGTGGTTGATGTCTCTTTAAAAGGAGCAGATTTGTTCATCGGTCTACCAATTCTTAAT
This sequence comes from Apotomis capreana, assembly GCA_947623375.1. Lineage (NCBI taxonomy): Eukaryota > Metazoa > Arthropoda > Insecta > Lepidoptera > Tortricidae > Apotomis > Apotomis capreana. Next base: position 10,250,128 of record OX392517.1, on the reverse strand, counting down.
GATCAGCAGTTCAGGATTATTATTTCTGGCACTACAGTCACTTTGGAAAATAATATAATTAAATTACCTGATGAGGAATTTGTTCACATAAATTCAATCTCCAACGAAACTGATATCTCGAAAATTCAAGTATTTTGTTCGGAACAAACTGTCATTCCACCGAATTCAGCTCAATTTGTGGACACATTTTGTAACGATTCTCTTCAAGATTCCACCCTATTGTTTGTGGATACACGGTCATGTTGTTTTAAGAACATGCATTACACCATCCCCTCGTCTCTGTATTCTGCACCGGTTAAATCCGTGTTTGTCATGAATCTTGGCTCAAATCCCCTGATTTTTCGAAAGAACCAGGTCCTAGTACGTGGGTTTGTTACAGAGGAATCTTTAAGTCCTCTTCCCTCAGAATCAAATATTGTATCAAAGTCCATCATGAAACTCGATGTCGATAAAATTAAATGCGGTGTTCAAGATCCACAAGTTGTGCGCCAACTGACGAAAATTTTACATGAATATTCGGATTGTTTCTCTGCGGATACTCGTGAGCTTGGGGTAACTAACAAAGTAGAGTTAAAAATAGAGTTGAATTCTGATAAACCAGTCTGTTATCGTCCCTATAGGCTGTCTTATTCAGAAAAGGAAGTTATGAGAGAGAAAATCGATGATATGCTGTCCAATGGTATAATTAGAGAGTCTTCCTCCAATTATGCGAGCCCTATAATCCTGGTTCGCAAGAAAAACGGAGATTTTCGCCTCTGTGTTGACTTCAGGAAGCTCAATAGTATCACTGGTAAAGGACAAATACCCTTTACCAGTTATCGAAGAGCATATTGAAAAATTAGGGGGTAAGAGATATTTCACTGGACTAGATTTGTCTCAAGGATTTTATCAGATTCCCGTGGCGAAAGACTCTATACACAAAACTGGCTTCGTGACTCCTGAGGGCCATTATGAGTTCCTGCGCATGCCCTTTGGCCTGGCAAATTCACCCGCCGTTTTTCAACGACTTATGGATCGTATATTCTCTTCGTTGCGTCATGATAAAGTACTACCTTACATTGACGATGTGCTTCTTCCAACAAAGTCTATTGAAGAAGGCCTCGAACTTCTTAAAGTAGTACTGGGGATAATCAGAGAGGCAGGGTTAACGCTTAATCTTGAAAAATGTTTCTTTTTGCAAACTGAGATAGACTATTTAGGGTATGAGATCAGCGAAAAAGGTATCAGACCTGGAAGTAAAAAAATTGAGGCAGTGTCTGCATATAAGGAACCAACCAATATCCATGAATTACGAATGTTTCTGGGACTTACTAGTTATTTTAGGAAGTTTGTTCAAAATTACGCAGGTATAGCATACGAATTATACAGGTTGCTGCAGAAGAATACCCAGTGGGAATGGGGTCCAGACCAGCAGAAGGCGTTCCAAGAATTGAAACAGGTATTGACGACGCGACCGCTTCTCTCTTTATTTCGCCGAGAAGGAGACATAGAGGTTCATACTGATGCTAGCAGTAAGGGGCTGGCAGGTATTCTTCTACAAAAGCAGGATGGTAATTTGAAGCGTATATCGTACTTCAGTCGTAAAACGAGCAAGGAAGAATCTATGTATCACTCTTACGAGCTCGAAACCCTGGCCGTTGTGGAGTCCTTGAGAAGATTTCGTATTTACCTGGTAGGTAATCACTTTAAGGTAATTACAGATTGCTCGGCAGTGCGGTATACGTTCCAGAAGAAAGACCTGATGCCGAGAATCGCACGATGGTGGTTGCTCATACAGGAGTACGACATGGAGGTGGAACATAGACCGGGTAAGTCTCACAGTCATGTAGATGCCCTCAGCAGGTGCCCAGTTGAGTCGCCACCAGTTGCGGATTTCAACACAATAGACGTCTTCGACTGGATCGTCTGTCTTCAAAATCAAGACTAAAAGATTCGCATCATCAAAGCTAAATTAGAATCGGGTAAGGCAGAGTCTGAAATAAAAAATAACTATAAATTAAAAGACGATCGGTTGTACAAAATAATCACGGACGGAAAGGAGAGGTTAGTTGTGCCAAAGTATGGGAGATGGAACATTTTAAGGAAATACCATGATTGTATTGGACATCCAGGTTTGAAACGATGCGAAAAGATCATAAAGGACACGTTTTGGTTTACCGGAATGACGAGGTTTATTCGTAAGTATGTAAACGCTTGTTTGGATTGTCTTTACAAAAGAAGTCAGTATGGACGTCAGGAAGGTGAGCTTCATCCGATCGAGAAAATTGCCGAACCACTGCATACTTTACACATAGATCACCTGGGACCGTTCTGCAGAAGTCGTGCAGGTAATTGTTACCTACTAATGGTAGTAGACTCATTCACCAAGTTTACATGGGCTGTGCCAGTGAAGACTACAAGGGCTCGAGAGGTAATATCCGCTCTATCTACCATATTCAGCTCGTTTGGGTACCCAAAAAGGATAATATCGGACAGCGGTTCCTGCTTTAAAAGTAAAAGTTTCAAACAGTTTTGCCTGGACAACTTTATTAAACACATAATAAATGCAGTAGCATGCCCTCGTGCAAATGGACAGGTAGAAAGGTACAATCGTACACTATTAGACTCTTTGAACACCAGCGTAGACAATGAGAGAGAATGGGATACGAAATTGTCGGATGTCACGTGGGGCATGAATAATTTGCAGAGCTCTTCTACTGGATTCACGCCTTTCAACTTGATGTTTAGTGCTAGTCGCAGCAGGTACCAAGGCATTGCAGAAAATTCTTTCGATGACGAACAAACCGCAGAGCAAACACGGAATACTGCAGCAGGTAATCTCAAAAGGACAGCAGAGGTCATACGTAAGCACTTCAATGGCAAGGGGAAACGACCGACAAAATACAAGGTACACGATTTAGTACTTTGGAAAGGAGCGGCCGATAGGAATATCAATGTAAGGAGAAAACTGAAAGAAAAGTTTAGCGGACCATACAAAATTGCGAAAGTCGTCGGTAATGACAGGTATGTGATAACTTCTTTAAAAGGTGTCAAGGGGTACAAGCGGTTCGAGGCGTTGGTGTCTTCAGACTCTATTAAGAGGTTTCAAAGAGAAACTGATGCTCATGAAAGCAGTTCAGATGAGAGTCAAGTAGATAGTACTGAGGAATTAATTGACTTGCTTGAAGGGTAAATAATATTGGAAAAAATATTCTGGAAATATTATATTTGGCTTGGTTACTCTGGGACATAAGCAATATGGAATGATGAAAATAAAAATGGATTGGTTTAAACGAAATGGCATGGGTTAAATGAAATGGTGTGGTTTATATGAAAATCTGTGGTTTATATGAAATTCTGTGGTATCTATGAAATAGTGTGGATTATATGAAATGATATGGTTTATTTACATAAAATGATTTGGTTTTAATTAAATGGACTTATTATGGAAAATGTGGTTATCTGGAATTATGAATGCAAAGAGGAAGGTTACGGAAAACAATCATTGGTGATTTAGTTGTGATATTATATCTATAATGTACATTTGGCAAAGCTTAAATCTGCTTTTCCTTTCTTTGCAGAGTCGCAAAGTCGTCAGGATGGACGAGTGTGAATAATGACTGCTCAGAGATGGCGTGGCGGTCACGGCGGTAGAATGACGTCATTTTCTCAATCGTCAAATGGTTTTCACTATCACCGTGACCGCAAGAGGGCGTTCTACTGAAGCGAAGATGGCGCGGTCGTTCCCGCCAAAACCGGCCAATCAGCGTCGTTCGCTCGTCTTAGTTGGATCATGATTTGTCGAGCGTCGGTCAACCGTTTTTGGATGATGGCGGTTGATCGAGGCCTGGGGTGAGGAGCACGAGGCGCCGTGTTCATTGCGTGTTTAGCTGCCTTAGGAGTAACTCAGTGAATAGTGCGAAGTGATTGTGCGGGTTAAAAAATGATAAGTACTTATAATCGTATAAGAGTTAGCTATCCCTTTGTTCTGAGGCTTATAGTTTTCTTGCTTATTCTTGTGGCATTAAAGTTTGCTTTAGTGTTCTTTGTAATAAATAATGTTAGATAAGTAAATTAACAGTTCAAATCATTTGATTCTAGTTATATATACGCTTAAAGTTATAAGTAAATTGGTATTATAGTTTTTGCTTTTGAACAGCCATCTTGGAGTGATAATTTCTTCTCAACTAAATAATTAACGATTTCCTTAAATATAATACTTCCGCTATTCTTGTGTTACAATAATAGTATGCACAATTTTATAGTTATAATTTTATGGCTGTTGTAGTTGCTTTTTTAATTTAACGGTTACTTTTGAGATTTATGTAACAAATAATAGTAAGTACACTCATGTTCACGTTATGCTGTAACGGTTTTATTTTTATTATCATTAAAAATTTACAGGATTATTAGTTTCTATTTCCTTGTGTGAAAGTAAACGTGATTTTGCATTCTGGGTCATTGGTTCACTTATTAAATAAATATTTTAATTGTTCATGGTGTTTTAAAATTAATTTTATCTTACATTATAATAAATTATCCAGCATTACTACCGATTTTTATTTATAGGAGGTTTCAAGACAATGTTCAATTGAAATAGTAACTTTAACTATTTAAGTAATAATTCATAAACATTGAACTTCACTCTAAATAAAAATCAGTAATGCCTAGTTCCCCTTAATTCATTTTGAAGGTTAAAATAAGAAGTCGAACCAGTTTATTAATTTGGCTTATTCATTTAGTAATTATAGATCTATAGTAGGGTTGTCCCGTAACGCCTAGCTTTATATATGGGTAGGTGTTGGGGTGTACGAATAAAATAATAACACAGTTGTAACAGATGAGAGGACAAAGGAAATTATGCCCAAAAGATGTCGCCAGACTGGCATGACGCCGCGCGACCATACAAAATAAAAGGCGATCCTGCATCACGCTATTAAGATTTTTCCTGAAATCATGACCCTTCTCCATAGACAACTGATTATTATTATTATTTTTGAGTAAGAATAGATATATAAAATTTCTAAGCGTAAAACGGCAATCAATACTCTCCAGGCTATTGGAATAGAGCAACACATCAGATGTGTTCGTGTGAAATAAAGTAGCCTATCCACTGACCGGATCGGAGCTATAAGGCAACTCTTATAATTTACGAGGACCATAAAACAAAGTGCGGCGTCAGTGAAAAGAATGGCTTCTTTCCTTGTTGCCTTATGTTCCCGGGTTTTATTGACAACATTGTTTTGGTTGCCTGTGATTGTTTTACCTGCCTTTGTGGGTTTGTATAGTTTCGAAGGCAAAAATACCTTGTGTACATTTCGTATATCTATGGAATTTCTTACGTAAAATAAATATATAGTATCTCAGTATACGATCGGGGTAAAAATACGACTTCTTAATTTAGCAGGTTATGCGTTAAGCGTTATAGACTAAGATCCCGAGATTTTTTATTATTATTAATTAAACATACCCTGGACTAAAAATTGTTAGGCAACCCATATGCAATATATTTATTGACATATTAAACTAAATATAAAATACATTTCATCAAATAAACATCTCGGTAAAGGTCGTTTTATATCGGGATCTTAGTCTATAACGCTTAACGCATAACCTGCTATATTAAGAAGTCGTATTTTTACCCCGATCGTATACGACAGACTAGTGCAGTCATTGAAGCGAAAAATACGGTCTTACCTCCGAATTTTTTTACGGTGAACCGATTTGCATGAAATTTTGGAATTAGGTTCATCTTACCCTTACTTCAAAAGTGAAAATGATCTGAACTCCGCCTATTATTTTTAAGGGGTGTAAACAACCCCTTAATGGAAAAATTTACATTGAGCCATTTTATCGCTAGAAAACATGTCTAATAGTAAGTGGTGAAATCGTAAAGTATTTTCTAACATAATTACCTCATATTAAAATCATTTTCCACCCCTTGAAAATCTTACAACCCTTGCAAACAACCCCTAAATTGAAAAAATCACAAAAAAATACTTTGGTATGACATAAAAAGATGTAAGTATAGAGTAAGTAATATTTTATATTCTCTATAATAATTATCAAATTTTTAACCCCCTTTCAACCCTTGAAAACTACCCCTTGATAAAAAAAAGGATTTAAATATTATTCCACACTCTCGAAAATGATTATCATATTCTTAAGCTTTTCTACCCTTAAAACTACCCCTAAATTGCTCATTCCTTTGCAGACGGAAATATACTGGTCACATTATAACGAATAAACGGAGCACGCACAGCTGATCACATGGCTTGGTGTTATATATACATATAAGAACGTTGGTATGTATTCATGCCTACGTTTCCAAAATATATGAGCCATATTATGTATATATATACACATTACAATAGTTGTGGGTCTCTATTATACTGCGTACTTTCACATTGCTCCAAATATTCACACTCCGAAATTTTCAGTTACTAAGTAGAAAAAAAATGATAAGTTTTTGGACCATAACTCCTTAAATTTTCATGCTATCACAATTTATAAAAAACCATTGTAAAGGTAATTAAGAGAGCTACAACATCCTTTATTGCAATATATAGTAAAAACCTTTTTCTAAAACGGTGAAGGGTTAAAGGGCTTAAGAGAGGCTGTGATTGCGCTGCCACGCGCTCTTTAAACAATGATATCTCCGTCAATTTTTGTTTGACAGAAAAAAAACAAAAAAACCAGATTGTTTGTAAGAAAAATACCTAAATTTTTAATGCGTACACTTTTATAGGTATCTGTCGTCATTTTTGAGATATTGCGAAAAAAAAGTGGGTTTTTTAAAAATTTGAAATTTTGTTTTTTTTTTCAATCGTGACTTTTTTGAAAAATATGTGTCCTGGAGCAGCCAAACTGATACTATCTATCAAACTCTTTATAATAAAGTTAATTCTAGGCGGAATACGATTAATTTTAATTTTAGTGGAAATGGCACTTATGAAACCCATTGATTTAAAAGAAAAAACATTAGATGCTCCCCTTATTTGCAATACAGCTCACTTATTTTACGTGCAAAAGACTTTTAATAGTGCTCGTTTTAAAGCTTATTTCAAGCACTACAAAACTCTTTTGTATTGGAATGCATAAAATGCATCTGCTCGCCGCTAGATGGCATTGACCACATCGATTAAATTTCAGACAAAATAAAAAACGGCTTTGATCTTTAATATCTAGCTTAATATTGCACTTAGAATACTTTATAAAAAACCAAATTGTTCACTGTTTTACCTGCTACAATTTTGTTATTTATAAAATTTCAAAAAACCGATGAAAAATGTGAAAAAATTGCGGATTTTCAATTGCCAATAACTTGAAAAGTATTGGATTTTTTGAAAAACTTTATAGATGATTTTTTGCTTAAAATTAGGCCTTCTATCGATATTCGAGGTTATTTTGTAAAAAAAATAATTCACCCCCGAGAAGAGGTGGCAACCACCCCCAGGGTGGTTGCGGATTTCAAATCATTTACACTTTTGAAGTTAAGGGTAAGATGAACCTAATTCCAAAATTGTATGCAATTCGGGTCACCGTAAAAAAAATCGGAGCCATAATGCTTCAATGACTGCACTAGACGTAGATACGACTTTTTAAACTACCATTATGTTCACATAAACAAACTATAAAATTTGACATTTCGGATGCCTGCATGAAGTAAGGATAATGCAGGCCATACACGATCAAGCCCGCCGTCAAGCCTGCATGATGCTTGAAGCGGCGTCCGGTAAACTTGTGTATGTGTATCTAAGGGCCAACTCCGAACTTCGTATCGTGCCGACCCTTTCACTCATATAGTGTATAACACGGGGGTGAAAGGGACGGACTTTAATAAAATTGTTGAATAACGCCATGCAAACTTGAACGTCAAGTATGTCAAGAACAAGGAATATAATACTCACAAGGAGAAGAACGGTAACTACGTTCAAAAAAGTTGCCTATCTATTTTTTTTATACTACTAGCGCCACCGTATATGAACTAAGTGACAGCGGGCTATTTTGGTGGGGTTTTCAAATATGCCATATTGAAAGTTTGTTTTTCTAACTTTTCTATTTTACATGCATGCATATTCAGGTTTAATCCTGCAAATCATTTGTCAACCACTTCCCGGTATACGATTGAGCTGAAATTTTCTAACACAATTAATTACTTTTAAATGGCCTTTATTCATTGTATATCCAAACAGGGACTATAATTTACAAAATGTCTTTAAAAAGTTTACTACATAGGTGCACTATTATTGCATTGTTTTAATAATATATATTCTGTTGTTCCTAGAACAGAATACTTTCTCAGGCTTTTTCTACAACTGTCAGTGTAACGGGAATCTTGGAAATGTCGTCCACATAAAACCTTATTCCTTTCGTACAGAGAAGTCAAGGATTCTTGTGAAGACCAGTCGCTTGCCCAAAATGTAGCTCTGAAATAGGAAATTACATTTTATCAAGTCTTCATATCCACATTAATTGAGACCTGCTTGAACAAAATGGACAATAGACATGAACAGAAATATAATGTTAAAATACTATGCACTAAGCTCAGAACAAGTTTCGTCAATGCAGGCCTAAATATCTCTAGCAGTGTTAAAATATTACCTTATGAATAATACCTATAAATACTTGTATTAAGAAACATTTTGTCTACAGTTGTTGGGTAAGAAGTAAGAAGTATCCTATCACCATGTTTGGAGCTATCTGGGATTAAAATCCGTGCAGCCGTTTGGTGTGATGAGAGGTTAAAGATATTTAAAACAAACAAACAGAACCTGTAATTTAATAACATACAATAACCGTATTTCTAGGCAAGTTAACCTAACTAAATGTACCTGAAACACGTCTAAAACAAACAGCTGGTAGGTCTTATTTCATGTTTATTAAAATATGCAACAAAATTCCGAGACATACGTATAAGAGACCTGAAATAAAATATTCTTACCGTAAAATTATTATTCCCGCTCTAGGAAAATGAACTGAATCGTCTTCAGCAGAGGTTGTGCCGCGTTAAGCACATTTTCTTTATGCATTTGAAGACATTAACTATGATAATTTTGAAATAAATCGCGAAAAAATTTGAAATTGGCCGTTTGTTGACGTAAATTAAAATAACAGGTTGACAGCCATCAGTTTTTTTTGTCGAAACTTTATGGCTTACAGCCAGCACGCGGTGGCTACCTGCTGTCACTATGACAACTCAGGCCACGTGTGTCTGAGGGAATGTTAGGATAGTCATACATTACAACTGACCGGCACCGCGTGCCGTCCCTTTCAGTCATACGGTGTATAACTGGAGAGTGAAAGGGACGGCACGATACGATGTTCGAAGTAAAAAGAAAAAAAATTGGGCAAGTGCGAGCCCGACTCGCGCATGAAGGGTTCCGTACCTATACATATATCTATCTATCTACCTATTCCTAGAATTGTGTATACGTAAATATGACACTTTAGTCTTTTAAGTATAGTGCAATAGCTTTTTAAATATTGTAACATTGTAAATTTAATTCTATTCAGTGTTTTTTTTTTTTTTTTTATGTTACCTATTGAACATAAAGTCAGTATTAACGTAAGCGAATTTTTGTTCATAACGCACGTTGTGTTTGCCTGTAATTGGGTAAATACTCTGATATGTTTCGTACTTGCATTTGTTTTTTATGTATGTTATATAGTATTGTACCTGTTGGCAAACCTAATAAATAAATAAATAAAATAAAATAAATAAATAAATATATATAATCTATAACAAGTTTGTTGTATGGGAGCCCCCCTTAAATATTTATTTTATTTTATTTTAGTATTTGTTGTTATAGCGGCAATAGAAATACATCATCTGTGAAAATTTCAACTGTCTAGCTATCACCGTTCTTGAGATACAGCCTGGTGACAGACGGACGGACGGACGGACGGACAGCGAAGTCTCAGTAATAGGGTCCCGTTTTTACCCTTTGGGTACGGAACCCTAAAAAGATGCAGTTGTCGTTCACAAACTTAAACAATCATTAGTTTCGAAAACGTACTACTCCTTGAACGAATATTCAGAACATAGGCCTATGGGTAAAAAAAATATGTAACATTATTATAAGTTTTGCTGTATATTATACTCGTATATTAATATTATGTATGTGCCTACCTTCTCGTTCTTGTTTGCAGCGCCCAACAGGGTACATAATTATCACATTATGTACCCTGTTGGGCGCTGCAAACTATTTACTTCCACCTGTTTAACCATTATGTGCAATAAACGTATTGAGTACCTATATATTTTATAATCGTTCTTAAGGCCAGGCGCGCACCACGATTTTAGTCGCGCGATAATTTTGTCGCAGAAATGCAAGATATCGGTTTATTTATATGAGAGTGCGCGCACCACGATTTTCTTTTCATAAACCCATAAGTACGCTTATTTCTGCGACAAAATTATCGCGCGACTAAAAAAAATCGTGGTGCGCCCTGGCCTGAAGAGTAACCTCCAGTCAGTGCGTCGGAGCTGACACACACACTTTTTTTTTATAGCGAGATCGTTATGAGCTTGTGAGTCTTTTCGCTAATAAATTTTCAGTGTATAAGTCTGTTTACTCAAGATAAATAAAAAAAAAACAACGCATTAATCTAAACTCAAACATTCCACCATGGTTTTCAATTGTTAGCATACAATCCCTACCTTTGCATTAATAAATTATACATATTATAACGTTTACTCCGACAAACCCACGCTCGAACTTTTTTCTTGTTCAAACAGTGTACATTGCAACAAAACTTCTGCTTAACATTTCAAATGAGTTTGTATTTAAAATACAAGAGCAAAAATAAAGCATAAAGATGTGTCTGCAAACAGTAAAAATGCAAATGTCGAAATTTCTGTTGTCTGGTGGATTAAAATAACAGAATGGTAAATTATTTTAAACATAAGTATGTACTAACATTACCCGTGTAAGTGATGAAAATGGTTTATATTTATCGCTGGTTTTGTAATAGTGTGACCTGGCACCGTGCAGTTTTTTGCTACGCGATATAAGCATTTTGAGTACCTAGAGGTATAATAACATTATACTTTCTGTAAAAAATGTGAGTATTCACTTCGTTGTTTATGGGACAAAATAAATAAATATCGGACAACCAGGCGCGACCACATTACGCGTGGCAAATGCGCGAATATTGGCTCGCGCGGCGGCCTGTAATGTGGACGGGGTTGCCACGCTTCTGCGTGGTCGAGTGGTCGAGATGACCACTGTCTCCTCACCAGCACTTCTGTAGTCATAATAATAATAATAAATAAATATCAGAACAACCTCACACCAATCGACCTAGTCCCAAATTAAGCTCAAGAAGGCTTTTGTTATGGGTACTAGACGACGACACATACATATACAGATAAATATATACTTAAATACATAGAACATCCATGACTCAGGCACCAACCGCTGGACCGCTGGCTCAGTAGGCAGCTCTTCTACCACTGCGAAAACCGCGTCGTCGCGTGTGGATATGAACTCAAAACTTGAGACGGCTGACCTTCATGGCTTCGGGGTCACAGGCTAGCATTGTTTAGCCGCGACTTCGCTCGTCGCGTGACTCAACATCACCTGTCTTACTTACACGGTATTGAAAGAAAAGTAACAGGTAGTATATGTTGCGCGACAAAGAGTCGCAAGTCACAGATATGATAGAGGTTCTGCAACCAACAAGACACGTGTTGTGCTCTCCATTTTTTACACAAAATGCTATGGAATCCTTCGTGCACGAGCCCGACTCGCCCTTGACCAGTTTTTCATACATGAAAATGTGAACACGGTTTTTATAAACGGTTATTGCGGTGGCTGCAGATTTGCAACTCTTTTTAGTATTTGGCGCGATGTCACCCTCATGGTAATCTTTCGGATAATAATCCTCTGGCAAGAATTATTTTAGGGAGGAGCCAAAGTGTTATCGATATCGATGTTTTAAGTGGTGTCTCATAAATATATACATACACGCGGTAAGCCAAGGATTCGTGACCATTTATTGCGCCTAATTAAGTGCTGCAGCATAAGATAATGCTGTATGTATGCTGCAGAATATAATATTTAAGATATGATTAAGACTATAAGTAAACAAGCAGGCAGTCTTATCGCGAATGAGTGATCTCTTCAAGATAACCTCTGACCAACTTTTTTTAAATTTTCATTATAATCATAATCATAAAATTGTACTGTTCGATTACTTATTACGAGGTTTTTTTTAAAATCAGAAGCTCTATTTCACATTTTCAACTACTCAAAAATCGGAAATAATCGGCTGTTGTTTACCTCTACTTTAAATATTATTCAATATGTTGTTTTCTAGAATGTCTTGATATAATTATGAATATCAGAGGGCATATGATGGTTGCGTCTATTACATAAACAAGTGACAAAGCATCTGTCACTCACACTCTCATTTCATCAAAACGTGATTTGTTTCTACTTCGATTTACTAGTGATTTTTTTTTCCAGCCTCTGGTGATAACCTACACGCTAGCTCGTACCAATGCAGTGCACAAACTTCGCTTTCTGATTATCTTAACTTAGTTTATAAAGTATCGATTACCAAATATCGATAGTAACAACCAACACTAGTCGGTCTCATCTGGCATCGCAGACGAGGATAAGCATCCGTTTCACTAATGCACACGGTCATTCCATTTTACTCTCTTTCTTAAACTAAGTAAATTGTCACAAGATAAGTTTAATGGAAATTGAACGTATGAAAATGACAGGCAAATTCGGTGAAAATACATTTTGGTTGCAAAAGAAATTTTTAAAATCTTGAAAAGCGTGTTTTAATTAAAAACGAAATTGAAAGATATTTTATACTCGCCCGGGTTTAAACCGTGTGTATGATAAATATTGTCTTAGGGTGGATTGTATGTGGTAAAAGAGACTTTTTTGTTTTCGACGCTATTTCATCCAGAGAAAAGCTTGTCTAGATGTATTTAGATCTAAAAAATTGACTTTTTTCAACTCGCCTCCGTTTCAATTCCCTCAGTGTCCTCTAGTTCAGTTTCCCGGAGAGGAGAGAAGTGAACGTACGTTTAAATATCCAAATATCTTCACAAACTTTCAAACCGTGCGATCTCACAGCAACAGTTGATTCCGTTCAATTTTTGAAAAGTTTCAATAATAACGTAAATTAAAAAAAAAACATCCCCGACATAAGTAGATGGTCACCATGAGACCCTCATTCAATGAGTGATATAGAAAATTCTACTAAAACTGAATATAACTACAAAATTTGGAATTCTTAGCTTCAATATTGGCTGAGATCTTGTCACTTGTTCCAATTAACGCCGAATATCTTGGAAACTACTGGTCCCATTTCCACCAATCATAGCTATGAACTATCTTAATGGACAAGTATTTCGATAAAAAAAGCATTAAAATTGTTCCATCCGTTTGGGAGCTACGATGCCACAGACAGACACAGATAAACAAATACACAGATACATATGTTCAATTTATAACACCCTTCTTTTTTCGTCGGGGGCTCGAAAAAAGCTCGATATACTAGTGCGTCTCTGTCTTGAAATAGTTATTTGTTATACAAGGCTGCAAAGTTGTTATGTGGCGCGAGTGTTGAAAATGAAAGCTGAGCCAGCGAAGGAATCTAAGATTGATTGAAGTTCAAAGATAGATTCCTGAGCGTAGCGAGGCTTTCAAGACACGAGAAGCCAAATCATTTTGCACCCGTGTGGAACACACAACTTTCCTCCTCACTACAGCGCGGAAAATGCAAGATGCAAGAAAAACAATTAAAACATAAAAATATTTAATTTGCCGTCTATTTAAAACATAACACACTCAAATCCAAACCAAATAAATACGACAAAAGCAAACATATTCAAAATTAAAAATACGAGTATTCAACGTAAAATAAAGTGTAGAAAAATAAAAACTTAAAAATCTGTAACCACAAATCAGGTTTCTGACCGTGATATTGTATGTGTATTTTTTTTAATAAAGACGTATCCAAACGTTCAGATCATTTTAGCTGACCTGACCAGATCACCCTTTATTAGCGTGCGCTGATTGGTTATTCGAAGATTTTATCGACTGATGAAATTAGTCACGCGTTGTAGGAGTTTTAAATATAATAATTTACATGGACCACAGAGAATCAAAATCATCTTGTTCGAAATTCAAATGACTTTTGCACGCTAGCGGATAAAATAGACTTCTGCACGCAGATTTCGCGCTATAAACGGAGCTTTTCCGAGCGAGTTTGGTGAAATAGTAGATTGTACGACAAGTGCATAAAACGCATCATTTTACACGAGACGTTTATCCATCCGAGCGAGCTTGCGAGCGAGGATGAATATAAAGTCGAGTGTAAAATGCGTTTTATGGACGAGTTGCACACTCTACTTTTCACTTCGATTGCGAGGAAATGAAACTGTATCATGTAAATAACATATATACACATATCATGTATACCTACTTAAAAACAAATTTAATTAATATTTAAAGTAATAGTTTAAAAAGTAATAAATTATGTACATAAAAGTTACAAGTTTATTTCAAGAAGTTTTATTGTGTACTTTGGCTGTTGGTATATTTGCCTTGGTCTTAGAATACTAACAAAACGAAATAAAATAAAGAGTTAAAACCCGTTCCAGACCTTCCGATCCGATCCGATTTATCGGAAGAAATCGGATAATGTGTAGTGCAATTGTTAGGATCTTATACACTACACTACACATTATCCGATTTCTCCCGATAAATCGGATCGGATCGGAAGGTCTGGAACGGGTTTTATTGAGAACCTTTTTCGTGTGGCTGTTGGACCGATCGCCTTGGTCTTCGACGACGATTTTACTTTATGCTCTAGAGCATAAAAAGTGACTTTATGTCGCCTATGCACAGCATAAAGTCGAACTTTTAGAGCGAGAGAAGTGAAAAAGTAAGTAAATTAAGTATATCGATTTTTCCTGGCATTAAATTCAACGTGTCTAATAAATCACTTTTGCTCACAAACCCTTCGCTATATGCAATCCTTAGCGATATTTTCTATATAAGTACCTTTAGTTTCTTCGTTTGTTTATTACTTCAATGTCTAGTTTTCTATCAAGATTCATGTAAATTAACTTGGGATAGGTAATTTATAATGTAATTTGTTATTATGAAATAAATAAATCTAAATCTAAATCTATCCCAATTCTTCAAATGTTAACTGGAAGAAATCCCTTGTAGGAATAAGTTCGCCCTCGTACACATGTATTGTTTTTGAGTTTTTGTCAATATTGTTTTATATGCAATAAAGTATTTACATTTTTTTTTTAATTGATTCCTTTGTGCAAAATTACTTTTATTTTAATCTTAGTTTAATTTTTACTAAAAACAAATCTCATGCATGCATCCAAATATTATATCCACAGCGCAGGTTTCGTCATAAATACAAAATGAGCATCCGTAGCAACCATCGTCAAAATGACACATAATTTTTTATCAGCAACAAGCTTCGTCCAAGTGATACAATATAATAATCCGCAACACGCTTTGTCAATAACCCATCAAAAATCAAACTCCGGCCTGACGAGTACCTGGCGGAAATGTTCCAAAAATGCTAGCAGCATTACCCCGTTGTATTGCCAGCGATATTTGCTGAATTACGTACGAGCCAGACCGGGGATCACAACCTCTCTCTCTCAAACGCTGTCCGATTTTTTTAAAGTGTGTTTAGTGTTTACATACATTACATAGGTACATACATACCTTCAAATATCAACTTGTCAAAGTCACTTAATGCAGTACAAATAGCAAAAACCTATAACATCCATATCAAAGACTTATGTTGCTATATCAATATAATTAAGCACTTGTAAATTATCTTTCTACATTAGCCATATGCAAAAACTCATTCAAAGTAATTTACAAACTTCCAACATGAGACATTCATTGAGTAAAACCGCGGAATTCCCGGCACCAAAAATGTTCCCCTCGCAAATTGTTAAAGCCCTTTCATTTTCCTTCATTTATAACATATTATTTATTGTTCAATATAAAGGGCTGAAGTCAATGTATCCCTTTATACTCATTATTTGCCACCTCAGAGAGCAAACTAAGTGGTTGGATCACTTTAGGCATCACGGCAAAGAAAATGCCTCTTTAAAATTCATGAGAAGCAATTGTTCAGTTTCCCGAGGCTTGAGTGATATTAGATTTTTCATTTGCCCCTACGGCTACCCTTTGTAGGGTAAGTACATTCCATTTTGGGCTTCATACTCAGTGGAATTTTTACCTGCATGCCGTGGGTTGGTTATAATTTTGTGACTGCCGTTTTAGGAAGTATTTTGTTGGTTACTAACGAGTATCACCGTGTGTTTTATAGTCGAAAGTAAGAAATTTCAATATCTCAATTGAGATAATGATCTAAATTGGATCACGGATAGTACGTCGAAATAAGTAAATTAGTACCCTCGAAACCTAGTCAGTGCTAAAAATTTAAGCCAGTTTTGGTTAGCCACGGGCTAAGTTTCGTCCGTGTCTGTCACAACGTCAAGCTCACAAGGAACAGGTCTCTCTGATTGGTTCGTAGACATGCACACATACTCGTAAAACCAAAAGTGGCTTTATGTTTCGCAAATGTGTTGTATGAAGATTCTCGTTCTTATTTTATTCTAAGGGATACGGCACTAGATCTGTTGATGGCGACGTTTCTCTTCACAAAACTGCCACTCAGTCTACAGCTTAACATTTCTCATAGTTTTTATATAAAGCAAATGCTTGGTGCCGTTTTTGGCTAGAACTTATTTGTATGAGTTTTGTTTCCGCAGCATGCAATTTTCAAAATGGTCCTTGTACGTGAACGTGGTTATTGCAAATTAGAACAGAAATGAACTTTAATTTTGAAATGAACACTTCACATCGGAAGCTAGTAATTTTAATTTCAACAATTTTAAACATAATTGCTAGGTATAACATAACTATTAAGAATTCAGTAAAAATAAGCATTTCACTAATATTTTAACAATCATTTCTATACTGCGAGATTGTAACGATTAGTCAAAATTAATTTTAATAAAATAATAATTGCAAAATACACATAAATAATTGTAAAACATAAACATAATGCAGTTAAATATACCGTACTAGCGACCCACCCCGGCTTCACACGGGTGCAATGCTGATAAATTATGCATGTATTATACATAACAAACCTTTTTTTTGAATCTGTCTATCTATTAAAAAAACGCATCAATTCCGTTGCGTAGTTTTAAAGATAAGCATACATCAAAAAAATCAAAAATCAAAAATCAAAATCAAAAATGTTTATTTGGTAAACTATACTTAGTTGGTACATATAATAGTGACCGGTCCCTCCTGGTAAGTTTGACAATACTTGTGTTAGGAGATACATAGGGACAGACAGACAGGAAGCGACTTTGTTTTATGTTATGTAGTGATTAGTTCAATACATAATGAATTTGCTTGTAGACAAGTTTTGGTGATACAAGAAAATAATTCGGTGAATAGAGACTAAAGTACTATGTGTGACCTTACAAACGGTCCGGTAGTTTTGAATTTTTTATATGTTGTCTAGAATGGTTAGTCAGTGTTTAAAATGCAAAATGCACAATTCCCCCCCCTCCGCGCCCGCCGCCATATTGAAAAAACCGGCACGTTCTTCATATATTTGCTCATATTTTCCTTTAGAAGCATTTAAGGTAGAAGAAAGCTTTGACAATGTTATAGAAAGTTAAATTTACTACATTCTCCATTTTATATTTTGTTTCTAGGACCGATAGTGACGGAGATATACACATTTAAAAAAACGTAATACATCGCAATTTCCAACTCAAAAACAAACTTCTGGATTATATCTTCGTTTAGGAGCATAGCATTTTAGCTAGAACAGTGCTTGGGCAATGCTGTAGAGAATTCAATTTACTATAATTTACATTTCAAATTTTGTTTCAAGGACGGTTAGTTACGGAGATATGCACATTAAAAAAACTGGAAAAGTCGAATTTGGAAGAAATTTCTAAAAATTCTTGGTTTAGAACGCTGTCATTCAGTTACGGACTAGTCTAGGACAAATTAAAACATGTTGTAAATATAATTGCTTATAAAACTCATGTCCATTTTTACATTAATTTTCGGAAAATGTGACTTTATTTTTTACATATCTCCGTAATTATCTGTCCCAGAAACAAAATCTGAAATGTAAATTATATCAAATTTAATTCTCTACAACATTGGTCAAGCACTGTTCTAGCTAAAATGCTCCTAAACGAAGATATAATCCAGAAGTTTGTTTTTGAGTTGGAAATTGCGATTTTTTACGTTTTTTTTAATGCTATATCTCCGTAACTATCTGTCCTAGAAACAAAATATAAAATGGAGCATGTAGTAATTTTATCTCTCTATAACATTGTCACAGTTTTCTTCTAGCTAAAATGCTCCTAAAGGAAGATATGAGCAAACATATGAAGAACGTGCCGGTTTTTTCAATATGGGGGCGGGCGCGGAGGGGGGGAATTGTGCATTTTGCATTTTAAACACTGACTAACCATCCTAGACAACATATAAAAAATTCAAAACTACCGGACCGTTTGTAAGGTCATACTCCTTTATTTACTGAATTAAAAACCTTAGCTGGATTGAAACCTTCTTAGTCAGAAGTAAGGTACCAGTGCGTACCATATTTTTAAAACTAAAGCCATAACTCCCTCGGGAGTTATAACAATCCATAACTACCGCGGGAACTATATAGGCCTTTGTCCTTCAGTACACCTGCATATAATAACGTCTTTTACGAGCAAATGTGATGAAAAAGTAAACATCTACAAGTTTTATTGAAACCAACCCCAACAATTAGCATAATTTTGGTTACCACTAAGCACAATTTGACTATTTCACAAGTAAGTAGCTAGTAGTAGTATTTGAGCTATTTTTTTCGCTGTACTTCAACGTAACGTGTACACACATACATGTATTACATCTGACAAAAGACTGAACGATCCCGTTTGTTAAGACTAACACCATAAAGTTACTACAATAGAAGTTATTTTGTTGTAAACCATTGGAAATGTCCAGTAAGCCTCGTTTTCTGGAGCATGTGATTCACCCCCCAAGCAATATGGCCGGTGACATAAACCTACGCGCTGTGTGGCGCTGCACAATACTGGCGCCTCAAGAAGAAAGAGCATAAGTGAGAAAAAGTTAATTTTGGAATAAAGTCAGAAAATTCAGCAGTTTCAGCGTGATGAGGTAACAAATAGAGCAGATAGACATTCTTATAAGGCTCCTTATCCGTGCAAAAATGCTGATTGTTTTAGACATTTTTTTTCTATGATCAAACATGTCTCTTAACATAGTCATGATCATCCTCCTAGCCTTTGTCCCATATATTATCTTTGTAGAGAGTGAATTCTCTATCGGGGTCGGCTACCTAAATCCCAATATGTGACGTAGGCACTACCTTTTACGCAAGCGACTGCCATCAGACCTTCCAATCCAGAGGGGAAACTAGGCCTTATTGGGCTTAGGTGGTTTCCTCACGATCTTTTCCTTCACCGAAAAGCGAGTGGTAAATATCAAATGACATTCCGTACATAAGTTCCGAAAAACTCATTGGTACGGGCCGGGTTCGAACCCGCGACCTGCGGATTGAAAGTCGCATGCCCTAACCACTAGGCTACCACATAATGATGAATGTTATTAGTGAGAACAGGGCCATTGCAATTTATTGGTATATAATTATGTGAAACCTACAGTTTGAATTTTTTATTGATAATTTTTGTTCCAAAAACTACTCGATTTTGACAAAATTCACGCAGAAAACTATTCTATTATTTTTTACTTATTTTCGACTGCACGCAATGAAAGCATGAAATAGATAGGTATGTTACTTTCTAGAAGTCAGGGAATAGTATTTTTCACTTTAAAAAGTTGAATGAAATTATCAATATATTTGTCATAATATGAAAAACTATTTTTTTAAAAGGAATAAGGCCATTAAATAATACATTTTTTAAGTGAGGGGAGCATTTCCATTTCAGCATGGCCAAAAAGTCTTTCGTATGTTCGAATTATGGATTCCAAGATTCAAGGCTGTTTTCACCTACAGGCCACATTTCTCAACCTAACAATGAAATAAAGAACGAGTGCGCACTTATGTTTTTGTGTTAACTTTAAAAGAACAAAATATTGTTTTTTTCTTATGATAAACATATTATGGTAAAGTTTTAGGTCCATAACAAAAAAAAAACAAATTTTCTGGGTATGAGAAGCCTTTTTAAGAAAGTACATAACTATATAAGTTGTGCCTTTTTTTCCTAAAATGCAAATTTCACAAAAAATGTCATGCAGGTGTTGAAATTATGATATATAAGGTTGTTTCCTTTTATGAGAGAAAAAACAACAGAAAATCAAAAGTATATATAACTAAACCTTAACAAACTTAAATTATGATCTAATTAAACCTAACTTAAACTATTGGGACTTTTTCTCGTTGTCATTCTATCTTGTGACCCAAAGCATGGTAATGGTAGTGATTAAAATTGTGAGAAAAGTGTTGATTATCTATATTCCTGAAATAGTAAGATCACGGGCTTATAACTCTTGCAATAAAAAAAAGAAAAAATAATATAGCCACTGATAGTTTTAAAGACTCAAGGGACATCACTATGGCAACGAGCAACATAATGCAGTTGATTGGCCTATTAGCGTTACACAGATAAAAATCATGCTAGAGGCTCACTCCCGAGTGAGCCTGGTAATAGGTAATTTTTTCTAAAATGTCACTTATGGTTTTTCTATTTGAAGGGTCAGAATAGTGATCGTCGACCCGAAACAGGTGTCGACTATTTGATCACCGTCGGTTTGGCGATCCCTTCGATCAGCTTCTGAAACATGAAAAATATTAGTTAGATGACGCACTTTTTGGATAATAATATGAATTTTGTAAAAACTTCGCATGTAGGATAGCGGTAAAAAAAGAATACTAACTTTCGATTCCAATTGAAGATATTTATTAAAGTAATTATTTTCATTAATTTGAGGAGAAATACTTTTTTAAGCATAATAATAATAATTAACCACACGAGTCAACGCGCCATCTAGTGAAAAACGCTGGAACTACGACGGCTGAATTATTCACTTCTGCTTGTTAAGTGCTGGCAAAGAAATTGACACACCATTACAATAAGGATTAAAGAGGTACGCGTTTCAGTTTCATTTACTGCACATTACTTAAGCTTCACGGAGCTAAGGTGGCCGTTTTGGTCCCTAGGGTTTTAAACGGTAACCATGAATAATTTCTATGAGAATGAAAAAGGAAACTTCTCAAACCAACCAGATGATCAGCCGAAATTTTTGTTCGTCAGGCAGCCTTTCATATAAAAGTGGAGGAGCGCCTTAAAAAACTTTGGGAGCAATCGACGTCTGAGTGCATTCTGAGTGTTTAAGTTCTGAGGCGTTTTTCTGATCTTACAAATTGTCCATGCCCGCTTGACACAGTTTAAAAAAAAAACAATGTGCTCGTGCTTAAATTGATATATATACGAGTATATTTCTCGTAGTTGAAGTGAAACGCTAAAACCCATTATGACACTCAGATATGTTTGTCCTTGCTCAATTCGTTTGCTTCGCCCGTCAAAATAAAAAAAATCTTGTCAAAATGGCTTATTTTAGTTCCTTGTCAAACAATCTACTAAAAACTGACGACGGAACCCAAACGAGGAATCAAAAATCCTTTGGCACCACACATACTCGTAAGCGTATTCTGGTACAAGCAATCTTTACCACTAGTTTCCTTTGCAAAGAAATTGCTCTCTATTGTGCTCCGTACAAAGGATTTGAAACGGGTGCAAAGATAGTTAAACTTCGGTCCAGGAGATATTTTATTTTAAAATATATCCAGGAAGATACAGCGAGAATGTTTAATTTAGAAGAGAATTTAGGAAACTACTGCCGCTTTTCCTCTACACAATTGTAATGAAACGGGAAAACACTGCCGATTTTGGAATACTGTACCTACTACTCGTACCTATTTGAAACTCAATATACAATTTTCGAGTTGTATTTGTATAACAGTACAGATATTTATTTTAAAATAAATAAACATAAAAACTAACAAATATTAAGGCATAATCATATACAAAGAAATATTATCTAGGTCGAAACCACGTCGACATTCAATACGAATTATGGTACTCATAATAATTTTATTAATAATATAATAAAATTAAGAAGTATAAGTAAGTATTAAAAAAGTAGAGTATTATAAGTAAGTATTAAAAAAAAGTAACTGTGTGTTTGTTTTTGTGTATATGTGTTTAGCAATATTGAGAATATTTGTATCAACATTTTATGGAAATATAATAATTTACGGCTATTGTTATCCTGAATACCAATTAACAAATAAATCAATAAACAATTGCTTGGCCGCTACCCCTACTGGCAATTGGCATCATCAATATTATTCTCACAGTCACGTATTTCAAAATAAAAACTTGATGCCATTCAGCAGCCGATCCCCACAATTACAAGCCGTAATACTTAAGGGACTGAAACTGAGAGAAGTAGCCTGATCGCAGCTGTTGTTGTGGTAGAACTTTGACTAGTCTTCTTAAAGCGAAGTAAGCACCAGATCCATAATATTATATCACTGAGCCAAAGGCGTAATTTTCTGGTAATAGAACTGGAATTGAAAAGTTTTTGTTGCATCAAACTTTTTAAAATTAGATACCTAGATATAGGTATATTGTTTTTGTCATAATACGAAAATGAGGAAAAAGACACCGAATTTCAAGTAACTCTTTAATTGTCATGTAAATTTTCTTTAAATAGGCATCTCAAAGACAATTAAGTATAACAGAAAAGTAATTACAAACAAAACGGATCTGTCACATTGTTGTCATAAAAATTTGCTATTTAGAGGGCAAATTTCGTACAAAAGTTAATGAATGAGAGTCTTTGCAATTTAACTTCGTAATAAAACGCTATTCGTGTCAGTCGACGAAAAGTTTTTTACGCAGTCGCACATTTTTCCTAAGTCTCGTAAATAAAAAAAGTTAAAAAACACAATAGGATTTCTGATTTGGTTGCAGTAAACTGGAGGCTTGAGTTGAAACTAGGGTTGTCAATCTTAGTGCACACTTGCACAGGTTTTCGATACTTTTGCTAACAAATTGCGGGACTTGCCTATAAAATGCGAGTCCTTCAAACGGGCTAACTGATTAAGGTATTTTTTCCATTAACATAGTAATAAGCATGGAAAGAAAAAGAAAAGAAGATCTGAAGAAGAAGTTAAACGAGCAAGTGAGCGAGCGCATCGTGGTATATTCAATTTTATTGTTCTCTGAAGTTACTCATAAATAGAACCGAACGTTTGTGCCAGTGCTAATAATAAAATTATAATCTACCCTGAAGACGGGACAATCGATGTCCCTCGCAGACCCCTTGCCGGGACGCATATTCTAGGGCTCTAAAAACGGACGGCCTGCGTATAAAGAGACGGTTGACAACCCTACTTGGAACCTAAATAATTGCTTAGCTAATGTTGCAAGCAAATATTTTATAGGTTCCCTTTGTTTACGGTTTTTTTGTCATATATTCATAATTCTATATGGCGGGCACTATACAGTAGGGTGGAACGTAGATGTATGGAGAAAAAAAAAAGTTGTCTGATCGACCTGGAACATTTGTAATAATATATGTTGCCTTTAGATAAGATATTAATGAATATATATATTTGTAATTGATTTTAAACATGTTTCAGCCCTCTACTTGAGCTAGAAAAAAAATATTTTACTCATAATTGGTAAAAAAAAATATTTTTGGCAACTACTACGTAAACCTGTGACCCAAATCAAAATTCAGTATTTTTAAAAATTTCATATTTTTAATTTTGTTATATTTTTATGCAATAAATATCTTTTATTTCGAGTATTATGAGCTTAGAAAAAAATCACTTGACTTTCACTAAAAAAAAACAAGATTTTGATAAAAACTTTTTTTTTTTCAATTTAGGCTTGATCATAATATTCAAAATGACAGTAGAGGGCTAAAAGTAGTATTGAATATTTTTATTATTATTTTTCTCGTACATCGGGCAGCCTAATGCAACGTTTTAGAGACGTTCTGAGATGAATTAAATCTCTCCACCCTACTATACAGGGTGGAACAGATCGAAGGACTTTTAAGCAAACAAGGAATTGTTCAGACTGAGTACTTCATTTTTCACCAATGAACTATGAAAATATTTCTATCCATTTTTGAGGTACATTTTGTTAAATATTAGTGTAAAAATCTGCACATATCAACCCTAGCATCTTTTTAACATCGCTTAAGTTAAAGATAGGTGTCAATTTAAAATGTAAATAAAACCTTTGAATTAGTAGGATTGTCACTGATATTTAAATATTTTATATTGATGACTTTTTTATTTTTAATCCCAGCTTTACAATTATAATAGGTCGATTGTAGATCATACGGATGACACTATCCTGTCAGCTCAGTCTTTACAAATGTTCCACCCTGTATGCATAATTGTCTATAAACATAATTTCTTTACACCAAATACTGAACCCACTGTTCGCTGATGATGACGCGTAACTTTTTAATGCCGAATACTTGTAGCAGTGCTTTATTGTTAGAGGTCGAATTTGTAGCTAACTAAAATTCGGCACTGGGACAGGAGGCAGTACTGTAAATGACAATTTCAAGTAATAATAAGATTAATTTGTTTTGAAAGGTCCTACTTTGAGAAATCAACGAAATTTCCGACTCATTAATGCGTTGCCTTTTACACAAACGACTAACAAAATTCAGTATTTAGGCGGGACTTGAGAATGTTAAAAAAGAGAACCTGTAGTGTTTTATAATGTGACTAAGGTAAGACTCAAACATTGACATATTAAGCCGCATCTACATAAACCCTAGTCTACGGAAAGATAAAAATTGCATGTTCAAGACTCATTTGCGCCGTAATAAGTACCTAATGAAATGCAATAAGTTTCATTAAAAACAAAAAGATGTTACAAGCTTTTATAGCCGACTGTACCTTTCTTTGAATATCCATCAATCGCTCACTGAGACGATTCATTAGAATGGGGTTGTTAGACCCCAAACTCGGTAGGATACCTTTATCTATTACAGAGTTTCTAGAGCTTCATCCCCCGGCTCCATCATCAGACCAGCCCTAAGGTACCATCTTATTGTATTTTCATCAAAGTTAAGTAGGTATGCAACATTTCAGCTCAAACGGTTGAAGATATCTGCTTCAAAATTGAGTTGCAAGATTTCACCCGAACAAACATATACAGTTACTTAGTTAAATACATTAACTGGGACGAAACTATGAGGGTTTGAAAATGAGACGAAACGGTTCGAGAAAAGTTAGGTTAGTGCCCCCTTATTTTTTGTTCGTCTTGGCGGGGGCACTGTCGTGCCCCCAGATATATTGACAGTTACCTTATACTCGGGCTTTTCACATGTAGATATCATCGATTACATTTCACTTCCAATAAACAAATTAATTCAAATTGCTTAGTGTTATTGTTCGTGGCGACTACTAGTCATCAATTTCGACCAAAACAAGAGCAAATCAAAACAAAATAAACACAACTAAAGTTATTAAACAATTATTTATTTAATGCATATCGAATGAGGCAATTTAATAAGCCAATATTTTCGTTTTGTCAGTCCGTTGTGCCATTGTTATTAAGTCTACAGTACACAAGTAATCAACTAATTAAATTTGATTTTAGATTCGTTATTGCTCTGCTATTTGAACGCAATCAGCGCGATGTTTGTTCAAGAATCTTTTAAACTTATTTAATATTCATAGGGTTTTTGTAAGCTATAAAAATTGTATTTTCGCTGAGTTCGCTCGTGGATTAAAAAGGATATTGGTTTATTAATGCAAGCGGTAAACCACTTGAGTTCGCTCAAACAATCTCACGAACCTTTTGATGCGTTCTCTCTCGAATGGGATTTATTATACTGGTTCAATGGATAAAACTTACTTATTCGTTATATTCTCTTCGGTTTCCACGACTGTCACGTGTGACAATTGAAACGGATTATATCGCGTGTTTATTAAAATAACTTTGACAGAAAAAAATGTGGTTTTCTCAGTCAAGTTTTGACAACGGTATTTGTAAAGGTACCGAAACATCAGGGAGGCTCAAATAATTAATATACGCGATAATATCCGTTTAAATTGTTTTATTTAAATGTTACTTATTCGTTGTTTAAATAATAGCAGTGCCGTTTACGAGACCTTATTCCTTTTAAAATTTATTATTTTCATATTATTACAAATTGATTTTCAACCAACTTTTGGAAATGGACAATACTTTTCCCTGCGTTCTAGAAAGTAACATAGCTATTTCAGGCTTTCATTGTGTGCAGTCGAAAATAAGTTTAAATAAAAAGTTTTCTGCGTGAATTTTGTCAAATTCGAGTAGTTTTTGAAACAAAAATTATTAGTGAAAAATTCAAACTGTAGGGTTCAAATATATACCAACCGCAAAGGCCCTGTAATAAGTAGTAACATTGATAATATGTTAAGAAACATGTTTGATCAAAGAGTGAAATGTCTAAAACAATCAGCATTTTTGAACGGATAACGAGCCTTAAAAAATGTATCCTAAATGTAATATTAGCTTGAATGAATATGGGACCAGAGAAGAGGTGGCGGGACGATATGAATGCAATCCGCAAAGAATAGCAGGACTACCTGGCTATAGTGACTCGGTACCGAGATGCCACAACTTTGCGCGACAGTGATGTAGGTTCGTGTGTCTCGCTCACTCGTTATGCCGCCGCGCTCGGATCTCTCCCTCAACCGCTTGCCGCGCCGCTGGTAATATGTTTTTGTCAAAAATTTCATTTTTGTGACAAGCTTTTATAGCTGACTGTACTTTTCCTTGAACATCCATCAATTGCTTACTGATACCATTCTAAAAGGCCCAAACTCGGTAGATTTGCGCTATTACAGGCTTCCGTTCCTAGGGTCACCTTCCGGCTCCATCATCAGACCCTGGAAACTATCTGAAGACAAAGTACTCATCGATATGAATCAAACGAGCACAACTCGATGGGGTTATGTGGTTTTATTACGGAGTTAATATGGCCACCTTCCAGCTCCATCATCAAATCAGCTCCACGTCATCATAGTTAATATTGTATTGTCACGTGATTTGCATATTCGTGCAAAATTTCAGCTCAATTGAAACCCGGAAAGTGGGTCAAATTTAACTTGCAAAATTCCATTACAGAGAATGGGACAGGTGAAAGTAATAAATATAATAATAAAAAAAAGCTTGAAAAAATAAGCAAAGGAATTTGCACATTTAAAAACTAAGCTTACCTACTATAACTACTATAATAGTACATTACGTAACAAGGGTGGTAAACTAGGAATTACAAACGAGTGTCTATTAGAAGCCCGAAGCCGAAGGCGAAGGCTTTAATGACACGAGTTTGGAATTCCTTTACCACCAGAGTCACGTACGACGTTTTTCATCACACTTTGGAGGAAATAAAACAAAAATAGTAGTAGTCAATACCAAATTTACTTACCGCCATAGGGCATAATATATGACTCACCGCTCTAGGGCGTAATATACGATTTACAGCCCGGTTTTCTAGCATGTAAACCCTTAAAGTGTGACAAAAATTACTTACCGCCCTAGGGCGTAATTTACGACTTACCGCCTGCTTTTCTAGCATGTAAACCCTTGTTTACGACTAAGTGTGATGAAAAATGATCTACCTACAGTCCGACTTAAAAGAGTAGAAATTAATAAGTGGCAATACTATATGCCACTTATTAATTTCTACTCTTTTTGGTCCGACTGTACATACAAAAACACAAAAGCTCATATTTTTGTTTTACGAATGAACTGCATACCAAATGCGTCTATTAGTCAATCGTAGGGTCAAACAGAGATATATTAGAAGTTGGTGCAAAGCACAATTTAAATTGTACATACGAAGATACAGTTAACTATACACCCATAGACCTTAACACGTTGTACTTAGGTATCAGTGTCTTCGTTTGTACATAGATCATCAAGGGCAAAAGTAAAAATTACCGGCCAAGTGCGAGTGGGACTCGCGCACGAAGGGTTCCGTACCATTATCTGTAAGTTTGTTGTATGGGAGCCCTCCATAACTATTTATTTTATTTTATTTTTAGTATTTGTTGTTATAGCGGCAATAGAAATACATCATCTGTAAAAATTTCAACTGTCTAGCTATCACACACGTTCTTGAGATACAGCCTGGTGACCGACGGACGGACGGACGGACGACGGACAGTAATAGGGGCCCGTTTTTACCCTTTGGGTACGGAATCCTAAAAAGATATTTTAAAATCATCATTGGCCTTTACACATTTATAAGATGATTCCTTTTACAGCGTTTTTGTGGCAGTGCGATTTAAAAATAATATGTATAAAATTAATTACCTACTGCATGGTGCACAGATGCTTAATACATATACATGCATGCGTACATACATACATACTAGGGGTGTAACGAATATTCACATTCGCATTCGCGAATATTCGCAAGTTTTTGGATATTCGCATTCGCATTCGTATTCGCAAGATTACCTACGAATATTATGCGAATATTTTTCATACATTCTCGGCCTCTAAAATGAATAAAGGAAAGACCAAAACTGCTAAACGTGAGTCATATTTGTATGGGTTTAAATATGTCCAATAATTATTACCTACTAATGTAGGTAATTTGAATTTTCAATAATTTCAATCTTACTGGCTAGGTACGTTGAAAGTTCTTATTTCACCACCTACTATTTTCTGTTTAATTTTGTTTTCTCCGCTACCCAAAGGTTGTCTGGATGAGATCGCTCTTTAGCGATAAGACCGCCTATTGTCTACCATTGTTTAATTTAAGATTTCTCATGTAATATTTTTCTTGTTGGTGTGCAATAAAGTGTTGTTGTATTGTATTGTATTCTATTGTATTGTACGTGATCCATTTTATTAGAGGGTACGGTGTTCCGCTGCTGATGTTCGACAAAGGCCTCTCTCTAATTTTTTACACGTGTCCCGGTCTTGGGCTAGTTTTTATGGAAGACATACGGGATCTCTCCGTCGAGGTCCGCCGGGACGCCGCACTCAATTTTGTGGGACCCACGTGGTAGTCAGTAGTCACTTTTACCCCCAAGGCCTCTGACATGCACCACATTTATTCGGCCCAGTCCTATTTCAGTTAGAAGTGATATTCATAATGTATGTAGTGATCACAGACCATAAGAATACTAGTAGTGATATTCATAATGTATTTATTTCTGTTCAGGAATTTATAGTTTTATCTTTTTAATTTTTTGTTGTATAATGTATTGCTTAAAGTGGGTTCATCTAAGACAATCTGTTTACGTTTTTAGATCAAGAATATAAGTTTTAATTAAATTAGATGAATTTTCCAAGAAACTATTTTTTTAAAGCTAGTTTCTTCGCTCTTTGTTCCATTAGATTTTTTATTAGACAGCAATGTTTTTTCTCTGTAGATGAATATTTATGTCATGATCTATAAATTATTTAATAAAAAAAGAACATGAAAGTCTTTGATATATTTAACGCTGTAATATATATGATAGTTGTTATTGACCATTATGTTGTTTTTAAATCTGATATTAATTAAGATTAAGATTATTATTACTATTATTACCATGTACCTAGCTTCATCAGAGCATGAGATTTATATTTTACGTGTTGTGTTAACAGCAAGACATGTGAAACTGATATTTATATTTTATAAGACCTATTATTGTGCACCAATTGAATAATTGACGGAGTCGCTGTCGCCGGACACGGCGAGGAGGACTATATATATATATATATATATATATATTCTACACCATGTTTTTAAGTAAAATAAATATTGATTGATTGATTGATATTACTGTCAAAATAAGCAATATTCGCATTCAATCAACATTCGTTACACCCCTAATACATACTATAAAACTACTACTACCGTTTATATAGATTAAAATATATATATATTTTTTACTACCTAGCCCATAATTGTGTCCCACTGCTGGGCAAAGGCCTCCCCTCTTGCGCCACTCATGTCTATTGGCTGCTTAATAACTTACATATTAATTAAAAAATAGCCAAGACCCAGAACCAATTTACGTAATTTATTTAATTTAGATTATAAGTTGGCACGCAGTGTAAATTGTACGCCCTACGATAAATAAATTTACGTACCCCATTACAATCATAAAAATACTTTGCCATCGCTGGGATACGAACCCTGCCGCGCCGCTTCGTATTTTTCTTCGATTTTACAAGAGTTACTTCATATTTGAGTGTTACTTCATAGAATTGTATGTACTCTAATTTCAGGTCAAACCCTCGATTTATTACAAAAAAATCCCAAACCTTTGTGACCGACTTGCACAGTGGTCGATCCAATATTTATCTGAGCGCAAACTCAATCAAACAAGTAAAACAAACTATAACGCAGTTTTTGTTTCCATTTTCATGCCTGTGTAGGAAATTTTTCAAACAAAATTGTATTTTTTTCTTTTATATATGTATAACTGACAGCCAACGTAATGACTTGTGACTGTCATGGCTGGATATTCCATCAATATGGAACATGCATTCAACTGTGCCTGCATTTTCACCTCCAAGTGCATGGAAATTTTGGGATTCTTATCATCAATATTAGCTGAGATCTTGGCACTTGTTCCAATTTAAGCTGAATATCTTGGAGACGACATGTCCTATTTCTACCAAACATAGCTTAAAACCATCTAGGCGGACATGTCTTTCGATTAAAAAAAAACGGCATTCAAATGGGCCCATCCGTGAGCTACGTGTGATGAGTGGGAGCTACGAGGCCACAAACAGACACACAGATACAGGTGTTAAACATATAACACCCCTATTGTTTCGTCAGGGGTTAAAACCACCACGATCCATGTGTACCATGAGTTCATGTGTGTCATTTCGTACCCAGTAAAGGAAAACCCAACCTATAATTTATTTGAGGAAGTTGTTTTATTTAGCAAAAAACCTGTTTTCCGAATGTCTCATTTCAAAATTATCTTGATTCGTGTTTGCTTGGGACGAGTGATTTTCTATTTGAGCCGCATCCTCGTGAATATTAAAGTTGTCTGGAAGAGATAACCGCAGTGATAGACCGCTTGTTGTCTGCCGTTATTACAATTTATTGTATCTAATTATTTTTATAAATAATGACACAAAGGTAAATTCAGAATCGATAAAAAGATTCTATACAAATATCTAATTATTTGTTTCTGTTGTAAACTAAGTTTTGTGTGCAAAAAAGCAATTTTTATTAAAACAGTAATGGCTCAGTTTCATTGGTCGATAACTCGGTCGGCGGTGCGGGGACTCCCCGCAGACGGTATAACGACCAGTGAAACTCATAATGGCATGCGTTCTGGAAATCTACCGCACCCCGCATGCGGGCCCTATCGACCAATGAATACAAATAGGATTCGAACCCGCGTCTCCAACGGCTTTGCGGGCCAACGCGGGCGTCCTACCTATTGGAACACTGAACCTGATAAAATAGATTGATTATTTTTATTAAATTTTCGCTTATTAATATACATGGGTTTAGCCACATATTGAAGTCGAACAACGCTCGACATAATATTTCGAATCGGTACGCGATCAGTCGCAGCGGTGACGGCGAGCGTTATTCGACTTCTACGACGTGAGTAAACCCGTTTATGTATTTTAATATGTCTGAGACTCTCGGTAGTTCTACGATATGTAGAATTTTCGCTTATTGTAAACATTTCTAATATTATATCGTATTTAAAGTCAGTTTTTTATAAGAATGAGTCATTAATCTTAACAGGCTGATGGTTTACCCGCGGCACAAAACATATAGGTAAGGTGAGTCGGGGCTATTGTAGCTATGGGGTTATTGTATCTTCTTACAATTATAATGGTCTGTGACCATTATAATGGTCTGTGTATATATAGGATACACAGACCAATGGTATATATACACAATCCTATATATACACAGACCATTTTAAATGTCACAGACCATTATAATGGTAAGAAGATACAATAACCCCATAGCTACAATAGCCCCGACTCACCTTACAGAAATCAATATACAAGCGCGCTCGAGAAACGCACACATAGACATTGCTCACGGACACGATATCTCGGACCAGTTCAGACCAGTGCGAGCGCGAGTGCCATCCGCTTGACGTATCCGTGAGCAAAGTCTATGTGTGCGTTTACTCGAGCGCGCTTGTATGTAGATTGATTTCTGCACCTATGTTTTGTGTAAAAAAAAAACTTGTCCCCTCATCACGCCTAAACGGCTGAGCGGATTTTGACCAATTTCAGTACAGGGATAGCACAGGGACACACACACACAGGGACATCCAAAGATGAAAGATTTACGCGAATGAAGCTGCCTTCTAGTCTGTCCCCTCATCACGCCTAAACGGCTGAGCGGATTTTGACCAATTTCAGTACAGGGATAGCACAGGGACACACACACACAGGGACATCCAAAGATGATAGATTTACGCGAATGAAGCTGCCTTCTAGTCTTATATATCTTTGTCATTTAGCCAAAACAAACTCTCGTACCACCGACCGTCTTAATTAAAGCATGTTTTACAAAATTACCTTATATTTTATTTTATGTTGTTGCATGTTGTACAACATGCCCCTACTCTAGTTTATTTTGTTTAGGTTAAGTTATTTAACGAAAAACAAGTTACAGAAATCAACTTAACCTAAATAAAAGTAACAAACTTAAACCGATGTCCCCCAGATCATAGCCCTGCGGCAGGATACCCATGATGCCGGCTACATTCCCCCGCTGAATAGCCAAGCTTATCCTTTGGCCGAGGAATGAGCCGGCTCTGTGGTCCGAAGAACATTTGAAACAATAAAAAATGTGCGGCACTTTTGATTTTAATGCAATTAGTTTATTCTTCTTGAAAACTTTCTATTTGTAGAGTATAAATATAATAAAAAAAGCCATTCATTTTGCTACTTTTACACATAATTATTTAATTAAATTTGGTTTAGTTTATTTTAATTGTAGCTTGTAGGTACATAGTTGTTAGTAGTCTATATACTTACTTTAAGTTTTGTATTTACTGTTTCAAATTATGTTTAATGTTTTATAGTAAAAACAAAAATATCATACGAAAAAGTGTTCTTCATTTATTTATATTTAAACAAATAATTGTTTTGAAATAATATAACGCCTTTAAAAGTATTGGTAGTGTAAGAAATAAAGTTCAGGCGAGTTGTTAAACTTTACAGGTATAATAAAAATTGGCCAAGTGCGAATCCGACTCGCGCATGAAGGGTTCCGTACCATAAAACAAGTTTGTTGTATGGGAGCATTGGGAGCCCCCCTTAAATATTTATTTTATTTTATTTTTAGTATTTGTTGTTATAGCGGCAATAGAAATAGATCATCTGTGAAAATTTCAACTGTCTAGCTATCACCGTTCTTGATATACAGCCTGGTGACAGACGGACGGACGGACGGACGGACAGCGAAGTCTCAGTAATAGGGTCTCGTTTTTACCCTTTGGGTACGGAACCCTAAAAACTGTGTGAAATAAAAAAAAAGTTTGGAAGAGTTAGTTTGTTACAGGTATCTCAAAATTCTCAATATTACATTTTTAATATAACCCAGACAAAAACTTAACACTCAACAAAAATCACCCAATGATTTCTCAACTTCACTAATTAAAACTCCAACAAAAGAGGAAATAAAACTTTTATAGTCATACTCTAGAATGTCTTATATTGCTACTTTCGCAATAAAAACCTTTCCGCGAACACGAAAAGTATTTTAATAAAAGTTAAATTACAGCAACATCATTATAAACCTTTATTACTCTTCTCGGTTTTGTTGTTCATCGAAGGTTTTTTCTATTTTTTTCTTATGAGCATTCTCTTTGGTAGCTTTTATAACGTTAGAGGACGTAAAAGATCCTTATGATGCTTCAAAACACCGATAAAATACGTATAAAGATACTAAAGTATGTTAGTAATGATCTATATTTCCGTCCCAAGTGCGTCCTGTCTCTTATTTATTTGTGTACATTTTGTTTGATGGTGTTATACCGGGTGTGGCCTGTTAGAGGAGCAATAAATTAAAACATAATATTATATACATATAACATATCGTCACCTGTAATATGAATTAATGTAACCGCCAAAATGACGAAATTGAGTTAAGTATACAGTTCGTCTGTAAATTTGACGATCTATCCATTGCTGTTATTAAAATTACGATATCTTGAAAAAAATGTTGGTTACATTAAACAGAAATTGACCGTTTTTTTTAGTTTTCTGTATTTATTTTGGTGTATGGAACATTATTTGTAAATTACTTAATATCAGATTAACGTAACCACAAGTATTGGCCAAAGTTGAACAAAAGTCATTAATGTAAGACTCATCGGTAAATAAATGACTCTTACATTACTCAATTTATAGCACTTTATTACCGATTGACTGTTACGTTAGCTTCAAAGCTAGATAAAAATATAAAATGGTTCTTACATTAAATGGGTTATACTTTTAGTTTTTGAATCAAATCATGTAAATAATAAGGTACATAAATGATTTAATGTTCAGATTAGATAGGTAAAAAATAAATTAAACGATATTATAAGACAGCAACCGTTTAAAGTCAATTATAGTCTAATCTTGTCACAAATTGTGCTTACTGCAAGCTGGGTGAATATATAATTTAGTCAGTAACATTAAAGTTTTCGTAGTTTGAAAAGCAATGAATGCCTCTTACATTATTATTTGTCTTCCCAAGGCTCGAGTGATAACGGTTACATTAAAATTATGTACTTTATTTAGACGGATCTGGTGCTTACGTTATTTTGGTTACCAGGAACTTTGCGACCATCTCTTTCCTTTGCAGTGTTAATGAGTAGATACCGGTGAGACGACCATACATTTGCCTGTAGGAAACGATTACAAACACTACCGCGTGCGTCTGTTTACGATTTGGTGTTGTGATGGATATGATAGCCACTTTAGTTTGTACCGACCAGCGATCGGATGCCGGTTTTCGACTCCATACAAATACTGGTATTAAATTTCGGTATTTCGCTTATTATTACACATTTCTTTATTTTACTGAGCTAATTTCAAGGTTCTATACCAATACTTTAATTATATGTTATGGCATTTCAAATAAAATCTGTAATATTTTTTTTGTAATTTTTATGAATACCGGTAAACGATCCCTGGTTCCAACAATTCGTGATAAGGACAGTATTGTGCGATTGCGTTGTTATATATCAATAAGTACAGTTAAAAATTACGAGTTAAGTACATTAATCGCTTTACATCAGGCTACCCGTTTGCTCGTTTGCCCTCAACGACATAAAAAATAAATAAATAATAATATTACACAAAAAAAACTTTCAAAAATTAAGGGAAATTTGAAAAGGATAAGTACTAAGTAAGTATTATAGAAATTGTTATCACCTCAAAAGGGCGGCCTCTAAGGCGGAATGAAGTTTGTCGGGATTTCCAGTATCAAATAGAAATTGATGTTTTAAACTTTTTAAAGTTAAGTTATTTATTAATTAGCTATTATGCCTATTTATATGTCTAATTCTTGAATTAGGGACTTTTAATTGAAACAATCTGGCTTAATGCATTTCGTTTTTAGGGAACCTCTTCAATGTCTGGTTAAACGGACTGTGAAAACTTTTTCTGTGAAAATCAGTCACTGCCACTACCATGTAGCAACATGTAGGCATAATAAAATGTATATACTTGCATATTATTTTTAGAAAACAAGAGACAGGAATGAATGATGGAAGTAATAGT
Organism: Apotomis capreana; assembly: GCA_947623375.1. Classification (NCBI taxonomy): domain Eukaryota; kingdom Metazoa; phylum Arthropoda; class Insecta; order Lepidoptera; family Tortricidae; genus Apotomis; species Apotomis capreana. The sequence continues at coordinate 10,214,313 of OX392517.1, read as the reverse complement.
GATATGGTGGAGGTTAGTGACATTGGGATACTCCCAATCATTTTTTTCAGTAGCATACGTATCCAACGTAATGTCATTGTATTGATGCGATGATTCAATAAAATACGTTAACTATTTGCTTGCCCCTTGACCATTATTTTATTCAGCCAGAGAAAGGCGTTGAGTTGGGCCATACTTTCTACTAATAACGGGACACCAATGATGCTTCAAATCAGTAGTTCGCGAGAAAACAACAACTTACAAGATAATAAGAAAATCTCTAAATCCGTTTCAGCTGTATAAGAAAGATGTCGAAGCCCAATAGCGAAGGTATTCAAAGCATTTCAGTTGTACAAACATTTAGTTACCAGTTTGCCAGGAAATGGTCAAATTACTAATGAAGAATCAAATAAAGATGATTCGGCTAGTTTCAGACAGGGACAAGCTTTACACTGAAAATAGGACTTAGGGTTTGTAAAGACAAAATTGATTATTTAAACGAAATTATACAACGTTAAGCTGAAGTTTAAACTTAAGTCACTAAAATCAAAAGGAGGGAGTGGATGAATGGAACAGAAAGAAGGTAATAAATACGAAGAAAACTATATAGAAAGAAATAAAAAAGAAAGAGAAAAAGGGAAAGCAGAATGTGCAGTAAAAGTCGTAGGTAAAAAAGGTACATAAATATTGTATTAAAGGGAGAAAGAAAAGCAAAGTGAGGAAAAACAGTAAGCAAAAGTATCAGATTGGAAAGAAAATGAAGTGTTTTTTTTTTTACTCTTTAAATCTAAAGATGCTGTACGGGAATCTTTAACTAATAATATGAGCGAGGATAAAAACACAGCAGCTAGACACATGAATTTATTGACAACTAAAACAATATAATTTCAAAAAAATAGACAAAGATAAAACATAGACAAAATAAACCTAATATAAAAACTCCTTAACAGATGCCTTTACCAATTTTGGTTTTTATAAACAAAAAAGAAACTGTTTCCCGCTTATAAACCGGTTTTTATCATGACTTACTATCCTGCCGCTAATTAACTGAAAAACAAGAAATAACTCTATGTTAAACCTTTTTACAATTGGATAAGTTTAAAAATTCCATAGCTGAATTCCGCTAATGTAAGTCCACGTTTTGAAAATGTGTGTCCCTTACGTTAGATTTTTTTTACGTTTTTGTGACTTACTTTAAATTAGAGCTAATTTTTTGAAATCAATGTTAACGTAACTCCTCATTTTTGGAAAAAAATTAACGTAAGCGCCACGCTATTTTCTAAACTATAATAGCAGCCTTTTTTAGACCATTATCAACTGAAAGATCTTACAAAATTAAGCTATAACTACTTTACATCATTTTAATCGGATTAGGAAATAAAATGTTACTGCACTTTTTTTAATTTGCAATTTCGTTTTTGGCCTCTCCTGAAAAATCGTCATTTGGCGGTTACCTTAATTCATATTACAAGTGACGATATACAATAATGTTTAGACAAAGAAGCAATGTATTGCGAAATATCCGATATTAGTAGAGTGACAATGTCAATGCTGGACGACGTACATTGAAAATACTATTTACTTAATTTGTTTGAAATAATGAAATTCTGAAAACTGACTTATTTTAAAAGTAGCTGAACAAAATGTTGTTCTGTTTGAAGAGTAGAATCTATTTCTTAAGTTATTGCTCCTATTACAGGCCACACCCGGTATTAGCACAACCAAAGTATAAGAATACTAGCTTTTGCCCGCGACTACGTCCGCGTGGAACTTGATAAAAAAGGGATTAATAAAAACGCCTAAGCAAATGTAACATCAATTGCTTCTGGTCTAATCATTACACTTTCTACAGGGGTTATCAATGTCATCATGATTCATTCACTCACTTTTCAATCTTTTTAGAGATAATTTCCAGGATGAAAACTATCGTTTGTCCTTCCTCGGATTTTAAACTATCTCCATGCCAAATTTCATCAAAATCGATTCAGCGGTTTAAGCGTGAAAAGGTAACAGACAGACAGTCACACTTTCGCATTTATAATATTAGTATGGATACGATACTCCGCCAGGAATGCAATTCCGACACGGTAGACATTAGTTGACGTTATAATTGGTTAGGTCTGGCTAATGAAATATTACTCAAAACTTTGACGGGAACTGGCTGGCCACACTTTGTATGGTAGGAAATATAGTTTTGATACTAGAAAATATTTTTGATTTAAAAAATTGTTATTATATTATGAAGACGTGCACACATGTCAGCTCACATAATTTCTCCCACTATGTACAGTACAGCCAACGACAAACACATATGTTTACATTTTCTTACTTTATGCAAGGCGAAAAATGAAATGTAGTGTAAACAAGACCTACCTATCTCGATAATACCATCATATTAATCCATCACCAAAAAAATACATAAGTACTATGCCAATTTCAACTCAATCGGAAACCGCGAAGTATATTATTTATTTCGTTTTTAGTTTATCGGTCTCTTTACACAATTGTCCTGTTTATGAGATTCAGGTAATAACAAATTTACGTACCTAATCAAAGTTTTGGGCAAATGATAGAACTAGCATATAAAGTATCAAAATATTTATAGAGGACCCACCGACTAAATTGTCTTAAATCATAGACAACATAATTAATATACCACAAGAAATATCTGTCAACGTTATTTGGCTAGCCAGACATATAGCCAGATATTTGGCTCTAATAATAGATCGCGGCTATAATTTGTTGGTTAGTTCTGAAAATGCTTTTCCGTATTGCCACGAGTGGTGTATCATACATACTCCCCGATTCCCTTGACACCTGTATGAATTTCATAAAACACTGAGCTTGACTTTAAATCAATTAATTGGACAAACCAAGAATTAGTCAAAGGAAATAATAATTGACAAATTGGCATAAATAATATAATATTTTTTGTATGAGCGACAGAATAATCTGCAACACCAAGGTTACTTCAACGACCCACCCTCGCCAAATGGCTGAGTTTTTGCGATGAGTTGGAAGAGTCTACACGGGACCAACACATAGCCCCAGCCTAAGTACTGCCCTTCTCCGTGGGTCAGGTCAAGGCCCTCCTCCGAAGAGGAGACCCGCCCTCTTTCACCTCTGGACCTGGATCCTCGGTGGAACCTAGGCCGTCCTCAGCCGCCCTCTCCACTAATCTACTCTGTTACCACAGAGCTCGTGGAGGGACTGTCAGGTAATTGGCCAACTTACCACGATATGTTTACCTTATTAAGAAAAAAGAGAGGGTTACATGGTTACGCGGCCGCACCTAGTAATGAAAATAAAATTTAAAATAGTAAACTATCGGAACTATAAAATGGATTTGATTTTCTCGTTATTTTTATTTATGACATGGCATCCTTGCCACGCAAGTCCTACTCGCAATTGACCGTTTTTTTATGTACATAATAATATAAAATTTATTTACGTTAGTTCCGATTTTTTGCAGACTCTATTATAGTGGCCGCAGAAGTCATAAATAAATATTAAATTTGTAAATTACCCACTTTTTATATAAGTAACGCGTACAAAGCTGATTGGTTCACATCCGTGTCTAATCACTGTTATACTGCACCTTGAACAGAGTAGCCGTAACAAAAATGCCTATTGAAAACCTATTGAAATTGCACCCAACAACTGTGGAAGATGTCAAGAAAGAGTATAATTTGGATAAACCGGGAACGATGGACCAAACCATTGATATATTGCACGAATGGACTCAGAAGCAGGACCATTTCGAAAAGAAGGACTTTAGTGAGTTGTTCTTTACTTTCAATAATAAATAAATAAATATTAAGGTGTAATCTTACACAAATCGACCTAATCCCAAACTAAGCAATCCTTGTACTATGGGTACTAGACGACGATGCATATAATAAATACATTGTGTTTTGCTTATGAACTATGGGTGTGAGTGTCTTGAAGATCATCATCAACATCATATCATAGAATATTACACTCGTATAATATTACAAGCTTGATTCTAGTCGGTGGAGTAAATTCCAGCTTTTCCTACACTTCGTTTTTTTTTTCACTTTTTATAATAATAAGATAAGATAAGATAAGATATTTATTGAATAAAAACTTATTTTACAGTAATAATAACTATAGCCTAAGACATTCTACTTGGCAAAAAAATTACATGCGCCTGAACTAGGATTCCCTGTGTTTCAGGCATAAAGAGGACTAACTTATTAACAATTTCTTAAATAAATAATCATAAACACATTCAATGATAAATTATAGATCGGATACAATAATATTTAATAAGAATGAATACAATAAAATCAACTTAGAACAATCAGTAACTTCTCTGTATCTTCGTATGACATATTTTGTAGTGCTTCCCGGAGTGTCTTCTGACATTTCGCGTAGTTGAGCGGATATTATATCCAGCTTCGTATTAAGCCTACTGTACAGGAGAGGACCCAGCGAAACAAAAAATCTAAAACAGAAGTGACTCCTTCAAATAGTTTTAGAGCAAACAATATCCTTGCGCCGTTTATTAGTATACTCAGTGCTATAAGCGATTGCAGCGTGCTGTTTTAGGACCGTGCTTAGTATAAATAGTTGCCAAACGGTTAGTACTTCACAAGACTTATAAAGAATAGAATAGAATAGAATAGAAAAAGCTTTATTCAAGATAACACATCATTACAATTACAATATTACGTACCTAAGTATTAAAGACAGAGTACAAGAGATGTGCATCCGAAATGGTCTCCACTCAGCAATGCTGTTGGCTTTGCTAGGTAGCAATGCCCACGGCGCTGGTTTTCTGTGGAGCCAGAGGGACGGTTTCGCGGGACAGCATACTGAGCGACTTGTATCAAACACGAAAACGAAGCAAGTAACTTTTATTATTCTTAATTTATTATTATTATGTATATGTATACACGGTGCTTCTGAGGAATCCAAATGCTTTTAACAGCGGATTCCTGAGGTCGTATGGAGTAAAAAATGTTATATGAACCTATGTCGAAATATGATTTTTAACTTTTTTTATATTTTCATACATAATAAATAAATTACCTTTACTTCACCAGTAAAACAATGCTTTAGAACGAGCTGGCAACGTTTGTTATTGTTATCTATTTTCACTAAAAGGGGAGTCAATTTCATAAAGAAATTTTCTTGTTGGGCAATGTTTTTTTCAAAACAGGCTTTACTTAAATATGCGATCTAAACTCCTTACTCATGAATCTTATGATTTATCTAATGGCTGCTCTACACTCTCTTTTAATAACTTTGCTATTAAACTCCATGGATTATGATTATGGCCACTAAGAAATACCCTTCGACTCGCTTCTATTATAACTACTTTTGACAATGACTCCAGTCATATGACAAGTCATTGTTGTGATTGATTTTAACGGTGTTACGTATTTAATCTCATTATTACAAATAATAATTACATTAGCCATCGAATAAATTGCGGTGTCTAGCTCACGCAGTCAACCTTTATAACATCTGAAGAAAAATATGTTTTTGAGTACTCCACGGTGCAAAATATCACAAGGGTGGTGTAAAAACTGAAAAAGATTTTGCGGATTCTAGTTCAGATCGGAATATTTTGGAAGAAGTCATGCTGCCCACTGTGCGAAACTTCTATCCGCAAGATGAGGTGTCTCAATTTTATTTCGTCCATGATAACTGCTCTATACACAAGGCAGCAACTGTAACAAATTGTTTTGGGCCTAATGTGTCAAATGTGGCGAAACGCAAATGAGAGGTCACGGGCTGCTCTAACAACATTGCCAACAAGTTTGGGAGTCATTGAAGACGTCAGACATTTGCACGGAGTAAGTTGGGTCATTGCAGACGCGACTTCTAAAAGTGATAAAAAGCGATGTGATGCATTTACTCGTTATTAAAGTTTAAGTTATTGTATTTCAATTCAATTGTTATTCTAGTTATTAAAGCATTTGCATAGTTAACGAAGATTTTTATTTTGTTTGTGTTACCTAATCCTGCCTGGGTTTAGTAAAATATTTGAAGACTGGTTTGGCCTAATGGGTGAATTCCGTTTTGAATCATTGATAACATATTAAAATCAGTAATTAGCTCTAATTTAACACCGGTTTTTAACAACATCGCGTCAAATAATAAGCTCGGCGATGTCAGGTAAAAAGACGGATCCAAACTGTAATTTATTTTACAAGTCTCTCTAAATTTTTCAAAAATATCTGTCAACAGGAGGACATCCGTTTTGAGATAAAAATCTGTATATTCTCCTAAATTGTCGATATTAAACTCTTTCCATACTGAACACGCATGCTCATAGTCCTCTTTGGAAATATTTTCATTCGAAAGAGAACTATAAAAACATTCTTTAGATGGAAGACATTGCTCACTATAACGCTCCCAATTATTCATGTACTCATAGGGATAAACACCTTTACGTGTAAGCAATTGAAGATAAGTAGAATTCGGAAAAAAACGTCGTAGATGATCAAAATCTTCCTTTTTCATGGTTTGTGTTAATTTCTCTAAACTGGTACCCAAAAATTTAAATGAGTCCACAAAACGAAGCTGAAAAAATTCGTGCTCAATAGGAATAAACTTCGTAAAGGAAACATAATTTTCCTTAGTTTTCGCAATTAGTTTCATCGTACCGCTCGCCTCACCTAACTTTTTTATAAATAAATGTGCGTCGTATCTCGATAAGTTATGAAAATATATGGGAACAAAAGATGGACGTTTAAATTGTAAATTGCAGTAACTGTGAGTTGCACCTCGGTAACAACCAGAAATGTGACAGTGGTCTCTAACTCTATCTAATGACCCTGCATATGAAGCCGATGGTCCTAAGTTCGAATGCTAGAATAGAAAGGGCATTTATTTGTGTGATTAGGAATCAAATTGGTTGACTGTACACTCCTGTTATCTTACATAAAAGCTTCATGGACAAGAGTAACACATTTTATGAAATAAAGTAATAGAATGACAATTTCGCAAGTTTTTAATACATTTGAAATACAACCAAGTATTATTTGAAATAAAAAATATCGTCGGGGATAGTGCAATACCGCGTAAATAACAGCTGTCGATAAAGTTCGCATTTCAATAAATTACTTAACATTTGTTTGAATATTGATTCGTATCTACACTTGTTACTTACGCGGTATTGCATTATCCCCGACGATATGTCACATCCTTCAAGGTAAAAAATTTTCAAAGTGAGATCCGTCTTTTTCAATGCACAAATTTAACCGTGTGCGCATTTGGCTGTTTAATTGAGCAGGCCATTTTTTCAAGTCCTGCACGGCTTCCGTGATTCTGTGCATCAATTCTTCTCTTGTATTAATTGGTTTTGAGTATACCATATTTTTTAACGTACCCCATAGATAAAAATCTAAAGGAGTTAGATCTGGAGATCTTGGAGGCCACTGTATTGTTTGAGACCCTCGACCGATCCAACGATCTGGAAACTCTTGGCCTAGGTAATCCCGAACAATGCGACCATAGTGAGGTGGAGCTCCGTCGTGTTGGTACCACATTGAACGTCGAGTTTCCAGATCGATGTCTTCGAGGAGGATGTTCAGATCTTCTCGCAAAAATTTTAGGTAGCCTTGCGAAGTCAATCGAGCAGGCAATTCTACCGGTCCTATCAATTTGTCATCAATAATGCCTGCCCACAAATTGATAGAAAATTGGTGTTGGTGCGAGGATTCCCAGACTGCGTGCGTGTTTTCTTCGGTCCACATATGGAAATTATGAGAATTAAATATTCCCTTCCTCGTAAATTGGGCTTCTCTTAAAATCTTTTTAAGGAAATTAGGTTCCTGAACCAGTTTTTCATTTATTCTCTGACAATACACAATCCTTGAAAATCCATCATTATCGAGGAGGCCCTGAACTTTCCTGTAGTGGAAAGGATGGAGACCGCACCTTTTGAAACATCCCCACACGGCCATCTTACTAACTCCGCACATCATGCCTACACGGCGAGTTGACAGCGTAGGATCTTCAGTAATTAAATTCAGCACCCTGTCTTCATTTGCGGCATTCATTTCCACAGCTCGCTCGGAATTATTTGGACGAATTCCTCTTTCCCTTAGCTGTCGAAACAAATCCGCAAACGTAGAATGATATGGCACTCGCCGATTGGGGAATCTTCTTCGGTACTCGTCAGCGGCCCGCACTGAGTTACCATTGCACAGACCATATGTAAAAATAATATCTGCGACGTGGTCTGGCGGGAAGGTATTTGGCATTGTAAGTGCAAACAAATATTTAGTTTTTCAATTAAAAAATCACAGTCGCCGCTAATTTGCAGCTAACGATCTTAAGTTGCAATGGAAATATTAGATTCTACAAAATTTCTCGATTCTTAACAGTTTTGGAAAAACATTATCATAAAACTGACAATGATAATGACAGGAACGTATTTGAATAGTCAACGTCAGTTAGAGATAATGTGACGGTCTTGCAACATTGCAATGATAAAGATGAGTAACACTGGAGATGTTTTAAAACAAAAAATGCTAATATCTCGAAAACTAAGCAGAATTCGGCTTGCTTTATACAACATTTTATTTTCTACACATACTCAGGAATGCGCTGCTGAAGTTATTTGGATTCCTCACCAGCACCGTGTATATATGAATAGGTATATGTTAGAATAAAAATAAAAAATATTACGATACATTATTTCGGGGTTAATATATATATTTTTTATAATGTAGGTAGGCGGTTAGTAGGTAAAGAAGGTTAGTAGGGTAGAGGAAAGGACGGAAGGTTTATTATCTTAATTTACTTATCGAGACGAATACGATTACCTATTCTGTTTCCACTTTTGTTTTCAATTATTTGCAACAATGTAATTTTTTCTTTTACTTTTAGATACATAAAGTATTATATAATTTCAGGTAGAGCATACTTGGAGCGAGTGATTTTATCCACGAAGGGTTCCGTAGAACGAGCAAAAGTAAGAATGGATAAAATATGCACTCTGCGCACAAAGCTGCCAGATTTTTTTGTGAAATTTGACGTGAAACAAGATTTTCCTTACTTATCTTCACATTAGTAAGTTACTTGACATTGATGTTTTTATAACCCCCGAAGAAAATAGAAGGGTGTTATAAGTTTAACATTTATTTTATTTTATTTATTTATTTTATTTATAAAAACATTTTTATGACATTACAGTTATAAACCTATGCGTCACAAAACTTAAATTAACAATAAAAGGTTCACAATAATATAAACAAACAGCTTAATTTGGAACAGTAGAGCACCTAGTATCCATCGCCTCACAGAATCTCAGGCATTCACTACACACTGCCGCCCATCGCCACGCAAACAAGTCACACTCGGGTGTCGATGTCAGGAGCACATTGAGAAGTGAGAGGGCGCGGGGCAACGGCGAATTCCTGAGCGACACGGTCCTCGACGACGGCACAGCCAACAAGTCGCGCTGTCGAGGTCTCAGGGCTATCCTCGGGACATCAGGGACATACAGTCGCACCAGACGCTCCACAACCTCGGGACAGTCCGACTCACCACGCAAGGCCTGACATGCCGAGATCATCAGATGACAATTCCGCCTGACCTCCAAGGAGTTGTACCCGAGGGAGCCGAGAAGGTACTTTGTTGGGTACAGATACGGATAAAATCCGGATGTTTTTTTATAAAGGAACCTTAAAAACCCTTTCTGAACCTTCTCAAGGAGTAAGGCATACGTCGATTCATAGGGGTTCCATATGATCGACGAAGTCTCCAGCTTACTCCTTACTAAGGCATTGTAAACCATTTTTATGGCCACCGGATCATGAAAGTGGCGAAGGTTTCGGATCACAAAACCCAGTTTCCGAAAGCAGCAAGTTGGCAAGCGAAGAAATATGCTCGTGAAAAGTGAGCCGCGTGTCAAACACTACACCCAGATCTTTGACGGAGAAGACACGATTTATCGGCTCTGTCCCCAACATATATTGAGCATATATGGGATCGTGAGAGCGGCCAAATGAACACACACAGCACTTGGCAGGGTTAAAAAGAAGTTTGTTCTCGAGACTCCACTGAAACACCAAGTCGATGTCCCCTTGTAATGTCTTGCAATCAGCCACCTGCTCCACTCCATATATCAACTTGAGATCATCAGCATACAAGAGACATTGAGCCGCCCGAAGAACCGATTGGAGATCGTTAATCATGATCCCGAATAACAAGGGCCCTAGTATGGAGCCTTGGCTAACACCAGATCGGGTGTGGTAAGGAGCCGAGACAAAACAACCATGTCAGACGAACTGCTGCCGATCGCGCAGATAGCTGGCGAAAAAGGTTAGGAGTTTGGCAGAGAAACCAATTTTGTCAAGTTTGCTAAGCAACACATCGTTATCCACTCGATCGAAAGCCTTCGTGAAGTCAAAATAGAGCACATCGACCTGGATACCTCTATCGAGATGAACAGCAATATTGTCCGTTAATATCAACAGATTCGTGTTGACCGAGCGACTAGGACGAAAGCCATGCTGCGCATCGCACAAGAAGGGCCGAACCTGTGAGGACAAAGTCCGGTGAAGTATAGCCTCAAACAGCTTACCAAGAGTAGGAAGAACGGCTATGGGCCTATAATTCTCTACAGTGGAAGCGTCACCTGTCTTCGGGTTCGGTTTGACTCTAGACAACTTCCAACTTCGAGGATATGACCCAGAAGAGATGGCCAGGTTAAAAATATACAGTATTGGGGTCGTTAGGAAATCCATACAACCCTTTACTATATACGCTGGCAAGTTATCGGGTCCAACGGAGCTATTAGCCTTTAGGCGTTTTATCCCCGCTTCAACATGTGTATCTGTGTTTCTGTCTGTGCCATCGTAGATTAGGATCTCAGCCATATTAAAGCTATGAATTCCAAATTTTGTTATTATGTTCTGGTTTAGTAGCATTATTATCCTACTCATTAAATGAGGGCGTCATGATGATCAGCTACTTGTATCGGCGGTTTTTTTTATTATTTCTAATTAAGGTTATTTTTAATTGATATCGCTTTTTGACACCAAAAATTACTACTCCGATAAAATAGACGTCGTCAAGCTCGTTTCTTACTTGTAATTCAATATAATTTTGGCTTCTTCCTTCTGTATAATTTTTATTTTTATTCAAATACGAGGACAAAAGTTTATTAACGTTTTACCTTGAAGCGAAAAAATAAAAATAAACAATCTTTTTTCGCATCCGTCTCGCTTCCCTTCAGTAGTCTTATTAGTCCTACCTTGGTAAGACGTCAGTGTTGGCTCAGAAAGCGGAAACACGCGTTCGAACCGCCTGAACCATAACATTTTTAAAATTCATTTTAATGAAGAGCTTATACAGCTTATATTCAGCTTATTACAGCTGTGTAAGGGCTACATAAGCACGTGTACAGCCTGTGTGCTACTCTGGAATGTAAGCATTATATAAATTAGCGTCGTCATAATGCAGAGTCATTTTCAAAATACATGTACATAGTTAAGGGCTTTAATTAAAACAAAACTGAATTGATTCCTTTGTGTAACGATAGTTACCCATATATTTTGTATGAGTAACTTTCGTAACACAAAAAAAGCGATCGTAATTTTGTTTTTAATTAGCCTTTAACTATGTACATGATTTTTGAAAATGACTAATATTAAGGCGCAATGATAGCTCAGGATTAGGAAAAGGTGGAATTTAGTATCGAAATCAAAACAGCTGGACCTTAGAGATACAAAATTATTAATTGACACAAGCACAAGACAGTAAGATGACAAAAGTAAAAGAACAAAAGACAACATCAAAAAAGCAATAATAGATCATATAAAATACAAATAAAAACTAAGTATATACAACCTCAACATTCCACCCCCTTGTGTGCGAGAGCACACAAACTAACCAGGCTAGGCAACGCCTTACTTCATGTGTTCAGCCTGATTAGTTTTTTGGAGGGCCGACGAAGGAGACCACCCGGTGTGGCTACGTCCACCACCCTAACAATACCATCCCTGCCAGGGAAGGTTGCAGCAATGCGGCCTCGTGGCCATACTCCTCTGGGTAGATTCTCGTCCACGATCAACACTAGGTCGCCGATGCCCAAACTGCGCTCCCTGTTCTCACCTACTTGTCGGGGCTGCATGGTCGGCAGGATCTCTCTCACCCAACGATTCCAGAAATGGTCATTGAGTCTCAGACCCTTCCTCCAGTCTGCTCGTCGAAAGAGATCTCGGTCATCCAAAGTTGCGGGCAAAACCTGGTTAGAGGACGAGCCAATTAAAAAGTGAAAAGGCGTCAAGGTCTCCTCGTCTTCGGTGCTAACAGGGACGTGAGTCAGCGGTCGAGAGTTGACTATGGCCTCAGCTTCGTACCAAAAGTGTCGCTAGGACCTCTGGCTTTGGCGCCCTTTCGCGTAGGGTAGCGTTCATCGCAACTTTGATGGAGCGGACAAGCCGTTCCCATCCGCCGAAAAAAGGAGCAGCAGCTGGAATAAAATTCCATTTTATGCCTCTGTTGGCAGCAAAATCGTTGATCTCTGAACTATAGAACTCGCGCAAGATTCGGTCAGCGCCAATAAAGCAAGTGCCGTTGTCGGAAAATATTGTATCGGGAGCGCCTTTCCTTGCAATAAAGCGCCGCAAACTCATTATAGCTGAATCAGCAGAGAGGGAATGAACAAGATCAAGAATATCAAGATGGACAGCTCTAGATGTCATGCACGTATACAGGGCTACATAGCGCTTTTCCTGTCTGCGACCGATCGTGGTGTTTATTGGGCCGAAATAATCCAATCCAGTGTATGTGAATGGGCGGCGGTGGTGAGCAAGCCGTTCTGGAGGAAGATTCCCAGTCATGGGTTCATAGGTTTTGCCTTTTTGATGCGGCAAAACAGGAACTTACTAGCCACGTTCCGTATGATATGATAAAAAAGAACCAACATGCGCACTACTGGATGGCGGCCGTCTAAAATAATGGGTGACTTAAACTCTGTACCAAAATTCTGCGCAGCAGCGATTCTACCAGCTAGGCGTAACAAATTATTCGGTCCTATCTTGGGTGATAGTTTCGTTAAGCGACTACTTTTGGATAATAATTCTCCTCGCTTAATTTGTTGTATCTCTTCTCCAAATGTTTCTGACTGCACTTTTTCTAAAACGTGCCTTTCTGCGGCTTCCAATAATTCCGCTGTCAGAGGTATAAGAGTGGTGAACGTAGGAGCGTTTTTACGTTGTCGAGTCCTAACATCGGTGTTAGGAGCAGTAAAATTAACGCGGTCCAATACCGAGTGAAATTTGGCCGCAGCCTGCAAAACGCGAGCAGTAGCACGGAGAAGGCGTAACCAGTCATTTAAACGATTAAAATCAGCGGTGAGAACCAGATGACCAACCACAAGAGCAGAAGACTGCTTGCATTCAGGAAGAGTTGTAGGCCGGCCAGCTGGTTCCACAGGCCAATCCTCCGGAGGGTCCAGAAGAAATGAGGGGCCCATGAACCATCGGTGGTTAGGATTGAGGTGAAGTGATTGGATTCGAGTAGCGTCGTCTGCAACGTTCAAGGCCGTTGGGACCCATCTCCAGTCATGTACGCACGTATTTTCGGTAATTTCCCCTACTCGATGGGCCACAATGGGCTTGAAAGTTCGTGCGTCGCTTCTAAGCCAACCGAGGACAGTCCTTGAATCCGTTCAAAGAAACGTACGGATAGGTTTTTTCTTGTGTGACTCTTTAATGGTGACAGCAAGGCGAGAGGAAATTAAAGCGCCTTGCAACTCTAACCGCGGGATTGAACATGGTCGCAAGCGCGAGTTTCTTGCCTTGCTGGTAATGAGTACTTGCTTGACTGTGCCATCCGCATATAAAAAGCGCCAATAAGCAACGGTGGCATAGGCAAGTTCGCTCGCGTCTGCAGAAATGTGCAGCTCTCGATACGTAGACTCCCCGTTCAATTTAGCGTACCACCGTGGGATCCTGATACTTGACACGACGGATAGTTCATTAAACTATTCCTTCCATTTCAAAACCTGTGATGGTGGAAATGAAGTGTCTCAGTCAAAATTTGACCGCCAAGCTTCCTGTAGTAGTATACGGCCTTTGACCACGATTGCTGCCAGTAAATTTAATGGGTCGTATATCTTCATAAGGTGAGACAACACTTTACGTTTATTTAAATTGCCTTGTGGGCTAATACCTTCTAATCCGGTTCTAAAACCAATAGTATCTGATATAGGATCCCACGAGACACCTAAAGCTCTGATGCTACTGGATTCAGTTCCAAGTGACACTTCAGTAGGCTGTGCGGCGCGCAATTCAGCGGGTACAAAACGCAACGCTTCCGGCACGTTTGAAATCCAGCCACACATTTCGAAGCAAGCGTCACGATGGATAGTCACTACGTCGGATGCCAGCTGTGCAGCCCCGGCAACATCGTCCAGACTATCCAAAAAATCGTCCATATAGGAACTGTGAATGCTAGCATTTGCTGCATCTGGGTACAAATCTTGATGTAACAATGCATTTTTATGTTTTATGTACAGCGCGGTGAATGGACTGGACGACGCTCCGAAAATGACAGCTGTCATACGATACTCTTTTAGAGACGTTGTGTCTCTCGACTGAACGTTGCGCCATAAGAAACGTAATGCGTCCCTATCTTGTTCACAAACTTGTATTTGTGGAAACATTTCTTTTATATCGGCAGTTACAGCAACAGCGCCCTCTCTGAATCGAAACAAAATACCTAATAAATTTTCTAAAAGATCGGGCCCTTGAAGAAGCAACGAATTTATTGAAACGCCCTGGTTTGTTGCCGCTGCATCATGAACCACACGAAGTTTACGCTTTTGGGGATGGTAAACACCAAAATGGGGCAAATACCACCTTATTTGTTTGTCAATATCGGTTACTCGGAGACCGTGCTGAACGTTATTGATGAATTGGGAGTTTTGTTTGAACAATTTTGTGAATTGTCTTGGTAGCTAAGGGTGGCAACACCCGTGTTGTGGCTGCCACTAATAAATTGAATGTTATCACGCCACGGAAGCCCTACTACGTACCTACCCGTTGGTAAATGTGTGGATGTATTTTCCAAAATTTCAATAGCACGAGAATCCAGCTTGCAATGAAGAGTTTCACGTTTAGTATTACCCAGCGAGTCGAGTTTGTACTGTTCTTTTATGAGTAATTCCAAACGCTCATGATCAGATAACTCAGCACGGTTTATCTGACAGTGATTAACAAGCTCGACGGCCTTAGTTTTACTACATACAACTCCATACAAAGTCCAACCGAGTCGAGTATGACAGGCCACAGGGTTATTACATCCACCGGCCCGAACATCCCGAGAAATGGCAGATGCCAGTGCTCGTCACCAATTAGCACGGTCGGTGTGGCATCAGAGTACGCCAAATAATCGGCTATGTTGTTCAAGTGGTTGTAAGACTTCATGGTCTGTTTGGACAGTGTTTGGGTATTCAAGCTAAGTGATGGCATAGCCCTGGCACGCTTAACCAAGAACCTGTCAGATTCATGTTTACCTTGTATATAAAAATCGACGTATGAAACCTTGGTAGTTTTTTGTAAGCCACCTACACCATTGACGGTTATACACTCTTCAGGCCCTGACAGCCCAATACGGGCAGCCACAGCGGCGTCAATTAATGTTGCGGTACTACCATCATCGAGGAGTCCGTAAGTTTCCCAACTGCCAGCTGATCCAGAAACAGTAATTGGCACTACCTTTAGCACCGTTCGTAGTTTGGTCGGGGTTGCATCTTTGTCACACTTAATACCTGTATTAGAAACCATCACATTTTCTTCCGACGATTTGAGGACGGCCGGCGAGGAGCACGACGCTTGCTGGACATCACTAGGAGACGCAGTTACACACACAGTATTATTAAACTGTGTATCTGGTGTATGCGGTGATGTAAAAGTATCCTGCCTGCCGTGTAAAAGAGGATGGTGTCGAAACGTGCAACCATCGACCCCACAAGGGTTCACTTTGCAAGACTTCCACTGGTGTTGATTGCGCTTTAAACATTTATAGCAAATTGTATTGCTGATCTAAATAACTTTCCTGATTTCCAGTGTCACGAAGGAAATCGATCGCTGTATTTTTGTTGCTGCAAAGATTAACGTTTTCACGCGACAAAGGGACAGTGACAGGGTTGTCCAGTCTATTTTGGACTAAAATATGATCAATAAGCGAAATTTTGGCAGCAGCATCTGCCGTTTGCGGCCGGGCGTTTGTGACCGGAATACCAGTTGTAGCGATATCTGGTTCTTTTTTAGAATTATGCCTGTTCTGGTTTACGTCCCGAACCCAAGAAGCTGTACGTGACATACTGACCGATTGTCCAGAACGTTCTTCGCCTTCTTGAGCGGCGAGTGATGCTTCTAATTCGAGCTGCTCCACCTGTTTCACCTGATCAAGGAGTGTTCGTTGGTGTTTAAGATGTTCCTCTTGCGCGCGCCGTTCACGTTCAAAGAGTTCTTGTTCTCTTTCGATGCTTTTACGGGCCAGCTGGGCTTCCGCGATCAGTCGCCGTGCCCTGATAGTGGCCGATGACCGCGTAGAACCCGACGTGCGTGACCTGTAACTTGCGGGAACATTAATATGTTCGGCGCCGGTGCCAATTGTGGGGCACTCCTGAGACGTCCCGGGAACTTGAGGGATGGAAGCGACGGGTGTATCGGAGGCAGCGGTCGTTACGAGGTCCGATTTTGAGGACCGACCGTGCCCACCCGCCACCACTTACCCAATTACGAGGACGTCTCCTTGACGCTTTTTGCTGGAGTCGCCAATTGCTTCGTTTTCGATCGCGTGTTCATTATAACATAAGGACGGGAGAAGGACCAAATATTAAGGCGCAATGATAGCTCAGGATTAGGAAAAGGTGGAATTTAGTATCGAAATCAAAACAGCTGGACCTTAGAGATGCAAAATTATTTAATTGACACAAGCACGAGACAGTAAGATGACAAAAGTAAAAGAACAAAAGACAACATCAAAAAAGCAATAATTGACAATATACAATACAAATAAAAACTAAGTATATACAAGCTCAACAACTAAGTTAACTTATTGATTTTTCTTGGAAGCTAAATGTTCTAATTTTGTTTGTCTACAGCGTAAATGTGTACATGCCTACTCTCACAGAAGACAACTACAGAATATTAATTATTAAGATAAAAAACATCACTTCCTCAATTCTTTTCGACGGTTACAGACACAATATCATTGTAAGTAATACCATTAGGTACAGTCAATTGTAAAAATATGAATGGATTGAAACTTCTCAAAATATATCCCATCGCTCTTATGTCAGATAAAAACAGTTTTGGTACATATTTTACGAGGATACATATATTTTTGGATATGACTGTCCGATATATTTGGGTCATTCAAATCATCATAGCTAAAAGTCATGAGTAGTCAAAAGCATCGAATTGTTTGAAAACTGAGCGCTTACTCACCATCGAACGTCACATGATATTGTAACTTGTTTTTTGTTAGGTACATTATATTTAATATACAATATGTATACATATAGGCCCAGGTAACAGGTGCTAAGTATGGTATTGCTACTTACTGATGCTCGTACGGTAGCTGCCAAGTTATACTTTTAGGTTTAGGTTAGGTTAAACTTTTTCAATTCCTCCTGATAAAATGACCCTATCCCATAGAAAACCGACTTTCAATACTATTTTAAAAGAGTTTAGCAGGCTAAGCACTCAATTACTTTTGGTAACTACGGCTACCTGTCACCGCTCTTATTTTATTATATGAATAGAGTCCAACTCAAAATTCGAAGCAATTGAGTGGCTAAGCTAACGAGAGTGCTCTCCGACGAGGGGTTTGGTGGTTCTTTCAGGTTTCCTTGATCTTCTTTTGTTTTCGAGTAATTTAGGATACTGAATACAGAACAAGATTGATATTATGCATGGAATGTTCTTAGAACCTGCCAGTAAACCCTTTATAATAGTATAAATGTTTCAGCTTGGGGAGTATCTGAAACGGAATGATTATGCGAAAGGCATCATCATAATTATGGATATAAGAGACAACGACATTTTAGATTTAGTTCGTCAATTTGATCTTGCGGATTTGCAAAATGTGACTTCCGTATACACGGTAAGTTGGCAAGGCATGACTTATTATTTTTAATATATTTTATGGATATAATCTTACACTATTTTCGCACATTATCATAACCAAGTCGAGATATTCGAGTATTCCTATTATTTAATTAGTGGGATAATTATCAACGCAAAACAATTATTTCTTTATATCCTGTATGGTCCTGTATCATAGAAATGTTTCTGTATAACTAAAGCCCATTTGTTGTCTGACAAATATTGCTTTATGACGTTAAATCTGCCATTTATACACTGTTTTTGATGAATAAGTGATATACTGGGAAATATCATTCATTTGTGGCAAAATAACGTCTTTCTTATTATTTACAGGAGGGTTTTGGATTTCGAATAAAGAACATTTTTATCATATCCACTTCAAAAGTAGTTGAGCTGTTCTCTAATCTTCTGAAACGGGTCCTTAGTACAAAAGTTGGCCAGAGGGTAACAGTTCTGAATACTGTTGAGGCTTTACACGATCACCTGCCTAAAGAATTGCTGCCAGAAGATTTTGGCGGCCAGCAGGAGGCTCTTATAAAACTGTATGGTAAGAAGATTTTCCAATAATAGGTATATTTAGTTGCTTCCAGGCTGGATTTAACTAAAATAATAGTAATGTCAAACTAATATGGGGTTTGTCCCTAAGAGCGGCAAAGGTTTCGGCGGAGTGCGTCGCCAATCCGTCGGTGAAGAAAAGTAGCCGGGCAGCTCGACTCACATTTCTCTCCGATATTTTACTGTCTATAGTTTTAATTTCATAATATTGTTAAGAATTAGTTCGTTATTTTAGTTCTTTAGTTTTTTTTAGTTTTAATTTAATTGTCCTTTTATATTTTCTTTTCTTGTCCCAAAGTTAGTGGTACTTATTTCCTTAGGACAGTTCTTTAGTTTTTTTTAGTTTTAATTTAATTGTCCTTTTATATTTTATTTTCTTGTCCTAAAGTTAGTAGTACTTATTTCCATAGGTACATACAACCGTACGTGTGCAATTGTGCATAGAAAATCAAAAATATATTTCTAGTATCAAAACTATAATTCCTACTACACAAAGTGTGACCAGCCACAGATTTTTAATATTCCCGCCAATTTATTGAGTAATATTTCAGTAGCCAGACTATATGTAGTTTAATGTTTTTATATCTTTGTTTATAATGAATTAGAGATGAAGTAATTTTTGTACAATATTTCAGATAAATGGACCGAAGTACTGTCTTCT
Organism: Apotomis capreana; assembly: GCA_947623375.1. Classification (NCBI taxonomy): domain Eukaryota; kingdom Metazoa; phylum Arthropoda; class Insecta; order Lepidoptera; family Tortricidae; genus Apotomis; species Apotomis capreana. Next base: position 10,195,008 of record OX392517.1, on the reverse strand, counting down.
GAAGAGCATATAGCGTACATGGAAGAGATGAGACAAGCATACACCAACGAAAGACTTCGCCGTTCAGACGAAATTAATTACGAGCTTGGGATTGCTGGCACATTCAAAAGTCTTCCTGTAGATTAGTCATCGTTTCGTCTGTCACCAATTGTACATTTAATTTTTTAACCTGCGTATTTTTCTTATGAATAAAATTAACCATGCCATAGGCCATAGCTTGCGTTTCCCGGTGCTGGGTAAGAAATGACACACATGGTACACAATAAGGTTTTATTTATTATTATTATTTGTTTCTCGACTCATAGTCTCGGGCTCATACGTCCCGGTCTTTTGAAAGGCTTGCGTGGGGATATGGATCCAACACGTAGAGGCCCCTTGGAGAAATTTGCTGTGGCTGTAGCCATGCTGGGACCCGTTCCTGATCATATCAATAGGATGATACATCCATGAACAGGTTCCAGCAGGTGATTAAAGTAAAACTTATTTAACGAATATTAAAATGAATATAAATATACTTTTCTTTTTTTTTTTCATGTATTTTAAAATCCAACGATGTTTAAATTATATAATTATAGTTCTATCCATCCACTTATGAAATGATAAAATGTACTTATACCCCATATTATCTATTTTTACTGGTTATAATTAATAATTAACAAATCTAGCATAAAGTAATTTATTTTCACACAATTTAATTTTAATACAATGTAATTAATGTAATTTGATTTTGTTAAATTTGTATTTGGTGTGTTAATGCACGTAATCCTAGTTTAAGTCTAATTTTTAAGATATTGCTATGCCCTAACAGGGCCCATGTAAAGGACTCAAACAAGTGTAACATCTTTGTAAACAACCATGGTCCAATGAATAAATGAAATGAAATGAAATGAAATGATTGAACTATTGCATTGATATGGAAAAGAAAAAACTGGGCTATTAAAATGGAGTATGGGTGGCCTCTTTATTTGGGCTATTGCAATAGTAAAATGTCACCCGCCGTAACCATCGGTACGACTGTTACCTCTGGCGGGTGGTGACTCACCCCTCACTAGGTGGGCCCCGTAATGCCGTCGTAAAGACGGCCGGAAGCAACACGAGCGTGAGGGCTCAGGGGTGTCGAGAGGTGTGCTGCGCTTTCTCCAAAGTTATTCGCGGCGTGATGCCTTTAACATTTCCACCCCTGGAGCATATAGCTCTAACGCTCCTCTCTGGACGGCCAATGAAGGCAAGCCCGAGCTGAGAGTCCTACGGGTCCTCTTGGGTTTCCACTCCGGCCGATGAAGGCACACCGGAGACGAGGACCCTGACCGACTCTCTGGAGATCTCGGGTCCGTGGGGTCGTCACTCCCCAACAGCTCGCCACAAGCTGCCCTGCGGGCTTATTATTATTATTATGTCATAGGCGGCAAACAAAGAACCGGCTAATGGGAAACGATCACCGTCGCCCATAGACATCTGCAACACCAGAGGAGTCACAAGTGCGTTGCCGGCCTTTCAGTTGGTAGTACGCTCTTTTCTTGAAGTTTGAAGGTCGTATCGGTCCGGAAATACCGCAAGTGACAATTCATTCCACAATGCAGTCGTGCGAGGCAGGAAATATCTAGAAGAAATTTCAGCTGTGGACTGCCAACTATCTAAGTGAAATTATTACAGTATAACTCCTGTGTCGTGGAGACATTCCTGTTAGTGGATTTGTACTCCCACACAAAGACCGACTCACTGGTAGTGATGGCAAAACAGCCCTGATAAAGTTTATTTGGTTAGCCCTCACTGCCAATGAGTCGAACTTTGTGTTGGTTTGTTTTACTTTGCACAAAGCCTTTCAAATAAACATTGCAAACATCGACACACGAAGCATAAGGAAAAATTCGAAAGGTTTCTTGGCGTAAGGGTAGCGAAGTGGTTAACGCGCTGGACCTGCAATCCAGAGGTACCGGGTTCGATTCCCGGTCTCTTCCACCAGGTCACAGGGTGGACACTGCGTACTAAAAACTGAACTTGTCAGTGTCAATGTGTGCGTGTAAGACGCATAGGGCTGCCTCCGACGCATTGCTACAACTAGTTGGTGTCTTAGTTGTACATAAATAGGTATGACATGATGAGATAGAAAATTATGACAACCACACAACAACGGTAGTGGTGGTGATGATGATGGTAGTGGTGGTGGTGATGGTGATGGTGGTCGTGAGAAGGTGAGTGATGGTCGTGGTGATGGTGGTGGTGGTGGATTAAAAAACAGCCAAGTACGAGTAAGACTATATCATTATCTATATCACCTAGATAGTTAGCAGTCCACAAGGTAGCCAATCATTTGCTAAACAACGTTTCATAAATATTCATTTTACAAACAATGATAGACAAATTAACGATTCCCAAATTAGACGTTGCATAAAATATAGTTTTACAAATAGATCATGATACAAATTATTTATTGGACAACACATCATATCACAAAACATTATTTAGCAAATTATTCACTTATTATTCTAGTCAATTAACAAAATAACGAATGATAAAACAACGTTAATAAAATGCATCGTTTGGTAAACATATCGTTTAATAAATCATCATGTCCGATTAATATTTACCGAGATATTGAGGTTCAAATGGTATTCAGAAAAAAATCGGAGACAAATAAAAATTTATGTCAATTTAACACCTCACTTTTATTGATGTATTTTATAAAACATGTTAAAATAAGCATGTTTTGTTATTTAAACTTTCTGGCTCAGAATAATATTTACCGAGATATTGAGGTTTTATAGATAACATGGCTCGAAAACCGAAAACTGTAGGTTAGGTTAGGTTTGTTTTATGACCATGTATAGCGGAGCGAGCGAAGCGAGCGGAGCGTCAAAATACTTGCTTAAAAAATGGAACATCACTCAATCTAATTTAGCCTGAAAATGGCAAACATTGAAAAAACATTTTTTTGTAAAGCCTGACCAGAAATATATGAGGATTGTCAAGAGGGCGCAATTTACAAGATTTATATGGCAACAATTTTGCAACCAATCGCAACGCACTATAATGACCTCAGTTTAAATACCTGTCAGTTCCTATGGTAACCTCGTAATATTATTTTAATGGAATGCTTTTGCCGACTGTTTTTTGTGTAGTAAATGTTTGTATTTTAAAGAAACCAGCACGAATGACATTGGACATTGCTGACAACCATCATAAAATCATTGCCAGTGTAAGAAATTAGTTCCAGTGGAATTCCGCAATATGGCGCATCTTCATATATTTATGGTCAGGCTTTACCACAATATCTCGGTAAATGTCGCTCTGAGAGAAAAAGTTTAAAGGACAAAACATGCTTATTTTAGAGTAATCTACAAGATTTATTCATCTAATTAAAGCCCAAAAACAGCAAAAAAAGTGTACATTTTGTTTTAAGCAGGGACCGGAAAACCCCTCTTTAAAGTTAAGCCTATTGATAAGGTAACCCCAACAATTTGGTAACCATAACATAAGGTAACCTTTTCATTTGGTAACCCTATGTTAAGGTTACCATATCATAACAGTTAACTACAACCTCAACACAGTTACACAGTTACGGTTGAAACCCTAACGCGTAAGGGTTTTTTATAGCAGTTAACTCTAAACCCCTACGCGTTAGGGTTTGGAACTGAACCTTGAAGGATCGTTATAGATGAGCGGAGTTGGCAGAATGTTCACGTTTTGCCGTGTTTTTTTTACACTAGTTTTGTTTTGACTTTTTGTTTTTTGTTGTTGTTATTAGATAATAAGTACTTTATCTTCGCTTTTTATATGTTTCTCCTACACTGATGTTGTTAATTAGTTGATAATTTGATGTGATTGTTCTGCTAATAAAAAAGTAATAACATCTAATAATAAATAACTATAATTTTCATACTAAAGTTTTTTGTTATCGAAGAACGATCGGCAACTTTGCTGCGTTACCAGCATTATACCTGATAACAGTAAAAACCATCGTATAAGAACAAAAGAGAGTTTGACTTGCAGCATGGTATTTTTAAGTATGCAACGTGCTGATTAAAAATGACGGATAAGATAAAAAATGTAAGAAAGAGATGGGATTAGTATTGTTTTGAAGCATCATGGATGCTAAGCGTTAGTTACTCAGTATCCTCCAAATCGTCCAACTGGTCAGTTAAAAACGGGTGCCATAAAATAACGAATATTAAAAAAAAACTTTAAAATGGACAACAAAAAGCGCTTGCTGCCACTGCCATGCAACTTTCCCGAGGAATATAGTGACTTTGTAAATAAACTTAACAGGCAAAAGACAGCAGAAACTGGTAAGTTATGCATTCTTATTATGATGATATTTCAATTTTGTTTACCATTAAGTCTTTGTAAATACTATCGACCTTAAAGGTACTCGAACTGATATTTTTTCCTTAATAGTATCTGCAATATGTTTGTATATTTTCAACCATATTCTAATTATATATATACCTATACGTACATATATTTATTTATTTAAAGTTAATTGCACATTGCATTCCACAAAAACGTAGATATAAATGGCGGCCTTTTGCCATGAAATGAGGCGTTCAGACAACTTGTTTAAATGAATGTATATGTAAATATATAATATTTAATTACTATATTAATTCGGAATATCTACTACAATGACATTTCGTAAATGTGTGTTTGTGCATTTTCATTTATTATACATTTTATTCAGAATATGTTGGCACATTTAGCTAAAAATCATAAGTATATATATATATATATATGTATATTGCATTAGTCCAATTTACTTTTTATGTTCGGGTATCCTTAGAGCTGCCAGTTTAGCATTCCTAACAAAAAATAGGCATTTAACGTTGTACTTTATTGGACGGCGCTTACATTTCTAATATATAAATGTAATGTAAACAGAAGAATAAATTCCAAGATTTTTTTTAAGGTACACGACATAAAGGCCTGTCGATCTCTATATTAATTTCCACCTGTTATAAATATGAAATGTTGTCAATTATTAGAGAAAAATTGCTCATACAAAACATGCTTATTTTTTGCTTAATAAAATCTTGACGAAGTGAAACTTTGCCAAATGATAGTTTGACCAAATGAATAAAATTCGAAATGTAACTTTGCTAAAGATACGCTTGGGAAATGAAACTATTATTGCGATAAGTGACATCTCTCAAAATTAGAGATCTCGTGGGAAATTCAAAAACTACGCTTCAAAGTTCAAAGGGCATGAGACCTTAGTATCGAAGTAATAGACGCTGCCATATTTTCACACCTGACTGTGGAACCACATATTTTTAAGACCATTGCCCTGATTCGATGAGGCATTGGGATTAGACCAGTTAACCCTTTAGATCGCAAATTAAAAATAATTATCGAGCCTCGGTGTTGTTAAAATAGTCTTAAAAATTCAAATTAAATATATAAAATACAAAAACATGATTATAATAGTAGTTTATGTGACTGTACATAATGAAGGGCATTAATCACGAGTGTGGGTTTATGTCATAATAACATCACACGAGTGTTTAATGCCTAATTATGTATAGTTACATACACTACTTTATCTACTCACATATCATAAGCCTCCATGATGCATTCAGGAGCCGCATATTATGACCACCATACATACTGTTGCTTTGACTTAGCTGGTAAAAAGTAATTAATGACGTTAGGTGCTTTGTTACGGATATCAGGAGGCGTCACCGAAATATCTATATCATCTTGATAGCTCATTTTATGGTTTATATTCAACAAATCGATCAATTTTATGCATTAAAACAAATTCTAACCGGTAATGGCGGCAATGAAAACTTTTCTTTTCTTTTCTGGCAGCTGTCATAGTTTTTTTTAATTCAGAGACAAGCTAGAGTGGGCCCGAACTACCATATCGTTCGATATCTTACTTGCGTGCGACATTTGTCAATTTGTCTGCAAATTGACATTTCATTTCGAACTAGGCTATATGCGCCGACGGCCCGACTGCGCCTACGCCAGGCACCCCTGCTGGCGCCACCCCCCTCGCGCACAGCCCTGCTGCGGCACGCGCCCATTCCGAGCGCGCTCTCCATCCTCAACTCTATGCTCAGCGTAGCTCCACACTGCGATGTGTTCGCTACCAGGTTTGCAAGCGTGATGAATGAATGCAGAAAGTTCTTAGAACGATCTTAAAATGTATTTTACCTTATATCTAGTTTTATATATATACCTATTTGTAGTGTTTAGAATAAGTTTCAGTTATGTTTATGTTAAATGGGTGTTCTTTACCCTTAGATTTAATTATTTTAGGCTAAAATCTGTAACGCGTTGGCTTTAGCTGTAAGTTATAGATATGTTATGAATAAATGAATATTAAATATTAAACTAAACGTCATCTCGACTGATATTAGAATAGAGGTCAAACCAAATTTCTTTGGTTTTCAGCATTGACGTAATAATTACATGGACGCACAATCAGACGGAAAAAATGGCACCCTCCCAACTAATGCAAAATCACAAATCGCATTAGTTGGGCGATCAGTCTCGTTTAGACCATGACACGTGACGGGTCTCAAAAGTGACTTAATTTTCAGTGAAAAATTACAGAAATAACAACTATAAAATAAAGGAACAGGACGGAATATTCTTTTTTACTTTTTAAGTTCTATTGATTAATTAACGAATCCTATGTAAAATCATAGCATATTTTGTATCAGAATTATTAACTTTGTCCCTACAAAATGCACCTCATCACAGAACAAAAATCTAAGGAGTCGCTATAGTTTTATATTTTATTAATAAATAAAGGAGTGCAATAAATAATTATCCTATTTTTTTATTCAAGGACGATGTAACGGAACTATGCTCCGGTGAGTTATAGCCAATGGTTTTATGACGTGAAGCGCCATCTAGTGTTTTATTGGGAGTCTATTGTGAAGGGTCGGCGTCTGCGCTGCCTTACCTTACAGCGCCATCTCGTAATTCATTGATGAATTAAGTATTGATAGGGTTGCTGGAGCGTGGATTAAGTTTAAATCTTTCACACTAGAGGGCGTTGTGATAGACAAGCATAAAACAAGGATGTGTTTATTAAATATTTTAATATAATTTAAAGGCCGCATGCTGTATTGGTCTCAATGCTTGTAATTGTGCTGGAAAGCTCAGTTGTTGTTAATTATATGATATGCGTTGGTGTTTCTAGGAGGTTTGTTGATGTGGTCTTGTCGAGTGTAATAGAAATGTCAGTGACGTTTTGGGAGAAATTGCGTTTAAGTCACGTTCTTATTATCTTACAGGCATTGGGAACTTTTAAAACGTACCGAATTTTAAAGACAGCTATGTTGGGATTAATAATTAATCTATAATAATAAAGATACATTTTAATTTGGTTTAATTTGCCGCCAATATCATTGGCTACAGTAGCGACCAACGGCGAGTAGCGGAACTAAAGTATATCTACCTATAAGCCTATAGATATTTTTTATTTGTGTGAGTTGTATATAATACCAACCAATGAGGAACTGGGAATTCATTGAAACATAAAACACATGTACACAAATCTAGTTCCGCTATCCGACGCAGTGGCGCTTATTGGGAGATTTGGAGGGATTTTGATCGAGAAGGTTCGAGATGGGGGCTCGGGGAAGAAAAACGATGGAGATGGAAGGAAGTACGGAAGGCCTGGGGGTATTCGGCTTGATCGAGGGTGTAAAGAGAAACTCTGATGGATAAGTATCGGAATCAGCAGTTAGGCCACGCATTGGCTCAAATAGGATTTGCGAGGAATTGTTGGAGTAAATGAGCTGTTCTGGGTTTCGGAAGAGTGAGTTTATGGTCATGTGAGGTGTGGTGTGAAGGATTATGTCGGATTGGTTGCTTGCAATAATACTTATTGCAAGAAAGGTAAGCGCTATTGTTTATTTCCACATTTAAGAACTTTAGAGAAATGTCTATTCCGGCCAGGCCTTCTTTAACACTATGTGCATTTCCATGACTCATTTTACTGTTTAATGGAGCCCTCATGACGAGAGTGTCAAGGTATATGCTAAGTAGCTGAGAGTTATCCGCACTGTGTTTCAGCTTCTAGTTCAAACAAGTACCAAACCTGTATATTTTATGTAATTGTGGATAAATAAATTATCCCCAGAAATAGCTGTGTTACTAATTACATTCCTATACACTATACTGGCTGTATACCTACGCCTTACACATATATTTTACTCTTGGTATTGGTATTGGTACACAGATTTGTCTTTGTTTAAAAATAGCTACAGAGGCAGGTCTGTCTTGAAGGTATAAGGTATGTGGTACACTCTCTCCTTCGAAGCAATGTCAATGAACAGAATGATTCAACTTGGTGAAATATACTACCTTGGTAGTCGTTTGGTTGTCTGTTCCAGATTGACATTAGAGGCTCATCTGATATGGCGACTGGTTTGCAAAGACCTTTGTGTCATACATAGTACCAGCATCGAAGCGTATTGCTGGTCAAAGGAGTCCTCTATAGAGCAATTCCGGAGATCGGCTATAAGCTTTAATACTAGGAAGGCTCGGGCTGTGCACTGTTGTCTAAAACCATCTACTAAAGACTTGGAGTTTTCTCTGACGAGGGAGAAGGTTGGCGACTATCGACTTTGCAGAGACCCTTTGTCAATCGACTATAAGTCTTAATTCGGGGCGACGACTAAACCCATATTTGATCCAAGTTGAATATGACTTCTAATATTTAGAAATGCTGATGGGAAGAGTCTGGTATAGGTAAAGGTTTTACAAAGGTAAAATATCCTACCCTTCCCTCTGACTCTCCTGACACAGTTTCATATTTTTATCATAAAGAAACGGCTGGTTTCATTGTTATATCAAATTATTATCATCACCCAATCATGCTGTGTTAATCCATTGCTATGGTCTGGTATTACTTAAGTGTCATTTCTCAGTTGTGATTCTCTTATGGGATGGATGATCTGTCTATATACTTAATAATAACTGAAAGAGACACTAGCAATATTTTATGTTGCATCAACATATGACCATTTAGCAGAATATACTTATTTTGACATAGCTTGGTGGTGTGAAATATCTATCAATAACTTATAATGGAATTAGCTGTTTATTATAGCGTTCCAAATTATGTGTCTTCCCTTTATCCTGTCAAGGACGGATTTATTTGTTGGACGTATCTGACTTCGGGACAGCGGGGTGGGGCTGTCCTTTCCTAAACAAAAAACCCCTTTAGTTATATATTTATGTATTATATCGAACACTAAACAGCCATACACTATCCACATTCCTACTGGGTCATTTGGAAAAATGTTAGAACAGAGACATTGCATCATATAAATAAATATTTCAACCTTTATTTATTATTTGTTTATTAATTAAATAACTAACACTACTTCTCGTCCAAGATGTATATTTAGATTCATTAACCTTCATTATTGCTTCTGCTAATAATTATTAAATAATATTGACTTGTCCTAAATAAACTGCTAATGTCGTCTGATTTGTATCCTTACCGCAGAGAATCTGGTTATTATAACACACAACTGGATCCTTTAACCCACTAGACATGATCACAATCTATTATTAATTAAGGCCAAAACATAATCAAATTACTATATCAATTACTGAATTCTGGTATGGAATCCGGTAAGGTGACTGATCCTTGCTCCATTCGCTGCTTCCAGTTGAAGTCTTTACAACAACAACGTAAAAATGGAGATCACATTTAGCAAGAGACAAACGCGAAGAATAATTGAAGCCAAATAATTCGTCTCTCGTGTGTTCGGCATAATCATATGTTTTTTTTTTATATATTAATCAACAGAAGCGTAAAATGTTGACATTCATTAATTACTAAAAAAAATTGCTCTGTTGTTATTGTTTTATTTTGTCACAGAGTCTAGACACTGTCAGTTTAAGCCTTTGAACGCCAAGAACACGTCATAAAGGCGACGGCGACGTGTGCTGCCGTGCATACCACGCCACCGACAAATAAGATCAAACTTTAAAGGGTTAATGAATGAATGAATGAATGATATCGTTAATAATGTCTATTTTGCACTTGTCTTACTCTCATTTCACATACTGGAACAAGGAGAAATAATGTCATTATTACTGATCCCTTCTATCGGAAACTTTTTATGCAGTTGTTAATTTTATCGTACTAATAGAGGCTATAGATTAAGATGATGTACCATTTCTGGAAGAGCGAGTCCTCCTGACACAGGTGTATAACACCTACTAGGAGTCCTCAACCCTTGTATTCATTATTTGTATTCTTTTGAACCAATAAAAACTTATTATTTTTTTTTTAACCAAATTTGTTATTAACAATTTACGAGTTAATTTAGTTCAAACAAAACATATATTTTAATACCTAAATAAAATAATAATGAAAATACTTTTAGTGTGTAAAAATATTAAAATCTGCTCCATTCGTGCCATGTTCCAAGTTTGACAAGAGACATGAGTCAGAATACGCTAAAAAGTTAATTTACACGAAAAATATTTGTGTTAATAAGTACGTAAGCCAATTTGACACTTAAACGTTTGAGCAATAAGTTCTTTTGTACGAAGTAATTATGTTGTTGTAAATTATAAATAAGCGTTATTGGCATCTACTTGAACATGACAACGATGCCACTTATTTTGTAATTTTTTTTCGGGTCTGTGGCTCTATTACCTACCTCAATGGTTTTCAGAGATGTTCGAAATTTGAATGATATAATATTATCGAAATCAATGTTATTAATTAGCAATAATATCATTTTCACAGATAAGAAATTTGTTCTAACAAAACAGTTTATTTTTATGTTGGTCATAATGTGCGGTTCTTGAACGCATCATGGAGGGTTTACGATATTTGGGTAGATAAAATAATATGCATATCGGGGTATAAATAAAATACGTAATAAAGGATTAAGCAATATTTTCTCTTTATCACGGCCATATAAAGCACATTAGGGTACTCCCTCAGCGCGACCGATTGCCTGTAATATAAAAAAATAATAATTTTCATATCATTTTTCTAACATTACAGTGGATACTCGCGGTGAGGCACCTTAAAGGTAAATCGATCTTATGTATGCTTTTAAAAGAAATAAACAGTTAAAACTTTTATATTTTTTTTATTGATTTTTTTCCCGACATTGCAGCAATTTGTCAATTTCTACATTTCCGGACCCAACAATTTGAAAAACTGGAACAAAAAAATGTATCATCAGTTTCATAAGATTGACTTCAAAAATAAGTCATGTAAAGGTAATTCCTTAATTGGAAAGACCTTTACCTTATTCAAAGTTGATTGGTGACAGTAGTTACCCTATTTGATGTTGCTTTATTAAAATAAAAAACAGATACATGGTTTTTGTGGGTCAGATTTGATTTTCAAACGATGATTTTAAAGGCATCCACATACTGAACGCACCGACTTGGGTGGACAAATTGGTGTTTATTCTGAAGCAGGACATGAAACCGAAGGTAGCTGGCAGGATGATGTCCACAACAGCATCGAGGACTTCCATAAGCATATACCTAAGGAGATTCTGTCTAAGGAATATGGTGGCGATGAGCTGTCTGTCAAGGAAATTGTTGGTAAGAGTCTAAAAAATCATACCATATGTTTCAGATAGGTAAGTAAAAAACTAACAGTAATCAACTTAACCTATTCTAAATAAGAGTATCTAAATTTAATTAAATTCGATAACTAAATATACACGATGATTCTTAATCGGTGATCAGGATGTAATGCTTATCAGCTACCTAACGTACTTCAACTCTAAAGATATCCTGAGTCACGGGACCACCAATCGTAATGTCTACTAAGCCCTAACTGCTAAATAAACAAATCCTGGGAACGCGCGCCAACTGAAATGTATCTACGCCCTAAACTAAAAGTACAAGTCCTACGCCTGCGTCACCCTCGACTCCATACTCCATTCCTACAACGAAGCCCTAAGAAAGCCCTACTACAATTACCTAAAAAATATCTTAACAGCATCTCCTAGTCTACCACAACCTACAACTAAACAAACCTAGATATGAAAGGATCTTTATAACAATTGAGCTGAACATTTCTTATAACTAATGGCCAAAAATGTGATCGGTATAACCGTGTGAAAGTCTAGATTATGTAGGACCCAACGTTGTTGTAGTAATTCAGTTTCTTTTAAAGAGATATGTAGCCGTGATGTGCCGTTAAGTACCTTCAAACCTATACTGTGCTATACTATTATGTACTTTTGTTAAATAAACTAAATAAATGTGTATTCAATTATTTATTTAATGCTTGTTTCCCCTATCATACTGCTACCTTGGTTCTTCATATTAATTAAATTTCTAACTTAATTTAATGTTATTTATCCTTAAAATATAACCTTATTCCTTCCTATGTAGTCTAGCCCTCAAAACTATCCCTAATTCCTATAGTATGATTCAGTATGGGATATTCTACTCTTATTAAATATTATTTATATTATTTCTATATGAAATATAAACTCATTCAGTCCACAAGTAAGTTATAGATATATTAGATTACTCTATGTAACAATAAAGATAAATATATGAATCAAAACCAAATATTATTAGAATTCTAAGATGAAAGCCAATTTAGACTGTTTTCTTGGAATTGCATGTCTGTTCCAGGAATGTTTAGTAGACAAGTAATTTTGTACTTTATGAAACTACACTTCATAACCAATTTATAAGTAGATTGAAGTTACTGAAAATATAAAGTTTTATTACAAATTTAATGAATCTTAAGTTTTCATGTTCGACTAAATTAAATAATTTTATTCTGATAATTTGATATGGAATAAAGGTAGGGAATCCATACTTTTAGTAAGTTTTAGTATGATATTTCTAAAGTAGATTCTGGATCTAAACAAGAGGTAATTGTTTGGTGAATAGAATTCTGAGTATTATTGAAATCCTTCGACCGCATACCAAATATTATCATTTGACTGTGGTATACCAGTATTGCTTTCATCTAATTATCCCAAAAACAATTAGTTTTATTTAAAATAACGGCGGCTACCATCATGTCTAATGACATGGGCAATCGGGTAAAAAACATGGTTACTTCATGTGTACATATTGAGGGAAAATCGTTCCTCAGAAAAATAAAACTAATTTCTGTTAAATCTGTTTGGTGTGTTATTTTAAATATCACCAAACCCATGTTCTCTGGATGCCGTATGATTGCCAGATTTGATCTTTTAATGGCCTTCGGGCTCTTTTAGGGTAAAGATCTCTCCCGGATCTATCTAGAATCTATGAATCTTTACTATCTATATTTGTTATTAAACAACACGAATTTTCTTCACTCGTGAACTAAATTGAATTCTCACTTCATTCATTACAACAATAGATTTGTCTAACTTGGGTTTTCGTTTAACTATACTCAAAAACATGTCATTCAACCTTGAAACATAATAACTCATTGTTATCAATTCGAAGTCTCTTTCAACTCGCGAACTTGACTCATTCTGATAAGGGAATTTACTCTCAACCCTTGTGATATTAATTAATTAAGTTCTGAGATCTGAAATGTATAAACTAGGTCAAACAACTTTCATTTTTGTTGCTTAAAAGTCCTAGGCCATTCTTAGCAGTCTACACTCCAGACTCCAAATCCAGCAATAGGAATGATTTGTTTTCCATTTCTAGACATACTACACAACAATCTACCATGGAATTTCCTTATCAAAATTTATAACAAAATTTAAATTTATTTCTGTTCATTGAAGAGGGCTAATGTCATTTCTCAGCTGATTTGATTTATCTTCAGTGTTGCCATCTTAACACTATCGATGTCTGTTATAAGTACATTACTTTACCAAATCTTACATCATAATCGATAAAAATAAATTTAACTAAATGTTTCTACAAATCTCGATGTAAAATTAATGGTTTTAAACATCAGATTGCTCTATTCCCATTCTTTATAAACTGTTACAAGATTTTATTTTCACTACTGACACCCCGAGTCAGACACTAGTAATGCAAGAAATCAGCTGTTTGTATTTATTATACCAGACAAGATTAAAATAATTTGAATAAATGTTATGTTAGTCAATGATGAATGGCCGATTGCTCGGAAAATAAAGAACCCCATCCTAACATTCCTATTAAAGTGTACCTATCACTAAACCCTGTTCCCTAGCTAGTACAAAAACACTAGAGGCCTAAACCTCATATTTACATTTAAACGTGTATGGAACCTAGGTAAGCTAAACTATAAATTCGGGAGATTAACCCGAGGTTGGACTAAAATCAGTGTAAGTGGGTCCCCTCTTGCGTGGATAAAACACCGGAAACGCAGAGTAACCCGCCCTAATATGTGTAGATATTGCAAATATATAAATATATACGTTTATGAGACCAAACCTGGAGGTCCATCTGATTTCAACAAGTGTGGATATCCCACATGTCCAACTTCGTGGTCCTTGAATTCATCAGATAGATTACTCCAGATCTGTAGGCACTGCACTGCACTTGTAAATGGCTAGTGTCCGGGTTGCCTATCCCGGATAAAACTAAAAGAGTCTGAAAGATATTCGTTTAACAGCCGCAAGGTTAAATATCTTTCATCTGGCAACCATGTACCAAAACACTATTTCTGGCATGTAATAAGCTTAATAGCTTTCAAAAAAAAACAACAAAATCCCACAACATTTCAATAAATAATTATAGATCAGAAAAATAATGTAATCCCAACAGAAATTCCCCTTAGAATTAAATTTAATACCTTATTGCCAAACAATAGTGTTACCCAGTCGAAGTCGCAAGTAAGAATGAATCCCATCCTTCAATTCCCCTCCGTATTTATACTTAACTGTGGACAAAGTGGACAAAGTGGACAAAGTGGACAAAATGGACAAAATGGACAAAATGGACAAAATGGACAAAATGGACAAAATGGACAAAATGGACAAAGTGGACAAAATGGACAAAATGGACAAAGTGGACAAAATGGACAAAATGGACAAAGTGGACAAAGTGGACAAAATGGACAAAATGGACAAAATGGACAAAATGGACAGTGGACAAAATGGACAAAATGGACAAAATGGACAAAATGGACAAAATGGACAAAATGGACAAAATGGACAAAATGGACAAAATGGACAAAATGGACATTCTCACAATTTTGATCCTTACACAGTATAAATAAAGCTCAATTCTTCCGTTGGTATTTGTTGTGAATAGTAATTTGCTATTTTAAAAAGGTAGGATGCTTAGTTATTGGAATATTTTTACTTACTTTCGTAAACATTAATACTGTTACTTCGTATTATGATGTAGTATGATGATTTTAGTATTAGGTGGCGAATTATGATGCTAGTGTCGGGAACTTGATGATGACAATGATGGTGTGAGTTCGTATTATGATGTAGTATGATGATTTTAGTATTAGGTGGCGAATTATGATGCTAGTGTCGGGAACTTGATGATGACGACGATGATGTGAGTCTTACGATGGTGATATATGATTATAATATGATGGCGAGACACATGACGAGAACATGTGAATCGCTACAACCGCCCCCCTGCGAAAGTTTGAAGTGGATTGACATTGTCAAATAACGTAGAACTTCGCATTCCCCTACTAAAATGCAAAACAAACTAAAAAAAAAATTATATATAAGACAAATTATTCGTTAAGCAAATAACATTTTGTGATAATGTTGGATATTCTAAATCCGTCAGTATTCGAACCCTTAAATGTGTGTGTATTTAAACCAATACTTGGAAAGTCACTTGCGTATTAAATCAGAATCCAAACCATAGAATAATATCATTGAATCGTGAATATATTTCTCCAAATCTCGACCACATCGTAAGAAGTGTTTGGTTGTGAGTCAAACAAGCCCTATTAGCTCGATTTTGCCTAAACACCTCAAACTTGACCTGCCCATTGCTCAGCCTCATTTGCGAATTCACATTGTACGAATGCTTCGATGAATTGACAAAACTCTCCTCAGACAACATAGCAAGACCTTTGGTATAGATACTGAATATTCATTCTCACTTCAATTCAATAACTGATTCCGATTTCAAATTCTTCTCCAAAATCACATGCGACTCTCCTTTTTTGGTGCGTGTATCACATCAAGAATAAACAAGCCAATTTCAGCTCTGTAATCATACAATTGTGTTTTTTTTTTTTTCTTGTAAGACTATAGACTTACTAGTAGAATTGTGAAAAAAAAAATGTTTCATTTCAAAATTATGCTCTGACATATTATTATACCAGAAGTTCATACAAATATACCAATTTAGTTTTATCCTGCCTTTTCGGATAAACTAATCCACAATTCTTTGTCTTTAAAAATATACAGTTGGCCAATCTAATCATTGACATGGGTGTGTGTGAAACCTGCACGTTCTTGCTCGTGCTTGAAGGTTAGCCCGTAGGCCCTGTAGAGTATTGTCTCGCACAAACTACCGCACATCGGTCTTAAATCGAAACTTTGATTTACTAAGCCTAACTTCTAAGTATGTGCAACCCAATTGATGTCTTTAGAAAATACTCCCGTTCGTACCTCTAAAGATAGAAGACCCCCCCGTTTTTGGATACGAATACTTTCGAACTTAGCTTGAATACATACAGACAACATCCAACTCAAAAAGTCCACTCATTCTCCCTCTCATACATCGCGCTACAGGCTCCTACATTCATTTTTCCGCATCGACTTAGTCAGAAGAACACCACCCATTGTGTATTCAAAATCCATACTACTTTACCTCTCTAAAATATCCCAAGTTTCCCTTTACTTCTTTCATTAAAATCAAAATAAAGACTTTCTCTAATATAAATAATCATAACGTCTATCCACTTCACACATTTCGTTTTTTTTTTTTTATATTCTAATAAAATTCATAATTATTTTATCCACCCAATTCAATTTACCTCTCACTACCCTTTTGAAAATTATCGAATTTCAACTTATTACGTATTAATGGAATCGAACCATCACGCAAATCATTCGATGAAATATACTACTAGCGACCTCTAGTTAAAATTTCCTACAAACACATTCGTTTCTTATACTGTTGCAATACTTTTGCTGCGGTACAACGTAAAATGTGACATCACTATTGTCCTTTAAAAATTTTCGTCTGTAATCGATTCCTTAATCGATCTTAACTTAATATCCCTATTGAATACTACATATTGCTTAAATATTATCACTGTTTAATTAAATAATATATATAAAAAATGTACTTGTCTATTTTCTATAAATGTTACGTAAATCTTATGAACTAGGTAAGTGAATCTACACCTTAATGATAGTCTGCTATTTATGTCATCGTATCTCTTTAACCTGGCAACACTGTCTTATGACATGACAAATGTCAAAAAAAAAAAAAATATTCATAACCTTAATGTATGTATTCTACGCACTGGAAATTAAATTACTAACTGATGAATAATGAACAAGAAAATGGATTGTTATGAAGAAAACTGTGATAAAATGGTTCTATGATAATAAGGTAACTATTTTCTACGCTTGTTTCTATGATCTGGCTAAAATAACGAGTAAAGAAAAGTCGTGCCGTATGTTTATAATCTAAATTTGTTTTTGTTACAGAATCAAAACAACTACGTTAACCTTCGCGCAACGGTTATAAGTTATATCTCAAATTTTATGCAAAAATAATGAAAACTCGGATAATGAAATAAGAAATAATGAAGTCGACCTCTGCGCCACCTGAAAACAGACTAGCAAAAGGTTAGTCAACAAAAGTTTTAACTGAGTTTGTTCATAAAGTAAATCTTGGTTCTTCTGTACGCCAATTACTGCTCCTTTCTTGATTCTAATATCTTCTGTTTTTTATTTCCAGACTGTTCGTAGATCTTGACAACTTCTTCAGTACAAATTAATCTTGATTGTTGCAAAAGTTATGAAGGATGGCATGAACTCTCTACTTCTGCTGCTGCAACTTATTGGAACTTCTTTACAAGGTTATTTCATTTATCTTACTGTACTATTGTTTCAACTTAAAAAGAACTTAGTTGTTTAAAAATATCTTCATGCAAATTTTCATGGAAATGACTTCGCTCAAAAACAGTTCTTGTTTGGATATAAGTTTAATTTATTTCTTCCTGTTATTACTGCTAATTCTCTTCTTGTCTTCATCCTATCATTTTCTCAAGTCTGTTTCCATCCGCTGATTATAATCTCCATTCCAGTTGAGAACGAGTATTTTTATAAACTACATTTATTTTCCTACTGTTATAAATGTATATATCTCAAAGTAAAATATGTAAATGTACTGTATAACTTCCTACCTTTGTTTAATAAAAAACAATAATAATTCTAACTTGTTTCAATAATTATTTACTTTACTTTCCAGATTTTTGGACTTCGACAACAAGCTTCGGACAAAAATTTACTATAGACCTAAAATGTAACCTGAGTATCATGAACCAATATGAAATAAGAATCTGACTGAAGATATTTCTACTTATTTATAAGGATATTTGACAAAACTGAATACCGTAATAAAGTCTGATGGCAACAATACCGACATACTTACTTCGCTTCAAAAATAAATTAAATATATGTCAATTGGTTTTCTTGTCTGGTTCTATGATTATACTCTTATACTACATGTGAACATATATGTAAGTCATTCTATTGATAAACTATAAGCCATAAATGTACCAAAATTATTGTAATAAAATTACTTTCATTTCATTTGTTTCATTATGTGTTAAAAAAAATTCAAAGGAGATTGCCCCCCGAGATATGAAATCACTAACCCTTCTACTTTCCTTATAACTGCTATATTTAATATTTCCAACAAGTCTTATAATAAGCTAAAAGGTTAATAACTTAATATTGTAGCTAGAAGCCTTATACAAAGGTTAACATTGGTCATGTTTATCAGATCCTATTCCAACCATTTCCTAGATTGAACTAGAGCCTATAAATAAATCTACGCCCCCCGAAATAATAAGTCCTTAGTAACCTCATAACTTATTTTTAGTTTCACAACTAATTTTCAACACAACTTGAACTAAAGTAGATAAAATCTCCACAAACTCATTTATTCTGTAGTCAAGAACAATGAAATCTCTATTCTACCTTACTTATTCAATTTCCTACAACATTCCGACTTCATAACTAAACTAAAATTAAATTTATTTAAATAATCATTCCATCTCGATATCATAATCATTTACTGATAAGATAAGCGATGACACCTGTCACTTGTCAAATCAACCAACTCGAGGACGTTTCTCTTCACTCTGCCTTGCTTACATTTTTAATTTAAAAATGAATTACCTATTATTATTTTTCCCAATTATGTAAATTATGCATAAATAATATTAAATGTATCCTTAAATATCTAAATCTTATGTTATATTAATAATATGAACATATTGAGTAAAGTTGTCTACGTATCTGATTGAAACTAAAGTAAATATATTATTACTTGATATTATTATTTTATGTAACGTAAATAATTATCTAAAACTTAAATAACACACCTATTTCATTATTAATCAAAATTAAAAATTAGCTTTTTGTAAAGCCTTTACACTAACGTAACGCATTTAATTGTATCTCAAACAATCCACTATTGAACTATAGATAAAAAAACAAAATGGCTGAATGCCCTGTCAATTAATTATTGTTTGCAAAATATTGAATGATAAAAAATATCACGTTGTTCTAATAGAAATCTTTTGTTTCAGGTACTATTACTATGTGAAATAAGAAAAATATAGTGTGTTATATCAAGAAGCTACTCTATTCACTGTAGTTTGTGTATAAATATGCAACAAAATGTGTTTCTTGGCGATGTGCACAAACACGACTCATCACGACCAATCTCTTTTCCACTCTCACGTCAGCAATTGTGCCCGTAAAGGCAACTAGTTCAAAGCTCAAGTGTTCAAAGATCCCTTCAATAAAACCGCCACCAACAACTCCACTAAAATTCCAAAACGAATAACAATTGTCGATCTACAAAACGCAAGAAGACAGCAAAACATGGAACCACACGACGAACAGCAATGCGACGAATATTCTGGCCATGCCAGCAATTGAACAGATCCTCGGTCACCGGCACTAATTGTAACTTGCATGATCATGGCAGTTACAATTGGAATAATCCCTGGTCAACGGCACCAATTGTACTGCTTATCAGCTACCTAACGTACTTCAACTCTAAAGATATCCTGAGTCACGGGACCACCAATCGTAATGTCTACTAAGCCCTAACTGCTAAATAAACAAATCCTGGGAACGCGCGCCAACTGAAATGTATCTACGCCCTAAACTAAAAGTACAAGTCCTACGCCTGCGTCACCCTCGACTCCATACTCCATTCCTACAACGAAGCCCTAAGAAAGCCCTACTACAATTACCTAAAAAATATCTTAACAGCATCTCCTAGTCTACCACAACCTACAACTAAACAAACCTAGATATGAAAGGATCTTTATAACAATTGAGCTGAACATTTCTTATAACTAATGGCCAAAAATGTGATCGGTATAACCGTGTGAAAGTCTAGATTATGTAGGACCCAACGTTGTTGTAGTAATTCAGTTTCTTTTAAAGAGATATGTAGCCGTGATGTGCCGTTAAGTACCTTCAAACCTATACTGTGCTATACTATTATGTACTTTTGTTAAATAAACTAAATAAATGTGTATTCAATTATTTATTTAATGCTTGTTTCCCCTATCATACTGCTACCTTGGTTCTTCATATTAATTAAATTTCTAACTTAATTTAATGTTATTTATCCTTAAAATATAACCTTATTCCTTCCTATGTAGTCTAGCCCTCAAAACTATCCCTAATTCCTATAGTATGATTCAGTATGGGATATTCTACTCTTATTAAATATTATTTATATTATTTCTATATGAAATATAAACTCATTCAGTCCACAAGTAAGTTATAGATATATTAGATTACTCTATGTAACAATAAAGATAAATATATGAATCAAAACCAAATATTATTAGAATTCTAAGATGAAAGCCAATTTAGACTGTTTTCTTGGAATTGCATGTCTGTTCCAGGAATGTTTAGTAGACAAGTAATTTTGTACTTTATGAAACTACACTTCATAACCAATTTATAAGTAGATTGAAGTTACTGAAAATATAAAGTTTTATTACAAATTTAATGAATCTTAAGTTTTCATGTTCGACTAAATTAAATAATTTTATTCTGATAATTTGATATGGAATAAAGGTAGGGAATCCATACTTTTAGTAAGTTTTAGTATGATATTTCTAAAGTAGATTCTGGATCTAAACAAGAGGTAATTGTTTGGTGAATAGAATTCTGAGTATTATTGAAATCCTTCGACCGCATACCAAATATTATCATTTGACTGTGGTATACCAGTATTGCTTTCATCTAATTATCCCAAAAACAATTAGTTTTATTTAAAATAACGGCGGCTACCATCATGTCTAATGACATGGGCAATCGGGTAAAAAACATGGTTACTTCATGTGTACATATTGAGGGAAAATCGTTCCTCAGAAAAATAAAACTAATTTCTGTTAAATCTGTTTGGTGTGTTATTTTAAATATCACCAAACCCATGTTCTCTGGATGCCGTATGATTGCCAGATTTGATCTTTTAATGGCCTTCGGGCTCTTTTAGGGTAAAGATCTCTCCCGGATCTATCTAGAATCTATGAATCTTTACTATCTATATTTGTTATTAAACAACACGAATTTTCTTCACTCGTGAACTAAATTGAATTCTCACTTCATTCATTACAACAATAGATTTGTCTAACTTGGGTTTTCGTTTAACTATACTCAAAAACATGTCATTCAACCTTGAAACATAATAACTCATTGTTATCAATTCGAAGTCTCTTTCAACTCGCGAACTTGACTCATTCTGATAAGGGAATTTACTCTCAACCCTTGTGATATTAATTAATTAAGTTCTGAGATCTGAAATGTATAAACTAGGTCAAACAACTTTCATTTTTGTTGCTTAAAAGTCCTAGGCCATTCTTAGCAGTCTACACTCCAGACTCCAAATCCAGCAATAGGAATGATTTGTTTTCCATTTCTAGACATACTACACAACAATCTACCATGGAATTTCCTTATCAAAATTTATAACAAAATTTAAATTTATTTCTGTTCATTGAAGAGGGCTAATGTCATTTCTCAGCTGATTTGATTTATCTTCAGTGTTGCCATCTTAACACTATCGATGTCTGTTATAAGTACATTACTTTACCAAATCTTACATCATAATCGATAAAAATAAATTTAACTAAATGTTTCTACAAATCTCGATGTAAAATTAATGGTTTTAAACATCAGATTGCTCTATTCCCATTCTTTATAAACTGTTACAAGATTTTATTTTCACTACTGACACCCCGAGTCAGACACTAGTAATGCAAGAAATCAGCTGTTTGTATTTATTATACCAGACAAGATTAAAATAATTTGAATAAATGTTATGTTAGTCAATGATGAATGGCCGATTGCTCGGAAAATAAAGAACCCCATCCTAACATTCCTATTAAAGTGTACCTATCACTAAACCCTGTTCCCTAGCTAGTACAAAAACACTAGAGGCCTAAACCTCATATTTACATTTAAACGTGTATGGAACCTAGGTAAGCTAAACTATAAATTCGGGAGATTAACCCGAGGTTGGACTAAAATCAGTGTAAGTGGGTCCCCTCTTGCGTGGATAAAACACCGGAAACGCAGAGTAACCCGCCCTAATATGTGTAGATATTGCAAATATATAAATATATACGTTTATGAGACCAAACCTGGAGGTCCATCTGATTTCAACAAGTGTGGATATCCCACATGTCCAACTTCGTGGTCCTTGAATTCATCAGATAGATTACTCCAGATCTGTAGGCACTGCACTGCACTTGTAAATGGCTAGTGTCCGGGTTGCCTATCCCGGATAAAACTAAAAGAGTCTGAAAGATATTCGTTTAACAGCCGCAAGGTTAAATATCTTTCATCTGGCAACCATGTACCAAAACACTATTTCTGGCATGTAATAAGCTTAATAGCTTTCAAAAAAAAACAACAAAATCCCACAACATTTCAATAAATAATTATAGATCAGAAAAATAATGTAATCCCAACAGAAATTCCCCTTAGAATTAAATTTAATACCTTATTGCCAAACAATAGTGTTACCCAGTCGAAGTCGCAAGTAAGAATGAATCCCATCCTTCAATTCCCCTCCGTATTTATACTTAACTGTGGACAAAGTGGACAAAGTGGACAAAGTGGACAAAATGGACAAAATGGACAAAATGGACAAAATGGACAAAATGGACAAAATGGACAAAATGGACAAAGTGGACAAAATGGACAAAATGGACAAAGTGGACAAAATGGACAAAATGGACAAAGTGGACAAAGTGGACAAAATGGACAAAATGGACAAAATGGACAAAATGGACAGTGGACAAAATGGACAAAATGGACAAAATGGACAAAATGGACAAAATGGACAAAATGGACAAAATGGACAAAATGGACAAAATGGACAAAATGGACATTCTCACAATTTTGATCCTTACACAGTATAAATAAAGCTCAATTCTTCCGTTGGTATTTGTTGTGAATAGTAATTTGCTATTTTAAAAAGGTAGGATGCTTAGTTATTGGAATATTTTTACTTACTTTCGTAAACATTAATACTGTTACTTCGTATTATGATGTAGTATGATGATTTTAGTATTAGGTGGCGAATTATGATGCTAGTGTCGGGAACTTGATGATGACAATGATGGTGTGAGTTCGTATTATGATGTAGTATGATGATTTTAGTATTAGGTGGCGAATTATGATGCTAGTGTCGGGAACTTGATGATGACGACGATGATGTGAGTCTTACGATGGTGATATATGATTATAATATGATGGCGAGACACATGACGAGAACATGTGAATCGCTACAAGTAGAAAAATATTAATATCCAGCTAAAATTAAACTTTATAAAAAGTAACATAAATAAAAGTTAAAAAATAATTGGAACTAATAACCACTAGATACACTGTCATCCTACAAAGATTATTGATTGAAGTACGATACTTATCGTACCTCAAACTTTGAGTATTTAAACCTCAAATGCCATCGCCTTGGCGGGAAATTTTGCGAAATTTTCTACGACTTTGTAACTTACAAATTGTAAATAATGAAACCAATGACAATGAAAGTATTATTACTAAATTGTCATTGCCATTAAATTATTAAAGAGGTTGTAAGCACACAGATACAGATTAGTAGGGTGACAAGGAATTTAAGACAAATATGGTTTTTAAATAAAAATTATCATAGAAAATAAAAGTTTGTTTTCATGTAATTACGACTTCAATGTGACCGCCATCAATTACTGAGTTAGAAAAATTGATACCTGATCACCATTAAAAATCATCGTGTATAACTAAATCCGATGTCCCCCAGATCACAGCCCTGCGGCAGGGCATGATGCCGGCTACATTCCCCTGTTATTTTTTTTACTTGTTATAGAAAAAAAAACAAAGAGACTGTGATGTAGGTAGATAAGTAATAACTTCAACTGTCAAAGGTCGTGTGTCGCTTACGTCAGTCCGGAATAAATCCTCGAACGAGCAAGGCGCCTTTTATTCGTGATACCTAACTACATACCTAATTCCGAATATATTACAGTGGCGACGAATAGTGAGTGTACCTACTAATACGTGTGCAATTGGACAAGCAAAAACTCGAGAAAGATGTCGATCGGCAAATTACACGAGTTTAACGTCAGTAATGGCGCGTGGTCGTCGTACATGGATCGGGTAGAAATGTACTTCAAGGTGAATAAAGTGGAAGAGCCCATGAAGGTACCTAGTTTAATCTCTGCGATGGGGGACGAGGCGTATGAACTGCTTGAAACCCTGGCTAGCCCTTCAAAACCAGCGGCATTTACTTTAACGCAAATTAACGACTTAATGATGCAGCATTTACAGCCCGCGCCATCGGTTCTAGCGGAAAGGTACCGGTTTCGATAAAGGAGGCAAAACGTTGGTGAGACCATCTCAAATTATGTTGCAGAATTAAAACGATTGTCTAAGCATTGTAAGTTCGGTTCGCAATTAAACGAAGACTTGCGAGACCAATTCGTCTGTGGCTTATCTAGCGAGGTAATAGACAACGATTGTTTGCGGAGGACGACAAGGTGACCTTCACGGCTGCGGTCAATTTTGCAACATCATTAGAGGCGGCGGAAAGGGACGCCGCAAGCGTGGAGCAGGCGGCCAAGGCGAGTTCGAGTGGGACAGGTGAGGTGCAACCCGTTATGTTTGCGAGTAGAGGGAGATCATTCGGCGGGATGCAATCACGCGCGCCTGTATTTACACCACAGCGGCGGGGTTCTAACGCGTCTAATGGCCGCCCGGAAAGATATTTTGAAGCGTGCGGGGCGCGCAGGCATAATTACGCGGATTGCAAATTCCGGGAATATATATGTAGCAAGTGTCACCGGCCAGGCCACTTGCGGCGCGTGTGCCCGGACTAGGGCGCGGGCGCGGGCGCTGCGAGCCGCGGCGGAGCGCGGGCCTCGGCGCGGCGCGGAGGCGCGGCGGCGCCAACAAGAAGTGCCATGTATTTTGGGGACGCCGATTGCGGATCCAGCGAGGAGCACGGCGGAGATATGGAGGAAGAACTACATAACTTGTGCTTAAATAACTACCAATCGGTGAGTTTACCGATACAAATCGATAACACCATCGTACAAATGCAGATTGATACCGGTACGGCAATCTCTTGTATAAGTAAGGCCTCATACGACCGGTATTTTTCACATATAGGGCTAAGTAGGGACAGTACAGTGTTGAAGTTTTATGACGGAACAGTTATTAAGCCGTTAGGTATAATTAAACCGGTTGTAACGTACAATGGCATTTGCAAGCCATTAGAGTTATTTATTATTGAGGGCGGCACAACTTCCTTGTTAGGGGGACAATGGTTAGCCGAATTAAAAATAGAAATACCGAAATTTAATAATGGTAATTTCTTTGTTAAAGAGGCCGGCGAACAATTTAGTTTTGAAGGTGCGCCCGGGTGCGGCGCCTGTCTTCCATCGCGCGCGTCCCCTGCCGTACGCGCTGCGCGAGCGCGTGGACGCCGAGTTGGACGCCATGCTGCGCTCCGGCGTCATCGAGCCCGTCGACTGCTCCGACTGGGCTTCCCCACTGGTACCTATTAATAAGCCGGATGGCTCGCTTAGGATTTGCGCAGACTATAAAACTACCTTGAACCCGTATTTATTAGTTGACCGGTACCCGTTACCTAAAATACGTCGCCTGCTCCGTCCGACTATCCGTTCGTGGCGTGCCAGGGCTCACGAGTCCCCGTGGAGACGGAATCTCCTCGCCGGCTTCAGTACCTTCCTCGCTACTCATTGGGCAGACTATAGAACTCCTCGGTCTCCGCTTTAACTGGTCTATATGGCGGTGGATGAGCATTTCTCAAAAAGTTTGTACATTTCTCGGATAGTCGTAACAAAGAAAAAATATCACATTTTAATGATTTTGTTGTTGCATATTATTTAACTGTTATGTAAGAATTCAGTTGATTAATTTTTGACAGAGATTAGATGTGTAATTTTAACTGTAAATCTTATTTAATTGAGCCGAGGCAATCAAAATTTCCGGTTTTGTTACCCTAATTCAAACGGGAAATAAAATAAACACATACGAATTACATTGAATTTATTTATTAGTTAACATAGTAATAACCAATACGCGTATATTTTTTCATAAAAACTGCTTACTATATTCCGATAACTTAAAGATATAATGGTAACTACTCTTGTACGTTACCATTTAGTCAAAACTCAGGTTTGAACTTACAATATCACGCGTATTAAATTGAGTTATTTAAAATATCTTTGAAGAACAATTTATAAGGCCATCTAAATTATATTTGAAGCATGTATTAAATGTATGTTATTAAACAAATAATTAACAGAAAACAACAAAAACCTCTAATATTTTCAAGGGACAGTAACAATAATAGGAACCTTGGTAACAAAATCGGAACTATTAAGCATAGTGTACAATTAGTACACTTAAAATATTTATTAGATGCGTAACAACTCACTTTAATAGTAATTACATTTCTTACTATATAATTATTAGTATTGTATCACAAAAAATAATCATACAGATTAATTAGTGCTTAAATAATGTGCCAATTCAAGCAGAATTGACATGAGATTTTCTGTTATTATTCAAGAGTATTGTTTATAGGAACAATACAATAAATCACAAAATGCAGTTTTGACTACTTGTAGACGTGATCAGATCACAATAAAGAATCCAAATAATAATAAAATTAAACATCAAAAAGTACAGTAAAATCAGAGTATTACAGTACCTACACGGCAATCTTTTTAAGTTAGTATAGAAATGCCCATATTAAATGAGCGTTATGAAGTCTGGTTTTATTATTTGAAAGGCCCAATATTTAAATGTAGTTTTATTCTGAGTATAATAAGTAGGGCATCACAAAACGAAATACAACAAAAAAAAATACAAGGCCACTTTTTTTTGTGCTCCATACATTAGGAACTTTTTTCTGAAGTAATCTGGAGGCAATAAAACGGAAATATAAAAATAAATAACAATATGTATCCATTAATGGCACTAAATTGCACCTTTTTCAACTGTGCCCGTTAGAAATTAAAAAAGAAAAAAAAAATGACCCACCCTAATAAATATGCAATCTGGGGCTTTACGAATTACCGCCCGTGGTTTGTCTAAGGTTTTACGTCTTGCACTGGCCGGGATGTGGGAATTTCGTCCCGCAAAACGGGCGTAAATCCCGCTTTACGGTCAAGGGTGACGTAAATGGTTTTATTTAACAATTAATATTTACAATTACCAATGATAATAAACATATCGTTTGTACAGTATAAAAATAAACGTAAAAAAAGCCAAATTTTTTTCTTCAGCTAGAAAAGAAATCAATAATATCATTTAATTCAAAATCAGAAACTTTTGCTTTATAATATATGTTTTTATTAAAATTGAAAATATTTTTATTAATTTTTTTAAAGAGAAATATATATATTGTATTACGTCATTCTCTATAGTCTATACTACTCCTTAGACTTTCTTTTTTGTTACCTACACTTCCTAGTCATACGAAACGATTCAAAAGTAACAAAAAAGAAGGTAACGAAGTGATGCTCGGACGTTTTAAAAAATATTTTAACCGAATTTAATGAATTACTCGAATATTGTATGTACTGTATCTTAGTCGTTATAATATGATTAAGTGATTAGTTGAAACAAAACTGAAGAAAAAGCGAAACTTACCAAGTTATCCCGTAACAAACAAGGAGTTCTAATTTTCGGTTACCACCAACGGCGAGCGTGTTTCTACCGCTGCGTTTGATAGACTGTCAACATGCCAAGATGGCCACTCTTAAAAATATTCCTAGTGTTGCCAGTTTCCTATAAAACTACTATTGAATTAACAAAACCCCAGAATTCTATGAAAATAGGGTAACAAACACCGGAAACAAAATTGGAACTTTTTCTGGGAAAAATTATTATCCTTTATTATAAATATATACGTTAAATAACGACAACAATACTTATTTTTTATGAATTCTGAGATATCTCTTTTGTAATGAAACACAACACTCAACCCGAAACACTAAGTTTTGTTACAGAAAATCGATAATTTACTGTCAGAAGATAATTTCACTGTCAGAAGCTATCAGAGTAGAGGAGGACGCAGGCCCGACCGTGCCCTTGACGGCAGGCTGGGCACTAGCATCCATACTAGCCCTACTAGATAAAGGATCAGATGTGTTTGGTTGTGTGGTGTGTAAGTATGTATTATGACGTCTCTTGTATACCCGACAGCCACTCAATTTGCACCGACGAGTCTCATGGTCCGGGCGCAGACACACATGGCACAGCTGAAGGCAGGAAACCCGCGACCAGCGCTCGTCAACTGACATCCGCTTAAAGGATGGGCAGTCATATATACGGTGGTCAGCTCGGCACACGAAGCACGGCCGACCTTTGTGATCACTCTCCTTGTCTGAAATTACAAATGTTTTCGGTTCAAAGACATTTATTTCTCATAAGAAACAGAGTTTCGCTTACATGAGAACTTTAAAAGCTAGGTAAATATTAATTATAAAAATAACAAGTTAATTCGCTCTTGGCGAGCATTAAGTTATGTTGAAAACAATAAGTAAACATACCTTAGTCTACTTTAGTCGCAAGCACCAGACTTTTAGATTAAGATCCATGGTTTCAACATGTCACTTCACTTTCTTACATTTGTTTTATAATTTAACACCAACTACGATTAATTTGATACTTTTAGCAATGTATTCGCAATGTTATCAATTGAGACTGCGCCGCGGCACTGAGCTCGGAACTGTTCTCAGTCTACCCTACAACTTAAAAAGTGAAGTTACACGCCAGACCAAGCAGTACGCGTTACAGTATTAGGAATCAGTATGCGCACACTGCTTACGTTGTATTACAATGCAATTTATAAACATCACAATAAGCAAATGTAACTACTACTACGTGTTTATGACAGATGTTTGATGTTTTAACAAAGTATGTTGTTATTATATTTAAATATAAGTATGTATTTATTTATTGAATTTTTTATTGCACAAATGAAACTAAAAACACATCGTAAAACATAATTATATGTAGTGAAAGTAAAAACTTTTTATTTTTTTACACATAAAAGGTTGTCGCATCAATAAATATATACGTTTTTGTTTTAATTACTTATTTTTTACACCTACACTAATGTTATGTTTTTTAATATATAACTACTTAATTTACGTTTAAATAATGGGAAAGTTTTAGAGTTTCTTATATCGTGGGGAAGCTTGTTAAACAGTTTTACTCCTTCATGCGTAATTGTCTTCTGTCCATAAGTTGTTGTTCTGGATCGACATAATATAATGTCTTCCGCGTTTCTGTTGCGATAATTTTGTAAGTCTTTCTTTTTTGTAAACGTAATTTGGGAGTGAATATCCTTGTGCAAGATTTTTCTTATAAGTATGCAAGTATGGTAGACATATAGCTGCTTAACAGTCATATGTCTACCATTCTCAAACAGTTTTTTTGTAGGGGTCAGATAATTATAGTGAAACAGCACCTTTACAATTTTATTTTGCATGATCTGTAAATCTTTTAAGTTCGTCTTTGCAGCACATTTTTATGTTTGTGTTTTTATGTTTTTATCTTGCTTAAATAAGGGTTTATTACCAGCAAACTCGGGTTTGTGGTTAGATTGTTTATCACGTTTGGATCGGTACAGGTTTTCTAAAACATCTGCCCGATTTTTCAGAAAATCTTGAAAATCATTAAGAGTGGGCCACTCCTTGAGAGTGTTTCTAAATTCTTCACACTTAGCATTTGTGTTCACATGTAATTTGCTAGAAAGTATATGAACTAGAATTGTATCCTAGTGCTCCGTGGGCTGTCCCAGTGTTTTTAGAGCCCTGAGGTTTTTGTGACATGATCGGACAAAAATCTCAAAGGTTTGTCAGACTCCCGCTGCAAAGAATCAATGTTAAGCAAGGAATTTAAATGATTAGTAATTAATTGTCTTTTGTTGCTAAACCTACTGCATATAAGGTTCCATGCTACATCATAATTGACAGCGGAGATCTCTAGATTAGATATTACCCGGGCCGCCTCGCCTTCCAGGTATGAGTTCAGGTAGTGGAATTTATGAATTGCCGGTATTTTCTCATTATTGTGAATTAACGATTCATACAGATCCTTGAATTCCAACCATTTATAGTATGAACCTATGAACCATCAAATCTGGATATTTTAATTTGAGGTAGCTGGAAGCCGAGCGACCCCGGATGACAGACAGCAGACGAACAAGTTTTTAATGAGGATTCCGCCTCCTTCTTTGGATCCTGGCCCCTCTCAAGTATACACTGTGCAGTTGCGATGGCTAAATTAATGTTGTCCTCAAGACTCTCACGCTCCGAGAGCTCACTGTCAAGTTGATCACTATTTGTCAAATCAATTAGAGTTTGCAGCTCATCAAAACGTGAAGATAGCTCGATAAACTTACTTAATCTCAAATTCAGATCATTGAGTCGGACACCAGTCAGGATTTCATCATCTCTAATAGCAATCAAGTAATTGGTGAATCTGGTGACTTGACCCTTTATGGAAATACGTTTGACTTTTAATTCTACAAGTGTTTCTTGCTTTGTGTCAACCATATTGAATTGTGTGTTTAGTTGAACAAAGGTTAATATTTAAAATAACAAAGGCACTACAGCTATTCACGATAAGTTGGCAAATTATTAGCAGTTAAATTGATAAACGCTTACGCCCCTCAAAATTCCAACGGCCACGTAGACGCCGCCGATGCCGATGTACGCCACGCGCAGAGTACACGAGACGTCAGCTGACGTGAAGTGAATGGCGGATGGGACGTGGCTAGTGCGGCCGTTGACCCGTGCGGGCAGCTGGAATGGCAAAGCGAGAAAATGTGCATATGCGAACCAAAATAAAAGATGAAGCGGGTGCGGGAAGGCAAAACTAGAATCAAAAATGCGAAACTCGGCACACAGATTGCTTAGGTAACTTTAGGCTTCAAATGAAACAGTATGTCAGTGCGCAAAGACAAAGCGTAAATGGAAAAAGAAACTCAAATGATGTGAGACTGCAGTTAGTTATTAAAGAAGTGAGTACTTTATGCAAAAAAATTATAAGAAACTGGATAAATTAAACACTGGATGACTTGCGTGGCAGAATTATGCAGCACTTAAGTAAGAGGTTAGGTTACGTTATTAAATAACACGACGCGTCGAATTCTAATTCTGGAAATAATGAATATTTGAGGCACACGGCAAACAATAATAGAAACTGATGGAAACACTTTAAGCTAGGCCACTTCTCGAGGTTAGGTTTAAATACTATAAACTGGAAAGGTATGTAGGTAGTTAGGATTGTTGAAAGTTCTAGGTTATATTATAATTATACGGCAAATTAGAATAGGTGCAGATAGGGGATGGGTTGTTATAACACGGCAAATTGGAATAGGCACAGATAGGGGATTGGGTGGGCTCACGGCACTTTCCTAGTTGGACGCAGTCGGACACGCAGTCCGAGCCGCCGCTGTTGTCTGATCAGTCCTGCCTCGCCGGGCCGCGCAGCGCGCCGAAAGCTTGCTGGACCGCGCAGCCTCCGGTTCTTGCAGGTGGGCCGACCTCGAGAGTCGGGTACGGGCAGCCAAGCCCCTTGCTTCTTCCGTGCTCGAGGCAGCCACGCCTCAATATGGCCGAAATATCGACCTCGCCGTAGTGTCTGCAAATTGCCGAGATTGCACGCACGCGTCCTGTCATGGTCGCCACTTTCTATGACGGGGCATAGAATGAAAAAATATTAAGTTTAGAAAGGTTTAATATACCATTGTTTAATGGAATACAGAGGGTTGATTTTTATATGTATGGACGCGTGCGCACTCGAACAGAGTTAGATTGGAAAAGATGGCCGCCAGATCGCTGTCGCCGCGTCTCGATCTAAATGCTGTCAATGCGCCTGCGCGCGAGACTTCTTGTGATTGGTCAGTGTTTGGAGCGCGTTCGGATGCGCGAACAGCTATTGACGTTTAATATAGCAAATATATGACGTATACACATTATTGACATATGAGATCATTATTAGGTCACAGTAATTGCATTCGAGTTCTGGTTTCTGGCTACGAGGCTCTAGTATCGTGTTGAGCAGTGCAGCAACCAAAGTTGACTTGTAATATTAAGTGCTACTGTTATTTACTGTGTATGCCAAATGATTAAATAAGTAATTGCATTGCAGTATCTTGCATTGTCATTCACTTTATACAATGTGGTCAAATATGGGCTTTAGGTAGAAACTACCTTAAATCTAAGCAACATACTTTTAAAGGTAACATACTCTTATTGAAAAAAAATACCAAAAATTAAAAAATAGGATTTAACCCGTTGCCCCATATATAAAAATCTTTGAATTTGAACCTTAACCCGTGGCGTGGCATATATGGCTTAATATGCAGTAAGGAGTCTTATAGACCCCGTATTATGTAAGCCAAATAGGAGGTAACTTCAGTAACGGAAACAAAACTTGACATATATATTATAAAAAAGATTGTAAAAATAATAAAATTGGGCAAGTGCGAGCCCGACTCGCGCATTAAGGGTTCCGTACCTATACATATATATAATCTATAACATGTTTGTTGTATGGGAGCCCCCTGAAATATTTATTTTATTTTTAGTATTCGTTGTTATAGCGGCAATAGAAATACATCATCTGTGAAAATTTCAACTGTCTAGGTATCACTGTTGTTGAGATACAGCCCGGTGACAGACGGACGGATGGACAGCGAAGTCTCAGTAATAGGGTCCC
This sequence comes from Apotomis capreana, assembly GCA_947623375.1. Classification (NCBI taxonomy): domain Eukaryota; kingdom Metazoa; phylum Arthropoda; class Insecta; order Lepidoptera; family Tortricidae; genus Apotomis; species Apotomis capreana. The sequence goes on along the minus strand of OX392517.1, from coordinate 10,161,637 downwards.
GTTTTTACCCTTTGGGTACGGAACCCTAAAAATGATTCTTTAAAAGTAAAATGATCCGTATAATCTTGATGGGAGCATGGGCTGGGCAAAAAAAAAAATTTATATCTCTAATAGAATTTTATACTCGTACGATCGTTATCGAAGTAAATCATTATATCAGTGGCCGTCATGTATGACTGATGAGATGACAGTGACATCATAACTTAACACGTTCGCGGACAGTAAGACACACCTGTTTGACACTAAAATTTTGTATGGAATATTTGAAACTGTTATAGCAGTTTCGTCATAATTGTAAGACTGAGTACAATTTATATGTGACAGTGAGCACTATGCAAGTCGAATGCTATACTAGTTGCGTCAAATATGATACATTTTTATACTACCTTATGTGACAACAAATGCTATAGCATTATACTTCCATAGCAGTTCTGCCACATGGCTTAGCTAGCTCGTGGTACATTTATGGCATTGAATGTTATAGCAGCTGCCTGCTACGCTTATATGTGATAGCGAAAACGAATATAGGCGTTGATTACAAGACTTATAGTTATCAACGGGTTTGTCACTCACGCCTATTCTATTTGAGTCTCTCTTGTTACTTTCAGACGACGAACCAGACGAGTTTGGCATATAGTCTTCGTAGGAACTTCACTGCCCCGCTTTATTGTGAAATGGGTCTTGATCAGATTCACCGGTATCGTTGATTACACTTCTGATTCTTCTCTTGATCATTGGTAGATGTTTTTGCGTCTTCAACGCTAATTTAATCCTCCGATGACTCCTCAGTCACCTCTTCGAACATTTTCAGTAACTTCTCACTACCGTGGGATTAAAAACTCGTATTGGACGAGCCTTTCGTTGATCTAATGATGTTGGTGGTAAAGGCAGTGACGGTGACGTCTGTATAGGTCAGGTGCAGTCTGTATGGCGCCACAGAGTCGGCGGTCGGGCTCGAGCGAGGACCTTCTTTGGAGGCATGTAACTCAAATTAAAAGCACTTTTTTACACTGTGATAAAGCTACAATACCCTTCACTATGTTAGCAGTTGAATGGTGAACCAAGAGACGTATAATTCCAAGATATTTGCTCACAATTAAGTTTACTGTGTTTGTGTATAATATAAAATATGTACGTTAATCTACGTCTGAATTTTAAATTATAACCACCGTCAAAGCTAATTGAAAACAATAAACAGTTAGTAAATATAGCTAATTATTACAAACCACCAAAATATCCAAGAAAATACTTGAATAAATGTAAGGGTCAGCTCACACCGAGACGCGACGCGACGCGACGCTGCGCGCACATTTCAATAGAGTGACTCAAATTTATACTTTATTTACTACATTAAAAGGGACACATTTCATCGTGAGAATTCAAAATACGTTGCGCCACGCAGCGCTGCGCCTCGCGGCGCCGCGCTGCGCCGCACGGCGTCGCGAGACGCAGCGGTGCATCGCCGGCACGCGCGGCGTGTGAGAGCGGCGCTGCGCCTCGCGAAGCCGCGCGACGCAGCGCGACGCCGCGAGGCGCAGCCTGAGGCCGCCGTTCTCATGCGCTTGCAATAGGTAGACTGCGGGGCGGTTGGACGCGGCACCGCGCGGCGTCTCGCTGCGCAGCGAGGCGTCGTGCTGCCAACGATTTTACGATGCGCCTCGCTACGCCGCGATGCGTCTCGCGGCGCCGCGCGGCGCAGCGCGAAATCACCGGCCTCTTCCAGTATCGTCGCGTCGCGTCGCGTCGCGTCGCGTCTCGGTGTGAGCTGACCCTACGATGATAAAAACAATCCTTCGAAATGTTGTCGACTCGCAAAATTCTCAAAATACTGATGGTCAACACAACGGCGCACTCGCCGGGCGACTGAACTAATTTTCATACAACCGAGAATGCTATAGCATCTGTGTGCGGGAGAGGGGGGTACGATTGTCGGCAACACATGTCAACTTGCCAGTGTGCGAAAAGCAAGTAATGTGACAGTAAGCGTACCCGGATGGCAAAGAAATTGACAGTAAATGTTAATGTACACGTTGTCACTATGGCAAAGCGCATTCTTTAGCATTTGCACTCAGGAAAGAGGCTCGATTAAAGACTGCTATAGAATGCGCGTCACAAGAGGTATTCAAAATTCGAATGCTATGGAATGCCCGTCCGCGAACGTGTTAAACTACAATTACAAGAACGTGTCTGGAAACATTTATTTTCGCTGTTTCGATTAATATAGACACATATTTATGATATAGAGAAATGTATGCGTCTTTGTCTTGAGTTACAGACGCAAAGTTTTGCGTTTATGGCACCTGCTTTACTTTCCTGGCTCAGGCCAACAAAGTAAGTATGAAAATCCATTATTCTCCGCTCTCTATTTTTAAATTTGCTTACTAACAATTAACTGACCAAGGAAAGGATTTACATACAGCCGATCTCCTATACATACATTCTGAAAGCATACTTGCGAAATTAAAAAGAAAACAAGATATATGGGACTAGACATGTGCGCCGCCGCGGCGCGGCGCCGCCGCCGCCGTTTTTGACACGCCGCCGCCGCCGATGAATGATCGGCGTGAAATCGGCGTGACCTTCAGTAATTTGTATTTATGCGGATTTAAATAATGTAACCTGTCCTGTACTTTATAAATAGATGATATGATATTTATTTTCTGTACGAGTAGGGCTGCCGGTTTTTCCCAGAATAGTCCTAGTTTGAAGGCCATCTGGAGGACGTCCGGGGGGGTTTTCAATAAGTGTTCGGGACACTTTTTATGTGAATAGAAAATAAAGCGTGTTTTTTTTAATAATTTAAGAAAAAAAAGCGATTTACGCCAAATGTCCGATGTTACGGGTTTTTGTGTATGTACGATTAAAAATCTCGGTAGGTAATTGTAAAATGGAGTTGCATTGCCCCTCAAAATCGTGGTGTTCATGTTTTTTTTAATACTTGTTATCTGTAAAAGTCGGAAAACAATAAGGGTTATTTTTATTGTGGCACTGTTGTGCTGCATGCCCACATCCTTACCCCCACCGCTCACTCAGGTCAGGTGTAATCCCTTAAACACTAGAAAAAATATTATTAAGCGGGGTAACTCATTAGTCAGTTTGTGTTGCGTGTGCGCGGTAGATTACAGTTTTAGTTTCTGGTGTATGTGACGTTTATTTTAAATTCATTATGAGCGAGGAACAAAGTGAAGACGGATCATCAGACATTCATAAATTAAAAGTAAAATGTTTAAAAATAAACCATTTGCATTGTAAAGCCAAACCAAGCTACTGCTGGAAGCATTTCGGGAATCTTATGGTAGAACAAGATGGGAAGAGACGGAGTGTGTCTCCTAAGCAGGTGTTTTGCATACCCTGTTTGGCAAATGCACAAAAAGAAGACCCGGACAGCTATTTTGGACGGTAAGTAAAGTACAAAAGTAGATTACCATGTGGTATTTATTTTACCTCTATTAAAACTCTGTTTATTACACATAGTATTAGAATTAATAGGTCTATGTGCAACTAACTCAGTTTAGTAAGAAATTATAACACTAACATGGTATTAACTATGAAATCATTACTGCATTTATTACCACGCTTGGTTAAATAATAACTCATTGGACAATCTCATTTTAGCAGAAAGACGCAATTTAATAAAGTTTTTCAGAAGTTAAGCAAAACAAAAACTTATTTCTGACGTTTTCAACCAAAAGAATAACGTCCACTTTGTCATTTATTACTAGAGTCCATCTTTATACAAATAATAATAAAAAAAATCCTGACAGTGCGTCCTTATCAACAAAGTGAACCCTTTTGCATAAAATCGTCCCATTTTATGGTATTTATTTTTATAATAACTTTACGATTTTACCAAAAATACTTCGATTTAAACTAATTGTTGATTATATACAAATTGTTGATATAACGTAAACTGTGATTTGATTATAGTCAGACCACGCTAACTCTGCACAGCAAATGAACTGTCAAACCATACAAACTGACTCACTTTGTATGGTTTGAGTTAGCGTGGTCTGACACTATTTTAGAAAAAAAATGTTATATACTTTGATGTGATGTTTCACGTGTAATTTAATATTTAGAACGTTGATATTTAAGGGAATATTTAATTTTGTTACTTAGAAGTTATTGATCTTACATACAACATTATTATTCTGACTTTGATTTCATTTTTAAAATGTTTTTATACCACGTATTTAACTGATTTTCTCTCAAATCCAATAAAACATACCCATCAATATGTTTTTTCATTCACCTAACCCTGACGCCGATTTCACGCCGATTTCACGCCGCCGCCGCCACTTTTTTTGACACACGCCGCCGCCGAGCATTCTGCGACCGGCGCACATGTCTATATGGGACCATTTTTGGTGCAGTTAAACATGAGATAGAACATGCTTTTCTATGTTTGTTTAAAAATTTAAAAAGGCGCCAATATAAACGGAATATCGTTTTTTTTTTTATAATTTTGACAAACATACCAAAGGTGATTTTTATGTGACGAGACGAGACTGATGCGCAAATTGTGGATTGTTTTCTGCCTGGATGAGGCAAAGTTAAGAATGAAGAATTAGTAACCCGTTACAATAAAGTGATTATTACTAATAGACTATTATTTTTTTCACTATCTACTTATTATTTCAATTTTTATATTTCCTCGCATTGTTTGAGAAAATCACTTAACAATCTTTGGCCGGAACAGGTACTGCAGGACTCGTTTTTTCCGTTAATATATCTAAATCCCAAACTCGTCCGGCGATCCCTTAGTTGGCGGCCTTTACAGTAATGTAGGTACTCGAGACAAGTTGATATTATTGCAATAATATAGGAAAGAGAAAAAAAGTGTGTGTGTCAGCTCCGACGCACGACTGGAGTTTACTCTTCAGGCCAGGCGCGCACCACGATTTTTTTTTAGTCGCGCGATATTTTTGTCGCAGAAATAAGCGTATTTCTGGGTTTATGAAAATCGTGGTGCGCGCACTCTCATATAAACCCATATCTTGCATTTATGCGAGAAAATTATCGCGCGACTAAAATCGTGGTGCGCGCCTGGCCTTAATACGTTTAGTGCACATAATGATTAGTAAATAGTTTAAGTATCAAATTATGTACCCTGTTGGGTGCTGCAAACAAGAACGAGAAGGTAGGCACTTACATAATATTAATATACGAGTATAATATACAGCAAAATTACAATATTTTACAAGGAAAATTTACGTCCGATTCATTTTTAACAAATTGGAGAGATCATGAGTAGTAACTAAATAAGGAAGCGTGATGTAAAGCGCCCTCGAGCGGCTAGTTTAGTTACTACAGTCTGCAGTGCATTTTTTTTTAATCTTTTAATTAAGGAGCTTTGATCATTTTTATGAACATGCCAGCTCCAGCAGGCCTAATACACAACATCATTCATCTAAAAGACATAGATAAATAAAAACATAAACCGTATAAACTTAAAAATAACATGTACACGAAAACAACTAAATTTGTATACACTATTTACATAAAAAAAACTGTATACAAATTTAGCCGATTCCGATAAGGGTTCCGCCAATATTGAATTGAACATTACATTCAAGAAAGATCTGGTATTAGACCTAGCCACATTAGACAAAAACAAACGTACAAAATCACCTTCCTTAAAAAAATCCTTAAATAAATCCAAAATCTCCTTAACAACAACTCCAAACAGCGTTTTGAACTTCTCCTCCCAACTTTCGGTAGAAAACAAAATATCCTTCGTCTTCTCGACCACCCTTTCAAAAGTAATACGTCTCTTCTTCTTGTCCTTATTTTGTCTTTGATCTTCCATATCAGCCCGCTCAATAGTAGGCTGATTGACCAATAGACACTCGGACCTCTTCACATCTGTTACTCTTTTTGACTTCCGCGGCTTACGAACCTCTTGTTGTGGCTCGCTCTCTAATCTGTACTGACTTACTGATCGCTGGCCCTCAGCCTGACAGACAGAATCTTCAGACTCTTTAGATTGTAACGGCTTCGACAAAACAGCATCTCTATATGACTTTCCAAAACTTAAGTCATTCTCAAAAACAGATGGCGCATCCTGACTACAAACATCCGTATCCTTTTTTTCCTTATTTTGCATATACAACCAAAAAGCCCGTTTATATATACATCCCTCAGCAGACATAATCCTGCTAATTTCTTACTCCTTCACAAAAACCGGGCACGACTTATCTAAGGCCATATGGCTGCCTTTACAATTAATGCATCTAAGAATAGTCGTTTCGCAATTGGCATGCTCCCCGCCGCATTTCGGACAAGTAACTTTAGTAGTAGGACAAAACCTGCTCAGATGACCGAACTTCCAACATATTGAACATTGGGTAACCGGGAAAGTGTACTGATTTACCTTAACGTAGGCATAAACATATGGCGGTAAAGAAGTTCCCTTAAAACACAGACGAATAGCTTCAGCCTTAACCCAACGCCCATCATGATCCAAACGGTTCAGTCTACATATTGACAAAATGTCTTCAGACCCTTCAATATTCTTTAAAAATTCGTCTTCCTCAACCTCCAACTCAACCTGCCTTATAATTCCATAAGTGCAGCATGCCATATTAGACCAATAAGAACGTCTCGTCTCATTGTTAAACTCCTGAGAAGCCAGAAGCTTCTCCGCATCATCCTTAGAGTTAAACTGTATGCGAACTTTACGTGGACCCATAAACTTGACGGATAAAATTCCTTTTATACCCTTAAATTGCAGCAACTTTGCCAAACCAATCTGTTTCGGTAAATCTTCTTTTGACACTATATAAACTTCAAATAGCTTGTCAGGCACACCGTCCGGCTCCAGCTGCGTTTTGGCGGTTGCTAAAGCCCGCAAGCGTTTAGGTTTTCTGCCTATTGTGATAAAACTATCACTACAACCACAGCTTTCGTCGCTCAGACCACAAGCACGCTTCACCGTTATATGCCGCACATCCGACATGGACTCAGCGTTCGATACAATATCCGATTGACTCGGCCCTGCCTTATTATCAAACTCCACTTCAGATAGCCACGACGGAGCTGCCCGCTGCCCACCAAAGACTACAATGTAACCTGCCCACATTCTAAAAGTGACGTATCACTCACGACACCTCGACTTGACTCACTCATCGCAAAAACAGCGAAAAGGAATCTAAAACTGAAATAACTTATAAATAAAATAAAATTTGATAAAATGTTCAACCGTCGCCTTTGACAACCAAACGTCAATCCTCGCAATACTTATATTTTTGGAACGTATCTGCCGTGCTAATTTAAAAAGTCGTATCTCAGTATACGATCGGGGTAAAAAAAAATACGACTTCTTAATTTAGCAGGTTATGCGTTAAGCGTTATAGACTAAGCTCCCGATGTAAAATGACCTTCACAGAGATGTTTATTTGATTAAATGTATTTTATATTTAGTCAATAAATATATTGCATATGGGTTGCCTAATAAATTTTAGTCCAGGGTATGTTTAGTTTAAAATTATTTTTTTTTTTTTTTACATTTCAGCGATTTGATTATTAGATAAATTCAGAATTAAATAATCTTTAACGTTATTTAATTTCAATTCAACAATCAGACCTTTGCAAAATGCTAGTAGGTATAGATTTACCTGTTTATACCTGGCTACCCATAATCTATGGGTAGCCAGGTATAAACAGTATATCTCCTAACGTTTGCATAATCTATGGGCTTCTTACTTTCGATTGGTATAGAATTTATCTAATATTAATCAAACCGGTGAAATGTTTAAAACAATTTTTTTTTATTATTAATTAAACATACCCTGGACTAAAATTTGTTAAGCAACCAAAATAAAATACATTTCATCAAATAAACATCTCGGTGAAGGTTATTTTATATCGGGATCTTAGCCTATAACGCTTAACGCATAACCTGCTAAATTACGAAGTCGTATTTTTACCCCGATCGTATACTGAGATACGACTTTTAAATTAGCACGGCAGATACGTTCGATTTTACACCCCATATTTTTCATACCCCGGGCTTATATATGAAAATCGATTCTTAAGGAGTAAACTCCAAAAAGAAAAACATTTATTCGAGAAAAAATAATAAATTCAATGGTAACAAAAAAATAAAACCAGCCATGAACATTTCAAATTTTGAAATATGTTTTTTTTTTTTATTTATTTATCTCATGCAGTGCTTACATTTGGTACATTTATCTTACTATCACCAAACATAATTACGTTTATTGGCGAATGCTGCGCTCACTTTTATAACTACGTTTATCTAAAAATGTACCTAACTAAGTTATAATAATAGAGTATTCTCTCATATATAGTTTGACCTTAGTAATATTACTAAGGTCAAACTATACACAGATTTTAAAATAGCTATATAGTTATGGGGTATTTATTACTAACTGATCTAGTAGAAACTTTTTTAGCTTAACTTTAAAAACATTTTGACTGCTACATTCATTCTCTAAAATAATCTTATTAAATATTCGAGGTACCAAATAACTGCGTGTCCGCCGTCCGTAGTAGTTATTGGCTTTCGGCTCTACGTACTGCCGTCGCGTCGAGGCCCTCAGCTCGCGGCTGTATGTTCTAGGAGTTTTAAATTCAGGATTTTTAAATTGTTCAGTTCCTACTAGATACTTAACTTTTTCATGCACTGGTAGAATGTTCAGGATTTTAAACATGGCCATGTAGTCGCTGTTACAAGTTTCTTTTGTTTTACTGTCTACAACGTTTTTTAATATTATAATTTGAAGTTCTAATATCTTATCTACGTATGTTTTAAAAGTGCGCCCATAAGCTACCATTCCATACCCAATCACGGCTTCTGTCAGTGCATGATACACCATACACAGTATTCTATTGTTAACGATATGTCTTAAACATTATAACTTTATAAAGTATCGATCTTAATGTATTACACAGTGCGTCTATATGCAAATTCCTGTTTATATTTTTGTCTATAATTAGCCCAAGATATTTATATTTACCTACCATTTCTAACGTTTTACATTTACAAGTCATTTTATTACTATGCAAACATTCATATGTATCTCCAGTTATACGAACTGCTTTATTTTGACATCTTTTCAAATAAGGGGAATTTATGACCATGAATTTAGTTTTTTCTATATTTAGTATTATTCCATTATCATGCGACCATTATGTTTTCAAAATTTTCTTGTATATTTTTTTCTATATTATCAATATCTTTATCGGCATATAGTAGGCAAGTGTCATCAGCATACATATAGGTGGAACAGTTCCGCACCACATTGGTGACGCTGTTTACATGCATTATGTACCCGACCGGACCGTACACGGAGCCAGTGGGGACACCGCTCAGCACGTCCGCCTCGCCGCCGCCGACTCCGTCGACCACTAAATTGCCTAAACGTTAATGTCCCAAACAAGGTTTGCGTAACAATTGTTTGCGAAAAGTTTGTTAGTGTGTTTGTGTGTTTATGTTTATGTTTGTTACTTTTTCACACTCAAACGGCTAGGCCAATTGTGATAAATTTTAGTATGAAGGCAGCTGACACCCTGGATTAACATGTGAAGTAGTGCTTAAACCCGCCAGGTACGCTATGACGTAACGGGCTTAGGCACTAGTCCATATCCCTCGATCCAGACGGGATCTTGAGGGTTTCCGTAACTAGCTCAAATCGGGAGGCAAGGGATTGGGTTAAATGAAACCTGGGATTTTATATATACTAAATAACGGAGGCTGTATGCCTGTTTATTTAACTAAACTCTTAAATCTAGATCCTACGTTCCCTACGCTAATGCCTACGGTATCCCTACGTTATCCTAGGGGACCCGGTGTCCCAATCACGCGGCAGGGTATGGTTAGTAAACGACAGAATGTTAATAAAGCGGGTAAAGGAGATTTTGGCCGGTATCCGTCTGGTGAGAGCCACCACCCTAGGCGACAGATGCGTGGTACACACACCGCGCTTAGGAGTGACCCCCCCGGGTTAGCTGTTCGTGCCAGATGCATGTTACACACACCGCGCCCAGCAACCTGTCAAGAGCATAGCCTTAAGTCCCTGTACTAGCGAGCCAAGAAGCGTGGTACACACTCCGCGCTAAGGTGACCCAAGACTTAGCCCAGACTTCGGGATAGAGACCAAACACCACTTACAAATGTACGGGAGGACCTATGGTATCTCGAAAAGCGTGGTACATACTCCGAGCTACGAGCGAACGCTATCTTACAACCCTCACAGTAAATGCCGTCTCAACGACCTGACTGCCACGAGGGATTGCAAGACACCGTCGCCGGTACTTTTTTTTTTTTTTTTTTGTATCCATGGTTGCTTGCGGATCCGAAGGACCCTTTGCACTGCTGGTGCCAGACGTGCTACTCCGCTTGGAGAAGCACCGGAGGGTCGCCGGTACTGGGCGCGCGTCGGCTTATATAGGCGGCCGGCTAACGGTAAACGACGCGTCGCCCTGCTCCACCCGGCCCCGCTGCGGTGACGCGCGCTGTGACGTCAGGCCCTCGTCCGTGTGGTGTGGTCCTGGTCTGGCTGCTCGTTATAAACACATATGCAATTTTTGATTTTTAATAGTGCAGCATTTACGGGGGATGTACGAGTAACACCGCGCGGCGCCGTAGTTATCAAAGAGATAATAAAATGAAAAATATTACCACATTTTTAAACTTTCGGAATTATCCCAATTTGTGATTGAAAAATTCATTTGAAAATTGGCTCATTCTAAAAGAACGTTGGCGAATAGTAATTGGTCAGCGCCCAACATCCTAGTCGGACTACTAAGGCGGATTTAGTATGGAAATTGTAACACTGTTCTTTTTGTGTGTTGTAACGTAAACTTTTCCACAAGGGTGACGTCATGTACAGGGCCGCTTCTTAGAATGAGGCTGCTTTCACCTTTTTTTCATATTTAAAATAAAATATTCGGCATAATCAAATAAAAATAAGAGTTTTGGATTCTGTGATACGAGGGTGAATCAAAAAGTTCTTAGAACTGCATGGTGGTAAAACCTTTTTAAATGTAGTTTATTTTTATTTTATTTTAGCTGTCCTTATGACATAGACGACAAATTTTATTTGATTACGCGTACCAATTACATATAATTAATTATTTTGTGTTTGGGATTTAGACATATTAACGGACAAAACGAGTCCTGCAATCCCTGTTCCTAAGATTTATTTATTTATTTAATTAAACTTTATTGCACAAAACAAGTCAGTACGAATGGCGGACTTAATGCCAAATGGCATTCTCTACCAGTCAACCATAGGGCCAAACAGAGATACTAGAAGTGGGTGCAAATTAGAAATCTGATGGTACAGAGATAAGAGATGGTACAGAGATGGTAAGATTGTCCTAAGATTGTTAAGTGATTTTCTCAAACAATGTGAAGAAATATAAAAATTGAAATAATAAGTAAGTAGTGAAGAAAATAATAGTATATTAGTAATAATCACTTTATTGTAACGGGTTACTAATTTTCCATTTTTAACTTTGCTTCATCCAGGCAGAAAACAATTACTAAATAAATAAAATAAAATAAATAAATATCGGACAACCTTACACAAATCGATCTAGTCCCAAATTCAGCTCAAGAAGGCTTGTGTTATGGGTACTAGACGATGATATACGTACTTATATAGATAAATATATACTTAAATACATAGAACAACCATGACTCAAGCACAAATATTCACAATTTGCGCATCAGTCTCGTCTCGTCACATAAAAAAACATCTTTGGTATGTTTGTCGAAATTATAAAAAAAAAAACGATATTCAGTTTAGGTTGCCGCCTTTTTAAATTTTTAAATATACATAGAACAAGTATATTCTATCCCATGTTTCACTGCACTAAAAATGGTGCCATATTATCTTGTTTTCTTTTTAATTTCGCATGTTTGCTTTCAGAATGTATCTAGGAGGTTGGCTTTATGTAAATCCTTTCCTTGGTCAGTTAATTGTTAGTAAGCAAATTTAAAAAGAGAGAGCGGAGAATAATGGATTTTCATACTTACTTTGTTAGCCTAGGCCAGAAAAGTAATGCAGGTGCCATGAGCGAAACTTTGTTTGTGTCTTTAATTCAAAACAAAGGTGCGTACATTTCCAAGCATGTAAGGAAAATAGATATTTGTCTAATTGTCTATATTAATTGAAAGAGGGAAAATCAATGTTTTTGTAACTGTTGTTTAAGTTATGATACTTATGATGTCACTGTCGTCACATCAGTCATACATGACGGCCACAGATCTGATATAATGATTTACTTCGATAACGATCATACGAGTATAAAATTCCATTAGAGATATAAATTATTTTTTTGTCAAGCCCATGTTCTGTTATCATGGTTACACGGGTCATTTTATTTTTAAAGAACCATTCTTTTTTTTTACAAGCTTTTATAATAAATATATGTCAAGATCTGGTTTCCGTTACTGAACTGAGCTGCCATTTGGCTTACATAATACGGGGTCCATAAGTCCCTTTACTGCATATTAAGCCATATATGCCACGCCACGGGTTAAGGTTCAAATTCAAAGATATTTTTTTTATATACGGCTACGTGTTAAATCCTGTTTATTTTTTATAAGAGAATGCTTCCTTTCATAATAAAGGCAGGCAAATTTTTCATTAAATGTGAAATGATGGGAGAAGATATTATAACGAATGAAATACAAGTGTCACGTTGTGAGTGACAATTTGAACACGTAATGAAGATGCATTTGATGATATTTTCCAAATCAAAGTTAGTACTGATAAAAGGGTGGCGGTTTTAACAAAATTTTCGTAATTACTACAGAACCCAAACTGACCATGGTCTGACATGAACTTGGCTGTTTTTTTTTAAATAAAAACACAAGAATAGATGGACAATAATAAGATGCTGTTATAATTAGTAATACACGTACTTAAACATAAATATGGGATGCTTCGATCACTGCTAGAAAGCAACTTGGATCGTGTGGTGCATTACATTTAAAATACCATTATGGCAGTTTTGAAAAAAGGTCCCTTAGAATTTCATCCCACAACTATTCAAGATGTCAGAAAGGAGTTTAATTTGGATCAGCCCGGAAGAATGGATGAAGCCATTGATATTTTGCACCAGTGGATTCAGAAGCAGGAGCATTTCTTAAAAAAAGACTTCTGTAAGTTATATTTCGTCAATAATTCGCACCGTTACATTAAAACCTGACCCAACGCAAAATCTGAACATTTTGGAAATGCTCAAAATATTATTTAAAGTTATATTTTTTTATGTTTGTGCGTTTAACTTATAACATCTTTATTTTTAATCGAGCGGGCGAAGCCTCTCCATTTCAGCTTGGGAAAAAATATATCTTACGTCCGTTTTTCCGGATTTCCGTCTATTCTCACCTACAGGTTGCATTTCTTAACCCATTCCTGTGAAATTTTGTGAGCAGGTTCAATAATTGGATATTTTTTTTTGTCGAATCATTTTTTTTTTTCAAAATTGCGAAGATTTAAATTACGAGATGGGGGTTGAAATCCTAAAAAAGTCATATCTCAGTCATTTCGAAATAGTACCGTGAGCTCACAGAGCCACTGGTATTTATTAATTTTGTGCGTAAAAGTCTAGGCTTTAAAACAGTTTAAGATTGGTGAAATTACTAGCATAGAGGCATTCTATCTTCGTCCTCCGGGTAGGCAAGCACTTGTGACTCCTCTGGTGTTGCAGGTGTATATGGGCGACGGTAATCGTTTTCCATCAGGCGATACGTTTGCTCGTTTGCCCCCTATGACATAAAAAAAAAAAGTGTGTGTGTCAGCTCCGACGCACGACTGGAGTTTACTCTTCAGGCCAGGCGCGCACCACGATTTTTTTTTAGTCGCGCGATAATTTTGTCGCAGAAATAAGCGTACTTCTGGCTTTATGAAAATCGTAGTGCGCGCACTCTCATATAAACCCATATCTTGCATTTATGCGACAAAATTATCGCGCGACTAAAATCGTGGTGCGCGCCTGGCCTTAAGAACGATTATAAAATATATACTCAATACTCAATACGTTTATTGCACATACTGATTAGTAAATAGTTTAAGTACCTATCACATTATGTACCCTGTTGGGTGCTGCAAACAAGAACGAGAAGGTAGGCATTTACATAATATTAATATACGAGTATAATATACAGCAAAATTACAATATTTTACAAGGAAAATTTACTTCCGATTCATTTTTAACAAATTGGAGAGATCATGAGTAGTAACTAAATAAGGAAGCGTGATGTAAAGCGCCCTCGAGCGGCTAGTTTAGTTACTACAGTCTGAAGTGCTACGGAAAAAAACCGTATCTTACTATGAAATCCATACAAAGATACGACCTTTCTACCGTAGTATCGCAATACTTTTTTTTTTTTTTATCTATTAATTAAGGAGCTTTGATCATTTTTATGAACATGCCAGCTCCAGCAGGCCTAATACACAACATCATTCATCTAAAAGACATAGATATATAAAAACATAAACCGTATAAACTTAAAAATAACATGTACACGAAAACAACTAAATTTGTATACACTATTTACATAAAAAAAACTGTATACAAATTTAGCCGATTCCGATAAGGGTTCCGCCAATATTGAATTGAACATTACATTCAAGAAAGATCTGGTATTAGACCTAGCCACATTAGACAAAAACAAACGTACAAAATCACCTTCCTTAAAAAAATCCTTAAATAAATCCAAAATCTCCTTAACAACAACTCCAAACAGCGTTTTGAACTTCTCCTCCCAACTTTCGGTAGAAAACAAAATATCCTTCGTCTTCTCAACCAGCCTTTCAAAAGTAATACGTCTCTTCTTCTTGTCCTTATTTTGTCTTTGATCTTCCATATCAGCCCGCTCAATAGTAGGCTGATTGACCAATAGACACTCGGACCTCTTCACATCTGTTACTCTTTTTGACTTCCGCGGCTTACGAACCTCTTGTTGTGGCTCGCTCTCTAATCTGTACTGACTTACTGATCGCTGGCCCTCAGCCTGACAGACAGAATCTTCAGACTCTTTAGATTGTAACGGCTTCGACAAAACAGCATCTCTATATGACTTTCCAAAACTTAAGTCATTCTCAAAAACAGATGGCGCATCCTGACTACAAACATCCGTATCCTTTTTTTCCTTATTTTGCATATACAACCAAAAAGCCCGTTTATATATACATCCCTCAGCAGACATAATCCTGCGAATTTCTTTCTCCTTCACAAAAACCGGGCACGACTTATCTAAGGCCATATGGCTGCCTTTACAATTAATGCGTCTAAAAATAGTCGTTTCGCAATTGGCATGCTCCCCGCCGCATTTCGGACAAGTAACTTTAGTAGTAGGACAAAACCTGCTCAGATGACCGAACTTCCAACATATTGAACATTGGGTAACCGGGAAAGTGTACTGATTTACCTTAACGTAGGCATAAACATATGGCGGTAAAGAAGTTCCCTTAAAACACAGACGAATAGCTTCAGCCTTAACCCAACGCCCATCATGATCCAAACGGTTCAGTCTACATATTGACAAAATGTCTTCAGACCCTTCAATATTCTTTAAAAATTCGTCTTCCTCAACCTCCAACTCAACCTGCCTTATAATTCCATAAGTGCAGCATGCCATATTAGACCAATAAGAACGTCTCGTCTCATTGTTAAACTCCTGAGAAGCCAGAAGCTTCTCCGCATCATCCTTAGAGTTAAACTGTATGCGAACTTTACGTGGACCCATAAACTTGACGGATAAAATTCCTTTTATACCCTTAAATTGCAGCAACTTTGCCAAACCAATCTGTTTCGGTAAATCTTCTTTTGACACTATATAAACTTCAAATAGCTTGTCAGGCACACCGTCCGGCTCCAGCTGCGTTTTGGCGGTTGCTAAAACCCGCAAGCGTTTAAGTTTCCTGCCTATTGTGATAAAACTATCACTACAACCACAGCTTTCGTCGCTCAGACCACAAGCACGCTTCACCGCTATATGCCGCACATCCGACATGGACTCAGCGTCCGATACAATATCCGATTGACTCGGCCCTGCCTTATTATCAAACTCCACTTCAGATAGCCACGGCCACGACGGAGCTGCCCGCTGCCCACATTCTAAAAGTGACGTATCACTCACGACACCTCGACTTGACTCACTCATCGCAAAAACAGCGAAAAGGACTCTAAAACTGAATTAACTTATAAATAAAATAAAATTTGATAAAATTTTCAAACGTCGCCTTTGACAACCAAACGTCAATCCTCGCAATACTTATATTTTTGGAACGTATCTGCCGTGCTAATTTAAAAAGTCGTATCTCAGTATACGATCGGGGTAAAAATACGACTTCTTAATTTAGCAGATTATGCGTTAAGCGTTATAGACTAAGCTCCCGATATAAAATGACCTTCACAGAGATGTTTATTTGATGAAATGTATTTTATATTTAGTTTAAAATGTCAATAAATATATTGCATATGGGTTGCCTAACAAATTTTAGTCCAGGGTATGTTTAGTTTAAAATTTAATTTTTTTTTTTTACATTTCACCGATTTGATTATTAAATAAATTCATAATTAAATAATCTTTAATTTTATTTAATTTCAATTCAACAATCAGACCTTTGCAAAATGCTAGTAGGTATAGATTTACCTGTTTATACCTGGCTACCCAATAGTTGTGACGGGAAAAGAATAGGCAACCTAACGTTTGCATATTCTATGGGCTTCATACTTTCGATTGGTATAGAATTTATCTAATATTAATCAAACCGGTGAAATGTTTAAAACATTTTTTTATTATTATTAATTAAACACACCCTGGACTAAAATTTGTTAGGCAACCCATATGCAATATAATTATTGACATATTAAATTAAATATAAAATACACTTCATCAAACAAACATCTCGGTGAAGGTTATTTTATATCGGGATCTTAGTCTATAACGCTTAACGCATAACCTGCTAAATTACGAAGTCGTATTTTTACCCTAATCGTATACTGAGATACGAATTTTTAAATTAGCACGGCAGATACGTTCGATTTTATACCCCATATTTTTCATACCCCGGGCTTATATATGAAAATCGATTCTTAAGGAGTAAACTCCAAAAAGTTTACAGCGAATAATTATTTCTTTTTTTTTCTATTTCGATTTACGAATTTCAGGTCGAGAGTATTTGGAGCGTTTTATCATTTCCTCAAAAGGTTCCGTGGAGCGAGCTAAATCAAAAGTGGACAAACTATGCACTTTGCGGACTGCAGCTCCGCAACTGTTTACTAAATTCAACGTAAAACAAGAATT
The DNA here is from genome assembly GCA_947623375.1 of Apotomis capreana. Classification (NCBI taxonomy): domain Eukaryota; kingdom Metazoa; phylum Arthropoda; class Insecta; order Lepidoptera; family Tortricidae; genus Apotomis; species Apotomis capreana. The sequence goes on along the minus strand of OX392517.1, from coordinate 10,144,344 downwards.
GCCGGACGTATCGCATTGGTTGTAAGAATCGCTGAAATAGCTTCATTTGGCATATTTAAACTGTATTTTTTGGTTGATTTTGAAAGCATCATCAAGTCTCTTTTTTTAAGAACCTTTAAACTAACTGTACATACCGGTCCTATAAAAACAGAGACAACTTACATCGTCAACAAAATATAAAGTATAATTAAACTAATTGGAAAAGAAAAACTGTTAACTACCTATTAACGTACTTAAATTACAGTTTACAAAATGTGAGCCAACCTATACACCATAGATATTATGTGCATAGTTTGACGATGGATTTGCCAGCAACTGCATAAAAACCCCAATATCATATGGGTTTACAGTCCGACCAAAAAGAGTAGAAATTAAAAAGTGGCAATACTGTAGTGTTTTCCCCGTTTTCTTAGATTGATTACAAAGGGACGTCACTACACTTTTTAATTTCTACTCTTTTTGGTCGGACTGTAGATGGGCTCACGCCAGCCCCTCTCTCTGGGCACGATTACGCCGGCACTCCATCAACAAGCGCTGGGCGTCTTCTATAGTGCCACAGATATCACAATAATCTCATTTATATATTGAAAGATAGGTTAGATAACATTAAAGTTTACACCAATGCGCCCTGAACCGAACAATGTTTATTAAGACGGCAAAACGGCGTAGCCCCGTTGATGAGACATCGAAACTTATTGAGTGGCACATGACCATTTCGCAGTCTATGAGCATTCACAACATGTTTACGGCTTAAGTCAACATTCTGAAACCACTGAGGCCCGCTCTGTATACATATGTACCATATCCCTTTGCCTCTATACCTTCGATCAAAGTACTCCTTCCACAATGTATAACATTTATTCCTACACCTATTAACTATTTCCAGATAACAGGGCGCTACAACATCACTTCCATCCGTTATATCCGCCGTTGCCAGCTGATCCGCCTTCTCATTTCCCATCATCAAGTCTCTTAAGATACACAACAGTTAGCCACTCGTGACCACTGATTGATTCTATCTTTTGTTGGAATTGAATATCTGTACGGGACTAATTACACTTAGACTGCTCTAAATGTCAAAAATAACCGTCAAAATTCAACATTCTTACGGAACGCTAAAAACGCTTCATACATTATGGCCATGTAGGTACTAGTACATATGACATCAGTTGTGAGTAGGCTACCAATATCTGTTTGGAGTTAATATGTAATTTGCTATTTTCACCGCGAAAAAGTGCATTTAGTTAAGTTCATGGTTATCATACAATTATTGTTTTGTAAAATTATGAGTATTTTGAAAAGAATTTTAAAATGTCTTTTGGATAAGAAAAAGGTCATAAAATTTTCGCACCATCAATGCTTTATATGTTTTTTTTTGCGGTAGACATTTGAAACAGTTTCTCATAATCATAAAACATGTTTTCCATTATACAGTAAAGAAAGTAGAATGGAAAACACATTCATACCTACTTAGTGTTTTTACAGCATAAACGTGTACATGCCGAAACTGACAGAAGACAACTACAGAGTATATGTTGCACAGCTAAAAAACAAGATAACTTCATCAATTATATCAGACGCTTACAGAAATATTATGATTGTAAGTATCTATAGCGTAGTTCCGCTGACGCGTAGTGCGCTCTATCCCATACAATCCCTTAAAAATAATATTTGGTCGCGTGGCGTAGCGTCGCTCTGCTGCCGCGTAGTTACGCTTACTGCGGCCTTTTGCTCACTCTTTTTTTTTTCACAATCCTCAGGTCGCCTAACTCGTAAAATTCCATTTCTTCAATGTTTTACCTTGTCGGCTTTCTAAAATGGCCCACTTCTTATCTTGTCTAAATTCCGAGTTCGTCCATATTTCCAACTCGTCTACATCCTAACTTGCGTACTAATTCATAATGTAGGTACATTATGTACATAGCCGTCGGTAATAAATTGGTAGGTAAAAGTAAATAATTAGCTAATCAAGTTGGTATGTAACATCCCTGTTTATACCAAGTAAGATAGTGAACGTATCGGGAATGTGGACGAATTGGGAATTTTAACGAGTTAGCAAGTTGACAAAATGGGGCTGTGGACAAAGTGAATCTACACACACACACAAATGTACTTTTTTCAGTTTGGCGAGTATTTAAAAAGAAATGATTACGCGAAAGGTGTTATAGTGGTCATAGACTTAAGAGACAACAATATTATGGAATTAGTCAGTGAGATGAACTTCGAAGATACGAATGCTGCGGCTGCCATCTACACGGTAAGAATTGATTAGTAAATATGTATTAGAGTTAATTTTACAGTTTTAATCATAACACACAATGTTGTTGCCATGAACTGTGTATCAATCTAAAATAATTTTAACTACTCTTAATTTACCGACGAAATTAAGGATAAATATGAAGAAATACAGAAAGAAATTAAAATTAAAGCACTTTTTCCTTAGTGATCAACTTAATTGACACTTTCAATTTTTCGTATTTTTCAGGAGGGCTTTGGATTCAGAATAAAGAACGTATTAATTATATCTGACTCAAAGCTCATACATCTGTTCACTAGTCTCCTGAAGCGGGTTCTTAGTGCAAAACTTGGAGAACGGATAATTGTGTTCAGAACCATAGAAGACTTGCACGATCATCTGCCACAAGAATTGCTTCCAGAGGATTTAGGGGGTCATCAGAAATGTCTTAAAGCACTGCAAGGTAGGCGAATACTTTGATACAGCTACTCATAATTAGAGCGTTTCTTTTGAGGAATTGTTTTATTCCTAAAATGTCCACACTGAAGTGGCGTTGGTCATATTGCTCGTAGAACCAATAATAGCTTTTGGGGTTGAAAAGTTTTCGCGTAATGAAAATGTAAGTACTGGAAGATGCATCTTCCAGTATCGCGACGATTTTATGAAGATCGCAGGAAGCTGTTGAATGGGTATCGCATAACCATTCAATGTATAAAGATTTTTGTCGGAGACCTTCAATCTTTAGTAAATCACCTCTTAGAAGACCCCGGTTGATCCCGTTAGAGGATGCAATATTGTGATATGTTGGCCTCCTCTGTTATGTCTTTCTTTAACAATCGTGAAATTATCTGCCATAATAACCAGTAAGTTTGAGTATACAAATTAAGTTTTTTAGGCTGCTCCAGTCGCCATCAGATATATCAGAGCAAAGAATGAACAATTAATACTAATTGTCAGGTTATTAAAGTGTGTATTCGGATATCTACTCGTTCTGTATCTGGCGTCTGTTCATGACATCTCAGCATCCAAGCTTTTATGGTGTATGAACATGGAAATAAACAGTAATAAAAACTTTATAACACCATAGAAGACGAGGTTTATTGAATTGGTCAAATTTATATTTTCAGATGAATGGAACGAAGAGCTCTCTTCAGAAGATCACGTATCATATTTCAAAGAGATGACTAAAGCTTGCACTGACGAAAGTCTGCGAGTATCAGGCGAATTCTGTATTGACCATTATGGGATGCCGGGGACATTTAAATTGCTTCCTGTAGATTAAATGTCACAAATAAATGCTTACAATTTGTATTCTTAATTACAAAATTTTTAACGGCATTGAGGATAGAATTACGTTTTCTTTTTCAATATCGACACGCACTGTTGTTATTATCCGTCGGATCTGTATGTAATGTAAAATAAATAAGTAAATATAAGAAAACCTCACACAAATCAACGTAGTTCCAAATTAAGCTCAAGAAGGCTTGTGTTATGGGCACTAACTAGGCAATGATATTAAATACTTACTTAAATACATATAGCATCGATGACCCAGGTACAAATATTCGAGCGTATCACTAAATATTTGCTCTTGCCGGGATTCAAACCCAGCACCGCCGGTTCAGTAGGCTGCTACTTTACTACTGCGCCAACCAAAATGGTCAAAATATATAAATGTAAAATGGGAACAATGGAAAATAGTCAAGTTTTACTAGTTGTTTTATTTTTTAATTAATCAATTTTTAATAACACCTAGCCTTTCGAAATTATAATAACAACAAAAGCTTTTTTTAACTTAACACTCATCGACTCATTCAGATCCCATCTTTAACACCCCCGCGAGATTTACTAAAGTTTGGCAAAAAATGTTCCCCAAAGTGTCACATGGCAAACTTGTTTCCCCAAATTTTTGTTTCACAAAAATTCAATTGTTAAAACTACTTATCGCAATTTTACAATTAGCAAACCTTTTTTTTGGCAAGTGATTGCTTAGCACATCATGACTTGGTCATGTTTATTTTCCCAAGATGTTGGTGTCTTTATAACACCTATTTATTATTGTTTTATAAACCTAACCTAACCTACAGTTTTCAGTTTTGGGACCCATTTTACCACCTCCAGCTACCACTACCACCCCCATCGTTATTTTTCTAAGTCCTAAAAATTGTGTCTATGGAGGAGCCAATATCTCGGTAATTATCAAGTTTAGAGAAAAATTGCTCATACAAAACATGCTTATTTTTTGCATAATAAAATCTTGACGAAGTGAAACTTTGCCAAATGATAGTTTGACCAAATGAATAAAATGCGAAATGTAACTTTGCTAAAGTTACGCTTGGGAAATTAAACTATTGCGATAAGTTATTTGGTAAGTCATATTTGGGAAAAATAATTTCCCAAACGGCAGTACACCGTGAGAGTCAGAATGGCGGGTGTACCATCACGGATTTGTAAAACAATTATACCAAAAAAATGTACTCAAAATGTACTATTTTGTACCTACTTTAAAAAAAATTGTACCTCTCCGTACAAAAAGTTATTACAATGTTTAGGTACACCCGCCATTCTGACTGTCAGGATGGCGGGTGTATCGCAGTTTACCATGAAGCCCTTGATTATTGAGAAATGTTATTACTCTAAAAAAATGTACCAAAATTGTACTCCAAGATACAGTTAAAATATTTGCAATCCGATGTGTAGTTTGCGAATTATAAACACATTAAGTTTTGTTCGTAGTAAGTGAAGGGCGAAGGGGAGAACTGGGTAAGTCACAATTGCAAAATTTTACAGTACCTCCAGAAAATTGAGGTTCCTAATCCTTTGATGGCTGTATGCCTTAAGTAATAATGTAGCAAAAAACCGGCCAATTGCGAGTCTGACTCGCGCACCGAGGGTTTCGTACCTACAAACACTTATCTTAACTGGCCGGGTTGAGTTTGCACTTAGTATGTATGGCGCCGGATACAAATGAGGTGCAAATTTAAGACAACCTGGTCCTCCAAATATGATTTTCGAAAAGGACTAAATACATTAATTTATGAAACATGTAATGTCTCATTTCTTTTTATTTCAACCATTGATACAAAGATCAAACCTTTAAGAAAAATTGGGCAAGTGCGAGTCCGACTCGTGCATGAAGGGTTCCGTACCATAATCTATAACAATTTTGCTGTATGGGAGCCCCCCTTAAACATTTATTTTATTTTATTTTTAGTATTTGTTGTTATAGCGGCAATAGAAATAGATCATCTGTGAAAATTTCAACTGTCTAGCTATCACCGTTCTTGAGATACAGCCTGGTGACAGACGGACGGACGGACAGCGAAGTCTCAGTAATAGGGTTCCGTTTTTACCCTTTGGGTACGGAACCCTAAAAATTTAAAAAGGAGCTACCTCCACCCCACCAGGGTCTCTTCCATCAGGTAACACTTTTTAAAAAAAATCCTTAAGCTTTGATCTTTGTATATAAATAGAATTAGGACTATATATAATTTACCTACAAATGTATAGTTTTCTGAGTTTTCCCTTTACTTGTAGTATAAGACGGGTGTTGCTTGTAAATTTCAATTCTAGGTCAACGGAAAATCCCGTATAAATTTTGAATAGGTAGGTAGGTATAGTAGGTACCTTGAGAGTGTCGAAATTTACGGTTATGCCAGTACAGGGAGTCTTTATACCCACTAAGCATACCAAAATAACGAAATTATAAGTTTTTTCCCGTGCTATACTACGTATAATAAACAATATTTTTTTGGGAGTACATTTTTTTTCTAAAATATGTGCCTGTTAAAATACGCGGGGTTTAGAGCCTTGATTCAGATTTAGATTTATTTATTTCATAATATAAGAAGTCAATATAAATTACACTAAGTCAATTTATATGCACTTATACTTATACTATGATCGAAGAAGAGTATATTTAAGGATTTTGGTTGATAAAAATGAGAAAAGATGTTGACGATAATAGTGTATATTTGAAGTAACCGTAAATTTTAAAATATGACATAACTACGAATATAAAAAACTTGGCCTAAAATTCTTGCGTATCCGGATGTCCGGGTTTCCAGCTGTTCTCGCCTAAAGGTCGCATTTTTTAACCGATTCTCATGAAATTTTGTGAGTATAGGTTCGTTTCATTCGTTCGTTTTTAGGGCTCCGTACCCAAAGGGTAAAATACGGGACCCTATTCTATTACTAAGACTCCGCTGTACATCTGTCACCAGGCTGTATCTTATGAACCGTGATACACAGTTGACAGACAGTTAAAATTTCACAGTTGATGTATTTCTATTGCCACTATAACAACAAATACTAAAAACAGAATAAAATAAATATTTAAGTGGGGCTACCACATACGTGATTGGTTTCGTTAACTTTGCACCTCATTTGTATCCGGTGCCATACATACTAAGTGCAAACTTAACCCGGCCAGTTAAGATAAGTGTTTGTACGGAACCCTCGGTGCGCGAGTCAGACTGCCAATTGGCCGGTTTTTTGCTACATTATTACTTAAGGCATACAGCCATCAAAGGATTAGGAACCTCAATTTTCTGTAGGTACTGTAAAATTTTGCAATTGTGACTTACCCAGTTCTCCCCTTCGCCCTTCACTTACTACGAACAAAACTTAATGTGTTTATAATTCGCAAACTACACATCGGATTGCAAATATTTTAACTGTATCTTGGAGTACAATTTTGGTACATTTTTTTAGAGTAATAACATTTCTCAATAATCAAGGGCTTCATGGTAAACTGCGATACACCCGCCATCCTGACAGTCAGAATGGCGGGTGTACCTAAACATTGTAATATTTTTTTGTACGGAGAGGTACAATTTTTTTTAAAGTAGGTACAAAATAGTACATTTTGAGTACATTTTTTTGGTATAATTGTTTTACAAATCCGTGATGGTACACCCGCGATTCTAACTTGACATCTCTCAAAATTAGAGATCTCGTGGGAAATTCAAAAAACTACGCTTCAAAGTTCAAAGGGCATGAGACCTCAGTATCGAAGTAATAGACGCCGCCATATTTTATTCACCAGCTCACACCTGACTGTGGAACCACATAATTTTAAGACGATTGCCCTGATTCGATGAGACATTGGGATATGACCAGTTAACCCTTTAGATCGCAAAAAAAAAACAAGCCTCGGTGTTGTTAAAATAGTGTTAAAAATACAAATTAAATATATAAAATGCATAAACATGACTATAAAATAAAATGCATATCGGGGTATAAATGAAATACGAAATAAAGGATTAAGCAATATTTTCTCGTTATCACGGCCATATAAAGCATAGGGTACTACGGGTACGGGTAGGGCGACCGATTGCCTGTAAAAAAAAATGAATTTTCATATCATTTTTCTTACATTACCGTGGATCCTCGCGCTGAGGCACCTTAAAGGTAGATCGATCTTATGTATGCTTTTAAAAGAAATAAACAGTTAAAATTGTAATATTTTTTGTGATTTTTTATTTTTTAATTTCATCACATGATATATTATTGTTCACAAATTGGTATTCAAAATATTTATTTATACAAATTCAAAGGAGATATTTCTCAATTAATTAGTGCCATGCCCCCACTGCCCCGGGTCAACTAAACTTTTTGTGGCCCCGAAGGGCGTTAATATACACATTAATCGTATACACGGAAATAGAAATCTGCCGTCTCAGCAACCACCATCCCTAGATGCAAACGCCAGCACAGCTGGTCAGTCTTTTCCTGATTTGGCTGGCCTAAAGAGGAACATCACCGTCCTGCGACATATCCCAAAAGGAGCCAGACACGCCGCTGCCGGGAAGCTGAAGAGTATAATAGATTGCTGCCTTCATACTAATGACACAAAAGACTGGTTTACTCTGCTCTCTTTCGCTTTTTCCGCCCTTAGAGTACCAGAAGGAACCACTCGCAAGTCTCTCACGGAAAAAGTTAAGGAAAATATAGAAACTCCAAACGTACATAGACAGTATGGGAATCCTCGAAGACCATATTCCATATATCGCACAATAGAAAATAAAGTACACGACGGTGACTTAAAAGGAGCTGTACGGCTGCTTCTTTACACTCGCCCCTGATGATGATAACACCGTGCGAGCCCTAGAAGAAAAACACCCCGCTCCTTCTAGGCAACTCACGTACCCCCCGGAACCAGATATCTCCAGCCCCTTTCTGACGGTGACCACCACAGATGTCGCCGCGGCGCTGAGCTCCTTCTATAATGGCTCCGCCTCCGGTTTGGATGGCCTTTGACCCCAACATCTGAAGGAACTCACTTCATCCTCAGCCGGAGACAACGGTTCAAAACTTTTGGAATCTCTAACTCACCTTTGCAACTTCCTTTTAAGAGGAATGCTGAACCGCCAAGTCTGCCCGTTTCTCTGTGGAGCTTCATTGTGCGCATTGAAGAAAAAGGATGGAAGTGTCAGACCTATAGCCATAGGGAATACCATCCGCCGACTAGTCGCCAAACTTGGTTGCCGCGCAGTAAGGGATGAAATGGCAGACTACCTCCAACCTCATCAAATAGGAGTCGGCACCCCTCTAGGCTGCGAGGCAGCCATACACGCTTGCCGGTCCTATACATTCGACCACGATGATACAGACACCGTCATCTTAAAAGTCGACTTAAAAAACGCCTTCAACAGTGTTGAAAGAGACGTAATGCTGAAGGAGATAAAAGAAGCTATCCCGCCCTTGTATCCCTTCCTACACCAATGTTATTCATCGCCCAGTAACCTCCTTTACAATAATAACACAATAACCTCACAAGTCGGTGCCCAACAGGGTGACCCCCTGGGCCCGCTTGTATTCTGCTTGGCAATTCAAAATGTAATTAAGACGCTAGAATCACCACTAAACATATGGTACTTAGACGACGGCACCATAGGAGGAAGGCCTAATACTGTTTTAAACGACATTATCAAACTAATCCCGGCTCTCTCCGCCCTCGGCTTAGAATTAAATACTTCTAAATGCGAACTCTTCCCCTGTGGCCCCGTTGCCAAAGCATCCATCCCTAAGTTTTCATCTATTCTCCCAAATTTAAAGATCATAAATAGACCATCATTCACACTTTTAGGCGCCCCTATCTTCTCCCACGGAGTTAGCCCCGTAATTCAAAACAAGACATCAAAGCTAGCTGCATACCTTTCACACCTCCAGCAACTTTCAGCTCACGTTTCTCTAGTGTTGTTAAGAAATTGCTTTGCCATGCCCCGCCTAACATACACCCTTAGAACATCTCCCACCTGGAAGTCGTACCCTGATATCATAATGTTTGACCGTACACTTCAAGGGGCTCTAGAGGGCATTTTAAATATAAATTGCAACACGACACAATGGACACAAGCGTCGCTTCCCATTCGGCACGGTGGTTTGGGTATCCGTCGCGCTGAAGACATCGGACTGATCGGTTTTATCGCCTCTGTACATGCCACTCAACAACTTGTCACTCAGATCCTACCTTTTAATGGTGACAACGCGGCAATCGCATTCAAAGACGAGGCGCTTGAACTGTGGTCAGTCCGACTCCCCAGCGCTGACATACCTGAAAATACTAAATGCCAACGCCAGTGGGACGAGATCTTATGCAAAACAAGAAGAAATGAATTGCTGAATGTCGCAATGGGCAGCGATGTGGCCCGCCTGAAAGCCGCCATGACATCCGAGTCTGGAGCATGGCTACACGCACTACCCTCACCCCACCTGGGAACCCTTCTTGATAACGACTCCCTAAGGATAGGCGCAGCCCTCAGACTCGGATGCCAAGTGTGCGAACCACACCGCTGTGTTTGCGGAGCGACAGTAGAGGCCAATGGCCATCACGGCCTAAGTTGCCAACGCGCTGCTGGGCGTTTCTCAAGGCATCACGCCTTGAATGATATCATCCGTCGAGCTATGGTCGCGGCAAACATCCCATGCACCCTAGAACCCCAGGGCTTAAGTCGTACCGATGGCAAAAGACCGGACGGGCTAACACTGGTCCCATGGGTGAGAGGTCGCAGCCTTATAAGGGACGCAACCTGCGTCAGCACCTTTGCTCCCTCTCACCTCGCTGATACGACACGTGCCGCCGGTGGGGCTGCCGAAACCGCCGCTAAACTAAAGCACGTGAAGTACAGTAACCTGGAACCAGTGTATGAGTTCGTCCCGGTTGCCGTAGAGACTGGTGGGCCATGGTGCGCTGAGGCTAAGGAGTTTGTCGCGGCTTTGGCGCGAAGGCTGAAAGACCGAGGCGTGGACCCCCGTTCCGGCGAGTACTTGGCTCAAAGGATCTCCCTGGCTATAGTGCGCGGCAACTCCGCTAGTATTCTAGGGACTTTTGAGCCAGGCACCTTCCGGAACTGTTCATAGTTCCCTTCTAGCTTAAAAACTAGTTTTAATTATTATTTATTTTAGTTTTACAGTGTGTATTATGTTATTTGTTTATTCTATTAAATGTTTATTATTTCAAAAAAAAAATTAAATTAATTACAAAAAAGCCTATATAAGTTTTTAGTTTTTAGTAACGGCTTAGGAACAATTAATGTTCCTTTTATGTTATACTTGCATACCTATAACTACCTACTCATTAACATTTTTTTTATACTTGTGGTTGTAACAACTCCGGGGAGGAGCGGAACCTCCTAACACAAGTATTGTCATACTTACCAGGAGGGACCGGTCACTATTGTATGTACCAATTAAGTATAGTTTACCAAATAAACATTTCTGATTTTGTTTTTTTTTTTTGATGTATATAGGTAATTCCTCCCGAGATTGATGCAATTTGTCAACTTCTACATTTCCGAACCCAACAATTTGAAAAACTGGAACAAAAAAAACTGTATACCTTATCGAACCTACTCACAAATTGCATGAGAATCTATTGAGAAATGTGATCTTTAGGCGAGAATAGCCGGAAAGCGTCTGGACATCCAAACATCCTAACATACGAAAGGATTTTGGGACAAGCTGAAACGGAGACGGCTCGCTCGCTCGGTCAAGAATAACCTTTACTTGGAATAGAGCGCATCGCTAAAGTAGACGATTGTGTACTGTAATGGTGTGGTGTAATGTGTAGTCCACGCATTTACATGCATTGAACTGTACCCGAGTGTACCCACTACAATAAACGTATTGTAGTGAGTACACTCGGGTACAGTCCGTCCACAAAATGGTCTTCGAGTGAAATGATAGAATCCCAATTTTATTTAAATGCGTACACTACAGATAAAAAAAAGGCAAGTGCGAGTCCGACTCGCGCATGAAGGGTTCGGTACCATAATCTATAACAAGTTTGTGGTATGGGAGCCCCCCTTAAAGATTTATTTTATTTTATTTTTAGTATTTGTTGTTATAGCGGCAATAGAAATAGATCATCTGTGAAAATTTCAACTGTCTAGCTATCACCGTTCTTGATATACAGCCTGGTGACAGACGGACGGACGGACGGACAGCGAAGTCTCAGTAATAGGGTCCCGTTTTTATCCTTTGGGTACGGAACCCTAAAAACAAATATAATTTTCCAGCTCACGGATTGGTAGCGGCGAGATCTCGGACACATGATGTTGTCACCGTCGAATTTAGCTCGTCCCTCGGGCTTTTGTTCGTGTCACGATTTTAGACGAGCATCGTAAATAGTTTCGTGCTTCATGTATATTTTACTAAAACAGGCGTAGGACCTATGGGGCTATAAAAACATCGTAGAGGCATATGTATCTGTAGACTAACAACACGATTGTATGGAGCTCCATAACAATAGGTCGTCATATTGCAGATTTATTGTGGTACTAATTTATTTTACTGGTAACGACAAATATTTGGTAACTGACGTTGAAAGACGGTGAATGTCACTGATGTAAACAAAAAGTAAACCGGACTAAATATTCCTCAAATTACAAGTATTGGGCAAAACTATCCACAGTGATTAAAACCATTTTTTTCAATAGGATTCAGTATTTATTTCGCAAGAAGAACGAAGGATTGAGCAGCATTCCCGTAAACAATGTTTTGAATTTCGTTAGTGACAAATCCTTGGCAAATCGCTATGACGTTTAATAATGCAAATATAGGACGTATGCTCGTTATTGCCATATGAAAGCTGTTTTAGCGCCACTATCCCTGGGCCGGACCGACGCTTGCTAGGCTATAGATGGGCGTCTGTTTTTGGCCACATTTTCGCTGCCAACGGACACCTAGTACACAAAGTCTACATATAATAACTTGCGCTAAAACCAAAATATTCTGACACAGAAAATATCCTTCCCATTCTGTTTCTTAAATTTCATAAATAATGGTTAAGTTTATGAGGAGAAAACAGACAATTATGAGTGCCTATAAAATTTGAGGGTTGCCCTCGGATCCCATCATCAGATCCCAACTCGGTGATAATGGGACCACCAAAAGGATATACTGTTTCAAATAAAAAAAGAATTTTCAAAATCGGTCCACAATTGGCGTAGAACATACATAAAAAAATACACACAGTCGAACATTAAGTTTTGACCTCATTTGCGCGACGCCATAGTTGCTAGTTGCGAACTTAACGACGTAAACTGATAGTATGGCAGTGATCCACTTAAGAGCCCACCCATGCAAAATTCGTCAGGTGAATGATCCTAGATCTCAACATCGATAGTGATTAAAAATCTGTCTCTTGAAAATAAAAAAAATAAACAGTTTTTCTTCAATCTTGTCAACGTGAAAACACGATTGGTAATAATTTTCTCGATACTTTTATTTCTCAAACATAACCCATTTTTTTGATATTTTCGGTTGGATCTTCAAAACCCTTCCGTTTTAAACAATGTTTTTTAGCTTAATAGATGCACAATTATAAGTTCTCAAAAACTCTATTACTATTTTCAATATAAAATGCACACGTTTATGACACAACTCAAAAAACATGATTTTCGCGTTTCCGAGCACGCACTTCCATCTCCCTCACGCTTACGCTCAGTGAGAGAGAGAGCTAGCCAACGCGTTGGCGCCCTCATAAGCTCTTGGCATTGGACCAGCGTAGCCTCAAATCATTAGCTCGCTGTCCACCCGTACCCTTACCATGAGTTGACGTGACCGTACTGTACTCGCTAGCAACAGCATAAACGATTTGTACGGAGAATAACATAGCGCCCTTGGCGGTTATTTTGTAGAACTACAATTCTGCATAGTCTCCAGACAGACAGACAGACAGACAGACAGACAGACAGACAGACAGACAGACAGACGGACAGCGGAGTCTTAGTAATAGGATCCCGTTTTTTAATGTATAGGTTCGGAACCCTAAAAAGTTCATATTCAAACGTGACGTAATGGAAAAGACAAGTCAAAAACTTTTTGTTATAATATTCACATCGAAAACTATCGTTTCTGAGTAGTTAGAGTTTTCTTCTTGAAAACGCCCTGTTAGAAATGAATGAGGGACAAGAACAATTTGTATGAGATTCACCGATTTATTAAATTAATTAAAAAAATACAAAAGAAGGATGTGGAATTAAATAAGTGCTTAAATTTTAATTATTTAATTAATACTTTTCACCTTTTCACCATAACACATTTTATTATACACAATTTTCTACCACAGTGTATTATACAATTGATGTACAGTGAAGTGCAAAAATAGTTGTCGATTTAATTGTCTCGTAAATAAGTACTAAATGAAATGTGATTTCGTTGACATAAGAGTGATGCGACATATGTTTGAGAAAATTTAGAATAATGAGGTGGACCTATATTTTTACACTTGACTGTAGCTATTCCAAAATTTCATTATAATAGGTACATACTTGAAATATTTTGCCGACACGCCACCATTTAGAACTTGACTATAAATTTCAAACCACCCATAGTTTAGACTTCGATAATTCAACTTAGACAACAACTTTTTTTCCTTTTTTTTATAAATAAATAAATATTAAGAGGCCTTATTCTTTTTAAAATTTATTTTTTTCATATTATGACAAATATATTGATAATTTCAACAAACTTTTTGAAGTGAATAATACTTTTCCCTGGGTTCTAGGTAGGGTAGTAACATAGCTATTTCATGCTTTCATTGCGTGCAGTAGAAAATAAGTTGAAAAAACTAATTTTCTGCGTAAAATTTGTCAATTTCGAGTAGTTTTTGAAACAAAAATTATCAATGAAAAATTCAAACCGTAGGTTTCAAATATATCAACCTGCCGCAGCGTATGAATTTGGTCTATGGTGCTAAAGCTTTTCGGAATCCGGATTGTTCGGGAGGTTGGAAATCGACTGTGCGCGAGACGATTGGTAATGACTCTTAGACTGGTAGAAAAATCGAAATATCGGCTTCCTTTACCGTCCTAACGGCATTTTGTGAGCCATTTTGGCAACATGACTTTTCCGACGTAAAAAAGCCTGCTGAATTCGATTCTGGATGTTGACAAGCCGAATTTTGCCCCCTTCCCCCCATTTCCCCCCTTTTTACCTCAAAATATGTCCCTGATCACGGTTTTTACGGTTTTATACAAAAAGTATTACAGCTAGAAAAAAAGTGTCAAAGACAAGACTGATCTCTATAAAATTAGCTATAACATGGTGTATAAACTTTTTTAGTAGGCCTTATGGTTTGTGAGCAATATCTTCCCGAACTTCATAGAATGGTAGAAAATTCTAAATATCGGCTTCCTTTACCGTCCTAACGGCATTTTGGGATCTATTTTGGCAACATGACTTTTCCGATGTAAAAAAGCCTGCTGAATTCGGTTCTGGATGTTGCCAAGCCGAATTTTGCCCCCCTCCCCCCGTATCCCCCCCTTTTGACCTCAAAATATGTCCCTAATCACGATTTTTACGGTTTTATACAAAAAGTATTAAAGCTAGAAAAAAAGTGTCTAAGACAAAAATGATCTCTATAAAATTTACTATAGCATAGTGTATAAACTTTTTTAGTAGGCTTTATGGTTTGTGAGCAATATCTTCCCGAACTTCAGATTTTTTTTTAATTGATAAACATGGTCGAGGCAGTGAAATACACTTATTTTAGGATAATTGGCATCGCACAGGATCCAGCCGCTCTGCTGCTCTCGACGCTGACATCCAGTTGGCGTGCTGCTTATTATATGTCAAGACTTACGAGGCTTTCAGTCATAGGCAGTCGTCAGATTTACACGCAGAACTGTATCCAAGTCGGGCTAAAAGCGACGTAGAAAATAAAAATGCTTTACTTCTGACCATGAAGTCATTCAAAATGCTCACGCCAGATTCTTCAGAAACGGGCCTCAGAAATGCAGTTACCCAGGATCTTGCAGCAGAAAAAAATGGCATGGTCCTTGAATCAATCTTCTTCTGGATCAATCTTCTTCTGGCTAGCTGATAATTACCGTTTCTGTTTCGTTGCAGCCGTAATGTTAATGAGGTGAGCATCCACAAGTGATTCAAGAACTTGCGGATATTCAACCGTTTCGGTGATTAGCCTGAAAAAATTAGACTTTTCCCGCCCCTCAGGGATCCATCCGGGATGTAAATAGCCATGGAGACAGCATGTAGGTGATGATTCAAGATCTCTCGCAGACTTAAAGTTCTCCCAGCCTTGTCAACAGCTGTCAAGCGTTGTTGGACGCTACGGTTTTTCTAATTTGTAGTTATATAGCAATGGCAGATTTTGAACGACCTGCCAAGGTAGGGATATTTGAAGGTCGGGCCTTTGTTAATTTTGACCTTAGCGCAGTTGCTTACCTGCTATTAGTAGGCCTTTCGGAAGCAAACTTCGTTACTTGGAGTGAGCCAAGCTGCTTGGCAGTGAGAAGTGACACTTTATTTTTTTCTGCTGCATGATCCTGGGTAACTGCATTTCTGAGGCCCGTTTCTGGAGAATCTGGCGTGAGCATTTTGAATGACTTCATGGTCAGAAGTAAAGAATTTTTATTTTCTACGTCGCTTTTAGCCCGACTTGGATACAGTTCTGCGTGTAAATCTGACGACTGCCTATGACTGAAAGCCCCGTAAGTCTTGACATATAATAATAATAATAATAATAATAATTCGTTTATTTCAGGCATCAAAGGCCCATAGATAAATACCTTACAATCTAACATACATATTAAATATTAAAATAACTAAGTCACGATGTGTTGTTGTCCATGGTGTTGGATAGCCGACCGCGGAAACGCCGGAATAAAACACCTTTCGGCCAAAATTCTTCCTTCATGAAGGTCGTTAGTTGGTCAGCTGGAACCCCCAACACATAAGAATTAAAATTCACTTTATAATAAGCAGCACGCCAACTGGATGTCAGCGTCAAGAGCAGCAGAGCGGCTGGATCCTGTGCGATGCCAATTATCCTAAAATAAGTGTATTTCACTGCCTCGACCATGTTTATCAATTAAAAAAAAAATCAGAAGTTCGGGAAGATATTGCTCACAAACCATAAAGCCTACTAAAAAAATTTATACACCATGTTATAGGAAATTTTATAGAAATAATTTTTGTCTTTGACACTTTTTTTCTAGCTTTAATACTTTTTGTATAAAACCGTAAAAATCGTGATTAGGGACATATTTTGAGGTCAAAAGGGGGGGTTACGGGGGGAGGGGGGCAAAATTCGGCTTGGCAACATCCAGAACCGAATTCAGCAGGCTTTTTTACATCGAAAAAGTCATGTTGCCAAAATGGATCCCAAAATGCCGTTAGGACGGTAAAGGAAGCCGATATTTAGAATTTTCTACCATTCTATGAAGTTCGGGAAGATATTGCTCACAAACCATAAGGCCTACTAAAAAAGTTTATACACCATGTTATAGCTAATTTTATAGAGATCAGTCTTGTCTTTGACACTTTTTTTCTAGCTGTAATACTTTTTGTATAAAACCGTAAAAACCGTGATCAGGGACATATTTTGAGGTAAAAAGGGGGGAAATGGGGGGAGGGGGGCAAAATTCAGCTTGGCAACATCCAGAATCGAATTCAGCAGGCTTTTTTACGTCGGAAAAGTCATGTTGCCAAAATGGCTCACAAAATGCCGTTAGACTTGAAATTTTTTATTTGAACTACCAGTCTATCTGTAGAACAGCTGATAAACATATGGCTCAGCAGTGAGATGGGCCTGTAGTTCGTCAATAAAGGCTATGCTCGAAGTTTCTGTGCGCGAAAGAATCAGAAATGAGGATATCCGCAGTAGAACCAGGGTAACCGACACAGCTCACAGGATTGCACGGTTGAAATGGCAATGCGCAGGCCATGTAGCCCGGCAAATGAACGGCAGTTGGAGCAGCAAAGTCGTAGAGTGGCGACCACGTATAGGAAAGCGCAGCGTGGTAGGGCCCCGACTGGATGGACGGATGACCTCCTGAGGGTAGCGGAGAATCAATGGATGCGGTCTGCACGGGATCGCACTTTGTGGCGAGTCATGAGGGAGGCCTATGTTCAGCAGTGGACGTCTGTGGCTAATAGACAGATTAGTTCCTAAGAGATTTATTTCTAAATTTTAATTAATATCAAGCATATGTTATGAAGTGTATTTTGTCAGTACTTTGTCAGCCTCGTCAGTCCCCTGGCAGTCAAATTCAGAAAAACCGAAATTTCTCCGGTTCTACTTAAAAAAGTGACTGGCCCAATCTCGAGCAATATATTCATTACATTACCTATCTTATATGCCCGAATTTGTAGCATTTTGATTAAAAAACTATCATAAACAAAATATCCCGAAAAGTTACCCAACTTTTGTATATTCGCCCATATACCAATAAATCCCGTAGCCATGTTCTAGGTAGTAACATCAATAATACGTTAAGAACCATGTTTGTTCATAGAGAAAATGTCTAAAACAATCTAAGGGACAATTTTACACAGATCGACCTAGTCCCAAACTAAGCAAAGCTTGTACTATGGGTACTAGACGACGATTTACATAATTTAAATGCATATATTATATACAGATAACATCCATGACCCAATAACAAATTCGAGTTTATCACACAAATATTTGCCCTGGCCGGGATTCAAACCCAGGACCGCCGGCTCAGTAGGCAGCTGCATTACAAACCGAGCCAACCGCGTCGTCAAACTAAAACTAAATGAGTACAATGTAAGTAGTAACATATTAATCATCATATCATAGATTTTCTTTTATGTGGATATGAAGTACTTAGTACAACTAGTAACTCTCGTGGGAGAATGAATGAGGCGGCGGTGGCGCCAGGTCGCCATAAAATCATCAGAATTTAGTAATGTTATTTTTTTATAATTTTATAAATATCTGACAACCTCACACAAATCGATCTAGTCCCAAATTAAGCTCAAGAAGGCTTGTGTTATGGGAACTAAACGACGATATAGATACTTATATAGATAAATATATACTTACTTAAATACATAGAACAACCATGACCCAAGCACAAATATTTGAGTTCATCACACAAATATAAGCCCTGGGCGGGATTCGAACCCGGGACCGCCGGCTCCGTAGGCAGGTGTCTACAAACTGAGCCAACCGCGTCGTCAAGATAGTTATGCAATAACCATAGCAATGTTATGCATAAATCATTGATAACAAAGATCAAAGCACAAAGAAAACGTATTCACATAGAGGTCGCTAAGGTGTAAAGCTTTTCAAATAAACAATGCAATGATCGACACATAAAGCATGAGGAAAACTTCGAAAGGTTATCTGGTGTTAGGGTGGTGGAGAGGTTAACACGCCGGACCGGTAATCCAGAGGTACCGGGATCGATTCCCGGTTTCTTCCGCCAGGTTACGCATTTTAAGTTTTCTTTTTTTGATCTTTGTATCAATGTTTTTATATAAAAAATAGTGGTGTGTAATGTGTAAATAAGACATTAAATGATTTATAAATTTATCACTGATTGTGCTCATCCATGCCCCGCGCCGTCGCTGCATAGTAATATAGGTCATCTATCTAGTCTTATAGTAATGTAACAATGTGGGTGTAGATAGAATAAATATAAGCAGGCATTGGCAGCGGCTGTAGTTTGACCCGTTTAGGGTAGAAACGCTCGTACCTTGTGGTCCCTAAGTCCCTAAAAATCACACTTATACATTATAAACGCGAAAGTTTGTGGTTGAGTTTATGTGTATGTTTGTTACTTCTTCACGCTCAAACGGCTGGACCAATTTGATAAATTTTGGTATAAAGGTAGCTGACACCCTGGATTAACACAAGTTAATTTTTATCCCGAAAAATTTAGTGTTCCCGTGGGATGAGCGCGTAACACCGCGCGGCGCAGCTAGTATAGTATAAAAAACCGGCCAAGTGCAAGTCTCACTCGCGCACCGAGGGCTCCGTACAAACTTTCACTAATCCCATCTAAATTGGCCTGGTTGAGTTAAGTTTGCACCTGAAATGTATGGCGCCGCATACAAACGAGGTGCAAACTTAGCGCAACCGAGTTCACAAAATATGATGTTTGAAAAGGACTACATTTTTTATGATTTTATCACTAATGTATAGTTTTCAGATTTTTATAAGTATTTGTAGTATGTGACTATATTACTTGCCAAATTTCATAGTTCTAGGTCATCGGGAAATACCTTATGATTTTGATTCCCTTGAGAGTGTAGAAATGTCCTTTTTAACACATAAACGGCCGTATCTTTTTTTCACATCAACGTAGAAGTTACATTTGTTCACAGCTTCAAGGGACCGTAGACTTGAGTAATGGTGTTAATTTTTGAACGCGTTCTTGAGAGACAGACTGACGGACGGACGGACAACAAAGTGATCCTATAAAGGTTCTGTTTGTTCCGGTTGAGGTACGGAACCCTAAAACGTGGCAAAGTGACTCATTGATGTGACGGGTGACAAGCGGGCTGGCTCATACAGTCAGCATCAAAGGAGCTCATTTTACTACTGGCTTATATCAAATTGACAACATTCAAAATCAAATTTCCAAAGCGTTGCCAGGCGTCCGGATGAAGCAGGACATAGTTAGGCTTTTTGATTGCGTGTCCGCCCAAAATAAACAGTGTCTGGCTTGTCCGGCTCTTGTTAGGCTTTTGTCGTACATACTTATTAATACTGAGATACAAAATCCTCAATAATGTAGGGTGTCCGGACTTTTTACCCAAATATCCGGCTATTAGGTTTGGCGACCGGACAGCCCTAATTTCAAATAATGTTAAGTTTAAACTATTTTCATTACTTTATTATCACAGGACCCAAATGTGTTATTTTTATTTGATTATACGGACTAGTTTTGAAAATTAATAAAAGATAAAAACTAGGTTTATCTATACCGCAGCATGCAAGTTCCAAAATGGCCCTCTGTCCGTGAACGTGTTAAATTTAGGTACTAATTCAGTCAACGCTAAGTTTCCGGAAAGATCCAGGCATGCCTAAGTATTCTTCGTTGAATTTTGAGTTGGTTCTTCTCGATTCATCCGTGACAAGTTTGTCTAAATCCTTTATCCTTTGCGTCGCCTGCTCAGTACTCATGTTGTTGGTCCATGCATCTAAAAATAAAATTGATTTTCAATATTAAAAAACAAAAAAACTTTTAGGCTTATCTGACTCAGAATCATTTGTGTGTGTTCAAAAATTCCAAAGGCCGGCACGTTTTTGGATATTTTTTTTATATCTATGACACACTGCAAAAATATTTTTTCATAAATCTAACGTTTTGGTACCCTTGTTTTTCTTGTATGAGGTTCAAATTAAAAAACGCTTCTGATTTAGATAGACCTAAAAAACAATATTCTGAAAAACAAAAGTTTATGTACAGGTTTTTTTGGAAAACGCTATAATAAGAAGTTTATTATAAATTGTTTTAGAGAATAACATATTACAGAAGTTTTTTTTTATATTGTCTTTGAAAAAGATACTACCTTTTATTATTTTTAAGAGATTAAGTAAATTACAGGCAACCTCTAGGATTGAAATAAGACGGGGGTCTTTAGCTTGTCTCTTTGTTTTTTTTGAGTTTACTCCTTAAGAATCGATTTTCATATATAAGCCCGGGGTATGAAAAATATGGGATATAAAATCGAACGTATCGGCCGTGCTAATTCAAAAAGTTGTATCTCAGTATACGATCGGAGTAAAAATAGGACTTCTTAATTTAGCAGGTTATGCGTTAAGCGTTATAGACTAAGATCCCGATATAAAATGACCTTCACCGAGATGCTTATTTGATGAAATGTATTTTATATTTAATTTAATATGTCAATAAATATATTGCATATGGGTTGCCTAACAAATTTTAGTCCAGGGTATGTTTAATTAATAATATAAAAAAAGGGTTTAACCAGTTCACCGGTTTGATTAATATTAGATAAATTCTATAAGTATGACGCCCATAGAATATGCGAACGTTAGGTTCCCTTTACTTTTCCCGTCACAACTATCGGGTAGCCAGGTATAAACAGGTAAATCTATAGGTACCTACTGGCATTTTGCAACGGTCTGATTATTGAATTGAAATTAAATAAAATTAAAGATTATTTTATTATGAATTTATCTAATGATCAACCGGTGAAATGTTTTTTTTTTTTTAACTAAACATAGCCTGGACTAAAATTTGTTAGGCAACCCATATGCAATATATTTATTGACATATTAAATTAAATATAAAATACATTTCATCAAATAAACATCTCGGTGAAGGTCGTTTTATATCGGGATCCTATACTATAGATATTTGTTTATTGGTGAGTTTTGGTTGTCAACCGATATTATACAGGGTGACCCATTTAGATCGGTCTTCCACCTGTATAATCATTATGTGCAATAAACGTATTGAGTATTGAGTATATATTTTATAATCGTTCTTACGGCCAGGCGCCCACCACGATTTTAGCCAAGCGATAATTTTGTCCCATAAATGCAAGATATGGGTTTATATGAGAGTGCGCGCACCACGATTTTCATAAACCCATAAGTACGCTTATTTCTGCGACAAAATTATCGCGCGACTAAAAAAAAATCGTGGTGCGCACCTGGCCTGAAGAGTAAACTCCAGTCGTGCGTCGGAGCTGACACACACACTTTTTTTCTAAAACAAGTAAAAAATAACAGGGGAATGTAGCCGACATCATGGGTACCCTGCCGCAGGGCCGTGATCTGGGGGACATCGGATTTAGTTATAAACGACGATTTCTTATCGGTGATCAGGTACCAATTTTTCTAACTCAGTAATTGATGGCGGTCACATTGAAGTCGTAATTACATGAAAACAAACTTATTTTTCTATGATAATTTTTATTTAAAAACCATGTTTGTCTTAAATTCCTTGTCACCCTACTAATCTGTATCTGTGTGCTTACAACCTCTGTAATAATTGAATGGCAATGACAATTTATGAGTAATACTTTCATTGTCATTGTCATTACATAAACAAAGTCGTAGAAAATTTCGCAAAATTTCCCGCCAAGGCGATGGCATTTGAGGTAAGTATCGTACTTCAATAATCTTTGTAGGATGACAGTGTATCTAGTGGTTATTAGTTTCAATTATTTTATAACTTTTAATTATGTTACTTTTTATTAAGTTTAATTTTAGCTGGATATTAATATTTTTCTACTCCCGATCACCGATTAAGAATCATCGTGTATAATTTAGTTATCGAATTTAATTATATTTAGATACAATTATTTAGAATAGGTTAAGTTGATCACTGTTATTTTTTTACTTATCTGAAACATATGGTATGTTTTTTTAGACTCTTACCAACAATTTCCTTGACAGACAGCTCATCGCCACCATAATCCTTAGGCAGAATCTCCTTAGGTATATGCTTTTGGAAGTCCTCGATGCTGTTGTGGACATGCAGCCTCCCAGCTACCTTCGGTTTCATTGCCTGCTTCAGAATAAACACCAATTTGTCCACCCAAGTCGGTGCGTTCAGTATGTGTATGCCTTTTATCTTAGAGCCGTATCCTTCCTGAAAAACGAGTTGTATGATTCAGCCATCAAAATTTTCAACCAGTTTTTTGACCCTACTCATTTTTAGCCAACGTCATCTAGCGGATTTTTAGTTGTACTAATTTATTTTACTGGCATGGACTACACTTTAGTAACTGACATTGAAAGACATCGAAGGTTAATGATGTAAACAAAGAGGAAACAGGGTTATAGCGTGTATATTTGATATAACCGCAAATTGAAGCCAGACGGAGATTTTTAGTGCTGTAATCTGATATTTATAAAAAATATTAATTTAGCGTGAACTGCTATAGCGTCATTAATTTTTAAAAGATTTCTGAGCAGCAATGTATGACGTAGTTATTACTAAGTGACAGTTGTGACGTTACTTTGTTAAGTGTCAACAAACAACAATAAACAAATACATTGCGTACTGAATTATTTTATATGGGAAAAAATTAGATTTTTTAATAATTTACTGATATATTAATAAGTGCCTGTATTAAGACCCCGTTAAGTTTGCGGTTATATTAAATATACACGCTGTATATTCCTTGAATTTCTAGTAATTTTCGCATAGTAAAAAAAGTCCTGCAGTGATACAACATAAGATTTTTTCAATACGATTCAATATTCATGACATAAGAAGAACGAAGGATTGAGCAGTATTCCGGTAAACGATGTTTTGAAATTGATTGTTGACAAATCGCTACGTTACGCTAAATATGACATATGAATGCTGTCTATAGCACCACTATACTATACTAGGCTATACTATAGTCTGTACTTTTAGGTATCTAAAAGAATGTAAACAAACCATTAAAATGGTTGTTTATAAGATAACGTATGGTTCCTGTAAAAAAAAAATATATTCCAATAATAATTGACCTCCCTACTGCAGTCCGTTCCATTAAAATAATATGTGTTATCGCTTAATTTTACCGATTATACAAATTCACGAATACAAACATATGTTTATCACATTAAATAAATATATATATATTTTTCTCAGTAAATCGTTCATATAAAGTACCCAAATTTGCAGAGGTTTAAAACGCAAGGCTGCATTATACTGGAAGTAAACGACTTAAATAGAAAGTCACAGGTTTAAAGTAGCAACACCTACCTTACGTGATTTTTAACTTTGTCGGTTTGTCATTCGCCATTGCTTGCTGTCAATTTGACAGCTCCGGTGTATTTACATTTTTTAAATACCTAAAAGTACACTATAGGCTAAAGCGCACCTTGTTAGGCTATTAATTCTATCAAATAAAGTTAAATTAAACCGTTGCTACAAAGATCAAAGCGCAAAGAAAAATTGAAATGCGTAAGAGAACGGGAATCGAACCCGGTACCTCTAGATTACCGGTCCAGCGAGTTAAACTCTCCACCACATGACGCATGACGCATATTTAAATAGTCATATTCGTTTTAGAAGCCTTCCAAGCCACAGACCTATTAAGTCAAACGTTTGAACAATTTTTCAACTGACATTTTCAAGAGCTGAAAAGTTTTCTCTAACATAGTGACTTTTGTGTTAACTGCCTATTTTATTTTATCAGAGACCCTACCATTAGTGTAAAATATACTATTTTTGCATACTGTCGCTGTTGCGGTCATTTTATACTCATTGCAGCGCCAGCGGTACTGAACTACTGAACAAAAATAAATACATGCCAAATAGGCCTAAAAAGTAAAATCGTAGTTGTACTTACTGTAGCCAATAATTCAGCTTTTTTTAATAAAACGGGATTGAGTTTAGACAACATTCCAAAATTAAGACCTTCTAGATCCAGTATGTGTCTTTCATTAATAGTGTAGTCTTCATAAAGTCTGTATTCTCCAACCTGTAAAAGATAAAATAAAACCATTAGTAAAGTTCGAGACGGAATCTAAAGAAACAGGTAAGGAAAAATCTAGACACGCGGCAGTGTGTCCAGCCAAGTTCACCCCAGGAACTGGCGAGCAGTAGCCGTGTGTTATATTACACGAACCGCTTGGAGCCACTTTTGACCCCTCAATAACTCCAAATCTATTTAACATAAAAATATGAAATTTGGCTAATGTATTTAGATCCTTTAGACCAACTAGAACCCAAAATTTCATAAATAAAGGTAAAATAGGTATTGAGATATTAAATAAAGTCAAAAAAATTGGGTAAGTGGGAGTCCAACTCGCGCATGAAAGGTTCCGTACCATAATCTATAACAAGTTATCTGTAAGGGAGCCTCCTAAAATATTTATTTAATTTTATTGTTAGTATTTGTTGTTATAGCGGCAATAGAAATACATCATCTGTGAAAATTTCAACTGTTTAGCTATCACCGTTCTTGAGATACAGCCTGGTGACAGACGGACGAACGGACGGACCTAACAGTATAAGTAACAGGACGTACACTTACTTGCGTACCTTTACGAAAATAGGTTAATGATTAGACAAATATAATATACATTTATTATGTAAAAACTAGCCAAGTCAAGTCTTGATATTGAATTACATCCCAAGTAAAATAAATGCATTGAGTATGTCGCATGTCCTTGTAACTAAAAATTTTAGGGCAATGAACTTGGCGCCCATATAGATCTCAATTCTTTTGTCGGCGAAGTCGACAACGTTGCACGCGGTATTGAACTTGGCTCTAATTTAACATTTATGTTTTTGATGGGATAGATTATTTAGATGTGTGTAAACTAAACTACGCAGGTACTTTGTTTATTTCTTACTCGTTACTATATATAGGTAGGTACTTAAAATATCTATTTACCTTTTATGTGTTTGAAGAAGTTGTTCACATAATATGAATTTAGCGAAAATTTAAGAACGTTAAATACTTTATTACCAATGGGTATAGTAGTGTACTACTTTAGTGTTCATTAGATTTTTTTTCTATGTCTTTCCTATCACTTTCAAATGCTCAGGGACTGGGTGGTTCTACTCAGGAGGGACGAAAATGAAGTGATTTGCGGCACAACATTTTTTTAGCATCTTAGGTCAGAAAAGTAGCTGAACGCCTAGCTGGGGTCGTTCTTTTACTGATATCAAATGGGCCAGTCAAAAAAATATAATATACCAAATTTATGGCCATTTAAACAATATATGGGCCCAGGAGACTGAGAATATGAACAGGATACTGAGTATTGATACAAAAGAACCTTTTATAGCCTAGCAAGTGCTGGCCCAGCCCAGGGATAGTGGCGCTACAAACAGCTTTCATAAGACATTAATGAGCATATATGTCATATACCTATTTGCATTATTTAACGACATCAGCAATTTGTCAAGGATTTGTTATTACCAAAATTCAAAACATTGTTTACCAGAATGCAGCTCAATCGTTCGTTTTTCTTGCGAAATAAAAACTAGTCCTATTAAAAAAAAACTTGACTTTCATCACTATGGATAGTTTTGGCTTTATTGTGCAAAAATACTTAAAATTTGTCGTTACCAGTAAAATAAATGAGTGTCACTAAAAATCTTTTGTTGGAATAGCAATGGTTTCATTTGAGAAGTGATCAGTAGGGCCAATTTTAAATCTGGCATATTGTCTAATATTTCCGGATTCTCCAAATTGAGAGTGAAATTACTCGTAGTTTGGTTTGGTTATCTAATTTTGATCTGCCAGACTGCACCCAACCTAATTCGGTAAAAGGTCTACGTTTCATAATGCTGGGAGTAGGACCATCAGCTTTAGTTCAGTCAGAGTCTAAATTTCCATAGACAGCATAGAACCTATTCCTTGTTTCTGAGCTGTATTTTAGTCACAGACAACTTAACCCTATACGAGTAGACCCCGCTTCATAAAACTTTCTCTAGTATCTCATGTTGCCAAATTGGCGGGGTGAGGAGGGCAACAAGTGCACTGTGATTGGCTAGTTCAAGGTCAGCGAGCAATGACGCATACGGTGTAAAATGCGCGCCATTTTTGATAGTGATGGGACACACACGAAAAAGAAACTGCAGAATGTAAGTAGATATGATTTTAATTGGAATCAATAATAATACGAGAATGGTTTAAAATGCGTTTCAATTAAAAATATTAAATGTAAATCTACTCATATTATTAGAAAAAACAATAAATATGAAACCAGACATTATTTGCTTTAACGGAGATGTGGCTTGAACCGCGTGAGTTTCAATCTATAAATCTAAATGAATACTGTATCGCAGCTGAAACTTCCCGCCATATAACTAAGGGTGGTGGTACACTCTTCTTTATTAAAAGATTGAAATCTGATTCAACATTGCACACTCTCGATGCAGATGTATGTTGATAATATCGAAAAAGAATGAGAAATGTGTGCTTTAAGCGTAAAAATAGGTCAATTAAAACTCCATGTAATTGTTTTCTCTAGATGTCCTCAGTCAAGTGTAAAATCATTGCTCCATACTATCACGAAAAAATAATTTTAGATTTAAGCACCATTAAGAGTCGTAATATTATGTGGCGACTTTAATATTGATATTTCAGACCAAAAGGTGTCGATACTAAGGAATTGTTACAAATATTTCCCGAAGCATAAAATGAAGCCAACAACTGACTACAACAAAAACAGCTTCAACAAAAGATAACTTTGTTACTGATAGCCAGGACATTTCAACGGCTTTGGTAGACCTAACTAATTTTTTAACCATGATGCCCAGATAATATACTTAAATAACAATACAGCTATAAATAGCCTCAATGCCGTACAAAATGCTCACAAATGGAGAAGGTTCACAAATAATTAAAATATATGCTTTAAAAATGCACTCGAATTGCTATAGATTGCTGGGATATTCTTAATAGTTTGAACATCAATGATATATTTTATGAAATAAAACCGAAAATCACTTATTAACGTAGTTTAATTTGAGAGAATTCCACAGACAACAGATAAGTAGAACAAAGTAGGTTTATGGTTCTAGTGCTGTACTTCATAAATAGAGTTGTCATGAATCGGTAACATAACGTTCAATTTTATTCTTACAACACTCTCACCAAATTTGAACTTTATACAACAAATAAAAATTGTATTAAAGACTAGTAAGAGCTTATACATTTAGATTTCATATTAAAGTTCTATGACAAACTCTCACCAAAAGAGCACAACTATAAATGTTAGCATTAAAATTAACAAGACAAGTTTTTAACACACAAACTAAATAAACTATTTTAATTTACTAATACCAATTTTAGTTCTGAGATATTGAAACTTGTCTCTAGGTAGAGCTTTAGTAAATAGATCAGCATATTGCTCTTTAGTACATACATAATTTAAGTCTATTTGTTTCTCTACATATTTATCCTTGATAAAATTATATTTCACATCTATATGTTTACACCGTTTATGATAGTCCACATTTTTAATTAAACAGATTGCACTTTGATTGTCTATATTCAAGCAAATAGAGTTCTGATTAAATTCACCAATGTCTATTAACATTCTTTTCAACCACATAGCTTCTTTTGTCGCACAACAAGCGGCCATAAACTCGGCCTCGGTGGTGGACAACGCAACACTTTGCTGACGCTGTGTAGCCCACGTTATGGCAGCTCCATTCTTTATAAACACATACCCAGTCAGAGACCTGCGTGTGCATGTGTCTTTAGCATAATCTGCAATCTGCATCACTATAAGCTTCAAGCTTGTTAATCTGTGATGATGTATAACACAAACCATAGTCCTTGGTTTCTTTCAAGTATTTCATTATTTTCTTGACAACATTCCAATGTGTGTGATCATAACAATTGAGATATCTACTCACCAGGCTCACTCCATACATAATGTCAGGCCTGCTTACCACCGCCAGGTGCATTAGCGACCCAACAGCCTCTCTGTATGGGACGTTCTTGTCAGGAGTTGCAGCGCTCTTCTCCAGTGTAGTATGAGGGTCGACATATTTGATGCAGCATCCAAACCTTCGGGTGGTGTCATGTAAATATTTTCTTTGACATCGCCATATAAAAATGCTGTCTTGCTGTCTTCACATCAAACTGGACAATTTCTAGATTATGTTGAGCGGCTTCTGAAAGTAAAACTCGAACAGAGTCATATCTCACGGTGGGGGCATATATTTCAGTGTAGTCAACCCCTTGTTTTTGACCACAGCCTTTAGCACATAGTCTTGACTTAAACAGCGGACCGGATGGCTCATCTTTTATTCTAAAGACCCATTTGCAGCCAATTACCCGCACTCCTTGTGGCTTTTCAATTAAATGCCATGTCTCATTTTCTGCATGTGCTTTCAGCTCTTCCTGTATAGATTTTCTCCACTCAGCTGCATATACATTGTCTGACGAAACTGCTTCATTGTATGTTTGTGGGATATCCTGTTGTTCTGTAATTTCATTAGCACATATGTATGTATTAGCTTGCATTCTAGATGTTCTTTCCTTCGATCTTGTTGTTATATTCCGATTTAAATCTGTTAAATCTACCGTTTCATCTGGCTCATATAGAGAGTCTTCATCAGAGTGAAAGGAATCTTCACTTGAATCTATTTTGGTTCCTTCACTTTCATCCGGCAGATTTTCTAAAGTAATATCTTTACTGATAGAACCACTTGCAATGGGTTCTGTATTTGACTCTGACAATGGTACCATAGCATATTCCCTTTTAACTGAACTTTCAAGAAATATCACATCTCTACTAATTAATACTTTTCTTGTTTTTGGATCAAACAGCCTATATCCTTTGGTGTGTTCACTATAGCCAACAAATATCATCTTACTTGCCTTTGGGTCCCATTTCTTGGCTTTTTCTTTTGGAACATGGACTTCACAACCAAAGATCTTCATGTGGGTAATATCTGTCCTTTTCCCACTCCACATTTCTTCGGGTGTAGAGAATGATAAAGCTCTTGTCGGGCATCGATTAGTGATGTATGCTGCAGCTGACAGCGCCTCTCCCCACAGGTGTTTCTGTAATTTAGCATTTGTTAGCATACATCTAGCCCTTTCTAATAGAGTTCTGTTCATACGCTCTGCTAAGCCATTTTGTTGAGGCGTATACGGAGCAGAAGTTTGATGTCGTATTCCTGATTTCTTGAGAAAAGCTTTAAATTCATTACTTAAATATTCTAAACCATTATCTGTACGGAGAGTCTTTATAGTTAAATCAAGTTGATTCTCGACTAAGGCTTTGAACTCCTTGAACTTTTCAAACACTTCTGACTTTTTGTTCAATAAATAAACAAATACTTTCCTGGTATAGTCGTCTATGAAGGTAACAAAATATCGAGCTCCTCCGAGAGATGGCAACTCCATTGGACCACATACATCAGAGTGAATAAGTGCCAGCTTGACTTCTGCTCGAGACCCTTCAGAAGAAAATGGTAGTCTGGTTTGCTTACCTTCTAGACATGATATACAAATCACATTTTCTTTATTTGCTAGTTCAATTCCTGCAGCTTCTGTTAGTTTGTTCAAATCTGCGAAGTTCAAATGAGCCATTCTTTGGTGCCATAGATAACAATCATTCTCCTTGGACATGGATATGTATGCTGGAATACTGTGTGTATTTAGCCGGTACATATTATTAATCAATTTGGCAGCAGCAACCTGTTCATTACTTCTATTGAATATCTTACATCCTTGCTTGTCAAATTGCACTTGACAACCATTATTTATTATCTGGCTAACAGAGAGAAGATTGGTAGCCAACTCAGGAACATAGAGAACATTTTGTACCTTGATTGTTTCCATTTTTCCATCCGCATTAATAACATTTAAGTTCACCTTTCCGCAGGCTTTCACAAACAATTTCTTGTCGTCAGCTACTTTGATGGTGGAGATCGGAGGTGTAGTCTCGTCATAGAGCCAGTCACGGTGCATTGTCATATGCATTGATGCTCCCGAGTCGACATACCAGCCGCTGTCATTCTTTGTGGTAGCGGAAAATACAGCGACATAACCAGAGTTCTCATTTGACTTTTGTTCCTTCTTTTTATTCCGACAGTTTTTGCTGATATGCCCGTATTTATTGCATACAAAGCATCTTGGGCCTTTGCTAGGTTTTTGAAATTTTTCTTGAGCTTGCTTGACATAGTGCGACTGTTTTCCTTTTCCTCTATTAACATACAGCGCAGTTGACTCAGAGTTCCTCACATCCTGAAGGAGCTTAGTCTTCACAGAATCAGCTGTGATTGTCACTCCGGAGCTCTCGAGGGCCATAATCATTGGTTGATAGACCTCGGGTAAACCAGCCAGCAACAAGGTTCCCAACCATTCATCATTCACTGTAAAACCTATGTTTCTTAACTTGTGAGCTGTAGACATTATTTTGTTGACATAATCTTCAATGTCCTGACAACTGTCCAATGTTGTGGTTATCAGATCTCTCAACAAACCAACTCGACGTGTCAATCCTTTGTCGTCAAAAGCTTTGGCGAGATTATCCCATACTTCTTTGGCTGTTTCAGCTTCCTGTATATGTACATAATTGATGGGATGAACCAACAAAATTATTTTAGATTTTGCTTTCGTGTCAGTTTTGCTATCGTCTGTTGTTGAAGTGACACAACTCCATAATTCCTCATGCTGAAGATAAGTTTGGACAGCGAATCTCCATGTAGGATAATTATCTCTTCCCGTCAGCTTTTCAATCAGTGCCATCGTATTATTTGAAGACATTTTTGTGCTGATGAAGACCGTTACGCGGGAGCCGCGCGCCGAGTTTTGAGGTTATACTGAACTACTATCAAAGTATGCACTTTTAGCACTGGATTTTTACAGTAGATCGTTTTCAAATGTCTATTTTTGAAAATCAGGTGGCCTGGACCCATAACCTGATATATTTTATGAAATAAAACCGAAAATCACTTATTAACGTAGTTTAATTTGAGAGAATTCCACAGACAACAGATAAGTAGAACAAAGTAGGTTTATGGTTCTAGTGCTGTACTTCATAAATAGAGTTGTCATGAATCGGTAACATAACGTTCAATTTTATTCTTACAACAATCAAAGTACAGCTTTTAACTTTTTATGACATTTTAAATAAACTACCTAATGGGTATTCTATAAGAACTACGCGTATTATAGCTAA
The DNA here is from genome assembly GCA_947623375.1 of Apotomis capreana. Taxonomy (NCBI): domain Eukaryota; kingdom Metazoa; phylum Arthropoda; class Insecta; order Lepidoptera; family Tortricidae; genus Apotomis; species Apotomis capreana. The sequence goes on along the minus strand of OX392517.1, from coordinate 10,112,251 downwards.
TAAAAAAATATCTAGCTAGGGGTGTCAGAAAAAGTTACAGAACTAAAAATATATACATATATTAAATGAAGAAATAAATATGATGAAAGATAATTAGGTACGTATTTTAAATTATACCAGGAGTTTTTAAGAAAGTGCTTGCAACTGCTAAAAGTATTTACTTGAAAAATACTAAAGCGATAGCACACTGTAAATTAAAGACTATCTGGTAACTGGTTTAAGACACCACTGGCAACACTTCTGTAAATTCGAAAATAAAACATGATGACGATATAATAAGTACCTAATGCCAAAACATTTTTAATCAGAATCAGAATCAGAATATTATTTATTGCCTTAAAAAAACTACTACTAATTATTATTAAAACTACTACTACTATTAATTATTACTTTCTTAAGTCTGGCAAAGTATGCAGCACTAGTGACAAAAGGAACGATTTTACAATTTTCCCATATTAGAAAAAAGGCAGTCCTTCGATAAATACCTTAATGACAATTCATATCTTTCTAATAGACAATACGGTTTCTGTAGAAATAAAAATATCTGCTATAACTGGACTTGTATCTGAAGCTCTTAACAACATAAATCAAGGTATGAAATGTTGAGGCATCTTCAATGACCTAATCAAAGCGTTCGATTGCGATGATTTTGGTTGCTCCATTTCTAATACTTTGGTTCTTGAATTTTGATCTAGAATTTAAAGTGGCATAATCATAAACACATTTCCAAGTAATCAGCAAGTGCATGTTAATCCTTAAATACATTATAATAGGTAATAACTCTACACTTAAGCCAGTGTATTTTGCATATGCCGAAAAAATTATTGGCTACGGGATGGGATAGGGGGAGGCCTGAGAAAGCACTAATGATGAGAATAATGTTTTATATGTACAAAAGAAATGTAGAAGGTTGATAGAGGGATACTTTCCAGATACTCATAGGCTATTTCTAAAAAAAACTATTCTATTCATAAAAAATCGCATTTACACTGTAATCTCGCTGTACATTTGTCATTACAAATCCAACAAGCAAACAAAAAATGGGGATTTTTTCGGCAGATTAATGAAGTTTTCATCAAAATCCGTTCAGCCGTTTTCACGTGATGCGCGGTCAAATAAACAGACAAGCAGATAAACAAACAAACGGATAAAAAGATAAACAGATAAAAATCCTAAAAACTATTGGAACGTGTTCTGTTATCGATTCTAACTATCCCCCGCCAACTTTCTTTCGAATATCTTCCATGTACAGACTTTCGAGCCACTTCAGCTTTATTTTATGTATAGATGTATCGTATTTATCCAGGATATTAAGAAGTCCTTCTCCAAGATTACAACTATCTGTTTTCTAAAATTCATCGAAATTCAGCAGTTTAGAGATTTATGGTTTCATAATTGTACATTTATGTACTTAACATACATTTCGATTATTCAATAATAAAAAGAGTTTATCTTCTATAAAAAGTTCAATATTATTTAATGGGTATCGGTTACGTACCTACGTAAGTATAATTAATCAGTCACATCACTACTAAAAACACTGCAAAGGTAGACAAAGACGGAATTACAAAATTAGCACGCGAAAGTAAGAGGCAGTTGACAGTTGACACAAGACATCAACGCGTCGCTAGGTTACCAACCTACATTTATAACTTATTACATTCTTTGTAAAATAGTAAAATATAGCTTATTTGTGAAATGAAATCCCATAGTTTTGAAGACTAGATGTTTTGCTGCATTTTCCATACAATAAGGCATATTTTGAACACTTCATAAGCCAAGTAAGCAGTGGAGTATTGCATGTTACTTCGTCAACAGTCGACCGCGAACTAAGAGAGCGTTTGGGGGCGTGGTGAGCGCTTCTTGTTTGTTGAGCTTAAGCTTGGCTCACCCGGGCGCCCTTATAAGCGGGGTCTATAGGTTAAGTGGTCTGTGATTTTAGTAAACCCAGTCAGTAAAGTTCACATGCGCAGTTCAACAACTACGAGACTTCAATACGAGCTGTTTAGGTAAATAAGCATTTCCTTGGTGGTCTTATTGTGGAATCAAACTTGATTGATCTTCTGAAATCAATCGCGATATGTCATCTATTTCACTTTCATTCACAACGGTTTTGGTTGGTTTGAATTGCTTCACAAAACTCGTTGAGGTTAGTTAGGTATATTACCTCCATAGGCCACTATATTGTCCGCTGTTCTTTTACAAATGGCCCAACACCGTCAGGTGCTCCTCTCTATGATCTGGTCCGGTGTAATTTCAGGTCCAGTTTATGATTCCAGGGCCATTTTAATAAATAAATAAATAATAAATTCCCACTTTATTCATTTATGATAACAATGATAAATAATATGTAACTAATCAAATAATACATTAATGTTGTTAATATATCAATCATGATAACTGGATTACTATTCGTGCGGATCCCTGATGACTCTCAGTCTCCTGATTCATCATCAGTCTCCTGGCTATTATATTTCCAGGATACTGAGGACAGGATACTGAGATTATTGTGAGTTTTAGCCAATAACTACGTCAATGCAACATTTAATATTGAAATCATGCAGTTCTGTACTCTAATGCAACGAATTTACGACCTATGAATGCAAAGAAAGTATATAGAAAACAATGCATTTTAAAGAAATACGTGCCAGGATACTGTTAAGCTGACTGGCCGTAGCACAAACTCGTTTACACAACTCGCCGTAGCGACTAAGCCAATCGCGAACCGAGACGAACGCGATCATTTATATGCTAACTTCACTTTGATCTGTCACTCAGACTGAACAGCAACGCGCTAGACGTGGTAATTCAAACTGATTTTAACGTGTTTTGATGTAGCAGGAGACTGAGGTAAAAAACGAGGGACAAAATATTATGCCCTTTTTTTTAATAAGTTTCGCATTTCAGGTAAAATTAGACAAACACATTGAAACTACATTTATTATAGATTTCTATTTTAGTGCAAATATTACGTACATACTCAAAATGCAGTTATGATGCAGCCATTAAACTTTCATTTCGTCCGAGAGACATGCCTGGAGAATGAGAATTTGGCACTTTGAACTAAAATTTTTGAGAGATATATATTTAGGGCTGAGCTAATTTTCAGTGTCATACTAGAAACCATTTGGTTGTACAGTTTCGATCGTAAATCAATATAAATTGCCTACAAAAACTATACAAAATAAGGTGAGCCGCGGAAAATTCCCTTGTGAGTAGAACCACCCGACTATATTTACGCTCATACTGAAAATTTACCCGAGATTTGAACCCAGGCCCGCCTGCCTATGTAGTACGCAGCTGCGCTGTATGTTACAACCGAGCCAAAGGCATGGTGTAAAAATCTTTTTAGGGTTCCGTAGTAACTAGGAACCCTTATAGTTTCGCCATGTCCGTTTGTCCGTCTGTCTGTCCGTCCACGGTTTAGCTCCGTGATCATTAGTACTAAATAGAAAGCTGAAATTTGGTATGAGTACGAGTATGTGATGTGTATGTATCACGCCGACAAAACGGTAAGATAAAAACAAAAAAAAAGTGTGTGTGTCAGCTCCGACGCACGACTGGAGTTTACTCTTCAGGCCAGGCGCGCACTACGATTTTTTTTTTAGTCGCGCGATAATTTCGTCGCAGAAATAAGCGTATTTATGGGTTTATGAAAATCGTGGTGCGCGCACTCTCATATAAACCCATATCTTGCATTTCTGCGACAACCACTATAAAAATATTCGCGCGACTGAAATCGTGGTCCACGCCTGGCCTTAAGAACGATTATAAAATAGGTATATTATACTCAATACGTTTATTGCACATAATGGTTATACTGGTGGAAGTAAATAGTTCAAGTATCACATTATGTACCCTGTTGGGCGCTGCAAACAAGAACGAGAAGGTAGGCACTTACATAATATTAATATACGAGTATAATATACAGCAAAACTTATAATAATGTTACATATTTTTTTTACCCATAGGCCTATCTTCTAAATATTTAGTTGGCTGGTAGAGAATGCCATTTGGCATCAAGCCCGCCATTTGTACAATTGCTTTTAAGTTATTTGATCTCTTTGTGATCTAGAAACTATTGCTTTGCCTATGACTTGAAGTTAAGTATTGGATATTCTTAGTCATGCCGTATCGCCTGACTCAAATAAAAATCATAAAAAATTTGCTGTTAAGTTATTGGATCTCATTAGGATGTGTTTTATGTGATCTTACTTATTTTTGTAGGTAAATGTGTCAATACAAATTTATGAATGTAGCTAGAACTAAAAACTTTTCATATATGCAGGAACTACAAAGTATTACTTTGTATTGTATGTATTTGTATAGGATTACAAACTTACTTACGCAGTTTGTATATATCTGAAAATTGACTGTTTAAAAAAATAAATAAATCTATATATATAAAAGAAGAAGTCCTGACTGACTCATCAACGCACAGCCGAAACTACCAATGTTAGTGAGTTGATTTTTGCACAGTAGGTCATTACTTTTATAACGTGGGCTAGGGATAAGAAGGGATTTTTGGAAATACCTCCCAAAGAGGGTTAAAAAGGGGCTGAAAGGTTGTATGGGGTACAAGTTTCTTTTCATGCTAGGAACTTGAAACTTTGTAAAAAGGTATTAAAATAAAATGGAAGAAAACTAAATTCAGCGTTTTTAAAAATTCACCCCCTAAGGTGGTAAAAAAGGGGTTAAAATTTTGTATGGAGATTAAGTACTTTCTAAAAAAGTAAATTTTCAGATTTTTTAATCTCAAACAAATTAAGAGTATTTTCAATGTACGTCGTTCAACATTGACATTCCCTGAGCATTGACATAGCTGTCACTCTACTAATATCGCACATTACGTAATACATTGCTTCTTTGTCTAAACATTATTCTACAAAATATCAGTTAATAAACGTTATTTTTAGAAGTTGCCTAACAAATGTTGTTCAGTTTCAAGGGAAGAATCTATGTTTTAAATTATTGCTCCTATTACAGGCAACACCTGGTATATAAAAGAAGAAGTCCTGACTGACTCATCAACGCACAGCCGAAATTACCAATGTTAGAGAGTTGATTTTTGCACAGTAGGTTACTTTTATAACGTGGGCTAGGGATAAGAAGGGATTTTCGGAAATATTTCCCCTAAGAGGGTTAAAAAGGGGATGAAAGGTTGTATGGGGTACAAGATTTTTTTCATGCTAGGAACTTGAAACTTTGTAAAAAGGTATTAAAATAAAATGGTAGAAAACTAACTTCAGTGTTTTTGAAAATTCACCCCCTAAGGTGGTAAAAAAGGGGTTTAATTTTTGTATGGAGATTAACTATTTTTTTGAGCGCGGGACTTGAATTTTTGTGTAAAGGTACACTATTAGAATACAAGAAAAGTGATTGCAGCGTTTTCAAAAATTCGTTCCCGAAAAGGGTTAAAAAGGGGTTGAAAGTTTGAATCCATTAGAAATTCCTTGAAACTTCTTATCTATATATTATACAGGGTGATCAATCCAAATGGGTCAGTAGGCAGAAAACGAAAACTATAAGAGATAGGGAAATCTGTTCTTAGGAACCATGGCGTCGATTTTAGATTAAATTGAAACTGCATTATTATTTTTTTATAAATCTCATACATAACCGAGAATTGAACCTGGTCAAAATTCTGTAAATAATCGCATGTCGTATTGTAACGTTCTTTACAGCGGGTTTGACCGGGCTATGATGTATGAGATTAATAAAAAAAAAAATGCAGTTTTTATTAAATCTAAAATCGACGCCATTGGTTCCTAAAAACAGATTTCTTTATCTCTTATAGTTTCTGACTTCTCCCTACTGACCCATTTGGATTGATCAGCCGGTATATATAAAAGAAGAAGTCCTGACTGACTCATCAACGCACAGCCGAAACTACCAATGTTAGAGAGTTGATTTTTGCACAGTAGGTTACTTTTACAACGTGGGCTAGGGATAAGAAGGGATTTTTGGAAATACCTTCCCTAAGAGGGATAAATAGGGGTGCAAAGTTTGTATGGGGGAAAGTTTTTTATTGAGCTAGAGACTTGAAACTTAGTAGAAAGATTACTTAATCAAATACAAAAAAAATTCAGCGTTTTAAAAAATACTGCCCCTAAGGGGTGACATAGTGGTGCAAAGTTTGTATGAGAGGAACTTTTTTTTGAGCTAAAGACTTGAAACTTTGTAGAAAGCTTACTTAATCACATACAAAAAAGTAATTTCAGCGTTATAAAGAATTTTGCCCCTTAAGGGGTTAAATAGCGGTGCAATGTTTATATGGGAGAAACTTTATTTTTTGTAGAAAGCTTACTTAATCACATAAAAAAAGTAATTTCAGCGTTTTAAAAAATTCTGCCCCTAAGGGGGTGAATTAACTAAGAATAAAATTCCTTACCTACCTATTTTAATATCTTTGTCATGATCAAAAATCTACGCTGACGAAGTCACGGGCGGCCGCTAGTAAATAAATAAAATGTTTATTCATTAGACTGCCTACACATTGATGATTTTTACGTTTTATGCCAATATTTGAATTCAGTTTAATCCTGCCCGGATTTAGTGTATTTTTTCAGCAGAAAGAAATTGTGACTGCAGTGAAGGGATTTTATCACCCATATATCTACAAGTGTGCCAAACAATGACAATGTTAAATAAGAGATCCGTGTTTAAGTATCGCCCCCGCTGTCCTTCCGAGATGAAGACCTTTGAAATCGGGCTTATAGTCAAAAGACCCCACGATATCAATATTATCCACTGCATAAAGAGATCTATTTTAGGTTCAACGCGAATGGTAGTAACATCTTCACTGTACTTATTTGTTGTACAATTACTATTTAATGCTTAGAAAATAAAATAGTTTATTCATTTGTTTTATTCAGTTTATTAAAAACCAGACTGTGGTTTAGGAACTTAAATATTTTACATGGAAAATTTACTTCCGATTCATTTTTAACAAATTGGAGAGATTATGAGTAGTAACTAAAAATAAGGAAGCATGATGTAAAGTGCCATCGAGCGAGCGGCTAGTTTAGTTACTACAGTCTGCAGTGCTACGGAAAAAACCGTATCTTACTATGAAATCCATACAAAGATACGACCTTTTTACCGTAGTATCGCAATACTTATATTTTGGACCAAAAACCACGTGAAGTTGGCTATCTATTACCAGTAATACACTCTTATCTATGGCCGGGAGCGTTTAGTTTGTCTCCTTTCCAATATCCCGAAACCCCTCTTGGGCTCTCTCTCGCACATAACGCTTAACGGCGTAACGAATAACCTGCTAAATTAAGAAGTCGTATTTTTACCCCGATCGTATACTGAGATACGACTTTTGAAATTAGTACGGCAGATACGTTCGGTTTTATACCCCATATTTTTCATACCTCGGGCTTATATATGAAGATTCTTAAGGAGTAAACTCCAGATTTTTTTTCTGGTACCTTCCTTACACGTAAAGAGGGGGTGATTTTTTTTTTTCGATTCAACTTTAGTGTGTGTTAGGTGTCGTTAAATAGGTCTTTTAAAAATAATAGGGGGTCTTTAAACATAATTTTTTGATAAAGTTAGCAGTATTGTAAATATTCGCTCCAGAAATACAAAAAATTGCGTCCCCCCCTCTAAATTTTCAACCACGGGTCAAAAAATCATGGAAAAATTCATAAAAATGAGGCCTTAACTATAAGCACTTATAATGAAAACTATATTGAATAAAATCGCTCAAGCCGTTTTTGAGATATCGTAAAATTCATAATTTTCTTTAAAATGACGTAAGTGCCGCGCGGTGTCCTTATACTTCGAGCGTTACACATATTAGCTGTGCCATACTGTATTAAAATATTTCACTCAATCTGGCGCGTATAATCGATAACTTCCTGAACATAATAAGTAATTAAGTACAGTTACTTTGGAGTTTACGACCTTTTTGAAACGGAAATTTTTCTCGTAATTTAAACCTCGAGCTTAAAACCGCTGTTTTAAGCCCCTTTATTGTGAAGGATGGGCAACTACGGAACCCTACACTGAGCGTGGCCCGACATGCTCTTGGCCGGTTTATTCTTCGTAGTCGTGCACTCTTTGCAGAGTGGTCGTGGTCATGGTTAGGTCGATTCTTTCGCCACCGCTTCTCTCTCTTTCTCTTGTTCTATGTTTGGCGGAGTGAGAATTCTCGTTTATGCCACATTGTATCACAGATTTGATGAGGACTATCCATCGCGTTGGAGAGCGCCCACGAGATCTTTTGCCCTTGACTTTCCTTTGTACCACCAATCGATCCATGGAGCCCTCGTTGCGAATGATGTGCCCGAAGAACTTGAGGATTAAGAATCGGATCGAAGAAAGAAGATGTGTAAGAATCACATAACTTAAAATAATTTAAAATCCAACTTACGAAAAACGCGTATCTGAAGTAGGCCAAAAGAGTAAAGTCGTCGATGTTTTCCTTGTTAAAGCTGACTGAAATTACTCTGGAATTATCCGTCGGGCATAATTTTGGCAACATTATATAGTTCCTGCAACAAAGCATAAGTAATTAAAATTTTAATTCAGTTGGCACAATCGTGTGGTTAATGAGACGTAACGCTTTGAATCTCTCTATCTCTTATTTTAAATATAGCTATCTCTTATATTTTAAAAAAATTATCAGGGTTCGTACATCATCATCCTCCTAGCCTTTGTCCTATATTGTAGAGAATGAATTCTCAATCGGGGTCGGCTACCTAAATCCCAAGATGTGGCACTAGTTTTTACGCAAGCGACTGCCATCTGACCTTCCAACCCAGAGGGGAAACTATGCCTTATTGGGCTTAGGTGGTTTCCTCACGATGTTTTCCTTCACCGAAAAGCGAGTGGTAAATAACAAATGACATTCCGTACATAAGTTCCGAAAAACTCATTGGTACGGGCCGGGTTCGAACCCGCGACCTCCGGATTGAAAGTCGCATGCCCTAACCACAAGGCTACCACCGTTTTTATCAGGATTCGTACAATTCGAGCAAAATTCATTGAAGTGGAGTCACATTGTGGTCAACGATCCCTGATAATAATATTTGTCAATGTGGCGCTGGTGTCGTGTGATAAGGATTCCTTGGACAGTCCACGTCAAGGATTTGGACAAACACGGATGAATCGAGAAGAACGAACTCGAAATTTAACGAAGAATACATGGATCTTGCACGAAACTTAGCGTTGACTGAATTACACAACCATGTCGGCTGTTGTCTATTTTATCGACCAACGTGTTGTGACTTATTTCAGCCATACCGCACGCAGAGATGTCAACAACCTATAAAGACTGATAGAGACGGAGAAGGCCGACGGTAAAAGAGATAATTGAACCATAATGCGGAACCAAAGAAGAGGGGCTACTTTTAACCTCCGACGAAAAAGAGAGGTGCTATTAGTTGTATCTGTGTGTCTGTGTATCTATGTGGCTGTGTCTCTGTGTATCTGTGTGTCTGTGTGTCTGTCTGTGGCATCGTAGCTCCCATCATCGTAGCGTCATTGTAGCGTCGGATGGACCTATTTGGGTGTGGCTTTTTTAATCGAAAGACTTGTCCGTCGAGATGGTTCTTAGTAGGTACTTTCCAAGATATTCAGCTTTAACTGGAACAAGTGACACGATCTTAGATAATATTGAAGCTAAGAATTCAACATTTTGTGGTTATGTTCAGTTTTAGTAGCATTTTCTACATCACTTATTGAATGAGAGTCTCATGAGCACCAGCTACTTGTGTCGGGGGTGTTTTAAATTTTTATTTTAGGTTATTCTCACTGAACTGTATTCTTTACTTAACACACATGTTTTAACTTCCGACGAAAAAAGAGGGGTGTAATAATTTTACAATGTGTAACTATGTGTGTAATTTTACAATGTGTAAAGATCTCAGCCAATATTGAATCTAAGGATTCCATATATTGTAATTATGGTAAGTTTTAGTAGCATTTTTCTGTATTACTCATTGAATCAGGATTTTATGGTGACCAGCAACTTGTGTCGGGGGTGTTTACAATTTGATTTCGGTTATTTTATTATAGTAGTGCTAAAAATTTGGCAATGCAGAGCAGATGTGGTCGCCGTGAAAAAGATCTGTGCGGTCGAACTATGCAGTGCAGTCGTACCGCATGGCGCAACTTTTCTGTTTCCAATGATGCGAACAATTTAATCGTTCAGACGGGGTTCAAACCCATGTTTTCAACGGCTTTCCGGGCCAACACGGGCGTCCTACCTATTGAACCTTAAATTTTTCGCTTCATTGTAAACATTTGGATTGCGCTAGCAGAAGTTATTGCTTTAATATAAATTAATTAGTTTGGGTATCGTTACTATTGATTCTCAACATAGTCTGTCCGAAAGTCCGAACCATAACGGTGAATGGTGCTACGATATCACCCTAAGGTATGCAAAACGCACTTGGTTGAAAAATTCAATGTCTTTCGCATCAGGTTCAGTGGTCCAATAGCCACTCTTTCCTTTTAACCAGCCAACCTGTAGGTAAATCAAAAAAAGAGAAAAGAATAGACCAATGAAAGGGATTGCGTATTATGGAAGAAAACAGATGTATACTGAAAATTGTACAAAACCAAATATGAATAGGATACCAGATAATGCCTTCTTTGTGAACATCCTGAAAGGCAAAGGAGAAGAGGTAGAAGAACATCATACTTATTTCAATCAAATTAAGAAGGTTCCTAGTAGCATCAGGAGACCAAAAATCTGACAAAAGGTAAGGCAATTACTTAAATAAAAATAATAAAAATCAACGGATAGTTACATCCCATCAGTGGAATGGGTGAACATATCTACAAGCATGGCCTGAAAATGCAGAATGCATTATTTAACATAATTAAGAATATTTAGGGGCTTTTATCCTGGAAAACAATCTACTGTAACGGGAACACTCATTTTTTTCTGGATAAGGTTATGTGTTAATCCAGGGTATCAGCAACCTCCCTATCTACTGTTTACCTATACTTACACACAACCCTGGATCGTTCTGAACTCATCAACTGATCGATTGATGCACAGTTCGGGCATCATCCCTCTTGATGTCAGGACTGCTTCGACTCTTTTCTTGGTTTCTTCTATTGAACCTTTTGTGATCAGCAGGGTTCTTTCAATCAGGCGGATTTTTTCTGTGTGTTTACAAAAATATTATAATTAATTACTGTGCCAACTGACTTCTTTCCAAAATTTTGTGAAACATGTTTAATTCTTTTGTAGTAGGTTCATATAAACGCTTTCACGAGCAGAACACCAATATAGGTCCCACTGAAAGGTCAGCGCTGGCTGTTGAGCTAGCACCAAGCTGAGGTGGGACCGTTTCGTGGCACAGCCCTAATATTATAGTTGCCTATTGTTTTACATTTTATTATTATTTTCACACCCTTTATGTTATTATGTTTTATGGTCACATCACATATAATAATACACACACGTATGTATACGTATGTATTTCTTTATTTAACATTAGGAATTTAGGACCCTCGTCATAGGGCACCACATCTGTGGACCGCGACTTTTACCTCCCCGAAACCGGCACTCCGTTTACATATTTCTTATGATGTTTTATGACGGGCCTAGTGCCGTTTTTAGGGTTCCGTAGCCAAATGGCAAAAAACGGAACCCTTATAGATTCGTCATGTCTGTCTGTCCGTCTGTCCGTCCGTATGTCACAGTCATTTTTTTCCGAAACTATAAGAGCTATACTGTTGAAACTTGGTAGGTAGATGTTTTCTGTGAACCGCATTAAGATTTTGATGCAAAAATAAAAATATAATAATAAATATTGGGGGCTCCCCATACTTAGAACTGAAACTTGAAATTTTTTTTTTCATCAAACACATACGTGTGGGGTATCTATGGATAGGTCTTCAAAAATGATATCGAGGTTTCTAAAGTATTTTTTTTTCTTAACCGAATAGTTTGCGTGACATACGCTTCCAAAGTGGAAAAAAGTTGTTCCCCCGCCTCTAACTTCTAAAATAAGAAAATGAAAAATCTAAAAACAACATATGATGTACATTACTATAAAAACTACCAACGAAAATTGTTTTGAACGAGATCTAGTAATTAGTTTTTTTTTAATACCTAACTTTGCACCTAATTTATATTCATATTATTTATACATACCAGGTGCAAACTTAACTTAACCACTTAGGGATGGAAAGTGTTTGTACGGAACCCTCGGTGCGCGAGACCGACTCGCACTTGGTCGGTAGCATGCAATGTTCAAAATGGTCCTTTGTCTGTTGATAATATTTACTTCTAAGTAAAAAAGGCACCTAAACCATAACTTTTCACTCAGTTACAGTTCCACTTTAAAATATAACGATGATCCTGGAAGTCATATACTTTCTTCATAATAAAAAGCCATAAAAAATGTATACCAAAATTATACGGCTAATAACATCGTTCCAAATATAGTACAAATAGCGATAACTCAAAAAATTCATAATGTGGCCCTGACCCTGACCCTTCAAATTACTTTTACTAAAAGAACCATCCTATTATATAATATCTTATAGCGACAAATTACAGACAAATTATTATAAACTAAGAAAAAAAATATGATGGGCGAGGAATATAAATTGACATTGAAAATAATGATGTGGCGGTAAAATTACTAAATTATCTGCCAATGTAGAAAGTAACAGTTGAATCTTCTTCCGCATTTTGACTGCCGTGCGAAGGTCGTATCATTACGTTATTTAATGAGACACCTAATTAGCCTGTCATCGTTATTGAAAAGATAACAATGGATAATTTCAATAAATAATTACTATAAGTAGTTATACGAGTTTAAAAAGTTCAGCCTCACGTAAAAATAACCCGTTCAAGGATCGATTACATTTGACTCACCCTTTGAAGTCGATCCCAAACCACTTAGTTATTATATTTATACATCATAGTTTACGTGAGGTTTAGCACCGACTTCAAAGGGTGAGTCAAATGTAATCTATCCTTGAACGGGTTATTTTTGGCTTTTTAGTTTTACTGAAGTCGGTTTTTTTTTTTGACAAAAATTTTTTTTTTCGCTTTTTAGGCATTCATATAAAATACTTATGGCGGGGTGATCATGGAGGTCTTGAAGGCATGCATCTCGTTTGAATAATCTCCTAAGTCCTAGCCGTTAAGGAGTTGTACCTTTCATCATCAGCTCAGCATTGGAAGATGATGACTACCATAAGCAAATACTTAAATAGTTTTAGAAAATATATGAAAAATATTATGAGTGCCTATAAAATTTCAGGAATTCCTTCGATTCCTCATGGATCTGGTCATCCGATCGTCACCAAAATTTAATAGGACCATGAGATGACTATTCATGAACCTAAAAAAAAATTCCAAATCGACTCGACTCATAAATGACGGAGTTCTGAGGTAAAAAACATAAAAAAAAACATACAACCGAACTGAGAACCCTCTCCTTTTTTGAAGTCAGTTAAAAATATTTGCAAGAAATAATAATATTAATGGCAGCTTCCTTGTCGTGTGTATTCGCTATCTCAATACATACCTACCTACAACAATAGCTTCATTAAAATTAATGCTTTCACGACCGAGCAAAGCATCTCTGTTTCAGGTTTGCTAAAATTTAGTTTCAGATTTCCGTCTGTTCTCGCCTGCAGGTATTTCTCAACCAATTCTTATGAAGGTTTGTGAGTAGAATCATTTTGTCGATTCACTTTTTCAAAAATTTTCAATGAATGTTTTGAAAATTAAAAAATGAAAAAAATTAAATGTTTAGGAAAAAGTGAGAAATTGAAAAAATCAATGGTTCAGGCGGGGTTCGAACCCGCGTATTCAACGGCTTTCCGGTCCAACACGGGCGTCCTACCTTTGGACCACAGAACCTGATGCGAGATCCATTGCTTTAATAAAAAACGAAATAAAATACAAAATCAAATTTCATCAAAACTGTCGAGAAACTGCGCAGGATTGGGACAAGTCACTTATTAATCACGTGAGAAACGCAACCATCATAGGCTCCCTGAACTGGAAATGAATATAGAGATCGAGAGAGTTTTGTGTCGTGTACAACCTAAAAAAGAATTTAAATTATTTTTTCTGTACATAAAAAATATGAAAATACATAAAATAACAGACATTTTTGACAACTATGCATGCTGTAGTCTTTGACCTTTTCGCAAAACAAAAGCTGTCGACAATGTCAAGCCTGACGTCATTCGTTTTTATTTTAATTAGACACCAGACTAAGGTAACCTTTCCATTGTGTCAGTTTTGGGGTGACTACAATTAAAAACAGCAAATTTTAATAAATAAATAATGTAATAATTTCAGAAAAGATATAATAAGTTTCTGTCAAAAATGACATTTTAGTGACAAGCTTTTATAGCTGACTGTACTTTTCTTTGAATATCCATCAAATGCTCACTGAGACGATTCTAAAGAGCCCAAACACGGTAGGATTGCTTTTTCTATTATAGAGTTCCTATGGCCACCTTCCGGCTCCATCATCAAATCAGCCCCATGGTACCATATTATTGTATTGTCATCAAAGTTATGTAAGTATGCAAAATTTCAGCTTAATCGGTTGGCGATATCTGCTTCAAAATTGAGTTGCAAGATTCCACTCAAACAAACATACCGATACCTTTGGGTTCAATTGGCGTAAAGGACATTTTGGCGAAAATGAGTTATACGAGTATATATAGTTTTGTTCAGAATTTCAAGCTCTATCGTTCTGTGTAGTTAAAATTTCGATAGCTTTAAAAAAATGCCTTTACGACCCAGTTTTTATTCATCATGTTCGCAAATCTAGCTCAGGTTAAGGGACGTAAGTGTCCAGTTATAAATTACGAATTAAAAGGTGTATCGTAAAGTAAACCGGTAAATATGAATACTGTCGTAGATGACGTATTTTTTTCTTGGTAACCTTTAAGCCCTTAATTTCTCACGATTACTTTCCATTAGCGCATAGTCGAAATGGGCGTTAAGGACATGTTTTCTTTTACTTGTCCTTTACGACCTGCATTCAAATTATGATACTCGAATTTGATAAACCGAGTAAGGTTGTAAAGGGCATGTATTATTTTAGTTGTCCTTTACGACCTCCTTAAAAATGATTACACCATTTTTTGATAGAATTAAGTAGGTTGTAAAGGACATGTATTCCTTTACATGTCCCTTACGACCTACCTTCGAATTATTATACTTGTTTACATACCGTAATTTGATAAACCGAACACGGCTGTAAAGGGCAAGTAGTCTTTTAATTGTCCTTTAAAACCTGCCTTAAATCTAATCGATACCTTTGGGTTAAAGGACAAAACGCTGGTTTTGAGGAGAAGCAAAAAACTGTTTTATTTTACAAAAAATGGCTATACTTTTTTTGTTTCTCGACCTATAATTTTGACATGTATATGAAATATATTTGAATTGTCCATATCTTTAACCTTTTATGACAGTTATTCCTGTAAACAATGAATTATGGAAGTTAGATGTCCTTTACAACTGGTAAAAATGCTATCAATGTCATTTACACCCGTGACTTTTTGGGGTATTTGGAAATGATGGGGTTGTAAATGACGGTCTCAGATGACTTTAGTCTAATTTCGGGGCGTAAAGTTAATAGCTATGTAATAAAAATGGACAGTTTTCAACTTAATTTACCTTAAAGAGACTTGAAAAATGTATTATAAAGATAATGAATTCAGCTAGGCATGTCCAGATTATATTTAAAATGAATATTTTTTGGAAAACGCAATAATAACTATGAAAGAACTAACTATTTTGTATAATCAGATTTGAAATTAAAAAAAATATTAATTGTTTATAAACTGACTAGATTGCGGGAACAAGGAGGGAAATAATGTCATACTAGTGTTCTACTCTCTTCCAATAGCACTAAATAATAGTAATGGAAGTGACAGAGTGGCTAATGATTATCGACATTAGGATGTCAAACATTATTAGGACGAGTACGTAGTGAGTAAAATACTGTAAATGTAAACAATAAGTATAATAGTATAAAAAATAATGCAGTCTTGCGTACATAATGACAGTTACATTAAAAAATCTTACTCATCATCATCATCAGCCTATTCTTGTCCACTGCTGGACATAGGCCTCTCCAACTGCACGCCATTGTAAGCGATCCTCGGCTACTCTCATCCAGCTTTTGCCAGCCACTCTGCACAGATCATCGCTCCACCTAGTCTGAGGGCGTCCCACACTACGCTTGCCGATCCGCGGTCTCCACTCAAGAACACGTTTACCCCACCGGTTATCGGTTCTTCGGATAATATGGCCAGCCCACTGCCACTTCAAATTGCTAATACGGTGAGCTATGTCGGTAACTTTGGTTCTCTGACGGATCACTTCGTTCCGAATTCGATCCTTCAAAGAAACTCCGAGCATTGCCCTTTCCATAGCTCTCTGAGCGACTTTAAATTTGTGGACCAGCCCAACCGTGAGTGTCCACGTCTCGGCACCGTATGTCATTACGGGTAGGACGCACTGGTTGAAAACTTTCGTCTTCAGACATTGTGGAATTGGCGATGTGAAGACCCGACGAAGTTTGCCATATGCTGCCCAGCCCAGCTGTATTCTTCTATTAGCCTCTCTCTCGAAGTTGTTTTTACCCAACTGCAATATTTGCCCAAGGTAGACGTACTACTAGGTCTTATTTTAATTAGTAATATTTGTACCTCATGAGAAAAGTCACGGTACAAGTATTTTTTATTTAGTTTCACGTAACTTGTACCATTTTCCACTAAACATTTCCATTAGGGTTTATTGCCCAAATTTAAAACAAAAAACTTACCTAATGGTTTCAACGATTGTTGAATGTAGAAATATAAAAACTTAACAGATCTTAATGGACGTATTATTTATTTATAAATTCGTAGCAATATGTTTCAAACACTTTATAAACCTTACGCTGTTTTTTACCCTGCAATCCCTTCATTCACGATTAACTACAATAAAATGTTAGAGACCAATCGAAATATTAAATTATAAATACCTACTACTTATATATATATTTGTATGAATTCTGGTTACCGGTTCCAGTCCCTGATATATAAGTATTTATAATTTAATATTTCGATTGGTCTCTAACATTTTATTGTAGTTAATCGTGAATGAAGGGATTGCAGGGTAAAAACAGCGTAAGGTTTATAAAGTGTTTGAAACATATTGCTACGAATTTATAAATAAATAATACGTCCATTAAGATCTGTTAAGTTTTTATATTTCTATATTCAACAATCGTTGAAACCATTAAGTTTTTTGTTTTAAATTTGGGCAATAAACCCTAATGGAAATGTATAGTGGAAAATGGTACAAGTTACGTGAAACTAAATAAAAAATACTTGTACCGTGACTTTTCTCATGAGGTACTACAAATATTACTAATTAAAATAAGACCTAGTAGTAAGATTTTTTAATAACTGTCATTATGTACGCAAGACTGCATTATTTTTCATACTATTATACTTATTGTTTACATTTAGGTACCTACAGTATTTTACTCACTACGTACTCGTCCTTATAATGTTTGACATCCTAATGTCGATAATCATTAGCCACTCTGTCACTTCCATTACTATTATTTAGTGCTTTTGGAAGAGAGTAGAACACTAGTATGACATTATTTCCCTCCTTGTTCCCGCAATCTAGTCAGTTTATAAACAATTAATATTTTTTTTAATTTCAAATCTGATTACAAAATAGTTAGTTCTTTCATAGTTATTATTGCGTTTTCCAAAAAATATTCATTTTAAATATAATCTGGACATGCCTAGCTGAATTCATTATCTTTATAATACATTTTTCAAGTCTCTTTAAGGTAAATTAAGTTGAAAACTGTCCATTTTTATTACATAGCTATTAACTTTACGCCCCGAAATTAGACTAAAGTCATCTGAGACCGTCATTTACAACCCCATCATTTCCAAATACCCCAAAAAGTCACGGGTGTAAATGACATTGATAGCATTTTTACCAGTTGTAAAGGACATCTAACTCCCATAATTCATTGTTTACAGGAATAACTGTCATAAAAGGTTAAAGATATGGACAATTCAAATATATTTCATATACATGTCAAAAATATAGGTCGAGAAACAAAAAAAGTATAGCCATTTTTTGTAAAATAAAACAGTTTTTTGCTTCTCCTCAAAACCAGCGTTTTGTCCTTTACCCCAATTGAACCCAAAGGTATCGATACTTTAAACATACATACAATCCAAGTTAAATAAAAGCTTGTAAAAACAGTGATCCTAAGCGGAAAATTAATAAAAATATGAAATGTTGTCATTTGTATGCTAGGCTTGATCTTAGCGAGGCTTTAAACTTTGTCAAATTAAAGCGTACAGGGTAACCGGGGGTTCCAAAAACGTCGAAAGGTGTTTTACCACTGTTTGCAGCAAGACGAGTGGGAATGAAAATTAAAATTGCTGGCTTATTTCTAACATTGTTATGAATAGCTAATACGCATACGTCAAAGCTAGCAATGTAGGTGTTTACATTAATGCAAGCTAAAACCGCAAACATGAAGTGATTTGCGTAATATACTGTTGTTAACTACAATATTAACATACACTAAAAGAGTCAACAGGTCAAACTAGGTAAATATATATTATTTATGATTTTTACTAAAGTCTTCAAGGGCGCTTAAAGGTAGACTCTTGCAATTTTAACAAATTTTGTGTAATTGCTTTGGCGCTATAACATCGGAATATTGATAACTACGCCGACGCGAACGTCTTCGAATGGCTTCCAAATTTAAATAATCAAAAACTTCGTGATCCAACCGGCTATTGGTAAATAAAACATCCGAACACCCGACCATTCGGAATTCGGACATACATATTATTATATCATATTTCAATAAATAACGAAACACGTAACCCGTCTAACATAAAGCTCGTCCCGGTACCGTATAATTTACAAATACTTCTGATATATACATAGCCCGGTCAAAACCGTTGTAAATAAAAATAATACAAAATGTCAATTTAATCAGTCACTTAACCTAACACAACCTAAATAAGTACCTATTAATCAAATAACCCGCCCCGAGCCATTCCGGGAGCAAAGGTGCCCATCACGCTCGCTGCATTACCGCGTTGAATCGCGATCGACAGCCTTTGCAACAGAAATGACCCGGCACGGGGGTCATGACCTCTCTCTCGCAAACGGCACCCCACTTCCGACAAGAACGTTCTGGCTTCTGAGCACCAGCAGCCAGTCGTCTCCACCGCGAGAGGGACAAATAAGTAGTTTGTCAGGGCGGAGTACTTGTCCCGCTTTCTACGGGCAGCCGTCTCGGCCGCCGCTCCGGCCGCACAGATGGTACAACCCAGGTGCGAGGCAGCGAAAGTGCCGACGCATGTTGCGTCCCACAGCAGGCACTTGCCCTTCTGCCACGGCACCAAGGTCAAACCATCCGGCCTTTTCCCATCCGACCTGCTCAACCCTGAAGGCTCCAGAACACACGGTGTGTTGGCTGATACTAGCGCCCTCCGCAGGATGTCGTTCAGAGCGTGATGGCGCGAGAATCTCCCCGCACAGCGACAGCAACTCAACGCATGGTGCCCGTTGCACTCCACCCTGGTACCGCAGATGCATAAATGTGGTTCACAAACATCGCAGACCAGGCGGAGAGCCACAGCCACCCGCATCGAGTCGTCGTCGAGCAGAGTGCCTAGGTGGGGGGAGGGAAGCGCATGTAACCACGCCCCACTCTGGCTTCGACACGGCTCTCAACCTTGCCCTATCCACCCCCTCCGCGCCGCTTCTGATATTGACAGAAACTTAAAACGGAATCTAAATAACTGTTTTTCTAGAATTACATAATTATAAGTTTTGTCAAGCAATACGTACAAGTTTTACTTACTTACTTACTTACTTACTCCGTTGGCTCAGCGACCCAAAGTGCATCTTGGCCTCCGATACGAGATGGCGCCAGCGCGCCCTATCTTGAGCGATCTTCTCTCAGTTTTCTGCATTCAGAGCGCGTAGGTCCTTGGTCACTTCGTCTCTCCACCGGTATCTCGGTCGGCCGACCCAATAATCTACTACCCAATGTACGCTTTCTTTACCGCCCTGTCATCCGGCAGACGGCCAGACGCCCGAGCCAACCGAGTCTTGCTGCCTTAATCTCCCCAATGATATTCGGCTCAGACACTAGATCCTCCAGTTCTTGGTTCTTACGTTTACAAGGTTTACGGTTACAAGTTTTAATCAATGTTTTTTCCTCTATTGTTAAATAGGATAATCAAAAGAGCGGTTTTGCGGTCTAATGTTCATAAAAGAAGTATCGAAAACTCTAGATATGTCTTCAATAGCAGTTTTCTATAGAGAGGGGTCATGCTTCCAGCAAAAATCTTAATAGCGTTATACACGATCGCCATGCTAATCTCGCGCCCTATCAAGTTTTATTTTTGGACCTCTCATTTGCCGTACAAAATTTAATACATTTTGGTACAGAGATCGTTGGACATCTTAAGATCCTATAGTATATCCATCTTTGATTTCATTCTTCAAAATATATAAACATTCTATTCTATTCGATTTCAATGTGCAACTATCCCCATACCAAAATGAGTTGAAATCCGCCTAGCCGTTTTGGTATCAAACCTGCCTACGTTTACACTCTTAACACCCAAGGACGACATTATTGCGCACAGTATGACCGGACATTCAAAACCAAGTTTGGCTTTGCAAGTGAACGGTGATTGTAATCCGTTGTCGTATGCGACGAGGAGGACTATATATTATATTAACCAATAGGGAACGTGCAATATCAAGGTGCTGCCATCAGTACTAACTGGTGTCGCCAATCCCAATATTTACCTTGACATAGACGATGAAAGTCCTTTCTACACATTCACTTGCAGAACGAAGCTGCTGAAAACTACTAGTGCCGCCAATCGTCACGTTATCAGTACTTGAAATTTACATTTATGGTGGTGCCCAGGTTTGCGCATGTTCCCTCTATCATCATCATATCAGCCGTTAGACGATCACTAAGTTCTCCACCAAGATCAGTCTTGCGCCACCCTCATCCAATTTTTGCCCGTGATACTAACCAGGTCACCTTGTTGGGGGCCTCCCCACGCGTCTTCCGGTCCGCGGTTGCCACTCAAGAACCTATCTGCGCCAACGGCCATCGGTTCTACGAGCAATATGCCTCGCCCACTGCCACAAGTTTGGCGACTGTCTGAGCTATATCTGCAACCCTGGTTCTTGCGTATCTCATCACTTCGAATTCAATCCCGCAAGGAAACTCCGAGCATAGCTCGCTCTATAATTATAGTTATTTTATTAGTGAATACTTACTCAAATAAGGTACAGCAGCCTCAAGATGTTCTTCCTTGGAGCACCACGTCAGAACGGCATCGATGGCTTCTCTGAGTTGTTTCACGTCCAAGCCACCGTATGCACGGATCCCCTGGATCTGCTTCTCGGTCAGAAACAGCAATGGATTGATGTATGTCACGTCCGTCATCTTTGATTTTGACCTGGAAATATTTAAATAATGAACTTTAGATAGACTGTTGATAAAATTATAAAGGGACTGACAGACGCCACGCGTTTTATTATAATAACAAATAAATAATAAATAACGGACAACCGCACACAAAACGAACTAGTCCTAAATTAAGCTCAAGAAGGCTTGTGATATGGGTACTAGACGACAATATACGTACTTAAGTATATAGATAAATATATTATACTTAAATACATAGAACAACCATGACCCAAGCACAAATATTCGAGTTCATCACACAAATATTTTTTCCTGGCCGGGATTCGAACCCGATTATAGATGCGAATTTATGATTTTTTATGCAGGTATTGATTTTAGAATCTTGGTTTAATCACGAAGTAAAAGACAACACACGGTGTCATCTTTTGATCTAGTGGTTCTGAAAGCTGTGTAGATGTTGTTTTAAAAAACCGGCCAAGAGCATGTCGGGCCACGCTCAGTGTAGGGTTCCGTAGTTGCCCATCCTTCACAATAGACGAAAATTACGAGAAAGATTTAAATTACGAGAAAGATTTCAAGCTCTATAAAAAGGTCGTAAACGCCAAACTAACAGTAATTACTTATTACCTTCTGGAAGTTATCGATTATACGCGCCAGATTGAGCAAATATTTTAATATAATATGGCACTTAACCAATATGTGTAACGTTCGAAGTGTAGGGACACCCTTACGTCATTTTAAAGAAAATTATGAATTTTTGCGATAGTTCAAAAACGGCTCAACCGATTTTATTCTTTAAAGTTTTCATTAAAAGTACTTATAAAACCTCATTTTCATGAATTTTTCTATAATTTTTTGACCCGTGATTGAAAATTTAGAGGGGGGGACACAATTTTTTTTTAATTTTCGGATCGAATATTTCCAAAACTACTGACTTTATTAAAAAATAATGTTGTGAGACCCCTATTATTTTTAAAAGACCTATTCAACGACATCCCAAACACTAGTGTTGAAACGAAAAAAAAAATTCACCCCCACTTTAGGTGTACGAGAGGCACCCGCAAAAAAGTTTTTTTTTAGTTTTTATTTTACCGTTTTGTAGGCGTAATACATACATAAACCCATACCAAATTTTAGCTTTCTAGTACTAATGATCACGGAGCTAAGCCGCGGACGGACGGACAGATGGACATGGCGAAACTATAAGGGTTCCTAGTTGACTACGGAACCCTAAAAAGGCAGAAATTTGGGTTTTTACCTTTTTACACATCTCTAACATTATGAAAAAATCGAAAAACTGAACCGACAAAAAAACTATAAATGCTAATCGAACCTACTCCCAAAATTTCATGAGGATCAGTTCAGAAATGCGACGTCTAGACGAAAACAGCCGGAAAGCGTCTGGGCATCCAAACATCCGTTAGAATTCAAAGATCCTACATACGAAAAAAAAAAAATATAGGCTTATTATTGACTAGCTTTTGCCCGCGATACGCGGGGAACTTGATAAAAGGGATTATTAAAAGCGCCTCAGCAAATGTAAGAGCAATTGTGCTTTTGGTCTAATAATTACATTTCACCCCAACAGTGTGCACTCACTTTTCAATCTTTTTAGGTATAATTTCCAGGATGAAAACTATCCTATGTCCTTCCTCGGATCTTAAACTATCTCTATATGCCAAATTTCATCAAAATCGATTCAGCGGTTTAAGCGTGAAGAGGTAACAGACAGACAGACAGACACACTTTCGCATTTATAATATTAGTATGGATAACCTAGAACATTGGGATTTATTGGTATATATTTGAAACCTAGAGTTTGAATTTATCATTGTCAATTTACTTTCAAATACAACTCGAAAAGCACAAAATTCACGCGAAAAATTAGTTTAATCAACTTATTTTCAACTGCATGCATGAAATAGAGTTATGTTACTACCTAGACTAGAACTCGGGAAAAAGTATTATTCACTTCAAAAAGTTGGTTGAAATTATCAATATATTTATCATAATATGAAAATATTTAATAAATTTTAAAAGGAATAAGGCATCTTAAACGGAGTTGCTTCGCTCACTCCAATAACGCGTTAATGATAGCTCATGGTTGGCTTCAACACTAAGTTAGGCTCGTATTAAATACCTCCAGTAGACAATAAAAACAATACTATTCAGTATAATATTAAGCTTTACCTACAGGGCCGTATTTGCCCCTAGGCTCACAAGGCCCGGGCCTAGGGGCCCAGCCAGTCTAGGGGCCCGATCTGGAAGCAGGATTTACACCATAATAATGTTCTCCTTATAGGGGAGGGGGGCCCAAATGCCAAGTGGCGCTGGCCCTCTTAAGTCCGGCCCTGTTTACCTAACTACGCTTTAGCATATTTGAGTCAAACAGTCAGTTGAGTATAATTGACAATTTGATACATTACTGACATTGACGCATACTGATATAATAAATAATACACTAAGTCCGGTAAATATGAGTTAAACCAGGGGTTCCCAACCTCTTTTCGCAGCTCAACACAACCTTTTCATCACCTTAGGTGATAGTTTTCCGCCGAGATGAAGAGAGAGAATCCGAAAGTGAGTTTCTCTACACAACTAAGAATTGTCTTATGATATGATGCAGACCGCTTTTGAGCTTATAACTTTTTCTTTATGACCATAATGGATACCTTAATTTTTTTTAACATCTATAAGAATGAGCCATAACGGCTCAAAGCCTTTTTGCTCTACCACGGCGCGGGTGTCGTACACTTTGGGAACCTCTGAGCCGAGCTACAATATTCTACGCAATGAGGCACGTCGGAATGTTCCATGACATCGCGCCATGCCATTTTATCCGATTTCAAAAAAGGAGGAGGTCCGATTTTATATTCTTTATGTAGGATCACCGATTTCGCCCCCAATTGTGGACGATTCTCAAAATTCCTTTTTATTTGAAAGAGTATTGGAACACGACGTAATTTCTACGTCGTGACGACGCAACATCGCGACGTCGTAACGTAAAATTATGTCGAGATTTTATTTGACCAATCCACATGCATTGACGTGGCTGTTATGATTCTTACTCGTACATCCATACTAATATTATAAATGCGAAAGTGTGTCTGTCTGTCTGTCTGTCTGTCTGTCTGTTACCTCTTCACGCTCAAACCGCGGGGCACAGCTAGTACAAAATAAAATATAAAGTAAATATTAAGGGACAGTCTTACACAAATCGACCTAGTCCCAAACTAAGCAAAGCTTGTACTATGGGTACTAGACAACGATGTACATAATATATAAATACATACATATATAGATAACATTCATGACCCAGGAACAAATATTCGAGTTCAGCACACAAATATTTGCCCTGGCCGGGATTCGAACCCGGGACCGCTGGCTCAGTAGGCTGCACTACAAACCGAGCCAACCAGGTCGTCAAAGTAAAAAAAAAAAGAAAGTATGTTCTGTACGTAACTTTTGTTTAGACTAAGTGTTTAAGTAATGTTTTGACATTTTACATAATAGAACCTACATTGTAGCATTGTAGTAAGTACCTATATTGGTAGTATACGGGTAAATAGGTAAATAATTTCGCAATTATTTATAATGATTTAAGCTCACATGATTTTCACACATTATTATAACAAAGCGAGTCTTAATCGCGTTCAAATAGTGTTACTATGTGTAAAATTCGTGTAAGTTTAAATCTGTGAAAACACTTTTGGAAAAACACAGATTGATGTATTTGGGTGAATCAACTTTTTCCTGCTGTCATTCTGTCCGTGACCCAGGGGAAAATAGTGATTAAATTTCTAAGAAAAGTGTTGATAGTTGATATTACTGGTATTTTCAGGAGATAGTCTACATAAGAATGGGCGTATCTGCTTAAATTACAAAGGTTTTGCTAAAGATAACCATGGAAAATCGTAGTTTTAAAAAGTGACCCAGGGGCATCACCATGGCAACGAGTGGCAGAAAATAGTTAATTGACCCATTTATGTCATGTTTAGTTTTCAGGTTGAGGTTTCAGGAAAATCCCACGAGAAAAATAAATTCAGATAGACAGACATAAATGGGTATTATTATAATTTTGGCCTTGAAAGTAGCACATTCGCAACAAACTCTAAATGTTCTAAAGAAAAGAAAAAAAAAACTATAGTAACCCAATGTGAGTTAATGTACAAAAAAGTTATAGTAAGTAAAAAAAGAAGATTTTATAAAAAAAAACCGCATTTCAAAACAATATTTTCGATGAGGGAGTAACAAAGTACAAATGTAAGATTTGATAATCGATTGTTTGATATTTATAGAATCGAACATTTGAGATGCAATGCAGCTTGATTAGCATACAACTACATACTATAAATACCTACGAGGTATATAAGTACCTACCGATATCTTGCGCAAATATCTATATATCAATGTTAATCGATAATATGGAGTCCCTGAAACCTTCCTATCTCAATTGTACGATTCACATAGACCGGGCCGGGCCGGGTCAGCTGCCGCCGTGTCGTAACGGGCGCTCTGGCAGCCGGCAGCGGCCGACCGCGTCCAGTGACCAGGTCGGGCGGGTTCGGCTGCCGCCACGTTCCAGCGGACGCTGGAGCGCCCGGCGGCAGCCGACTGCGTCCGTCCGAGCGATTAAATTCTAGGGCGACGGACGTGCGAGCGGAGCCGATGGCGTGCGGCGGTAACCGAACGGAGCCGATGGCGCGCGGCGGTAACTGAACGTAGCCGATGGCGCGCGGCGGTGACCGAACGGAGCCGCTTACGCGTGACGACAGCCGAGCACCTCCGTCCGCGTCCGCAAGCGCCTGATCGGCCAGTAGCGGCGCCAATAACATTCGAATATGGGATCTGACTGTCGTAAAGAAGCTCTACAGTCATTTGGCAACTATTTAGATGCGCTTCAGCGCGCGCCGACTCCGCCCGGTCAGTGGGAATCGTACATCAGCTACTTTGCAACCATAAGACGCTAAACAATCTTTAACCGTTGATGACATCCTCTCAACAATTATGAATTCATTTATTTAAACTTTATTGCACAAAATTCAAAAGTAAAAGTACAAATGGCGGACTTAATGCCATAAGGAATTCTCTACCAGTCAACCATAGGACTAAACAGAAACATTTGTATGGTGCAGGGTCATTTATGTAATCTGTTGCATGAAAGAATTAAATAACACTAAAGTAATATATCCTATATACAAATATATATACATACCATTAACAATTATGCAGTCTTCTGATAACAGTTTATCCAAGAACCAACGATGTATACCAGGATATCCGGATTTTAAAGTCCAGCATATCCGTTATTCGGATAATCACCCGGAAATTCCGAGTAAGGGCAATTAAACGCTCTTAGGAGGAAAATGCTCGCTTTGTCCCTCGAGACGTTGTATTGTGTATGGATATAGTTTGTTATGTATGTACTACTTACATTTGTTGGTGAGCGGGCCGTAATGTTTAATATAATTATTTTTCATCTAATATAATACTTGACCGCATGACGTAAATATTTTTATAGAATCTTTTTATCGATTCAATTTTTATGTGGAAATACGTTTTTTAATTTATATAAATAATGACGCAGGTAAATTAAGGAAGAAATAAATATGGAATGAAAGATTTGGTGTGATTGACGTAGCGATCTAATAGCTCAGTTGGGAGAGCAATACGCCGGAAACGTAGAGGTCGCAGATTCAAATCCTGCTTAGATTGTAGTAGATCGCATTCAATTTGTCTTTCTTAATTTACCTTTGTGTCATTAACTAATGACGAAAAGTTTTATATGACACGTTTTTCTGAAATTATTAAAATATCTAACTCCACATAACCTAACTTAACTGATCTTACAATTTCCAAGTTGATAGATTCGAAAGGTAAAATAATTCAAAAGAAAAAAAACGCGCTATGTATTATATAGCAGTGTTAACGACGAGGTTGGCGCCGTTTTTAATGCACCTGCCTACTGAGCCGGCGGTCTTGAGTTCGAATCCCGGCCAGGGCAAATATTTGTGTGATGAACTCGAATCTTTGTTCTTGGGTCTATTATTTATATCAAAAGTCGGGCACCCGTTGGTGAGTCAAATAAGAAACATTTACTTGCGAGAAGTAAGTAAATCTTTAAGATATTATATATTATATAGATAGATATGATTTTTTCGCGGACTACGTATAAGTATCGGGGATGGTCCAATATAGGTGTTAAAAGGTTACCTCGTCGAATAGAAAAACAGTCTACTTAGTGACCTCGTTTTATTTTACCACACGTAATTTACATTTACTTTGAAACAACAGTAATCTCCATAAGTAATTAATAATTAAACGACAATACTACTCAATGGTTTGGACAACAATTGCACACGACCAGGGCGCAAGCAAGAATGATCCCCACCAACCCTGGTAGGGCAATTTATCGACAGTCACGACGGTCGTGACGTCACAGTGGCCTGATCGGTCTGGCCAGGCGCAGCTGCTGTTTACACCTGTTTCCCGCGTAAGGTAATTTATTAAAAATACGAGCACGACGACGCCGCCGTCATACGCTTAAATTTTTAAGATACGTACAATTTTTTTTTTTTTTATACTACAACGGTGGCAAACAAGCATGCGGCCCGCCTGATGTTAAGCAGTTACCGCCGCCTATGAACGCTTGCAACGCCAGGAGCATCACGCGTGCGTTGCCGAGATGCCGACCCTTTAAGAACCTATTTACTCCCCTCTTGAAGAACCGCATACTGTAGCCCCCGGGGAAAACCTCGGCAGGGAGCTCATTCCACATGTGAAGCGTTCGCGGTAGGAAGTTCCTCTGGAACCGGACAGTTCTCGACCATTTAGGCTCTAGCATGTTGCGTTAAATTCATATTACTGTAATAGTTAAGTATCCTTTCTGAAAGAATTACTGACTGACTGATGAGTTTCTTTCAGCGTTTCTCCTCAACAGAGGTCTCCTCTTGTGAAATGCCGGTAGACTCAGACATATAAAGTGCTATTGTGGCAATACGAGTACATTTATGGTTCACTATAATGTTGCATAAAATTGATACTCATATTTTCATTTTGCATAACAACCTTTGACAGAATCATCATTTCTCCGAATTTTATTTTGCATAATTTTTTGCTCATAATGTGATGTCACATATTTTTTTTTATCCGAATAGTTATTTCGAAGAAATTCATATCTCATAATATTTAGATTGCATAAAAATTGTTCGAAGCAGAAATAGTACATTACATCAGAGGCCGGGAAAATGAGGATTTCCGGCCAATTAAGTATATACGGCCGAGCGAGCGTGCGAGCGTGGACCAATTTGAAATTTTCTCCATACAAATCGTTGTTTTTTCGATATTTTCCGAATTTGACCGAATTTTCGGACAAGATTTCAGATTCATATTTTTGAGCCCCGAGAGCCCCCCGATAACGAGTTTTAGCCGCCTAGCACCAATTTGAAACTGAATCGTTTTTTTTTC
Source organism: Apotomis capreana (assembly GCA_947623375.1). NCBI lineage: Eukaryota > Metazoa > Arthropoda > Insecta > Lepidoptera > Tortricidae > Apotomis > Apotomis capreana. Next base: position 10,083,326 of record OX392517.1, on the reverse strand, counting down.
GATATTTTCCGAATTTGACCGAATTTTCGGACAACATTTCAGATTCATATTTTTGAGCCCCGAGAGCCCCCCGATACCGAGTTTTAGCCGCCTAGCACCAATTTGAAATTTTGAATGGTTTTTTTTTCGATATTTTCCGAATTTGACCGAATTTTGTGCAAAAAAAAAAAACATTAAGTTCGGTTCTAACCTAACCTACTTTACTGGCAGCAGTTCGGTTCTGTTGTGGTCGCAGTTCTAACCTAACCTAACCCATTAAGTTCGGTTTTAACCTAACCTACTTTACTGGCAGCAATTCGGCTCTGTTGTGGTCGCAGTTCTAACCTAACCTAACCCATTAAGTTCGGTTTTAACCTAACCTACTTTACTGGCAGCAGTTCGGCTCTGTTGTGGTCGCAGTTCTAACCTAACCTAACCCATTTTACTGGTATCAGTTTAGTAAATAAATTCGGCGATATTAATGTTCTGCCATATAAAATTATGAGAAATGAATAGTATGCCAACTGACAATTATGATACTAAATGATTATGATAAAGAATCATTCGGAGAAAAAAAAATTGGTGATAGCCTGTTATGAGAAATGAAATTCGGAGAAGCGATATTATGCAAGATAAAGCGAACCCGTGTAACAAACTGGTTAGGTGGCCTTAACACAAACATAAACTCGAGTGACAAGTTAAACTGCCTTTTTTATAATGAACGTGACCGTGTGGACAATTCGATATAGTTTCTTAGAAAAACATAGATTTTATATATTTTGTAAATACCATGCATTCTGTTTTTTTTTTTTCAACCGACTTCACAAAGCCGTGTTCGCAATTCGATTTTTTTCTTTTTTTTTGTAGGTATATTATATTACCCGATTATTCCGCCAAATTATGAATCGATTTTGATGATTCTTTTTTTGATTGGTGGATTATACTTCAGAGGTGGTCTAATATAAATTATGTCGAAATGAATTAAGCGCTTTTTGAGAAAATCAAGAAAAAACTAAATATGTATTCATTTCGCTCATTGAAGTCGGTTATTTTTTGTAAAAAGATGATTATTCTTAGTCCATAGTTATACTTTATTGTTGTCTAGTCTAAGAGTCTGTGTCAATAAAAGTAAAATACATTGACGAAGTCCTTGTATACAGTGGCAGTTTGCATTAATCCTTGTCATATTATTAAAAAGTAAACAAAGAATACTTTTAGTGTATTTATTCTGTGCTTTTACATAGTTTGATTTAAGTTGATTGTAGCGATTCGAGTACTTAAAATTTAAATTTTACATTTACAATATTTAAATAAAATACTATTACTAAGTAGGGTTAGTAAGAGGATTATAAATTATAATAATATATTTTTTTTAAATTTCCACTATAACTAAAAAAACATACCTACATTCGTAGAATTCGTAAACAAAATAATATAAGTACCTTAACAATTGACGCACAAAATCCTTGTTTGAAAAATAATTATTTATTTTCAGGATACGCAATATTTTTACATACAAATATTAATATTATGAATGCATAGTAAAATGTAAATAAAAACAATACCTTATTAATTGAAGGCTGGACAAAATCCTTATTTAAAGTGGTATATTTTCAGATTGCGATATTTTTAGATACTTTAACACGACTTTAACACAGTCGGAGGGTTTGTAACAGACTGGCCTCAAACGTGCGCGTGAGTCGCAAGGATATGGCACTGAGTGAATGCCATATGACAGCGATGTAATTGTATGTAGTCCGGTATTTCTGCACAGATTGCTCCAAGTGACGTAGACACACTATGACGTGTGATGGTAAGGACATTGGATACCTTTGCAATAGACATGTTGACTGATGTTGAATTCTACAGAGTACTGTAGGTATATGAATAAAATTAGCTAAATATATCACGAAACAAAGAAAAAAATCCAGAAAAATAAATCTTTTTTGGAAATATGTGACTTCAAAGGTATGCAAATTTTATGATTTTTTTTTTTAGTCTAAAATAAATTTTGAAAATGTTTTCAGAATCCTCATAATTTTACAAAACAATAATTGTATGACAACCATGAACTAAAACGCACTTTTTCACGGTGAAAATGGCAAATTTCTTAATTTTTCCATACAATTATTGGTACCTAAACCGGCCTGTGACGTGACTTGCCTGGGCGCCTTTTGTATGGAGCGTTTTTAGCGCTACGTAGGAATGTTGAACTATGACGGTCATTTCTGACTTTTAGAGCAGTTTAAGGGTAGTCAGTCCCATATACACATTTGATCACAATAAAAAATAGAATCGATTGACATCCTCAAAAAAAATTAGTCAACATGTCTATTACCGAGATTTCTTTGTTTTAATCAGGATTGCTTGTGATGAAATTAAATAGAGGATAAAAACCTAACAAGATAATGTCGAGCAATGCTCAGTAAATGCCGAAAAAGTTTACAACCGTTATTACGAATATTTTTTCATGATGAGGCTATTGTTTTATTTCGTAAAATAAACAATGCGTTGCTCTGAAATTAATAAGGAAATGACATTTTAAGTTAATTTATAAATATTATGGGACAATCATACACAAACCGACCTAGTCCCAAACAAAGCAAAGCTTGTACTATGAATACATATATAGATAACATCCATGACCCAAGAACAAAATATTCGAGTTCTTTACACAAATATTTGCCCCGGCCGGGATTCGAACCTGGGACCGCCGGCTCAGTAAGCAGGTGTCTGCAAACTACGCCAACCGCGTCGTCGGCAGCTCGTGGCTTTTGCCAATGTCAGTTTCTAATATTAACTTTATAAAGAATACTAAACCATGCTTGAATATGTTCGTTTAAAACAAAAAAACACCGTGGCAAAATCAAATCGATGTAAAAATTTAAGTTTATTTTACAATTCAATCTTATCTAAAATTATATTATTATTTGCACATTAACAACTTCAGTAATCTGACAATAAATATGTTATTACAGTCAAAATCAACAATATGCCTGTAGCACTTTATGCCCTATAGGGTATTAAACCTTAAAATTAAATGGTACTTAACATTTTTCTAATACTTATTTAGATATATATAATAATAATCTTATTAAATTTTCGTGAGACAAATTTAATTATTGTATTAAGCGGTTCATGCGGTTAATTAATAATTGACCCAGGAATATTTGTTTTCGATATTCCTTGTTTTAAGGATCTACAAGCTGCATTATTTTTTATTAGTTTTTCTTTACCATTTTTTTTTTCAACTATTTTTTTGAATGGACAATTTGGCAGTTCTCAATAGTAGTGCCTAAAGGGATCTTTGCCTTCGAAACTTATTTAAAAAAACAAAACTAGGCGATGTTTGACACAAAATTTCAACGGTTTGACACTCATGACATGTGCCAACCATTAACATTTTTTTATTAAGACGTAATTAATGCCCTACCTACAGTTCGTACATCCTTATAGCTAGGACTAACGAAATAAATTATGATTTAATGGATTTCCAAAAATTGTACCAAGCCTAATGTCAATTACATTTTCACACGAAAGTAAAGTTTAAAATAAATATTTATTTTAAAATGTGTTGTTTTTTTAATTACGCTTATGTTTTTGGCATTGTACGGCTCAGTGGTCATATCAACAAAGTTATTATTCTCTATATTTGGAAATGTACCTACACTGTGACGGACATTTTTATTTTCAAAACTAATAATTGCAGATTTTTTCTGTTTATAAATCACAATCCAATATACTAAGTAAATTTATCACTCTTTGACTTGAGAGTCTCTGCCAAAGGAAGGGATAAAAAACTCCCTAGCGTCACAGAATAAAGACAATTACTAGCGTGGCCACTTGCAGTGTAGGGTTCCGCAGTCGCCCGTTACAAGTTTCCAACCCTCTAAAACAAATAATAACTAACTTCATGCAAGTTCAAGATTTCGGAAACTCATAAAATATCGAAATTGGTTTAAAGGAGCTATTTATACGCTTAAAAACATAATTTATCAGATACTTAGCGCTTTTTACTCAGGATTATGGCAATATATATTTTATTGCTGTTCCGCCTGTTATTGACTACAAACATTTTTTTTTACATTTTAAATAATTATTTACTAAATATGTGCGAATCTCCGATGTTGGAGAAAGTACCGCCAGCCTGAAGTGGGACTGGGCCGGCCACGTCTGCCGCATGCACCCGGAAAGGTGGGCTAGCTTGGCCACTGAGTGGGTGCCACAAGATGGGCAGCGCAGGTGGGGCAGGCCTAGGCAGAGATGGCGGGACGACCTGGACACATTCCTCAACGGCTGGCCGGAGGAGGCTTCTGATCGGGAGTCGTGGAAATCAAGAGGAGAGGCCTTTGCCCAGCAGTGGGACACTCAAATAGGCTAATTAAATAAAAATTTACTACGTCATGGAATATTTTTCTTGTTGGTGTGCAATAAATAAAGTAGGTATTGTGTGGTATAACCGTTTTATGTTTTGTTATTTATGTTTTAAAGTATTAATAATGTATCTAACATAGTTTATAAGTTAATTTACTAACAATATATGGAATTAAATTTCTGAAATAAACGATTTTTATTTTTATTTTTATTTTATTTATAACCAATTATAACTAAAAATTAAAACTAAAATATAGAATTTATGTACTGTGTTTACTGTGTCAGTGACAAAAATTTAGGGTTGTAGCTGAATGACGTCAGTTTTAGTGTCAACGAATTTTATCGGAACCGGTTGGTTAGTGGTCAGAATGAAGGTAAAAAACCAGCCATGTGCTTGTCACGCTACGTGTAACGGAGATATTTGTGCCTCGCTCACTCGTATGGCCACCGCTATCGGACCTTTCGCTCCCATCTATGGCCGCCACTCGCCGCTGCCACCGATGCCATTGTGGTATAGGGCAAAGAATAGATTGTATACCTAATATTGAAACAAAAATCAGTTTTCTATGGGAAAGGATAGTTATTTCAGGAAAATCATGCAGATTTGTATGGGGGCGTAGCCCAAATCCGCCATCTGTTGGTGAACATTTCTTAGTCCTATCATCATGCCAAAATGCCTGGATGAATTTTGACGAAATTTACAGGCATAGCTGGACATCAAAAGTTGTAAGATACTTTTACCCGATTACGATAAATAAAAAAATACGCAGAATTGCAGGCAAATTCTAGTAGGTACATACTTTCTGCCAACACCACCAAGTACAAAACTAGCAGAACGGGTTATTACTTTATAAACGGGCGGGTAGTAACCGCGGGTCAACGCTAGGTTGGGATACACCTGTTTTATTGTGAATGATGAAATCAAGTCGATCAAATCACTAGCACTGGAAAGGGACTGGTTTCAAAGAGTCCAATGCTATGGCCTTGACCTTAACCTCAATTTTATATTATGATTATGCTATAAAATAAAGAATCTAATGGTAAAGCGTAAACTTAGAATAATCAGAATAATTGTTACACCTCCATTTTATTATATGTTTTGATTTTTATTTTTAATAAATAAATGCTTGTGTTATGGGTACTAGACAAGGATATAGGTACGTACTTATATATATACTTAAATACATATAGAATAACCATGACCCAAGCACAAATATTCGATTTCATCACACAAATATTGGGTTCAGTAGGCAGATGTCTACAAACTGCGCCAAACGCGTCGTCAATTTCGTTTTTATTTGTTTTATTTTTAGTCAAACTAAATCTCCAAACAATTGTGTCCCTTAATACTCAAATATTTAAATGGCGCATTAAAAAATACTTAACGAATAGTTACATAACGAAGGATCAACATTCAAATCTTTATCCTGGAAGTAGGCCTCAAGGGCACTTTTATTAACCAAAGTAACCTATATAGTTCACAGGATTGCACGGTTGAAGTGACAATGGGCGGGCCATATTGCCCTGAGAATGGATACCCGTGGGGCAGCGAAGCCCTGGAGTGGCGACCGCGTATAAGAAAACGCAGCGTGTGTCGGCCCCCGACTATGGTCGCAGGGTTCCGATGGATGCGGTCTGCATAGGATCGCACCTTGTGGCGAGCTATGGGGGTCCTATGTTCAGCAGTGAACGTCTGTGGCCGATAGATAACGAATATTATGACTTCCATTCAGAATTACTGAAATACGTCCAAATGATAAAGGTTCAAACCATTTGTTCTATAAGCTATAGGCTATAGCAAGGGGTGACAGTCCCGCCACTACGTGCACTTCAGCTCGTTTATGGTGCGCGTGCCGCGTCCACTGTAGGACACCATTGTAACTGCAGACTTCTGGCCGAAGAGTGTCGGGTTTCCACGGTTCCTGGACAGTCTGTCAAATTCTACGCCGGATCAGATGAAAAAGCTACGCCGTTACGTCTTCTAAATCAAACTAGTTTTAAGTGTCTTTATATGTGTGGAGTTTGGAATTCACAGTACCTTGGTTTAATTACGTTAATGCTGTGTAACTTAGGTATATTTAAGTAATAACCTAAATTAAAAACTTAAAAAACCCCGACCCAACTAAACATTTCGACAGACAAGGCTTTCGATAAAAATGCATTCAAATCGGACCATCCTTTTGGGAGCTACGATACCACAGACAGATACACAGAACACCCCTCTTTTTTGTCCGGGATTAATAAATAAATAAAATAAATATTTGGAATATGCATTAATTACGATGTCATCTATCAATGGGAAAGAAATGCGGACTCACGCGAAGAATTTTACAGGATTTTTACCCGATTACTTTTTACGAAATAGAAGAGTTTCAGGCAAAGCGGGCATTATAGTTTTCCATCTTTACTATCTCAGGTGATGCACTATGGTATGAGGAAAATAACAATGTAAACCAGATAAGATCATAGTATAAGTCAACAATGGCAAGGATTATGTATTAGCGAGTCGATACTTATATTCTCGCTTAGAAGAGAAACGTATAAAGTACGTATCAGTTCAAAGTCTAGTTACATCAATTTTGTATAAGATGGTGATATCGTTCGAGCTATGGTTGACTGCTAACCATTTATTCAAACAGTTTAAAGTTACGTGGTGTTATGTTATATGCTCCAAAATTGCTCGTGTGGGATTGCGATTTTTTTTAGTTATTATCGTATTTTACTTACTTATTTCATGTTTAGTTCAATAGATAATCAAACACTTGTAATGACAACTATAAGTAAATAAAATTGTAACTCCTGCATTAACAGGATTTCAAGATAAATCTTACTATAGGTACGATATAGGTACGACATTTTGCCATAAATTGTTTTTATGAACGTATATTTCATCCCTTGGGTTACAAATAGCCTTTGGTACTAAGCAAAAAATGCTTTAAGCCCGATTTTTTTGTAGCTTTAGAATATTAGGAAAATATACGTTTTCAGATATAAGACATTTGCAAAACCTTTAACTTACAAATTACCACATAGCCCCTTGACTTCCAAATAGCCTCACCTTACAGTACCTACTAAATAATATATCTGTTGTAATTAAAATGATTATCCCATTATTTATATTACGAGTACGATATTGACGATATACGATGGAAGTAAAAAATGTATACGTATATAAAAATGAATGAATTATGGAATAAATTGTCTCCCGCCCTAAGGCAGACGCAGTCCGTAGCATCGCTCAAGGGGAAGTTAAAGGAATTGTGGCTGTCAAACGAATGATTAGGTTGCTGTTTTTGTTATAATTATAATTTTATTTATGTTGAATATTATGTATATGTATTTATATAGATATTATGTAATATGTATTATATTGACTGTTACCTATCTCTCTCTCTGTTGGTTTTTGCATTTTCATGTGTATTATTGTATAGTTATAGTTACTCCTTTGTGTTGTACATGTTGCTTGGTTTGTCTACCATTTACATTTGTTTAGCACTCATTTGCTCAAAGGTTAACTGCAAGAGATCCCTTAAAGGGATAAGTTCGCCTTTGTACATGCTTATTCCTTTGTAATGTGTTTTCTTGTTTTTATGTACAATAAAGTGTTTACATACATACATACATACATAAATACAAAATAATAACATATTAAAAAATAAATAAGTATTAAAAAAACATAAAAAATCATAACAGAAAATTACTAAAAAAGAGAGAAAACAAATAAAGAAAAAAAGAAAACGAATCATGCAAAGAAAAAAAACTATTGATAACATATTGATTGAAAAAATATTGATTTCTTTGCAGTTTGTGGTAGGTACACTGTTAACAGGTTAACGATGTTATTAATGTCGCTAAAATAGCATCCAGTACTTTCTTGGGCAGTAGACTATACACTTTTACAAAGCTTACGAAATGTATTGTCTTTTAGAGTTGGTAACTGTACCTATAACTGGTGGAAAAAAAACTAGAGTAGATAAAATATTTTATCCAACCTTCTTTTGTTTTTTATATCGAAGGCTACTGCACTTATAATAATGCATTTACTTAAAAGGCCGTATCGATATCCGATACGAGGATTGTATATCCGTTGACCCCAAACTGTTGTAATGTACACCTTTAAGAATTATTGTGACTTGTTCATTATCTAACACAATCTGTGAATCTTTGTATTTGTGCATCTGTGTGTCTGTTTGTGGCATCGTAGCGCCCAAACGGATAGACCAATTTGAGTGAGTTTTTTTTATAGACTTGTCCATCGAAATGGTTCTTAGCTATATTTGATGGAAATAGGACCAGTAGTGTCCAAGATATTCAGCTTTAATAATAACAATAAATAAATAAATATAGGAAAACCTCACACAAATCAATCTAGTCCCACAGTAAGCTCTATAAACCGAAATGATCGGGAATTTAAAAAACTATGTGCACTATATACATAAATTATATTTTATTGTTTTTCGAAGTATTCTCCGTTACATTCAATGCACTTTTGCATTCTTTTAAACCAGTCATTAAAACAATAATTCCAGTTTGAAGTAGGCATTGCCAAAATGGCCGATTTATAGGCTTCCACAGCGGCTTCTGGGTTCTCAAACCGCTGACCACGCAATAAATCTTTAATTCTAGGGAACGTAAAAAAATCATTTGGACTCAGGTCAGGGCTGTATGGAGGATGGGACATCAACTCAACGTTTTCGTCGTTCAAAAATTTAGTTGTTTTGTGGGCGGTGTGGGAGCTCGCATTGTCGTGGTGTAAGATGACGCGGCGTCTCGGGTTCCCTTGGCGAAGTTCGGCCAGCACCTCCGGCAAACAAACTGTGATATACCAATCAGCGGTAACGGTTCTTTGTTCTTCTAGAGGAATTGTGGCAACATGCCCCTTTTTTGAGACGAACGAAGCCACCATCTTCTTCGACACGCTTCGAGAACGCACAACTTTCGTTGGTTTGACCTCGTCATCGAAGACCCATACTGCCGACTGGTGCTTTCTTTCAGGCTCATAAGAATAAATCCAGGATTCGTCACCCGAGACCATATTATAAACGGCGTTTGACTTTCCTCCATTGTAGCATTTCAGAATAGATCGGCACCAATCAACACGAGCCGCCTTTTGCTCTTCAGACAAATTATGGGGTACCCATCGGGAAATCAATTTTCTGACACCCAATTCACCATGCAAAATAGTGTGAATTGCAGTCATTCCAATGCCTATGGTTGCCCGAATCTGCTCGTATGTCACATGTCTATCTTCTTTTAGTAGTTTTTCCACAGCCGCGATGTTTTCAGGCGAAACCGCCGTTTTCGGCCGACCTGATGAAGGTACGGTGCCAAGAGAGGCACGACCCCGTCGAAACTCAGCATACCACCGATATATTGTCGTCTGACTAGGTGCTTCAATGTCGTATATAGTAACAAGCTCATTGCGACATTCATCTGGAGATAAGCCACGACGAAAGTTATGGTAAATAATTGCACGAAAATTTTCACGCGTCAGCTCCATTTTGTTCATCGAGTTGTCAATTTAAAAATGGAATTAAAAAAATATATCGTTCTTTTTTTAAATTGTAAAAACGGCATCGTGATTGTAAGTCGCCAGTATGCATGTGACAAAAAAGGATTTAATGTAACTCAGTTTAAAGTACTCTATTCCCGATCATTTCGGTGTGCCCCTCGTAAGATCCGAAGCTAAATCGATCTTCACCGAGCTGATAATAGAATGAAACACATTTTATAATGAATTTAGTATATTAGAAAATACCTATATAAAAAATGTGTTTGCTCAAAATATCCAGGACAGGCTATTTTTAATTATTTTTTAAAGAAATTCTCATTATGACCAGCTACTTGTATCGGGGGTATTTTTAATTTAGGTTATTAGCTTGCATTGCATTGATTCAAACGGACATGATACATGAAGCATGATGGTGTTTGTATAGAAATTACAAGATTACAGGTAAATTACCGGTAATTTTCATAAAAAAATTACCGGTCCATTCCCTATATGGTGGTAAGCTGAGGACACAGCAATACTCCAAGATACAAACGACGTATCCACTATTTCACGGACATAGTCGATATTGATTTAGATGTTCAAAATTGCAGTTTGTAATGTATTTACATACCTAGGGCGGTGATTTAGTGAGTGGTCGTTGGTATTTCTGAGCCAAACCAAAGTGGGGGCCATAAATATGCGAGCTGGGTCTTTACTAATTACCGCCCGCGGTTTGCCTAAAGTTTTACATCTTGTTTTGGCCAGGAAGTGATATTTTCTCCCGAAATCAGTATAAATCTCACTTGCAGCCTAAGGTGACGTAAATGACATAAAGAAGTTATTTAAAGGTTAGTAGGAACATGGTTTAAGTACAATCCATCCATACTTCCATACTAATATTATAAATGCGAAAGTGTGTCTGTCTGTCTGTAACCTCTTCAAACCTTAACCCGCTGAACCGACTTAGATGAAATTTGGTATGGAGATAGTTTGAGACCCGAGAAAGGACATAGGATACTTTTCATCCCGAATAAATTTAGTGTTCCTGTGGGATGAGCGGGTAACACCGCGGGGCACAGCTAGTAGACATATAACAGACTTTCTAGTCCTTCGTCCAAGCAAAACTTATTTCTTTACCGTACTGGGCTAAACAGTATCCTATAACCAACTTTGAATGTCCAACTAAAATATTTAAAATCTGTCCAGCCGTTTCAGCGTGACAGGCGAAATAATGTTTTCTTAAAAATGGTCGGGAATGTTGACCTTATTGATAAAATCAGGACGCGAAGTGCATAGTTTATGGTCAGTCGAAAAAAGACCTTGCCGGCTCAGTTTGCTCGACAATAATGTTGTGTGAAATTCCTTTATTTTTCGAGGTCGAGAGGTATGTACTTGTAATCTCGTGTTTTTTTCCACTTGTCTAGTTGTCTGTGTGTGTAACTGCCTGCAAAGAGATGTATCTTTGTATCTTTTGTTGCTACTAGAAATATCACGAAGCAAAGGTAAGTAATTATGGCATACGAAATGTTACTTCATTTTGTAAGATTAACATGGATATACATCTCTTTGTAGTTGACTGTACAAACTTTAAAAAAAGTTAAAACGACCATGTAAAAAAGGCAAAGGTCCTCAACAGCCAAGCCGGAAGATCAGTAGCACAGTAGCCATAGCTATTAGGCGATAAGTCATAGACTTATCGCGACTTTTTAGTTGCCTCAAATAGCTTAAGAGGCCTTATTCCTTTTCAAATTATTTTTATTCATATTATGACAAATATATCCCCCGCTTCGACAGTAATGTAGGTACTATTCACTGTGTGATGTTTAGTCATCGTTTTCTGTTGGATAAGTTCACATTGACTGACAAAACATACAATAATTTCACATTCACATTGACACAAAAGATTGAAACAGAAATATAATAGGTACAAGAAAAAATCCGATAAGATACGACGTTGAATGTAGCCGCAGGTTTTGTTTATAATCATTGCCAATCTGTCACTTCGAGCATCCTTTACGTTTCACGATTGCCTCATTTGAAAGTAAGGTTGTCGGCTGCTATAATTATGTAAAAAAAATATGTTTTTCTATCTCAATATTCCCTTGAAGTATTTCACAATCGTAAAACCGTTTTTAAGCATTGCCTCTCAATATAATTTCGCCAAGAAGTTTGAATTGTTATTATAACAAAATGTGAGTTAATCTAAAAGACGAGTTTATTTAATCACCTCGAACAAGGTACAAGGTACTACTGGTGCAAGGATAGCTGGACTTTCAAAGATGGTTAGGATACCTTTTCCTGTCTACAATAAAGAAAAAAGAAGCGGGCGAATTTCCAGCTAGTAAAACGAAGATTATTATTTAAAGAAAATATATTATTATCCCACTTCATCCATTTTGGAAGCAGCATACAAAACTTGCACTGTTTACGTATTAGAAATACTTAGACATCATAGTCTGTCCAAAATTCTAAAATCAAATTATGTCACATAATTAACACAAATAGGTAACAAATAAATGAAATAAAGATATTAATAACGGGCCTATCGCGATATTCCTTATTTTACCTTCATAATCTAACGTTTAGGCGGGGTTGCACACGCCGTGGTCTCATATTTTTAGTGGCCCTTATAATTTGTGTTAATTTTTAGGGTTCCGTAGCCAAATGGCAAAAAACGGAACCCTTATAGATTCGTCATGTCTGTCTGTCTGTCCGTCTGTCCGTCTGTCCGTCCGTATGTCACAGCCATTTTTTTCCGAAACTATAAGAGCTATACTGTTGAAACTTGGTAGGTAGGTGTATTCTGTAAACCGCATTAAGATTGTGATGCAAAAATAAAAAAATAATAATAAATATTAGGGGCTCCCCATACATAGAACTGAAACTCAAAATTTTTTTTTTCATCAAACACATACGTGTGGGGTATCTGTAGATAGGTCTTCAAAAACGATATCGAGGTTTTTAAAATATATTTTTTCTAAACCGAATAGTTTGCGTGACAGACGCTTCCAAAGTGGAAAAAAGTTGGTCCCCCCCCCTCTAACTTCTAAAATAAGAGAATGAAAAATCTAAAAAAAACATATGATGTATATTACTATAAAAACTACCAACGAAAATTGTTTTGAACGAGATCGAGTAAGTAGTTTTTTTTTAATACCTAACCTTGCACCTAATTTATATGGGGCGCTATACATACCAGGTGCAAACTTAACTTAACCACTTAGGGATGGAAAGTGTTTGTACGGAACCCTCGGTGCGCGAGTCCGACTCGCACTTGGCCGGTTTTTTGTGTACAAACCGCGAGAGTATAAAGTGTCATATTATGTGACCTGTTTAAAAAGTACGATTTGTTATTTCAAGTACAAGTCTAGCTTAAATAAAATTTATGTTATTAACAACAACCACAAAATTGTATAATTACATAGGTATCTAGAACCAGTTACGTATCGTGACATGAAAAATATTAAGATACCCAAAACAGGTGTTTATCGCAAGGTTCCAAAAGCTTTGTCTAAAGTTTAGCAATGGTCGATAACATAAACAAAATACACAAATTCTCGACCCTTTTATTTCGCAAGAATTGTAAGAACCTTTGTTCTTGCGCATTATCTTAATTAGCAAAAGGTGTAAATTTTCGCAAGGGTTCGCTGGAAAAAGTTAAAATGTTAAACATTATGATTATAGCCTCGTGGATGGGACAATTGTATCTCCCCTTGTAAACCTATCAGTAAAAAGGAAAACGGGAGGCTTAGAGAATTGTTTGGTACTTGATGTTTTCTCACATTTTAATGAATTGATCAGGTAACTGGTAAGATTAGGTGCGTTTATCTTAAGGGAATTATTGTCTCCTACCATTTTTCCATTTTTGGGATTCTGTACCCAAAGGGTAAAAAACGGGACCCTATTGCTAAGACTTCAATGTCCATATGTCCGTCTGTCAGTCCGCACCAGACTGTATCTCATAAACCGTGATAGTTAGACAGTTGAAATTGGTACAGATGATTTTTACAGACTACAAATACTAAAAATAGAATAAAATAAATATTTAAGTATTTATTAATAAGTAGTATTTAAATATTTAAGTGGCTCCCATACAACTAACGTGATCGTTTGCGTTAACTTTGCTCGTCATTCATTTGTATCTAGCGCCATACATCATCATCATCCTCCTAGCCTTTGTAGAGAGTGAATTCTCAATCGGGGTCGGCTACCTAAATCCCAAGATGTGGCGTAGGCACTAGTTTTTACGCAAGCGACTGCCATCAGACCTTCCAGCGCCATACATTATCAGTTGCAAACTTAACCCGGCCAGTAAAGATGGGATAATTGTGTGTACAGAACCCTCGATGCGCGAGTTCTACTCTCGAGGTTTTTATTAGCCTTTGAGATCTGCCTCTCCAGGATGCCGGGCGACGTTGAATTGATGATGCGGCAGTCAAGCGTCACTAAGTGAGTTAGCTTCTATACATTCCACACGAACGCCAGCAAAGGAGCTGAAGTAGTCGCCGTGGCCGAAACGGTCAGGATATATACATTCCAATATGATTGTAATTGTACGAATAGTACAGCTGGCAACGTCGCTATGTCAGTATATATCGGTAAGGAAAGGTATTATAGGAGTATTGCACTACTGAACATTTATTCAGTAAGTAGGCCACAAGGGCACTTTTACAATTCATATTTTGAATCTGCCGGCATTTCTCAAGAGGAGACCTCTGTTGAGAAGGAAGCCGAAAGAAACTCAACGTTAAGTATTTTTTTCGTAAATAATACTTAAAACAATCATACATTTATGTTATAACTAATTGCATTGGTACACGTAAGGGAATGTACTGCACAAATCTCTCTCCTCTCTCTTTCAGGTTGCCACCGGTGTTTGATGCCTTTCCCAGCCAATTTTTTTTATAACGGCGTTACACCGTGGCTCCACTTCTCCAGTTGCCGAGAAAATCGTCCAAGTCATCCCATTATCAGATCTCACGAACCTGCCCTGAACTGTGCTTACATGGTGGCTATGCTGGCCTCACCTTTCCGAGGGCAGACAGACAATAGGAATGTAGACTGATGTTGAATTATACAAATTACTGTAGTTATTTGAATAATTTTTTCTCTATATGTTATGAAATAAAGAAAAACAATCAAATATATTTATATTTAAATATGTTTCTTCAAAGGTACGCAAATCTTTAGCTTTTTTTTACATTAAAAGATATTTTGAAATAATTACCAGAATCCTCATAATTTAACAAAACAATAGTTGTAAAACAACCATGAACTTTAACGCACTTTTTCACGGTGAAAATGGCAAATGACTTATACTTGTCTCCATACAAATATTATTGGTACCCAACCCGCAAATGACGTCACAATTAATGTCGCTTATACAAACAGAGCGCTTAAAACGCTCCATATACGAGCGTTTTTAGCGCTCGGTAGGAATGTTGGATTTTGACGGTCATTCCTGACTTTTAGAGCACTCTAAATGTAGTTAGTCCCATACAGACATTTGATCCCAATAAAAATAGAATCGATTAAAATCAACACAAATTATAACGGGTCTAACGCGATGTTTCCTGTCTCAGACATCTGAAACGTTAGATTATGAAGGTAAATTAGTTAGTCCCATACAGACATTTGATCCCAATAAAAATAGAATCGATTAAAATCAACACAAATTATAACGGGTCTAACGCGATGTTTCCTGTCTCAGACATCTGAAACGTTAGATTATGAAGGTAAATAGGAAATATCGCGTTAGACCCGTTATTATTTGTGTATAACTCGATTAAAATCCTCATAAAAAAAACTCCACGCCTGTTTATTTAGATATTTATCCATGAATACAAACATTTCGTAAGTACTTACCTACTAATATGATTAGTTTAAAAATCTAATTAGCAGTCAAGTTATGATCCACTCGACAACTCCTTGCTATTTTTTCATATAATGGAATAACTCGTAAAATCGCATTATGCGAAACAAATGAGTCAAAGCCATAGATACGGCGAATTATTGGATTAGAAAGCAAAATTGTTATCAAGGACTTTGTTGAGTATTAGCTGGATTTTTAGAGGTTTCTTAGAAATTGGGAGGGACTGTTGTATTAAGGATTTTTTTAGCATACGTGATATGATATTTTTTTTACGTTGCTTTTTTTCTAGACTATATTGGTGTCCTACTGCTGTCAAAGGCTTCTGCCCTCGACTTCCAAATCTCCCTATTAAGGGCTATTTCTGGTTAATCCTGTATGCATCTGGTCATCCCGCCATCTCCATTTCCGCCTGCCACGATGTCACCATACATTTATTACTATGATATAAAAATTAAACTCATTTTTAGCAACGCATAACATTATATCATATGTATATATTGTCATATTTATGTTTTATGAGAAAATTAAGGAAGTTATAATTTTTATACGCCTGCAATAAACAAATTGTGTATTCGCAATCCATTTGCTATTTAATTTAATCAGGCACTTGAAGTGTGTTTTGTGGCACGATAATTTCTCAAAAAGTTTGTAAGTATACATTTAAGACATGAATCGTTCACTTATTTTAATTAATTATATTTACCTTTTTTGTAACTAATTTTCTTTGTGATTTCCAATACCGTGTTAGCAGATTATAATATAATTTAATTTATCAAACATTTGAGATAAAATCACTGAAATATGTAACGAAATTATATAGAACTTTAATTGAAGTCTTAATTTTGTACAAACTGTTCAAGAAATGGTCTTGCCACAAATCAATCTTTATACTTTTTTTTCATACCTAAATTATTTTTTTACGTAATAATGTTATAATTTTAGCTAATCATATATTATTTTTTTGTATCACTGCTAAAAGCCACTACTATTAACTCGAAATAAAACCAAAATATAAAAGTTGAATCTAGTCGATACTAAGTGTTTTAAAGGATCCATCGAGACCAAAATGATCCTGGAAGTTCTTTCGAATAGTCCTCTTTGATTCGTCGGTGTGAACATAATCTTGTTCTATAAAGAATTTCCTCCATGCAGCAGAACAAAGCGTCTTTTCCCAAGCATCTGAAACACATATAATTAAAGTTGAATTTATAATGTTATCAATAATAACTAAAATGTTGCTACATCAAAAGATTGTGAATATAATTTTGAATAAAAAAGTTTAATTTGATACAACGCAGTAATGTAACGCAGGTCACCTGCGCGTTGGACTGACCAGATAAAATCAGCGATAGTAAACTGCATATCTGACTGCGCCAGACAGTCTACTTACCAGGGTTCGAAATTACCAAGCTAATTACGCTTCTTGATAATTATCAGATAATAATAAATATCACCAGTGCAAGAAATTAATGTGTTTTATTGTTTTATAAGATATTCATTTGTCATATTGTTTCATAACAAATTCTAACAAAAACATTTTTTTATGATTTTTTATTTATTCAAACCAATGACACTCGAGTTCACTCAACTTTGCATAGTCCAAACTGAATTTTTCTTGTAAGGGAAATCCCCACGGCGCGACACGTTGACACTTTACTTCGAATACAGTTCACTTTCACGAGCGCAATTTTTTGTTATTATCAATCGATAATAATTATCCATCTGTTATTATCACGATAATTATCATAATAATTATCATTTAGAACCCTGCTGCCAACAAGGAGAGATGGCGAAAGATCGTGCGGAGAGCTGAGTCCGCCTCTACTATCGACGTGGACGTCTAAAATGTGACCACGACCGTTGAAAAATTCAGAAATTGGACCTCATCTCTGCGATCATCTGCTCCATCGCTCTTTAAAGTCCTACCGTCGTACTATCCGAAGTCCGATGATTATTTATAACCTGTCTTGCTCGCACTTATTGAATACATTATTTCTATTTCAATTTCTTACGCGGTCAAGATTTGAACCTCTCCGATTTAACTCGAACCTATCAGCTCACGTATGTAAAATTTAAAAACAAAAAGAAAAGCTACAGTATATTTTTTTAGAAAGGTACATCCTACTAACTTACCAGCAATTTCTTGACAAGTGATATCATCAGTGCCACCCATATCCTTGGGGAAAATATTTTCTGGAAACTGCATCAAAACTTCCTTGAAGTTTTTATAAAAGTGCATCCTCTTGACTAGTTTCGGTTTCATTACTTTCTTGGCTAGCGTCACAATTAGTTCAGCGAATGGAGGTAGATTTACAATGTGTATACCTTTTACTTTAGGACCCAGACATTCCTGAAATAAACAAAAAAAAAGTGTAAAAGGAAAAAAGCTAGTGGGTCGTGGGTCTGTGAACTGTTGTAGACCTCGGGAGATTTTTCAAAATGGCTGAAATTCGTAATTTTTAGGCTTCCGTTCCTCAGAAGAAAAACATGGAATGCTTATAAGATCACTTTGTTGTCCGTCCGTCCGTCCGTCTATCAAGACCCCTTTATCTCCGGAACGCGTGGAGGTATCGAGTTGGAATTAAAACCATATGCTCAGGTCTACAACAGTCCCATGAAGCTATGAGAAAATTAAACTTCTAAGAACGGCCGTTTATGCCGCAAAAAACGTCTCAATGTTGCAAAATTTATAGGGTATTTTCCGTTGAGCTAGAACTTTGAAATTTGGCAAATAATACCAACAATACAATACAATATAGAGAAAAATCTTGATTGATGCTACTATCGCTCTGCCAAGAGCGAAATAAGAGAAGAACAGAAGACGATGATCACATACTTACAATCACATAATATATGACTTTTGATAGAAGTACAGGCGTCACCTGCTTCGCTAGTTGTAAAGTAGCATTAGTACAATCCAATATGAAATGCTCCGACATTACGCTGTCATTCCGCATTCGATAGTCGTCTATCATAAATATTATTTTTATCAAATCTGTATATACGACGCTTTCGCTTGATTTCATTCTGAAACAAAGAAACTTAAGGATTTTTTTCCCTCTTCTCCATATATACAATTAATTAATTATTACATTTAGTTTTGCATTTTATCATTTAACATTGTTTTCTGTAATTTAACAGCAATAGTACTTTTTGTACAGTAGTCTCTACTATATTATAACTTTGAATAGCAAAAATATATTATTCATTTTTTTTTCTATATTATACACCTAGATTTATAAAGTTACAACATGTGGTAGAGCGTTGTTTCTTAACACAAGCATAACTATTGCTTAAAAAGAGGCACCAAATCCATTTTCGTTAAATAGTTTTAAGCTGCTAAATAATAAAAATATATAAATAATATTAAGTATTATTATTATTCACTCATTTAATCATGTGTCTTAGGATAGGTTTTTTTTACAATAAATTTATATAAAAAGTAAAATACATTAAAGAAATTACAAAATATAAATACATTAAAAAGAACCGCACCCAGGGTGCCGCCGGCACGGCAGGGCCCAGGCTACCGGTGGTTAGGACTGCAGAAAGAGGAACTTAACGTTGCGCGCCGTGTCCAGGAGTACCGCCTTCTGAATCTGACCCTTAACCCAGCCATCTAGCGAGAGTTTCTTAAGGTGTTTGTGGAGACTCTTCGCTATAAGACTGTATATTATTATTACTTTAGTTACCTGAATATCGTAATTCTGCTGTTATCTGGCGTCCGTCGTGGCAAAACTATCCAGTAGCCCTTTTTAAAAGTCTTATTCAAACTCGACTCCGTTGGGTCCCTGTTGCTCAAATATTCTGGCATTTTCGGTCTCACAGTGTAGTAATTGTCAATTTTCTGCTTTACGTTTTCGATTCTAAAATTTCTCATGACCAGTAGTCTGGCTATGAACTGGTCATCTGTATAAAATAATAAATTCTATCAGAAGTAAGTTAGAACTACGATTCCGAACAGAAGATAGTTAATTGCGGCCAGAATAGTAGGTTTATAGCATTAAAATGTAATGATGAATAGGATTTGATGTAAATAAATTAAATATGCCGAAAGACTGATGTTAAGTTCTACAGTATGTATAGGTTATATTAAGTAAAAGTAGGTTGATATGTCATAAATCAAAAAAAAAATTGAAATATCTGACGTCAAAGATACGAACATTTTACTTTAATTTTTTAATCGTAAAGAAAATTTTAAATTGTTTTCTTAATCCTCACAATTGAAGAAAACAATAATAACATTGTATGATAATCATGAACTAAAACGCACTTTTTCACAGTGAACATGGCAATTTGCTTATTGTCTCTACAAATATTGGTATCCATCCATACTAATATTATAAATGCGAAAGTGTGTCTGTCTGTCTGTCTGTTACCGCTTCACGCTTAAACCGCTGAACAAACTTAGATGAAATTTGGTATGGAGATAGTTTGACACCCTGGAAAGGACATAGGATACTTTTCATCCCGAATAAATTTAGTGTTCCCGTGGGATGAGCGGGTAACACCGCGGGGCACAGCTAGTAACATATAATGAAGTCACGATTAGGTGGCTGTTTGTATGAAGCGTTTTAGCGCTCCGTAGGAATGTTGAACTTTGACGGTCATTTCTGACTTTTAGAGCAGTCTAAGTGTCGTGTGCGTACTTTAATGAATGTATTCTTTTTATTTATCGTTTTACAAATTCATCAATTAGTTTTACAATTGTTTTAGAACTTTTACTAAATGATCAGCACATTTTTTTTCATTTTTGAAGGGTGCTCACTCAATCCACACGCACACTAGTTAGTCCCATGTACGTTTGATCCCAATAAGAAATAGAATGGATTGACATCCTTAAAAAAAATTCGTTATGCCTATTCATCATCATCGTCCTTTTACATCTATAACAGATGAGTTAAGCAGCGTCTAATAAAGTGCGGCATTTACGCATTTACGAACAAAAAAATATGCCTAATTATTTGTTCTGTAATATTAATACTGCAAAATATGGTAAGGTAATTTACAATGGTATCGAGAAAGACTAATAACGAATGTGACCAGCATCGAACGTTGCGGAAAAGTTGAGGCAAATAAGTGCATGAGACAAAAATCTAAAAGGAAGAATGAAGAATGAGTCCATGAAAGACGGTGACGAACAACGAATAAGACTTAATAAGAATGAGACACGTTACTGCTTTGGATTTAGGAAGATAGGGACAGATAGCGAACACCACGAGAAAAGAATGAGTGACGAATGCAGAATGAGACGAAATAAGAATTGAACGAAAAGCGAATGGGACGAATAAAGCTGATACCTACACAGCATGGGTAAGAAATACTTACGTAATTGTCCCTCTGGTAAGTGTGGTTCTTTTTCGTACCAGTCACGAACAATTTTCATCATCTGTTCTAAAGAGGTTGGGTCGACATCGAGCTGCATTAAAACTTTTTCTAGTGACTCCTGATCGCAGTTTAGCAGCAATTTAGAGTTTATGGCTAAATCATCATTCGTTTTCTGTAAGTCACAAAAATATTTATGTATTAGACTAGAAAGTGCCCGCAAATTCGTCTGAGTAAAGCTGTAATTTTAACGTAGTCGGGTAAAAAGTATTCTATAACCCTCTTTGGATGTCCAGTTCCTGTACCATAATTGGTTAAATTTTGTCTAGCCGTTTCGGCGAGATGAAAGGACAAATAAATTATGACCAAATAGATGGCGCCATACTGGCATAGTGCCGCTTGCCAATAAAAAACAAAAGACGATCCTGCATCGCGCTATCAAGGTTTTTCCTGAAATCATGACCATAGAAAACTGATATTTTATATGTAGTATAGTATAGATACAATAACGAAAAGTACCGAAGATATGGTTAGGGTCCTTAGGGGTGGCCTGTGTCCAGCAGAGGAGATGTCTGAGATAAATAAAAATCATCTGGCACCTTGCAACATAAGAAACCTTACACGCACATGGACTCTGACTTACAATAGGTACAATTAATTTATTAGTTACCTAATGGAAAAAAACTGTTTTTAGCTTAATTTTTACTTAAATAAGAAAAAAAAATACTTACGATGTTGTACATTTTTAATTTTTTTTAATAACTATAAAGTTAAATACGAGAAATATTGACCTATTAAAAAACTAAAATTTCTTTAATATGCCGTATTCATTGGTTGCAAAGAAACAAATGACCGGTTCATGTAGAAGTATAACATATCTTAACACTTTTGCAGGAGTAAGAAACCTTTGAAAATATAATTTAAAAGTCGAAGCTCACGGCTTCGCTCACGTTGAAATCGGGATGTACACTATCCTGCGAAAATCATGCCCTTTTTGGGATAAAAAGCCTACGTTTTAAATTAGGGTATAAATTATCTCTTTATCAAATTTCTTGAAAATAAAAGCTCAAAATGTTTTCTCTCGGCACTTGGTACGGCAAAACTAAAGGTCTAAGCGTAAAAGGTAAAAAAAAAATATACCTTTACCTTGATGTCAAAGTTCTGTGGGTACTCAAATTTTAAATTAGCTTTTTTAGCTACAGACAAATCTGTAACTTTTTTATGAATGGTATAATGTCTCATTTTTTTTCACGTTATGAAAATTTTCATGCTTTCCTCATTGATAGTTAAATCAAACCAATTGCGCTCAAATTCGACAGGTTTGTGTCGTTTTATTTATTACAGATTACAGAGTATTATAACATGACCCTCTTTAGGCTCCTTCTTACATGACATACCAAAACGATCCAGTGAAATCCAAAGTCTCCTTTCTTTTCAATTTTTTTTTTTAAATTGTAATTCCAGCAAAATGTTGCAGATTTCTGGATTAACTGTCTTTCATTCTTCCACGCTGTGTTATAATGATTCCTATTACGATTGCAACTATAACGACCATCACAACGATAAGTATGATTTTAATCGGACATAATCGGGCGACAACTGAGTTTTTGTTACAATGTTGTGAGAAATATCTTGGTAAAGGTGTATTTGCACTGGAACTGTGCTCCTCACGTTATTTTTTTTAATCTTGCAAGTTACACCCGTATTGTTAAATTACTACAACAAGTTCAGATACTATATGACCAAAATCAGAGATTTTATTTCACAACAGCCTTGCTCACGCCCACCTTAATGCAAGAAGCATCTGGTTGGAAAATTCAATGGCTCTCGCGTCAGGTTCTGTGTTCCAATTGGAAGGACGTCTGCGTTGGCCCGGAAAGCCGCTGGAAACCCGCGTTCGAACCCAGCCTGATCCATTTAATTTTTAATATTTTTCGCTTCATTGTAAACATTTGGTTCTAGCAGACGTTACTGTTTTAATAAAAATAATCCGGTTACCTAAATTGCCATTTTTTTTCGTTCCGAATAAAACAAGGATTCGCTGAAACGATAAAGAAAGACTGCTGCCTGTCCTTTTCGCATGTGCACGTGGATGAATCATTAATTCATTATAAAGCTGGTTTCTATTAACTCTTTCCTATTGTTTACTTCCTTAAAGTGTTTTTGCTCATTATATTCTATGGAGGTCGCTTTGCAGCGATGCGCACGATTATTCAATATTTCGTATTATTTAAAATAGCGAGTCATATTGCTAAAGTACAAATGACAGGAGTGAAATACGTCTTGTCGATATGGTTTTAATGATAAATTAAAAATATATATTATATATCTCGAAAAATAGCAAAGCAGCTGAAACTTAGCGGATATTTATCATATGGGCTCGTATTATAAAAAATACAATAAATGATTCGTTGAAACAGTGGCTGTTTTGCAATTCAAACCCGGCGGCGCCATTTTTTTAGTTGTTTATTTAATTATCACCTTGTCAATGGATGGCAACAAAGTGCAGTTCGAATGGCAAAATTAGATATTAACTTCGATTTAATAATGATATTTCAAAGCTCTGTCGAATTAGCACCAAATTTTTATTTTACTAAGATAATTATATCTACAAAGTCGAAATCTAAAAACAGTTGCTAAGCTAACATTTTGCATCTTAGGCGTCATTAATTTTGCATTGAAGGACATAAAGGTTACATAAATATTGAAACAAGTTTACAAAACAAGTTTTGATCAATTTTTGTTACTTTATACTTGAAGTGTAAATCAATTAAGTCATTTCGAATTGTACTGTTGAGTTATTGATACGTCCAAGCATTCTAATAAAAGGTAAATTATTTTATTATAACTACGTCTTAATTTCGTCCGCTTACCTCAGTGCGGAAAAAAGCATTGCTCTTGTTTGTAACGCTGTAGCGGAGTTAAATAAAAAAAAAGTATTGGTGCATTATACTTATCAGTGTATAAAAAAAGTTGAAGTTCCTATATGTGTACTTATGTACAAATATTGCAATAAGGTCAGTTTTACATATTTATTAGTAAAATAATTTAAATTAACATACCTGTGATATTAAGGATTATATAATTAAATCGTAAGTAGGTACGTTTACAGTATGCATTGAGTAAAGTGCATTGTGTATTGTGTGGGAACTCTACAAAATCTTTAAGACTTCGAGGTTTAATTTTTCCGAATGCATCACTATTCCAAAGTTTCACAATCCCGAAAATCATGTTCTGATCATATTAAGTAGGTACGTTGCTACGAGTATACGCTTTAACTGTTGCCAAATAACATTGAGCGGTGAATTGACTACGTTTGTAGATTTTCACACATTTTGAATTAAAAGATTAAAAAAAATAATACTATAGTTGTTTTGTTAGTGTCCAAGTAGATAATAATATATTCAGTATCACATACCTGTGGTAACTCGAGGCACCGATACTAAAATGATGTAGCAAAATATTTTATCGACAAAAAATATATCGCTACTGTCAAGATCTACATGCTATTTAACATTTTTTTTTCTATTCATTTTAAAATAAAAACAATAGAACGTCTTTTAATCATCTATTTTAAAATAGTTTGTCAAATTGTGGTGTAACGTGTGTGCAAATGTTTCATAAATTTATAAAGAATAAATCTTTCAGATGAAACACAGATTATTACCGTACTTCGATGAAGAAAAATATGCGATCCTAAAGAATTTAGAATACACAGAAGAATCATTGAAGGAAGATGTGGACGCAATCATGGATTGGTTCCAGAAGCAACCACATTTGGCGGAAGCTGGAATAGGTAAATGGATTCTAATCATTATTGTTTTCTATGTGGCCTTTTTAAGGTGCAGCTTAAAACTCTTTAATCGCTTATGGTTGGATTGTTTATCTACAAGATGAAATATTTCTAAAGACTGGGCTGACAGGATAGTGTCATCTGAGTGATCTACAATCGACCTTTTGTAATTGTACCTAAAGCTGGATTTTTTAATGTAAAAACAGTCATCAAAATAAAATATTTTCATATCAGTGACAACCCTACTAACTCAAAGGTTTTATTCACATTTTAAATTGACACCCATCTTTAACTTAAGCGATGTTCAAAATAAGCTAGGGTTGATATATGCAGATTTTTACACTAATGTTTAACAAAATGTATCTCAAAAATGGATAGGAATATTTACATAGTTCACTCGTGAAAAATAAAGTACTCAGTCTGAACTATTCCCTGTTTTTGCTTAAAAGTCACTCGATCTGTTCCACCCTGTATATTAAGAAGGATATCTTAAGAGGGAATACGCCTGTAATTTTTTTTTCATACAAATCAATGTTTCATCCTCGTCTGTTTCTTCCTCTTAAACTTGACCAATTTATACAAAATTTTAGGAACTGTAGGTAAGGAAATAATCTGTGTGGCCTGTTTCGATTTCCGCTTCTTATTATTAAATGTGTGTACGAGGATTCCGTTTTTGGCCAAAATTGTCCCGCAAACACAAATTTTATACCTAATCATTTGCGCAAATATCGGTACCTATAGTCCGACACAGAACATTTTGTTCTCATTTAGTTGCAAAAATTTTGTAAAGATTGGTAAAGTTTTGGAGGAGTAAACATATGAGAACGAAACCTCGATTTGTATAAGCCGGCTACGTTAAGTTTGGACCTCATTTGTATCCGACGCCATAGTTACCAGGTGCAACTTAACGTATTACTGATAGTCGGGAAAAAGGAGCAGTGATATTCCTCTAAGAAACTACCATAAGAAGTAAACAAAATGCGGTCTTATTACTAAAGAGCGATATTTTCCAACCCTCCTTAGGTTAGTGGAGCCAATGGAATTTTTATAGTGTTAATTAGGCAAGGATCACATAGATTACATAGACTGGAAAACTTGCAAAGGTGAAATGTCAAGTGATTAAATATCTTTATCGACTTTTTGGCTTATCGATACTTAAATGTCTATTGAATCTCTTTATACTAGTTTTCCAAATTAAAATTTTTGAGACAGAAACTTATTAGTATTTATTTATTTATTTATTACTTACTTTCTTATTATATATTAAGGCACAATTAAAAAAGACATGATTAAAATTAGATCTAAAGAGAAATTATATATTATTCACTATTAGGTACTTAATCTTTATTATAGTACAGTACATCAATTATCATTTTCAGACCCAGGCGCTGTAAGAACCTTCCTGTTTATGAACAAGGGTTCTAGAGAAAGAACGAAGCAGAAAATAGACAACTATTTTAAATATAGAGGACTCGCACCTGATATAATTAGGAGCAGAATAGATGCTTTATCAAGTAGTCAAGATCTTTGGACTTGCTTGTGAGTTTTACACCTATTTTAAAAGCTTTTATTTTACTTGCAATGTATGTATGTAAGTATGTTTGTTCGGGTGAAATCTTGCAACTCAATTTTGAAGCAGATACCGTCAACCGATTGAGCTGAAATTTTGCATACTTACTTAACTTTGATGACAATACAACAATATGGTACCATGGGGCTAATCTGATGATGGAGCCGGTAGGTGGCCATAGGAACTCTATAATAGAAAAAGCAATCCTACCGAGTTTGGGCTCTTTAGAATTGTCTCAGTGAGCATTTGATGGATATTCAAAGAAAAGTACAGTCGGCTATAAAAGCTTGTCACTAAAATGATTTTTTTGACAGAAACTTTTCTATTTAAGGACTGCTACCAGCCAGTCTGAATCCAAGCAGATGCACTGAAGTGAAATAAATAATGGTATCACGCTATGATGGTTATGACAATCCGTTTTCGTGTGACGAAAGAAAATGGCAAAAGGTGTCCAATTTATGTAGGAATATATCCAAAATATTTAGGAATTAAAAATACATAAGTTGTGGTTTTAATACGTCATGTAATGTGTGTAAACATTTTTGACAGTAACCCTCGTTTACTTAGTTCGTTTAGCCCTCACTACCAGTGAGTCGGACTTTGTATAACCCGCTAATGGAATTGTCTAATGGAATATCTGTCGTCACTGATTTGGTGCGGATTGACGTCGTGCGCTATGTGTTCGTGAATGATATTTTTTTTGACATTGTCCTCAGTGACGACTCAGGATAGTGGGCTGACTATGGGAGTGTTTCTTATTTTTACTCGAGGTGGCAATTAATATCGAACAGTTATGCATATCACCGTTACCCTAATTTAAAAACTCTTGGAAATATCAATTATCTTATTAATCTTTAACTACAATTTGTATGCTTTTCCAGCCGCCAAGGAGCCATGTCAAGACTGTACGAAGGAAGAAGAGTGACGGTAATTCAGTTTATGAACCCAGATCCTAATTCCTTCTCGATCGAAGAATTGTTCAGAAATTTATACATGGTAACGTACTGGCCTTCGGCTCGTTCAGCCACACTCATATTAGAATTATTTATCGTCGAATATTTAATTTCGCTGAAAACTTATTTCGTAAAAAGCATTTTGTTACCTTATCAATAAGATGATACATGTATGACTACAGAGGAATTAAAATTCTGCGAAATGATTTATCGGCGAAATGAAACATTCCTCCAATCTTTAAGATCTCGTATCATGTAACAGTGGCATAAATTTATTTTTAAATGTAAAAAACGCATAACGATGTTTATTTAAACGTTTCAGATAAACGATATAAGACTAAAATACGATTACTTTAGAGGAGATATTTGGGTGATTGACCTGAAGAACATAGCTATCGGCCATGTCCTAAAGATAAATCCAATGGTGGTTCACAGAGCTTCGCAGATATTTCAGGTAATAGCAAAATTTCTCAATTTTATATCAAGAGAAAGTACCCTTCCAGTTTTTCGATCAAAATTTGTGTTGCCTTTGGGTCATATTGACACAAAAGAGCCAACATTGAGTGTTGTAAAATACTCTGTATGTTAAATTTAATCCTATAATTTTACAAAAACATATATCGTTTCGTATAAGATTTTTGTTTTTCACCAGTTAATCGACAGTATATATATACTTTTTAAATAATAGTATATCTTATACAAAGTTACAATTCTGACTCAACACGATCCGATCGTAACCATAATTTATAGTATTTTTTCTTACGTAAAATTATAATGAAATTTTTTATTGAAGTTTAGGTCCTACCGCAAGCTGGATAGCTAAGGACCTAAACTAAGCTGAGAAATAAAGAGAGTTGTTGTTTTAATATACATAAATTCACGGAAATATAATATTAGATGTTATTTATTCTCCTTGGTCTATGTTTCAGGAAGGCCTTGGATTCAGAGTTGATGCCATTCATGTTTTAAATTTTCCCAGCATCGGACACCAGATTATAAATTTATTTAGAAAGTTTGTCAAGCCAAAGATTATGGACCGACTGATGATTCACTCCAGTTTAGAAGAATTGCAGAAGGTGCTACCCAAACTTTACCTTCCTAAAGACTATGGCGGGGAGGATTATAGTTTGGAAGAATATAAAGGTATCAGTTGATTTTATTTGTAGTTTCAGGAGAAGCAAAGCATAAAATCCACATAAAAATTAAAAAAAGCTGTACTAGAACACAAATATAACTTTTTTGTTTACTTTTATATTATTAGTTTTGGAACTTCCTAATGACCTATATTGTGATATGATGAGAAAAAAGGCATATTTTTAAAAAGGCGCTGAATGTTAACTAATTATAAGAATAGAAAAATGTTCATGAAGATGTAGTAGTTCATTAAAATAACACTTAGTTTATTAAATATTACAGATATTTATACAAAGGAGTTTCAAAGTGACCCAACGAAACAGTTCCTTCTGGACGCATGTAAGCAAGTATCGGATGAGAAAAAACGACAAGAAAACCATTTCAATGAAGAATGTATGGCGGGAACATTTAAACAACTTGACCTAGACTAGTGATTCAGTCTCTGTATATATTAACACGGATTAACTAAAAATAATAAGCTAAATAAAAATCGTTATTGCCACTTTCACGGACCGTATGCCAAAAGACATTAATTAACGACCCTCGTGATCTGGCACTACGTCGTGACGGCGTTTTCTATCTTCATAAAACTACCACTTCGTCTACAGCCAAACATTTCCCATAGTTTAATATAAATCCCTTGTGCCGGTTTTAGTTTTATTTTTGTATGATTTTTTCTGTGCAGCAATATGCAATTTTCAAAATGGCCCTGTGTCCGGGAACGTGTTAATAAAAAAAATAGGACATCGTTAATCTTACTTATACATAACGGGATGTAACTGACGATCTGGTTAGGATCACGAACTTTGGGGCAAACCTTTGTCCAGCAGTGGACGTGTATCGACGGATATGATGATGATGTGTACATTTTTATCAATAATTAATATAAAGAAAAGATATATAGAAATCAATCTAGTTCAGTATGTATCAGTATGTCTACAACAAAGCGTAAAATTTAAAAATGTAATGGTTCAAACCCACGTTTCCACGGGCTTTCCGGGCCAACACGGGTGTCCTGCCTATTGGATCACTAAAACGTTTTAACCAGTTGCTTCTTGAATACCTTAGGGCGTCATAGTAGCTCCATCTACCGCGAAGATTTTTTACTTTATGATCGAACCCCGCCTTAACTATTTAAAAAAAAACTAACTGCGCTGGCTCAGCGCAATAAGTCTTGGCCTCCGACACAAGAGCTCGCCACTTTACCCGATCCTGTGCAATCTCTCGCCAGTTTGTGGCTCCGAGCTCACGCAGATCCTTCTCTACCTGATCAATCCAGCGGTACTTTGGCCACTGGCTGATCGACCGGACGACGCCCCGTCGGTCGCCCAAGGTATGCTCTCTTCACCTGCCGATCCTCTCCCATTCGCTCAAAGTGGCCGAGCCAGCGAAGACGATGGGCCTTGGTCTCACCAATGATATTCGTTTCGGCTACCAGTTCCTGTATTTCGGCATTTTCCAATTACCTCCTCCAATTACCATCGTCCATTTTGACCGGTCCCAGAATTTCCTGAATACCTTGCGCTCCGCTACTAAAAGGCTCCTCCATAAGCGTTAGCGTCCAAGCTTCGCACCCATACATTAGAATGGGACGAATAATGCCTGAACTATTACATTTTTATATTTTTCTTCGATGTCAACATTTAGTTTACGCTAGCAGACGTTACTGATAATGAAACAATACAAATCAGTAACTTAGCAGTACTTTATCTACTGTTAGCTAGTCTCAAAGTTAGCTACTGTTGCTACTCTTGTTTTTGTTTTGTTAACACTTATTTGATCTAAATTTAATCTCTGAGAGCATTCACACATGTACAGTGGAGTTCATTTACATCTACACACTTACGAGAACAAAAATATCTGAACACGACCCTATTGTCAGGAGCTTAAAATCGTGTTCAGATATTTTTGTTCTCGTAAGTGTGTAGATGGAAATGAACTCGACTGTACCTACGTTTGTACTACTTTCCTGAAATAATTACAGGTACATGTTAATGTAATTTCTATAATAAAACGATTAAATCTGATTTTATATTTTTTTGGTTTAATTAAATCATGGGTTTCGCGTAATTAAATCATAAAGTTTAGTAACATTTTCTTTTTATTTAGTGTGTTTTTAGGGTTCCGTACCTCAAAAGGAAAAAACGGAACCCTTATAGGATCACTTTGTTGTCCGTCTGTCCGTCCGTCCGTCCGTCTGTCAAGACCCTTTTTCTCAGGAACGCGTGGAGGTATGAAGCTGAAATTTATCTAGACACGCGGCAGCGTGTCCAGCCAAGTTCACCGCAGGAACTGGCGAGCAGCAGCCGTGTGTTATATTACACGAACCGTTTGGAGCCACTTTTGACCCCCCAATAACTCCAAATCTATTTAACATAAAAAAATGAAATTTGGCTTATGTATTAAGATCCTTTAGAACAAGTAGAACCCCAAATTTCATTAATATAGGTTAAATAGTTATTGAGATATTAAAGTCCAAAAAACGGTATTTTTATCACTGACTGACTGACTGACTGACTGACTGACTGACTGACTAGTAATCAAAAACCTAACCCACTTCCAGGTGACCTAGAAAGGTGAAATTTGGCATCCAGCTTAGTAATTGTGTGTGTATACATATAAAAATCTAAAACAGTGATTTTTTTATGTTTTTTTATTATTATTATTATTATTGATCGTTGTTGCCTCAGAACTCTGTCATTTATAAACCGATTTGGAAAATTCTTTTTTTGTTTGAAAGATATACTAGAATAGCATATACACTCACACGCACACACTTACACATACATGCACATAACAATCCAATACGTACTAACCGTTTTGGAAAATTCTTTGTTTGTTCAAAACTTTCAAAAGATGTACTAGAATAGCACACAGAACTAATTAACAAATAATAATTAAGTAATTTACACATCATAATAATTTCTGTACAAAAAGTAATGATATCCCATCAAAAACATAAATGTAAAATGAGAGCCAAGTTCAATATCGCGTGCACTTCGCCGACAAAAGAATTGAGATCTGCAAGGGCGCCAAGTTCTTTGCTCTAAAATTTTTAGATACAAGGACATGCGACATACTCAATGCATTTATTTTACTTGGGGTGTAATTCAATATCAAGACGTGACTTGGCTAGTTTTAAAATATAAATTTATATTATAAATCAAAATCAATCAAATCATTAACCTATTTTCGTAAAGGTAAGTACGCAAGTTAGTGTACGTCTTGTTACTTATACTGTTAGCTTGATAATGAACTATGACTATGACTATGTTACTTTTATAAAATTTAGTTAGTTTGTGAAAACTAGCCAAGTCAAATCTTGATATTGAATTACTCCCCAAGTAAAATAAATGCATTGAGTATGTCGCATGTCCTTGTATCTAAAAATTTTAGAGCAAAGAACTTGGCGCCCTTGCAGATCTCAATTCTTTTGTCGGCGAAGTGCACGCGATATTGAACTTGGCTCTCATTTTACATTTATGTTTTTGATGGGATATCAATTACTCAGGTCTACTGTCCCTTGAAGCTGTGAAAAAATCAAACTACTAAGCCAACGCAATCAAAAGATACAGCCGTTTATGCCGCAAATTTTCGACACTTGCAAGGGAATCAAAACCTACAGGGTGCTTCCCGTGAACTCAGAATCTTGAAATTTGGTACGAAGCAACGTCTTATAGCATAGATAAAGGAAAAATTACGAAAACCATAATTTTTTTCTTTAATACCTAACTTTGCACCTAATTTATATGGGGCGCTATACATACCAGGTGCA
Organism: Apotomis capreana; assembly: GCA_947623375.1. Taxonomy (NCBI): domain Eukaryota; kingdom Metazoa; phylum Arthropoda; class Insecta; order Lepidoptera; family Tortricidae; genus Apotomis; species Apotomis capreana. The sequence continues at coordinate 10,051,060 of OX392517.1, read as the reverse complement.
AACTTAACTTAACCACTTAGGGATGGAAAGTGTTTGTACGGAACCCTCGGTGCGCGAGTCCGACTCGCACTTGGCCGGTTTTTTTTTTTTCTTTAATAAAACTTACACTTCCCTTATTCAATTAATTCTACTTTTATTAAGAATGTACATGAATTTACTTCCTCCTTTGTAATTTCAAGTTTTTAATACGAAATTACAATATGAATATAGAATACTAAATTTGAATGAAAAATGCATTCAAAACAAAATTCTCAGTCAATGGAAAGTTTTTTGAAGGAACCATCGGGTCCAAAGTAATCATGAAAATTGGTCCGAATAGTTCGTTTGGATTCGTCACTGTAAATAGCATCTTGTTCTATGAAATATTTTCTCCAAGCA